>CM035777.1:16905180-18127542 GCA_020466155.1 Pachypeltis micranthus
GGATTTGATCAGTCTTATGGAGGGAGTGTCTTCTGACAACCTGTACCGCATTTTGATCTCTGCAATTATTTCTGTACCCATCTGTTCAACGAAAATACAAGCCATGGGGGATCGGAAAACGAGATTGGTCGAATATTAATCTCCTTTCTCTAATTTTCTCAAAAACCGGTTTAACGATTTCGATCAAACTTACGGTGTACTTTCGCCTAACCTAGTACCTCCGAAACGAAAGTACAGCGCCCGTATATACTGCAGGTCGTCTAAGTTAACGTTTGTGGCCCTTCGTAGAACGGTACATTTAACACTTGCTTGAATAGGAGGAGAAGTAATAGGAGATTGAAAACGAACTGGAGCCTGTTCTGTGGCAGGTTGCCTACCAGTTTGTTGTTGGTTTGCTCCACCAAAAAATGTAAGGCTGTCTCTTAAAGCAAGTGTTGCCTGCGTTCACTATTGAGTGGCGTACACGCAGATAATTTACAGGACACAATTTGTACGAGCCTGCACTTATGAAGGTAACTTGCAATCATTCTTCAATGGACACAGGGAGTTGTAGATGACAATTGGTAGTAGATATTATCAACTTGTTGCCACATTGGTTGCTCGTGGTTTACCTACCACTAAGTGCTATGATGAATCAACAGAATTGAACATACCTTGATACATATTGTTTTTGATGGCAGGCTTAGTGATTTGAAACTCTCAAAGTGTACACATTTTTTATTGCAGAGAGAAACAATTGGACGCTCTCAAGAGAATGGAAGAGAGACTGAGAAGCCTCATAAAACCAGCAGAAAAACCGAAAAAAAAACCTAAACCTCCTAAAATGGCCATGTTCGTTTTGGACATTTCGCACATCTTGGATGACAAGCCAGTGGTCGCTTGGCTGCCTATCAAATCAGTAGCACAGGGAAGTCCGGAGCCAACAATCCTTTATACCCTTGTTAAAGGTAACGGAGAACTGATCATGTTCGGGGGAATCAAAAAAGATGGAAACTCCTTGGCCAATCAATCAGCTCAATCCCCTTCGGATACAAGTGATACTGTGTCCGATACGCTTCACTTCATCTCAGCTTCCTACAGTTCAATATAAATACGTATAATTAAATGTTGGCTTAATTTATTTTTTACTTTCCGTGCAAGCCATTGTTGATTTACTGTTTATCTTAACAATTTATTGGTTGTGTACGAAATTTGTGAAATTGTGATGTAAAAAATTGCTCATGAATCCGAATTTGTTCAGCAAAATCTTATTATACATTTTTTTATGGCTTACAAAACGTATGTTTTTACGCTGCTTCTTCTTCCTGAAGCTCGAATTCAATCTCAAACAGCAGGTAAGGCTGTAGGGTGGTGCATTTGTCGGCCCCACCACATCGTGTGCTACGAGCAATTGCAAGTGTTCCATGTTAAGGAACTCTGCAGACAAATATAGGTATGCCCTATGTAAAAGAAACCATAAATATTTCTTGCAATCGCTTATTCAAGCTAATCGTCTTGTGTAACCCACTGGCGTTTGCCTGCCCTTCCTAATCAGATCTGTTTAATTCTCATATTGACCATTTCTGAACTCTCAGAATTACATCAGTCGCTGCCCTACCTAATCGTCTCCTGCAAAAAGGCACAACGATGTTTTTAATGCTCCAATTAATTATTACCACCATGAATCCAATTGCCAGGAGACAATTGCGTGCAAGTCTTTTTATTTTCCTTGTCTCTTCGAAGAAGGAAGGAAAGTTATATAATTGGTTGGAAGAAATATTCCCATCGAAATAGGAATCCTCGTCAAAGGGACGTGCCACGTATGAGTTCTTCCCCAACATCCGTGAACGTCTTTCAAGAAAATGGGTTGAGCCAGACCACTGGACAAGCCAGTTCCTCACAAGACATGGTGACTTCAATGCGCGGCTCCACTTCTTTTCTCTCAAAGACTCTCCATCATGCACGTCTTATGCCTCCAGTGTGGAGGAAACAAGAAACCACGTGCTGCTCCACTGTAGTTTCTACAACAGTGAGCGACGGTTGTTGGGAGGGCAAACGAACTTAGCAGCATTGACTGCTACAAAGCAAGCCTAAACCATTTTGCAGAGTTCGTGAAGAAAGTGATGGCTAAGAAACGTGGTCATAGTTGATCTGTCCTTTTGAAACTTGCCACTTAAGTAAATAGTTAGATCAGGTGGGAAACCAGATTGAGAACTCCCCGACGGTACGGGATTCCTCAGGTGTGGTCACCTCCGCGCCGTAACACGGGCGACAGACTATCTACCGGGAGACTGGCTAACGACGAAATACCTGCAGGTCTGAGTTCACTGGATGCTGCAGAGGCCGGCCTCTTGCATATTAGCGAAACTGCAACTTCCATGACTGATATAACCCTCGTTGTGGGTTTGGGAACAGTCATCAAGTAACGAAACAGACCTGTTTATGTAATAAGATGGTGCAATCCTGTATTTTTGTAGGTTCATGTCCAGTTGTCTTGAGGTAGTTTTCTTCGTAAGCAATTATTATGCTTTCCTTCTTTTCCAGAAACTTTATTGTGGAGATTACTATCAAGTGTGCGTACACGTATGCATACTAGTACATGACTCGTCACTTGCAGTATTGATCCCACCCTTAGGCGAGCTAATAAGAATCTAATATATTATTGTTGGAAACGTAAGCTGCTTCCCGCCGTTTTACCCTGGGGCCCGCCGACCAGCCCTTATCGTTTTCCCCTCCAAGGTGTCTGCCTCACCTCTCGCAACCACCGAACTGCCTTCCCTCTCCATTGTGCGGATGATCAAGACAGAGCCCTCAAGTTTTTCGTGTTTTTAATTGCACCTACTAACAATCTTTTATACCCCCTTTTGTATAGCTTCTGCTAAGTATCATTGTGACGCGGTGAAGTGGTTCCTGTCGTTAAGTCCAGTGTTTTCTGGCCGGGAAAAACCGTCTGTCACGCTCGCAAAGGTGAGTCCCTCGATTTCGTTCTTCTCCATTCCTGTATTTAGTCCCTTTTCAGGTCGGCGAGGTCTCGGCATCGGCGGAGGCATAGTTTGCAGACAAGGGGGGAGAAATTAATTCTATCGGATAATACAGTCCGCTTTTAATTCAGACAACTAGGGTTGGCTACCCCAGTATGTTTTTCAGTGTATGTTTACACTGCTTTCTTGATACGTTGATGTTTAGGAGTAAATTATAGGGAACAGGGAAGAGCCATTGGGAAGTATTAACAAACAATACGCACACGTATTAAGTAAAAAAAAGTATAATCACTTATTGAAACCAACACGAAATTAATGTTTGGCTTCCAGCATGTACTGCCCACAATCTTCTTAGTCGTCGGAATTATGCGGTTTCAAACTGCCGAACAGTTCGTCAGGAATTATTTGCTTCTCTATAGGCAAATCTGGAAAAGTGAAAAATAAGTTAGCTGGTCTATGACGGAATGAATGCAAAAGTAGATCAAACAAACACAAGAAATTAGCCAGCAATTTGCACATATGGAATACAATAAGGTAGAACTTATTACTGCATTGAGAATGATATACCATTTCAAACGGAGTACTAGCCAAGAGTGATGGTGGGGGGAGGGGGGAAGAGAGAATAAACATTATTCTATCGTAGAAAGCAAACTGGCATAGTACTGTAGTCAAGTAATTTTAGGTACAAAACATCGATTTTCTTATTTCTTCATTTGATACAAGTTCGTAATTTGTTCTAAGGGGATTTTCGCTACCACCCTGAAAATGAAGCTCATCGGGAGGTTGCACTAATTACCCAAATATTTATACGCTAATTACCTTCATTGGCACCATCCTCGTCCTCGTCCTCATCACTGGATGCTATAATGTCGGCTAAATTTATTTCATGAGAAACGACGTTATTATCTTCTGGAGCTTCTTTAGTAGTAACCAACCCCTCTTTGGTGACTTGCTGGGTTTCCCCTCGTACGAACATGATGCCAGAACTAAGATTAGAAGACGTTTGGCCTGAAATGATAACCACAGGGTGAGCCTTATTGATTCTAGTAACGTCGAAAAATATATTCTTGCACAGTAACGTGTGTTTCGCTCATCAGTTCACACAATCCTGATCATCTCGTTCGTCTCCGTTCTCAAAAAATAATGGAAATTAAAAATATTTTTTTCGAAAATTAAAAAAAAGGTGTGAAGTCAAGATGCCCCTTCCCACCACTTCCCAAACTGACCTTGCACAGAAGAGGGTATTTCAGTAGCTTTTGCTTCCAACATGCGCATATCATCTTTCGCTCCTGGAGCGAGATCGGAAACAGTTCCTGCGATACTGCTAGCGGCTGATAACATTTGCGCAGACATCATGTTGACCTGAAAATAAGCAATTGTGGATGATAAAGGACAGCGAATTACGAAACAACGATGAACTGTTTGAAAAGTAAATGAGCACACACTTGAGTATTGTACGTCGCTTGTACGCTCCTCTTAATCCGCAGCATTTCCCGCATTGTGTCTTCATTACCGTGTCTCACTTCGAAATCCTTCCACGTTTGCCAGAATAACGCAGTGACCTGAAAACATGCGATGTTATTTAACGGATATAGTATCACAACTGATGGCCTGCCAGGAAATCAGACATTTTAATTTTTGTAGCCCTTTGAAGTAGAAATAAGAGATACGTAATCAATTGAAAATATACCATTCACACATGAAAATTCCTCAAACCTGTTCAGGTGATATTGTGAATTACATGTATATATTGTGGAGGCACAATTTTGGCGTAAAAAAAAGCGCGGGAAGCCGCGTCCCCACTGAGCGCCAGCCCCTCCAAGGGAGGGAGAAGCTGGGCCCTGTGGTTGAAGAGGCCAGCGGAGCCTCCGCATGTTGCTGCCGTCGTCGCTTCGGAACAGTTGTTGGAAAAAGGACTAGGAAAAGGAGATTTAGCCGCAAAGAGGAAATATTGAGCATAATTAACATTATCATCTCGATCCATTTTGAGCGAGAGCAAGATGAGCCGCAGAAACTTTTATTTTGAAATTTTTTCCAATATAAATTTTGATTTTTTTCCATTAAGCCCATTTGTGTCGTGAGACGCCCTCAACCACGGATCAGGCTCCGTTTTATTTTAACATTGTCCCTGGTTGGTTGTCCGCTCCCTTTCCTGAGAAGAAGGTTCTCATTTGTTCAAATTGGGGAAAAAAAAGATCGGCCTGAACTCTACATTATACTGTATAAATGTTCATTGATCAACCTGGGCAACATAAATTAATAATTCTCATGACATTTCACAAATGTGGACTTGAAAAAAACGTGGCACTCGCAATATCAAGCCTGTTTCATCTCAATATTGACTGTACCTCAAAATAAAATTAACCTGATACTACGATTTTCATGTTTTCTATACAGTATACAAATTTGTGAAATGTCATAATGAATATTATTCGTGTATTTTTCCCCAAGGCTAATTCCACGGCGATCAATGAATAATCATTGAAAAACAGCATTGTTAACAGTGGCATTGCATCGATTTCTTCTAGGATTATTTCCCTCTGCTCGAGTAACGACGATTCTAGAAACAAACACTGGACCCCCTCACCACAACGACGGCTGATAATTACGAGAGTGATGCTGTAGCTCATCCTGAGGAGTTATACCTTAAATTAGAATTGCATTGCATGGTTCTGTCCCCCCTAACAAAAATGTAAACAGTTCGGAGAGACTACAAAGTATTTAATACAAGACGGGAGCTCTCCACGTTCGTCTTTTGCTAATACAATTGCGCACAATACGTTAACACAGGAACTATTACGTACCACTAATTATAAACCACTTACCCGAGGGTCACACATCTGACTGCAATGCGCGTAAATTGCTCTGGCTCGGTCTATTTCACCCAACTTTGTCTCCATTTCAGCAAACCGCAGACACATCTCTCTTGAGTTACCTTCGTTCAGAACCTCAATTGCTTTTTCGTATATTTGCCTCGTTTTAGGGATGCCATAAATTTCTGCGGCCTTTTTGATATAAATGTTGAAAACCTAACGAAAATTGTAAAAATTTAATATTAACAACACACTAAAATTTGTATTAAAAAAAAAAAAACAACGTAGTGTTGTGGATACCTCAAACATTTCTTCGGGAAGAACCGCAGACGTGGCGCGTTCATACACAGCCATAGCGTGTCTGGCCAATCCATGTTCTTCTTCGAGTTTAGCGTAAAGTAAAAATAAACTTTTGGCGAACTTGGCAGGACAATTTTCAAGACACTGTTCAAATAGGTCCCGCGTCCTTTCCAACTTGGTACCTCCATATCTTTTGAGAAATTTCGTGAGGTACGTGTTCCAAATTTCAAATACGTTAGGCCATCTGAATAGAGCTATTCCTTTTTCGTACGCCTGAAAAGACAACACAACAACGAATAAGTAATAGTTTTGCTTGATTGCCCATGATGTTGAAAATGCTTCCGTAAACATTGAGAATGATAAATGTTTAGGCATTGAAGCTATTTTACGTGAGAAACCTGCTGCGAGATTGATGTAATGAAGGTCCTTGAGGACAAGGTCAGAAGTTGAGGGAGGACTACGCAGTGACATTGTGCCACTGTTGTTCCAGATCGAAGATCATGGTTGTTCCTAGCCTGCTGGCCCAGTACAACTTTGCTGAGTCATACTCCATAATATTTCGCTCCTTCATATTTAGGATTTGAGGACGCTTTTGCCGTATTGTCGGTATGCTTTCCACCATTCCTGAGAAAAACTGCCCCTTAGGCGGTAGTCCCATGGATCAAGCATGTCTATACAGACCTCATCGAGTAGATAGGTTTTACAGAGTGATTTATGAATAAGGACAGAGAGTTCCTGGTATACCTCTCAATCTAGCCCCCCTCCCCTTCCTGTATCTTGGTGAGGACTCTCTCCAGTTGAACTGCCTTCCTACCATGTTGAGATGCATGCGATGTATACACAAAGAAATCAAACCCAGTCAAATGGGTAAGTGTTGGCCTTGCTGCGGAGACAAGGAGCTGGAGTGCAATGCTAACAGGAACCAAAACCCAGGCTCCAAGAAATGGGCAAAGCACAAAATCATGAATGTGACTGATAAGGAAAGTGAGATCCGTTATCTGTTATCTCACTATTAACAGTAACTGGGTCTAGGCTATTAGCAGTCCCATAGCATTGCCATTTAGACAATCTCTTGAACATCAAAAACCCTGAAAATTATTACACAACGGTTTATTATTTTGATAAACAGCTTGACCTAGCATTAATGCTCCGAGACCCATTCCGTTCGATTCAGCATCGAAAAATATCAAAATGAAACCCAAAAAAAGGTCGAAAAGAACTGAATCGTAATATTAAAATAAACACAAAAAAAACGAAAGTATTTAGAAAAAACTTAATTTTAATATGAAAACATGCACGCTAAATACTAATATCAAAATGTAACCAAAAATCTATGAAGAAAACCAAAATGAGAATGAAACGAAAGAATCTAAAAAAATTGAATCGTATTAAAACCAAAAATAAACGAATAATGAAAAGTTCAATAGAAGATAACAGATATTTTGCTAACGGAAATAGTTGAGACGGAGCGAAACAGTCATTCATGGAGGTGAAGGTGAGAACAAGGCAATCGGACGATAAAGAGACAAATCGTAGTGCCAAAGGTTATATACGAAACACGAGCGCTTACTAGAGGAAGCAAAAAAAAAAGAGTCGGGGGGCTTCCAGCGGCGATTGAGTTTGATGTGACGGGAAGGAGGGAGGGAGGAGTACTAACGACGAAACGTTGACTTCCGCTGTAGTATTTCGTTAATTTTTTCAACCATTTTTTGCCCATAACAACCACAGGCTTCGTCCGATCGGATTGCCGAGATGGTGGGCACAATTAGATACCAAATGGGATTTTTGCCCGAAAGAACGAATTTTTTAGACTACGTTAAAGGCATAAAACGGACGGCGGACGGACATTGCCAATTTGGAATCTCCAAGTCTTGAAACGTAAAGTATCAAATTTTGAGGGGGGGGGGGGTGTAAAAAAATTTTCGTGGCCGAAAACATAGGGTTATTATTTAGAATGAATAATAAACCAAAACAGATGAACCTTCGCTGTAACATCTCAAAACCATTTCAACCACTGTCACCAGAGGCGATTACCACCACTGGGAACCGAAAGCACACACGTTTTGTAGAAGAGCACTATAGGAGGCTGCTTTACGCCTCCAGGGCCCCTCAAAACTTAATATCCCAATATAGGGATATTTCAATCTTGTGGTCACCAATATTTTTAATCACAAAGTTAGGCAGTGTCCAGCTATTTCACCCGAATTTCACGCATATCGTTGTGTTAACAATATAATAATTCGATGAACAGGGCAAGGTAAAATTAAATACTTGAGTAATAACCAAAACGTTGTAAAAAAAACTTACCCTGAACGCTTCTTCAAAGTAATTGTGCTCCTCTAAAAATAAGCTGTAATTAATTATTATCTGAGGAGTAGCAATCTTCAAGTCGATAATTCTATCGTAAACCGCCTTGCAAGACTGAAAAAAAAAAAAAAAAAAACACTTGATGTTCAATAATGTTTTTCCCACAGTACACACATTTGAAATGTTTCCCACAACACAAAGGTTTGTCAAAATTCTGATCTTTGTTAGCAAACGTACCTTGAATGTACCAAAACTTTCTTCAAGATCAGCGTACATTGACCATAATTTCAACGACTTGTATAATCTCATTTGGACGGTTTCAGAATCGTCGTGATAATCCACTTTTCGCGACGGCATAACTGTAGCTCGCTGCAATAGCCTTAAAGCCTCTTCATAATTCCTTAAAAAAATAGAGCATTTCAAGGGTAAATTGACAAATGTTGTTCAAATAAATAAGGCGCGGTGGCTGTTTATAATGGAGAACGTTATTTGGTGTTATGCCTATTATGTTTAGCAACAATTCAATGAAATCTTTATTTGAACATCGATAAGACAATACGCATGCAATTACTTATTGTTTCGGTACACTCACTCGTTTCTGATTTCCATTTCCGCCCATTCGCACCAAACGGAAGCTAAATCATCAACTTTGAGGTACGCGACGTGAGTTCCTTTTTCCATTACTATCCGGGCGTCTTCGATTTGGTCGTTTTCTTCGTAAAATTTGGCAAAACTAACCCATAACATGTGAGGCTTCCCAACTGCTTGCTTAGGATCAACAGTTTGAACAGCTTCGGTGTAAGTGTTTATGATCTGAAAAACAAATGTTTCATCCAGTAGGAATTTCGTGGCAAATATGTGTCACCAATTTAATCATGATTAAAAACCGTACGTATTTTTGGTAAATTGAGACATTTCTGTTCAACACAGTTGTAGACAATTTTTTACGGAGAAGTATGGGCAATTAGAGATACCTTGTGATTTTAATGAAAGCTTGTAAAATTTTTCAAAAAGTAAAAAAAAATTTTTTTTTCTTCATACATTATCTTGCTTGGTGTTTTTACATCGAGAATAAAAGATGAAAGATGGCAAGGGAGTTGGTGGATGTGGTTTCTACTTTCCTCCGCACTGGAGGCGCACAAGACTTGCAGGATGGAGAGTCTTTGAGAGAAAAGACCTTTCTCAACCCATTTTCTCTCCAAACATTCAAAATTAGTACGTATCACATTGAAAGGACTTTTTTTTTTCACTCTCCACTTTCCCACCATGCACTCAAAGGCCAAGTCAGCAGGTAACTGTGCTTCAGTGGATGCTATTTTGTAGGCCTTGGTGATCACAGGAGCGCAGCTGATTTTCTTTTAATTGGCTGTAAGTTTGCTACCCTACATAAGTCAATGGCAGCACATGAGGATAGTGTCACAGTAAAACACACCCTAAGTGGCCTGGCTAATTGCTCGTAATTAGGCTAATCTTGTGAGGGTAGTGCCTTTAAGGGACTGGATGTGTTGGCTGAAACGTCCCCTCTTACCTATATTGATGTCTAATATCGCTTCGTACATGACGATTAATGTTGCTACATTACCTCATAAATCTAAATAGCCCTTAAGGATGGTAGATGATGAAAACACAATAAGACGATGGTGACATGCTTATATGATTTGTATTACTTTTTGTGGACCAAGGAAGCTCAAACGTGCGTTCGAAAAAATTATTACTTTAGCTATATTCCATCAGACGCATACATTAAAGCTACTATTTTACAACAACAACTTACATCGTGGGGCTTCCCTTCAAATAGCTGCACTCTTTTCAACCATTCATGGACGTTGTGAGGATTTTGACGCAGAAGAACTGAATTCAGAAGCAACAATCTCCTCTCTATTAAGTTCTCGAACCTGGCCATTCTCAGTTCAATATCAATGTCATCTATAAAAAATTGCACAAAGTAAAACAGGGTTTCAGATGCTTATACATTCGTTCAAGCTCATTCAATATGACCATTGCTAATTTTTAATTCAATTATACTATTTTCCACCTCAACAATTTTTTACATGTTGAAAAAGTTCGAGATAGATGAACGAATTTTCACAAATCTTTTATACATATACTATTCTCTGAAACGGTATTTAGTGGAAATACTTAAATAGCGCTCTTTTCCAATCACCTATGCATAACCGCCAGGTTATTGAAAAGTAAATATCAGAAGAATTTTGAACGGTTCTACTAACGCAAAATTAAATTTGAGCGAGGACGACGAGGCACTGGATTGTTGGAGAGTATATTGGTTTGGTCCTAATAAAAAGATATTTGACCAGCTAACCGCCCTTTAGAATAACATTCAACGACAATCAACCGAGAAAACTAACCATCTTCTGAAGGAGTCAATTTGGTCGACACCTCTTCCATTTTTTTGCTCAATGATAGTTCCTCAAATTGAGCATAAGCGTCAAACACTTGAGTGAAATCACGAACAGTCGTCACTGTCTGGATAGCTTCCTCATAAATGTCTCTCGCCTAGAGATAAATAAACAAGGTAAGTTACAATAGCGCCAAAACGACAGTGTTCAAAAATAAAAACAATTTGAGCTGAAATTATTTAGAAGAGCCAGCTAATTCAGTATATGACTAATAACTAAAGCTAAAAAAAGTTCTTGTAATTCGAAAGTAGAAAGCTCTTCCTTCTGCAATAAATTTTAATACGTTATAGTTTTTATAACAATTTTTTACGGGCTGTTTCCCAACGGAATTGATTGACCTCACTTTTTTTAGACTCATAATATATTGCAGTGTCAGAAAGTAAAGAGGTAAGTCAATAATTACACTTCACAAAAAAAGTTGCTGAGAGAGACGATTGTTTCGAAAATGAGCTTCCAATGACTTTCATCGTGCTCACATGATTCCTTTATCCCCCACATTCTGGTAGCCTAAAACATTCCTATATAACATCATTGTATATAAAAAGTTGAATCATACGTCACACCATATTTTTTAATTCCCGCTACCAATGGGAAAGGGAGTTGTTGCGATCAGGTAAAAAAAGCTGATTTGAAGTAACAACGCAGTTGTAGCCGTTGATTAGCAAATATTTTGCAAAAGACCTTAGAAGGATCAAAGGAAAATGAATTTGGTGACAATAGAATGAAATTCAGGCGTCAGTTTCTGCAATTTTTTTAAACCCTTACTGCCACAGGTGGGTCTGTGAGGCAGGTAGGGATATTTGTTTTACGAATGTAGGCAACCCTTCTCCTTCTCCCTTCAAGCGTGACCTTTGTAAACGTCCTTCAGTCAATCATTAACAAGTGTACAGGCTGGATGTGTCTCCATCTTTCATTAATAACGTAAGTAATCACATGTTTACAAAACTTAGGTGGTCTGTCAGGCACACATGTGGCTAGCACTATATTCTAAGTATGTGTCTGTCAGGCACACATGTGACTTTTTACATTGATAAGAAGCCGAAATGCCAGCCACTATTGTACCGGCACAAGTTTTACTAGGATTCTTCTGGCTTATTGTTATTATTATTATAGCGAACCCCACACACATTTCATCATATCAATAACATACACATGATGACAGATTGGGAAAGAGAAAAACGTGTTCATCCCCCCCCCTTACACTAAAAATCGGAAAACTGCATACATGTGTATAAAGGGTAAGAAACCGATTTGCTTGGAATGCTCGCGCAAGGGATCGATGCATACATCTCTTGTGTTGTAGACGAAGTGAAATAGTGAAAAACTAAAACCTAAACTAAACTTGTGATTTTACTAAGGAATCAGTTGTGATCCGGCTAGTCCCTACTTCGGTAGTGAAGATAATATAATAATTTTAAATATATTTTTAGTTTCTTTAAAAATTTTGTTTTTCTTAAAAGTTTAATACGAGTACATTTGAGGTATTCTTCGTTGGTATTTGTTTTATTTTGTTTTTTACCCCGTAGATTGCCTAATTTGTGTCGAGTGCGTAGCTGTAAAATAAATAAAATTACATATATCTGAACAATATAATAGTATAAAAAGTAAAAAATAAAACAGTAGTGAGAATATGATTGATTTTACTTGAAAAAAAAAATTGAAAAGATGAAAACACGTACTGGCCTGGGAGGCACACATGTGGCCTTGACGGGAAAACTGGCACCTGTGGCGGTAAGGGTTAAAGCAAAAATATCCAATTGTTCGAAACCACAAGAAAGTTTGGGACCCCCCTACACAAGAAGGACACCCCCCAAATGTGAAATAAAAAAAATTTGGAATACAGATAAATTAATATTCGACAAATCTCCTTTTCTGAGTTAACTTGGCTTATATCTCCGTTCAACATATATATACAGAAATAATTATGGAGAACGAAATGTTGGTATGGGTGACTAAAAGACACTTCATCAGGATTTATCACATCTGGTGAAAAAGTTACCCTGGAATTTACGGAAATGTTAGAAAAAGCGTTATTTTCGACACATTTTGCTTTTTATCTCTGTTCAATGGACCGTCACAGGAACATTTATTGAAAGAATATGTAGGTATTAACTATTTGAAAACATCCTGTGAGTTTGGTAAAAATCGCTGAAGCCGTTTTGCCAAAAGCGTAAAAACCTATTTTTGCTTCAGGGCCCATATCTCCGTTCACCGTATTTTCATGGAGATATGTATGGAGAAGAAAAGTTAGGTATTGATTAGAGAAGATAATTTGAAAGTTTAATCAAAATCGTTAGAGCCGTTTTCGAGAAAAATGCGAAAAACCCTAGTTTTGGTACATTTTCGTCCCCACCCCTTCCCATCGACCGAAATCGTCCTTAACCTTATTTTGGTGTCTACAAAAAATAACGAACAAAACAAAAAAAGAACCAGCTCAATCGGATCAGCCGTTCTCCCGCAAATCGAACTACAGACACACACACATACACACACACACACACACACACACACACACACACACACACACACACACACACACACACACACGGACCACGCGCCGAAATTAGGTTTTTTAGACTCAGTAGGGTCTGAAACGTAAAGATCTGAAGAAAACCCAAATTTTTTTTTTGGGCCGATTACTATACTTTCCTTCCCTTCGGGTAGCGGAAAGTAATAACTACGATAGTTTTCAATAACCTAGAAACCCGTTAGATACAACGTTGGCATGTACACATTTTCAGAATTGAAATAAGACCTCTCACTTTCTCAAAAAGTCCACTCCGAATATAATAGTCAGCCAACGAGTTCCACAATCGGCCAAGTTGGTCTGTATATTTCTTCAGTCCACTGCGAATGATGGCATCGACGTTCAGCGTTCTAAAACAGATCGGCGGTTATAAGTCAATAAAATTCGCCCAGAGGAAAGTATTCAACGAAGGACCAGATAGTTGAGCCACTACACAAACGCTCACGATAATAGGGAAACTCTTAGTTAACGTTGAGGCCCTTCAGAGACGCTATGGCTTCAGCAGGACCAATAAACACCTTTCCATTTCAGTTTAATCGAAAGTCGAGTAAAATTAATTTTGGCAAATTTGATGAAATAGCTGGCAAACTAACTAAAAACGGTTAGAATATTGATTGAAAAAATGTTGTAAAATTCGCCACAGATATCCCTGACGTCATGATTTTATCAAGGTAATGTTAAGAGCAAACATACACTATTTGGAAAGGGAACTTTTAAAACAGTTCACAAAGCTGAGTGAAAATTGTAATTTTGTCCCTTCTCCGCTGAGCAACACTGACGTTTAGAAACAGGATGTGCAAACAAACTATTTGGATTAATAATACACGAAGAACCGAGGGACGGTGTCTCACAGTTATTACCACTCAAGCTATTTAATTACACAGTGTCGCCAAATTCACGTGCACATCAAAAATAAACTTACTGCATTAAATAGGATAATTACAGAGAACAGTAAGGAACAGTATTTTCAAGTCGATAGTCTCGTAAACAATGCAAGTCTCTACAACTGTTACGCAAGCGCACCGTTTGAAATCTCTCCCAATGTACCAATTCAAAAAGTGACTAATTGAATTCGGTGAAACGCAATAATAACTGACCGGATAAAACTGAAAAACGTACGAAAATCAGAGCATACTTACTTCATGTCCTGCGGGTTTTTTGAAATCAGATCGCACAGTTCTGTCCAAAGTTGGTGGTTCGACTTCCCGTGTTTAGAAACGAATTCGTCGCTATTGACAACATCGGCTAATCTCACGGAGGCTTCGTCCAATCGATTGACCAACGTTAAATAGTCAATGTATTCTTCTGCATCCTCAGGACACAACTGCAAACACGATCGACATTTTATAAACTAGCCGTAAATAGTTTTAGCGCCTTTTAATTTAATCGTCGAAAATTCCTTTTTAGGTTTCTACAGCAACTCACAAATTATCTTTAAAAAAGTGGAACAAATCTCTCACAAGTTCGGTGTCCCAGCAAAGTGCAGAAACCGGAAAACTTAAGAAATTCGACTAATAAATGTTTCGTTTAGGTAAAATTTGCAGGCGAAATGGGCAAACCCGATTAAGAATTGCCGGGAAATTGCGTCAGAATCCTGACTGAAAATCGTTGGGAAATTGCTTAAAAAGGGTTAGAAAATTGGCTAAAAAAGCTGATAAGAAATTTAGTATTAGTGGGACGGTGAGATGACATTGTATGGAAACCGAATTAACAATCAATAATCTACATTTCAGTAATAGTTGTCCGCATAATTAATATCAAAATAGTTTTAAAACGCAAGACAGAGGTAAAACTAGCAACAACGAAACTGAATCAATATTTCTTGAAACAAATAATACCATCGTTATTTATTGTTAAACAGGTACGTGAGGTTTAAACGAAATTCCTGGCTAGAGCCTTTTGTTGAAACCCTATTATCTTGTGACAATCATCATACGAGAAGTTAATTGGACTACCAATTTGATTTTGGCGAGAACGACAGTGTAAGATGAGTGACTAAAGAGGAAAACATTTCCTAAAACCGATGGTTGTCGACATTTTTGGTAACTTATTCCTTCGCTCTCGTCATTTGAGGAAAACACTTTTTTAATGTTTGCGTACTAACTAAGTTAATTTCCGACCAGTTTTGCTCAAATTATCAAGCTTAGTAACATTTGAACTGATTTGGGTCAGCCGTTCATTCTCAATTGCGCTCACAGACCATTTTATTATGTTCGATTTAATATTATTACAAAATTCAGTTTTTTACGCCGATTACATAACTTTCCTTACTACTTCGTAGGGCTACGGGAAATATAAACGACTTATGAGCACAGATGACTCAAGGTCAGCTGTTGAAAAAAGATCCTTCAGCAGCAGCAGAGTATCGATTTTAGACGATTCCCTCTAAATTGTTTTTTCATGTTTATATTAGGTTATATTGGCGTCCAAGGTGAAAAGCAGAACAGTAATTGTTTGGCAAACGTGAATGCAGATATCAACTTGTTCACTATTTGCCACGTGTCAACCAACACAAGTCTCTGAAAAGATATCTAACAAAAACGAGGACTGGATCCTTCAGCAGCTTAAGTACAAGAAAAGCCCAAAGCTTACCTTCAGATACCGGCGAAATACACGAACAGCAGTTTCCGTAATATCGTGCTTCTTTAGAAACGAGATGTATAAGGGCCATATTCTCCTATGTTGAGTAATTGGCAGAGCCCTGAGAGCTCTGTCGAATACGTGTCTAGCTCTAGTAATTTTACACTGATCAACAATAAATTGACAGTAATCCATCCATATACGTGGCATCTATAAAACAAAAAATACAAGTCAGTAAACTATTAAAGTAAGCTAATACGTGTTTTACGTTCACGCTGAAGCAGTTTCTTCAAAACAAGGTTAAGAAAACATCCCCTAGAGCATATGCAACCAAGAAAAATAGATTAAGTTTCTCCACATTCGTAAACTTATGTGACTTCGTGTTTATTCGTTGAGTAGCACTTGAAGCGAGCCTGAAACAGCCATTTTTATCGCTCTACCTACTAATCTTATCTGCTGTTCAGTCAGATTATGTGAAAGATAAACTATATTATCCTAATATTACAAAGTGCAAATTCCTACGGAATTCTAGACTTTGATGTTTTAGGATACGTACGAACCAAACATTGTGATTTAGGCTGGTTAGAGCGTTGTTTAAATATGTATGTATATTCATCATCATGCTCGATAGCTTTTGAAAGAAAAGGGAAGCATTTCAATGAAAACGGTTCTTATTTTTTTCAGACAATGTAGCAACAGGTACGCAAATATACCTATTAACTACTAATAAATAATCCAGGAACACGAGTATTCAAAATCAAATCTGTTCGAAGTTAAGTTATGTGCATGTTTCAGTATTGTTTTGGTCTGCGCCTGCTTCCATCATCCTCTCTTGTCTGACCCCCCCCCCCCTTCCTTCCTTTTGTTCATTAGTGTTTCAATTGCTGACCTGATAGCATTCTGTGCACTCTCTTCTCTCTTGTCTAAAGAGAAACTCTGATTTTCGGGTCAGAATATACCATCTTCTCCATTCTCCATTAAGTGAATTCAGCGTTGCCTCATTCTCGATTGGCGATTTCAGCCTGGCTCCTCATAACAGGTGGATCTGAAGAGGAAAAAATCGGTCTAATGGAACATGACAACGTGTCGACACCACACGGAAAAGGCAGATCGTCTCTTTCCTTTCCTCAAACTCCTCAGAATGCAACCTAAACCATCGACACCTGTCAATTTGATACAGACCACTTCGAACGCCCCTTTCCTTTCCCCATGTCCTTTCTGATCTCAAACTAAGCAAGTACAGTAAGTAAAGACTGCTGTGACTAACAGCCCCAGATGGTTGGCATTTCTGTCACTCATTTCTACCAGGCACACGTTTGTTTCAAGATACCTAGCAACAAAAATAAGGAAATGCATGAATTCATTGAAAGGACTAGTTCATACTTCACAACTTACTTTGTTCATGTACACCAGAGCTCGTTCAAAAGTATTGTTCAGATGTTCATAGCAGGGATCACTGATGCAACGCCCTTTAATCTGCTTTTTTCTCAACTTAAGATAGTTGTACCACAGTTTATAGCTGAAAAATCATAATTATATTTTGCAATAAATATCACAAATAGAATTAGTAGAAATTAGAGTAGATCTCCTTTAATCCGGCACTGATGCCAAATAGAATTAAAGAAAGGTCGACAAAATTAAAACTATCAACAAAACCCAGACATTTCATTTCTCAAAACACATAAAATCAATATACCGCGAAAAAATCGTCCTTCTATTAAATTATACAGCTAAAGTACCAACAACAAAAAAATACTACTGTGACACGCACGACCTGTAACAACAACCATAGCATTGTGTAAAACACAATCTTCTTCAGTCAATCTCTAAGTGGATACCGAAATTGGCAAGCGGTAATAATTGCCTTCAGAGGAGTCCGTAACAACCACTCCAGTTTTATTCAGAAAAAACGTTTCACTCTAGAGGAAAATTATGTAGCGATGTGTTTTTAAAAGGAAGTAGAATGGACACAAGTAACCAAAATCTTGAGAGCTCGTCCCGACTACAAGAAAACAAATATTACAGGGGTATTCATGTTTTTTCCTGTAGCGATTTGCCTTGTTTTAAAAAGTACTGAGCAGTTGTTTACCGTATTTCTACTTAACTTAAATTTATTAACGGATCCCTTTAATGAACTCTGGCACTTTTACGCCATATTTTAAATGCCATAATCAAGTAGAGGTATGCTGTTGAGTTATCCTCTTAAGTAACAGTGGCTAGTCAGAAGGTCAGCCCGATCCACAGAAAAAAGGAAGGTAAAAGCAAAGAATAGGGACCGCTCCCTCTGATAAGGCAATATATCGATATATCACGACCGAGGTCAGGTTATCGATATGCCCGACATCGTAGGCTCTGGCGCCATGTTTGAAATTAGAAATAACGACAGCTGTACGATTATGCCAATGATTTAATGTTCATTATGTAATACCCCGTTATATAATTATTTTAAATGTACAAAGACTATGAAAAGGAGTGAATTCAATGAAATTAAGAATGGGTATATGAAATAAATATGAGATAACTAACGAACGCACATCGATATATGCAGTCGTAGCGTTATCAAGCGACCTATTGATACATGCAGTCGTAGCGTTATCAAGTGGTCGGTCAATATTCGTTGTTTCACCCAAAAGGAACAAGTTTCGTACATGAACGTCGAATTAGACCACGCATTTACTTAAGTGTTTTATTTAAGAAAATCGAGTCGAATTTTTTCTTGAATTTGGGCAATTAATTTTGCCCTACAGATTTATCCACATTTAATGAGATAGATGTACAAAACGGAGTAAATAATTAACAACAAATGAGCCACTAACCTTCCAGGTAGTTCTTTCAGCGCTCGTTCATAAATAATATTTACTCCATGCTTAGGAGCATCTTTTTTGAACTCTATGTAACGTAACCAATGTTTTATCGAGTAAGGGTTGCGGAGGATTTCTTCTTCATACGGAACATCTTCTTCGTTCTGTTGCAAGTTTGTAATATACGAATTAATTACATAAGTATGCAAGCTAGTGGTTGTTGAAAAATGATTATGCGGTTTGAAGTGGTTTTAATGTGCAATAAGAAAACGCATGGCAGAGCCAAAAGAAAACTTGGAGAAAAACATAGGATAAAAAACAACAATTGCGCAGAAGGAACTCGCTCCAACGCAAAATCACAAAAATTACTAACCTCTAGCACAGAACTTAATATTAACGATCATGAAATGATTTGCTACTTGACGATTTTCAAGAGAAGAATTTGGTAATAATAGAACTTTACAGCACAAGACGGGCTAAACTAACATGAAATGCATCAACCACAGGTTATATGAGTGGATGTTAGATTATGTGGTGACAAAAGTCTGTAACTAGAATATTAGGTGTGGATGTTTGTTAAGTCACTATTTACACATATTATGTAAACTGCTAATGTATGTTTTTCAATAGATTTATTCCGAGGAACCGACTGAGCCCTTTGATGTTTTACACACCACCGCGACTGGTTGGTTCTCCTCTAGACTTTCATTTCATCAATAATTTTTACGGGATTCGATGAGTTTATTGAGTCTTTTGTTGTTGATCAAGTAATGTTTATCGTTATGACAGGGGAGCATGGTCATACTTCATTCTTTGAGTACTTCAAATGCCGAGGTATTAGTAGCATAATTGAAGCAACTTACTAAACATATTCTCAGCTTCCTATCTTTCCCCACGGGCATGATGTGGAACGCTCAGTGACACGGAAATCTTGAAATTGACTTAATAGCGCACAGATCAGAAATATCAAGCACACAAGCTGCGAAGCTTTATCACAAATACAAAAGCGATATCTGTTGTTGTTGTTGTTGTTGTTGGCAAGTCTTATTTAGACCCCGTTTCCTTCGTTCTTTGGAATTGTAATTTATCAGTTGCGAAACTAATTTAAAGAACGATACAGAATATAAATAATAAAACCGAGCATTGGACAATTACTACTACCAGTTTCAGTATGCAAGTGAGTTCATACTACTCGAATATTTATAATTTTCTTTTCTTTCAAAGTGGGGTATCGTTTGTGTAAAGTATTAGCATTTGGACTGGAGGACCCCCCACCTATCATTCAACTAATCTCTTTTATTTTAAATCTGGTGTTTTAAATCAACTTGTGTCACGACTTCCATTGAATAACCGGTAAAAGCAAAGAATATGGACCGCTCCCTCTGGTAAGGCAATATATCGATACATCACGACCGAGGTCAGGTTATCGATATGCCAGACATCGCTCATAGGCTTTCCCCCACCAACTGCGCCGGTGACGCATCTCGATACTTGTCGTAGCGTTCGTAACTCGAGTCGTAGCGTTCAAGCGAACTATCGATGCATGCAGTCGTAGCGTTATCAAGCGGTCGGTCCATGTTCTTTAGTTCACCCGAATAACCAAAGTGTACATAATTCAGATGATTGCCAGCAAGATCTTTTTTTTTAATTCTCGTGTTACTGTTCTAGAGTTATAAGGAAAACGTTGAAAAGTTAATCATAGTAACAACAGTAATTTGAATTTCGAACTTTCGTAGATTACTCTTAATTATCTAATGACTATTTTTAAACAAATAGGTAGCTAGTAGTACAACGAACTTGGTTTTTGTATTGTATTTTTGTTATTAATTATTGATAATTCGTCTTTTGTAACATATCTGGCACACACACAAACATCTTAACAACATAACACATCTAAACAAAAATTTGCGGGTTGATTAGAAATTAGAAGGAAGTGCAATAGTACACGCTTTTTGTGAGGGTGGCAAATACTTCTCTTTATTTTGATATACTATTTATTATTTTTCACAATATTTGCGAAATTTTCCTAATGAATGTGAGTCCTAACATTTTCTTTTACCTTCTAGGAACAAACAAACCACTGCCACTTTTGTCCCCGAAGATTGGTAACAACTAAAAGCAACAGGTGATTGCGCGCTCTTTTGATTAAGTTTGAAACCTATTCGAATGGTAGTTCACTATCTCGCCGGTAGGGCCAACCATTGAAAATCAATAAACAACAATGGCGTCCAGTGTATCCGTAGACACTGAAGCTCGGTGGTGTGGAAGTTGGTGTCCGGCTGTCATTCACCGTATTGATAGCGTTGTCTTTTAATTGCGGAGAATATTGAAATAAAAGCGTTGGGATAATTGAGTGTTGTCGTTATCGAGTAACAACGGGAGTGAATTTTCATACAGTCAGGCGACTCGTAGTAAGTTGGCATACGGCAATATTTTTTCCGGCTATAGTTTCCTTTTATAATTACAATGAACGAAATGCTATGTGTGTAACATAAATAACGAGGACTGCGTTCATTTTTGAGCGTTATATTTCAGTGAACGATGTAAATTCCTGGTACTATCCCTTGACAAGTTTCGCCACCTGTCAAGACTTGGCGACCAACTGTTGTTCATCTTGACATACCTCTTATGAAATGTAATGTCACGTTTCGTGATTTGTTTCAATGCAATTCACGAAGCCTCCGAAGGTTAAAACTAAGTTTACACACCACTACCATGCTTCTACTTGTTGGGAGGAAGGATGAAATTGCTCGCATACTCCGGACGTGGCCTTAGCCAACTACGCCGTTTTTTCCCCTTTCCCTCGACAAGAATACTTTCCGCACTGCTCTCGGTCTCAAGCAAAAAGATCATGGGTTACTCTGTCAGGAATTCTTCGTTGTCTCGTAATTCTTGAAAGGAAAATTGCTAACATTTATGCCGCATATTTACTCTCGAGTTCGTAGCGTTTTCTTATTGTCGGAGCGAAAACTGTGTGAGCGGTGTTCGATAGTTTTTGTGTCGTAGAATGTGACACAACAACATTCTTTCTAAACGAAATGTGATGGGGGGTAATTAGAAAGGTGCGTTCAATACGGTGACACCACACAAACTTTTCATTTATTGAAGGAGTAATACTTTACTGGAATTGTGGTATTAAAACTCGAACGCTGTGGTGATCATCTAAATAACCACGTAATATGATTTTCGAGCTTGACTAAATGATCTGTACATTCCATATGGTACACTTCATTCAGCACAAAATACGTCGCTCCGCATTTTCCAAACTATCGTTTGACTTGTAGCTCAATTTAGGTTATTATAATGATGGGATACGTATAATGAATGCGTTTTTTTGTTGATAAGAAAAAATCATTCACACTTAGTGTATTTCTAAAATTCTGATTCCATTCCTCAATTCATGTTTATTCCAACACTATTTGTGCCTTAATTGTTTGAAACAAGTATGGAAATGCACCTCCTTTTGCTTAGGGGACCCTGCAGCTGCAGTGAGCAATAATTGATCTGACAACGTACGTGACGAAATATGTTTGTAGCAGTATTAGTTGCGCATCTCTAAAGCTGTTAAATAATAAGGTTTGACTGTTCTTTTTAGTGAAGTTAATTAAAAACTCAGCTGTCAAGGGCTCTGTCATAGTACGACTCCACACGTATTCATAATGCAGCCGTTTGTGAACATTTGAAGGCGATTGGATATTATGAGATTCTAGTCATGAAACTGTAATGTACTCGTAAACTAGCAAAACGAACCTTCCTTATTATTCCTCATGTGGAGATTCATCCTTTGATGAGCGAATTTTATCAGAGCCGGTAGAGCAATTGACAAGTTTTGCTTGTAGAGTCAAAAACCTGCACAAAACTGAAGAATGTTCACTGGTGGTGAATAAATATAAGCTGCATGTTGACATTCGTGGTCTATTTGGAATAATTTTAACGATCGCTGTGCAATTCATGAACAGTGGTCTGGCAGTTTAGTTTGGCGTGTGGAGTGATTAACACAACACTCAGTTTTCTGAAACTTACTTTTGGTAACCTGAACAAAGCAATCTCAATATTGGTTCATCTGTGTTCTTTCGCATCTCCGAAGGTCTAAAAAAAAGTTGAGTTTTCTTCAGATCCCCTCCCTCTTATAAATTCTGCTCAAATGTTACTCGCTCTTGTTGCGGGTGGTAGTCCAATAATGGTCGTGACGTGGGTAGGAGCATCTCAATAAATGCCCGAACTTCTTACGTAAAACGTGAAATTATGTTTTACTAAGTTCAAATGAGCTGAGTGAAAAATACATTGAATTATTAGCTGAAGACATGAAAATAGTTAAATGTAAGTGGGGCTGAGGAATGTTGTGTGATGCGTCGCACCACATATATTTATCGCCCCTTCACTCTGAATAATATCTGCAAGCGAAAAAGATACTTCTTCCTCGACTCTTTTTACTTTCCTTGACTCTACGAAGTAGAAAGGAAAGTTATGTAATCGGCTGAAAAAAAAATTTTGAGTTTCTTCAGATCTTTACGTTTCAGACCCTCCTGAGTCCGAAAAACACCATTTGGGAAAATGGTCTGTGTGTGTGTATGTGTGTCTGTGAACGATTTTTAGAGAAAACCACCGTACCAAATCAGCTCATCCTTGATATCTCGCCCGCAGGCCTCCATGGGACGCCAAAATAAGGGTTTGGACAAAATCCACCGAAAGTTAACTATAGTTATCATAGTGATCAAAACACCAACTTTTTTTTTTCTCAAAAACGGCTCTAACGATTTTGATTAAATTTTTTATATTGATAGCTCTTAATAAGGCAATCATAGCATAAAATTCCCATTTGTGGGAAAATGAGGAGAGCAGCACAATAAATTATAAAAATTTTCGACGAAATCGATTTTAGCGCTTTTTAGAGAAAACAACCGCACCAAATCAGCGGAAACTTGATGTCTAGCCTACGGGTTACCATGGGACGCAAAAATAAGGGTATGAGCAAAATCCACCGAAAGTTAACTATAGTTGTCATAGTGATCAAAACACAAACTTTTTTTCTCAAAAACGGCTGTAACGATTTTGATTACATTTTTTATATAGATAGCTCTTAATAAGCTAATTATACCATAAACTTCCCATTTGTGGGAAAATGACGAGAGCAGCACAATAAATTATCAACATTTTCGACGAAAAGCGTATTTAGCGCAGTTTTTTCTTTATAAACTCCGCTGGAATGCTTGTAGAATGTTTTAAAAAATTGGTATTGTAGTCCAATCCAACACCTATAGGGTGAGTGTTTAAAAACTCTCATGAAATACAAGGGGCTCACTCCAAAAATTCCTGAGTTTCAACTACAGCCGCTTCGCTTACTTCCAGTTCTAAAAGTTTTTACCCAATAACTTTGCAAAAGTAATTACTGTCCTTCTTCAAAAAATTCGTGTTTACAACCTCATTAATTATCTGTGCACCGATTGCTCAATATTGGTCCGGCAATGAGTACGAGCAGCACAATAAAATCTGGAACTGTAAGCGCTACCGCTTGCTGCTGCTGTGACGTGTTATTTGACCAAGTTCAAATGAACTGAGTGATAAATGAATAGATTAAATTGAATTAGCCATGTACAAAGTGAATTGTTGTAGAGCTAAGGAAAGTTGTGTGTTGCAACGCACCAGATATTTCCATTTGTTGATCACGTTGGATGTAGAATGTAAGGGTATGGAACCTCAAATAGACCCTGATCGAATGTACGTGAGTTGCTGAAAATGTTATGATGTACCGCACCAGATATTTAAATATTGTTTATATTTGCTTGGCATGAGTCGCATCCATCAATCATTACATACTCGTTTATTAAACGCTAATCTTCTTGTTTGAATAGAATCATAATGATATCTAATTTCCTTAACTATTTTACCGCAGGAACAAATCAATTCCAAGCTATTGAGATGCTATTGAGCTAAGAAGTGATTTTAATATGTAAACTCAATCTGCCCCACCTTGGGATTGTATGGAATTTTGAAAATTTAGTATAGTTTTCAAATCTACACGTCTTCACGCGTCTGTAAGTCATCAATACAGCGACTAGATTACCCACACCTGTTGAACGAGAAAAATAATCCCCTCTTCGCAAGACGCTATAGTTCAACTACTCCAACTATCCTTCAAGGTGCTCACGACTTATTCACTAGAAATCCGAACGAAGAGCTTGTTCGGGTTGAAACTGACGCTTGCGTGCATGAAAAATGGTCTGTCATTAGATGGTGATCTTCAATTTATTTTGACCTTGAGAAAATTGCCCATTCGTTTTGTTGTCCATTTGAATCTCCTGCTTACTTTATTCCCGCTCGGACGCTCATGGTTCAAATACTTTTTTTACGATGCCTTTATTCAACGACCTGGCTAGTGCAGCTGATGGAAGAGAAATCTAGATGACCTGTCTATCGACATTTGACAGGGTTTAATTGAAACAGAGATCGAGACGGAGAGAAGTTTGTCATAAAACCGATACTGCTCAACGCTTCGAACTTCATTGCGCTACCCCTATCTTACAACCTTTACCGAATAAATAAACGTAGGTAATTTTAGGGGCGGTCTACATGATTTTTTTTGTGTGATGGTAACGTATTATTCTCAAATTATAAGAACCGTGGTGCGGGGTAACCAATTAGAAGATCATTTTGAGTATACCGGAATTGGGAGGGTTGCTCGCAATTATTTTACAATCTGTTTGGAATTTTCTATCTCGCAGGAAGCTTATTGGAATATCAAACAATTGAACTGAATTTATAGTAAAATATCTGGTGGATTTTTTCTCGCTCAACTCAGCGATTTTCATCGCTCTTGTAACTAATCCTACCTGTGTTCACCCTCAGTCTGAATGAACCTAACTTAATTCTCTATACAGAAACTGTGCCTTTGGGGAATTTATTGAGTTGCTATTGCTCATGTCACGACCTATATTGAGTATTGAGTGCTTTCAAGTATTTAATAACCCCTTCATTAAATTACTATTGTGTTCACCAATAATTGTGGACCAGTGTGAGTTTATTGGGCTACAAACACTCATGAGGGCGGCAATATGTGTGGCATTTAAAAATTATTTAATGCGTTTGCGTAGCATGTTCCTTAACGTGCTTATCTTCAAGGGTCGATTAAAAAAACATTAGAGGTGATTAAAAAGTGATAATCAGACGTTTGCCGATGTAGCTTTAAAGAGATGTAGGTCACGTCCGTGAAATCTTCAAGAGTGAGAACTAATTGTAGGTTTTTAAAGTGGTATTATCCAGAACAAAGTAAATTTGTATTCTAAGGGACTATTGGCTAGTCACTACACTCTTCACTCTCACTCTGAGTAGTCGGTACCTTGAGTGTTGTGTAAAAGATTTTCTCGCGAGGTGATGCCAAGGTATCCTGGATGCAACACATTTAACCTCGTTCAATTTCCCTCCTTCCGAGCGATTCAATTAAGCGTTCAATTAAACTTCAAAGTGAGCAGTGATAACCGCCTGTTAAAAGCCCAGTGACTCACAATGTCGTACCTATGCATCACATTCTCACCATCGTTCTTGCGCTCTCTGAACCCTGCGTTAGAAAACAGGTGTATTTGGGCTCGTTCTTAAGTTTAAAATATGTCCGGCATGTAACAAGAAGATCAATGATGCTTGAAAGAATAAATTAAAAAGGGGGGAGGGGTGTTCGTTTCTTAAGAACTAATTAGGGCAGGTCGACGAGTCTTTTCGCTTAAGAGAAAATTTGTGGTAGAGTGGCATTCATTACACTCCAATCACTCAGTCCCCACAGGGGTTGCAATTGAAAATTAACTAAACGTTACTCTGATGGTTAATATTGTCTGTTCCTGTAAATGAGTCCACGTTTGATTCCTAAATACCCTTATCCAAAACGTGGGGTTGAGTGATC
This sequence comes from Pachypeltis micranthus, assembly GCA_020466155.1. Classification (NCBI taxonomy): domain Eukaryota; kingdom Metazoa; phylum Arthropoda; class Insecta; order Hemiptera; family Miridae; genus Pachypeltis; species Pachypeltis micranthus. The sequence continues at coordinate 16,931,777 of CM035777.1, forward strand.
AAGTAGTGCTGTTAACGTGCTAGTTGAATGTGGACCTCAAGTTGTGTTGCCACAAATCACGGCTTATAAAATCGCGTGGCTCTATAAAATTCAGGTTTTCCCGGCGCCTAGTGGCGCATGGCCACTCATTCCGCTGTAAACTGCAAATATCAGCGCACTTTTCGAGACGTGGAAATATAAAGACATGAAATTTTCATATTGCTTTTACATAACGCTTCATTTCGTGACACTTGTCTAATTTATGTGGTAAAGTTAATTCATGAAAATGTCAAAAACGTGATCGAATCATAAAACACCGCTTAGCATCTTAGCATCATATTTACTCGTACAACACTACCAGTGAAGCCGGGTAAGAACTATTAGTTGGTATTAGCTCGCAAATAAGACACTTTTATACGCTAGTCAGTAAGCTCACACAAATCTGCTTATAATGGAAATGAAAATTTTTCTTCCTATCTGACGTGATGTCATTTCAAAGCCCAGTTGAAAGCCGAACGAGGAGCCGATGTTGTGAGAGGGTTTGCGGAGAGATGTGAGAAGGGGTCACTGATTTCATCTCAAGGGCAATCCGAGCTGATAGTCAGCTCATTCATAGCCTTTCAAATGCTCGGCTGCCGCTGTACCGTTCCCGCTTCGAACTGGTTAAATTATGCGGCTAAAGATAGTTGTTGTAAATATATATTAGTGCTGCGACCCTGAAACCAGGCGAAGGAATGCTTTTTTGCCGCTTAGGAAGTAGTGGGGTATAATGCCGATAAGAACTCCACCGACGGCGACAGTTTAAATTGAAATCTCGTCATATTCAATCTCAACAGGATCAACTTGCTTCCTGTCACGCCGTATCTTTGCCTTGAAATTCCCCTTTGAAATAAAAATTAATTCTGAACGATTGTTAATGAATTGTGGCTTTGTGCGTCTCATTTCAAACTTCGGCAAGCTATACACGTGTACAGTAATTTCTAAGGGTTGTGTGCAACTTTTGTACATGAACACTGTGGAGAAAGGAATTGCATGATACATGAAAGCGCATGGTATATGGGTGAGCAAGCAGTAAAACACAAATATGGGAGTTTCACAGTTGTTGAATTCATAAGGAGTTACTTGAAACCACGCACATTGTCTGAATGGTTCCATCATTGGTGCCGAGGAGCTGGGGTGACCTATAACAGTGGAATTGACTAAAACAAAAGGGTTGAGAGAACGAGACTGATGAAAAAAAATAAATAAATAAATAAATTAAAACTATCAGGTGCACCGCTTCACACTACTTTCCTTAGCTCTGCGTCAATTCATTTGTGATCTTGGCTTTTTCTACTCACTCGATTTATTTATCGCTCTGTTTAAACTTGGTAAAACATCACTTCACGGTAGGGCTTACAGTTCCGGAATTTATCGTACTGCTCACGCGCATGCCCTGACCGTTATCGAGAAATTCGTACGCAGAGCATTAATGAGGCTGTACACACTTTTTTTTAGAAGGTTAATAAGCACTTTTCCAGAGTTATCAGGCAAAAACGTTTAGAAAGTGGCAAGTGAAACGGTTGTGATTGAAATCCCGGAATTTCTGGAGTAGTATGAAAGATCCATCGTGTAGATGCTTGATTAAACTGAATGTTTCTGAGGATTCTAATAACATTTGAGCTTATAAACTAGGAAAAAACTGCGCTAAAATCGTTTATTGTGCTGCTCTCATAATTTTCTCATGGTTGTGAATTTTATGGTATTGTCACGTCATTCGGAGCTGTTTATACAAGATATTTTATTAAAAATATTAGAGCCCATTTTGAGGAAAAACATATTTTGCTATAATTAGTTTTGCGCAGATTGCTGATTACTTAACATTCCATTCTACTTTGTTGAGGCAAGGAAAGTAAACAGCGTAGTTTTTTCTGTGGCCATGAGGGATCTGCAAACTGACTCACACTATAAGGTGGACTGTACGTTGACTTTTACCACCACAGCACTACACTCAGCTGGGCTTTCTGTACCTGGGTAACATAATCACAGTGCGATCAAGATTCCCTGGAGAGTCGACAGACTTAATCCCGCAGAGCGTAAATAGAGCCAAAAACATCCACCAATTACCTAAGCAACATGTAACCGCCTTGATCCTCGAGAAGGCGTCCACGGGGACGTCAAAAGGCCTAAAAACGTAATTTTGTGGAAGCGGAGAGCTCTGAGAACCTCTAGGGGAAACATAACCTCTATAGGAACAGCAAACATATAGCGGGTACTTCCTGTGATGCTAGTCTGTAGCGTTGAAGGGTCTTTGGGAACTCTGTCTTCTGTGTTATAGCTAAAATGGTTTTGTTGTACAGTTATTGCTGACAAATATGGAGCTGATCCACCAAAAATAATGATTCAAGTGGTTATAAGAAATCAGTATTCGGCTCAGTGGCCAAATTAGCTCATTGCCCTTGGCCCTGATGAGAAAACCACTGGCGAGGGGTTTTGGGTTATCCGTTTGGGAGTTCAATTAGCCTCTCTTGCTAATGAAAGTCTTCGAGTATTATTTCCAAAATCGACAACCGATTTTCTCTTTATGGATTTTCAAAAATATTCACTTCTCACTTCCAAAATTCCAACGTTGAGCTCTTTCCAGGCCCAACCCCTAAAACGTACATTCGTCACTCAGCTCTCACTCAATACAATAGCACTCTGCTCTTGTGCTCATCCCAGTTCACATATCCAGAGACCACAGTGCCGCGTGAATTAGCTCTGCTGGCTGCCTAATCAGAACTTTATCAACTGTCAGAACCATATCGGGCTATTCAAGTGATCTTTCCATCAGAACTCTATCGTGCTAATAAAGTGATCATTTAACCAAAGTGTATCAATACAGTTCTCTATCCTCGATTGTCTCATTCTTCAATCGATTCTATTCTTTATTGCTCTCTCTTTCTCTTGCATCCAACAATCAGTGTCACCATTAATGCTGTAATAATATTTAATATACGCCCTGTTATTCAATGAATTTTTCTGTGAACTTGAACGTAATTAGGTTTTGTTTAAAAACGAGAAAACACTGAAGATGTCTCGCATAGGACACTGATGAGTAATTCCTGATGGCAACCGCATCTTCGACATATTTCATTTCACTTTTTTTGCACTTCCAGTAAATGTCTACTGATATTCTGCGCCACATGATGGAATAAATAAAAATAAATCGAACTGGGTCATTCAAAAGTCGACCGATCGAGGACCAAATGACTATGTAGCTATCGCAGTTTATACTTGAACCGTCGTTTTAAGGTTTTAACTGGTGGGTTGCAGTTGATGACATTAACAAAGGTTGATGCGAGGCTGATTTATCAACAGCCTGTTACGTCACTATTAATAGTGGGTTAAATGTAAACAAAAGTTGGTGCAACTGAACTGCGTGAACTGAAATATTGTGGATATGGTCAAGTTCATGTAGGCTGCCTACGACATCAACTGTTAATCGGTTAAAATGTTAACTGCACCTTATTGCTCCGGCACTTACTGACTTCTAACTTGTTTTAAAGTGTACAGAAGGTTATTTCGTATGTTTACAGATATGGTAAAAGTGAAGGACGAAGAACAGCAGCATCCAAGTGGTGGACAGGCTAGTTACACTAACGCAACTTCTTCCGGAATCGCCCCTTCCTCCATTAATTCGGGATACGAGTGTGACAAGCTGCCAAGAGCGGGCACCTCCAACTTGGCCACCCAACATTTTCATTATCATTGGTCCTATCCCACTGCTGGGCCCCCCATTCCTGGAAGTCAAGCAACGTTTCACTTCGGGCCAGGTTTTGAACCCCAAACCTCCCCCCATCAACATGTCGTGTATTTTCACGTCAACCCGGGCGTTACGGTCTCCTTCCAGATGGGCGACACAGTGCAAACGCTTAAAGGTAAGTTTTACGTCTTATCTTTTGTGTATATCCTTATATGTAGAGAACTTGTTCCTGGGAGTTGTACCGCAGGTTGGGCGAATGATTCCTTCAACATTAATGAATTTACAAGCTATTAGGTCTGTGACCTCGCTTAACGGAAGTAGTTCAGTATTTGAACTAATTTGATCGTATGAGTGTTAAATACATTTAATAACAACGTATCACTAAGTGGTTACAATTATGACACTACACCTTTCAAAATGGAAGCATTTTTTCATTTTTACTTTCTTTGGCTCTACGCAGTAAACAAAACTTCAAGTTTTCTTCAAATCTTCACGTTTTAAGGGCTGCCAAGTCTGAAAAATACCATTTGGGAAAATTATGTGTGTGTACGCGCCTGTGAAAACGATTGAGAGCTCCAAAATAAGGGTATTCGAAAAATCGACCGAAAACTAACTATAGTTATCATAGTGATCAAAACACCAAATATTTTTTCCTCTGCAGCAGCTTTAACGATTTTGATTACATTTGTTATCTGGTGAGATTACAATAATTCGACCGTTCCATGAAATTCTCATCAGTGGGAAAATGACGAGAGCTGCACAATAAATTATTGAGAATTTCGAAGAAAATCCATACACTCATACGGTCATTGCAGAGAAAAATCCAGTTCAATAAATTACCTGTTCAATGAGCGTTTAATGAAGATAATTAGGAGCAACTCCAGAAAGTTCGGAATTCCCACCTCTGTTCTTTCGCTTACAACCGTTTCTCACAGTTTTTACCAGGTAATTCTGAAATAGTGAATACTATCGTTCTTTAAACAAATCGTGTACATAATCTCATAATTCAGTGCTCAATAATGGCCGTGGGATGAGTAGGAGCAACGTAACACATTCCGGAACGTGAAGTAAAATGTGAAGTTGTGTTTTATCTAGTTCAAATGTCGTGGGTTTTAACAGTGAAAAGATGGCAATCTAAATGTGAAATCACAGTATAGTTTTGTGGCATTACACTTCTGTATAACTAAAGGATATTTTTCCTAACTTGAGTTCTGGAATGAACCTTGCGTGCTTAACCAGAGCCTCTTTTCGGTCGTATCAATTTAACCAACAGGCTGAAACAGTAATTTACATAGCATCGCCGTATGAATTTGCAGCCCTTCCATTGTTTTCCGATAGTAGTTCGCATCAACAGGAAACCACCAGAAGATACTAGTTCGGCCGCTCGTCACATGTGATAAAATTAATGTCCTTGATTAGTTTTCCCGTATGCGCCCGCATCTTCTACTTTCTTGCGACACTGACGTTCGCGCGAACTCAATTTCACCCATTCGGTTTATTACCCTTTGGAATAATAATTCGAAACGGCGAAATAGTTTGCGGGTGCTTGCTAATTGCAAAACCCCTATAATTTCCCTAATGAATTCCGCCGAATTGAAACAATTCATCGAATACTCCGGCAATTATCACCAAGTTCGCGAACGTTCATTTGTAAATATTTCATAGGTGTTGCATAACTAGGTAAAAGAGGTTCAGTATCTGAGGAACCTGAATGTGTGCAAGTCGGTCGCATGAAGCTCAGAACGTAATTGGTGCAACGCTAATTATTGTTCAAGTCACATTCTTCACTCGCATAAGCAATTACAACTGTAAAATCAGTTACTTTTCAAAACGCCTCGTCTAACCTTTTTACTTTCCTCAGCCGTACGAAGTTGGAAAAAAAGTTATGTAATCGGGTGAAATGTGTTTTTAGTTTTCGTCAGATCTTCACGTTTCAAAGCTCCGGAAAGTACCGTTTGAGAAAATGGTTTGTGTATCTCAAATTTCCACAGTAAACGCCTGTATAAATTCAGTAAACCTGCAGGTTAAAAATAAAATTGGAACGGGCGAGCCACCTTCCAGCGACCCCACGACCACAACAATGTCCGCAGGGCAAGCGCGTTTTTCAGCTTTTTCGGGTCTTGCCCTGGGTAACGATTGGATTGTTCCGTTCTACCTACCTACAGTCACTTATTGGCAAGGCCATGGGCTGTGCATTCCCGTGGTACCACGTTTGGGTCAAACAACCCTTAAGGGCACAATGGTCGGGGCCTGTTTAGACTGTCGGCCTTCCCTCCTCGGCAGAGGTCGCCCAAGCTTCTACCCATTACTCAGGCAGTCATCTGTGGTACATCTGGTTTTTCGTTCCCTTGACTAAACCGGGCAGGCTATCTTTTAGTACACTGTTCAGATATTACTTCTACTAACCGTCTATTGAACAGAAACATAAGCCAAGTCATAATGAGATCTGCCGAATATAAAATGATAGTTTTTCAAATTTTATCGACAACTGCTCTTACGCCTGAGTACAAATTCGTTGACTGACGATACAGTAAATGTGTGAGCAGATCATTCAATTTAAAGGTCATCATGTTGTGTGATGCTTCGCACCATATATTTGACTCTTCCTTTCGTGCCTACGACAGCACCACTTTATTTTAATGGCCTGTCCACTCGCGTTTTGTCGCAACACTAGGCCACGGAAACACGTTACACCTTTATCAGATATTTTATTTTATCCTCGCCCCATAAAACGAACATGTAAGGAATGATATCTTTTATTGACCACGTCGTACTGGAGGGAGAACAAAAAAATTGTTTTTACAGCCGAACGTAGAACTAGCTAAATACCATGACCATGGCCATTTTGACGCTTTAAAAATTTGTTAAAATCAGTACATACTCATGGTCTTTTTGGTAAGTCGAAATTTGAAGCTAACACGCATTTGGAAGGTTTGCTGAGTTTAGATAATCCGCACAGGATTTGAACAGCAATAACAAAATTTGCCCTCAAAAGCTGTCTACAATTGGAGAGAGTTTCACGGCTATGGGCACGAAATTACGTCGAAGTAGAATACAACGTTTCTTTGGGTTGTCGCTCATGTTAACGGGATGTGTTAATGTTTCTGTGCGGAGCTGTTCGGAAGTGAATATCTGCTCGAATAAACAGCGGTGTTTTTTTTTTGCGTGAAAGTTTGGTTTTAGCGCCTTTCCCCCGCATTTCCTACATAATTGCTTCGTAAGTCTTTCTCGCACTTAAGATCTAAGTTTTATAATAGCCGTTGAGCAATTTGTCGCCGCTGTTTATTGCATGTGTCCACCAATATCCTGGACACTTTACCTTTGTCGACCCCCTTTTTCATCATGGTAGCAGACGTAGTCGTTGCACAATGATAGGTCGCTTTGTTGCAACACGAGGAAGGACGACGAGGTAGAGCATTTCATAACCTGGGTGAAAGGAGGAAGGGAAGATAGACGAAGAGAGAAGGGATTCTTTTTGCCTTTGGAGGAGTTTTACACCGTTTCGTGTTCGTTAAGTTACGCTTTTGATTTTAGAAGGTTCGTTCTTTCGTTGCAGCGATGATGATAAATCATGCCGAAGTTTGAGCCCTTGAAAAAGTTCATCGACGTCTTTCCGTTGTGGGTTGGCGATAACCAACTTCTATCTCATTATGAGGAATTGTTGGGAAAAAAAAGCCACCGAAATCTTCACGTTGCGTACTTTTCAACGTCTCAAGCATCGTGTTTGTTGTTTTCGGGTTAAAATTAGGCGTTCGTTTTTTTTTTCTTACCGACTCCAGCTCAAATCTTGTTGCTTCCTCACTACCGTAACCTTACGTTTGCGCGAGAATTTCCAATAGTGGCGGGAAGCATCCTTTCTTCCATAAATACTACTCTACGCGTGTCTACGGTAACACTTTTGAGAACAAATTGTAGATTTTGGTTCGATGAACGATGAGGCGTTTTTGAGAAAATTTGAAAAATGAATTAACTTCTTTGAGGACTATTTTTTCTAATGGTGTTTTTCGGACTCAGGAGGCTTTGAAACGAAAGAAAACGAAATTATGTACTCAGTACATAACTTTTTCCCACTCCTTAGGGCTAAGGAAACTAATCAAAATAGTCCAATGCGCTACCTTCATGATGGAAGTTAGATGGTGATGACGCATCCAAACCAGATGTATCTTATAAAATCAGTTGGCAGTGACATGAATTACCAATACGTTGCTCAATAAGTTGACGAATATGACTGCAGTTGTCGAACTGATTTCAACTTTGAATATTTTTCCTTCCAAACGGCAATTCCATTGATTAACTGTTGAGAGCTCCTATGTCACAGTAGCAGCGCCGTGAATTATTATTGAAACTCGACTTTTTGTGTATCCGAACGTTCTAGCGCGAAAAATTGTGTTGGCAGCTCGATCAATTACTGATTCGAGTTCGATTAACGAGGTTATAAAATTATTAAGAGCGACCAGGCGCATTTTGACTATTATTAGTTCGTTCCAGTAACACAACATTACGGCGTATTTACTGAGCGGGAGTCCGTCCAAAAAAAATTATGTTGATGGATGTTATGGGAGTTAGCGTAAATTTGTGAATATTCACCTCTACTGAACTTAGTGGATTACTTAGCGTACTACTTATCTTCTATTAAAGAAATTGGGTTATATCCGCCAGTAGGCAAAGTAGTACTTATCTTCTACACTCAATCTTCATTAATATTCACCCGAAAGGACACCAACAAAAAAAAAACAATTTCTGGGCTGAGTGAAAAGCATATTTCGTGCGTCCGTAGGGGGTTTGCAAGTCTACTGATTGGATTTGTTGGTCTGTGGAAAGCTGTGAGATGCGTCATATCGCATTAGAGGAAGAAAAGGTTGGGCGAAGCACCTTTAATTTTTAGTTTTTATCATCACTGGAAAGTTCGAGAAACTATTAGCTTCGTTTCACTCTTGAACGTTTTCTTGACAGTCCAGATTTATTTAATCGTTAATTCTCTGGAATCCGTTTCAATCGAAACCATTTCTGAATTTGGACGTTTGGGTTATCCCTGCACCAGATTTGTTGCTTCCCTTGGCTCTACGAAGTAGAAAGGAAAGTTATGTATTAAAGTAGGAAATCATCAAACTACCAATAAAATGAACTCAGTTGATAAAGCATGAATTGGGGAGCTTGAAACTGAAAAATAAATGGACGTGGGTAGCATAAGTGAGGACTGTATTATACTTGACAGAATAGCGTTATTAGTTTGAGTGTGAGTGTATAAATACACGTGAACTGGTTGTGAGACACTAAGTGGAGGGAGGGAGATAGAGAGGGAGAGAGTTGAGTTGTCAGTAGCGCGAGCTGAGAGACGACTGTCATTTCTGAGAACTCGCAGGTGAATGAGTTAGGAAGGAGCTGTCTTTTGTTTAATGGTTTGCGGCGGGCTGCCGATGTTGGCAACACTGTTGCCGCCACCCGTGCAATTCGCTGCTGTTTATAAAAGCAGAGGCGCGACATTTTCGGCAGAATGGCTACCGACATCACTTGCGAATCTCTCCCATTTTTTAAGCCAGTGAACAAGTACTTAAAGTCCCTTTATATTGTGTGAAGTAAGGTAAGCGATCAGAGCTTGGTGTTTCATTTTCCCCATTGCCCCTTTATTGTCATTTTCTACAATCTGAGCATAGGTTATTTGTTTCATTCTAAAAGGAGTTCATTTCATTTCATTTCTATTTTTTTCTGATTAAATTCAAGCGGGTCCTAGTTGGTTTATAATTTCATTTCCCAGTACTTTCCCGAGAGGCATTTTTTGTTTATTTTACATCTTAGTGAGTATATTTAACTTTTCGTCTTTTGGGCCCTGACACGACTTTCACTCGTGTCCGGTACGCGGGTAATTCTGTAAAAGAATTCCCCAAGTACGTCACAGTTGTGGAGAGGAATGTAAATTGAGGGGAGGAGGAAAAGAATATTTGGGAAAGTTCAGAAGAAGGGGAAATCTATTGTCTATCGGAAATAACTGAAGAGGCGGAGTTTCCAAAGGTAAACAAAAGGGCTTGAGGACATTAGAAGGTGTTAGGGCAAGTGCAGACATTTTGAAGGTCAAAGACCCTACTAATTCGGCATGTACCGAACAGTAGCCTTTTCTGAACCCTCAAAAAAGGAATCTGGCTGGTGTTTCGAACGATTTGAATGTTCAATGCAAATAGGGCACATTCAGGGCCAAAGACCCTTAGAGGAAATGCTCAGGAGAGGGCTCGTTCTTCTTGACTGAACATAAGACATACCTAGGGGAGTATGAGGAGGCTTACAAGCTCAGGAGACCCAGAGCCCTTTCTCTGGGCAGGGATACACTTCGTGTCCTTGTAGCTTAGTTATAACCAACTGGCGCTGGCTAAAGCAATGATCGCCTAGCCCAATCTAATGGATGACTGACTTGGAAGGAGCTGACTGTTGAGGACAGAAAAGTAAAAAGAGGGGTAGGGAAAGGGTAGTTTTTGGAAAGTCCAGGAAAGGAGGAAATCCCCTTGGACTTCCCAAAGGAAAGGGGGAAAGTCCCTTGGACTTCCCAAAGGTACAAACAAATGGGGTTGATCGAGGAAACCATGACTTAGGGTCAAGCGTGGACGCCACCCTAAAAACCACCTTTTGGCCAAAAAAAACCCAGCTACTTCGGCTAGCCGAACATATATGATGGTGAAACTGAATGAGGTTGTCATAGCTATAGCCCGACTTAAACTACAATAGCTATTCCGTATTTTCAACTACTCAGTCCTTTTGTACGTATTCCATTAAATAAGTAAAGGCTGTTTAGTGTCATAGTGGGGGTCTAGGTTCCTAGCGATACACTTGAAACTCAATAGGTGCGAATAAAGTTGTTTTTACATAGTAGGGCCAAGGAAAATAAAAATTAACTCTCTTCGTTCATTCTAAACTCCTCCATTAGATTTACAGCCAGGAGAATTTTCCCGATGGTATAATATTGCAGCATCTGATCGACGAAACAAATAGCAACTTCGAATCTTGATCTGGTTCAACATTAATAAGAGGATTATTGGCTCTGTGTTGAGTAAGTTGAAGCAAGCGCATATTGGTCGTACTGCAGAGCAAATACTGGAGAAGCGGACGTAGCTCCGCAAATCATTAATTTAGTTTCAGTATCCGTCGCTTTTCGCTTTATCAGTCAGGCCTTCCTATCAGAAACGGCATTAATGTGGACGAAAGATTGTTTCGCTTTATTCATTCAATTCGAAGGAATATAACTCCGCCTGAAGCCCTTAATCTGAGGCAAAGTTCTTAATTAAGCAGCGTGTTTTAACAAACCAGTCGGGCGAAGTTAAGGCCTCTGGCCCTCTGCTATTTTCAACGCAGTTCTACAGTAGTTGTGGCTAAGGCCGAAAAAAAAGCGAATCCTAATTTCAAGTCCCTCCGAGTGAATTATTTTTCAATAACTCGCGCGTCGCGTAACGTCGTTCATGTGTACGTTAGAGTGTTCGAGTCGTCGCTAGTTGGTTGTCCCTCGAGAATTGGGGCGTTGGAATCGTTTCTGTCGGTTTTTGCGGTGTGATGATCCTGCATGTCCAATTAGTCTCTGGAAATCGGGATCTGGCAAGCCGTTGGCGAATCGTAAAGCGGAAATATGACGAAGCTAGCGACGAAGAGATTATTTTACTTATAACGAGTCCCACTGAAACACAACTTTCCTTTGCGCCACTTGCATTCGTCGATTTTTACCTCTATACCAACTAGTACAATACGATTTTCATTCGGCTAACGAGCCTGTTATTGCATTGTTTCAACTTTTATCGAGTGACCAGCGTACAGGTAATTTATTGAACTATAGACTTGATTTTTACTTTCTGCTACCCAAAGGGAAAGGAAAGTATTGAAATCGTGTCAAAAGAAGTTAGGTTTACTTCAGATCTTACGTTTTGAGGCCTACTGAGTCTAAAAAACCTAATTTCGGCGTGTGGTCCGTGTGTGTCTGTAGATTTGCAGGAGAACGGCTGAACTGATTGAGCTGGGATTTTTTGTTTTGTTCGTTTTTTTATTTATTTGGTAGACACCAAAATAAGGTAATGGGCGATTTGGGTCTCTGGGAAAGAGGGGACAAAAATGTACCAAACACTGAGGTTTTTCGCATTTTTCTCGATAACAGCTTCATCGATTTTGATTAAACTTTCAAATTATCTTCTACTAGTTGATGCAAAACTTTTCTTCTGGATACATATATCCATGAAAATACGGTGAACGGAGATATAGCAAAAATAGGTTTATTACGCTATTTGGCAAATGGCTTCAACGATTTTCACCAAACTCACAAGATGTATTCAAATAGTTAATACCTACATATTGTACCCAATAAATGTTCCTCTGAAAGTCCATTGAGCAGAGATAGAAATGAAAAAGTGACGAAAGTAACGTTTTTTCGAATACTTCCGTAAAGTCTGGAGTAACTGCTGCACCAAATTCGATCAATCGTTCCGAGTGTCTTTAAGTCACCCATACCCACATTTCGTTCAATATAATTATTTCTGTATATATATGTTGAACGGAGATATAAGCCAAGTTAACTCAGAAATGGAGATTTGTCGAATATTAATTTATCGGTATTATAATTTTCTCAAAAGCGACTCTAACGATTTCGATGAAACTTACGGAGGACTCTCAACTAACTAGCCCCTACATTTTGTTCTATATAAATGTTTCTGTAGAAATGCGTTGAACGAAGATATAGCGCCCACTTTTGTAGCTTGTGTTCGAACTTACGGAGGAGGCGGAAAGTTGGGTGTTGCTACGCATCAGTTTTTTACATTCCTTGGCTCTACGAAGTAGAAAGGAAAGTTATGTAATCGGCTGAAAAAAAAATTTTGAGTTCTCTTCAGATCTTTACGTTTCCGACCCCCCTGAGTCCGAAAAACACTATTTGGGAAAATGGTCTGTGTGTCTGTGAACGATTTTTAGAGAAAACGACCGTATCAAATCCACTCAAACTTGATATCTAGCCTGCAGGTTACCATGGGACGCCAAAACAAGGGTTTGAACAAAATCGACCGAAATTTAAGTACAGTTATCATAGTGATCAAAACACCAATTTTTTCCCCAAAAGCGGCTTTAACGATGTTGATTACATTTTTTATATTGATAGCTCTCAATATAATAACGAGAGCAGTACAATAAATTATCAAAATTTTCTAGCGAAATCGGTTTTAGCGCGGTTTTTTTCTTATAACCTCCACTGGAATGTTAGTAGAATGTTAAAAAAAATTGGTTTTGTTGTCCGATCCAATACCTAAAGGGTGAGTGTTTAAAAACGCTCATGAGATACATGGGGCTCACTCCAGAAATTCCTGAATTTCAACTACTGCCGTTTCGCTTACTACCAGTTCTAACAGTTATTACCCAATAGCTCTGCAAAAGTAATTACTATCCTTCTTCAAAAAATTCGTGTTTACAGCCTCATTAATTTTCTGTGTACCAATTGCTCAATAAAGGTCCTGGAATGAGTACGAGCAGCACAATAAATTCCAGAACTTGTAGGCGCTACCGTTTCCTGCTGCTGTGCCGGGTTGTTTGACCAAGTTCAAAGGCCATGTACAAAGTGAATTGACGTAGAGCTAAGGAAAGTTGTGTGTTGCAACGCATCAGTTTTTTTGTTTTTGTAAAGGTGGATGCTGGCAATACCCTCACTGTAGCCTCAGCTCATGGCCCCCCCGCTCCACCCCAGACCCCACAGTACTGGGCTCACTTAGTGCGACCTATACGCCACCACCACCCTCACATAAATCGATCTCACGAGCCCATCGCATATGCACAAAATATGCTCACAGAATATGCCCCACCTCACAGAACCTGCATACCTGTACCTCACACTTGCCAATATTAGCAAGGTGGTACCTCAGCGGACAGTGAGCTGTAAACAGGCCACATTTGATCCTCATATCCTTCCTCCCCAGTGCAAGCACCTCCTTGGCCCTCCTTCTGGAGAGTCGGATGAAGAGTTTTGACTGTCTAAGGCCGGGCAACCCCTGCTAATGGGCAGCCCTGCACCTATCCTCCCATTTGTGGCCCTGGTAGTCCCAACAAAGGGGTCAGGGCCGACAGGGATCTGCGCCACTCCCTTCTTTGTTTGTTCCCCTCTATTCCCTAGGCACTCATCACAGTGTTACGCTGTTGTCCTCAGCCAGGGCCTTCAGTCTAAGGCTAAGGCTTTGAGTGTGGCGTAACTGTCCACCATAATGTAAATTTTCTGCCGCTTCAGTCCCCTCTGCAGCAGCCGCTGCCCACAGACTGTCTTCACAGACACCTCTGCCTGGAACACTGTGGCCAGTGCCTCCAATGTGATCGCTGCTCTAATTCTCGGCCCAAAGATACCTGTCCCTGCCAGGCCACCCCGCACCGAGCTATCAGTGTAATATGGGCTATGCTATGTAGCTGGTGTTCGAACTTACGGGGTGGCGGAAAGTAGGGTGCTGCTACGCACCGTGTTAATTGTTCAGAAGTTACGGAGTAAACACTGCGAAAAAAAAAACTTGCCGATGAAACGACAGAAGTTTGACAGGGCGAATATGAAATGAATGAATTCGCTTGATATTCCACTTTTCGACGCAGAATCGTCTTTGAACGATGAATTGTCCTCTTGAAATAGAATTTCAGCTGGCTCGTATTTGATAACGCGTAACTCACTCATTCGCTGTATGAGAGTTTTGAGACCAGAACAGAAATGACAAATGGTCCACGATAATTTATGTTTTAAATCATTTGTTGAATTACAGGCTCTTGACCCTAATAAGTCTAACCTGCGTTTCACTTTCTATCGATTGCTTCTGTAATTGTCATTCCCTCATCACTTATTCGGAAAATTTGTGCTTATCGTTGACACTCCCCAACTTTGGACTTGCGACTTGACTTGCGTAAGGTGATGAGCAGCGTAAATTAAATTGATGGAAAATTGAAATTTATTTTAGTGCAGCTTTTTCAGCGTTGTCGCTAGCACCGTGTTGGTCGACCATTGAGTTACCTACGCCCTGCTGACTGATTATGATTATTTAATTGCTAGGGATATCTCACGAAATTCAATTATTCCATGTTACTGTCGTCTCCGACTTGACTTTGTACTTCCATTGGCTCTAAAAAGTAGAATGAAAAGTTATGTAATTGGCTGGAAAAAAAAATTTCAGTTCTCTTCAGATCTTCACGTTCCAGACCCTAATGAGTCAAAAAAACGCTATTTGGGAAAATGGTCTACGTGTGTTAGTGAACGATTTTTAGATAAAACGACCGAACCAAATCAGCTCAAACATGATATCTACCCCGCAGGTTACCATGGGACACCGATATAAGGGTATGAGCAAAATCCACCAAAAGTTAACTATAGTTATCATAGTGATCAAAACATCAAATTTTTGTTTGTTAAAAACGGCTCAAACGATTTTGATTACAATTTTTTATATTGATAGCTCGTAACAAGACAATTATACCGTAAAATTCCCATTCGTGGGAAAATGACGAGAGCAGCACAATAAATAGACAAAGTTTTCGACGAAAATCGATTTCGCGGTTTTTTCCTGATAAACTCCACTGGAATGTTAGTAGAATGTTAAAAGAAATTAGTATTGTAGTCCAATCCAATACCTAAAGTGTGAGGGTTTAAAAACGCTCATAAGATACATGGGGCTCACTCCAGAAATTACTGAATTTCAACTACCGCCATTTCGCTCACTACCAGCCCTAAACGTTTTTACCCAATAAATCGGCAAAGGTGGGTAGTATCCTCTTCAAAAAAATCGTGTTTACAGCCTCATTCATTCTCTGTGTACTGATCGCTAAATAATGGTACAGGAATGAGTACGAGCAGCACAATAAATTCCGGAACTTTGAGCGCTACCGCGTACTGCCGCCGTGAAGTTTGACCTAGTTCAAATGAATTGAGTAAGTAGAAAGAGCCATGAACACAAGTGAATTGACGTAGAGCTAAGGAAAGTTGTGTGTTGCAACTCACCAGATATTTTCACTTTATTTTTCCTGAGATTGGAATCTGAGCGCTACCACAATTAACAAAAATGTCAGTCTCATTGTATATGCTAGGTTGATTGCTTATAGAACTAGAGTTGGTTGTACCAGGACTGAATAACGGATTGTGTTAGTGAGATAAAAATTGCTGAATGTATGCGTCGCTCCAGATATTTTTTTACGCCGTATCTTTTCTATTTTCCTTCGGTAATTTTTTTGTTCTTCTAGGGTTCGCGTTGAAGTAGGGAATAAGGGGGTTTTGTGCGGAGACTGGTAGAAATAGGATTTCAAAGGGGGAAGGCCCCCTGTGAAGGAGCTGGAAAAGAGGTTAGAAGAATCAAGGAATGTACAGTCCCTCGGAGAAGTGACGCGTTCTCTTGCGGTGAGTCCTTCTCAATGCGGCCGCCAACAGACCAGCCGACTAGACTGTATTGAACTGCCATTAGAATTCCACTGGGGGAAATCAAATTCTCCACTAATATTTGTACGGTCCGAAAAACCGTGATAACGAACAAATGTAACGTTTTTTTGGACCACTTCGCGTGGTGGACTTGAAATTTGACGTGTCCTTCGGACGCTGAATCAGCCACATTCAGCCAGGATCAGTTGAGCGGTTCCTAAAGGGAATTTCTATGCAAGGCTATAGTACGAAGCTTTAATTTGGCATCCTTAAGAGATACGCTTAGGAGTTACTCGTAGATTATGGCGTTGTCATCGGAGTGGCTTACGCAGCTAACATTGAAAGCAATTAAGTTTATGAAAATAAAGAACGGGTTTTCAGAAATGAAGGTACCTAACAACAAAGGTTGTAAGAAAGGCAGCTATTTTTCCAATACGTCTGTACTTTCACTCTGCTGAGTCCCTGAGGTCGTTTTCTGTGTTTGTTCACCTTTACTCGCCATTAATGATTTCAATCCCTACGTGTAGGGTGTTTACTTAGAATTTTAAAGTGCTGAAAATGATTACACAACGGTTTATCCTTCTATTGAACAGCTTGACGGAGTCTAACAGCTCCATCCCATTCGATTCAGCATCGAAAAATACTAGTAAACCACACGAAACACGACCTGACTACAACTAAATATTCCAGGGGCCTGTAATCGCCTGTAGGTAATTGGCACGACGTTGCGAGTCGGCGGGTAGTTTTTATGAGACGGGAGGAAGGGAGGACGAACGATGAAACGATTACTTTCGCTGGAGTTCTTTCAATTAGTAGACTTTGGCTCACTATAATTACTGTAATTTCACTATACGTTGTGCACGTCTGATACTCATTCCATTCAACCCAGGATCTAAAAATACCTTGAAAACGATACCAAACACGGCGTATTTGCGATAAAACCGCCAAAATTGCGTGTTTGTTAATTTTTTTAATCGGTTTTAACCCTTAACAACCATGGACAACGTCCGAACGGATTGCCGAGTAGGCGGTCACAACTAGATACCAAATGCTATTTTTGTGCGAAAGAACAATAGAGCACATGACATGGTTATTATTAAGAACTTAATGTAAGGTGGGTGCGGCGAGATAGTGGAAATCCATCTTATAAAAGACGACTTAAGACGAAGTAGTCTATTTCCACGGGTAAAATAAAGACAATGATAACTTGTAGACGCGTTTCGGTTTACTAGACCATCATCAGTACAAAACGTATTGTACTGATGATGGTCCAGTAAACCGAAACGCGTCTACAAGTTATCATTGTCTTTATTTTACCCGTGGAAATATACTACTTCGTCTTAACTCGTCTTTTATTATTATTAAGAATTTTTTTTGTCAATGCAGTTTACTCTTTTCTCGACTTGAATACCTATGCAAACGAAGAGAAGAACAGATTAATCCCCGATCAGATATTTTTCCTGGTAAGGAGGAAATTCGGTTGATACGCATTCACATAAAGTGAAACTCGTGGGCAGCTGGAAGGACGGCAAAAAAAAATTAAAACAAAAAACAGTTTTTGCGCCTCTTCCATTTCTGGTATTTTCTGCAGATGTTGAGCACTGGAGAGTTCCTTCGTCAGGTAACCTCTATGCGGTAAACCTCGACGGGTATCACTAGACGGAACAGTTCACAGACCGGAGGTCAGGGGTTTTCCGTGGCCACGATTCTGTTTCCTCACGACTATGAAAATAGTTCCGACTGCTCTTGTTGGAAGGAAAAAAAAACAACAAAAAAACGTGGAGCGTCGACGTGGCCACTGACCGTGTTTCTGTTTTGAGCTCTATAGAGCAACTTAGGCAGACAGTTAAAAATTCCGATACATTTGTCGCTAACCGTTTGAAAATTCATTACGTCTCCCGTTAATTTTGCGTATTAACGGTAAAGCATTCGCATTTACAAGTTTCTGCCTGACGAAATCGCGTCGAAAAAAAAATTTAAAAATGTATAAGAATTTTTCTTAACTTTACGAATTTACATCTGCAATTAAGCTATGGAAAACGGGTCAAAATATTGGGTCCAAAGCATCGCACAACTTTCTTCGGCCATTCCGTTCGTCCATTCTTAATTTTCGTGGTTTCAGCTGCTAATTAAATCAATTTTTAACTCAGTTCATTTGAACTATGTGAAAAGTCACGTTTTACGTTCAGGAATCGACCATTATTGATCAATTGTTGCTCTCAGGATTCATCAGACCGTCAACTGTTGGGCTCAACACACATTTTACGCGAACAACAACTTGTTTTCGACGATCGTAAAACTTTTGTTCACAACTGAATTTAAATTCATACATCTTGGCGCCGGGTGGGATGACTATAACAACAGAGCTAACATATTAGATTATCGTCTTCGTGGAAAAGCAACTGAAATAACTGCGCACAAGTAAACAGTATCTTTGTTTATCATTATTCCAAAGCATTTGTAAATCATTCACACCAATGGGGGAAACGAGCCAGGCCTGGCTTGGCCTACCAGCTTGTTGTCCTTCGAAGGGCACGTGCCTCCACGCTGCGGCGGTCATCTATCGCCGCAGCAGAGGCACTGCGCTGTGCTTGCGCTAGGGCAAGGACGCGGGAGCGGTCTCACTCGTCCTAGCCTCGTCAAGTGGGGGGCACCATGATTCCAGGCCCTTCCGCCGGTTTGCCCACGCTTGCTCGAAGACGTGGAACCGTCGGACATCCGCCTTGCTGGAGAGGAACTGCCCTCCTCTTGCCTCAGGGAACTGAGCGCCCACTCTGGCACTGCTATAAAGATGGCAGGCAAAGAGCACGTGGGGTGCGTTTTCCACTGCGCCCCCACAGGGGCAGTCGCTGAGGAGGCAGCGTCCGAAGAAATGCAGCCGCTCATTAAAGGCTCCATGGCCGGAGAGCAACCTCCCCTCGATGGAGCGGAGTATGCTGTGGAGGTAACGCGAGGTGGGACCCTCGTCCCATAGCTTCCTCTCAGCAGACCCCTCCTGTTGTAGCGAGGGGAGGAGGGCGTGGAATGGCCCGCGGTACTCTGCGACACAGTCCCGCTTTATGTCGGCTGGAGCACCGCTAGACCAAGCGCTAGGTCGAGGGGTGGCATGCCCATGACGATCTGGAGGGCAAATGTGATGTGGTGCGGTATGCTGGCAGGATAGCTAGCAGCGTGTCTCGATGGAGGGAAAGGGCCAGCTTCCGGTATCAGCGGGTGGGGGTCACCCTCCATGTGGCCACAACATACATCACAGGAAGGGATGCGGCCCGGTAATATTGATACCGGGCATAGGATGAGGCCCCCCAGGTCGACCCTGCTAGAGACCTTACTTGTGCCGTGAGAGCAGAGCACTTGAGTCTCAGGAATGACAAGTGCTCCGTTAGGCAGACAGGCATGGACAGAACTTCGTGCCAAGGTATGAGGCTGTGGCCCCCAGGGCGACCCTAGTCCCCAGGCCAGCTCCACCCTCTGCATGGGGAAGGGTGGGTCAGACCACAGTACTACGAGTTGGGTCTTAGCCGTAGAGAGACTAAGGCACGTGCGGATGCACCAGGCCAAGTGTATTAAACATTCAAATCGCTCGAAATACCTACTAACGGCCAAGTCATTGTTTCCCCTAACACCTTCTGTTGTCCTCAGGCCCTTTTTGTTTACTAATGGAAAACCCGCCTCTTCAGTTATTTACGATAGACAGCTGATTTACCCTTCTTCTGGACTTTCCCAAATATCTTTTTCCCCTCCTCTCAATTTACATTCCCCCCACAACAGACAGCTTCTCCCAAACTCATTCACCTACAAGTTCTCGCGAATGACACTCGCAAAACAAAACCAAAAAAGAACCAGCTCAATCGGATCAGCCGTTCTCCCGCAAATCGAACTACAGTCACACACACACTGACCACGTGCCAGAATTAGGTTTTTTAGACTCAGTAGGTCCCAAAACGTAAAGGTCTATAGAAAACCCAAATTTTTTTATTGACGCGATTACTATACTTTCCTTTCCCTTTGGGGTAGCAGAAAGTAAAAAACTGTGCAAATTATTACATAACGGTTTGTTATTCTCTTGAACTGCTTGACGGAGTCTGTCGGCTTCGAGACCCATCCCATTCGATTCAGCATCGAAAAATACCAGTAAACCACACGAAACATGACCTAACTACAAGGGAACGACGAAAATTACATATTACAGGCGCCATGTAGGCAATTGGCACGACGTGGCGAGACGAGAGGGCGGGTTTGGAGTACGTTCGCTGTGGTTATTATCCCGCGAGTTCTTTCAATTAGTTGACTTTAGCTCACTATAATTACTGTAATTTCACTATACGCAGTTGTGCACGTCTGATACTGATTACATTCGACCCATTATCTAATGATACCTTAAAAACGATACTAAACACGGCGTATTTGCAATTAAACTGCGTTTTGTTGATTTTTCAAAACCATTTTTAACCCATAACAACCACGGGCTTCGTCCGATTGGATTGCCGAGATGGGGGGCGCAACTAGATACCAAATGGGACTTAAGTGCGAAAGAACGGATTTTTTAGACCACGTTAAATGGCGGGCGGACGTTGAACATTTGGAATCCTCATGTCTTGAAACGTTAAGTATTCAAATTTTGAGGTGGGGGGGGGGGTGTGTAAAAAATTGTTCCCGACCTGTTCTGAATGAATAATAAACCAAAAATTACAAATATAGTTATGAACTACCTAAACTATTATTTAGTTATCTGCAACTATTCCAAACCCACATTTTATTCCACGCAACTATCTCTGTAGCCATTTGTTGAACGGAGATATAAGCCAAGTTAACTCAGAAAAGGAGATTTGTCGAATATTAATTTATCGCTATTCCAATTTTCTGAAAAACGGCTCTAACGATTTCGATCAAACTTACGGAATACTCTCAGCTAACTAGTCCCTACATTTTGTTCTGTATAAACGTTTCTGTAGAAATGCGTTGAACGAAGATATAGCGCCCTCATGTGTTCGAACTTGAAGGGATTGCGGAAAGTTGTGTGTTGCTACGCACCGCTCGTTTTCGTTTAACGTTTCGGAAATTATTCAGTTGCTACTACTTAGCGACTACTGGCGATTTTAATACCACCAGTGACAGTTATTCTTTTGAGAAGGATCGTGTTTACGGTTTTGGGACTACCGAGTTGGTTGCACCCCAGAAATGTTAACTTTTCTTTTTTTTATTGACAAAAATTATACACACTTACGCTCGTTTATAAATCATACCTAAATGCTACTACCCCTCTAAGAGAACTTGTGTAGGGGTTGGAGTAGAATACAAAAAAAAGTCGTACGAAACCCTAAAGAAAACCAAAAAAGCTAAATATAAAATCGCTTCCTTAATGTAAATAAAGTTTCTATACCTTAATCAGAAAAGCTTTTATTTTTATCTTAAATTAACTAATTTTTCTTTTTAATTCTAATTTGAACCTCTTCAAGCTAATTAACGGTACCTGGTCAACAAACTTTTCATCATTAAAAATAGTTTTGCTCCAATAGTCGAAACCTCTAAGACCTGCTGTTGTCATCCTAGGAATTCTAGGAATTCTATTTTGTCTGCCAATCTGGTTGTAGTGAGCTTAGCTTTAAGATAATCATTGTTATCAACTTAGCTTAAGTACACAACCAACAAATAATATATTTTTATAATATTTTATATCAAACTATGGAAATACGTTGGAAATAAACCACTAACCCATACACTTGGGTTTTCCTCTGGACCCAGGTCAACCCCCTGAGAACACTGGGGGATTGCACAGCGCACGAAGAAAGGGTTACCTCGACCTGTATAAATATCGAAAGGGCCTCTAGCCACTTCAGGCAGTCCCTCCTGTCAGTGACTACTCTCAAAAAACCTCTTTTCATTTTTACTTTCCGCTACCCGAAGGGAAGGAAAGTATAGTAATCGGGTCAACAACAAAATTTGGGTTTTTTTTCAGATCTTTACTTTGAGACCTACTGAGTCTAAAAAACCTAATTTCGGCACGTGGTCAGTGTGTGTGTGTCTGTAGTTCGATTTACGGGAGAACGGCTGATCCGATTGAGCTGGTTCTTTTTTTGTTTTGTTCGTTATTTCTTGTACACAACAACATAAGATTATGGACGATTTCGGCCGATTGGAAGGAGGGGGGTGGGTGGGGGACAAAAATGTACCAAAAACTAGGGTTTCCGCCTTTTTCTCCAAAACGGCTCTAACGATTTTGATTAAACTTTCAAGTTATCGTCTACTAGACAATACCTAACTTTTCTGCTGCATACATATCTCCATGAAAGTACGGTGAATGGAGATATAGGCCTATGAAGCAAAAATAAGTTTTTCACGATTTTTGGCAAAACGGCTTCCATGATTATCACCATCTTTCAAGATGTATCCGAATAGTTAATACCTAGATATTGTTCTTAATAAATGTTCCTCTGAAAATACATCGAGCAGAGATAAAACTTAAAATATATAGAAAATAACCAGATGTGAAAAATCCTAATGGAGTATCTTTTAGTCACCCATACCAACATTTCGTTCTGTATAATTATTTCTGTATATTTATGTTGAACGGAGATATAAGCCAAGTTAACACAGAAAAGGAGATTTATCGAATATTAATTTATCGGTATTCCAATTTTCTCAAAAACGGTTCAGACGATTTCGATCAAACTTAAGGAGTACTCTCAGCTAACTAGTCCCTACATTATGTTCTCCATAAATGTTCCTGTAATAATGTGTTGAACGAAGATATAGCGCCAGCCTATGTAGATGGTGTTCGAAATTACGGGGGTGGCGGAAAGTTGTGTGTTGCTACGCATCAGATATTTAAATCTAAAAAAGAAAACGACTCTTTGCTTATTGAGTGTAGCTGTTGAGTGTACGTGTCCTTCAGGAAGTGTACTTGCTCCCGGTAAAATTGTAGTGCAGCTGTTGATTCCCCTTCAGGGGTTCGTTCTTGCTCCTACATTGAATTGGTGCAGCGGTTGGCTCTCTTCAAAGGCCGTACTTGCTCCCAATTTAGTATACGGACGAGCTGTTGATCCTCCTTCAGAGGATCGTACTTGCTCCTATTTTCCTGTGGTGTAGCCGTTACCTCCTTCAGATGTGTACTTGCTCCCACACGAGGTGTAGCTGTTCCTCATAACGAGGATACTTCCTCCTTCAAACTAGGGACATCTCCTTCATGAGTGGACAAGGTGGCGTCACATTTTACGAACACTAAATATGAAAGTCGGACATGCCAAATCCAACCAAACCAATTTTTCCAGGACCTCTCTTTAATCCCTGGGCCTCTCGTTGAATATGTCAAACCCTCCGGAGGGATCGATCAACCGAAATCGCTGCTGCTGGTTTTCAAGTTTTTCGAGATGACCCTCGTGTTATTCATAGCAGCTGATCGATGGTTCTATTTACTACGGGAATGTACTTCAGAACAAAAAAACGGCAAAACAGGTGCGTAAAGAAGAAAAAGCCAAGGAAAGTAAAAACCGCGCTAAAACCGATTTCGCTAGAAAATTTTGATAATTTATTGTGCTGCTCTCGTTATTATCCCACGAATGAGAATTTTATGGTATAATTGCCTTATTGAGAGCTATCAATATAAAAAATTTAATCGAAATTGTTAGAGCCGTTTTTGAGAAACGACGTAGTTATCATTGCATAAAGTCCTAAGGGAGAGAGGGAGAAGTTTCTCGAAGAATGGTTGATCTTGGTGCATTTTATACTAAAACCCTCATCCAAACATTTTATGTCTTTTTCTTTAAAATGTCAAAATTTAAAATCACTAAGACAAACGGTGGGTACAGCTTTCGTACAAGTACGCAACCACGAGGGACATTTTATGTCTTTTTTTCTTAATATAATTTTGTTTATTTTAAATAAAGAAATATAAAATTACAACACAACAAATATTTTTCATTTTTGTAACAGACGTTACCGTGCACTTAACCCAACACAAATTTAGTGACGTTTCTCCGTTACATATCCCGCGTTACATTTTCGAGTTTATGTAGCAAAGTAAAGACAAAATGTCAAAAAAATATCTGGTGCGTTGCAACACACAACTTTCCTTAGCTCTACGTCAATTCACTTTGTACATGGCTAATTCCATTTAATCAATTCATTTACCACTCAGTTAATTTGAATTTGGTCAAACAAAACTTCACAGCAGCAGAAAGAGGTAGCGCTTACAGTTCCGGCATTTATTGTGCTGCTCGTATTCATTGCAGGACCATTATTGAGCAATTTTTACACAGATAATGAGGCTGTAAACACGAATTTTTTGAAGAAGGATAGTCATCACTTTTGCAAAGTTATTAGGTAAAGTGTTTAGAACTGGTAGTAAGCGAAACGGCAGTAGTTGAAATTCAGGAATTTCTGGAGGG
Source organism: Pachypeltis micranthus (assembly GCA_020466155.1). Taxonomy (NCBI): domain Eukaryota; kingdom Metazoa; phylum Arthropoda; class Insecta; order Hemiptera; family Miridae; genus Pachypeltis; species Pachypeltis micranthus. Next base: position 16,956,243 of record CM035777.1, read on the forward strand.
AGCCCCATGTATCTCATGAGCGTTTTTAAACACTCACCCTTTAGGTATTGGATCGCACTACATTATCAATTTTTTTTTTACATTCTACAAGAATTCCAGCGGAGTTTATAAAGAAAAAACTGCGCTAAAAACGCTTTTGGTCGAAAATTTTGATTAATTATTGAGCTGCTCTCGTCATTTTCCCAAGAATGGGAATTTTATAGTATAATAGGCTTATTGAGAGCTATCAATGTAAAAATTTAATTAAAATCGTTACAGCCGTTTTTGAGATACAAATTTGGTGTTTTGATCACTATGATAACTATAGTTAACTTTCGGTGGATTTTGCCCATACCCCTATTTTTGCGTCCCATGGTAACCTTTAGGCTAGACATCAAGTTTCAGCTGATTTGGTACGGTGGTTTTCTCTTAAAATCGCCCTAAAATCGATTTCGTCGTAAGTTTGGTAATTTATTGTGGTGCTCTCGTCATTTCCCACGAATGGGAATTTTATGCTATAATTGCCTTATTAAGAGCTATCAATATAAAAAATTTAATCAAAATCGTTAGAGCCGTTTTTGAGAAATAAAATATTTGGTGTTTTGATCACTATGATAACTATAGTTAACTTTCGGTGGATTTTGTTCAACCCCTTATTTTGGCGTCCCATGGTGGCCTGCGAGCGAGATATGAAGTTTGAGCTGATTTGGTACGGTGGTTTTCTCTAAAAATCGTTCACAGACCATTTTCCCAAATAGTGTTTTTCGGACTCAGGGGGGTCTGAAACGTAAAGATCTGAAGAAAACTCAAAATTTTTTTTTCAGCCGATTACATAACTTTCCTTTCTACTTCGTAGAGCCAAGGAAAGTAAAAATCGTAACCCTGGTGGGACTCAAACCCACAATCTCCGGTTTTGGCGACCGATGCCTTATCCATTACGCCGCAGGGACTGCAGTTGCAACATGAGTTAAAACGTTGCCTAGTCCAATCGGCTTCAAAGGTTAATTTTTGTGACGCTTGGCCGTTACACTTTTCGAGTTTATGTAGCAAAGTAAAGACATCAAATGTGTAACCTACTTGGGGGAATCGTCTCACGATTCCCGTGTACAAAACACTCGTGAAAGTCGCGTCTGCGCCCAAAAGAAAAGAACAAATCAAATACGCTCAATAATACTCACTTGATCAAATAAATTAAATAATGACTCTCAAGAAAGTAATGGGAAGTGAAATTATAAAGCAATTAAGACCCACTTGAATTTAATCGGCAAAACTCGAAATGAATGAGATGAAACGAACTCCTTTTAGAATGAAATAAATAACCTATGCTCGGATTGTATTAAATGACAATAAAGGGACAATGGGGAAAATGAAACACAAAGCTCTGATCGCTTACCTTACTTCACACAATCTAAAGGGGAATTTAAACACTGGCTTATAACAGGGAATAATAATTCATTGACGAAGCGGCAGCAGTTCTGATAATGAAATGCGGCTCAGACGCTAATATAAACAGCGGCGGGCTGGCGGGCTGCGCAGGTGGCGGTCAGTGTTGCCATCTCCTGCAGTCCGCCGCGAACTGTTACAAATGTCAAAAAAATTATTAACTTCAAAAAAGTCATGACACTGGTAATACTTTTCTTTTAATTTTTCCTGCTAGCAATTGTTTATAAATAGTAGCTATTGTCGATTTTTCTAACTTAAACGTTAATATTTTGGTTTCCTAAAATAAATCTTTTGATGGATACCTTTGAGGTTTAGTAAATAAATAATTAATAATTGTTGTGTGGTCTAGTTCATTAATGTGGATTATTTGTTCATTTTGTTATTCTAAAACCTTCAGGGCCCTGTTTCACAATGATTTAGTAACTATTATTACGAGTAAATGCCCTGGTAACTTGTAAATTCTGGTTCACAATAACATTTTACAAGTGCCGGAAATATTAGTGAATTCTCTTGTAATACTAGTAGTTTTACAAGGAGGCTGTTTCACAATCCTGTCTTGTAAAATCAAACCTCCAATAATATAAGCACGTCCTGGTAAATATTTTACCAGCTCTAGGTAACCTATATATTTTTTGTCTCCAATGTTCAATCGTGTTACGGTATTTTGGAATTCAATTGTCCCAGGGACAAAATGCTCGAAGATTTGTTATTTAGTGATTTTGAGTCCGACGAAGATCTTCAAGTAGGCAGAGAGAATCATTTGCTTCGTCCTCTACGACGAAGAAAAGTGTTCCGTTCAAGAGTGAACTTAGGTTTTTTGAGTGAATTAGAGTGCAATGAAAGATTCCGTATGACTTCCGACAAAATCGAATTCTTAGTTGATCAAATCGGACAACTCATTGCGCACCGCACTGGAAAAAGTGGTTATCTACCCGTGCACCAGCAGGTGTGCGTGGCACTTCACTGGCTGGGAAGTGGTGCCCAGTTCCACGTCGTAGCAGACTTGCATGGTGTCAGCAAAGCAACCGTTTCTCGCCGTGTGAAGAAAGTTGTGGCTGCAGTTAACGTTCGGCTATTCAACAGAATGGTGACTTGGCCACAAAACATGGAAGAAGAAGTGAACAATTTGTTCAGCGTAGCTGGTTTTCCTCGCGTCTGTGGAGCTATTGATGGCAGTATTATCAAGCTCAAGCTCAACGCACCCACGAGGCATGAGGCAGCATTCGTTGACCGCAATGGGAACCACTCATTGAACTGCGTGTTCGTTTGCGGAGCGTCAGGTCAGTTTTTTTTCGTGAATGCGAACTGGCCCGGAAGTGAGCACGACAATCGATTTCCAGCCATCATGGGCGACGGAACGTTTGGCAATTATGTATTGCTTGGGGACTCCGAATGTAATATTCGCACTTGGTTGATGCCACCTCTACGAAATGATCCTCGGAATCAATCAGAGATTTTATACAACAGATACCATAAAAAGAACTCGGCGTATCATCGAGTGTGCACTGGAGATTAGCCAGCCATACACGAGCAGATATCTGCGGCAGATTTGATCGCCCGATCTCATCTGACAGATATCGCTAACGATCTGGAGTGACCGATGAGATCGGTCGTTGCCCCTTAACGCGAAAAACTTATCGGCCGATCTTTCATGCCCGAGATCTGTCACCTGACCAGTGCCCGATGTCATCTGTTCGTTCGTGGGATGAAATCTGACAGATTCAGGTCTGTCACCGACGTTCTTCTGGCAGACTCGAGTTATCGGTCGAATCCGAAATATTTCCCAGATCGGGTCACACATTCCGTAAGTTGATGCCATGGGGTTAGTGACTGTTCGTAGTAAAAAATGCGTAAATTAGCGGCTTTTGCGGCGGGTATTTTTTTAGAGCCCATAAAACGGCTTAGCCAAAAAAAAAGACAAGTTTGGGAGAAGTCATGGGTTTCAGAAAGGAGAAAGTTCGGGCACATGAAGTTGTTGACGCACCTTAGGGAGAACAACCCGCGGGATTGTGAACATTTTGCTAGCTCATCTCCCCGGCTCACGTAATTCAATTCATTTGGTTTTTTGTAAATAAAAAACTACAACTAAATTTGAAAATACTACCCCCCCCCCCCCCCAATTCTGGGTAAGTATGCCACTGGGGGTAGGTGCCAGTAATAATGTATTTACGAATTTATTAGGTTGTGGGGAGATCGTTTTTTACTTTCCTAGGCTCTACGAAGTAGAAACGAAAGTTATGTAATCGGCTGAAAAAAAAATTTTGAGTTCTCTTCAGATCTTTACGTTTCAGACCCCCCTGAGTCCGAAAAACACTATTTGGGAAAATGGTCTGTGTGTGTGTGTGTGTGTGTCTGTGAACGATTTTTAGAGAAAACCACGGTACCAAATCAGCTCAAACTTGATAACTCGCCCGCAGGTCACCATGGGACGCCAAAATAAGGGTTTGAACAAAATCCACCGAAAGCTAACTATAGTTATCATAGTGATCAAAACACCAAATATTTTTTTTCTCAAAAACGGCTCTAACGATTTTGATTAAATTGTTTATATTGATAGCTCTCAATAAGGCAATCATACCATAAAATTCCCATATGTGGGAAAATGACGAGAGCAGCACAATAAATTACCAAAACTTTCGACGAAATCGATTTTAGCGCAGTTTTTAGAGAAAACCACCGTACCAAATAAGCTGAAACTTGATGTCTAACCTACAGGTTACCATGGGACGCAATAATGAGGGTATGGGCAAAATCCACCGAAAGTTAACTATAGTCATCATAGTGATCAAAACACCAAATTTTTTTCTCAAAAACGGCTCTAACGATTTTAATTACATTTTTTATATTGATAGCTCTCAATCAGGCAATGATACTATACAATTCTCATTCGTGGGAAAATGACGAGAGCAGCACAATAAATTATCACAATTTTCGACCAAAAGCGTTTTTCGCGCAGTTTTTTCCTTATAAACTCCGCTGGAACTCTTGTAGAATGTTAAAAAAAATTGGTATTGTAGTCCAATCCAATACCTAAAGGGTGAGTGTTTTAAAACGCTCATGAGATACATGGGGCTCACTCCAGAAATTCCTGAATTTCAACTACTGTCGTTGCGGCTACTACCAGTTCTAACCAATTGCTCATTAATGGTGTTGCAATGAGTACGAGCAGCACAATAAAATCTGGAACTGTAAGCGCTACCGCTTCCTGCTGCTGTGACGTGTTGTTAGACCAAGTTCAAATGAACTGAGTGATAACTGAATTGATTAAATAGAATTAGCCATGTACAAAGTGAATTGACGTAGAGCTAAGGAAAGTTGTGTGTTGCAACGTACCAGATATTTGTAGTTACGAAAATTGTAGTTTCCTACGAATGTTTGCAGTTACGAGTTTTGAATTACTTACGTGAAAACAGTGGAAAACACTCGTGGACAACAGAACATCTTAACGTTAAGTGACTGCCCGATCCAATCATCATTTTTTAACGCCCACTAACGCACAGATCTGTCGCAGATATCTGCTCGTGTATGACTGGCTATTGTCACGTGCTGCGCGGCGTTGTGCAAGATTGCGAGGCGAGAAGAAGTTGAACCATTACATGTTCCTCACGATCTTGGTTTTGATGACACAAATAATGACCCTCAAGACGACAACCAGCCTGCAGCAGCAGCCCGAATGAGGCAGGAGCAAATCATTACTATGCTCCGATGACCATTGGTCATTAAGGTCCTTTTCTAAGAGGTTCATATAAAAATCACCTTGTACATTATTCAGAACTTTTTACTCATTGTCTACTTACTTGACTAATGAAATTAGAATGAAATATATAAATATCACGCCAATTTGAACATAATGTAGATAGTACTTTGCAGCTTATCTCTATTTATGAGGAACTAGGTTAATGGATGAGTAGGGTAGAAAGGAGAGCAAGCCCCTCCAAGCAGCAGTCTTGTCGGCTTTTGTTAGCTTATCGCTGACTGCACCAAAAAGCACTGCTCTTCTTTGCTTCACCTTTTCGAGAACGCACAGTTGTAATCGCCGCTTGTCCTCTCTTTTGTTCATCTTCAATCGGTAGGTATAGCGCGGTATAGTTTAGGGGCGCGAGGACGAGTGAAGGGACGCGATAAGGATGCGGGAGCGGGCGGGAATGGAGAGTTCACATTTGTTTGACCAGCTGACTTGTAGATTGTCATCAGCTGAGCTAGTAGTTTTTATAAGTTACTGGTTAAATTATTCTTGTAATACCAGTTGGAGGCATCTCATTGTGAAACAGAAATTACAAGTACTCATAATACTACCACTTGTAAACTTGTAAATTTTACTTATATTACAAGCTTATTGTGAAAGAGGCCCCAGGTAGGAATTGTATTGCTTTCCTGCGATTTGGGTAAAAGTGCAATGTAGTATAGTGAGCCTAGGCAGCAAAGAGGTTTACTCGCCTGGTGCCACGTTATACCGCACGATCTGTACGTGCTACCATTTCTGAGCAGGCCGAGCACAGCTTTGCTTCGTTTGCAGAACGATAAGTTGCTAGTTTGATAAAGTGGTTAAAGTCGCCGATAGCTCGTGGGGACGAGGACAGTTGTGCGATGCGTCTCGCATATTTTAGTATTTGAAGGGGCCTTGTACAGTGAGACGTCACAAGCAGCACATTACAGAATTGGATTATCACCCCCTCCCCCCGCCGTCCTCCCACCGACAACCCACCCACCCACCATGAGTGTGCGTGGGTTCTTTGACGTCATCAACATTACGATGAGGGAATTCCCTTTCCCCCTTCCCCACTACCCCGCCCTTAACACTCGTATATTCGCGACGTCCCTTCTTGTTCATTGAATCCCAGTCGTCCTCTCACTCCCCCCCCCCTTGCCATTTCATCGCGTCTGTCGTCGTAGGGTGGGGGGGTGAGGGAGGGCGAGCCGACGTTGCGGAGACCAGCTTCCTCTCTGTCCCACCCACCCACGTCCATCTCTTCCCACCCACCTCCTAACGCCACGTTATCGCCGCGCCCTTCCTCCTCGCCGCCCCCGCCCGCCGCCCAGCCTGGCAACTCTCCCTCCGTGACCTTCAGCTCCGACCGTTCGCATCCCCTCCATCGCCTCCCTCGCCGCACGTCATCGCTTCCCCTCTTCGGCCAACCTCTCAACTTCAGTGCGACAGTGGTGTTCGTTCGGTCCGTCGGATTTTGGTGCGACGTTGGGTTTTTTTTTGTTATTTTTGCGGTTGTTGGGGGAGCTGAAAATTCTACCAATTTGGATAATTCTTCCTCTCACAAACGGATTATTTTCTTTTAAGCTGTAAGTACCGCTCGATATAACCCTTAGAGCTTTAAGTCGCAGTAAACGCCAGCCCTACTTACACCGCCCTTATAACCTCGCCCAATTATAACCCTCAATGTGATAAATTGCTCCGAGTAATTCGTCGGCTCTTTTTTATTCGCTTGCGACGGGTAGAAATGTCGATCGCTTCCTTCGACGTTAAACGCTCGACCGCTTCGTATTTAGAAACAAAAGCGGAATCCCTAATTTATCAGGTTTAGCGGCGGCCGCTCCTTCTCTCCGCCCTTTTCCCTTTCTGGGTCTCAGCTGATCGGGGATCCCGTTTGTCGATAAAACGCCCCCCTTTTTTTCTTTTTTTTTTTTTTAGATCGCCCTCTTCGGAGCCTCGTTTGTAACGACGTTCTCTCCGGAAGTCTCCGCCGTTACGAGGTCTCGCTTCGGGTTTGTACTACGGTACTAGAAATTTTTCGAGTTGTGAATTTTAGTACGTCGGTGCTGGTAGCGCTCCGTTGGGACTAGTTCCGCGACTAGATGAAACCAAATGAGACCGGAGGAAGAACTAAAGAGTTTAAACGGACGGTCATCCGGTCCAACGCGACACAATAAATCATGCTCATTTCAGGAGGCACAGTGTTACATCCCTACCAGTGTGCGTCCTGAAATGAGCCACCCTCCCTACCCCCGTCCCTTCTAATTTCGTTTGCTTCCTTCAACTCGACTCGCCTTCAGTCCGCTCTCCCTTTGTGTACCCCGTAGAGCCCTGGGAAGGGGGCAGCTAATGGCTCGCTCGTTGAGGATGTTTTCCTTAAGACGATTTCCATCCTCGTCATCGGCTCGCGCTATAGATACTTGCGGTTAACGCAGAACGAATTATCTGGAAGAGATAGCTTTTATAAGCAGCTCCAAGTTCTCCCTGGTTTGTTAGGATTACGTCACATAGAGGTATATATAGCTTTCTGTCTGACTAGTTGCGATGAACGGCCTGAAGACTTATCGTGCCAATCCGAATGTCTCACAGGTCGATGCCTAGTCTCCTAAGAAATGCCCTGCAAGAGCCTTCATTGGGGTCTACACTGGAAGTAGTTGTACCAAAACCAGACTTCCGCCAAGTCTCTGGCACTGGGTCAGGACGTGGTCGGGAGTCTCTTCATCCGTGCCACGCCACCTACATCGAGCGGTGTCGACTGTTCCCATAACGTACGTGCGTTTATTTTGCAGCGCCCCGCAATCAGCCCTAAGTCCATCCTCAGAAGACCCCATAATGTTTGATGAGTTCTTCTGGCATATTCCCCTTGACTACTGGCGGAGGAGTCCCACGATGGGGAGATGACCCTACAAGTACAGTAGACGAACCGAGTCTGGTTGATTTACAGTAGGCCCGCCCTCTGATTTCCCCGAGTGATCCCTTTATGCCCAGAAATTCAATAAACGTTGACTCTGTTAGAGTCTGCCAAGGAATTAAAGTCGTATTCTGCACTCCCGCACTACACGACGCTCGACTGTCAATCATTATACATAAAAGGATACTAACTGTGTGCACGTTGCGTTCTAGAAACGTTTTCTGACCCCAGGCAGCTCATTTATGTGTGTCCCCTGTATATACCGATATGAGAAATCTCCTTACACACATTACACCCTTCTTAGGAACACCAACACAAACAAATACTGGGAAATTAGGCAACTTTTGAAATGCTTCTCTCATTTCGGGTTGTTAACTTAGTTTGTTGAGTTGAGCTTGACCGAACACATTCACAGTTAACATCCTGATTATGGCTAACTCTATTAACCTACCTAATTAAACAAAGGTCGTCATTTTACTTCTCGGATGGTCGGTTTTTTAGAGAATGGAGCGCGTACTGCAATTTCAAACTATCAATGTCTGCAATACTATCGCTCGATTGGGCCCTCGAAATGTGGAGCACTTCAATATTGACGCTCCTCTCCCGCGAAAAGTAGTTTTATTCCAGGCCATCGTCCTGGAGCTACTCCACGGCGACAAAGTTTGTAATACGCGTACAGATGAACAAAGGGATAACGAGAGTATGTGAAAGTTTCCTAAGTACCTAACGCTCCAATAATAATATTTGGAATCTTATTTTATGTTACAATACTTAAATGTTTGTCAAACGACGTTAGTTGGATTGAATCCGTTTAGCTTTCGATATTAGAAACAATCGATTAGTTAGGTCCTCTGTTTTATCGAGTTGTATATCGATTGTGAGCGATATGATAACGTCGTAAAAGTAAATATCTGGTGCGTTGCAACACACAACTTTCCTTAGCTCTACGTCAATTCACTTTGTACGTGGCTAATTCTATTTAATCAATTCATTTATCACTCAGTTCCTTTGAACTTGGTCAAACAACACGTCACAGCAGCAGGAAGCGGTAGCGCCTACAGTTCTGGAATTTATTGTGCTGCTCATACTCATTATAGGACCATTATTGAGCAATTGGTACACAGAAAATTAATGAAGCTGTAAACACAAATTTTTTGAAGAAGGATAGTAATTACTTTTGCAGAGTTATTGGGTAAAAGTGTTTAGAACTGGTAGTAAGCGAAACGGCAGTAGTTGAAATTCCGGAATTTCTCGAGTGAGCCCCATGTACCTCATGAGCGTTTTTAAACACTCACACTTCAGGTATTGGATTGGACTACAATGCCAATTTTCTTTAACTTTCTACTAAAATTCCAGCGGAGTTTATAAGGAAAAAACTGCGCTAAAAACACTTTTCGTCGAAAATTTTGATTATTTATTGTGCTGCTCTCGTCATTTTCCCACGAATAGGAATTTTATGGTGTGATTGCCATATTGGGAGCTATCAATATTAAAAATTTAATCCAAATCGTTAGAGCCATTTTTGAGAAAAAAAATTTGTGTTTTGATGACTATAGTTAACTTTCGGTGGATTTTGCTCATACCCTTATTTTGGCGTCCCATGGTAACCTACGGGCTAGATATCAAGTTTGAGGGGATTTGGTACGGTGGTTTTCCCTAAAAACTGCGCTAAAATCGATTACGTCGAAAGTTTTGGCAATTTATTGTGCTGCTCTCGTCATTTTCCCATTAACGGGAATTTCATGGTATAGTTGCCAAATTGGGAGCTATCAATATAAAAAATTTAATCAAAATCGTTGGAGCCGTTTTTGAGAGAAAAAATATTTGGTGTTTTGATCACTATGATGACTATAGTTAACTTTCGGTGGATTTTGTTCATACCCTTATTTTGGCGTCCCAGGATGACCTGCGGGCGAGATATAAAGTTTGAGCTGATTTGGTTGGGTTTGGGTGGTTTTCTCTAGAAGTCGTTCACAGACACACAGACCATTTTCCCAAATAGTGTTTTTCGGACTCAGGAGGGTCTGAAACGTAAAGATCCGAAGAGAACTCAAAATTTTTTTTTCAGCCGATTACATAACTTTCCTTTCTACTTCGTAGAGCAAAGAAAGTAAAAAGCTCTCGCAGTGTACCGAACTTCGTTTTTGATTTTTCGTTGATTAAACGATACATCCTTCGAGTTCGTGAGTTTCACTTTCAAGATCCTATAAGAAACCCATATATAACTACACGTACAGTTGTACAAAAGGATAACGAGAGAGGTAAAGCTGTTCTGATGATACCGTGAAGACGAAAGCTCAATAACGCGTTAATATGTCCACCCTTCGTTTATATTTTCCCAAAAGTGTCGCAAACTGTATTTTCGCGTATCAACGATACTGTCTTTGTGGGCTGCTGATATAAAATTTAAAGACGGTTGTCATCGAGAGGGGGTGTGTACGAGAGTGCTCAAAGTGTCCAAATCAAGTGTTTTAATAATAATTGAAGTTCGCTGTATGAGCCATGTCATGTCATTCTCGTTTAAGAAAAGGGGTGGGATCGTGTCAGGCAATACCTGGTGTGGAACGTAATCCTCTGTCATATTTATAAAGCGTTGACACTAGTGGTACAGTCATTATTCGTCCCTTAGTCTCATAACAACGATAGCCTTCTGTAACCTTACAGGAAGTGTGTCGGGTCCCAATTCAGTCCTTGAAAGCTCCCTTTAACAAGATGTCTGTTTAATGGGCGGTAGGACTTATGGTTCTTACGAATACTGACGCTCCTGCTAACTCTTGGACGTACGAGAAGGGGCCAGATCAACGAGCGGTGCGTAGCAACACGCAACTTTCCGCCACCCCCGTAACTTCGATAAAGGTGCTATATTTTCATTCAACGCGTTTCTACAGAAACGTTTATAGATAACAAAATGTAGGGACTAGTTAGCTGAGAGTATTCCGTAAGTTTGATCGAAATCGTTATAGCAGTTTTTCAGAAAATTGGAATACCGACGAATTAATATTCGACAAATTTCCTTTTCTGAGTTAACTTGGCTTATATCTTCGTTCAACAAATGGATACAGAGATAGTTGCGGAGAACAAAATGTGGGTTTAGAATGCCAGAAGACATTCCGTAAGATTCATCACATCTGGTGATACAGTTACCCTGGAATTTACGGAAAAACGTTATTTTCCGTAAATAACGTTTTGATTTATATGTTTGTAAGCATATGGAGGTATTGACTATTTGAAAACATCCTGAGAGTTTAGTGAAAATCGCTGAAGTCGTTTTCTCAAAAAGCGTAATGAACCTATTTTTGCTTCATAGGCCTATATATCCGTTCACCGTATTTTCATGGAGATAAGTTAGGTATTGATTAGTAGAAGATAACGTGAAAATTTAATCAAAATCGTTAAAGCCGTTTTTGAGAAAAAGACGAAAAACTCTGGTTTTTGTTTCATTTTTGTCCCCTACCCCCCTTTGCCATAGACCCAAATCGCCCATAACCTTATTTTGGTGTTTAAAAAAAATTAACGAACAAAACAAAAAAAGAACCAGCTCAATCGGATCAGCCGTTCTCCCGCAAATCGAACTACAGACGCACACACACACACACACACACACAGGTCTGTTTCTTTATTTGATGACTGTACCTAAACCCTCGACGAGGGTTATATCAGTCATAGAAGTTGCAGTTTCACTAATATGCAAGAGGCCGGTCCCTGCAGCATCCACCGAACTCAGACCTGTGGAGGTACGGCAGGTATTTGGTCGTTAGCCAGTCTCACCGTAGAGAGCTGTTGCCCGTGTGTTACCGCGCGGAGGTGACCACCTGAGGAATCCCGTACTGGCGGGGAGGAGTTCTTAATCTGGTTTCCCATCTGATCTAACTATTCACTTGGGTGGCAAGTTTCAAAAGGACTGATCAACTATAACCACGTTTCTTAGCCATTACCTTCTTTGCAAACTTTGCAAAATGGTTGTAGGCTTCCTTTGTAGCAGTCAAAGCTGCTAAGTTCGTTTGCCCTCCCAACAACCGTCGCTCACTGTTGTAGAAACTACAGTGGAGCAGCACATGGTTTCTTGTTTCCTCCGCACTGGAGGCACAAGACGTGCATAATGGAGAGTCTTTCAGAGAAAAGAAGTGGAGCCGCGCATTGAAGTCACCATGTCCCGTGAGGAACTGGCTCGTCCAATGGTCTGGCTCAACCCATTTTCTAGAAAGACGTTCACGGATGTTGGGGAAGAACTCATACGTATCACGTCCCTTTGACGAGGATTCCCATCTCGCTTGCCATTTCTCTAGAGCCCATTCATCGATGGCGGCAAGTTTCTGTTCTGTGGTGAGATCCGCACGGAGTTCAGCCCAAAGCGGGGGAAGCTCCCGTTTCACTCTCCACTTGTCAATCATGCACTCAACAGCCAAATCAACTGGTAACTGACCAGTGATCACCTGGAGTGCTTCCGTTGATACAGTCTTGTAGGCCTGGGTGATCCACAGGAGCGCGGCTCTCTGGGATTGGGCCAATACTCTCTTTTGATTGACTGTTAGTTTGCTACCCCAGACAACGGGGCAGTAGCCAATCACACCTAGATGGATGGCCTTATACATGAGGATAGTGTCGTGGTAACACACACCCCAAGTGGCCTTAGTAATGGCACGCAGTGAGGCAAACCTTGCAATGGTAGTGCCTTTAAGGGACTGGAGGTGTTGGTTGAAACCCCACCTCTCACCTATATTCACTCCTAAATACTTGACGTGCTTTTCAAGAAGGAGCCTGTGGCCGCCAAAGCGTATTATGGGTGGATTATTCACTTTACCCTTCAAGAGGATTAGCTGGGTTTTTTCCTCAGCCACCTGCATCTTGACGTGCTCGCACCATTGGTTGACAGTGCGGAGCACGTGGTGGGTTTTTTCTTCAATTTGGCGGACTGACTCTGCAAAGATCAGCACAGTCAAGTCATCCACATAGGCGTACGGCTCGCAGTCAGTCTCCATGAGTTTCCTGAGAACACCTTCGAAGAAGGCATTCCAGAGTGCTGGTCCAAGGCCCAAGCCCTGTGGGCACCCCTTCTCAATCTTTCTCCGGACGGAGACATGCCTACTTTCGATCGTAGCAGTTCTGTCTGTCAGGTAACTTCTGACGAGCGAGTACAGGTTGCGGGGGATTCCCCTACCTTTGAGCTCATTAAGGAGCGCTGGCCACCAAAGGTTGTCAAACGCTCCTCTGATGTCAATCAGAACTGCTACGACGTACTTAGCCGGTGCCAGCAGGGAAACACGCCGAATCTCGACAATGACATCCTGCGTGGACCTTCCTTTGGTACACCCGTATTGCCTGCCTGTGAGGTTGCGGCCAAAGACTCCTTCGAGGGACTGCAGCACACACACACACACACGGACCACTCAGTAGGTCTCAATGTGAACAAAATTGTTTTTTGACACGATTACTGTACTTCCCTTACCCTTTGGGGTAGCGGAAAGTAAAAATGAATGGATGAACGCAGTGAGTGTGTTGGAGGACTGTATTAACACTTAGAAATAACGTGGCAAACAAGAGATTTGCTAATGAGAATTTACGCAACACAAAGGGGTCTGTGTATAGAGAACTGGGTTTGTGGAGACGAGAGTGAGTGACTAGCATGAGAACAGAAAGACGAATGTGCTTTAGGGTTGGTTCTCGGAATAGCTGAGAGTTTGAATCTAAGGAGAGGAGGTGAACCGAGCAATGCCATAGGAATATTCAGGAATATCCGTTGTCGCCTTTGTCGGCAGGAGAAGCTGACTCGAAGGGGCAGTTCAGATTTACCCACGGCCACAGTCGCAAAGGCTTCAGGTTAGAAAGAGCTGGACTGAATGCACCGGGGAAAGGGCTTAGATTTCAACTAAGTAATTGCGTCAAACACCGACTGTTGCCTGTTGATTGTCCCAGAGCTGTCAGATCGTATTCAATTTTTGTTCACTGGGCTGCGGGATAATTGCTTTAGCCAGCGCCTGTTGGTTTAACTTAGCTGCAAAGACAAGTATAGAGTATATCCATACTTAGGGAAAGGGTTGTGGGCCTCCTGAGTGTGTAGTCCTCTTTGTACTCCCCTGGGTAATTCATGTGTTCAGTCAAGAAGACGGAGCCCTCCCCTTTCTTCTATGGGATTTTGGCCCTGAATCAGTCCTATCTGTATTAAACATTCAAATCGCTCGAAATACCTGTAACATTCCTTTTTTGAGAATTCAGAAAAGGCCAATGTTCAGCTCGTGTGGCATTAGCTGAGTCTTTGATCTCTTTTCATTGTCCTCAAGCCCTTTTTGTTTACTAATGAAAAACCCGCCCCTTCAGTTATTTACGTTCGACAGCTGATTTACCCTTCTTCCTGACTTTCCCAAATATCCTTTTCCCCTCCTCTCAATTTACATTCCTCTCCACGATAGACAGCTCCTCTCAAACTCATTCACCTACGAGTTTTCGCGAATGACACTCGTCTCCCAGTTCTCCCAACAATTCATTTATCAGCTCGCTCTACCGACAACTCAACTCTTCCTCTCCCTCCACTTCGTGTCTCACGACCAGTTCACATGTATTGAGAGCCCCTTTGTTCGCATTTATATACTCACACTCAAACTGATAAAGTTATTCTGTCAAGTATAATACAGTCCTCACTCACGCTCACCACGTCCATTTATTTATCAGTTTCAAGCCCCCCCATTCGTACGTCCAACAGCTACTACAAGAGAAAGTGGACCTGATGGGCACTCAAACGTGTGAGGTGTCTTTTCTTCAGTCTCTCGGCACAGTCTACTTATTGTAGTGATTTCCTATATGAGCTTGATATAATTTGACAAATTATGTAGAAAATGCTAACACCTTCTTTGAGAATGCCCTCCATTACTTTTCATCGGCTCTATGAAGACCGACGCATCATACATCTTTCCTTAGACCCACGTGCATTTAGCACCACGTAGGTAGTCTATTGGACTACCACGTATTATTTTAGTAAAAGTTGCTGTTGTGTTAGTTGAGGCTCTACATCAAAATCGGTGGAGCCCCGTTAGTTCTGGGCCCATTTTTCTCATATCCTTAAGTCAATGTCCCGCCAAAACTTTCTCGCTCAACATAACGTCGATTTGGTTATGCCGCTTTCTCTCAATCGTCTTTACACACACACATACAATAAACTTTTCCTGTGCAGCATGGAGTAGCGCCTACCCTATGACAGTCCACTGCGTGTTCATTTGCCAGAAGGTTCTTTTGCGAGTAGCCACCACGAGTCGATTTTTGGAGCCAATCGATGACAAATTTTGAAGCTGAGCGGCAAAAGAGCCCTTGTTGAGATGCCCAGCTTGAAGCAGGTTTTGAAGGATAAATTCTCTCTTCCCGACCATGCAGCGACAACTAGGTTTAAGAGCACTTTTGCTTTGCCTCTATTCAAAACTACAGCAGCTTGAAGTTTTTATTTTATCAAGGGCATTCACATGTATAACAGCCTCCCGGCTATTATCGAAGAGGATCTGTCCAGGCATCCCAACAAAATTAATTTAATATTGAAGAGTTGGTTTTTGGATAACTAATAGCATTAATTAAGTGGCTTGTTAAGTATACAAATTATACTTCCGTTCTGGCTCTAGAGGTGTTTATGTCTATTTCAAGTAATTTACTGTGAGAAAAAAAGATAGCTCATGTCTTAGCTCATTCTATCGCAGGCATAGCCTATTAGGGGAATTGATTTTTCTTGAATTCAGTTTGTTGGGCGCACGAATGGAGGAGCTTGAAACTGAGAAATAAATGAACGTGGTGAGTGTGAGTGAGGACTATTACACTCGACAGAATAGCGATATCAGTTTGAGTGTGAGTATGTGTGTGTCCACTAAGTGGAGGGAGAGAGAGAGAGAGAGAGAGAGAGAGAGAGAGAGAGAGAGGGAGAGAGAGAGAGAGAGAGAGAGAGAGAGAGAGAGAGAGAGAGAGAGAGAGAGATTGAGTTGTGAGTAGCGCCACGCTTGAGAGACGAGGTTGGGAGAACTGGGAAATCGACTGTTGTTCACTAGTGCGGAAATGTGGTTGACTGTTGAGGGGAGCTATGTGTGGTGGAGAGGAATCTGAACTCCAGGGGTGGGAAAAGATTGTAGGGAAAGTCCGGGAAAGGGGGAAATCTGTTGTCACTTGGAAATAACTGAGGAGCGGGACTTCCACAGGTACGAACAAAAGGGTTGAGATAGAAAGGTGTTGAGGTAATTAACGACTTTCCGTAGGGCAAGTGAGTTCTGTGAAGGGTGATTGTGGATATTCTGGCGGTCAAAGACCCAGCTAATTCGGCCTGCCAAACACTGTTAAAAACCCTGCAAATTATTACGCAATGGTTTATTATTCTCATGAACAGCTTGACCTAGTATTAGTGATCCCCCATCCCATGCGATTCAGCATTGAATACTACTAAACCATACAAAACATGACCTGACTACAAAGGAACAACGGAAATTAAAAGTATTCCCCCGGCGCCAGGCCCCCGTATACATCTGATCCGATGGAGGGGTGGGACGAGGGCTTCCAGGGAATTAAAGAAATTGGGTTATATCCGCCAGTAGGCAAATTACTAAAGTTAACGTACCTGTTAGGTGAGTCCGTCTCCTTTGGCTGGAATACTGACTTAATGACCAGACGATGATGTCTTTACATCGAAAGCGCTTGCCCACAGTAACTCACAAGCCAGAGGAGACGGACTCACCTAACAGGCATGTTAGCTTCCAGGGAACCCTAGCACGGCAATTGGCAGGACGTTGCGAGTCCAAAGGGCGCTGCGAGTCGAGCGGGCCTTGAAAACGATAGGAAACACGGCTTATTTGTGATTATACTGTGTGTCGTTAATTTTTTTAACGACTTTTAATTTTTTTGCCATAACAACCATGGGCTTCGTCCGATCGGATTGCCGAGATGGCAGGCACAACTAGATACCAAATGGGATTTTTGTGCGAAAGAACGAATTTTTTAGACCACGTAAAAGGCACAAAACGGCCCGGACGGTGGACGGGGACTGCGGACGGACATTGCAGATTTGGAATCCCAATGTCTTGAAATGTAAAGTATCAAATTTTGAGGGGGGTTTGTAAAAAATTTTTTGTGACCGAAAACATAGGGTTATTATTCAGAAAGAATAATAAACCAAAACTAACAACTGTATTATTTAAGAAAATATATTTTTTTGTTTCCTTTCCTTCTGCTATGTAGAGCCGATTACCGTTATCCCAAAAAGCACAGACTTTCTTGCAGAAGGTGAACAAGCACATCACGAACTTGGTACCCACTTTCCAATGATCTCCGCTCTGCTATCAACAATCTCACTGGTCGTTCTAAATTTACCTTTGCCGAATCTTAATTCGAAAATTTCGACAACTACTGTAACCTTCAAGGAGTAACCGCCATCGAGATCAATCGCAAAAACTCATTCTACGGGCGTCGGTGGAGTTATTCTCACAGCCAGCAGACGCAACCCAAAAAAGGGGTAACAAGCAGAACGCCGTCTCCCGTGTAATTGACGGATAATTATGTTATTTTTGGAACTGTGGCCTCCCGTTCCTATCGCTTCCGATCCGTTCCGTTCCTTTTGCTTCGTTCCGCTATCGGGAACTGGTAATGAGCGGCTCCCGCGCAACCCACTTATTTCCCCCCTTTATTACTGTAGCTATTTACCGAAATTGAATACATCGTGTACGGTTCAATTGGTTGTGAGTGAAACGAATGGATGACGTGATTCGGGTTGATGCGCTTTTGGTTTATTATTCGTTCTTAATAATAACTATGTTTTCTCCCTCACTTAACGTTTCAAGACATCGGGATTCTAAATTTGCGACGTCCGTCCGCCGTCCGGTTTTGTGCCTTTAACGTAGTCATAAAACAATCTGTTCTTCCGTACAAAAATCCCATTTGGTATCTAGTTGTGCCCGCTTGCTCGGCAATCCGATCAGACGAAAACCGTGGTCATTATGTGCAGAAAATGGTTTCAACAATTAACTAAAAACGCAATTCTGGCAGTTTGATCGCAGACACGCCGTGTTTGGTATAGTTTTCAAGGTATTGTTAGATACTGGATCGAATTTAATGAGTATCAGACGTGCACAACTGCGTATAGTAAAATTACAGTAATTATAATGAGCCAAAGTCTACTAATTGAAAGAACTCGCGGGAGAATAACCACAGCGAAAGTAATCGTTTCGTCGTTTGTACTCCCTCCTTCCCATCTCATCAAAACTACCTGCCCGCTCGACTCCTCACGTCGTGCCAATTGCCTACAGGCACCTGGAATATGTAGTTTTCGTCGTTCCGTTGTAGTCAGGTCATGTTTCATGTGGTTCACTGGTATTTTTCGATGTTGAATCGTACGGGATGGGTCTCGGAACTGTGAGACTCCGTCAAGCAAATTTACCCTGCAGGACAATATGGCACGTAAAAATGTGCCCAAAACTAGGGCTATCAATGTGATCCAAATATTTGTTTTCTCAAAAATGTTTCTAACGATTACGATTAAACTTCCTGTACGGAGAGTTCCAAATAACGTACAACAGTTTTCATGAAACGAGCGGTGCGTAGCAACACACAACTTTCCGCTACCCCTGTGAGTTCGAACACCACCGGTGCTATATCTTCATTCAACGCATTTCCACAGAAACATTTATAGAGAACAAAGTGTACGTACTAGTTAGCTGAGAGTACTCCCTAAGTTTGATCGAAATCGTTAAAGCCGTTTTTGAGAAAATTGAAATACCGATAAATTAATATTCGACAAATCTCCTTTTCTGAGTGAACTTGGCTTATATCTCCGTTCAAAATATATATACAGTAATAATTATAGAGAAAAAAGTGGGGGGTATGTTTGACTAAAAGACACTCTATTAGGATTTATCAGATCTGGTGAAGACGTTACCCTGGAATTTACGGAAATGTTAGAAAAAACGTTATTTTCGACACATTTTGCTGTTTATCTCTGTTCAATGGACCGTCACAGGAACATTTATTGCAAAGAATATGTAGGTATTAACTATTTGAAAACATCCTGTGAGTTTGGTGAAAATCGCTGAAGCCGTTTTGCCAAAAAGCGTAAAATCCATCTGATCGCTGATACTAACGACATTAGGCGTTTGTGCGTTGTGTGGTGGTAGAAGCAACAGTGTACCCTTACATTACGTCGCAATAAATTCTCCTTCTGATTCGGATCTCCGGCTGGTGTGTCGTTTGTGTATGCAACGACAATTTCGCTTCGGCCGTCTAATGAAAACAACGAAATATTTCTCTTTTCCCCCCCGTAAAAACTCAGGTGTACCTTCATTTGAGGCTTTAACCAAACGAGAGGAGCGGAATTGCAATAATGAGAGCCGCCGGGTGATTTAACTCTCCTGTTACTTTTACGCAGAGTCCCACATTTCGTATTCAAAAGGTTTCAGGGATTACTGTGTAGCGACGGGAAAAGCTCCCTTTGGATATCGGATTATTGCACGACTCCCTCCCTACCCCGCTCGTCCATTTCCTCCTGCATTGATTATTTGCATGTTTCCGGGCTTCTGAGTTGTGGAGGAGAATTGCAAGCTGAAGCGGCCAGTAATCCCCTTCTCTTCTGGGCTCATGCCAAAAAGTCTGGTTGGAAATCGTTATCAAAATGCGGTTTGGCCAAAATAAATTTAACGTTTCCTCGCAGCAGCGCACGTTTCCATTTTCATCCTCTTCGGTAAAACCTCGTGGAAGAGGAGCTGTTGCAGTCGCGTCAAAAACCTCAACGTTAATATACTGGATATATCTACGTCTAGAGCACTACTGCTGGAAATGTTTAGCTGGCGAGCTTATTCAACATTGTTATCGCCATTTGAGAGAAAATGTGGAAAACACGTTTTTAGTTACGGAGCGTTTCCCCCTTCTGATTCTAGCTCATGTCCCCGTCGAACTGATAGTGAGGTCGTTGTGGGGAAGGAAACGCGGATATTGGTTGACGCATCGTCAGGTTGAGCAATCTTGGAGCGCGCTGTGAAATACGTCGAATCGTAAAGAAAACGTTTTTTGCATATTTTGACTTTTATTTCCTTTCAAAAGGTTGTTAGAGGGAAATCCGTGGAATGTATAAGTATTGAGATGAGGGCACTGCAAGATTTATATTTTACGTTGCGTGAATCTATGCTTCAAACAAGATTGTAATTATTATATACGCCAGTTGTTATTCACACTAATACACAGCGAATCGCTAATCTGTGGAATTGAGATTAACGTCATTTATCGGTGAAAGCTGTTGTAGTAGAAGTAGTGATATAACCTGCGAGCAGCCATGAAAGAAAGGGAAACCCTTAGGCAACTTGGTTCGATTATCTGCTTAATGATTCATTTAACTCAACTTTTTCTCTAATCCTTTGTTAAACTACTGGGATTTACGCCAAAGCGTGTCATTTTGAAAATGCTCTAACGATTTTGACATGGTTTAAGTCGTGTTTGAAGTAATGGTTGCACGAGAGGAGGAAATAAAAATGAAACTCGGTGAGCGTGAGGAGGACTGTAATATACGTGCGGAATTGAGTTGAGTTAAAATTGAGCTGGGATGGCGTACAAATGGGCGGCACGAGGGCAGTACTCGGAACGCGTGAACTGGCGCTGGAAACCCAATGAGAGATTGAGAAGTTACTGGGGCGATAGTTGGAAGCGGAATGATTTTGAAGTGCTCAGTCGTGGAGAGGAATCTGAAAAAGCTGGGGAGGGGAAAGGTGGAAAAATCACCACAAGTGGGATTTTCGTAGGTGGGAAGACCTTTGGAGAAACAATGATCTTGCCACAGGTGCGACCCATTGGGCAGGTATTGAAATCGACGGAGACAATGACTGGGGATGTCCGAGGTCAAAGACTAATCAGTTTGATGCTTTGCGTCGAACGTAACCAATACTTGCACTTAACTGTACGGGTTTCTATAGAAATCCGTTGAACGAAGATGTCGCACTTGTGTGCAGCGCATTGGGGAAGAATCACTTGAGTGAGTAAAGTTGTGTGGTGCCTGATCTGAGGAGGTGGACAGCAAAGTGAACATAATTACCGTGATTCCTCACTCTGCTTTCTGTACTTGAGCAACAGAAGCACAGGGTGAGTTCCGCGGTGGACTGACGAACTTAATCCCCTCAAGCAATGAGGTTATAGAGCCAGAAGCATATGCCTGACTTGTGGCCCTGAGGCCAGAGCCACACACTGACCTGACTTTATATAGTAAGGCCACTTGCGGGGTGTGCAATCGTAACACAATCCTCATGTACAAGGCCGTTTACTTAGGCTTGATTGGCTGTTGCACTGTTGACTGGAGTAACAAACTAATGGTCAGTCGTAGGGGAGTACTGGCTTAGTTCCAGAGAGCTGCGCTCCTGTGGATCACTACGGCCTACAAGACAGCAGCAACTGAAGCGCTCCAAGTGATCACTGCCTAGTTACCCCTTGACTTGTCCTTTGAAGGCATGGTGGATAAGTGGAGAGTGAAAAGGAAGCTTCGCCCCATTCTGAGACCTGTAGGTATTATGTAAACAGCTAGCGACGGGACATTAGAGTTTTCCCCAACATCCGTGAATGCCTTGGGAGGATGTAGGCTGAGCCAGACCACTGAACGAGCCAGTCCCTTACGGGGTTGGGAACTTCAGTACGCTGCTCCACTTCTTTTCTCTCCGAGATTCACCCATCCCCTGCACATCTTCCGCCACTAGCGTGGAGGAAACAAGAAACCATGGCCGCTCGCTCCACCAGTTGAAAACCTATTTTCTTTTGCGATGTGGGGGTCGTTCTCGACTGTAGAAGTTAACTCAGGTGTGGATTCTTGGGAGTAAGTGAAGACTCCACACCAGAGCTATTTTCTTTTCTTATACACATATCTCCGCCCCACCATACTAACATTGATGCATTCATCGAGACAAAAATGTTAGGCGTTGATGAGCAAGAAATCTGTTTGGTCAATATCATTCAGCCCTTTTCGAAAAAATAGCGAAAAGATGTGCACGTTTTTGGCTAAGCAGCAACTCGGTTCGATTTATTTCCAAACCCTGTGCGGTGGTAAGCACATAATAACTGGGTATGAGGGATCAAGATTATTGATGAATGCAGTGGTTATTTTCTAACACGTGCGAAAAAAACTGAGGCTTCTAAAACAAACGTGAACAAGACATTCATTTAGGTGTCCTAATTAATTTATAATTAATTAATTAAATTTATTTCATAATAAAATATAGTTAACAGAGGAAAGAAATGGTTGTAAGAAGAGTTTACATAAAAGTGTAATAAATCTTGAAATGTAAAGCTGCTGTTTTTAAAAGACTTCATCCAAATTCTTACCGCCTAACTGATTCCCTTTAGTTTGTTCAATGCGGGAGAGAGACAGACGAAAAATAGGGGATGAAATTAGTCGTGAACGACGAGATTCGATAACGCTTTAGTTGTTATTCTGACGTAGGAACGAGATTTCGAAATCACACGTACTTCGTGATTTGCCAAACTACCGGACAGAACGAGCTATCATAGTGATAGCGCTGATCTTGTATACTGGACAAAATTAAAACGCTGCAATTATTACTCAACGGTTTATTATTCTCTTGCACAGCTTGACGTAGTCTCACATCTTCGAGATCTATCTCATTCGACTCAGCATCGAAAAATACCAGTAAACCACACGAAACATGACCTGACTACAACTAAATATTCCAGGCGCCTGTAGTCAATTGACACCGCGTGGCGAGTGGTTTTGTTGTGACGGGAGGGAGGGAGTACCAACGATGAAACGATTACTTTCGTTGTATTGTTGCCAGTTCTTTCGATTAGTAGACTTGGGCTCACTATAATTACCGAGATTTCACTATTTTCGGTCTAGACACAGTCATACACCTCTGAGAATTGACTGAGCACCTAAAAATACCGAACAAATCGTATTTGCGATAAAACAGCCAAAATTGCGTTTTCGTTAATTTTTTTAATGGTAATGAACGGATTGCCGAGCAGGCGGGCACAACTAGATACCAAATTGGATTTTTGTGCGAAAGAACGGATTTTTCAGACCACCTTAAAGGCACTCAACGGTCCGGACGGCGGACGGACATTGCAAATTCGGAACTCCTCTGTCTTGAAACGTAAAGTATCAAATTTTGAGGGTGGGTTGTTGACAAATTTTCCCGACCGAGAACATGGGTGTATTATTCAGAGTGAGTAATAAATCAACAGGAATGTAATCGGAGGTGGAGGGGGTCGGTTTGGTAACTTCCGTCTGACAAATACTGATTGATGAAAAATTGATGTAGAAGTCCTCTCTGCCTTGGGCCTCAACTATATCGATACATTGAGACGATTCAATCATCTAAGCGGCGAAAGCAGTACTGACATAGGTGCGAGTAACGACCTGGCCACTAAAATTCTCAAAGTAACACTGTAAAAAAAAACATCGTCTCTTTCCCGTTAATTTTTTAAATTTTGAGCATTTTATTGATCCGTGTCTAATCATTTCTGTGATAACACACTTTTGTTTTGTTTCAGGTGAGTTCCCTAACCTCGAATTGGGCATCGAATTCGTATGTACGGTATACTTTAATTATTTCAACGTTTCCCTTGCCGTTGAAAATTGCTTAAACTAGTACGTTTTGAATAAGAATTCAAGTAGTTGGCAGTTGATGTTTTCGATCGTGGGCGATGGGGTTGCCTTCCGGCTTGAGAAAAAAAAAAGAGCTCAGACCGGAAGAATGTGTTGGTCGGTTGGTTGGTCACACGGAGGTCACGGTTGGTCGTGTCTCAAGAACCACACTACTCGTTTGCCCCGCGTGCGATTTCTTGAGCTTTCGCGGCTTTCGTAACTTACGTGCAGCGCAAATGATGCATCAAGGCGTCTCTCGACAAACTTATTTCCTTCCAAGAGCCAACTGGTAGGCGAAACTGGGGAATTGCAACTGCGAAGAGGAAATGAAAAAAAGGGACGAGGCCCCACACTCGTGTTTTTCGCTTTTTCAGTTCGAGAATGGCCTGTAAACGGGTATCCAGTTATTTTCTTTCGACTGTAACTCCTCTCCATTTCAATTCGAAAGGTCGTTCTTTCTTTCTCGGACAACGTTAGTTGTTTATAGTTAAGTGGCTCTTCTGGTAGTAACCATTTTTATTTAAGATTTTTGTGGTTTTGAAATTTTATCTCATCGCTGCCCCTAAAAAACCGACGTCCGTCTTGGAAATTCAAAAATAAAAATAATTCCCTAATGACCACAAGTTGTGTCTCACATGATTTATGACACTTTTATGTTAGCCTTTGCAAATTCATTTTGTTTGAATTGAAACAATATTTTCGTAAAATGAAAAAAATTCTTTGTTATCAAATGGAAGATCTTTTTCTGATGTTAAAAAATGCTACAAAACCCTTTTATAAAGAGGGGGGGGGGGAACTCCTGTTCCGAAAGGGAGACAAAATGGCAAAGTCCTTTGGAGTATGAAACGATTTTTTTATCAAATGAATAAAATCCCCTCGCGAAATGATGAAATTTTAATACAAAGGAGGGGATAAAATCCCATACCAGAGGAAAAACCCCTTTGTGCTTTTGTTACTTCCGGGATTTTATTTCGTCGCTGCAACGAATAACCTTTGGAGTGAACATTTTGCCAATAAAAGATCAATCAGTCCGCGGGAAGGTTGTTACGATTTTAGCAACTTGAGTGTGTATGGTTGGTTGTCGTAGAATTCTATAATTTAATGACGTAACTGCGTGTAGGAACTGTCTTCACGCCTGTCAGGAGTGGAGTTAATCCTTCTAGGCTCAGTGTTTCTGATTTTGGAGTCCACGTTTACTGTCGAGTTGAGCAAGTAGGGCAGTAAAAATGTAATCCCTACGCGAACATGCTTAAATAATCGTAGACTCCATTGAAGTTCTTGTACGTAAAATGAGTAAAGTCGCATACGTCCGTTTTTCACTTTTCCTTGCATTTCGCAGTAGGAAGTATTGTTACGAGATCGACTCACTTTTTTGTAGTCTTCTTCGGATCTTCATGTTTCAATGGCGTTTGCCTCCATTGAGAAAACGATCTGGCCGTGTTGGTGAGTGAGAGAAAACGGTAGACGAACGTGGGGGGACGCGAAAATAATGTTACGAACGAAACCTGTCATTCACCCAAACGCCAATTTATTCATCATGAACGGCTCTATCGATTCGATTATAATGCGCGGACTGTTCCAAACAACTGAATGGTAACATGAAGTTTTCATTCGTGTGAAAACAACGAGAGTAGCTCAATTATTAATTATCGAAAATGTCAACAACATCAATTTTCTAATTACCCTCCCTAATATGACGCTGGTGGCAATACACTCTTTAATGAGAGTGTAATAACATCTGTAAAGTTAGTAGAAGTGCTTTCTGGCACGAATAACTTAGCCTACGATGGTGTTCATATAAATCCGAAAAACACCTAATGTCCTGTTATCCATCGAAGGTCGCGACATGAATAGGGACAACGCAGTAAATTGTGGAACGCTAATCGCCACGAATTTTAATGATGTGCAACCATGTTCATATAACCTGAGATAAATACAGGTATAGCGCGTTGATCATCAGTGAATGGCAGGGGCTCGAGGAAGTTGTGTGGTGCGTTGAACCGATTGTTTTCGTACGATGCGTCATTGAATGGATCAACAGACTTTCTTTCATTTAACAAACGATTTAAATAAATTGAAAAATACCGTAAGAATAAAAAGCTCGTTTTTTGAGGAATGAAAACTCCCAATTTGAACAAATGCTACTTTCGAATAAGTACTCCTCCGCTATGTTGAATATTCGCCATCGTCTTCCCGCGCCAAATGCCGAAAAAAGAACTTGGACAAACAACACTTCACAGCAGCAGGAAGCGGTAGCGCTTACAGTTCCAGAATTTATTACGCTGCTCGTACTCATCCCAGGACCATTAATGAGCAATTGGTGCACAGAGAATTAATGAGGCTGTACAAAATAATTTTTTGAAGAGGATAGTAATTACTATTGCAGGGTTATTGGGTAAAAACTTTGAGAACTGGTAGTGAGCGAAACGGCGGTAGTTGAAATTCAGGAATTTCTGGAGTGAGCCCCCGTATCTTATGAGCATTTTCAAACACTCACCCTATAAGTGTTGGATTGGACTACAACACCAATTTGTTTTAACATTCCAGCGGAGTTTGTAAGGAAAAAACCACGCTAAAAAGATTTTCGTCGAAAAGTTTGATGATTTATTGTGCTGCTCTAGTCATTTTCCCACAAATGGGAATTTTATGGTATAATTGCCTTATTTAGAGCTACCAATATACGAAATTTAATCAAAATCGTTACAGCCGTTTTTGAGAAAAAAAAATTTTGTGTTTTGATCACTATGATAACTATAGTTAACTTTCGGTGGATTTTGCTCATACCCTTATTTATGCGTCCCTTGGTAACCTGTAGGCTGGACATACAGTTTCAGCTAATTTGGTACGGTCGTTTTCTCTAAAAACCGCGCTAAAATCGAATTCGTTGAAAGTTTTGGTAATTTATTGTGCTGCTCTCGTCATTTTCCCACAAATGGAAATTTTATGGTATGGTTGCCATGTTAGGAGCTATCAATATAAAAAATTTAATCAAAATCGTTATAGCCGTTTATGAGAAAAAAATGGTGTTTCGATCACTATGATAACTATAGTTAACTTTCGGTGGATTTTGTTCATACCCTTATTTTGGCGTCCCATGGTAACCTGCGTTTGAGCTGATATGGTACGGTGGTTTTCTCTAAAAATCGTTCACAGACACACAGACCATTTTCCCAAATAGTGTTTTTCGGACTGAGGGGGTCTGAAACGTAAAGATCTGAAGAAAACTTAACATAACTTTCCTTTCTACTTCTAAAACTTCTAAAAACGGCATCGTGAAAGATGCGAATTTGTGTGAGTACGAATCTATCGTATACTGCTTTAATCGTCATCGACTCGAAATTCACGAACAGCATTCATTGATCGTTTGGTCTCAAATCTTTAGTAGGATTGCTGACATGAATGGGGGGGGGGGCGTTTATCGTAATTTTGATTCTACGTTGGATGTCGCTGTGTTTCGTTTGTAGAGGTGTTGCATACATCGGCGGTATGTACCTACAACTTAATTTTTAGCTTTATTTATTCTTCTATCCGGTTATAATCTTGTATTTATATCCGCACGTTTAACAATAAATCTTTTATTTGAAAAACGCTTGTCGGTTAACTTTGTTACACTTTTATTTTCTTCTTTTGTTTAGAACTTTCGTCCATATTTCTGTTCATCGTATAGTTCGCAAAGTTCATTAACTCTATGTGATTTGAATAATTAAATCGTTTCTTCTCCTCACCTTCTCCTAAATTAGTAATTTATGTTGCGATTAAATTTTGGCAATTTCTCATCTACTCGGCCCAACTCTTGCTACCGACACCCCTCAATGTGGGTCTAATTGAGTCGTTTTTCATGACACGACTGCGGTGGAGGTTGATCGAACATGAATTCATACCTGCCAACGAAGTGAGTCGCAGAATTCTCTCAACTTCCCATCTTGTGTGGATTGATGCTATTTCAGACCCGGTTCCCGCCGTTTTATCTATTTTAAAGCTTTTATTTTGGCCAAGGGGAAGCTGCCTATAATTGTGCAAACATGCGCTGAAAACACACAAGGAGAGGAGGACACAACGAACAACAGTTTTTGTTAACGATTTTTGTTAAGCTTTAGCTCGTTCAGGAATTTGTTTTACTTGAAAATCGATTTTAGTGCAGTTTTTTTTTCTAATAAATCCAGTTTACGTTCTCTCCAAAATCTTCTTGGTAACCTGCCCAGACGATAGGAGTTTAATAACGGTTATGAAATAATTAGGGACATCCCTCGAAATTCCGGAATTCTAACTATCGTCGGTTCATCGACCTTTGAAAAACCGTAAACAACGAGTACTCAATAAAGTCGCTGTGAAAATGATTTAAAATTGGTATCAAAATATTACCAAAGATTAATTCAATTCTATAGTTTCGATATAGAACGAATAGTGAAAAACATCGGCTCTGTTGCTTAAGTGACACTAATGGAGGAATGTTCGAGGGTTTGGGAAAGTTGTACGATTGCACCTCTGTGTATTCCTCACAATTTTTAAATACCGCGATGACGATTATGAGTGTGTTGTGTATATTTTAAAGTCAATTCGGCGATACTCCAAGAAAATTCGATCGTCAGGGGAGATGCGCTCTTGGAAATTTTAAATCAATAAAATTTTAAATCAATTATTGAGGCAGACAACTTTCGTATTTGCTCACATTGCTCTGCTCAATATTCAGCGATTGCAAATTTATTGTATAGTAAACAGATATTTTAATTTCGTATCTACCGGTAATTCGTTTTGTTCTCCTCTTTTGTCAAAACGGTCGCGTCCAGGTTAAGAATTAGAAATTCTTCGCGTTAAATTCGTTAAAAAAATCCCGAATGTTTCGAAGCATCCTCGGGTTGACAAATTGTACTTGACGTTTCCTCGGGGATTTTGAGTTGAATGAAACCGGCGCCTCATCCTACGGCTCATATTCATGAGGAAGCAGGAAGCGTCAATAATTAAATATTTTAGGTCGGTGTGGGGGGGCTGGAAAAGGCCAGCGATGTTGAGGCCATAGGGCGAGCCTTGTCTGGAGCCCGACAGTGCTGTTATTGTGTGTGGGGGCCTCCTGCCTCTTCTTTGGTTTTATCAGCGTTGATAATAGCCCTTATATAACAGCCACTGAAACCGCGTTGTATTATTTCTGTGGGAATTTCTGGCTGTCGTTGTTATAACGGAATCTCAAAAATTACTGTGATTGGTAACTTTAAAATATTATAGGTGCAAATAATAAACAGTAAATCGATAAAGTATTTATAAAATCTTGGAATGAGGCTGAGGAACAGGAGAAAATCATGACACTAATAAGTAATTGGCGTAGTTCCCAATCTCCGC
Organism: Pachypeltis micranthus; assembly: GCA_020466155.1. Lineage (NCBI taxonomy): Eukaryota > Metazoa > Arthropoda > Insecta > Hemiptera > Miridae > Pachypeltis > Pachypeltis micranthus. Next base: position 16,985,199 of record CM035777.1, read on the forward strand.
AAATCTAGTAGTCCACGTTTTCCACTCTACCTCCAGCGAAACGTGCTGTGCTGCAAAATTAGTGGTAGTCGGTTACAGATGTTATATTCTCATGGATTATCATGAACTGAGCACGACTCTGAGTTAAATGGAAAAACGTGACTTAACTTTAGCTTTTTATACGTTTGTAATTCTTTTAATTCGATTCGATTGACATTACGAAAACGTTGTTGACCTTGAAGAATAAGAAAAAGGGAAGCGGGTTCTAAGCCCCAGTCCTTGAATCATTTCCAGTTACAAATTAGATGTCAAATTGTGTCACATTGAGAATGCATATTGAAGGTTATACGGTTTTTGTATTGGTTTTCTACAACCATTGCAAGAATCCAGATTTTACTTATCTTGAAGAAAAGAATGTTTTTTTAGCACATAATTATCAAATTATTCGGCACTTTTTGAGGCCCAATGGGTCGTAAAACGCCTAATTTCGGCGAGAGGTCTGTGTGTTTCCGCTGTTGGATTTGTCCGGATTTTAAACAAATTTTTATTAGTAGCTTTTCAATGAGGAATGCTCAACTGTGGAGGGGAGGGTGTATTTATCGAAAGCTACGTTTTCACGGTAAAACAAGCATTTGAATGAAAAAGGGGGTTTTAAAAATTGTTTCAAGTAAAAACGTGATTTTTCTGTGGCATGAATTCTTTACCGGCCCTCAGTTATATGTCGTAAGAAAGTTTGTTAGGTAATAATAAATAGCTCAACGGTAACCATCTTCCTTCTATTCTTGTTGGCCATGCAGTTCATATGAAAGTGACTTATGACAACATGAAAGCCCTCTTCGAATCAATCATATACGTTGAACACAAGTGGAAGATCTGTGGTGATCTAAAGGTCATCGCTATACTCTTGGGGATGCAACTAGGGTACACAAAGTACTGCTGCGTTTTATGTATGTGGGACAGTAGGGTTAGGAGGTCACACTACATTCAAGCAGAAATGGGCTGCAAGAAATCTTAACCCCAACGAAAAACATTTTGTTGCAAATCCTCCTGTTGATCCGAAAGACATTTTTCTTCCCCTGCTACATATAAAACTTGGTTTGATAACTTTGTCAAAGGCATGAACAAAGAGGAAGAGGCATTCAAATATTTAAGAGAAAAAGTTTCTACATTAAGTGACGCAAAAGTTGAGGAAGGAGTATTTGTTGGGCCACAAATTCGACTACTTGTAAAGGATCCTGCGTTTGACCAGGTTTTGGAGGGGAAAGAAATGGAAGCTTGGGGTTCTTTCAAAGCAGTTATTCGTGGTTTTTTGGGGAACAAAAGAGATGTAAACTATGTTCAGTTGGTGACAAAACTTCAACAAAAATACCGTCATCTTGGAATCAACATGTCACTTAAAATTCATTTTCTTCACTCCAATCTAGACTTTTTCCCTCCTAGTCGTGGAGCTGTGAGTGATGAACGTTGAGAACGATTCCATCAGGATATTTCTCAAATGGAGAGACGATATCAGGGTCGTTGGAATGAAGCAATGCTTGCGGATTACTGTTGGACTGTGTGTAAGGATGCTGCAGAACTCACTTACAAGAGACAAGTCAAAATAAAGCGAAGTCACGAAGCAACCACATAATGTTCTTGAAATCCAACCTGCCAGGTATTCAAATACCAATTTGAAACTTTTAGAAGACTGTAAATGAAGTTTTTTAAAATCTAAATGACCTTTCACAATTGTTAGCTGATGCTTAAAAACGTATAGTTTTGCCTCGATTGGTTAATATCACATAAACTAGAGCTAATAAATTTTTTTCATTGTCATATTCGTTTTTCTCACCCCAAAATTAGTTATATTTCACTCATAAAAGGTGTAATGGTTTTCGCGGCGCTGTTTATATTAGCGTCGGAGCCGCATTTCGAGATCAGAACGGCTATCGGCTCGTCAGCGAATAATATTCCTGTTATAAGTCAGTGTTTAAATTCCCCGTTTGATTGTGTGAAGTAAGGTAAGCGATCAGAGCTTTGTGCTTCATTTTTCTCATTGTCCCTTTATTGTCATTTAATACAATCCGAGCATAGGTTATTTATTTCATTCTAAAAGGAGTTCGTTTCACTTCGAGTTTTGCCGATTAAATTCAAGTGGGTCTTAATTGCTTTATAACTTCATTTCCCATTACCTTCTTGAGAGTTTTTATTTTATTTATTTGATCGAGTGAGTATTATTGAGCGTATTTGATTTGTTGTTTTCTTTTGGCGCCAGACACGACTTTCACGAGTGTTCTGTACGCGGGAATTGTGAGACAATTCCCCAAGTACGTCACAAAGGAAACATTCAAAAAATATTTTTTTGTGTACCAGTGTAGTTTTCGCTAGTCGTGGTAATAGAGACATTTTAAAACATCCGACTGAAATGTCTAAATCGATGCTCCACATGATATAAAACCAAGTGTTTCATATTCCCACACATTGACTGCCCACGCCTACCTTCCCTTCATACACGCCCTCTCATCATTCGCCGCCTCCGCCCTAATTCCATCTTGCTGGAGGGCCTGGCTTCAACTGGGTCACAGACATTTCACGAGTCTCATGTAACCTCCCCCAAGCCGAATATCGACCGACATCCCCCCCCCCTTCCCTTCTGGACCTAACCTAACCATATCTGCTTGCTTGGTAGGACTTTTCTAATTTTAGACGCTAAATAATATTTATTCCTCCGTTTTTACCACGCTAATTTTAGTTTCGTTCGATTGTCCGATTCGAATATTTCTTCGTATTATTGATCACTCCTAGTCATTTAGCTCGCTTGAATTTCCAGGTTTCTGCAAATCTTTAAATTATAAAATACGTTTAAGCTTCTGGCAAGGTCATTAGTTTCTAAATGCTCACCGTCTCCTTGGGCCCAGTGATGGTAAAGCACAAGTAAACCAGTACAATAATATTTCATGAAAAGTCATGTTTTTATAAAACGAACAAGGTCGAGTTGCTGAACTCTTCTAATATCTTAATATTTCAAATAATCAGTATTTAGTGTGGCGTATCTCAAAACTTCCCTTACCCCGCTTTAAATTCGACGATATGCGCCGTATCTTCCACGAATTACTACGAAAACGCTCGTACAGAACGATATAATATTGACATTCTCAGAAAAATAATTGTGGCGGTCACAAAAATCAGTTATGCGACGAGAGCGGGTTTATTAAATGCTCATTAAATAATTAGGGGGAATTCCGGGATGAAAAATCACCGGTGTTCCACATACCGCTATATTACCCGATAATTCAAACCGTGATACAGGCTCTCTCAGAAATATCACGTAAGCACTGATTACTCATTAATGGCCGTGGCGTATGTAGGAGCAATTCAATAGACTCAGGAAGTCTATACTATGTTCGTATATGCGGAATGAAAAACACATTTGATTAGTTGCTAGAGCGATAAAAATAGCTGAATGCACGTAGGGACTAAGAAGATTGTGCGATACGTATATGTATGTTATTGGACGACTGGTGATGAACTGATTTGTGATTCGAAACTGATCTCTAGATTAAACACGTTATCTGTAATGAAGTCCTGTTAGAGCATCCTGTGACTTATGCCACCGTAATGCAAAGCCAAAGGCGGGTAAAGTGGAACGATAGCTTTTAGACGGGCCGAGGTAAGCAAGGTTATGCGTCGCATCTCATATTTTTATTCAGTCATTGAGAAATGGAACTGGTATGGTTCTACTTGGAATTGTAAGCTCTTCAATGTATGTTGTGATGGCGATCTGGTCAGGGCGGCGAAACACAACTGATGAATTCGCACGGTACACACAATTATTCCTTACAAATCCCGAACTTCATCATGTTATGACTTTCGTGCTGTACTTCCTGTTTGAGCGCGTTCATTAAATCTTCCCAACGTTGTCAGCAAGTTGTACAGTATCGTTTCATCTTTCATCGCTCGTTTAGTACTTCGGAAAGACCTCAGTTACGGGGTTTACCTTGTTTCGCGAGAGTTCAACGATCGTTAGAGAATTTCGTCATCCTTGGCATTCGATGCCTACTATATGATTCATAGGCCGGATTTCTCTCCTTTTGTCCCTTGCTCAGTATTTTCCGTTGCCCTCGGTCGCTCCCCTTTTGCCTCGCCGTCTACGTGAGGCATCAAATAATCTGTTGAATAATGCTTTCACAAACAACCGCCTTCATTTTCGAAGCCAGCTCAGCTCGGTCGGCTCTTAACGGTTGAATGAGAAGAGGGAAAACATGTAATCATGTATGACACCGTTTTTGGAAGAATGGTGAATCCATTTCGTTACAGGCGATTTGTTATCGGTTGTCCCACGACTCGAGGTATTATTTTCTAGCCTTCTCACTTTTTGCTCATTATTTGAATATTTCGCCTCTCCTTGTGAACTCACACAAATTCTTTCACACCTACATATAAAATATACCGAAATCGGTTGAAACCTTAAGCCAAGTTTCGTAAATATTTAGGTGTGATACTCTACAACGGCTTACTTTTGATGATCCTCCCCTGGTCAAAAAGAGGTGAAGAATAGGACCGTGCAACTACTGTCTCTGTCAAACAACGAACATGTCCCTACTTCCAACAAAATAGTAATAATTTACTTTTTATTCATAATTAATCATTCATCTTAATATTTGTGGAAACGCAGCTATCATAAACGAGATTTAAAAGAAAAAAAATCACTTAAATAGATTTATGGCCACTTTTTGATATTTTATTGTGCTGCCCTCGTCATTTTCTCTCAAATGGGAGTTTTACGTTACTGCCGCGTTATTTAGGACTGTCCATTCAATAAATTTAATGAAGATCGTTGGAGCCGTTTGTGAGGGAACACATTTTGTGCGTTGATCACTATAATAACTACGAGTTTAACATAATTGAGCTGAGTTAGTTCAGACCCTTATTTTGACCGAGTTTGAATAACTGTAAACCTCTTGCCTCGAAAATCTCGATTATTTTCTGCGTCAATAGAACGTTATTTGTGATGTTATATAGCATAGCTAATTTACGGACGGTAATTTCATTCTCATTGAGACTTTAATGGTACAAATCTGGTATGTCGGTAGGGCACTTCTTTAGGTTTTTCAATTGAAATTTGTATTTCAAAAGGTGATAAGATGTCAAGCAGTGTTTGGATACAAGGTAGAGCATAAGAATCTTTCTTTGTGACAGAATTAAGTTTCCTGTAGTCCACACAGAACCTTGTTGAGCCATCTTTCTTCGGCACGAGTACAATCGGTGAAACCCATGGACTCTTCGAACGTTCCATAACATCTTGGTCGATCGTGTCCTTTAGTATTCTGTCCACTTCTTTCATTTGTGCAGGCAAGGTAATTTTCTCTGCTCATCGACGGGAAAATTACTTTCATAATATGTCTTGAACCATAACATGCTGTGTGTGTATGCTTGATCATGGGTCGCACTGAATTTGATCAACTTAGCGTATTGTCTTCTGGCAACCCATCCAGGTTTAGTTTCCTACAAATATCCCTGTGACTATCCACGGAACAGATACGGTAAGAGATACATCGCAAATTAAGTTTCGCCAAAAATAATTTTTTTTCTTAAAAACGGCTGTACTATTTTGATCAAACTTGGAGTATACTTTCAACTATACTTCGTTCTTCGCAAATGTTTTCGTAGCATTACGTTAAACGAGTATACAATGGATACAGTATGTGAATGTACATCGTAGACATGAAACGCTGAACTCTTGCTATTCGAACTGAAGTATGAATAGACTAACGGTCGGAATTTTTAAAAAACACAGGTTCCCAGTAGCTCATTATAAAAAATTGCTTCTTACCGGCAATACGTTTTTTTAAACTGCGCCCCCGTTACATTTAATCTTATTTATTTTCGTTTTATAACTTGTTTATCCACGAGGTCTAAGTTCGTCGGTGTATAAATATCTGTAGCTGTGTAAAATCTTGGCCAGCTCGTCGAAGCTGGATACGTGGTAACGGCAAGCCTTTGAAGCTTGTAAACGACCAACTTTATTGACGTGTTGAAACACCCACCTCGCCGAGAGCTTTCAATTCTTGTTGGCGGAGTATTACGGGATCGTTTTCTTGAAAAGGCTTCGTTCGTTCCAGGCGTGTAAATGCAAATGTTCCTAGCAGCAGCGTTCAGTAAAATGTCAACGAGCAGTACCGCAAGTAAAACTTGCGGTCTATCCATTTTGTTATTGCTTGACGTTAGCAGCCTGCTATGAGTGTCTGGTCACATTGAAATATTTACACCGTCGAATGATAAGAAAAAAAAAAGTACGTTGAATTGAACAGATAGAAGTGAGTGTGTTAATATGAAATAAATCGAGTCGGGTTGATATGCTGATTATTTTTCACCTCGAGGACAGAAATATTTTCAGATCACCGTAGACGTTATGAGTAATGATGAGGGAAGTGAACTGAATGATGGTAATAGCTATCTACTTATGTATCAATCCGTTGTCACAGAACATTTTCTAAACAAATAACAATTTCCATCAGGTTACAGCGATTCTTATTAGTTATGTGGTCATTCGCAACGTCATCGAGTTATAGTCAGGTATAGCCGATTACGGGATTACGGGGATTGTTTTTTGAAACGTGAGGGAAGTTCTTCTCATTCGTTACCTCTCTTCCTTCCTCCGAACTCAAGTGCCGTGATACAATGGCCCCTGGGTTTTCGTTATCTAACTAACGATAGATCCATCGAGAATTCAGTAAATACTAAAGTACAGGGAATTAAAAAAAATAGTGTTTTCCTCACGAATTGAAGACCTTCTGCGTGTTAGGCAGATGTGAAACCTCTTCACCACGGAAACTGCTGTAACTTAGTGCAAAGAACAGATTCTGCACAGTTGATGCCATTTTTGGGGAAATTGCGTGGCAAATTGAGGTTTGAAGCTATTTCAATTACTACGTTACGAGCTAATTTGCAAGTCTCTATGAAGCTAAGATCACAATGCCCCTTAAAGAATTTATCCAGGCGAGGGACACTGCTGAGATATAAAAAACGAATTCACTGTCACAGAAAAAATCGAATCTGTGGCAAAAACGTTGAAAATTATGACACAATGGTCGATTATTCTCTTGCACAGCTCTACCTAGTCTCGATCCCACCCATTAGAAAAATACCAGTAAACTATACGAAACATGACCTGACTACAACGGAACGACGAAAATTGACAAATTCTAGGTGACGAGTTGAGCTGACCGGTGGTTGGAGTGAGACGGGAGGCAGCGTGGGAAATAAGAGCAGGCCGGGATGAAACGATAACTTTTGCTCGAGTTCTTTCAATTAGTAGGCTTCGGGAAACGTCTGAGACTCATTTCATTCGACTGAGCTTCAAAAAAATACCTTGGAAATTATACCAAACGAGACTTAATAGCAATAAAACTGCCAAAATTTCGTTTTCGATTATGTTTCAAACCAGTTTTTGCTCGTAACAACCGCGAGCTTCGTCCGATCGTATTGCCGAGCAGTAGGGCACAATTAGATACCAAAGAACGTACTATTTAGGCCTGGTTAAAGGAGTGTGTAAGTGACAAAATCTTGAGAACGTTGCTCAGACCCATGTTTCTCAACCGGCTTTGGTTAATTTTTATTGCATGATATAATTTTCGGTTTGAATGTGCAACAACCCTAGGAATTTCAAATTGCATTTGTGAAAGTGTGGTGTGGGAGCGGGTAAATACCGTGAAATGGTGATTTTCTCACAATTCTCGAACGATTGTGACGATCACTGATTTGTTCTATTCAAATTTGGAGGCGTTAATGTTTCAATAAGTCGGACGTGGAATACATTACGGCGTAGGCGAATAACGAAAAATTACGATATTTTCCCCATTCTTGGCCGATCCCCATTGATGGTTCTTTTTTCGTTCGATTCAGTTTCTATAAGCACAGGAACAGATTAAAATGTTTAACAGATTTCGCTTCAGCAGTTGCCCTGTACAAAGATCTGGAGAGGATTTTTTTTTTTGACCCGAGGGCGTGTGGGACAAGTCCCTTTGTCACTGCGGCCGCATATGGGCCTATTGTGACGCTGGCCCTTTCTTAGTAGAAGGCGTCGTACATACCCGCTCCCCTTAGGAAGCCGAGTATGTCCTTCACCGCAGATTCCGTCATGATTTGGGGTTCAGTGGTCCCCTGACCGAAGTATTCAAAGCGTTTTGCTGCCAAGGCAGGGCACTCACACAGGATATGCTCTGCTGTCTCGTCCTCCTCACCGCAGAGTCTGCATTCCACCGTCTCTGAGATGCCCATCTTGTTGAGGTGATATCTGGGTGGGCAGTGCCCGGTGAGGAAGCTTATCAGTACTCTCAGATCTTGTCTAGAGAGTGTCAGCATCGCCTTCGCCCTTTGACAGGAAGGCGTGACAAGCCTTTTCGCCTGTCTTTAGTTGTGGCTGGCGATGCCTATGGGCGCCATTTTCCTGTATCTCCCATCGAGCAACCAGACGGTTCAGGTGACTTTTCGTCATACCTACGTGTGGTTCAGGCCCGATGGGAAGGGATTCTGTACCCCTTTTCGCAAGGCGGTCAGCCTTTTCATTGTCCTCATGCCCCCTGTGAGCCAGCACCCAAATGAGGGAGAGCCTGTTACGAGCGCTGAGCTGCTTGAGCGCATGGAGGCATTCCCATGTCAGCTTATACCTAAAACTATAGGCTGCGATGGCCTTTAAGGCGGCCTGGCTGTCTGAGAAAATGTAGATCCGCTTGCCCTTGAGTCCTTTGTTCAGGATCTCTTCTGCGATCTCTTGGGTTTGGCCCATTGTTCGTGGCTGCTTATTCAGTCAGCATGCTGTCATTCACAGCTGGCCGCAGACATGCCCCTGGGGACAATGCCGTGGCCGTTCCACTATCCACAAACCGTGGTCGCGCCTGGTAGCATGGGCGTGCTCCTGGGAAGATAACCCAGAACCAGGCTGGAGAGGATTAGAATGATTATGGTTGAGCTCTGTGTAGTGAATTTCAGACGGAATATAGGTTCCCAACTTCCAAAGAAACATTAATGGAGAACAACTAACACATGGAAAACAATGAGTGGACATTTTGGTATTGACTACTTGAAAACATCCTGTGATTTGGTTGTAAATCGTTAATCCGCTTTCCCAAACAATAAAAATGTCGACTAATTGACTTTTTTCTCGCCGCCTCTTCAGAGATATATTGTCGTTGATTTATTAGGCACTAATTTGTAGAAGATAACTGGAACATTTAACCAAAACCGCTGGGGCAGTTTTCGAGAGAAATGCGAAAACCCGTCGTTTGTTGTACCATCCACCCTCATTTGTGCAGTTCGCTGTTCTCCAGCAAACCTGGCTACAGACACACAATTACTTATCTACGTGCTTTCGTATTCCCTTCAGATCTTCGTTGTGTTTCGTTGTAATAGGGCGAATTGACGAATTTCTCTTTGACGGGGCCTCAACCTACTTTTAGACGCACAACAAAAACGTTGAAACTTGAGCGCTTAATCTTATGTTTCAAATATTTTATCATCACAGGGGAACAATTCCCAATCGCCTATTGACCTACTCATCGTCAATTCTCCCATTAACGTTCCTCTTTTCAACTTACCCCTTTTTCAGTTGAATGGGTGCCCTTTGTCGAGATTCTACCGCTGCTTCGGAATTAATACGTGAGAAGTTCAAAGCCATCGGCCTAATGGTTTCTATGTGCCCTGTGAGTTTTGGGTTAATGGGAAAAAACGGTGATCCGCGTTCGAGGTCCATTGATTGGCTTCGTTATGGCGGTGGGGGGGTTCCTTTTCCAATGCCTCTAGAGCGCTTGGACTGTCAGTGAGTCCCTCCCCTCTTGGATTCCCCCGTGAGGCAGAAACCACTATTACCTTATACCGTTACTTACCTTCTTCGTCCTGGAACCAGGCCAAGGGGTTCCCGTTGGGGTACCGGCTAAATAATCATTAATGCTGCTTTTTGAGTTATGTTAATGATTTTTCGAGTTATTTTTGAGCACGTTCCTCGTTGTCGCGGAACCTGTTCATAATCAATGTGTACAGGCGGACGTGATAAAAACTTATTAAAAATCGCTGATAATTGCATAAATCTTGAATGAATATCAGTAACGCTGGAACCAATAGACGCTTTCCTTCTTTCATTTGCCGCTTAACAGTTTTTTTTTAAATTACCGTTGTGTTTTCATCTGTTTGCTGGATTAACTTTAATTTTAATGACAGTTCATAGCTTGATACATTTTTTGGAGGCTCTCCTGGGTGATAGATTTTGATGGCCAATGAGGTATACGAGTATAGTTGAACATCGTTTAATCTTTGGTCATTAGATCATTAGAAGCAATCCGAGAAATATTGGCATTCAATCTACGGTCTACTTCCTCTAATGTTTCCCTGTAGTTCCGTAACAGTAAATAAGAACCATTAAAAAAAATTGTGTCGCAGTCCTATAAATCCGCTATGCAACGGATACTCAATAAATGTGACGTAAGTAGGGACAACCCAATGAATTTCGGAGCACAAAGCTTGTTGAGTTAACCAAGTTCCTATTACCAACGTGAGAAACAGATCGGATTACTCGCTAGAGCGATAAAAACCGCCGAACGCACGTCGGGCCGATGACAATTTTGTGATACGGCGTACCAGGTACTTACTGAATCGTATGTTCGGATTGATTTTGGTTTAGAGTCTACTGTGTGCGTGTGTGATTGTGTTGGCAAAACTGAACATCTTCTAACGACTCAAAATAGCTTTCACAATTACAGAAGGTTATTTACTTCGAAAATTCCTTTAAATCCCTCGAACCTGAGGATTCTAGAAATGTCATAAGAACTTCGATACTTTTTTCTCAATTTCAAATCTCTGACATCTTTTTTAAGAGAGTTTAATATGCTGGGAAATTTGAACTTACGAACTTCGAAACTGGTTTATCTATCTGTTAAACGACAGAAAAAATATCGTTCAACTGAAATAGTAAATTCGTCTACCAGTTTAAACCCGTATTTCGTTCTTTGAACTAATTCAGACCCCCTTACTCAACAATAAAAAGCAGCAGACAGATAGCTTGAAACATCCTTGAACGACCGCCAAGACCTCTTTCGCGGCTTCGAACGGAGACACTCCTACTAGGTAAGGCTGGTTAGACCGAATAGATTACGAGTTTAGTGACAGAATACCAGCGCTCGAGTAGAATGTACCAAAAAACACGTTTAGCGAGCTTCTGACTGAACTCAACGGGCGGATAATTTATTTTACGTTGAATAAAGTGCGGTTTTTGATATACGTGCGACGAAATGAATTGTTTAGCGAGCACATAAGGTCGTCCGTTATTCAAAATGAAGCGTGTGATTTTGCAAATAAGGGAAATTTAAGTAGCTCGGATGAAGAAGATCAAAAATTTGAAAAAAACGAATAAGATTCAGTATTCTGTCATTTCTTGCAAATGAAATAACTTTGCACAAAAAACTAGTTTAAGCGCACAAAATTTACTAAACAGTGGAAAATACGTCCATTACGTGTCTTTAATCCTAGGCATGAAAGGAACAACTTTTCTGTGATCCTACAGCGGTGTTCTTGAACGCAGTATGCTCATTAAATGGAAGCAGGGCCAGCATTCTGGAGGACGTTCGTTGAAAACTCATTACAGTCACAGTAAGTGCGGGTGAGGGGGTTCTTGGAAGAATCGAACTTTGTCTTGAACAAAGTAGTCGACTGTATGTTGTTTTATTCCCTGTGTATCATTCTGTGCAACGTAGAGGCGTGAGAGCATTTTTGAAGAAAGCAATTTTGGGTTATTTGACTGCGTAACGATTTTTCGAGTAAGTGCTCCAAATCCGTAGACGTACGAAATGTTGGTGTCGTTAGGGGGATGCGAGCTACGGTCATAGTTGAGCCGCGCGATTTCTCATCTTAAATAGCGAGTGGGTGACGTCGTAAGTGAAAGTGAGCCGTTTATTGAGAATTATTCCCAGATAACGAACTCTTACCGACTCGAGAATACTCTTGCTATTCAACAACACATCCGGCTTGACGTAAATGTTTTTGTATGTGAAGGTCGTTATTATGTGGGTAATTGTCAACTTCCATCGTTTTCCTACCTCTAGCTGTAATTCTTGCGATACCTCTCCTAATTGTTTAAAAGCTGAAAATGAGTAAAATAGCCAAAAAGTTAGCTATATTGCAGGTCCCCTTATTGCTACTACACAGATAGTATTGTAAGAATAACAGTTTAACTCAACACAAATTTAACGTGTATTTCTGTCATAACCGGAGACAACATTTTCCAACAACGCCGAATGGTCGCCTGCGGACTATGGAGTCCCCACACTACTTCCTTCGGCGTCATTAGGCCCGCCCCCAGGCCTTACGTCTGCATGGTGAGGCGTGTGGGAGGCTTTCGTCCCATTCAGACACGAAAAAGAACATAATTTTTCTTCTCTTTGATGGCCCTCGGTTCTGTCCATTGTGGTTGTCGTTTGGGACTCCTCGAACTCTTTCAGGGTTCACTCTTCCTATTGTGCTCAAATCTTGAATCCTGACTGAACCAGTGTAATGTTGTGAATGCCTTGCATAGCTTCTCGTAGCCGAAAGACGCAAGGCGTAGACAGTTCGTCGGTTTGTTCTGGTGGTTTTCGGTATAAGGTGTCAGGCAAATTCAAGTGTCTACCAAACGTGAGTTGGGTTGGTGAAAATCCAGTTGTAGTGTGAGGGGCCGAGCGATAGGCGAGCAGAAATAGTGGGAGCTTGATATCCCAATATTTCTGAATATCATCGACGAAGATGGCCAACAATGCCGAATGATCACCTATCACCGAAGGACTATGGAGTCACCTCAGTATTTTCAGTTATCTTACTCAAAAAAAAAACACAATATTTTAATGTCCTGGTGTTGAAAAATCTTGTATAGCTCAGCTTCAACAGCACAGCACCGTAAATGACGAAATATTGAGGGTGTTTACGTAAGCTGCTTGCCAGGGAGTCCTTTTTGTGGATCGCCAAGTTCAACAGTAATTGCTGAGTGCTACGAATGAGTGCTGCCCAGTTACCAATTCGCTTGGAGAGTGATGGTAAATTAGCAAAGGTTAAATGGTAAGGGAAGAGGGCAGGTATGAATTTCTTTCCAATATCCTTCAGGTGAGGAGTAGGTTCAGCGTTGGACGAGATTGTTCTTTGTAGAATGTATGGCTTCACTTCTTGACACTGAGGGGCTTTCAAATCTCCAGTCTGTACACTTTCTGACTATCGCATTCTGCTTCTTTTTAGCTTTTAAAATGGCGAACGGCAGTTTTTGTATGAGTTGTGGAACATGTCAGCTCTGTCTGCTTCCAAGTTAGCCTTTAACAGTTGTGCTAGGGCGAAGACTAAGAAGACCCCTGTGGCTTCAACTTGTTGTCGACAGCGAAAACCTCTATACCAACGAGCCTTAAAAATCCTCCTCGGTGTTTTTAACGGAATGAGAATCGATTGTGGTTTCGATTTTACTCCCCGCTGCTTCCTGTACTCGTAAAGTATAAAAACTTCGTAATTGATTGATTGCTGGGTACTCAGTTCTGAATCACTCACTTATGGGGCTTTTCGTGCGGTTCAAGTTTTCAATGGTCGGAAACTAATTCGTAGGTGGCCGCTTATTTTGGTTGAATTCAGTTCACAATTACGCTCTCTTCAGGATGTGGCTAAAAAACTGCACGTAGAATTGTTGGAGCAGTTTGGAAGTTTCTGGCCTTGTCGCTTTGTTCCTAGTCTTGATTCTTAGACAGATCCTAATTCTTAGATTTATTGCGCGTAGTTTTTTCTTTCTCGAGAGAAATTTGTTGAGCGGATTTTTTCGTCTGCATTTTGACGGCTGCCATGTTTGTGTTTATGCTTTGTTGTAAGCCGCTTTAACGACAAACGAAGAAACCAGGGCTTCGGATGCAGGTACCCTCACGCGGGCAGATCGCTGTTCTGTTTACTTTCTACGTTAGCTTTTAACTCAATCCGATATGCCAATCAATTTTACCTTATCTACTGTGACACACGCCGTGTGGGTTCTGAACTCGTCCTATTTGATTAATTCGGTCCAGCCTGCTCTTCCGTCGTTCAAACGCTCTTCCGCACTACGACATTGCAATGAGCGGTTTTTTGACGTGGACGATTGAATTAAAGTTGGGAAATGTAATGCCCTCTCCTTCATTCGCCGTAACTGTGGAATTGAGGGGAAACTGTTGTTAACACCCTACCCCCTTTCCTATGTGAGTCGAAAAACTTACTTGAAAATAGTCTCGGAAATGGCGTGATGGATGGGTCAGGTGCCAGCTGTTAGTGATCAAAATGGCGTACGATTCCCCTCATGACGCTCAGGTGAGGTCAATGCTTCGTCCCATTCAAGAGCAACCTACCCTTGCGTCTAATGGCTTGTCAAACGAAAGGATGTAATGCGATGTATTCGTATTGTCAGATTTCCGAATTGGATACATGTTGGCCCCATTGGTTCTGGAATTTTACGTCCGATCTGCTGATTCTCGGGTGCCGTAGTATTTAGTATTGCCGTAAAGTTGGTGTTAGTATCAAACCAGATGAGAGAGGCACTGGAAGAATCAGGGAAGGGCTGTTCTATCCTAAATCTAAATTCTGGAATAGTTTTTGTGAAGGGTCGTTCCATGTCCATGCAGCGAGTTGCTGCAGCGAATTTGACTGTATCTTTCTTTCAAGCTCCCCCAACGAGTTTGTTAATTTGGTGAACCCAAGAATTAGGAATTGATTTGAGATTTCATATTCGCTATCTATCCCATTCATCCTTTCTTACCTCGCGATGTGTAATTTAGTCGAATGTTGTTCCTTAAGTTTATATTTGCCCATCCTCTAGACAACTGAATCATATTGTTCGGAAATTTTCTATTTTTACTTTTCCCTCTATTTCAGAGGAGATCGAGTCGGGATTGTTGGACACGTTTACATCCCCCCTCCTCCGTACTCTCCGACTAGTTGGTAGTCGTTGAATTTTTTATTAACCTTCCTAGTTGGGAAAATGTGTAAAAGTTGTTTCGAAATAAAAACATATCTAGTTAGCGATCTAAAAATTAAGCAAAATAATTGGGAACGTTTTATTTCTTTCGCTTCTTTCATGTGCTGGGAAATCGAGTCAATCGATTGAACGTCGGTCTTTCACGTGGAAAATTCAGTGAGAGTTATTGGAAAACGTAAACCCTCCTTCCTTCATCGGGCTAGCGAGAAAAACTCGAATTTCTCAGAAATAATAATGGAGACTTTCGAGGGCTTCCAATTATAATGCCCACGTACAAACCTCCTGAGGTATAGTCAGAAGAGCAGTGTCAAGCGTATTCGTATTGATAGAGCTTCGTCAGAAATATTTCGTTGTCTAACGAAAGATGAGGAAAAAGGTGAAACTGACGGATACGTCAGAATTTACGAGCAGTTTTAGTATTGAGTTGTGATGGGTGGTCTGTTCGTACTGATGACCTCAGCCTGAGATGCTCTTTTGTTAGTTTTAAATCGTTCGTGCTCTCCTTATGTGAACCTATTTATCTCATTTATTCTCCTCTTCACATCTCTTGAGTGAGAAGAACAAGCTGCCCTGTTGTCATTTATCGTCTGACTCACGCTCCTTTCGTTTCATATATGACTCACATTTTCTGGTCTAATATTTCTTTAATCTCTTGCGTTCTTTCAAGACTTGAGTTATTTCTGTCCCGGAGTTGCATCGGTGTCATTCACTCTCTTTAGTTCAAGGGGGGTTTTTTTAAATTGTGAATTGTTTCAATAGAAATATCAGATTGTTGAAGGAAGTCTCAATGACTTCCTCTCACTATCCGCCCGCTACGATTTAGCGTATTCCCATTGAGGCCTCATATGGGGCCGACAGCTCTTACCACCGAGTGAATTCAACGAAATATGGGACAATGAAAAATGTATTGGTTGGTAGTTTATGTGCGATTTAACGTGTACACGGTAACATTTTTGTATTAGTTAGCGGGAATTCAACATTAACCCAAAAGAGTGTTTTCTGGTCATGTTTGTTAGGAATCAATTTTACCTGAGCACCCAGCAGATTAGTTACACCAAATTGAGGCGGCATTTTAGCTCGAATGTAAGGCGACGGTTGTTCATATTAATTTCAGACGCTCGCGCGCCGTTAATCAAAAGCGAGATGAAAAACGAGAAACCAATTAGTCGCTCGTTCAGAATGTTATTAATTAATTACTGAGGCGTACTCCCTTTCGTCGTACCAGATAGATGACTCATTTATCCAAGCGACTCCACTTCACTGAGAACGTGTCAAAATCCACGACGACGTTGGTTGCCTGGTCCTGTTTCCTTCGTTTCTGATTTGAAACCAATTGAGTTACGGTCGAATCAATTCTGGCGAAAGCATTCGTCAGTCGGCTATTGAGTTAGTTCTGCGTTTCAATGCTTGAACGTTTCATTTTTCTTTTCTTTTTTTGAATTTGAAGCTATCTCTACGAAAATTGAATTGCTTGTTCATATCCTCTCCCTCAGTTTCATTCTGTCCGGGTATTTCATATTCCGGTTCTTCTGTCGTGGTCCTGCCCAAATGTTACCTGTAGTATGCGACGTACTTGGGAATTGCCATTTCACAATACTCAATTCACAATATGCGCGTGAAACTCAAAATATTGAATAATTGAGACACGAAACCGAACTCAAAGCCCAAGTGCAGTTCGTCCTCACTGTATGTGGTTGAAAGTTAATCTTAACCTACTTTTTTATTGAATGAACAGAAAATGAAACTAGATGGCTCTTAGAAAATGTTGAAAGGACTTGTGTTCGGACTAGGAATAAAGTAGTTGAACACTGGGCAACTGGGGCGGACGTTAAACAATCAACTCATTCAGCTACTCTTCCTTTTGTAGGGCAATTTAACATTCGTATAACCTGCGAATCGAGTTGAGTGACATATTGACTCACTTGGAGGACAGCAGGAACCAATCCCTTGAAACTGTCCATCTCTTCCGTCACTAGTGCAATTAAGAAATATCTGGTGCGTTGCAACACACAACTTTCCTTGGCTCAACGTCAATTCACTTTTTACAAGGCTAATTCTGTTTAATCAATTCATTTATCACTCAGTTCCTTTGAACTTGGTCAAACAACGCTTTACGGCAGCAGGAAGCGGTAGCGCTTACAGTTCCGGAATTTATTGAGCTGTTCGTACTCATTGCAGGACCATTATTGAGCAATTGGTACACAGATAATTAATGAGGCTGTAAACACAAATTTTTTGAAGAAGGATAGTAATCACTTTTGCAGAGTTATTGGGTAAAAACGTTTAGAACTGGTAGTAAGCGAAACGGCGGTAGTTGAAATTCAGGAATTTCTGGAGTGAGCACCATGTATATCATGAGTGTTTTTAAACACTCACCCGTTAGGTATTGGATTGGACTACAATACCAATTTTTTTTAACATTCTACAAAAATTTCAGCGGAGTTTATAAGGAAAAAACTGCGCTAAAAACGCTTTTCGTCGAAAATTTTGATAATTTATTGTGCTGCTCTCGTCATTTTCCCACGGATGAGAATTGTATAGTATCATTGCCTCATTGAGAGCTATCAATATAAAAAATTTAATCAAAATCGTTAGAGCGGTTTTTGAGAAAAAAATTTGGTGTTTTGATCACTATGATGACTATAGTTAACTTTCGGTGGATTTTGCCCATACCCTTATTTTTGCGTCCCAGGGTAACCTGTAGGCTAGGCATCAAGTTTCAGCTGATTTGGTACGGTTGTTTTCTCTAAAAACCGCGGTAAAATCGATTTCGTCGATAGTTTTGGTAATTTATTGTGCTGCTCTCGTCATTTTCCCATGAATGGGAATTTTATGGTATAGTTGCCATATTAGGAGCTACCAATATAAAAAATTTAATCAAAATCGTTTGAGCCGTTTTTGAGAAAAAAAAAATTTGGTGTTTTGATCACTATGATAACTATAGTTACATTTCGGTGGATTTTGTTCATACCCTTATTTTGGCGTCCCATGGTAACCTGCAGGCTAGATATCAAGTTTGAGTGGATTTGGTACGGTGGTTTTCTCTACAAATCGTTCACAGACCATTTTCCCAAATAGTGTTTTTCGGACTCAGGAGGGTCTGAAACGTAAAGATCTGAAGAAAACTCAAAATTTTTTTTCAGCCGATTACATAACTTTCCTTTCTACTTTGTAGAGCCAAGGAAAGTAAAAAGAGCTATGGACTTACTACATTGTTGCCGAAATATGTTGGTCCAGCCCTGTCGCACAGGGAACATGCCCGTTAGATTTATTTACTTACTTTTTCCCGTAGACATTTTTACTCGTTGGGCTTAATTGTGCATTGGTACCATAGGTTGTAAAGAATTATCATGTGTCAAATCCCTAATGTAAAATATAATTGCGGTACAACGAAAATCACTTCACAGGAATGATTGAGTAACAGCACGTACGAACATTATCGTTTGAATGGCTTTTGGTTCGTTAACCGTCGTTAATCACTATCTGCCGGTCTTCCATTCACAGTCAATTAGCACTTTATTAGCAGTTTTCGTATCTATCCATCTTTCGTTGGGGGCCACGTCTGCTAATAACGCTTTCAGCTCTGTATATCTTTTTATCAAACATATCTGCAGCCACTTGTACAGTCCGAAGTGATCAGTATTTAGTGTTGTGGTAAGCTAAGCAACTGGGGACGAGAAAACTACGAGATCTCCACAATAAATTGTCAAAAATGTCGACTAACATTTGCTTAACACATTTCCTCCGTTGTAATTCACGCTCACTTGATACTAGTTCTCAAAAAATGTTGGTGGTCCAGTACGTTACCTACGTAATAGTAGTTCAATAATGTAAAGTTATGGTTATGGAGTGAATAGGAACAGCTAACGAAAATCATGTCTTCAGGTGTTTCGATGTAATTGCAGAACAATAAACACGCAGCATCCAATTGTCTGCACAGTTCCATGAATTGCCTATCCACTGATTATTCAATAAAGGTCCTGACATGAGTAGGAACAATAAATTCCCGAACGTTAGGGCTCCCAGTTTCTATGTAGAACGTCAAGTTCTGCTCTTCCAGGTTCATATGAAGTGACACACAGATTAGTTGGTAGATCAGAAAAATCTTTGAACGCCCGTGGAACTGAGGAAAACCGTGCGATGCGTATCTTCCAGATACATTGTTATTCAGAACAGCTCCCTGATGAGTTATTTGTTCACGATGGAACTGAGTACATTTTTGGAGGATACAAAGCCCGCGAGCAAGAGTCTTGGACGGGAAGATTTTGTGTGAGTGGGCTGAAAGGGAGGACGAAGAAGGTCATGCTACCTGAATTCTTTCCAGATGAGACCTGACTCGGAAGACGTCAGAGACGTTATGAGTCATCAACCGTGCAGTGCAGGGTGTGTTCTGAGTGACACTGCTATCCCGTTACTATTTCCTTCCTTATCTCTTCTTCATTCCGAGCTTCCCGTTCTGAGCCTCTATCTCAGGTGGCAATCAGATCGTTCTTCGTATTCACCTACTTGTTCCTCCTAAAAGGTTTTACAAAAAAAGGCGAGATATCAGGCGACCTTCTGCTTAAATGAAATCCCGACCGCGATCCTGAGCCCCTCAATATTGGCTAAAGATTCCGCATTTCAAATGAACAAAACTAAGTGCTCACTGCTGCGAATCTCCTAAATTCCGACGAACAAATTTAGAGTGCGGACAAATTTGACTTTAATTCCATGGAGATTGATTAGGTTTTGAATTCGTTGGTCAAAAGTTACATCAAAAATATATCTCGCAAAAGTTAGCGATTAACACACCAAACTCCCGCACGTACTCATTTTAAAAATACCATAAGATCGATCTCTAACTTTTTGCATTAATTAACAAGGATTGGCCTAAGCTTCATCTATCGAGAAAGTTTTGTACGTGTATGTCCGAATGTGTGTAGGCAAAATCTTGTAAGCCACGCCATACGCTCCTCAACCAATTTTGTCGATTCTCTTTTGTTCGGTTCAATTTTCTGTTTAGTCGTCAACAACCCGCAATAATTTCAAAATTAATCGCTGGTAGGTGGAAATACAGATGCTGTTCTCAGGATCGTCAACTTATTTTCATGATTTTTAATGAATTTTATGATACGCGCGTGTGGGTCGAATTGAGCAGCAAATCTGGGGGTGGTGGTGATGGTGGGGGTTAAATCTGGCAAAACTATATTTTCGCAACTGTTGGCCGGTTTTTATGGTATTTTTAAAAATATCAATTCTGTTTCAGTCGTGCTTTAAAATTTGATTATGACAAAATACATAAAATGAGTGAAAGAGTGATGTGAAAATACGGTATTTTAACTATTGCCGACAGAGTATCAACACACTCGGTCCCTTGTACGCTTGTGAAGTATGACCAGTATATAATATTATTCGGCAAATCCAATTTTCCGATATATCTCTTCAACGGATAGTCACAGAAATAGTTGCTAGAAGAAACTGTCAGATAGATCCCATTCAGTTATGGGTTTACTTTCTAAAATTCGTTAACGCTGGAAAAAAACTCGATTTTTGGCACGTTTTGGTTGTTATCTCGTTTCAACAGACTGTTGAAGGAACATTTATGGGGAATTATTTAAAAATATTGACTATTAGAAGATAAGATATCGTCCAAGTGCGATGTAAATGATTTTAGTTGAAAAAAAAAATTGCTTCATAGGCTTAAACCACGTTTCACAAAGAAATTTGTGGCGAATAATTAGTTTAATCCAAATCGTTCCAGCAATTTTAGAGAAAAGTAGAAAAATCTGGTTTTTAATACATCCCCCACCCATTAACCTGTTGAAAGTTGTTTGATGCGCAACCAGATGTTTTTATAGAATATGACGCCGACGATTTCAATATAATTCGTTGTAACACGCTGAGAGCGAGTAGAATGCGGTTTGAAGTATTGAAAACGTTTAAAAAGTGAATAGTTTTTTTTGCTATGCTTTACGAAGTAGGAAGAAGTTATGTAATCGGATGAACATTTATTGTTAAGACGTCCCCACGTTTTTACGTTTGCAAGGGTGTTTGAACGCGATTCTGAGGGAAGTTGTGTGATACTAGACATTTATCACCACCATGGCGTGCCAAGGAGCGCGATTTAGTTCGTTCATGAAACGCCGAATTTTTTTTTTTGAGATGAAATTCTTCTACGAAACTTTTTTTTTTTCATGTTTCCAGTAAATAATTATCTAGGAGCGACGTAATTACAAAAATAGGAATTTTCAGCGTTTTATTCGCCGTAGCGACGGCCCTTCGTATTTAACGGAACTTTAATCTTCCGCTATATATTTGTGTTATCAGCTCTTCCGGCAGAAGACTGATTAAACCAACTAGTGGGCTGTCTTCCGCAAACGAAACGATTATAAATAAGTGCGTGGGCGCTCCTCTCTGTAACATTCCAGTACTTTCAGTTCTGATGACTTCCCAACCACTCCGAGAATTATTTCAAACTCGATGAGAGAATTAATTCGCTTCAGTATTAGCTGAAAAGGGCTCGTTGTAGGAAAACGATTGTAAATGCTATGCTCTATGAGAAAAACCAGGTTGCTTTCTTCAATAAATTGACGTCCACATCCCTGCGGGAAGTCCAACTTCTGAACCACACGGGAAATCATTGAGCGTACTCAGTTAAAGCGGTGACGTAAATAGGGGAAACGCAAAAAAATACCAGTAAGCCGTCGTTTCTAAATACTGCGTTCATATGAAATGAGTAAAAACGCTGCTAATTATTACCGAACGGTTTATTATTCTCTTGCACATCACAATTGTGGCCTATCAAACTTGGAGTAATATTCAGAATCTAACGTGGCTATATCAACATCAACGATCCGGGAAACTAAAACTCTTATTCGAACAACGATGCTTGTAATGCAATTCTGAGACCCAACCCATTCGGGTCACCATCGAAAAATACTACTAAACTATACGAAACATGACGGATCAACGAAATTTGAGATTGAGAACTGAACTGGTTGGAGTGAGACGAGAAATGAGAGGAGGCTGGGGAGAAACGATAGCTATCGCAATATTGTAAGGCGAGTTCTTTCAATTGAAATGGAAACTGCGATAAAACTGCCTAAATTGCGGTTTTGTTAATTTTTCAACCCATTTTTTGCCCATAACAACCGTGAGTTTCGACCGATAGAATTGCCGAGCAGGCGGGCACAATTAGATAACAAATAGGATTTTTGCACTACAGAACGGGCCAGGTTAAAGGCCCGGACGGCGGAGGGGCATTGCAGACATTGCACGATGCCTTGAAACGTGCAGTGTCAAATTAGCAGAAATTGTCTCACTATTTTCCATCTAGTCGCAGTCCCATACTTCTGAGGCCCGTCCTGTACAACTCAGCTCAGCATACCTTGGAAACATATCAAACGCGACGTAATTATGATAGAACTGCTAATTTTTTAAACCATTTTTTACCTATAACAACCATGGGTTTCGTCCGATCGGATTGTCGAATAGGCGGGCACAACTAAATACCAAACGGAGTGTTTGTGTGAAAGAACGGATGTTTTATACCCCGGCGTCTTGAGTGTCAAATTTGTAGGGCTTACAAAAAAAACATTCCTGGCCCAAAACAGCGGTGTATTATTCAGAATGAATAACACACTAAAGCTGATGAAAATAGCGCACTGAACGTGTAGACACTCCTGCTGTCTCTTTCTGATGATGTTATAAAACAGCGTGGAAATATATCGTTGACGGCGAATTCATCGGTGTGAGAAGGTTCCTGAAAGTTTCAACCGAAATGTCAACTTTACCTTTTGCTCTTCTGGGAAGTCTGAATTCTTCGGAGCCCCCCTGGTGGGCGTTCAGCCATTTGGGAAGATGAGACGTGAAGTTAGCGGGAAAGTCCAACGATTTTGTTGCGGCAGGTCGGAGCCCCTTCTCTGGTCGATGGCAGTCCCCACCCCCACCCCACCCCACCCATGCCCATCACAACCTAGTCGGTTATGGCCTCTCTTTCTTCCTCCAGACGACTTCCTACTAGTCGAAAAGAACGGCTTTAAAATACGGCCTTTGGTTTGCAAAAAAAAAAAAAAAAAATCATCTGAAGTGTTACCCAACATTTTTTTCCTTGTGGATTTTGAAATAATTTCTCGAAACACAATCAATCGATTCGGCAAATCTTATTTTACGATATATCTTGGCTTATATTTCCGTTCAGCGCACGGGATATTGGGTGTGAGGTGCAAGGAGACGATACGTCAGGTCAATCAAATTCAGTGAGGTGTTTCCCGGCGGAAAGTTGAAAACGTTAGAAACACACGTTGGTACTTTTTTCGGCAGGAAAAAAGTCGCTATTAGAATGTCGAAATGGTTACCAAACATTCAAGCAAGGAATTGTCCCAAATGAGGGTTGCTATTTTTGGAAGTCGGAAGGCTTAGAAGACATCTCGACTATAAGCAGGAAATCTTATTTTCAGATCGATATTTTCTCATATTTTCCTTTGGAAAATGTGGAAATTCTCGTCCGTGGGGAAATGACTAGAGCAGCACTGCGAATTATCAACTATTTCGAAGGCATACATACATTTTCCAATCACCGCATTATCGAAAATAAAATGTGACTACTAGTCAGATGAAAGCGCTGTAAGTTCGATATAAATCGCTTGGCACGTTTCACGAAGCGAATCTTATTTTCCGATGTATCTTATATCTCCATTCAACGAATTGTGACAGCAATAGTTGCGTTCGTTCGAAATGTCGGTATTGATTGTTAGAAGTCACTCCGTTCGGTTGATCAAATTCAGTTAGGGTTTTACCTTGGAAAATTGAGAAACGTTGAAAAGCCGTTTTTGGCACTCACTCTTTGGTTGTTATTTCCGTTCTACAGATTGTCACAGGATGTACTGGGAATATAGGTTTTGACGAGACCAAAGGCCAAAAACGATTTTCCGAAGAGCAAATGAAAAATTTCGCGCTCACTGGATTTTTGCAACGATGTTTATAGAGAACGACAGGTATCGTTTTGTAGAAGGTATTTGGAAAGTGTAATCGGTGTAATTGCAGCCATTTTCGAGAAAGTGGAAAACCCTCCCGATTTTTGATTCGTTTCTACCCGCCTTGTTGTACAATCAACATACTTTCCTTGCCATTTGTGTCGCAGAAATTGTCCATCGAATTTCACCCTGAAAAATATGCCGACAACTCAATATATATTTAGTCGAATAAGTCTTTAATAATCAAAAGAGCCATTTTTGAGAAAATTGGAAAACCAATAAATTAATATTCGAAAAATCTCCATTTCTGAGTTAACTTGTCTTATATCTCCGTTCAACATATATATACAGAAATAATTATAGAGAACGAAATGTTGGTATGAGTGACTAAAAGACACTCCATTATAATTTATCATATCTGGTGAAGAAGTTACCCTGGAATTTACGGAAATGTTCGAAAAAACGTTATTTTCGACACATTTTGATTTATATCTCTTTTCAATAGACTGTCGGAGGAACATTTATTGAGAACAATATGTAGGTATTAACTATTCAAAAACATCCTGCGAGTTTGGTGAAAATCGTTGAAGTCGTTTTGCCAAAAAGCGTAAAAAACCTATTTTTGCTTCAGGGGCCCATATCTCCGTTCACCGTATTTTCATGGAGATATGTATGGAGAAGAAAAGTTAGGTATTGATTAGGAGAAGATAATTTGAAAGTTTAATCAAAATCGTTTGAGCCGTTTTTGAGAAAAATGCGAAAAACCCTAGTTTTTGGTACATTTTCGTCCCCCACCCCCCTTTCACATCGGTCGAAATCGTCCATAACCTTATTTTGGTGTCTACAAAAAATAACGAACAAAACAAAAATATCTGGTGCGTAGCAACACACTACTTTCCGCCACCCCTTTAAGCTCGAACACCACCTACATAGGCGGACGCTATATCTTCGTTCAACGCAGTTTTACAGGAACATTTATGGAGAACTAAATGTAGGGACTAGTTAGCTGAGAGTACTCCGAAAGTTTGATCGAAATCGTTAGAGCCGTTTTTGAGAAAATTGGAATACCGATAAATTAATATTCGACAAATCTCCTTTTCTGAGTTAACTTGGCTTATATCTCTGTTCAACATATATATACAGAAATAATTATAGAGAACGAAATGTTGGTATGGGTGACTAGAAGATACTTCATTAGGATATATCACATCTGGTGAAAAAGTTACCCTGGAATTTACGGAAATGTTAGAAAAAACGTTATTTTTTACACATTTTGATTTTTATCTCTGTTCAATGGACTGTCAGAGAAACATTTATTGAGAACAATATGTAGGTATTAACTATTCGGAAACATCTCTAAAGTTTGGTGATAATCGTTGAAGCCGTTTTGCCAAAAAGCGTAAAAAACCTATTTTTGCTTCATGGGCCTATATCTCCGTTCACCGTATTTTCATGGAGATATGTATAGAGAAGAAAAGTTAGGTATTGATCAGTAGAAGATAATTTGAAAGTTTAATCAAAATCGTTAGAGCCGTTTTTGAGAAAAATGGGAAAAACCCTAGTTTTTGGTACATTTTCGTCCCCCACCCCCCCCTTCCCATCGGCCGAAATCGTCCATAACCTTATTTTGGTGTCTACAAAAAATAACGAACAAAACAAAAAAAGAACCATCTCAATCGGATCAGCCGTTCTCCCGCAAATCGAACTACAGACACACACACACACAGACATACACACAGACATACACACAGACATACACACAGACATACACACGGACCTCTCTCCGAAATTAGGTTTTTTAGACTCAGTAGGGTCTGAAACGTAAAGATCTGAAGAAAACCCAAATTTTTTTTTTGGGCCGATTACTATACTTTCCTTCCCTTCGGGTAGCGGAAAGTAAAAAGAACCAGCTCAATCGGATCAGCCGTTCTCCCGCAAATCGAACTACAGACACACACACACACACACACACACACATACACACGGACCACGCTCCGAAATTAGGTTTTTTAGACTCAGTAGGGTCTGAAACGTAAAGATCTGAAGAAAACCCAAATTTTTATACACCGAAATACTTGACGTTCTTCTGCCGAACTTTCGCATTTTCAAAATCCGATTTGGACTCCCTAATTTTGGTGGTTAAGATATTTATCTGAGTATGGCGTAACTAATTTTGTTCCACGTTTGAACTTGATTCATATTTTCGATTTTTTCTAAAATTTACTGCCACTTATCTGTCCCATTTAATAGCTCTATTTTCTGTGAAAATTGCTGGAAACGCCTGTGACGTTGAGTCAATAGTGATTCCTCACTGTCAAATGAAGTATGAAACCAGTTGGACAACAGCATCTCAAAATGCTTGCCCACGTGTTCTTTTTTCTGTCATTCATCGCTGTTCGTGTTGTAGTATAGAAACATATTTGATTAGCATTTTATAGCTGCAAACAGAAGATCCGGACTAGTAGAGTGCCAGACTATGGATGATTGCTCAACTTGTCATAAAACACCTGATCTACTATGGGGTCCATCCCATTCCATCGAAACTATGGCTATGGTTGACCAGGTATAATTTCTCTCGTGCATTACACAAAAGCCGTAAGAAATTGAAATTTGTTCTTAAGCCCCCATGAAAGTTTAATGAGGATGAGTCTGTCGTAAATTAACTCTTAATTTCAACATGACAGCCAGTATATTCTCTATACACAGCACTAAAAACCTTAATAGCAGCCTTTCACGCCAGTTTGTTGGAGGGAGTGAATATCGCCAGCCTTCTCAAGCTCCTCCAGACCTCCTTCGGCTCTGAGAGTCGTCTTGAGACAGCCCCTGAAACTTTTACAAATATAAAACACACAGTAAAATCTTAGAAATTGGAACAAATTAATCGTGAACCCCACTTTTAAAAAAATCTGGAGATTTGGATGTTGAGGGAGTTAGACCGAGGAGAGAGCTTCGGGAATTCCCAGGATTGAAGGTCACTCGGGTGCTCTGGTCTTTCGAAGCACCAGAGTGTGGTTGTTTACGTAGTGAAATGATGATTGCCCTTAGGCATTAGTTGATCTCTCACTAAACCGAAGGCAACGTAGCCAGCTGCTCACATCTCCTCTTACTCCACTAGCTATATTTTTCCATCCAACACAAAAATCATGACCAATTGTGCACTCCCGTTTAAATAAACTTCCATTTTAAGCAGAGAGAAAATCTTTAGTCGTTATCGTAATTGACCAATTTCTCTTTCGAAGACTTCCTCAGATAATTAGAACCCAATCGTCCACTGTTTCCTCGAAAGTTTCCACGACATTGGATCAACATTGTGGTAGTTAAGTGAATGCTCGTTCACGTTATCGTTCTTGTGCGCGCCACGATTAGTTTTATTGGAATTCCGTATTGAAATAACTGGGGCTCACATACTTACAAAAGACAAACTGGACTAATAATAAATTAAGTAAGTTTTTTAATAAAAATCAAATGGTAGTTTTATTACCTTGTTTTGGTTAAGCCGATGGAACATTAACTAATTAATTTATTATAATTTACCGATCGGTTGAAGCTCGGCAAGGGGAATGTCGATGTTATGAAAGATATGATCGAGCTAGTGCGTGGACAGGTAATTTACCGGATCTGGCGGCAGCTTGTGTGGTACGAGCTTCGCCGTAAATCAGTATTTACTAGCATAATACCGTTAACATAACCAGTACCACCAGAGGTTCATCGAATGTGTGTATTCGCAGCTGTATTTCTTTGAAGGAATGCGTTTCAAGGCGGATTTAAATGAGCACGTGATCCTGGTTTGCGACAAAATTCGAGCATAATGCACGCATAGGTGATTTACAGGACTGTCAACGTCATTATTTTGGGAAGGTTCATGTTGACAGCTTTATAATTATAAGTTAACAACAACAGGAAACAAAGTTAGTTTCGGAATTTCTGAGGTTTCTTCTGTTTACCTTATGAATGTATACGCAACTTATCCACCCTGAGTTTTTGAGAACGTTAGCATCATCGCCACCCTGGTAATTTACTCACGGACTGAAATTTTAACATAACGTTACGTTACCCCGTCCAAATCAACCTCGTTAGTGCCCTTTTTCATTAAAAACGGTGTTTTTATCCCTACGATAATGAGTTAGTTTTGAACTGATTTTTCTCATAATATTATTGTGGCCTCTCATGATGTCTGCTTGCTGATTAATTTGATTTGGTTCAGCCATGTTCACGGAGACGGACTATTTTCTCAAATGGAGTTTTGGTTGCTCACGCCTCGAACTGTTTTAGTATTATTTAATTAGCAAAATATGGTACACAGAGCCGTATAAGAAGTGGGGTGTTGAAGATAATGGCTTGACGTTTTTATTGCCTCGCAATTTATGTACTGATGGCGTCGATAAGTGTTCTCCGCTCACAATCTGAAGGTAATATTTAATTCAAGGAATGATAACCTTAAAGAGGGGCCATCATCGTTCTGAATGGGATTAAACCGCGCGCGGTGACCTTCTCCATCGACTCAGTACTCGTTACGCCCACTCCTGTACTGTTTAAGGGAACTTGTGGGATGTAGGAAAATCTGTTTGATGGAGGATTTGATTGGCAGGACAAGGAGGCGGAGTACAGTAGACACGTGAGCTTGGAACGTCAGATCCTGGGAGGACACTGGCCCCTTCGGAGATATTTGGGATGAAAGGGAGGGAGCACAGTGGATGGCACTGGGTAGTCCTTGACCGGCTCGATTCTCCTCAGGTTCATCGACCCCTTTGGTTCCATGTCCTACATCTCGAACCGCTGTCCAGAGCTTTCACGCTCTCGTAGATCCATCCCCTCCTCCCTAGTAATTAAATTCTTAGTTTCTGTGGCGAAACGTGAAGTACGTGGTTTTGAAGTAGGGCTCACGACAAACATAAGGGAATGAATGATTAGTTCATCGAGAGAAGCGCCTTCTGTTATCTCTTGGTTATTGAACGTCACCCATGAATTGACCCAAATCGTGTCGACAGCCCAATAAGTTACTTCCACGCTGATTATTCAATTTAGGTGACAAGATTACTAACCTCTTTTTTAAAATTTTTAATAAAAAATTTAATTAATCTCCCATACGGCTCAGAGCCTCTATTGCCCCTAAGTACATATTTTCAGGCATTTTTGTACCCGCAGTTTTCCAAAATTACCAATAAAAACTTCAACGAGTCGAGTACATAAAAACCATGAGTATTTGATCCGCCTTATATTGACCAATGTTAGAATTATTACTGAATTCACGTGGAAATAAAGAATTTGTTGATTCTTCGCTACTGGTATTCTCTGTACCAACTGAGAAATGCTACGAACACATTCTGTAGATGATAAGTGTAGCGCCTTCCTGAAGGATAACGAGACGTGTGTCTTGATTCCTAGATTGTGAATTCATCCTACGAACTTCTAAGACTCCTGATATTTCTGTGATTCCTAGCAAGAAAAGTCTTTTAAAATAGTGGAGGAGAAGTGTCCTGAAACGCTACTCTGAGAAAACGGGTAAAGCAAATCAGCTCATATTCGATCATTCTTCTCTAAAATGGCTTTTGTTGGAATTTTTTGTGTGATTAGTTTAATAACTATACAATTTGCAGTGCGCCTGTGAGTGTTTTTGATGGGAAAATGATGAGACGAGCTCAATAAGTTATCAAATACGCTGAACCCCGTACTCCCCATAAATCCCGCTCCTACGATACGAATCCACGAAAAACCCTGGGCTTACGCGATGGAAGTGTAATGAAGTTCGTCGAATAAATCGGGAATAACCCCCAAAATCCGAGTAAGCACTATATTCGACCTTTATTCGCAGCAGTGAACATTACTCTTCCAAACAATTTTATTACCAGTCCTATTAGCTACCTACAGGCTACCCAGTAACGGTTGGGAGATACGCAGGGAGGTTTCAATAAATTCCTGAAGCTAAGTATTGCCGTTCTTTTTCCGGTACTACTATTTTTGGTGATAATTAATACACGGTGGGTCAACCTTCACGTGATATCGTGTCAACCTAAAGTTCATATTAATTAAAATAATGAGGGATCACACAACTAACGTAAAATATTGGAACGGATTGAGCGTTTCTACTACAAAAATTGGCAGTCTCAAGTCGGATTTGCCCCACGCAATGGTTACCCAATACAGGTCGTGGCATATGTTCTGCCAGGTTCATATAAACGTGAGAAATCCCTACAGATTTTAATCGAACACGAAAGCGCTTTTTTGCTTGTGGCGAATGATGAAAAACCTCCATTCTGTTTTCCGTTATGAGCATCTAGTGTTTTTGTGGGATGCGTGATTGTTTTCCATTTTCCAGCAAACCTGTCACAAAAGCTTAGTCGCGAACGATCCAACAAGAGAAATCGGTGCGGGTAAATAATGTTATTTTCGTCGGAGTCGTGTGTGTGTTCAACCAAACGAGATGCGCAAGCACGTTCTGTGAAACGAAATCAAATTCATCGCCAGCTGCATCGACTTCATAGAGGCTGAGAAGATGTTCTTAATGTTCTATGTAAATTAAGACATTACGACGTTGTTCCCAAAGCTTTACCGTTCTTACGATCGATTTGTCATTTGTTCTCCGCGTCTTTTTTTAATCCAAATCACATTTCTTTCCATCGGTAGACGATTATTGGGTTTTGAGCTGCGGATACTTGCAACATTGTGCCACAAAGCGCGACCTTAGACGTGGTTGTAGCTGTAACTTTCATAGCTACGTCAAACGATCTCGCCGATTAGCTGCTACTTCGAGAACGAGCTATGTCTTATATTTTCAGATCGTTGGTCAGTTTTGCGAATGCCTGCTGGGCTTTGAGTTGGTAACTCCCCTACGAGTAATTTATTTTTCAACAATATTGGCTTCAAGGATGAAACAGTTTGGATATTTTTGAGTAGATTGAGAAAGATTCATCGTGAAGCGTCGAAACGGTGAAATTTTACATCTTTAGCACTGTAACAATTCCTATTGCTAAGTCCTTGAACATCTACTGTGCAGTCATCCCTCACTTTCCTCCCCAGCACTACCATAGTGACTTATTCAGTCCGTCATTTGGCTCTAATTGGCTCGTTTCGTGCAACTACCAGCTCGCAGCCATTAGAAACAAACCTCTAAGTATTGTTGTGATCCTGAACTCAATCTCTCTCTTTCCTACCTCATTGCAAATGTCAACCTAATGACTATTTTTTATACAGTTTAGTCCCCACTCTCGTCTACCATTTCTGCATTATTTTGGCAACAGACTCGTGACCTAATTTTTTGCTGTAGGGTTTTAATATCGAAATTGGAGGATGTAGGTGTCGCATTAACTCAATTGGTGACCGTTAGTTGCGAGTTAGCACGCAGGTAAGACGAAGCTTAAGTGAGACGTCGTGATTATGGAGTTCATCACAACCCTGTTTTCTCTCTTCAATTTTAAAATGAACACTTGGTAAAGAAAAGGTTTTGGTTTGAGGTTTGATGGTGTGGTAGATAACGTACATACTTGTGTAAGGTATAAATGATTGTGTTCTAATTTGAAATTCAACTAAAAACACGCTTGAACGAGTGACCAATAATTGACACATTGTGAATGTAAGTTGTCCAAATGATAAATCATCTATACTTTTCCTGGACTTGACGTTTTTTGTATTATTTGTTACAGGTAGGTTGTTCAGTGATGTTGTTTGAGTGAGAATGGTCGACACTTTGGTGGCCGGGTCGCCCGGTGAACCCCTCTATTATGAATACTACCATTATCAAGACGTCCACCTATGCCCGATGGCTGGTCCTCAAGACTACGGTAAGTTCCTATATAGTTAACCGTTTAATTGTAAGCCCGACCAACAATTTATGATGAGGGTAAGACGCGAAATATTGTGAGTTTGAAAGGTTTGTTTTCTATTCCTGATTTTTTTATATTTTGCGCAATTGACCAAAAATAATTCAGTAAATTAGTTCATGTTCAGGACACGAATAAGAAACGAAGCTGTGGATGAGCTAAGGACTAGATTGTGTAGATTGCACATAATTATTAGGGGGAGAGTTGAGAATGACAAAATATGACTCGAAGGCGAAAGTGGCTCTTACAAATCTGAAATTACTGCAACAATTAGGGAACGTTAGTGCGCTAAGACTTGACTGAGTAGCTAGCCAGGTTTAATAATGATGGATGAAGTTTGGGCGGAGTACAGTGAAATCCCAAAGGAAGCGCTCTGACGCTTGTTGCTCGTTGGAGGTTCTATGTGGATAAACTGCTTGAAAATTCGGCAATTTACATCGAACTGGCTCTTATTCAGTAGACATTTAGTGTAATTGGAACTGAGCTTTACAGTATGGACAAATGACCGAAATCAATCGGTGATCTGCACGAACTCGGGAATTGGAAACAAGGAGAACCGTGACACACTCGGAAAACACAAGTTGATCCTCAAATTCTTCATTCGTGTTCATGATTTCAATTATTCAATTATGCCCTGGAATGCTTATTTGGTTGGTGAGGTAGTTGGATCAGGCCATCGTCATCATTCTTAACAGTTCAGCATAATACTCCTAGAATGAATCCGTTCTTTTGCACGAAAATTTCATTAGAGATCTAATTGTCCTCGCTTACTCAGAATCGGACGAAACGTACGGTCGTTATGGACAAAAAATGGTTTAAAAAATGCTGAAAACGAAATTTTGGCAGTTTTATTAGCGTGTTGGGTATCGTTTTCGATACTGAGTTGAATAGGTCTAGTGTCAGAGTTGTAGTACTGCGTATTGAAGGAAAAACAGTGTAACTACAGTAAATACAGTGAGGAGATTCTACCAAATGAAGGAACTCTAGGGACAATATAGCGAAAGTTATCGTTTCCAACCACCTGTCAGGTTGACTCGTCACGTCTTGCTAATTGCCTATTTTCGCCTAAAAAATGTCAATTGTTGTTAGGTCACGTTTTGTGTCGTTAAAAGTATTTTTCAATGCTGAATCGAATGGGATGGGTCCCGGAGGTGTGAGACTGTGTCAAGAGCACAATAAACCATTTGTAGTGTTTTTTTGTTTTTGTTCATTATTTTTTAGGGTCCCGAAAGTGAAGTTGTTAGCATTTTCTACGAATCGCATGCGCTGGAGCGAGGGGTGGTGACACATTGTGAAAAGTTTTTGCATTTTGATGTTTTGGAAATATCTTCCACGAACTCATACCTAACTGTTCACAAATATCTCTGTAAACATTAAGTAGACGATGATACGAGCCTGTGAAGCGAATAAAGGGATTTACTTTTTGGAAAAATGATTCTATTACATAAAACTCACAGGGTGTCTTCAACTCGTCCAATACCTGCACACTGTTCATCATACTCATTTCTCTGGCAGTCCGTTTAAACGGAGATAACAACCAAAATGTGCTAAAATTGCGAACCGCAACTGAATCGATCGACATTTGTTTCGGCAAAGGATTTACTTTAATAAGGTTTTACCGAGTTTGCTTGTTTATCAACACTTAGAAGATGGAGAGGAGGGCGGGTTTCACATCATCAAGTAAAAAAAAACCCTGCAAATTATTACACAACGGTTTATTATTCGGATAAACAGCTTGACGTAGCATTAATGCTCTGAGACCCATCCCGTTCGATTCAGCATCGAAAAATATCAAAATGAAAACCAAAAAAAGGTCGAAAAGAACTGAATCGTAATATTAAAATAAACAAAAAAAGAAAGTATCTAGAAAAAACTGAATTTTAATATGAAAACATGCACGCTAAACACTAATATCAAAATGTAACCAAAAATCTATGAAAAAAACCAAAATGAGAATGAAACGAAAGAATCTAAAAAAATTGAATCGTATTAAAACCAAAAAAAATGAAACGAACAAACTATTAAATAAATAAACCAAAAATAAACGAATAATGAAAAGTTCGAAGATATTGCTACTGGAAATAGTTGAGACTGAGCGAAACAGTCATTCGTGGAGGTGAAGACGAGAACAAGGCAATCAGACGATAAAGGGACAAATCGTAATGCCAAAGGTTATATACGAAACACGAGTACTTCCTAGAGGAAGCAAAAAAAAAGAGTCGGGGGGCTTCCAACAAGTAGAGCGGGCGAGCGAGCGTTGCGTTGCGAGGCGAGGACGAGGCGGGTGGTTTTTTATTGAGACGGGTGGGAGGGAGGGAGTTCAAACGACGAAACATTGACTTCCGCTGTAGTTCCCACGTTGTACTGCGTTTCGTTAATTTTTTTAACCATTTTTTGCCCATTACAACCACGGGCTTCGTCCGATCGAATTGCCGAGATGGCAGGCGCAACTAGATACTAAATCAGATTTTTGTGCAAAAGAACGAATTTCTTAGACCACGTTAAAGGCACATTAAAGGCACGTTAAAGGACGGTGGACGGACATTGCAAATTTTGAATCTCCAAGTCTTGAAACGTTAAGTATCAAATTTTGAGGGGGGGTTGTAAAACATTTTTCGTGACTGAAAACATAGGGTTATTCAGAATGAATAATAAACCAATAGGAAAAGGCCGCGCGTGCCATTTCATGTGTTTAATTTCTTGTAAGTTATTATAACACAATAATTCTTCTCTTGAATGCTTAAACCAGCGTTCGATTTTTTAAAAACCAATGAAGACCTCGTCACGAAATTGATTTCGTCTCGAATGAAATGTTATGCTCTTTCCCTGATCTGCTCTCATCCGCGTTAATTTTTCTAGGACCAACCGAAATGCTGTCGTCATTCTTTGGAGGATGTAAAAATACGCGGTAATACGATAAGGAATAGAATAAAAAGAAAAAGATCGCACTCTCGTGATAAGTCATTAATCGTTGGTTAAAGCTCAAGATTAATTCGTTTTTTGTTCCTCCCGATCCTCGGTTTATTTTACACATTCATACAAATTCAAATCAATACCAAATGATGCTGACTAAGAGTAATCATGTTAATGTGAACACACAGCTCATTAAATATATTTGTTAAAAGGCAGACTCGTCCTCCCTTCGCTTATTATTTTTCGAGTTATTGATATTAGAGTTCCTTGTGTTTGGGCATTACGATTTCATGTACAAAGATTAATCCTTTGGCTGTGATATAAAGTTGTGGCGTTTCGTGAGACAACCTTTTCCGTTTTGCTGTCCATCATTGTCGCTTGGTTGACACATCCAAAACTCCTCTTGTTTGCCGCAGCCTCAACTTCTGTCCTATTGTTCTTTCACTTTCCTAGCTGCTTTGGGACGACAGTTCTCCCAACTGGAAAATCTCCGACCGCCTGTCCGGTCAAAGCTTTCTAAATTTGTTCTCTCCATTCTCTCTTGAGGCGCTTGGGACTATAACTTCGTCCCATCTTCAAAGAAGTCGTCGCTCTTCGCTGTCTGTCAATACGCGTGAGATGGGGTTTCATTGAACTTTCATTGGATATTTACTATGCTCACCACCACTTGGGCGTTTGTGAGAGGATCGGAGGCAACCTCGCTGGGAATAAAAACGTTTTACGTCTCTCCGATTATGAGAAGAATAGCGAGAATAATGTGCAGCAGAAGGCTCGCCCTTTCCTTGGTTTGTCCAAGCTATTGATTTCATTTTGGTGTCTCTTCAGTTGCTCAACTTTCTCACCTAAAGCCTTGCCTCAATCGAAAACCGCTGACCAATTTACTAAGCAGGTGCTTCGACGTATCAATAGACGGTTCCTGCTGTTTATTGTAAACAGTGGTTTAAATGATTTACAGATTGTGATCAACTTGAACCAAAGTTGTATTTATTAAACACCTCAAGTGGAATCTAAGTTTCAATTAGTGTTTTAGAGGGCTCCTAGCAACAGCTTTGGTTATCCGAAATTCTACAAAAAGCCAAAAATCATGAACTTTGATTTTGAAGAAACTTGCAATATGAAATAACTGTCGGTTATACGTCGTAACTAACATATAACTGATTACTTGTAACCTCGACGCTTAACTTGATGTAACTATAAGTCACATTGCAACAGTTCGGCTCAAGCCACACCCTACTGCCAAATATTTGTGCAAAAAATGAGGTCTCTGAAGTCGATTCTTCAAATGTCATCTAAGACTCGATGTTCCATAGCGGGAAAGGCTCGGCTAGCCTCTTCTAGCGGCTCATTCCAGTCTCTTAACACTTGAACAGAAGTTCCCTGAATCATTGGATAAGTCGGAGGGGTCCCATCAGTACTTGGTAGTAGTCCGTATCTCCCGAATAGTTAGCCCAGTACTCGCAAGCCGCTTATATGTCTGGAGACGATTAGTTGTAAGTAGGTGAGTGGGCTGTTGGGAGATGTTGTTGCAACTATTGTTGAAAGAGAAACTAAAAAAGCTGCAACTATAGGCTTCTCTCTTTTTGAGACCCAAACCTTTGGGAAATGACCTCTTGTATTACATTTCTTATGAACATTATCAACAGCTGGGCAAAGAGCTCTGGGGTGTCTAAAACCTCCACACAAAAAAACAAGTTGGTTTGGGTACTGCCTGAGCAGTGACATCATGGGAAGTATTGTTATCATTTTTCTCTGGCTCCGCCAAACAAGTTACTGGTTCACACGTGGCAGGGGTTTGGAAATGAGTTGCGTGCTTAGGGGCTAAATCCAGGGATCATGCCTGATCAAATGCTTGCTCTAAGGTCAGAGTAAGGTTTTCCAAAAGTCTCTCTCTTATGGCGGTAGATTGATGAATGCCCCAATAAATCCGTCCCAGATGCAATCGTTTCTATTTTTTTCTGCTGTAACTGCCGTGAAGTTGCAGTCTACACTCGAGGTTTTGAGGTTTTGCAAATATTGGTCTAATGTTTCTCAGATCTCTTGACGTCTTGTAGCAAGTAAGTGTCGAGCTTACAGTTCACTTTTGGGCTTGATATAAAGAGCTTGTAAAGTTTCTATTGCTCCTTCGTACGTTGTACTCGCAGCAATGTAAGTGTATACGTCAGTACTTTCTTGGTTGTGTAAGATTTGAAGCTTCAAACCATCATCAAGTTCTTCGTCCGTCGTTTGATTCAGAAAATTCTCGAAAGTTCGTTTCCATTGAGATCAGCGGTGAGAGGCATTACTTGCAGAGGGTTCCACCTTCAATCTTTCTGGTCGCAAGTGCTTTTTCATGATGTAAATTAAAGTTGGTTGAATAAATTGAAATGAAAACCTTTCAAGTTGAGGCTTTACTCAACCAACCTTAGCTAAATGAAAATTGTTTTCGTGAATTTGAAACAAACTGAAACTGGTTGCTTAGAAACCATTAAATAATAATAATATCTCAGCTGTTGATATCGTTTTAACAATACAAATTAGAACGATTTGCGTAAAACGGATTGAAACGATATAAGAATCACATGTGGCACTTGGCAAGAGATTGTTACGCGGGGGATTAATACTGAAAGCGATGATGCACTAAGAGAGTCAGGGAGTTAGTACGATATCAACCGAATGCAGTTGGAACAGAGTTTTATTCTCAATTACATTCGGAGAAGTTTTACCACCATAGACAGGGAAATGAGTGGGAGCGAACGCGAGCATGGACGACACAGCGACGAGGGAGCCGGCTCAGTTACAACTGATGGCAGCGAAGTCTCGAGCGAATTGGGGCATTTGAGGTGCCCAGTCAGCATAAATGCCCTGGATGAGCCTCCGCTGAATCGAAGGGTTTGGCCTGCCCCGTTACACCACTCCGCCCTTGATGAAGTGCCTGTCCTCAGGCACTCATGAACACGGTGGTTCAGGGCGTTGTTGTCCACCCAGCAAAGGGGAACCTAATCTTGAGCATAGCGAGTGAGAGATAATTTCGATTAATGTTCCAAAAGGGTGCCCATGTTTGTGGTGGGAGTATTGAATAAATGCAAATAAACAGTCACTCACAATGTCCCTGACGTACACATCTTCTGTGAATCGTACGTCTTCGTCCCACGCAGCTACGACGACGTACATGGTTCAAAGAATCGGTCCATCTCTTGGCGAAAGACGATTCTCTGAGTAAGGGGAGTCGGGAGTTTCCCTCCTCCTCAGAGAGTACCTGCCCTCAGGTGTTCCAGAAGGGGTAGTGCAAAGCGAAGATGCTGCGCCTACCGTGCAGTGGTTAGTTGCACTTTTGGGAACAAGTGCGGCGTCCTGACTAATGGGGTGGGGCAGGGTGTGATGCCTCTGTTGACAGCGTTCACACGTGTACGTTGAGTGGCAGCTCTTGAGCGTGTGTGAGGCTGCCAGACAATTCGTACACAGATTGTGCACTTCCACATAGGTTCTTCAAGCCTCCTGGCTGGAGTTGAAGAAACGTGGGCACTTTTTTTACCCCATGATGTTTGCCGCAGATAGGGAAGGGATGTGGCTCTGGCGATGAAGTTTTGTCTTCCCCAGGCCTTTTTGAAGGTGCGTGGTTTCCCCGCCCTCGTTGTCTGGGAGGTCGTTCGGGATCAGACACGCCGGAAGATGTCGATGTTGATGCAGGATGGGGGATTGAGTGGTTGTGAGGTGTACAGTCGGTAGGTTTCCGCTGCTGCGATGATGCTGCGAACATAATGACGGGCGAGAGAGTAGGTCACAGCAGAAGGACAGGAAATTTGAAGCCAGAGGGTCAACAATTCCCATCGCATTAGAAGTGTGCTGACTGACTCCTATCAAAGGCAAGCGGTTCATCGTGGTCTTGCGGTAAGACGGTCGATTCATAATTCTCGGATTGTGGATCGAATCCCCGGCGCGATTGCCGTAATTTTTGCCTTAGTCAGCAGCTCTTCAAAAGCATCTCCAAACAACCTCAGTACAGAAGAACCTTAAGGTTTTTCTGCGTGGCCAGCATAAGTTTTATGGCTGTGAGGGGGGAAGGTAATGGAAAAATGGGAAAGTTCTCAAAGAACGTGAATCCCGTGATATCCCTCCAACCAGCATATTATCATTCTTCATTTATTGAAATTTTTGAATCCTTTTCTGTTTCTTATTTTTTCATTTTGCTGTACCTCTGTGTTTACATATGGATCAGGGAATCGTGCATATGTGTCCATCATTATACTGAATGACTTTTGATAGAAGTGAGACGTTGAATTCAAAATTGGTACAAAAATAGCTCTTGTGGCTAGAGTTCATTAACTAGCAGCATATGAGCAGAATCTCATTCCGAATTTCTCACCGAAATTCGCCGTTTGACCACCGTGAGCGGGAAATGAGGACATTAACTTCCATTGTTGTCTTTGTTTTGCAACGGTTAAGTATTTCTGCATCTAGTCCTATTGTAAGTCCATTGAATTATGGCTAGTACCCTGTATTGGATGTTGAAAGTATCAAAAATTCGTAGAATGTTTTGGTCAATAGTTATTATCGATAGCTCAAACTATACTAGAGCTTTTCCTTTTTTAAAAATTCCTAATGATTAATGATTTTTTTTTAAATGGTGCATTAGAGTCCATTCTTAGTGGGGTACACTCAAATGAAATTACCGTCATCATGGGCGACTTTAATGCCAAGATTGGTGAAGTGAGACGAGGGGATCTTGTAGGAGACTATGGGCTAGGAATCGCCAATGATCGGGGTGATAGACTTTTCCATTTCTGCATGGATTCAGGTATGGTGGTGACCAACACCTGGTTCAAGCTCCACAAGCGACGTCTTTATACGTGGAAATCTCCATCAGGTGATAGAAACCAAATCGACTATGTTCTCGTGAATAGCCGTTTTAAGAACTGTGTGAAAAGAGTGGCTGCCTATCCAGGCAGATATTGCGTCAGATCACAATCCACTGGTTGAGGGTATTTCTGTGAAGCTTAAGTGTATCAGGAAGTCAACCCGTGCCAAGAGACTGGATCTTTCTAGACTATGCTCAATTACTGTGAAGTCTGCGATGTCAGAGGGCATCAACTCTCAGCTCCGCAGGTTAGAGGAGTATGGGGCAATATCGGAGTCGACTGGTAAGCATTTACGAACTGATGGCCGGGTGAAAAAGAGATGCTGGATGACTGACCGAATTCTCGATCTGATGGAGTTGCAGAGAGCCAACAAGGGTCATGCAACAGAGTACCAAAAACTGCATACCTTGGTCAAAGGGGAGATCAAAACTGCCAAGGAGGAATGGATGTTGAAGGAATGTGAGGAGATGGAGGAACTCGAGGCACAGCATGATCTTCGGCGATTGCATGAGAAGGTTAAAGGGATCACAGGGTTGATGAGGAAAAGAGCCCCAATGGTGATATTGGGAGACGACAACAGGCCGTTATTGGACCGTGATGATGTGATCAATGCCTGGAAGGCCTACATCTCCCAGCTTTTCAATGATACCCGGCAGGATGAAGAGGTTGATGAGCAGAACCTTGAGGGTCCATCCATCCTTAAATCGAAGGTTCTTCATGCCATCTGCATTGGTAAAATCAGGAAAGCAGTAGGCCCGGACGAGATTCCCTTGGAGGCAATCAAGCTGATACAGGAGGACAACTTGGATCTGGTGGTGGAGCTGTTCAATCGGATTTATGAGACTGGGAGGCTTCCTGAGGAGTGGTTAAAGTCCACCTTTGTGGTGATCCCCAAGCAGCACCTCAAAACTTGCAATGATTAGCGGCTGATAAGCCTAATGAGCCACATGCTGAAAACGTTTTTGCGAGTTCTTCACGCGTGTGAGTTTGACCTTGATGATGTCCAGTTCGGTTTCCGAGAAGCACTGTTTGCCTTCAGCGTCTTAATGCAGAAGTGTCATGATCAGCGTAGAGATGTCTTT
Source organism: Pachypeltis micranthus (assembly GCA_020466155.1). Classification (NCBI taxonomy): domain Eukaryota; kingdom Metazoa; phylum Arthropoda; class Insecta; order Hemiptera; family Miridae; genus Pachypeltis; species Pachypeltis micranthus. The sequence continues at coordinate 17,025,750 of CM035777.1, forward strand.
GCCTGCTTCATTGACTATGAGAAGGCGTTTGACCGTGTCCTGCATTCAAAGCTTTTTGAGGTTCTGAAGGAGTGTGGAGTAGATGGGAAGGATATTCGCATAATCCGCAACCTGTACTAGAAGCAGGTTGCCGAGGTACGAGCAGGTGATATTGTGACGCCTGAGCTCAGCATCCAGAGAGAGGTTAGGCAAGGATGCCTGCTTTCACCTCTTCTTTTCAACTTTTACGCAGATCGTATATTTAAGGAAGCGGTTGAAGATCTTGATGTTGGGGTCAGAGTGAACGGGGAGCGAATCACCTCCATCAAAGATGCTGATGATACCGTGCTGTTGGCTGAGAGCCTAGCGGATCTGACAATCAATATTATGAAGACCAAATGGGTGGTTTTCAGTCGTTCCTCTCATGATGATGCTGTGTTGACACTCAATGGCCGCAGAGTTGAACGAGTAAGTAGATTCAAGTACTTGGGCCGCCACATCAACGAATCTATGGATCCGGACATGGAGGTCAAATATAGAATTGAGAAGGCTCGTTCCGTATTCTTGAAAATGAGAAATCTTTTCTGTGACAAGAACCTCAACTTCTCTCTCCGATGGAGAATGGTAAAATGTTATGTATGGTCTGTCTTGTTGTACGCAGCGGAGGCTTGGACCCTAAAGGCTGCCACCCTGAGCAGAATAGTAGCCTTTGAGGTGTGGCAATTGCGTAGGGTGTTTAGGATCCCTTGGACAGCCCGCATTTCAAACGAGGAAGTTCTCCAGCGGGCTCAGGTTCAGAGGAAGCTCCTGGCTACGGTGAAATGCCGTAAAATTGCATACTTGGGACACATATTGAGAGGAGAAAAGTATCGGCTACTTCAGTTGATTATGAAAGGGAAGATCGAGGGTCGGCGCGGTGCTGGAAGAAGACGGCTCTCCTGGCTGAATAACTTGAGGAAGTGGACAGGTATACAGCGTGCGGAGGAGCTTCTCAGGACTGCAGACGACCGGGACGCTCTCGCCGCAGTGATTGCCAACGTTCGGTTAGCCGGATAAGGCACATGAAGAAGAAGAATGATTTTTAAATGCCTTGATTCAGGTTTACCGTTAAGTTATTTGTGTATTATGTCATTTTCTCGATCGTTTATAAAAAATCACTAATCTAGAGTGCTGAAACTGTTAAAAAAAATGTTTATGTTCGTTCAATTAACGTTGATGTGAGATTCCAAGGAGTATGCGCTTTTTGCGTCGTTTAAGCAGGGAGTGTCATCGGATAGTTACAATTGGTAACTTCCATTGTATTTATTTTGAAACCGTACAATATTTCTGCCAATTGTAAGTCCATTGACTAATGGCAAGTAGTAAACGCGTTGTTAGGTATATTTCGGTTTAAAATAGGTAATCTCCGATTAATGAATTATTTAAGGGAATTATAGTTAGACACCGAAATTATGACTGATTACAATTCTTACCGTAACCCTTAATTGGGGTGCTTCAACTGGCGCGTGCCTATATTCAACTTGTATTTCACTTCAGTGTTTCTAATTTCTAAATGCCTTTTATATTATGGAAATTGTGGTTCCGATGAAGTCAGTTAAAACGTTAATCATGGTCCATTCGGATTTCTTATTCGTTAGCTGCTTGGAGCATTTATTTTGAAAAATCTCTCAGCTTGAACAACTAGTAATGCTACGTTGTTCTTGTAGTGACTTTGATTAGTCCTCAGCCATGGGGGGAAGCTGTCGGGCAGCGGCCTCTGGATAGCAAGGACGTTCGCGGGAGTGCTACTGAAGGACGTCGGGGTTCATTAACATTGGGAAGTAGGGACCTTGATCTCGCTTGAGATAACCTGCCTTTCATTAGTAGATGGTTTTTGTTCAAATTATCAATTTTAGCTTCTGAGTCATCGGTATTTTCCTCGAACTCAAAAAATAATACTTGAATTGAACTTTAGGCGGTCGTATTTTTACGGAAGTAAGTGACATAGGTGGGGGTGATGCTCTTGGAAACTTCCCAGACGCCACTCTTTGTTCTTTCTTATTCTTTGCGCTCTCTGTTCGCTTCTATCCCCTCCATTGAGCACGTTGTACGTTGGAGTAGGCTCCGGTTTAGATAACGACCCCTTGTTGAACTTCCGAAGCAACTATAAATCTACCCTATTGTACGTTACCTTGATGCCTACGCGTTTGAGTGAAACAACCTCCTCGCCTCTAACCGGGGACGACTCAAAATCTACACTGCTCTGCAGGTTGAATTGTAAGTAATTTGTAAAAATTGGGCACTTTTTTACATTTTTACAATTTCTACTTAGCTAAGCCCTAAAAGTAGTGTATTAAACAGTTGAATACCGGGAAACTAGGACAGACATTAAACAATCAATCAACTTCATAACTCGCCCTTTTGTAGAACATTTTGGAATCGGCCGAAAAAGCTTAATCCACGTCACTGTCTTGAATATTTGAAATTATTGGGCATTTGGAAAATGGCGAAGAATGGTGGAAATCTCGAATGGGTGCGGGCTCCACTGAAATTAATTCTGATGTATATCCAAAATGTATACATCGATTGCTGACTGAGATATCGACCCATTTAAACAATGGCAGGAGCCACTCACAGGCCACCGTATCTTTTACAAATCCTTTTATACTCTTATTTCAACATACCATTGAAACGCATCATTCACGGTATTGATTCAAGAATAGTTCCGGTCCTCACTAGGAATTACATTGGTTTGTTTAATGGTGACGTACACACGATTCGATTAATAGCCTGAGATTAAAAAAATAACTGAATTAATATCGTGATGAGAAATGGTGTGATCTGTCGAACTTCACCTTTAAAACAAAGTCTTTGTGAAAATAAAGCTTCTGCAATCACCTCGAAAGCAACTTATTACTTCCTTTGTGACCGTATCACTTCAAATCTACTCATCCGCAGCCTGCAACGCCTGGAGAGCATGTCAATGTCTTGACACGCTGTGTCTACATGAAAATATTTGGAAAATGATTAGAAAGGGCATTAAAGAGGAAGAGTTGCTCACAAGGTCCGTTTCGAATGGCGACCGATGTGTTATATTTCTGTAACGCCTTTCCTTTTCTCTCATACAAAAATGTTACGCAAAAGTCTTCAGTGTGTCAATGTGACTGTTGGGCGCACAAATGGAGGAGCTTGAAACTGAGAAATAAATGGACGTGGGTAGCGTGAGTGAGAACTGTGTTATACTTGACATAATAGCGTAATCAGTTTGAGTGTGAGTATATAAATACAGGTGAACTGGTTGTGAGACACTAAATAGAGGGAGGGAGAGAGTTGAGTTGTCAGTAGCGCGAGCTGAGAGACGAATCATTGGGAAAGCTGGGAGGCAATTGTCATTTGTGAGAACTCGTAGGTGAATGAGTTAGGAAGGAGCTGTCTTTTGTGGAGAGGAATGTAAATTGAGTGGAGGAGGAAAAGAATATTTGGTAAAGTTCAGAAAAAGGGGAAATCTATTGTCTATCGGAAATAACTGAAGAGGTGGACTTTCCATAGGTAAACAAAAGGGCTTGAGGACAGATATCCGGTTGAGTAGTATGAGTATATAAACGCGCTCAAGGGACTCTCGATACATGTGAACTGGCTGTGATACTAAGTGGAAGAGAGAGACAAAGTTGAGTTGGGAGTAGCGCGAGAGTTGAGAGACAAATCGTTGTGAGAACTGGGAGACAACTGTATCGCAAGAGCTGAAGGATGACTGACTTGGAAGAAGCTGTCTGTTGAGAAGAGGAATCTAAAAGTTAAGGGGTGGGAAAAGATAGATGAGAGAGTCCAGGACATAGGGAAATTCATTGTCAATTTGAAATAGCTGAAGAGGTGGACTTTCCATAGGTAACAAAAGGGCTTGAAGGCGAAGGTGTTTGGGGGAACAATGACTTTCCAGCTAGTGCGCACCGTTTGGAGGTCAGAGACCCATCTGATTTGTCTTGTCAAACAGTTAACAGTGACGATGGAACATTTTGACAACTTGTATCAGTCTTTTGAAATGAATCCTTGGCGCTTACGTTGTTTCATTTTTTTCATGTTTGCGTAATAAGTATTTTCCCGCATTGAGATCGATGAAACTACCGACGACTACCACCAAGCTATGAGGAAATATTTTGGATTTTGGGTTTCATGTAGCGTTTTATCTATTGTTAACTCAGATTTTTTGTGCAATTAATGAGGCCACTTGGTGTGTGTGTTACCATGACACTATCCTCATGTACAAGGCCGTTTATGTAGGTGTGATTGGCTACTGCCCCATTGTCTGAGGTAGCAAACTAACAGTTAATCAAAAAACAGTATTGTTCCAATCTCAGAGAGCTGCGCTACTGTGGATCACCTAGGCATATTAGATTGTATCAACGGGAGCACTCCAGGTGATCACTAGTTAGTTACCGGTTAACTTGGCCTTAAGTGCGTAGTTGACCAGTGGAGAGTGAAATGGGAGCTTCCCTCGCTTTGGGCTGAACTCTGTGAAGATCTCACCACAGAACGAAAACTTGCCAGCATCGACGAATGGGCCTTAGAGAAATGGCAAGTAAGATGGGAATCCTCGTCAAAGGAACGTGACGCATATGTGAGAAGGTGGGTTGAGCGAGACCACTGGATGAGCCTGTTCCTGGCGGGACATGACGACTTCGCTGTAGTTTCTACAACAGTGAATGACGGTTGTTGGGAGGGCAGACGAACTTAGCAGCATTGACTGCTACAAAGCAACCCTATAACCGTTACGCCATCTTCACGAAGAAGGTGATGGTAAGAAACGTGGTTACAGGTAGTTGATCTTTCCTTTTGAAACTTGCCACCCAAGTAAATAGTTAGATCAGGTGGGAAGCCTGATTAAGAACTCCTAGATGGTACGGGGTTTCTCTGGTTGTCACTTCACAACAGCTCTTTACCGACCAAAATACCTGCCGTACCTTCGCAGGTCTGAGTTCTGTGGATGTTGCAGGGGCAGGCTTCGTGCATATCAGCGATACCACAACTTCCATGATATAACCCTCGTCGAGGGGTTAAGAGCAGTCATTTAATTAGGAAACAGACTTGATAACTCAGATTTCTTATGCGTTGCGAAATTTGATTTTGGCTGCCCACTTTGGATACAATAGAAAATATCTGCAAAAATTCCAAAACTGGTTTCACACTGATTCATGTAAATCTTCGTCAAGGGGTTGCACAAGTGGTGTCCTTGTGAATTTATTTGCTCGAAAATCAATTCTGTCGCTGCTGGCAAGTTTAGCTATAAAACTGCAGCTCGCCTCGCTTTTCAATTTATTTGTACTGTCTTTTACGAGTCACGTGTCCCTGTTTGTTTGTGTTTGTGTTTCTCTTGTTTATAACATAGATTCGATTAGAAACAATAAAGTGGTTAGCGTCAGAACAATTGTTAGTCGACTATTTCTCAGTATGAAAGACAGCTGCTTCGTTTTTGTTTGTTCTTCAAAATCAGGACCAGCAGTTGTGGAAGTGTTCAAGGATAAGAGCCTGGTGTATTCACTATCTGGCAGCTGCGGCGTATTTATCAGTGAGGCGCATCTCACTCCTCCGTTGCAGCTCTCGTCTGTCCCCTCACGATTCACATGTCTTCCCCAGGATGCTGGTTTCATTATATTTTATTTTTCCACTTGTCACCGCCTCCTCTTCCATTTTGTCGTTGCGCTTGAAAGACTCCCGTGACCTTTCTCCCCAATTGTAAGTTCATTCGGCGTTGAGTCGTTGGGGACAGAGCGGTCGCTTGATGTTGCAGAATGAAAGTATTCCATTCGCACACTCTGCGGCTTGGCTCATTGTCCCATTAACGAAAGTGGCCATGATCGGCGGTTGATTAAGTGAGAAGCCTATACAGTTGACGGCTTTGCAGGTTTCAGAATAGACGTCAAGCCAGAAAGTGCGTTCGTTTCAACTTTTTACTCAACTTCGCCATACGAAATAGGAAGGATATGTTATTTTTGTTTCACATTTCTTCAGATCTTTCTGAGTCCGAAATCCACCATCTGAGAAAATGCTGTGTGTGTATATTCGGTTGAGGGAGAATGACAGCACCTAATTTTCTCAAATCTGGTATTTATTTATCAAAGCATCACTCAACTTCTTACTAAATTCAACGATCTGAGGGTCTTTGGTAAACTCATCTCTGTTGAAAAATGTATGAAAAACCAAATGTACTGGCTGGTTAGTTGAGAGTAAGTTTGTCCAAGTGGTTTCTCACCAAACTCTGCGGTAATTAAGTATTCGGCCAATCTTATTTTCCACGTATATCATCACCCAGTAAACAGTCAAACGATTACTATGAAGAAAGAAATGTGGGTGTAGGACATTAGAATGCTCTTACTCTACTTGATCAAATTCAGATAGCAGTTATAGTAGCGGTTTGGTGGGCCAAAAAAGGTGATGAGTAAAATTGATTTAAAACTGACTACTTATCATGATGATACAATTTTTGATTGAAATGTGTTGATGAAGATGTTCGATCGACTTGACAGTGCTATACAATTTTCATTCGTAGGAAAATTACTATAGTAGGACAAAAAAGTATGAAACGTTCCGACAAAAAGCGGTTTAGTACATTTTTTTCCTCACAAATCTTGATCATATGGCACTAGAGTTCGCTAACCTTCAGGGTGGTGTAGTTCAATGAGCTACCTACTCAATGCTGGGACCAAACTGGTCATTTTTTAATCAATTCTCTCCCCAGTATTTTCCACATAATTCCAAAACTGTAAACTCGAATCTTTCCCAAAAAATTTTGTTTTTGTCGCGGTATATAAGTCGCAGCAGGTCAATTAATTCCTGAACTGCAGACGCTACCAGTTTTGTAAAACGCTAAGTTCACTTGAACTGAGTGAAAAGTAATTTGGGTTAGTAGGTAGAAATACGTGGTGTCGAGGGGTGCTGTACAATGCGTCGTTCCAGACGTTTTTCAATTTAGTAGCACTCACAACGTGTTGGCCCGAAGCACAAAACCAGTTTTTTTGGCAAGATCGCAATGCTTTCCTTACCTTTTGAGTAGCAGAAAGCTTATTATATTCTTAAACGTACTGATATGAAGTTATCACACGAAACACTAAACACAACCCACTATCGAACTTTCTTGGACACAGAATGTCTCACTGAGCAAAAGTCGATTACGTGATAAATTCGTAATGCACATTATAATCGTTTCGGTTTCATTCGAAAAAGTATATTTATTAGATGCTCCTGTGTATCACATACTAAACACAATCTTTCCAACATTGACTTGATTCGAGAACACGGACAGTTGGGGCAGAGTGTGAAGCAGGCACCCCGGAATCTTTACTGTATACTTGTCCGTTCCCGTTAATGAAGTAGTTCGTGTGAATGCTATCAATTTCTATTCTATTTTTATTTGTAAAGATGAAAACTGGCGTGCGCTTTGATAAGTTCGCAACGTTTGCTCAACCTGTAGTTCCGTGTGGAGCTTTCACTCGTACTTTTTTTGAACAAGCAGAAAACGTTCTTTTAGCGTTTCTAATTTTCTTTCATAACTTTTACCGTCGATTCCATTGTGTTGGCTTTGAATTTCTTATTTTCTACTTAGTGAGCGGATTTAACCGTTTATTTAATGTGTTTAAAAAAAACTCAGGTCGTATGTTTTTTGAATAATTCGACGAAGATGTTGATTATTTGTGCGTATTTTGCGGTGTTGCAGGTCCGATGACTGTACCTATGGTGTCTACGAATTCCTCGCCGCCGATAGCAATGCCTGTGCAAGTTCCTCATGGACACGTTGTGCAGCAGATTGTCGACGAAAGTGGAACTCTTAGGCACGTCATACTTTCACCCCAGCACCCACCTCCACTTCTTCCTATACCTCAGCACTACGTGAGTGTTTTTACGTTATTGATACTTATAATTATAGTTACTCAGGTGAGATTTAAGCGCGGTGTGTCAAAAGTTCTGGTCATGTTGAAGGGTATTGACAAATGATCGAGTCGATATGCAATGTTTATAGCGTTAGTCCTGCTGGGGCGAAATTGCGTGAGTGATTTCTTTCAGAACTTGTTACTTTCCGCTACCCGAAGGGAAGGAAGGTATAGTAATCGTGTCAAAAAAATTTGGGTTTTCTTCAGATCTTTACAATTTGAGGCCTACTGAGTCTAATAAACCTAATTTCCGTGGTCCGTGTGTGTGTCTGTAGTTCGATTTGCGGGAGAACGGCTGATCCGATTGAGCTGGTTCTTTTTTTATTTTGTTCGTTATGTTTTGTAGACACCAAAATAAGGTTATGGCGAATTTACGCCGATGGGAAGGGAGAGTGGGGGACGAAAATGTACCAAAAATTAGGGGTTTTCGCATTTTTCTCGAAAACGGCTCTAACGATTGTGATTAAACTTTCAAATTATCTTCTATTAATCAGTACCTAACTTTTCTTCTCTATACATATCTCCATGAAAATGCAGTGAACGGAGATATAGTCCTATGAAGCAAAAATAGGTTTTTTACGCTTTTTGGCAAAACGGCTTCAACGATTATCACCAAACTTTGAAGATGTATTCAAATAGTTAATACCTACATATTCTTCACAATAAATGTTCCTGTGACGGTCCATTGAACAGAGATAAAAATCAAAATGTGTCGAAAATAACGGTTTTTCGAACATTTCCGTAAATTCCAGGATAACTGCTTCAGCAGATGTGGTAAATCCTAATGGAGTGTCTTTTAATCACCCATACCAACATTTCGTTCTTTATCATTATTTCTGTATGTATATTTTGAACGGAGATATAAGCCAGGTTAACTCAGAAAAGGAGATTTGTCTAATATTAATTTATCGGTATTCCACTTTTCTCAAAAACCGTTCTGACGATTTCGATCAAACTTATGGAGTACTCTCAGCTAATTAGTCCCTACATTTTGTTCTCCATAAATGTTTCTGTATGCAGAAACCGCATATACAGCTGGTGTTCGAACTTAAAGGGGTGCTCGGTAGTTTAAAAATTTTTTATTGTAGTTCTCTGCAGATCTCAGCGTTTCAAGAACTCTTGAATCCGAAAAACACGTGTGTCTTAATCAGCCAAGGGGAGTCAGGCTACAGCAACCCCCTGGTAGTGGTCGATGGTGGTAGCCCTAGATGGTAGAGCGTTGCTCACCAGGTCCTGGTTTTCCTCTATTGGTTCTCCAAACGTGTTAATTGGGTGGTGGTGGTGGTGGGGGGGGGGTGGTAATGGGTTCCTCTTACACAATTTCGCCTTTCCCCGGGCCATGAGTTGAAAACTCTTAGAGCCTCAGAACCCCTGGCTGCCCATTGGTGCTCTGGGGTTTTGGGGAAGAACAAGAGGTCCTCCTTCCTATTTTCCTTCCATTCTTCCTTCAACAACTCCTCGACAGCTTGAATCAGTGGTACATCACCCCGTAGATGGAATAAGTCCCTAAGGCTGTTTAGCTGCTAGTTCTCAACCTCCTGCTCTACACGGGAAAAGCTTCTGCTAGATTGTTATGTACACGTACTGTCTTTGTCCAAAATAATGGTGGAGATTAGCTAGGGAAGTCGCAGACCATTTCTAGTGTTGCCTGGCAAAAGGTTTTCAGAAGGGTCGCTCCAGAACTCGATTGGGGTGTCATTGGAGACTTCCTGATAGTATTCCACGGAGTCAATGGTACTGAAGAGAACCTTACGATTCTACACACTTTGCTAACCTTGGCTCGGAAGAAGAAAAAGCAATTACTTCGCAAAGCATTTGAAACGAGATACAGGCTTGTGAGGCAAACTGTGGTTTTGGCCACGATTTTCACCAACTCACAGGATAGAACTAGTGCATATGTATTGTTTCCCGTAAATGTTCCTCTGGCAATCCGTTGAACTGAGATAACAACCCACAATGTGTCAAAAATCTCGTTTTTCACGTTTTCAAAATTTCCACAGCCGCATAACTTAGTTTGTTCAACCTTACAAAAGGCACCTTGCTGCACCCGTTTTTCGTTATTTGTTATCTCCGTATATAGGCCATGAACGGTGGGAAAGTGACATTTGACAAACATTACATTATCGGTTATTTGATTTCGTCAAAAACTGCTCAAACCCTTTCCAATTGACGAGGTACCCTCAGCTAACTAGTACCTAGATGGTTCTGCATAAACGTTTCCGTAGATATGCGTTGAACGAAGATACTGCGTTGTAAGTCGTCGAATTTGTGAGTTTTACAGAAAGTTGTGTGTTGCTTTGCATCAGATTTATTTTCTTCTTTCATTTGTCCACCCAAAGAGTTTTACGCAGTTTTTTAAATGTTAGAAATGTTTTATAAATGAATACACTTTGTGTTGTATCAACGTAAATGCCGCGGTTGGAGTTTTTAGTCAATTCTTGCACGTGCCTGTCAACATGATTCGGGTTTTAACGAAATTTCGATTCGATCATGAATGTACTCGTGTTATCCGCATCTAGTTTTTTTAGGTTTCATTGTTAAAACCGAATTGCTCGCAGAGATGGTGTTTGGAGATGAAGTACAGGCGCTATTCAAGTTTCGATCAGGAAATGATATAAAATAGTTTCTCTCTTGAATTCGGCATAGTAGTAGTTCACTACGTGAGCTCCATCGTGAAGGCTCATCTCCCTTCTCTTGGATGCGATGAGCTAACTTTCCCTTCTATCCCACGAAGAAGGGGCTAACAGGAATGTATCACTTTTACTGAAGGGGGAAGCTGGCGGAGGAGCATAACAGTGGAATGCAGCTCTAACGGATACTTCGACTTGCTTTTCTTTCTTTTAACCGTTTTTCATGTGGTCCTATTTCGGGTTCGGAGGGAAAGCTTGAGTTGGTGAGCCTTGAATTGAGTGAGCCCCCCTCGTCGTTTCCGGCCCCTCTGAAAATAGGGCACGTTCAATTTCCGCGGTTATTGGAATTGTTTGTCTGGCCGATTCTAGAATGTGATTCACTCGGCTGTTTTTCCGACGTTTTGAGTCAGCAATGTTTAAAAAGTGCCGAAAAAGTAAACAACTGACCAACTTGTTTTTATTAACCTTCCTCAAGCACCGATCTCGATTAGTGAACTACATTGTCAATGAGTTGTCAGAATTTCATATGAAGTGTATGGTAGTTCTCTTCTCTCCCTCTCTCTCCTCTCCCTGTTCTACTCCCCTTCCTCTTTTTTTTTAATTGATTTTTTTTTCATAACTCACGGATAAAGATTACCTTTAGTATAAATTGTGGCAGTGGTGACAATCCAAAATCACCTTGACAACCCAGAGGTTTTAGATTTGAGTTGAAACTTTTTTCCTCGATAACACCGTCGTCTGACTGCAGCAGCTTGTGGGGTACGCTTATATTATAGCAATAATGTACATGCATCAGTGGTAGAGACCCAAAAATTGGCGTAGCTAATACGCTCGGAGAGTATCGCTTACGTCGTTTTCAATTTCCCAAAAGAGAATAAGCGTAGCCGGGTTTGGGGCGGATGGGATAGGAATAGTCTGGGTGATACATATCTCCAAAGTAAACACATTTGGTGCGGAGCGTCACAGCTTTCAGCATCCTCTGTAAATCCAATGATATGTTACATGTAAGGTCGCCGTTTAATGTATTTGTATCGAAGTATTAATTTAAAAAACAAACCGTAGGTACTAGTCAGCTGAAATTACTCCGCGAGTTTGATCTAAATAGTTTCTGCCGTTTTTGAGAAAATCGGGAAAACGATCAGTGCTGCACGCACAGTGCATCTCATTTTCCAGTGTATGAACTAAATCATTAGGGAGGATATTGTGGAAACCCATTTCATTAAAAACAGAGTAAACAATAAATTGTCTACATTTCCACAGAAATAATGAGCACAATTGTTAAATCGATTTCGACGGTTAGGTAATCATCAGTTCATGTTTGTTACTGATGATGACCTAACCGTCGAAATCGATTTAACAATTGTACTCATTATTTCTGTGGAAATATAGACAATTTATTGTTTACTCTGTTTTTCATTCCAGTGTATCTTGGCTCATATTCTTTCTACTCGTTGGTAGAAGATAATTTGAAAGTTATATTAAAATCGTCCTGCCATTTTTCGAGAATATAACGAAATCCCCTTAGATTTTGGTACATTTTTGTACCCTTTTGTAAAGAACTCTGAAAACTGTGTCTACAATTAACTAATTTAGTCGGTTTTCGGGTTCAATGAGAGACGTTGATGTCTCAAATGTATCAGGTTAAAATAATATTTTGCCTGCGGATAAGTACGAGACTTCAAAATAAGGTTATGAGCAGAATCTGTTCAAAACTAAATGTAATTTTTCCCAAAAACTGCTGTGGCAATTTTGATTAAACTTTTTGTATTGACAGTTCCAAACGACGTTAACTGTACTGAAAAATCTTCATGTTTGGTAAAATGAAGAGAGCAGCACAATGTAAATTATTAAGAAAGTTCTACGCAAAGCGATTTTAGTGCAGTTTTTTCCTTGCACATCTCGCTCATGTGATACTAGTGTTCTCAAAAATATCATAGGGGGTGCCCAGTTGATGGTTAACCTGTACGATGTAAGTTTAATGATGGTCATCAGATCAAGAGCAACCTCAGAAAGTCCAGAATTCAAACTATCGTCTTTGTTGCACGAGATGTGGAGGGTATGAGAAAGAAATGAACGTGATGAGTGTGAATGAGGATTGTATTACACTGTGATAGAATATGCGATATGAATTTGAGTATGAGGATTTAGGCACCACAAGGGGGCTCTGAGAGCGTGAACTGGTTGGGCTATTTAGGCTCTGCAATGAGTGAAAACTGAGAAACAAGTGTTTGTGATGGAGAAGGAAGTAAATCGAGTGGTGGGAAGAGGATATTTTGGAAAGGGGAAATCCGTCGCTTCGGATATTAAAATGAACTTGAGCCCTTTGTCTGTAGGAGAAGGTGATTTTCCCTCGGCTAACATCCAAAGGGCCCTGGACGGGAAATAGTTGGACTGAATGGACCTGGGAAAGGCCTTAGCTCAATTTTTCAAGTAATTCGGCCTGCGCCCAACAGTCTTTTTACTTTCCTTGGCTCTACAAAGTAGAAAGGAAAGTTATGTAATCGGCAGAAGAAAAATTTTGAGTTCTCTTCAGATCTTTACGTGTCACACCCCCTTGAGTCCGAAAAACACTATTTGGGAAAATGGTCTGTGGGTCTGTGTGTGCGTGTGTGTGTGAACGATTTTTAGAAAAAACCACCGTACCAAATCAGCTCAAACTTCATATCTCGCCCACAGGTTACCATGGGACGCCAAAATAAGGGTTTGAACAAAATCCATCGAAATTTAACTATAGTTATCATAGTGATCAAAACACCAACTATTTTTTTTTCAAAAACGGCTCTAACGATTTTGATTAAATTTTTTATATTGATAGCTCTCAATAAGGCAATTATACCATAAAATTCCCATTTGTGGGGAATTGACGAGAGCAGCACAATAAATTATCAAAATCTTTGACGAAAAGCGTTTTTAGCGCAGTTTTTTCCTTATTAACTCCGCTGGAATGTTAGTAAAATGTTTAAAAAAAATTGGTATTGTAGTCCAATCCAATACCTAAAGGGTGAGTGTTTAAAAACGCTCGTGAGATACATGGGGGTCACTCCAATAATTCCTGAATTTCAACTTTCGCTTACTACCAGTTCTAACAGTTATTACCCAATAACTCTACAAAAGTGATTACTATCCTCTTCAAAAAATTCGTGTTTACAGCCTCAATTAATTTTCTGTGTACCAATTGATCAATAGTGGTCCTGGAATAAGTACGAGCAGCACAATAAATTCCCGAACTGTAAGCGCTACCGCTTCCTGCTGCTGTGACGTGTTGTTTGGCCAAGTTCAAAGGAACTGAGTGATAAATGAATTGATTAAATAGAATTAGCCACGTACAAAGTGAATTGACGTAGAGCTAAGGAAAGTTGTGTGTTGCAACGCACCAGATATTTTTACTTATACTTCGCTGTATAATTCCACAACATGAATGTTCCCAAAACATTTTTACTGTCGCATCAATGCGCTATACGTAAGGCGCACGTAAAGCGTGAAATTAGTTGTGCCAAATTCAAATAAGCCGAGTGAAAAATAGATCAGATAAGTTAAAGCCATGGAAATAGCAAAATATACGTGGTGCTAAGGAAAGTTGTGTGGTGTTGCACCGTATATTTGTATAATTTGATCCGAGCGATTTCTTAAGGTAACGGTGTCGAAACTGTAGAAAACTGTTACACTTAAGCTTCAGCTGCCCTTAAAGCCTGATAGGTAAATCAACACCAAAGAAGTAGCTTTCTTAAGCCATGATGCAATTCTCAACTGCGGATTTCTGAACGAGAAGTTATTTGTAGCGACCACTGGAGTTGTAACAAAGCTTTTGTTCATTTCATCAATCTGAGAAGAAATCCGTCATTTCGTAATTTGTGGGGAGGGCAGCTCTTATTTCTTTCTTGGTTCTACTGACGACCCGGGCATAACTTCGAACCTTTGAACTGGGGCGGCTCTCCTTTCTCTCCAACTTCCGGCTCAACCTAATCTTCCCACCTCCGCCAGGAAAGCTCTCGTCGATGTGGACCCGCACTTCTTTCGTTCATTTTGATTCCAGTTCTGAATGTTCACTATTACAAAACTGGTGCGAGATGTACTGCAACTTTCCTCGCCCCTGCGTAGTCGGCGATTTTTGTCGCCAACTCATATCTGTTTCACCTCAGTTTATATGAACTCGGTAAAACTGAACTTATCGTCGGGCTCAACATCTGGATGTACCTAAGCTTCCTGGATTTATTGAATTGCCCTCGATCTTTATTGAGTGACCACAGGGATTTATGAAACTGTCGACATTTTTTGTTTCACACGATTACATAACTTGCATAACCTACTTTGTGTGGTTAAGGAAAGTAACAATTTATTCAAAGAAACGACGAAGGGTGCCACAATTTCATGCAATTACTTAACTCATTTTATAAACGTCATTAAACTACAATTTGGGACGTAAATTAGCGGGATAAGACATTTTTACTTTCCTTGGCTCTACGAAAGGAAGTTATGTAATCGGCTGAAAAAAAAATTTTGAGTTTTTTCAGATCTTTACGTTTCAGACCCTCCTGAGTCCGAAAAACACTATTTGGGAAAATGGTCTGTGTGTGTGTGTGTGTTTGTGAACGATTTTTAGAGAAAACCACCGTACCAAATCAGCTCAAACTTCATATCTCGCCCGCAGGTTATCATGGGACGCCAAAATAAGGGTATGAATAAAATCCACCGAAATTTAACTATAGTTATCATAGTGATCAAAACACCAATTTTTTTTCTCAAAAACGGCTCTAACGATTTTGATTATATTTTTTATATTGATAAGGCAACTATACCATGAAATTCCCATTTGTGTGAAAATGACGAGAGCAGCACAATAAATTACCAAAACTTTCGACGAAATCGAATTTAGCGTGGTTTTTGGAGAAAACAACCGTACCAAATCAGCTCAAACTTGATGTCTAGCCTACAGGTTACCATGGTACGCCAAAATAAGGGTATGAACCAAATCCGAAAGTTAACTACAGTTATCATAGTGATCAAAACACCAAATTTTGTTTCTCAAAAACGGCTCTAACGATTTTGATTAAATTTTTTATATTGATAGCTCTCAATAAGGAAATAAGAATGTTTAAAAAAATTGGTATTGTAGTCCAATCCAATACCTAAAGGGTGAGTGTTTAAAAACGCTCATGAGGTACGAGCTCGTACATGGGGCTCACTCCAGAAATTCCTGAATTTCAACTACCGCCGTTTCGCTTACTACCAGTTTTAAAAGTTTTTACCCAATAACTCTGCCAAAGTGATTACTATCCTTCTTCGAAAAATTCGTGTTTACAGCCTCATTAATTTTCTGTGTACCAATTGCTCAATAATGGCCCTGAAATGAGTATGAGCAGCACAATAAATTCCAGAACTGTAAGCGCTACCGCTTTCTGCTGCTGTGAAGTCTTTTTTGATCAAGTTCAAATGAATTGATTAAACAGAATTAGCCATATAGAAAGTGAATTGTTGTAGAGCTAAGGAAAGTTGTGTGTTGCAGCGCACCAGATATTTTTATAAGCTGATAATCTTTTTCCACAGATGAAAATTGTGTGGCACTATCGTGTGGTTTGAAATGGTTGATACGTAAATTTAATCAAAATCCTTACAGCCGTTTTTGAAAAAAAGTTTTGATCGCGATGTTAACTATAGTTAGTTTTGGAACAATTTCTCTCATAACCTTATTTTGACGTCCTATGTTGGTATGAATATCAAATTTTAGATGATTTGATAAAGCGGTTCTCTCTATCATGTTTACGTACACAAAGACCACTTCCTCAAATTGTGTTGTTCGGACTCAGGAGTCTTCGAAACAAACGTACGGCAGCTTTGCCAGGCAGGGTGACTCGCTCCCACGCCAAGGATAATTTCCCCGTCAGGTTTGTCACGAGGCCAATAGTGTAAATAGCGGCTTCTCAAATTTTAGTCGCGTGATTTAGGCGTCCCGCAAAGTGAGTAAACGAAAACTTTAACATGTTGTATAATTATCTGGTGTATGGTTTATATCGTATGCAGGAGTAATTCGAGCCCAAGATTGAGGTATCACAGTATAGTTAGCGCGCCCGTGAGGGATTTAGAAAGATTATTATTTAAATTGCCATTAATTTCAAGCTTAGTTTTCTGTCTGCAACAGAGACTAATTCCTACTTTATTCATTATATAAGTGGTTACTTTCCTTTAGAACTACCGGGTTGGAACGAAATTTATGTTAACGGTGAAAATGTACACAAATTGTCAAACACTTTGACGAAAAGCTATAATTTTTGTGCAGTTGTTTCCAGAAATTCCCGCTGATGTAATAGCGTTCCCAAAAAATCCGGGTGGTAGTTCAATAAACTACCTGTCCGATCGAAGTTTAATAGTGGTCATTGGATTGTCAACAGCTACTTCAGAATTCAAGTTAGCATCATTACCTTCACTAACTTTCTTCAGTGTTTCCTCTGTAATACTGTAGACAATAACTTTAAAAAAATGTTGGAGGTTTCTGTTCTGTATGAAGTGATACTTGGCATAATAGGTACAACCCAATAAATTTTGAAAAATTAACTGCTTGCAGTTTTTATTTAGGAGGTTAGGTTGTATTTATTTGGTATGAACGGGCGAAGAACTAGTACGATTAATTGCCACCGGGAAACAAATCGCTGAATGCTTGAAGTGCCGAGGAACGTTATGGATCGCGTCACTGTAGATATTTGTTGTATACATCGTTGAGTAGAGAAAAAATCGGAATGTCAATCTGATCGACGTGCCCACGGTTTGCTCATCACGAAGATTGGTGCGTTGCCGCTCGAAGCACAAAAATGAGCTGATACGATTAACAGGTAACTGCAGCTGAAATGTTGGGTAACTTCGAGACTGGAGCGGATAGGTTCCAAGGGGTTCAGGGAACCTTCTCTCACGATGTACTTGGAATAATAGAAGGATGTTCCATCACCAGCCGCGGTATGAACCGTGACGAGCAGGATGAGTCGGGAGTGAAAGTTTGAGAAAACTCTTCTATTTGAACAATTCAATTTACGAAGAGACTAAAAAGGCTTACTTTTTTGTGGCTTTGTGCTCAGAATCCATTGACGAAGGTCCCATATTGAACCCTAGAGCACTCCACGACTGACAGCGTGCCTTTCTTGTTTGTCGCAGTGGCGACTATCGTAGTTAACGTTATGCTGGAAAGATTAGTACTGCTGTTACAATCCCAGCACGTCCCAGCTTACGTTGCTGAACTTCGGAAACACCGTGGCACGCATTGTACTCTCTCAGAACATTTGACTCACAGCCCCATATTTTCAATTAACTTTAGAGTGTTTAAAAGGTTTCCCTCGTACATAGTTGGTAGTTTCAAACGGATCTATTCACATCTTTTCTCCAGTCGATCGTTCAAAAATGTACTTGAACTGGTATGTAATAAATTTAAGAAAATCCCTATAAACATTTTATGCGTAGAAATAAGGCAAAGTCAATATCGTGAAATCTTTCTCCTAGGGAAATTCCTAAGATACGAGTAAGTCTACTGAGCTGTACCATCACTCAGCATGATTTTATTAAACATTCGTTTCACTGAAGCTCATTGGAAGGCAGCGAAGGGCATTTGTGCCATCTTCAACGGACAAGTGACCACAGACTGACTTATACACGATGTGAGGATCAATTGACAGGATATGCTGACGCAAATCGGGCGAACTGGGCGATTGATCGTCGTTCGTACAGTGCTCTTCACATAATCAGGCGCAGCTATTACGTGGGCAGCAACGAAGCAGAGGACGGTACCATAGTTCATCACAGAAGCCGAGTTAATGAGTATTTCAGACGCTGTACAAGAATGACTGTGTCTGATAAGATTCTAGTGTGAAATTTAATATACTGCTGATCAGACTGACAATGACAACCATAGAGCGCAGAAACTTATGACAACTCTTTTTTTTTGACCTGAGGGCGTGTGGGACAAGTCCCTTTGTCACTGCGGCCGCATATGGGCCTATTGTGACGCTGGCCCTTTCTTAGTAGAAGGCGTCGTACATACCCGCCGCCCTTAGGAAGCGGAGTATGTCCTTCACCGCAGAGTGCGCTACGGTTTGGGGTTCAGTGGTCCCCTGACCGAAGTATTCAAAGCGTTTTGCTGCCAAGGCAGGGCATTCACATAGGATATGCTCTGCTGTCTCGTCCTCCTCACCGCGGAGTCTGCATTCCACCGCCTCTGAGATGCCCATCTTGTTGAGGTGATATCTGGGTGGGCAGTGCCCGGTGAGGAAGCTTATCAGTACTCTCAGATCTTGTCTAGAGAGTGTCAGCATCGCCTTCGCCCTTTGACAGGAAGGCGTGACAAGCCTTTTCGCCTGTCTTAGTCGTGGCTGGCGATGCCAATGGGCGCCATTTTCCTGTATCTCCCATCGAGCAACCAGACGGTTCATGTGACTTTTCGTCAGACCCACGTGTGGTTCAGGCCCGATGGGTAGCAATTCTGTACCCCTTTTCGGGAGGCCTTTTCATTGCCCTCATGCCCCCTGTGAGCCGTCACCCAAATGAGGGAGAGCCTGTTACAGGCGCCGAGCTGCTTGAGCGCATGGAGGCATTCCCATGCCAGCTTAGACCTAAAACTATAGGCTGCGATGGCCTTTAAGGCTGTCTGAGAAAATGTAGATCCGCTTGCCCTTGAGCCCTTTGTTCAGGATCTCTTCTGCGATCTCTTGGGTTTTGCCCATTGTCCGCGGCTGCTTATTCAGTCAGCATGCTGACCTTATTCACAGCTGGCCGCAGACATGCCCCTGGGGACAATGCCGTGGCCGTTCCACTATCCACAACCTGTGGTCGCGCCTGGTAGCATGGGCATGCTCCTGGAAAGATAACCCAGAACCAGGTATGACAACTCTTAAGGCACAACGAGTGTCACGGTCTCTTCAGCAGTGACTGTGAGGCGAGACTGCAACCAAAACTGTGCTTCATTTCGTATCGTAGTCTGTCGATGGAGTCATTTGCGAGTTGTGTCGACTTTGTCGCTAATTTTGAAAGCGTAATGGAAAGGCAAACAGAGTTACTGTTGGAGGAAGAATAAGACGACCACTTACTATTGTATTATTATTACAAATCGAAGACAAGATTGCCTATTAGCGAATTATATTCGACTAGAGGTCAAGAAGGATCATTTTCGCAATTATTGAAGAATATCTATTTATTGCTTGATGACGATCTGTTCAGGACGTATTTTCGGCTCAATAAAACACAGTTTGGTGTGTGTTAAATTTACTGAAAAAGACAATGTTACTCGTCAAATCATTTCGATTGGTCGACACGGTCCATCAATAAATTCGTTTCGTGTTTGGTGCCCTTAGGAAGCTGCAGTTATTGGAAAATTGTAAGACGAACTTGTATAAGGGCGTTTACTTGGTCCGTTGATGCCTTCAAGCTCATATTTAGAGATGACAATAACTATTTTCGCAATATTCGTCACCAAACTCATCCATTTTTCTGGTAAATAAAAGCTTTTCGAGCGGGACGCGGGCCGGACCTTATTACTATTAACCTGTCACCCGAGAATTAAACATGTAGGTTTCCGAAGTGAGTTTATGAAAGAAACCACGTTCTTCGACTTCTTAGGAACTACGGACATGCCTGCCGACTTTCTTACGAAGTCTGTGTCAAGAGAGAAAATGAGAAGTGTTCGAGGAAGTGTATTGAAAGTTTGTTCTTGAGAGGGCGCATTAGGAAACCAAGTCCAAGGCAGCTGTTATGTCTTTTTGTAACTCAGTTGCCATGGTGAGACAACAGCTTCCAATGAAAATTGAAATAAAGTTAGTTCGTGACGTGTCTTTCGTATGCCCCACGCGTAATATTAATTATTACTTAGTTAATGATCTCGGCTCAACCAATTTTGATGAAGCTCACAGGATACTTTCAGCTTACTAGTACCTACTTAATTCCTCATAACTGTTTTCGTACGAATTCGTTAAACCAAAATACAGCGCGCACAGAATATCATCGAGTTTACGAGGTTTGTTGAATGATGTTTTTTTGGTAGTGAACCAGAAACTTTAGTGCCCAACATTGTAACGCATTTACGTAAAACTGTTGTTGATAGTTGTGGTAGAGCCGTCGCTGAGGTATTCATCCCCAGGTTTTTGTACATCTTGAGGCTTATCATGCAAGTTCTATCGTCTTGTTTACCGACGATGGTTTCGCACACTTCCCCGTGAAGTACGTCCGGTTTCCGCTCCAGTTCTTGAACATGAGGCTTCCAAGTAGGAGACACCATTACCGGAGATCGGAGGTCGTTGCCTGCGCGATTTTCTACGGCCTTTGTTTTGGTAAGGCCAGTCGGCGCTAAATTCGCCACGGCGACGGCCGTTGAGCTCGTTTTGGAGTAGAAATGCTTTCGCGGTATTCTTCATTACCGCGGGTGAAATTTGGGGGCTTAACGAGGTCGGCTAAGTCGAACTCCGTAGAAGTCGAATTAATCGTCGTTAAATAATTAGGTAGTTGCGAACGCTCGTGATTTAAATCGTAAGGTATTTGTGCTGTAGAATCATCGTCACGCACAGTTTCAGGGACGCCACTACACTCCTTATTTCGAAATTATTCCTTGAAATGTTAGGGAAGCTGGTTCCTTCCGTGGCTGAGGGAAATATCGATCGCATAATGGATGTGAATAAGCTTGCCAATTCATGTCGTGAGCTTGTGTTTGCTCGTAATTTATAATTTATTTCGGAGTTTAGTGCTTAACATGAGGCTACGCTTCCATCTTTTTTTTTACTTTCCTTGGCTCTACGAAGTAGAAAGGAAAGTTATGTAATCGGCTGAAAAAAAATTTTGAGTTTTCTTCAGATCTTTACGTTTCAGATCCTCCTGAGTCCGAAAAACACTATTTGGGAAAATGGTGTGTGTGTGTGTGTGTGTCTGTGAACGATTTTTAGAGAAAACCACCGTACCAAATCAGCTCAAACTTCATATCTCGCCCGCAAGTCATCATGGGACGCCAAAATAAGGGTTTGAACAAAATCCACCGACAGTTAACTATAGTTATCATAGTGATCAAAACACCAAATTTTTTTTCTCAAAACGGCTCTAACGATTTTGATTAAATTTTTTAATATTGATAGATCCCAATATGGCAACTATACCATAAAATTCCCATTTATGGGAAAATGACGAGAGCAGCACAATAAATTACCAAAACTTTCGACGTAATCGATTTTAGAGTGGTTTTTAGAGAAAACGACCGTACCAAATCCCCTCAAACTTGATATCTAGCCCGCAGATTACCATGGGACGCCAAAATAAGGGTATGAGCAAAATCCACCGAAAGTTAACTATAGTCATCATAGTGATCAAAACACAAACTTTTTTTCTCAAAAACGGCTCTAACGATTTTGATTAAATTTTTTATATTGATAGCTCCCAATATGGCAATCACACTATAAAATTCCCGTTCGTTGGAAAATGACGAGAGCAACACAATAAATAATCAAAATTTTCGATGAAAAGCGTTTTTAGCGCAGTTTTTTCCTTATAAACTCCGCTGGAATGTTAGTAGAATGTTTAAAAAATTGGTATTGTAGTCCAATCCAATACCTTAAGGGTGAGTGTTTAAAAACGCACATGAGATACATGGGGCTCACTCCAGAAATTCCTGAATTTCAACTACCGCCGTCTCGCTTACTACCAATTCTAACAGTCCTTAATTGCAAAAGTCCTTCCTAAAAAAATTCGTGTTTACAGCCTCCTTAATTTCTGTGCCTCCTTAATTGCTCAATAATGGTCCTGGGATGAGTACGAGCAGCACAATAAATTCCAGAACTGTAGGCGCTACCGCTTCCTGCTGCTGAGAAGAGTTCAAAGGAACTGAGTGATAAATGAATTGATTAAATAGAATTAGCCATGTACAAAGTAAATTGACGTGGAGCTATGGACAGTTGTGTGTTGCAACGCACCAAATTTTTTTTTTTTTTTTCCCCCCAATTTTGTAAACTTTATTTGTACCTTCCGATACACCATAGTGTTGTTTTCAATGATACGCTGAAGTACATGTTATGCACTAATTAACATGTAACATGCCAGGATTGCTGCCCATTAGCAGTACCTGTTTTTCGTTAGTGGTAACAATTAATTAGAATAACAAACAATGAAACGAGACTATAACGATAATACAAATCATAACAATCGAATAATTTAATTGTCAACATTGGTCGTTGGTCAGTGTTGTAGAAGATCTGCATGGTGTTTGCGTTTCAGTCTTCTTGTGGGGCGTTGTTTAGTATGGCTCTTGCGGTTTGATTAGGGTAATTGGTGAGAGCAGTATGCAGTTGGCGGTAGCACGATTTAAGTATTTCATCCACTGTCTGAAGCTCCAGGTCATTGTGCAGAGCGGCGTTTCGGACATACCACGGAGCATCCACCATTAAGCGTAGGAATCTGTTTTGAATGGTTTGAATCCTGTTGATTTGCGATCTCGATGCTGAACCCCACAACACACAGCCATAGAGCCAAATCGGCCGAACAAGTGATATGTTGACTGTAGAAGAGGCGAAGAACTTTAGTTGCTTGATGCGTTGTCGCAGTTTTTTGAGTTGGAGGGAAATATGTGAGGACCAGCCGTTTATCCAAGACTAACCCATGGTATTTCACTTCGTCTGCCTGCGGTACTAACTCCGTCTAGAGCAATACGGACGTGTGCAACTCGTCTTTTGTAAGTGAAGTTGACGACTCTCGATTTATGTGCACTCAACTTAACCCTCCATCTTTTGCACCATGCTTCAACGAGACTGACGTACTCCTGTATTTGTTTACTGGTTTCTCTGCATGTTCCCTTGCATCGTTCAGCAACATCATCTGCAAATTGCGCAACCTCAACTTGAGATGACAACGGGAAATCTGAAGTATATATAAGGTAGAGGTATGGCCCTAGCACGCTCCCTTGAGGAACTCCAGAGCATATGAGTGATCCTGCTGAGGTTGCGTTTCCGCATTTAACTGCGTACGTACGGGATCTCAAATAAGACTGCACAATCCTGAAGTAGGTGTCAGGCCTAGGACTTTTCTAGACGCCTACCAAGCCTTCGATAAAGTTTGGCACGAAGGCCTCCTAATTAAAGTGAAACGCTTCCATCTACGTGAAGAAATATTGAGAAGTATTGAGGACCTTTTCGATTGTGCAGCGCTAGGAGAAATAACTTGTGAGATGTGTCGCACAATCTTTACCTCTTTAACTAGTTTTTCAGTTTATATGAACTAGGTGGGACTTGGCTTCTAATTGTGGATGAAAACTATTAATGCTTCATGTTCCTACTTTCATCACGAAATTTATCGAGTAATCGTCGTATAGTCAATATATGAGACAAACGTAATTTTTACTTTCCGTAGCTTTACGATGGGAAAAGGAAACACATTCATAAGTAACTGGCTGAAGAACATGTTGAGTTTTCTTCATATCTTTACGTTTCAAAGGCTACTAATTGCGAATAACACGATTTGGGAAAATTGTAGGCCTATATGTGTCTGTGAGCGCGATTGAGAGTCTGACTGAACCAAATCAGTTGTATATGTGTAGGCGAGTTGTCAGTACTTGACGGGTTCAATCGGGATGTAGTCGGCGATTAAATGAGTCAACCTCTGCCAGCCCTGCCAATTCCTCAATTTCACCTCGTGTTTCAACTCTCAAAATTAGTAGTTGTCGGAAGCTCCAGGGAGTAGCGAATTGTTTGTTGGACTCGTGTGTCAAACCTCAAGGTTGGCGAACCGTTACTTTTGTTGTCAGAGGAATTCCCCGTCGCCTTTTAATGACTGTTGGTGATTAGAACGGCGGAACAGTTATTTTTCCGATTTTATCTTTTATACCGAGATTTCAGCGCCTTCTAGATCCAATCCACGTTGTTCATCTGGCGTCCGTCCACGTCAGCTGATCCAACCTTGTTAGCTGTCATCGACTTTAACCTTACCTTGGCAATCCCAGTGAAAACCGATCGATCGTTAATCCTATTTACGCGTTCAGTTTTCTCATGTAAATTCGCTGTTATCAACAATTGAATATTTGAGAAATGGATGATATAAAGGTAGGGCTTTGGAGATCATGAATTGTTTTTCTTCAAATTTTCTTAAATTACTTCACTCGCCTTTCACAAGTGCGCTAATAATTCGCTCGACAGTGTATTATTTGAACTTTTTTATTTCACGGAAAGACTGGTTTTATCTCGTATTAACCAATTACGGCATCTGGCTTTTTCTCTGCCTGTTCAATCGAGCCTACTATCAAAATAAAGAAAGTGGGAATCACGTTTTGTGGAACTCTGAACGAAGTCTAGCAATTTGGAGAAATCCGGTTCAATTACACAAGGGGCCGTCGCTCTTTTCTCGATAGAAAGCTCTACTTGTAGTTTGTCGAGGTTGTTGCTCGAGCTCTGTTTTCGAATGTGGAATGTCAATTTAGGTGGTTAGATGGTTTCGTAAGGTATAGCTCTCAAAAAACCGCATCGCAGCTTATAAATCTGAAATGCTTTCAGCCCGCTAAAAAGTTCGGTTCATTAATTAGCAAAATTGCGAAAGGATGTGACGCATTACACAACTTTCCTTAACTCCTAGGTAAAATCAGTGGTACGATATATACGCTTAACTAAGGTTTTTTTGAAAATGTTAGTGTCATTTGAGCGATATAATTTTAAAAAACGCTTTTCGTTGAATTTATTGTGCTCCTCTTGTCACTTTCTCAAGAATGACAATTTGACGTTGGGTTATTTGGAATTGTTCTCGCACAAAATTTAATCGAAATTATTAGGGCGGTTTTTGAGTTGGAAAATGGAATTTTGATCACCATGATAACTGTAGTCAGTTTCGAATCGATTTCCACTCGTACCAAGTGGTGAATATCAAATTTGAGCCGATTTGGCAAAGCCGTTTTCTTTCAAGTGTGTTCCCAGCCCCTTTTCACTCAATGGTAGCTTTTGACAAGTATTTAGGAACTCAAGGCTTCAATGGACGTTTGTCATTGCTCTAAGTAGTA
Source organism: Pachypeltis micranthus (assembly GCA_020466155.1). Taxonomy (NCBI): domain Eukaryota; kingdom Metazoa; phylum Arthropoda; class Insecta; order Hemiptera; family Miridae; genus Pachypeltis; species Pachypeltis micranthus. The sequence continues at coordinate 17,051,243 of CM035777.1, forward strand.
GGACCAGAAGTCGTGCTTTCAGCTGAGCGCTTCAAGTCGTTAAATTTCAGATTACCTCGGATCCTTAAAAAGCGTTAGAGAAAATGCTTTGAGGGTCGTCATAAACACGATTGAGAGAAAATCGCTGAGCCTAAAAGTGAAGAGCTCACACGATCCGTTCTTCATGATTCATGAAAATTGGCTCTCGTAGTGATTAAAACGCCGAATATTTCTTCTAAAAACGGATATTTCAATTACAAGTTTTTTGCAGTTAGTTTTCAATTTGAGCTTTGCTTGAAATGGTTATTTTTGTGAAACTTACGAGTGCAAGGGCATATGTCGCTTCTGATATTTTACGTTTCATGAGAGAAAGGTTTTGTTGTTGTATTTAAGGGTTGAAAAAGTTGGGTGGCGTCGCGCTCCTATTTTCATGGTATGTGTTGTCTATAGCATTAAATGTTCATTGTAAGCAATCAAGCTCATCAAACGTGTGTCGCTTTTTTTGCAGGGTGCTGGAAACCCTAGTGGTTCCTCTCAGGGTCCTCAGGGCTTCTTCCCAGGAGCCCTCCCTCACGGCTACCACCAACCGTACACTCCGATCAACCCGGGCGCACTAAGTCATGGACCTTCTCAAGGTAACTACGTTAGGGTATATTTTGATTTGTTCGAGTGGAGTGCGGTCACGTTACGTTAATTGCCAATCTGAACTTGACATTCGAAAAGTACTGCTAAAACTGTTCGAGTTCATCATTTAGGAAACTGTTTAGTACGCCGAACTAGTTTTGGATATGAGTAGTAAACTTTCAAGTTTACAGCCTCACTGATATAAATTAATCTAAACTAGAAAAAAAAATTTCTGAACATGTTGCACTTTTCTGAAGAACTCCTATCTTATGGAAACTACTCGAGAGTGAGGTTTGTACGCCAAAAGGAATTGGCGCTGCTGGTTTAGTTCCTCTTCCTTACACTATGGCAGACGTTTTGCTCTGATGGAGCGGCGATAATGCCCCCTGATTGCAGCTGGTTGCAGAGGAGAGTGATTGAGGAGGCTGGTCGCTACTTGAAGGAAGCAATTAACACTAAAGATATGCTACGCAACTAGTGATGTGAATGAAGAGAAACTATGAACTCAACTTCTGTTATTCTTACATAGCATCAAGCAAACCTAATTACGAGTGTTAACATTCTCAAACTTGTTCTCTGTTTGCTTGTCGAGTGACAGGTGGCTCATTGTGCATTATAGCCCAGCTGGGGAGGATCTTTCTGATCAGCCTTGTACCTGTTCAAAGAGACCTAGCTTTCTAGTAAGGTTTGCTGACCAGGCCTGATATAGCCAGGGGGGTAGGGGGCCACCCTAATTTGAGTTAGGGGGCCACTACCCTAAGATTCTTGCACCCGGGCCACATCATCCTCGTCTGCAACCAATGTTTTGAAGTCAATGAGGGGGTCTTACGAGTTTCTTGTACGTTTATGCTCCCCTTATTGACATCACTGTGCCACCCTGAGGCTCACTTGAAAAATGCCCCTGTGACTGCGCCTTTATCCTATCGTTTTTATTCACGAGTGACATTAATTTGAACAAATCTCTTAATGGTTTGAAACAATAAGGTAGCTAATGGATCATAAACTTGGATAAAACGTAGAATCGTGCTCTCAAGTTCTTGAGGGGAACTGAAGGAGTGAGTTGTTGGTTGGTTGTGCAGATGCTGACTGGAGGAATGGTCAAATTGAAAGGCGTGCAGTCAACTGGGCAACGAGAAAGCAAAAGAATGTCGCTCTTTCAAGATGCTTGAGTTTGAATTGAAGCGATTTATCTACGAAAATTTATATCGGATCTTGTTTTTTCGTTCAAAACACCCATTGGCAGTAAAGGCGTTCATGTAAAGAACACTGTGTTGCATGCAAGATAACAATATATATTCCAGTTCCTCACGTATGAAGCCGATGAGGATCTAGACTCTAAAACCTTATAATTTAAACTTGATTTTTTAAATTGAATCATCTCATCAGTTGTTAATATGTACGACTGTGCAAATATAGAATACTTGAATATATTATAGAAAACTTGTGTGGACTCTTCTTCTAATATTGCTTGTTGTTACAGGGCATTCACCTCCTCCCCACAACTACCATAGTAAAGACGAACGGACAGCTCGGCAGTACAATAAAATGAAAAAGAGATTGGAACAGAAACAAATGAGAGAACATTCGCTCAATACCACTCCCCCATTATCTCCTAGAAAAGGTAAAATAGCTTGGTGGTGCTTTTATTTGTCTTAGCCATACGAAGTCGGAAGGAAAGTTATGTCATTTCCTTGGGGGGGGGGGGTGAATGTACGGATTTTCATCTTTCCTATGATTCAGTCTGAAAAACACCATTACTATTTTGTGAGTGTGTTTCCGTGAAAACAATTGAGACAAAAACGCTTGTACTAAACCAGCTCAAACTTTATATGCAGCCTGGAGATTGGTTCAGTGTTTTCTCCTATAATTCCTCAACTATAAATAAGTAAGTTTTCGACAAAAAAGAAGACCTCTAGGCACTAATTACGTACTCGATGAAGGTCATGACGTAAGTAGAGGCAACCCAATTCCGGAGTTCTAAGGGCTACCTAGTTGTTTTTTTTGTTTCTGTGTAGAACGACGAGCTTAGTTCTACCTAGTTCATATAAACATTGTGAAAAAAGTTTGGAGTAGTTGATAGAGCGATAAAAGTTGCCGAATGCACCTGGGACAGAGAAAAATTGCGTGTGCGTCACACTTGAAGGTTTACGTTAATGAACTGGAAGCAGTACCATAGTTTTGTGACTGAATACAATAATTGTACTCTTGGATGCATGCCATCATAATTCCAGCGGACTCGTTGAACACAATATTTAGGAAAGGAGGTGTAGGGCAACTCTGAGCAGTGGCAGTTGTAAGAAAAAAGTTTGTCATCAAACGTCATGGAATTAGCCCAAAAATTGCCATTTATTATGGTGGGGAAAAGAACTAAACGCTTTTCTGTAGTATTAGGGGTTAACTTATTGAAAATTCTCATTTTGTTAAAAGGAACTCTGCATCTTTCAGAGCATCAAATTAATCGCTGGTAGTTCACCTTCACTTTGCCTTGTCCAATCCTTTGAATTAAATATTCAAGTAATTCCCCGTTAAAGTTTTACGTGGTTGTTATTTGTCCATTTTTGTTCCAGAAATCAACGGTAACAGTCGGAAAGGCGTTGGAAGCGTAGGTACTTCTGAAGATGGCGAAGAGAGCAGTAGTCTTCAGGATGAAGAAGATGACGTTGCGTTGCTTACCGATTTATTAGGAAACATCAAGCCTCCACTGGTGGGTGGTTGAGCCGTTTGTAAAATAAGTTTCCCAGCACAGCATTTTTACCAATAACCATAATTTTCGAGGATTCAACCATTCACACATTTAAGAGACATACATCTCGATCAAGTCCCCAAATTTCCAACTGGTGAGAGGGGTGCGGGAAATAATGACACATTTTTTGTATAAAACATTAAACTTCTTCGTAATTACATAACATAGCGGTATTATAGGAAGAGGGAAATCAACGAAGAGAACAGCTCGTAAAAACGACAAATAACGATGGTAATTTTTCTGACGACGAGGACAGGTATATCAGTTGTGTTTGAAAGCTCCCGAATTTCAATTCGTCCCAGAACTCTGAACGGCTTCCCCACTGTCCTAGCAACGTTTCAGGTGCATTGCGTCTCAAGTGCGCTTGTCTCGTTCACTGGAGGGGTAACACCTTGACCGTGAAATGGATTCCAGAACGTAAGGGCTACAGAGGGAACGAAAGGGCGGATATACTGGCTAAAGATGCTGGTCAATTTTATGGGCCAGAACCTTTCATACCAGTAACGATGGCGACAGTCATGAAGGCTGTTAATAACACAGGGACAGAGTTAGGAATGGCAATAGAAATTGAAAAACGATTAAAGACAAAAAACAAACATTTCAGTCACAAATGAAGAATCATGAGCATGTCGTTTTTCTCTAATAAAAGATAAATTCAACATGTTATCATGCTTCAATCAACATGTGTTTCAGCCAGGATTCAAAAAAGAATAATTTAGTGTAGACGCGTACTTCAACATCCCCCCAAATTAGAAATTTTTGAACCCCAATCAATTAGAATCAATTTTTCCCAACATTGACGACCCCTAGCTTCTTTCGGAGTAGGCGGAATCTAACACTTCCAAGAGGCTTCGTGAGTATATCGGCGAGGTGGTCCACTGAGTCCACCTTCTCAATATCCAGTTCCCCATTTGTCACTTGCTCTCTGACGAAAAAATGACGAATGTGAATATGCTTGGTTCGACGGTGAAACTGTGGATTATGAGCGAGGTTGATGGCCGATTCATTATCCACTCGTAGCACAGGTCGACCTTCCACGTGGTCCATGTCTTTCAACACTCGTTTCAACCAGATAGCTTCCTTGGCACCTTCACTGGCTGCAACTATTTCAGCACCTGTGGTTGAAATCATGACCGAACATTGACGCTGGCTCAGCCGTGAAATCGCAGCATGTGACATCAGCGCAACAACGCCTGTAGTTGAGCGGCATGTAGTGACGTCACCTCCATGATCGGAATCACTGTAACAGACCAAAGATTTATCTCCAACAGTATATTTCAAACCGAAACTCATCGTTCCCTTCAAGTAACGAAAAATGCGTTTTACTTGCACCCAATTCTTCCACATAGGATTTTCCAATGTCCTTGACACGACACTGACAGCAAATGCAATGTCTGGGCGAGTCCCTATCATCAAATACATAAGGGCTCCTACAGCTTGCCAATAGGGAAAAGATGTTTCTGTCTCTTGTCTTCCCCCTTCTATTGTTGTGTTATTTGGTTTTGAATCGCAACTTTCTACAGTAAGAGCTTTGACTTACAGTAACCACACCATCACTCTGCTCAATCTCAAATCCAAGGAAGAAAGATGCTGGTTTCGTCGTTATTTTAAACTCTCGTTTCAAATCATTCACAAATATATTCAAATCCTCTTCCAATTTTGACGCTACTAACCCATCATCCACATACAATACCACCATGATTTTTGTGAATTTTGATTGTTTAACGAATAAGCAAGGGTCAGCATCACTTTGGGCCCATAACCAATTGAAAAATTATTAAAGACAAAAAACAAACATTTCAGTCACAAGTGAAAAATCATGAGCATTTCGTTTTTCATTAATAAAAGATAAATTCAACATGTTGTCATGCTTCAATCAACACGTGTTTCAGCCAGGATTCAAAAAAGAATAATTTAGTGTAGACGTGTACTTCAACAATAGGGGCCTTGAGTTCTCTAAGTGTACAGGGACCACAAGGTGGTTCAACAAACAGAAGACCAAATGGGGCCCTAAAACTGAACAGAAATCAGTCAAGAAGACTAATAGGTATGCTAACTGGACATTACGCGGTTAGGAAGACACTACATAGATTCAACTTGACCCGTTGGAGCTCAATGTTCCTGTGGTGAAGAACTAACAGTCGAGCATTTCGAATGTGAATGCCCAATTTGGTTTAGAACCAGACTAGAAAGACCAGGAGGACGTATAATAGATAAGGATGATATACGAAATAAGAAATGGAGGACAATTCTCATATTTGTGGAGGATTCTAGGCACCAAAGCCTAGGTCATGGGAAATGGGCACATTGTGGCCATGAATTAAATCACTGTGCTTGGCTTTGGCTGATGCCCTGAAGTCTTCTTCTTCTGGCTCGTTCACTGGCTCCAAGTCCGTCTGCCTATTGATTGTAAATAATTGTGAAGCCTCTGTGAGAAGTTGGCAGAGTCTTGCCGTCGGTGAATGTCGGGAGTGTTAGTATAGAGGAAAGCGTGGAGTTACACGAACGATCCAAATCCTTCCCTCAATAGAGAAGCTGTTATAATATTAAGTTTAGACAGATGAAAAGGAAGTTGATGGTTGATGGATGGGAGTTGATGGGTTGAGGGAGTTGATGGTATAATTAGATTATTATCATGTATGGCGAACTACTGAATGGAATGCCTGTAAATTGGAAAATTAAACCTGAATTGTTTGGATAAATTGCGGATGACAATGTAGAGAAGATGAAGAGGTGTGAGTCAGTTAATGAATGGTGCAAAATGTGGACAATATGAACTTCCTCGTGGACGAAAAAGAGCGTGTTGAACAAAAAAAAAGTTAGCAGCTGTAAAGTGCAACGTTTCAAACGGAACTGGAGATAAAAACAATGGGGAAGATGGAAAGGTGATGAAGAAAAAAGTTTGGTCAGTTGGAGAAGAGGTGAGAGTAGAGTGATAAGACGTGAGTCATGCTCTTGATGAGTTGTAGAAGATTAGGGTTAAGTTGCCGAAACACAATACATGTGAACAAACTCACGTAATTGCCCAAACAGTTAGCTTTGACAGTTGATACAGAATTAGGGTATTCGGTACTCTACTCATGACTGCACCTTGTATTTTGTTGTCAGATGATGAAATAGGCCACATTCGATTTCTGTGGAGTAACTGTGAGCATTCAATAAATTCAACTCATACACTAGTCTGTCACCAAGCTGAACTTGTCTCAATTCAGTAGCGAAAGAAAGAATTTTTCAAGTCGAAATTACTCAACCTGGCCATTGTGCCTTCTAGATCCAACTAATAAAAACAACAAGGGATTTCATTTTCTCTATATTACTCGTACTGATTTCTCTGATCGTATATAATTTATTCTTAAGACTCCTCCGCGCACTCATTGATCAGTTTGGCGTTGCAGGTTAGTGAGATTTCAAGTAGGACTGCTCTTGTTCAATGGTCTTCTCCTCAAGTTGAAAACCCTCAGGACCTTAGTTATGAAGTGCTGCTGAGTGATCGAGGTAAAGAAGGGAAATATAAGTCTATCTACACTGGAGAAGCGCTGTCATGCAGGTTCGTTTTTCTTTCTATGTCATTGAGAATGCATCTGAATGTCAGCACGTTTCACTTACAAAATAATCCATATTTTAACTATTAATGTGGCGCGAATAGCATAATAATAAATGCAGAACTAAACGGCACTCATGGACATTACTGGGTACATTTGAGCAAAAAGTGTTATAATAGTTGTGACATAAGTAGGAGCACCTCAACTTTGGGCGCGATCACACTCTACTTAGAACGTCATTATGTTTTACTATGCTCAAATGAAATGATTGAAAAATCGATTAGTTAGCTAAAGCCATGAAAATCGCTAATGTACTTGGGGCTAAGGGAAGTTGTGTGATGCGTCACGTCAGATATTTTTCATGCATTTCTGTGAATTTGATCTTCATTTACAACTTTCGAATTTGTGAACGTTAATCACACACGTTTCAACGAAGATACTTAACATTTTGTTTTTACACAATTTTTTTAGAAACCGTTGAAGTTTTTATAAAATTTTATGTCGTTCTTTAACAATTTAACACAATTTTCAGCAAGGCTACTTTAATTTTAAAACCTTTCTTTACTACCTTTACCAACTGTTTAAATGTTTTCATACACTTATCATTTTCCCAGTTGTTTTTAAATGACTTTACACAATTCCTAACGAGATTTATTTATTTAGGATGTTCTTCCGTTTTCGAATATTTTTACTTCGTTCCCAACTATATTCACACAACTTACAGCCATTTTTACTCAGATTAATCTACAGTTTAATACCATTTTGATTATGGTTACTCAATCTCATTTCTTATATCGTCGTAGTGTCATCTTGTTCTGCTACGAAACTTGAAAACAGCTCTCTCTATGTTCGTTGGCAGCCACGTTATTCTACCCATAATTTTTCGCCTTTTTGTTAATTGTCTTCGAATTTTTTCAGGATTGAGGATCTTCGTCCTGGCACTGAGTACTCAGTGTGTGTTAGCGCAAGACTTGAGAATGCTGTTGGATGCGCTAGTGAGCCCACTCAACTGGTTACCCCTGCCTGCAAACCTGACCCTCCTCCAGCCCCCAAATTGTCGAATAGAACCAGAAACTCTTTGACGTTGAAGTAAGTAGCTATCGTTGAGCGTCATAGTTTCAATCTATATTCGCGGCTTGTTGCTTCCTCGTTTGTTCGATTTCTTGTGAAGATGACCTAAGCGTCAAAAATATACGCACGTGGAGAAATAAACTCACGTATCACTGCGCGCCAACAGGTGCAGGTACTGAAGAGTTGGGTGCGTATCAAGTAGAAAGTTATTTCAAAAGCCCCTTCAATCATCACTGAAGGGAGATAAGCTTTATCAATATTGTCTGAATACTTTTGTAAATGCTGAAAGTAGAAAATACAATTCTTAAATGTTCACAAGAGATTAGCAGGTATATTATCAAAAAATACTAAGATCGACGTTTATACGATGTAAGTTTTATAGAAATAAAATCGCAGTGGGTAGAAATAAATTGGGGCCAACCTTAGCGTAATTTGAACTAAATCGGCCGGGGGAAGTTTCAGAATGTTGAGAGTTACGAGGGATCCTGTGTTCTTATATAAGAAATGAAGGGTGTCGGACTTACTCTTCTTTGCTCAAGATTACCGTTTTGTTCCACTTCATTGACTCATTATGGCTTAAATTCCCGTAATAGGAAATTGACCAACGTTTTGTTCGTTAGGTGGTTGGCAGCTCAGGACAACGGAGCGCATATTGACCACTACGTAGTCGAATGGGACGCGGATGGCAATTTCGTGGAAATTGCTAAAAGCAAAGCGAAACAGGCTGTTATCAGCAAATTACAACCCGCTACTTCCTATATTTTCCGAGTGGCTGCGATAAATCAACATGGAAAAAGGTAAGCCTGTCAAACTTCTACACAAATTACAGTTTTTCGTCCTGTTATAGGCTCATTAAAGGTCACTCTTGTGTAGTGACATTTTTAGTTTACGAGAAAATGTCATTATTTGTGGGGTTAGTTTTCTCGTCTTCGTAATGTGACTGAACTATTTAAAATTTAGAACATCAAATGTAACGATAAACGTAAATATTACAAGTAAATGTCATTCTGTATTGAGGGAGTGGGATTCTTTTGTCTACCTTGGCTTGTGTTCGAAGCAGACTGTATTTCTAGTGACATATGTCGCTGGTTCAGGTGGTTTTCGAGGAGTGTAAGGAGGTTTAAAGAAAGGAATGAAGATCCTACCTTTTTCCTATGGCGGCGATTCGTTGACAGGGGGGCCCCCAGCTCGTTGTCTTCCTCTTCGAGCGGATTATGATGCCGAGCCACGTTGTAATTGTGCTGACTGACTCCTATTAAAAACACCGGGCTATCGTGGTCAAGTGGATAAGACAGTTGTTCATAATTCTCGACGTAAGTCGAGGATTGTGGATCGGAGCTCCGGCGCGATTGCCGTAATTTTTGCCTGAGTCAGCAGCTCTTCAAAAAGCATCTCCAAACTACCTCAGTACATAATGGTTAATTGGGGGCGGCAGATTTCCAAACCAGTACACAGGGTAGGGTTTTCCGACAGACGAAAAGAGTCCTAACAAGGGGAGAAAAAAACAGAGGAACACGAGGTGATCGAGCAGCGTTTGGAACACGAATGAAAAAAGGAAGGGGTTAGGCAGGTGAGAAAGAAAGGATCAGACACTTATCGAAACGACACAGTCTCACAAGAAACCAGGCTCTAACAGCTCGTGTTAAACAAATAATCGCCTGGCCATAAATCAGTGCTGGAAGTGTGTCAGTCTGACATGGGTTATGTATAGGAAGGAAGGTGGAGGAAACTACTGGTGGTGAGAGGACACACATTTTTGTGATCTCGTTTTGAAAGTGAGCGCTGGACAACCATTTCCGCGGGTAATTCAGTGAAAGTCGTGTTGAGCCAATCTCATTGGTTTGTCAGTAATTAATTATAGGTGTTCTTTGTTTATTCGGAAATGTACTTACTGAAAAATGTCGATAGCTCTGTGTTAAACGTCAGAATTAGAAATGTTTGACAGCCAGGAAATAACATTGTAGATGTGTTTTGCCAGCTAAACGGTTCAAACGAGGCTACTTCAGAGGTGAATGAGACTATCATTTGATTCAAAGCCGAGTTAAAATACTTTAAAATACACTTACCGATTCGAAGACCTTTTAGTAATGATAAAAGGTTTAGTGTATGTTAAAAGTTGTTCGGGGAAAATCCCTCTTTTTTTGTGCTCCAGTAGCTTGGTGGACTGTATCACCATGAAGCGCAAAAGTTCCCCGAAATAGCAATTATCATGAGGGTAGGTAAATATACGAGAATTTCCAAATTTCTATGGTAATGGGAAATTAGATATCACTCGTGTGACTCTGATCGCTGGACGGATCACCAGGCGAGCACCTGGAAAAAGAATACACCAGGAAAAATATAAGCGGAATGAAGAAATGAAAGAGGACTCACCCAAGTTTCCCTGGTTCTTCGATTGGCGCCAACGCTTTTAAGGAAAGCCACAGTTGATTGTACAGACACGGGAGGGTTTTTTGGACGAGGCAACTGAACCTGTTGCACTTTTCACATTGAAAAAATGAGCCAAAAAATTGGAAGAAAAAGAACAATCGGATAAGGAGAGGAAAAATGAAGAGGAAAGGGAGGAGGAGAGGCGATCCCTTCCAGCGCCCCCACCAGCGTCAGGTGACTGTCCAGCGTCCCCTCTGTCTACTCTCAGAATTAACGGGGTTTTCTCCAAAATTGAACAGTGTAAATAAGACAAGAAAAACAAGAAATAAAAATAACACTTTGTACTCGTAACAGCAATATCAGTTTACGACACGACGCAATACCAAACACAAACGAAGCGAGAACAGGAATGGGGGACGAGGAAGCCGAGTAACAGTAGTACACCAGAGTAACCATCGGGAACTAAATCCACCTGATAATTTGTTAATCGGCTGCTAGGCTCCGATGCGAGTCAAGTTGTACGTACGAACTATATCCCGCACCACCGCAATCAACAAACATCCAGGGTCAATTATTCGAATGAGCAAATAGTACTCCAATGCAAAAGAGCCAGCAGGCCCAAAGTACTAGTCGCTCGGATTGACTTTTCATGGGACCAGCTGCAACCTGATGGTTGTCAAAATTCGGACTATGCCTCACTTCGGGGACTTTATTCCGACATGTTTAATACGAACAGGCACACCTTAATTTTGTACCCAAATTAGCAACACATATTAAAGTAACTATTGTCTTTTAGAAATATGTAAGTTGATATTTGTATAAAATAGAAAGGTGCTGTAATTGTAAGAGAGATGAGCCTCAATTTCGAACTGAAAAAAAAGTTGAATTCTTTTTTGGCGGGAATTGTGGATTCAACCATGGGTCTTCTGTCTGGTAATTTTGTTGGGGATGGGTTGCTAATTGTGACTGCCTCAATTCGCCTGTGAGTTGTTTTCTCCCGCATTCTTCGTGGCCGTGGGACAACAGTGACTCTTAACAGAGTGTATGTGCAAATGTTACTGATGCTGTTAGCACATCTTGAGTGGTTGTAATACGCTCCCGTTAAACACAGGTTTCCGCATAGTGGCAATGCGAGTAACAAAAACTGAAGGGTTGCGTTGCCACTTACAAAAACCTTTTTTTCTGAAATGACTTCAAATAAACCGTTTTTTTAATCATAACCTTCCCCACCAGTGATTAATCATTATTTTACATAAATTATTTTTTTCCGCCACACTCGAGTAATGAATCTGCATATTTCGATTATTTTTCAGTGATTATTCGCCTACTGTAGAGTATCATACATGCGACTCCCCTCCTCCTCAGCCAATACCGCCATCTTTAGTCCATACTACCCCTACCAGTTTAACGCTTCAATGGCAGGCTCGAGCTCAAGATGACGAATTCACTCTCCAGATGGAAGATTTTGATTCTAGGCATGGCTACCTCCCTGTTTACAATGGAAAGGAGACGCTTCATGTCTGCCAGGCCCTTCGACGAAATACGTCATACAAATTTCGAGTAGGTTTTGTATTGTCGTCGTGCTTTGGAAAATTAATAAACTGCGTTATTGATTATTTACGTATAAATAGCGAACAAGAACCGCGATTGTGGGAAGGAGGAAATTTGTATAAGTGAGGAATAATGACTACCAAGAGAAGTTAATTGGTAAATACAAGTATTAATTACAGAAAATGTTCCTTCAATTGTGCACGTTAGTATCTTTGACTTCACTTGCAAAATTTATAAACTAAGATCGGTTTCGAAATAATTTGCAGTTTTTTTTAGCAGTTAGGCTCTCATTCATGTTCTATGCACTTGAACCTGCTACAAAAATTGAACGTATGTCTATCTAATTATTGTGATGTTGGTCTATGCTTAAAACTCCTAAACTGTTCAATTTTGATGAAGTATGGTGCACAGAATGTAAGGTGGGCTTGAATCTAGGAATGTGACATCCGTTCCAGTGCAAGGTACAAGTTGAAACGCGTAAGAAACTAATGAAATGAAATAAATGAACACGAACTTACCTGGAAATGCTAATAAACATTGTGTTTCAGAATTCTATTTGAAATTATGCGAAAATATAAACCCACTTCAATTTAATGAGTCGAAGAAAATTTCTTTTGTAAAAGTAAAAACCTAATTGCCCGGGTTGAATGAAATGAAAAATAATAAGAGGAATAATGGGGCTTGCTCTCATTTAGCAGACGGAAAATGGGAGAATCGCTCTGCATTCTAGAGTGCGGCTGTCACTATCGTACATATGTCCATTTCAGCCAGACAACCTTGGTCTTCTAGGAGCGGATTTCGTTGAATGTCATTAATGTTTCATTTTAAAAGTCCTCAAGCTGACAGCAGTGTGTTGTCAACACAAAAACGTCCATCGCAACTTATGTTGGTCTTTTTTAAATGCAAAAATTCACAGGCTGTCACGAGAACAGTAGTTATCAATTCATTACGTTGTTCTTGTTTACCCTCCACCTATAATTATTATTGAACGTTACAGCTAAGATCCCAGAATGATGACGGTGCGTCTAAATGGTCAGAAGAAGTTACTTACAACACTCTCCCTGGCCGACCCGGACCACCCGGGCGCCCCCAATTGAAAGGGAAAATGCACTTGCACTCGTTTCGCCTTCGTTGGGACCCGCCCATAGAAAGAGGAGGAGCCTCTATCAACGTCTACACCTTAGAAATGATGAAATACAAGGATACTCACTCGGGTAAGTTGACTGCAAGTCTGTACTGTTGCCACCTCAAAAGCAAAAAGCGACGTTCCTGTCATTCAGAACGTGAATCAAATGTTTATTTTGAAACAATATTAAAGTCAAGTTAGGTCAATCAACGGAAATATATTTTGCCGGCAATAAAACAGGGAAAACAACGTCTTGTTGATTCGTAGGACAATTACTCGTAATTACTTAAGCTGTGCCAAGTTGGTGTGATACTTACTCATTTTAATAACTTAACATTTATTGACGAAAAAGTCCTGCTTTCGCTTCATCTTTAGTTACACTTGCAAGTTCAAAGTGAAATGAATCACAATGGAAAAAAATAAATTTTAAAAGTAATGAATTGAGGTTGAGGAGTTCGTCAATCTCGATCAACGTTTCAAAGAAAGCCAGTGAAAGGTTGAGACAACAGTAAACGAGGACTGAAAGTGGCTGTGGTTTCTTATTATAAGCACATTGGAATTATGTTTACTGCTAAGTAAGTGTCTATAATAAATGTCACGGCAAACTCAAAATGAACTTGAATTATTTATCTCTTCTAAATATACCTAATAGTTCTTAATGAGACGTTAATATCTGTGAAAGTGATTTGAACCTTAACAAGCTCAGCTAATATTCCTAGAGCGGACTCCCCAGAGCTGTTAAGCTCATGGCTGAGGAGAGGTGAGGTGTCGTGTCAAGCCCAGAATCTGAACCAAAACAATTTAAAAAAAAGATTTTTACGCCAAAGAAATTATTGGAGATAAAGCTGGCCTAAATGAATTGATGAGCAACACAATATAATACTGCTGTGTGTCATGAGTTGGAGTACGAATGATGATGAATGTCGAGAGAAGCCAAAACTCGTGTACACAATTTTAATCGCCTGCAAATGACAAAACATTAGTACGAGTGATCGCTTTTAAATAGATTGAGAAATTAGAACCAACACGGGAAAAACAGATTTGAAATTTGAAGAGTTGGAGTTTTTAAGGCGACAATGAAATAGTGCAAACGCTCGGATTGAAGTTTGCAAACGTTTGTTTATATAAACAAAAAAATGAAAGCGAAGTTGCCTGAAGGGCGATACAAAAGTGTACTAAACTGAAAAACGAGAAAAAAGGTAGAGGGCAGTGCACGTCTGATTCAAAGATGGTGGCCGTATGGCGGCAGGACTCAGTTTCGCAACACTTCACCTCTTCCAACATAAAGTAAAGCTTGGTGAGCTGTTCACAGGGACTAGGTAGTTGAAAATATCTACTGTTGTTTAATATTGAGCTATAGGTAAAACGATTATCTGCCCCTTCACAATGGCACCATCACTCTACCTGGTAGTATCTGTTGTACTCTATTAGACTCGAAGATATGCGGTCTATGAGGTGGAGCATTTAGCCATGCGAGAACTGTGCGAGAGTCCGTAAAACATCTACCTCCTTTCACATCAAGCTCAGTCTGGTGATTCTCCACATATTGGATGAGATGTGACAGGAGTGAAGCACCAAAGAGTTCCAGGCGGGGTATGGTCTGCGTTTTTAAGCAAGACACCTTAGTATTGGCCTTCAACAAGGTGAGTGCTGGTGGATCCTAGCGTAGATCTCAAATAAAAACAAGCTCAGTATCCCCAAATTGATGCATCACAGAACCCGATGAGTTGATAAGGTGAGTCAGAGGAAGGGAGACGACGAGGTATGGAGATTGCTGATGCTTGCTACGACCTCCTCCCCCTAACCCAGATTCAGGTGCCAGGTGTGTTGCGTGATGCACTTTGTATAAAATATTATTGCTGAGAGGAAGCCCTAGGGGTCACACAATCTAGGAATGGCGGAGAGGATGTATCTTGTGGAAAATCCCTTGAGTGGATCAGCAGTGTTGTAAGAGAAGGTGTCAGTTGGAGGGTCACGTTTCATGCCAAGGATTTTGGTAGAATGAAACTCTGTTGGGGAAAGATACATGGCACCAACAAGGCAGTCATACGGCTGCAGGAATGAGGAGAGGTTGGAGCTCCACTTCCCCAACTCCTCAAATCCTGCCTCACCCAGTACTGGTTAGGGTATCTGCACGCGTACAACCAAATATTCAACGTAAATCTTCAAATTGGGTAGTTCGTGATTGTCGAACAATATTCAGTGATCCTAGGCATCGTCAGCAACAGCAGCAAGCAATTTATTCGAGTGGCTTGCCCACTTGCTAAGGGAAAAACCTCCCTTTTCTGGAATTCCAATAAGCCTACTCTGCAATTCGTGAGCAGAAAACAATAAATTGCGCGTTACCTGTAGCAAAATCATCCACATAGATATCTTGATTAATTTGCCAGTGGAAAATTGAAGTCCTTTATCTGCTTGAAATTGTTGAATAACGTGTAAAGCTGTTACGAGGGGGGTTTGAAGAGCCGCTGACTCAGGCAGAAGTTACAGCGATCGCGAGCTTCGATCCAATAGCCCAACTCTCGTCGGATTATAGGACCTACGTCTTACCACAAGACTACCATCGCCCGGTGCTGAACGATCGAATCTCCATTTTATGCTCTGGTATGGGCGATCTGCAGGATCTACTAAAATGCGTTTGAACATTTGGACGATATCTGTGACGAACGAAGTTCAGTAGAACCTCGACTAAGTACAGGCCGAAGGTGGTCGTTGAGAGATTCATTTGGAGTGGCCGCACTGCCATCAAAAACAATTCGAAGCTGCTCTTTATTACAATCTAGTTTTACGATGGAGTGCTGCGGGATGACGTATTCATGTAAAACAGTGGACAGGCTCATATGCTCAATATTGATGAGTTCTCTGGGCTATCACTCCCACCCTCTGTATCCTCAACGGAATTCTTTAAGATGGTGGCTGCAGCTTCCGGGTACTGATCCATACAATTTCTGGCATGTTGACGCAACAACTATTGCGCTTTAAAAAATTAGTTTTCTAGCGCAGTGAAATGTTCTCTGTCCCAACTAGAAACTTTCCATAAGCGTTTTCTAAACTCACATCTTCCCTTTCAGCGTACGAAGTGGCCTATCAGGGACCCAGCCCGATGTGCACTATTGAACGTCTTGATCCTGGAACTGCCTACCAAGTCAGAGTAAACTGCGAAGGTCCAGGCGGACTCAGCGATTACTCTGAGCCTACTTTGCTGGCAACTGAGCCCGTTTGCCCGGGGCAGTGCGCAGCGCCCAGGCTTCACGGAAAACCCAAACCTCATTCAATTCCGATAAAATGGAGTAAGAGAAAAATTTGTTTTGTATTTTAGAATAGTGAACCTGCTTTTAGAATAAGAATCGAGTTTTAGGACGATAATTATTACGAATGGCAAGTTTGGCCGAACAGAATTGAACTTAACACTAATAACCGTTTTATTAATGGTTAAATTCGAAATAGGCTTTACGATAATGAGTAATAAAAATCAAAACCTCATTGCCAAATGTCGATGATTATATTTCAGCCTTTTTCTTTCTCAGTATTGAAGCATTTGTCCACCATGTTTTTATTTTATTTTTTAAGATAATTACCAAGTAAATACTATTTTAAGGAGGGTGTTGATCACATAGTTATGATAACCAGAAATCGTGTACGAGGATCGGGAGAAACGAATAACATTACCTAAGAAATGACTAACAGCCATTATTAAACGTGGATTACAACAATTAGAAGGGAATAAGAAGTATATTAATAGAAAATATTTACTCGGAAGATGTCAGTTTTTATTTTCCTTAGCTCTACGAAGTCCAAAAAACGCTGTTTGTGTCTGAATGTTGTCTGAAACTCCAGGCTGCTCCAATGCATAAGAATCCTACACACCCACAGTCGAGTCCTCCTCTTATAAGATCGACTGGAGAGCTAAAGCCCCCAAATAGGTTTTCTCACAGTCAATTTAAGTGACAAATTCGACCAGAAATTTAATTTAGTTTCTTCATGTGGCCTTGCATGACAAATCATACTTCAAGATTCAACGCTCCGTTTCAATTCAAGGTCTGTTGGAATGCATTTTTTTAATTTACTTAATTGTTTAATTTATTATTTTTATCAATGAATACTGAACGATGAACAAGAATAAGGAAGTTTTCTGTTAAGCGGGTTTTTATTATCAGTTCTCAGGTATGAAGTCTGGGTAGACTAGCGGTAGATTTTAGCGCAGCTTTGACGCGTTTAACGTGTAAGTACGAGGGACGTCCCAAAAGTACGAAGTGCTGGAAAAAATCGAAAACTCAACCAATTTAAAAAAAAAAAAATTATTCTTAAAGGTACGGATCTACTTTATTTTTCGACGTAGTCGCCATTCCGATTGATGCATTGGTACCGTGGTGCCAGTTTACGTAACCCCTTGTCGTACCATTCTGCGTCATGTTGTTTGAAGAATTCCGAGACTGCGGCTTCGAGTTCGGCGTTCGTACGGAACTTTCTTCCGGCCAGGTGGACTTTGAGGTGGGGGAAAAGGAAAAAGTCACTCGGTGCGAGGTCAAAAGCTTGCGAACTGCAGAAACTGTGTCCTCTCCACGAGAAGTGGAAGGGCGCCCACTTCGCTGTTCATCGTGCACACTTTCCCGCCCTTCCGGGAAACTTCTCTTCCACTTACGGACCATTTCGATGCTCATGACCCCTTCTCCATACGCTGAAGATTGTCTGCGGTGAATTTCGGGCACAGAAACATTCTCAAAAACTAAAAAACGGATCGCCGAACGGATTTCACAATTTGACGGGTTTTTCAATGTAGCAGCCGTGTTTACACTGGTGCTGATAAGCCGCAACAAGTGATAGCAACATAAGAAAAATTCAGTGTTGCCACCAGATGTAACACGAAGTATCCCCGTCGGAATTTTTTCCCTACGGCATTTTCCCACGGATTTACAAATGATCGGAACTTACTTTTGGGACGTCCCTCATAGTATTTACTTTAGTAACGTTGCAGGCGTTAACTCGATTGTGATGAAATTGCACGAGTGTTGGATCGTTTTATTAATTTGATGTATTTTTCTTCTTCGCAGATTATCCCGACACTGATGGTGGTTCCCCAGTTACTGAAATGGAAGTAGGTGTTAGAAGATTGAAAGGAGACGATGATATCGTTACGGCCTATAGAGGTAGAGAGACTGAGTGTTCTGTCAACGACCTAATTCCTGCCCAAAGTTATGCCTTCATGGTCCGCGCCTCCAACAAGGTTTGTTCTCCTTTTATCATCCATACTCCGTAGCACTTTTCAAATTTGATCGCTGAGCAGAATTTAAATATCGGGAAGAACCCGTTTACGTCGTCTGAAATTGTGACAAGTGGGCAGGAAAACGTCGGGAATCTCGATTGGTCTTATTTGTATTATACTATTGGTAATGAAAAGCCTTTAGTCTGTTCTTAGTTCACTGCTTGATAGCGTGAAGGCTCTGGCCGAGTGTGAGGCTTCCTCAATTCTTAATGCTCGTATACGTTCAAGTCTAGCTTCCTTTTTTGCACTCTATAGATTAATAGGGATAAGCGCATTGAGCCCACGCAAGCGCCCATATTATTGGTCTCAAGGCATATCAATTGTCCAGTCTTATGTTCTACCTTTTTCTTTTCGTGAAAAACAGTGTTATTTGGAAAGTAAACGAATTATTTGTATTGATGGCTCACAATTTTATGATTGAACTTGGCGAATTTGTTTTGTTTTTTTTTTAAACTGCATTTATTCCTGCGAATACTGTCAATATGGAAATTTCCCCTCATAATTAATAAAATACTTTTACTGAGGTAAAGGGCGATTATTTTGCAGGATCAAGGCAGTGGTGCTATGTTTAGCATATAGTTTCATTGCTTTCAATGTAATGTTCGCTTCTTCATTCTTGTTAATTTCACATTCTTAATACAATGTCATTTGTTTACGCGTTTAACGTTAATTTGTCTCATTGATTCACAGGTTGGGCCTGGAGCATGGTCACCACCCTTAGAAGTAACTTCCGGTAGTTGCGCTCCATCCCGTCCCGCTGCTCCAGTGATAACCCTCCTCCCCGGTGGCGTTGCCTGTTCCTGGACACCTCCTGCCGCCAACGGATCCTCAATTTCGCTTTACGTTCTCCAAATGTCAACTCCACCCTGCGAGTCTTACAGTTCCGTTTATACCGGGTCGGCTACTCACTGCGAAGTCAAACCAGTACCGCCTGCCACGCTTTGTGTTTTTAGATTGCAGGTTGGTTAGAGATAGAATTACTCCTTTCAATGCTAATGCCCAAAATAGACAATTTCACTGATGGTGATTTATTTTTTATTCAGGCTACTAACAGCATGGGCACGAGTGATTGGTCCGAGCTGGGAACCGTAGTTACGAATCCTGGAGCACCGAGCGCTGTGCTAGGTCTCCGTTATTCGTCCACCCCTACAAGTCTGACTCTTCACTGGGAAGCCGCAGTTGCGAATGGCGACCCAGTGACGCACTACACTGTAGAAGCGGGTGATGTTACGACGACAGTCACAGGCACCACTTGCTGCATTGAACATCTCACGCCAAATACTACCTACAAGTACGTACTTTTTAAAAATTATGCTCAAGTTTATTAGGTATGCCGTGCTTTGGACAAAGAATTACACTTACATGAAAATAAGAAAATAATACTTATTCTAATGAATGTCTCTGTCAGCAATATTTCTCATAAATCTGTACCAGGCTATCATGAAAATGTGATGAAAGTAGAAGTATGGCAACATCAGTTAGAAGCTCAAACTGCTACATCGTGGTGTTACGAATTAGAACTAGCTGAGGGCCAATTGCGAGCCATTTGGTAGTACATTAAAGTTTAATTCCTCAATTTCCCCTAATTTAGGCGGGTGGTTCATTAATAAATCCATTTGGGATGTTTTGAGCCCTTGAAACTCAACCGCTAGGATAGACTATTCTCTATCATGTTTCGTTTATTTATGACTAATATCAAAAATGGTTTGTCACTCCAGAATTCGTGTTCGAGGAGTGAACGGTGTTGGCTCGGGCGCGACAACAAGTTCCCGAGCTACGACTCTACCACTTCCACCTTCACCGCCACAGCTTAGCTGCGCAACTGCTGGCCACAATTACCTGAAGCTCCGCTGGGGACCACCCAATACCAATCCCAACAATCACGTTTTCACCATCACAATGACCACTCCAGCTGGGTAATACTTTGAGATTCGTTTAATCCACTCTTTGATTTAATAATCCAGTCAGTTATGTAATTTCGTTGATTGTGTCATTAATTAACGCCAATTTAAAGCCTAGTAGATTTACTAAGCATTTATTAGCAAATGCTGGATTGACTATTGGTTTGGTCTGGTGTTATTATTACAAATCTAATATAAGATTTCCTATTAACGAATTATATTTAACAGGACTCGCGTACTGCCTGATCGGCTCAATAGGCGTTTCACAATCTTCATCGGGAAACGCACTCATTTTTACTTTCCTTGGCTCTACGAAGTAGAAAGGAAAGTTATGTAATCGGCTGAAATTTTGAGTTCTCGTCAGATCTTTACGTTTCAGACCCCCCTGAGTCCGAAAAACACTATTTGGGAAAATGGTCTGTGTGTGTGTGTCAAACTTGATATCTAGCCTGCAGGTTACCATGAGACGCCAAAATAAGGGTTTGAACAAAATCCACCGAAAGTTAACTATAGTTATCATAGTGATCAAAACACCAAATTTTTTTTTCTCGAAAACGGCTCTAACGATTTTGATTAAATTTTTTATATTGGTAGCTCCCAATATGGCAACTATACCATAAAATTCCCATTCATGGGAAAATGACGAGAGCAGCACAATAAATTATCGAAACTTTCGACGAAATTAATTTTAGCGTGGTTTTTAGAGAAAACAACCGTACCAAATCAGCTGAAACATGATGTCTAGACTACAGGTTACTATGGGACGCCAAAATAAGGGTATGGACAAAATCTACCGAAAGTTAACTATAGTTATCATAGTGATCAAAACACCAAATTTTTTTCTCAAAAACGGCTCTAACGATTTTTTATATTGATAGCTCTCAATAAGGCAATGATACCGTAAAATTCCCATTCGGGGGAAAATGACGAGAGCGGCACAATAAATTATCAAAATTTTCGACCAAAAGCGTTTTTAGCGCAGTTTTTTCCTTATAAACACCGCTGGAATTTTTGTTGTATGTTAAAAAAATTGGTATTGTAGTCCAATCCAATACGTAAAGGGTGAGTGTTTAAAAATGCTCATGAGGTACATGAAATTCCTGAATTTCAACTACTGCCGTTTCGCTTACTACCAGTTCTAACTGTTATTACCCAATAGCTCTGCAAAAGTAATTACTATCCTTCTTAAAAAAATTCGTGTTTACAGCGTCATTGATTATCTGTGTACCAATTGCTCAATAAAGGTCGTGGAATGAGTACGAGCAGCACAATAAATTCCAGAACTGTAGGTGCTACCGTTTCCTGCTGCTGTGACGTGTTGTTTGACCAAGTTCAAAGGCCATGTACACAGTGAATTGACGTAGAGCTAAGGAAAGTTGTGTGTTGCAACGCACCAGATATTTCAATAATAAACTGACTTCGATCCGGGTCAGAGACAGTCTTGTTGACTTTGGTCTTGCCTCTGGTCTCTCACCGCACTGGCCAGGATACAAACTCCAATGACAAGTGACGCTAGCGGTCTCTTGTCTTGGTCTCAGTCGTGGCGTGAATAGAGTGAAGTTCTTACAGAAATTTCATATGAGTTGTGACCATACAATTAATGAACTGGACTTTATATATGCGGGAAAAACAGAGGTGCTGCTGCCTCTAAAATACTAATAAATTTGAAACTAATTCAAATAATCGAACTTCGTGCGGAGGAACAAATTAATTATTACATTTTAATAGGTGACCATGGAGGACAACCCACAAGTATAAACTGACTACATTGTGCAAACATCAATATTTTCTCAGTGTATACACTCAATTTTTGATTGAATTGATGTTTATTCCTAAAAAATGCTAAGTATACATATTTTCCCCCTTTCAGGAAACGCTCAAATGTGTACGAAGGAACTGGAACGAGTTGCAAGGTGTCTCGTCTTGTCGAACAAACTTCCTACAGTTTCACAATTGTAGCAGCCAATCAAACCGGCAAGGGCCCAGAAAGTGAAGTGTACACGTTTACAACCGCAATCGCTCCTCCTCCAACAATTAAAGGTACATCGTTTGAAATTGTTGAATTGCTAGTTGATTCGATACATGAATAGTTTTGCGGATTTTTATAAATAAATTATCAAAATTTTCGACCAAAAGCGTTTTTCGCGCAGTTTTTTTCTTATAAACTCCGATGGAATTTTTGTAGAATGTTAAAATAAATTAGTATTGTAGTCCAATCCAATACCTAAAGATTGAGTGTTTAAAAACGCTCATGAGATACATGGTGCTCACTCCAGAAATTCCTGAATTTCAACTACTGCCATTTCGCTTACTACCAGTTCTCAAAGTTTTTACCCAATAACTCTGCAAAAGTAATTACTATCCTTCTCAAAAAAAATTGTGTTTACAGCCTCATTAATTATCTGTGTACCAATTGCTCAATAATGGTCCTGGAATGAGTACGAACAGCACAATAAAATCTGGAACTGTAAGCGCTACCCCTTCCTGCTGCCATAAAGCGTTGTTTGACCAAGTTCAAAGGAACTGAGTGATAAATGAATTGATTAAATAGAATTAACCATGTACAAAGTGAATTGACGTAGAGCTAAGGAAAGTTGTGTGTTGCAACGCACCAGATATTTTTGTTAATAAATACCCATGTTTTCTAATATGTTCAGTTTTCGTCCTTCGTATTGTTTATGCAGTAAGGTGGCGCATTCCTGTATTTTGGTAGGTTCACGTCCAGTTGTCTTGACTAATTACTTAGTGTAGATGTTCCTCTTACGAATAATTTCTGCCTCCCAACTCCTGCAGGTTTCTCTTTATGTGGCAGTTTCCGTAATAACATCAGACCTGAAGTCTTGACTTTCACATTATTTGCGGCATTCTGCGAGCTCGTATTTAAAACGCCTCGAGAAATGTTAGTCCACTAATTGCGTTGGTTTTGAACATTCATTTTTTGACTTATGTGGGCCTATGAATTTAATTTTTTTCTAATCACTGTGGGCTGGGTAAAATATCTGTCAATTTCTAAAAGTTCAGTTCTCCCAGAATAACAGTATGAAAGGATTTTGTCTTTCATCCCTTCTGCAGTGGGACTTCAAAATGAAAGTAAACTCTGTAATTGTGAAACTTGAGACTGTAAGCCAGCAAAAGGTTGCTTTCTGATGGGCCTCAATTTCAATCTTAAGTCGTTTAGACAGTTCTACGAGATATGAGTAACAATCCCTTAAGGCAGGGGATTGGTCGGCAACCTTTTGAGTCGAAATAACCAAAAATTACAAAATTATTAAAGAGCTTATTTTTTAAACTCTCCATTCATAAGAAAAATATCTATTTAGTCTTATATGAGTAGTGTTTTTTACAAGAAATTTGATAATATATACGTGTGTGGTATTATTAGACAATCAGTTATTATTTAAGTAAAAAATGAGAACAATTAAACATTTACTCTTCTACTTGAAACAATAAACTATACGTCCCAGCCAAAAGCAATGGTGAATTCTCCAAACTGTCTTGCGTCAAAAGCAAATTAAAACCTACGTAGAAACAGCTGACAGCAGCGTTATTCGAGAGTTCTGACATACTGATGACAGTGGCGACGCGTGTCACTGAAAAGCGAGTACAATGGGCTGAAATGGTGCCCAATCCTCGTTAGTCGATTCAGAACAATTTTTAAATGTTGTTTTGACAATAAAATAAGTAATATTTGCGTATGGAACTAAAGAGCCGCAGTTTCATATCCAATGAGCCGCTGGTTGCTGACCCCTGCGGTAAGGCATCCCGGTTCCCTGTAGTAGACACGCATACCACACAACTTGCGTGTCTTTTTGAGCATCACAGTCTAATCATCTTAACTACAACTTAATAAACGAGGCCTTCAAACTGTCTCACTCGTGCGTTCCTTTTTGACGAAATTCAGTACGTTGTCGTAAGATTGATTTGCTAGTAAATACTATACAATTGCCGACGGCGTTGTAATAAACGTCGAATCTGAAAAAACTGAAAGCTCAAATTTAGTGATCTATGGAGTAAAATAAACTCAGTGAGGAAATTCTGAGTATCGTCTCATTATTTAAAACCTCAGGAGATGCGACGTGCTACTCCAATGAAATAATTTTAAAATAAAAAAAACCCCAGAAAACCTAGCGTAATCATTTGAAATGTGCATTTAGGGCAACTTTACCACTCAATCGACCATTTTTCTGGCCTTGGGCGTCTGGCGTTCCTTCCTTCGACTGTCCGTTGAGGGTGTTCCTCTGCTGGCCTTTTTCTGCTTGTTTACCCGTATAGCGTTGAGAGAAGCTCCTTGTTCCTGGGAAGACGATTCTTTCTTGACGGCAATGCTGACTATTTCCCTTAGAGTTTTAACAGAGTCTTCTTCGCAGATTCTATCCAATATGGGACCCTTCCGGAGACCAGTTACAAATTTTTGCTTCACGAAATCATCAAGTAGCGGTCCGAATTCGCACTCCATTGAATGCTTTTTAATTCTTACGAACCAATTGTTCACAGCTTCGCCCTGGTCTTGTCGTAGATTATCAAAAACTATTCGGTTTCTCCATACGGACACTTTAAGAGAGTACTGATTTGATAATAATTCCGTAAGCTGATCGAACTGGGTAAGTCAGGGTGACATAGCTCGCGTAAAACCTCGTAGACTGCGGGGCTGATTGCTGTTAGCAGTAAACATACGCGTCGTTCTCCCTGAACGTAGTTGCCCGAAAAATATTGATCCAAACGTTCAGTAAACGTTGACCATTTGTCTCCGATGTCAAATGTAAGTAGCTCACCTAATGCTGGTCCTCTCGCCAAGTATTTGAGGAAGTCTGCCGTGGGAAACCCGGTGGTCGGCGCGGTCGGTGGTTTTTCCATTCTCACCAAAATAAAAAACGAAAATTACGGGCCTTCCGTTAATAAAATAAAAGAGAATAAAACTGTTTACCTCGTCGCCACTGAAATAAATTGATTTAAGTAATGAAAAAGGATAAAACTGGATAATAAAATCGAGAACTTGGTAGCCATTACCAGATTAGAACATACTGCTTTATTCGTCCAACCTCTTCGTTCAACTTTGTGTAGCAGGTTGGCCAACATTGCATAATTAATAATGTATATGAAATAATTAATATAAATAATACATAACAATTAGGCTACTTTCACGAATGATGGATCAAGCTGCGTGTACGGCCACATGTTAAGTCTTGGCGATATCTCTAATTTTAATTCCCGGTGTCTATTCTGTTTTTCAGGTCTGAAAACTGTTGAAATCTCTAATAAAAGCTGCCGTATTGAATGGGTTGCGTTGAGACCCCAAGGATCTGACCAAATAGAGTACTCCGTACAATGTGCCCGCCTTCGAGAGCAAACCTTTAAGCAGGTCGGTAGAAATTGTGCTCTTAATTAAGGGTAAAACGGGGTTTCGCAAACTGCCCCTTTCCCGCCTCATTAGGCTCATCACGATTTCGTTTACTGATTACAGGTTTACAGAGGGGTTGAAAACGAATTTGAAATTAAGGAGCTGGACGCGAGTGCCGAATATCTGATTAAGGTTTGCGCCATTCGGCAAACCCTCAAGGGCCCTGTGGAAGGTCCTTATTGCTCTTCTATCAACATTTCTACTCCCCATGTTCACCACGAAACTGCGCCACAACAGTTAGTTAGGCCCCACACCCACCAGGTAAATGTTTTGTCGCATGGTTTGTTTAATATATCTGTTGTATATTTATGGGAAACGCTAACATTGGGCACTATTAGGTTACTTATGTACTGACTGACTCCTATTAAAGGCACTGGGCGATCGTGGTCTAGTGGTTAAGACATTGGTTCATAATTCTCGACGAAAGACAGGAATTGTGGATCTGAGCTCCGCGCGATTTGCCATAATTTTTGCCTGAGTCAGCAGCTTTTCAAAAGCATCTCCAAACTTACCTTCAGTACACATACTAACTGTAAAATGGTGTTCCCCTCGATAGATGAGGAGAATGGGTGGGGGTTTGAATAGCGCATTGAAGAGTTTATTCTCTTTGTCCGACGTCTTTTTCTCGAACAAATTGCTCAGGGAACTCCAATCATTCAAACCCTCGCGCTGTCTCCTTAACTGTTGAGGTAAACACCATCGTTTTCAATGCGCCATGGTGGTAGCAAATGTTACTGATCAGATTTGTTGTGGTACCTGACAGCCCTTGCGGCAGAAGGACAACTAAGTGACTACTCCCTCGTATTCTGGCTCAATATTGTGTTTTGAAAGGCTGCCGAGAATAATTGCGTCCAACGTTAACTTTCCTTAGCCCTTCTCATTGGAAAGGAGCGTTACTTAAAACAGGCAAAAATCTCTCCGCGATATTCTCTGTCAGAAAATAAGCTGTGTGTTTAAGGTGGCGTGCGGTTGAGTCAAAATGACCCAACTAAATCATCTGAAATCTTGAACAAATGAATGATAACGTAAAATTTTCGTTAGTGAAATAACGTTAAATTATCGAGTGTTGAGACGAAAATCCGTTTTGGTCCAGTTTTTTCCTTATAACGCCCGCTCACATGAAAGAAATCGCGTTGTTGGTAGTACAGTAAGTCACCTACAGAATGATAGTTTAATCGCAATTAAAAAATAAAACGAAATTCAGGAACTCCATATATTGTTGTTATTTTGTAGCTTTCCCACTATAAGTTTCAACACTCAACAAGTCAATCATGTTGGCCAGTCCGAAATATTACCCGTTCGCTGGTTACCTATTAAAGTCGTGTTTATATTCGAGGAAACACAATAAGTTCCAAAACCTCGAGCCAATTTTTGGCTAATTTATACCGAGTTCCTGGAAACTTGATTGGAGTAGCTGCTAGAGTGACAAAAATCCCTGAATGCAGGTGGGGCTGAGGAAAGTTGTGTGATACGTCGCACATGATGTTTAAGAATTATAGTAGACAGCCACTGTGACAAGCTAGGCAGTGATAAAACGGCCTAATACTGTTTTTAGTACAAAACTTTTTTCTCTACACATATCTCCATGAAAATACGGCGAACGGAGATATAGGCCTATGAAGCAAAAATAGGGTTTTAAAGCTTTTTGGCAAAACGGCTTTAGCGATTTTCACCAAACTCACAGAACTCAAATGGTTAATACCTGTATGTTGTTCTCAATAAGAGGAACCTGTGACATGTGCAGGTGTGCGCTGGGCATATGCCTGTGACATTGGAGCGGGTACCTAGCTTCGTAGCCTCAACCCCTCTCATGCCAGCAACAGACAGCTCTCTGGGGGGGATTTCCAACGAAAATACTGTCCCCATGAGGCCAAACACATGACTTCCTGGCCGGTAGCGTCACTCTAACCTACCACTATGAACCTACTAACACACTCACACAATAAATACATGAACTGGTTCTCATATTAGACCCTTTATGACTACTTATGACTTTATTTCAAGTTTATACAAAACTAAGCACTGTTGCTAAATTAATATGTTCGTAGCAACAATGATAATATTTTGTTAAGTGCTAAATCCAATGCTAGTCACTACATTTTGTTTTCTATAAATGTTCCTGTAGAAATGCGTTGAACGAAGATAGAGCGCACGCATATTTATGAACTTGTGATGGAGAGGGAAGGGTTTGCAACAATAGTGTGGTTGGTAGTAAATACAGGATTTAGAAATTTCAAGAAAATTGTGCTGTAACGTAAATAGCTCCAAAATGTTGGAAGTACTCACTTAAAACAATAAAATGCAAGAAGTCACCCCCGCAACAACAGACAAGTACCTGGGCATCGTCTTTTCCCCCAGAGGCCGCCCCACCCAACACCTTGCCCTACTCAGGGCCAAGTGCTCCGTCCTAACAGCTCAGGTCAGGTCATTCTGTGGACCAACATGGGGAGCGTCCCCGCATGCTCGCTACCGTACTACCATGCTTCTTTCTCCCCATCATACTATACGCTGCATCTGCTTGGTGGATCCACCGCCCCCCTTGGAACGCGATCGGCAGAGGGCGCGTACGATACAGAGGGATCTTCTCCTGGTGACTCTGCCAGCGTATCGAACCACATCCCACCTAGCACTGCAGGTGCTTGCGGGGACTCTCCCCCTCGACCTGGCCATGGATCGCGCCACTCTGCGGACCGCCATCCGGCGAGGAGCCCTGAACAACTACCGGGAGCCCTTGAGTCACAGGTGCTCACTCTCCGGCTTGAGGCCTCCACTGAGCACTGCCTCAACCTAGCAGACGAGGCGACCCTCGATTGGTGGCAGGCACGTTGGGCAGGCACGCTCATTCCCCCTGCTGAGAGTGCAGCGACGCTCCTGTCCAGTAGAGCGGCTAGGCGCAGGTTCGCCATATTTGCTCAAGCATGGGCGGCAAGGCGAAAACAGCTTGAAACCTGGTCTCCTGATATCCCTCCCCAACAACCCCCCCTACAATAAGGCCACCACACTCTAACCCGAGCTCACCTTCTAGAGCTTCTATTTGAACGAGAGGCACGCCCATCGGACCAGGGCTGGTCATGAAAAACCTTAACCCTCCCCTTAGCACCAACGAGCCGGTAGGCCACAAGCGGCCTGGCCCGTTTCCCCATTTGAATAAAATGCAAGATAACGAAATATAAACGAAACTGAATTAGAGAATGAATTATTGTGAGATATTTAATCGACTATTGATTGATTGAAACTCTTGTTGGACATATGACTTGTAGGCTTGTGAGCGTTTTAAATCGGTGAGTATAATCCCAATCATTTGCCGTTATTTTGTACAATTTTCAATAAAAAGCCCTCGTATTGTTCAAGGTCGGGGGACGACAGCCATTGACGGACCAGCAATGGGCGGGAATAATCCTGTCTGCATTTATCGTCCTCGCTGTTCTATTTGCAATGCTCATCGCACACATCATCTACTAAGAGCGTTAGAGAAAAAAATAGAGAGAGAAAGAGAACATATAAACTGTCAAGAAAAAACGTTCGTCAGGCCGTCGACATATCCATTAAGAGCTCCAAACGCATGGTTGGCGCCCGTTCTACGGCCGTCAGACATTTGTTGGTCTCTCGCGTCTGTAAGGGAAATTTATTGGTGTTACTCGTGACATTGCGTACCAGTTTCTATTTAAATTGCACACTGTTGTGCGCACATCCGTGTTTGCTATAGAGAACTTATTTTTATAAAGCTGTTTGATATTCCATGCAGTATTTGGGCGAGGAGTGTTGAAAACACTATAAACGAGAAAGTAATAATATAAATAGGCACGTTTATGTAATATACCGTTATAGACAATTATGTGCAAATGGGTTTATGAATTAATTAAATTGTGTATATATTCTATATAAATAATGTACTCTCTTATTTTTTTAGTGTAATTCGTATGTAAATATGTACACGAGTTGTACTCGCTCTTAAAAATGAAAGCGGTGGATACCTGAAAAGACTCAAGAAGGCAACGCGAATGTTAACGCTGATTTATTTTGAAATTCGTTCTCGAAATCACCTGAAAACTAACCAGTCTCCTTTTCCTAAACACCGCGAACTTTTTGTTTAAATTCTACTGTCAAAGGCGTATTCTTGTAAAACACTGTTTAGACATCTTGAGTTTTTTCCCCAACCGCTCATCTCCTTTAATTGGTTTTATATTCGGGTGCACACTCATCTCTTCAATTACCCTCAAAGATGGGGTTTATTATTTTTTATTGCGATAACTTTATTAGTCCAGTTGAAAAGGCTTTTTATATTTAAAAAAAATTATCGCAGCATATGATGAATGCTATCGCAAATTTCGTTGGGTCGTGGCAATATTTATCAAACGTTATTTTTTTAAATTGTTTTCAAAAGATTTGTTATTGAATGTATTTGTCGGCAGCTACGCAAAAAGAAAATCTTGAGGAGTACCGAGCTAAGTCCTGGGTGTAGTTACAATTTGGACATTGTTTGTGAGAGTTCATTGTGTCATCTTGAGGGCTGTTAGTGTGAACAGAACGTTCGAGTCGTGCGGGAGTTATTGTGGGAGTAAATGATAACATTCTGTTGTTTCTTTACTACAGCCCTGCGGGCTGAGGGAAAATGTGGAGATGTGACCCTCGATCAGTCCTTACAGCTGTTAGTGATTAGTTATGTCTACGAGAGAAGCCAGGCTCTCATACACTTTGAGTTCAAACCATGGGCAAGACCACGTATTTTGGTCGAACAATAAATGGGTATGATCAGTAGGAAGTTGAGTCCAGAGCCACAATGTGCGTTTGAGGTTTTTTGGTTCTCAACTTTTTCTATCTCGCGAGATTCGTCGTTCTAGCGGTTTCCTTTGTCCTGAAAAAAAGGATGAAGTGTTGAGTACGCAATCCTAAAACTCGACTGGCTTACTCGATAATTACGCCTTAGTAGAGGCAACAGATGAGCTCTGGCCAGCAATCGCTCCTGAACCTCCTTTCCACACGCCGCTTTCAGTCTCAAAATACAAAAATAACGAAAAATTGGAGTTAGAAAACGTACGAAATCGACGAGTTGTTTTTTAAAAAGGCGGAATTAATGGAGAGGTGTCAACATCGCAGTGAAGCGTCCAGTGAATTGTTGATTCCAGCTGGCGAGGCAGGTCTTAGCTCTTGAATCCAGTTAGGCTGGTGTTTGCTCATAGCGTTCTCATTGCCCACCCCCTCCCTGCAGGATTGCTCTCCTTCTTTCAAAGAGATTACAAGGGTAGGCGAGCGTTCCTTTTTTTCAGACTCTGGTCGTTTGCGTTAGTCCATTGTGGTCTCACAAATGTTCCCTTTCAGTTCCCTCTGTCATTTGATTTTTTGTTTAATCCGTAGGTTAATGGCCCTTCTCCCTTCTAAAAGAGGATCTATATTTCTTCAGTGTTGGCTCAATGAGAGAAGTCCAAAGTTCAAAAGCAGTCACCACGTGGACTGGACGATAGACACCAAGATCAGTTCTATTATTTGAACTGTAGTAGGGGACTTTGCTGTACCGCTGATTTCAAGGATGTCTGCGGTTGTTTTCAGGATGGTTGGTGCTCAATAGTGAGTGTAGGCCAGATGCTGTTTAAGGTAGAACATACCTTTGGCCACTGCACTTCAGGGTCGCTTGGGCATTCAGCCCACCAAGTAGTCTGTTAGCGTCTTGTGGAGCTCGAGCTCGAACGCTGTTTTTTGGGCGAATTACGCGAGCCGCACTCAGCCCTGTCTTGATTTGTTGTTCTACGTTGGATGTGTACAAGTTTTCCCCAGCCCATTTTTTGTCATTTCTCATACGCACTTGGTCAGCTTCCTAGTGCCCCCCTCGTAAATATCCTGTCGTCTTTTCGTTCTAATCCAAATGAGTCAACGTCGCATCCCTTCTAATCACTCCCTGGCGATGTTATTAAATCGTATCGAAATAGCGTTAGTTGTTAGTAGCTGCACTCTTATTAAATCTCAATACTACGCCTTAAGATAAATTTGCGTCGAGTCTGGTGTCTTCCTACTTGGTTCAAGCTTGTAATCACGGTCTAATTTTCAAACAATGGTTGTTATAGCTGCAGCTTAAGAAAGTTAATTCAATTGCCACTTCATCAGGTTGACGGTAAGAGCGTAGAAGCCGTGAATTTTCGCGCTACTGCGACCTGCTCACTTGAGTATTACGATTTAATCTCCTTATAACCCTTGACGCACGAGAAACGAATGAAAGTCCCCTTATTATCCCGCGTAATTTGGAAATTCCCTAATCTTTGAGCGTT
The DNA here is from genome assembly GCA_020466155.1 of Pachypeltis micranthus. Lineage (NCBI taxonomy): Eukaryota > Metazoa > Arthropoda > Insecta > Hemiptera > Miridae > Pachypeltis > Pachypeltis micranthus. The sequence goes on from CM035777.1 coordinate 17,083,071, forward strand.
TGCTGCATCGTGTTTACTCTCACCACTACAGTGAATCCTTACGTTAAAACCAGTATAATTTCACACCTGGTTAATGCGACACGGTGCTTTGTTACCAAATGAAACAAAAACCCCGTTTCTTCCTGCGCAATGTTTATGAGGGTTCCTCGCATTTAAGTATTGCTCAGATAACCCGGTCAATTTTAATTACAGTTGGTAATTTTTGCTTGTACTGTAGGCGAAGACTGCTAGAATAAATGTGTTGGTGTACTGTGAAAGGTTTTATGATATATGAAGTAGGTATAATGTAATGAGCGGAGGCGAACGTCGTATTGGCACCTGAAAACACCTGTTAATTAGCTCCCTAGTTAAATCAGTCGGAACTTGAGCGTAGCTAATCGTATTGATGCGGTATATTCGAGTGAATCAAGACTAGTTTTCTGAGCTTTTTTGAAGTTTCATTTAAAAGTTTGCTTAATGTTTGAAACAAGCACATCACTGGACGGATCAACCAGGTTACAAAGCCCCACATATCACGCCTTGTGCGAGTATCCACCAGAGGCTGACTGGGAGTTCAAAGTTCGGTCAATTGAAAGGTAAATTGATCTTGATTTTATTACGCCTCGCGCGCTTTTTGGTTTCAATTAAAGCGAAGGGTTTCCCCATCCAGTTGAATCTATTGGTTGCTCACGATACGAGCGAGGGGATTTATTCATTCCACGAGGAGCTCTTCATCCGGTAACCTGAAAGCAATATTCAGTATTGGCAGTTGCTAAATTGGTTTGGCTTGGGATCTCGTAATATTCTCACTTCTAACTTCCTGAGCTGCTTGTAATTTGACAATAGCTAGTTGGAATTTTTTAAAACTATTGTCCAAATATTAGCGGGTCCTGTGTCATAATATGATTTTTGATAATTTTTGTTTACATGGAGGTATTTAGGTGAAACGAGTCGTGTTCAAGAGAAAATAAAAACCAGAATGTCAACAATTAATGCTATTAAAACGAACACGCGCTCTTCTTTCTTTCTGAGGATGTGCCAGTGTGAACAACTCTCAGCACCTCTACAAAATATTGAAGCCCACAAACTGACAACATTAATCGAATAGAATACTCGACTATTTCAGTAAAAAATTGCTCAAATCTTACCGCCGGAATGGGTTCTTTTGAGCGGAATCAGCGGTTTGCTGAGTTTTGTCATTATTGACAATATTTTTCCCTGTACAGGCGAGAGGAAGTCAGGTTCGCGGCTCATCGTAATACTTAGGAATTTAAACGGGTTGGGAAAGTTATATAATGCGCGTTAGAGAAGAATTTCGGAGTTAAGGTGGGAACAACATAACGAGAATCGCATCTGCTTTTCATGGCTACAAAAAGCAACAACACACCTCGATATGTTCCGTATCTCAGAACTAAGACGCTGTATAGGTGTTTTCTTTTAGCACGATTTCGTGTAAATTGAGTGTCACTTCAAATCTCTCGTTGCATGCCACGCGTCTAGTGAACTGAATGATTTTAATCAATTTACCATTTCGATTTAACTTGGTTTTTTGACCGAGATCATTTTCCTAATTGCCCAAAACAGCAGCTCTGAATGGCAGAATTATGAAGAAATATCACGAAATCTGTTACAGTCCTATCGAATAACCGGAAAAGAACCAACGTAAATCGTCCTGTTCAAAAAAAAATTTTACGCGATAGGTTGCCTGCTCCCTGTCAAAGCACTAAAATGGTTTAGCGGTCAACGTAAAGTTACGAGGACATTTTTGGTTGATAGCCCCCGTTTAACTGCTTAAATATATTCGAACGACGTAAAAACTGAGGCAATTAAATCCAAGATAGCGGAACCCGGACAGACCGTGATGAAACTTCAACTTTTTTAAATAAAAAACTGAAGACCACCTATATAATCCGAAGGACGCGCTACCGGATACCAACTGAAGATTTGAAGACGACGATTTAAATGTTGTGAAACGGTAGCTGTTAAATGAGATCGAACTTCCTTCGCAGGGGCCAAACAATATACGCGATAAGTCCTAAGCTTCAGGTAACCGGCATTTGACTGGCCCTAACTTGACTTCTTTCGTGGATTACCTTTTGTTCGGGTCAAAGGAAACACACGCCGTGGCACCCGCTTACTGTTTTCAAATAACTTAGAAGCGTTTGAATCTAGTTTCTTTAAACCTACGCGCAAAAAGATGTAGTCAGCCAAATCCACTATGCTCATTTGCTTCAGAGCGCTCACAGGTTCAACGAAATTGCTGAGAACTTGATTCAAACCCTGACTTAAAGTTGGACTTCTTATCAATATAAGTTGACGCTAAGGACCTTCTGTCTTTGAATCTATCCTGAAGAATTTGAAGAATTAGCTCATAATTTTCTACGCGCGCCAATGAAGTTAGTTCCTCCATCGGACAGCAGAAGAGAACACTGTCCACATTGGGAGAGGAAGCGTTTATAAGTGGCACCCAACGCTCCTCTTTTTTGACAAATCCAAAAGTGTGCCGTTTTCAGTTATTTTCATTTTATCATACTCCTTTAATAGTGTGTGCGATGAATAGTGGTAGAAAACCAGCGCCAACACTCCGAACTATTTTAGGCTGGAAAATAAACCTGGAATCCTTTTTTCCCCTTCACATTTCCAATCCCAACCCTCTTTTCACAGCCAGGTAAGCCGTATGTATACCTTCAGTTACGCAATGTTTTCGAGGTGAGCCAATTTTTATTTTATTTTTAACGATGAAAATTAAAAGGAACTAATAATCTAGGCTCGTGTTGACCAAAATGGGTTGAGTGTGAGATGCACAATTGAGAAATTGCGTAGAATTGGTGAGAGACTCCATAGTAGACTGGATAGATGTGGCACTGCAGTAGATAAGGTCAGTCTATATCCGAAGCGCACATTTGACTCTGTAGTAGTTGTGATGCCCTGTCCGCTTAGGCTAGAGTTCACAAATGTGAGCCTTCTTCGTAGTTGTAGTGATTACTGCATCGAGTTCGTCCTGCACCACGGCGGGCAATTGTCTTATAGCAAAGACAGTGCGACTGAGTTCACTCGCTATTAGACTCATTCCTGTTGCCATGCGTGCCGGAACTGAAGGAGACCGAAATCGATACACGTTCGATCGAATCGGCTAGATGTCGTACAGTGCGAGCGCTGCCGAGATCGTGATCTCAATCCAGTCGAAATTTAGTGTCCATTTCCCATTTTGATCATCATGCCGGGATATCCGTTGCTTGTGGTCGGCAGTTGAATTTGCATCAGGAGAGTAGATGCTAGACAAGAATTGGGTGATGTTTCTGCTGAGAATGGATCTCGTCACATTCCTATATGATACCAAGTGCCGAGAAAGATCCTTAGTGTATTCACGTATTGAGAGTGTCAAGTTCAGGATGATTGGTTGCACCCCTTGTGTTATAAAACTCCCTTCTACTAAGCGAGTGGAGATATAACTGTAAACTGCCTTTTTTAAATCCATGTGACTGTAAGGGGGTGGAACTGATGGTTTAAGGAGCAGCCTATCAAACTCCCACTCACCACTCAATGGTCACCAGAAGACAATGAGCTCGTCCTTATGGGCTCGGGAGTCAATTTAAGACGTAGATAGAAGCCATCGAGTAGGTGGTCGCTTGCTCTGTTGCTTTGAGACTCCAGACTTTGCATTTTTCAGCCTTCCTGTGCTCCATCCACCAATCCCAGCAATCAGCCGGCTCAGTAAGTGAGGATCCCACTAGAGCAGAGTCTAATGCTGTTTTGTCTGCAAGATGACCATACATGATTGTATCCGATTGCCTGATATGATCTGTCCAATTCAAACCAGAGAGAGCTTATCAGAATGGATTGGATACTGTACTATACCCATGATCTGGGTCTGTAGATTTTGGGGACACTGATGTCATATATCATGCAACTGCCGACCAAAATGATACCAGTTGAAGACCGAGCCAACACCTCTGTGAAACTGACATCTTGGAGAATCATGTAATCGCTCCCCATCTTATGGTTTATATATTAGGCAGTCTTCTGTAATACGTCGTCTCGTATATAGCTTAAGGACTTGGTCACAAGAGATGAGTATGACTGATTGTATTCGAGTATTTTCTTCTAGCATGGTCATAATAGAATTGAGCTTGCTGAAATAATGGGACTTCTGGAAGACCTGCATCCCTGATATTAGGCCACTTTGCTGTGAAACTATTGTTCAAGGTGCTGAGGTCAGATATGATCCGCTGAGTGCTCAGGTCTTCAGTCAGGAATTTTTGTTGTTCCGTTTCATTAGTTAGGGCTTGAATGTGGCCTGCACGTGGTCCTTGACATTTTGCTCAATAGCCGATGCTGTGGAGATAAGGGCCCTGTAGTTATGGCACACTAGTTAGTCTTAGATCCTCTAGATCGTTCGCGTCGGCCCCACCATAAAGTGCCCTAGCCAAACTCCAATCATACGATAGAAGTCCATGGTCGCACACATCTGAGGAGTATCAAGCGACCACCTTGTTTGTGCCCTCTGGTCTCCCGTGTGTAACATCATCGCATATATCGTCATTCGGGAAATTTTCACCGGCCCACTCTTGATCTGACGGATGTAGTGATTGGAACAAGTAAAACGGGTGATCTCCTCCAATCTTGGATGATGAACTTGAATGGGATCGGGCTGATTATGACTACTGACCGAATGAACACCTCGATGTACTGTCTATGGGTGACTGATTCTCCCATACAGTGCCCATCAGTGATGGACGAGCTACACAGCACCCGCACACCCCGACAAAAACGCAACACCACCTTTCGACATTAGATCATTTTTCCTTCAGAAATCACAACTCCCCCCCCCACCCCTCGCACGGTTCCCAACCAATATTTTTAACGCACCCGTTCATAACGCCCAATTGTCATTATTATACAGTAGATACAGCTAACTGTGCAATATTATTGAAGAGTAATCTCTAATCCTCTTTACAGTTACCCTTTTTCTTGTATTTTGTTCGTCGAGTTTGTCTCCTCGTGCGGCAAATATTGCTACGCAGAATGCTCGAGTTTCCTGGAGAATAGCTTGCATTTATCTATGTTTTTGCGTATCATGTTTTGTCTTCCACTAGTTAATTTTCCCTTGGTTTTAGTATGACGTTATCGTCTATGTATTTCATTTTTATCTATATATTTGTACTTCATTGCTTCGATGAGTCGAAATTTCAACTGTATTTTTTTTCTAGAGCAAATTTTTGATTATTACTTATTTATTGGTATTTAATTTTTATTGGGTCGATATAAATTTATTTATTCTATTAAGACGAGGATTGTAATAGTTATTGTAACTGTTGCGTTGTGTGGTGTATAATCGAAGTCTCTCTTTCTGTGGACTTTATTGGCGCATTTCATGTTGACTCATTTGGTTAGTTGTTGGACGTTTCAATTAATGTAGACGGTGTTCAAGAATGTGAGCCAACTAGGGTTTTTTTGGAGACAGCCGGTTTGTGATTGATATTGTTAGCCTTCTGCTCATATGTGCGGGTAGTTAATTATGTTGCTACAAATTCGCTGACTGATGAAATCATATTTCGGTTCTGTTGAACGTAATTGTGGGGTTGAGGTGGTTTCGTGTTTAGACAGGGGTAACCATAAGAGAGACTGGAGCAGCTTCAGCTCCTTGAAACGTCAAGGATGGGGCGTGAGTATTAACGTTTGAGTTGACACCTGAATCAATCGAGTGGAGTTGTGAATTATTGTTGCCAGGTTGATTGGATAGACTGGTGGTGTCCTGTGGGGAGCTCTTTTGACATAAAGTTGTCATCTTTAGCGTGTAAGCTAGTAATCACAACTAGAACTTGCGTCAGTCAGAATGTGTCGACTGTATGTGTTCTGTATCATTCGACAAGGACTTCCTCGCAGATTATGCAGAATGGATACTCTACCGACCTCTCCCTCATTCTGCAGACGCACTCAGAAACTGCCAGTGTCAGTCAGAAATTGAGTGAGGTTTTCTGAGCCTTCTCTATGTCTCTGGCCTCACTCTCATTTCCCAATATTTCTGTTAAGTGGGAGAATATGCCTACGGGCAGTCTCTTACTGCGCAAGGAGCAACGTACGACGAGCCATTAAAAGCTGCTGGTCCTTCCCCTCCTTGGCGTGAGGCTGTCCGAGCCAGGCGGGGATAGAACCAGTGGCCACAGCAAACTGCCATTGGTCCCGCAACTTCATTGGATGCGCTGCAGTCAGTGCGCCTGAAGGCTGCCTCCTTGTTATCTCTCTCTCTCTCCTTACCTCCATAAAATGTGCACAATTTGTTGACGACTCGAGCGTGAACCCTGGTTCCAGTAATTGTGGCATCTAGGACGCCAGAATCTGAAGCTCAACTGAATGTGTGTTTTGCCTGTTTAGATCTGTTCGTTCTGTACTCCTTAAACCTTCAGCGACTTGTATTTGCTGACCACATTTTGTGAGATGCGCTTACCCTCGTAACATACAAAACTAAAGCTTCCTTATTAGGCGCAAACGTTTATCTGAAGCTTAACAGGAAAGGGTGTGGCTTAAGCGGGAAGGGGTGCTGAGGCTGAAATGGCTTCTGAGAACTGGTTCAAATTTGAGCGAAACCTCCAAACCTACGCGAAGCAATGTGTAACATCCCTCAACAGCCTGAAAAGATCACTACCTAATTATCGCTTTGGGACGAAGTCACAGGTCTTCATGCACCCACTACAGTTCAGGATCGAGCGATTTGGAGGAAAGTCAGGGGTACAATATGTGTGTAATTAATTTATCACTACTAAAGTTGGCCAAATTTGAAAGGATATTGCACTCGATGCGCTGATGGGGTACCGAGGCTACTATTGATGAAAAGAACCTTGTAATTCACAAATGATCAATTTGTGAATCAGCTCACGAATTTTGACCAAAATAAAATGAAACCTCAAGCGAGCCTTAACGATCCCGTTCGACACTTTGCCTAGTTGTAATTCTCGCAAAGAAGTTATACCTAAAAGCCACACGAAATTCTAAGACTCAAGCGAGGATTAGGTCGAGATCTAATAATAGATGGCAATATACGAGGGTGAATCAAATATAAACAAGACTTATTTTTAAAAATATTTATTTTGATTTTAAACGCACAATCAAAGTTTATTTTTCGACATAATCTCCTGATTTATAAACACATTTTTCCCAGCGTATAGGTATTTTTTTAAGTCCTTCCACGTAAAAAGAATCAGGTCGTGTTTGTAGCCAATTGCGCACATATGCTTCAACCTCATTATCGCTGTGGAATTTTTGCCCTCCCAAAGCTTCCTTGAGAGGACCAAAAACGTGGAAGTCGCAGGGAGACAGGTCTGGACTCTATGGAGGGTGTTCCAGTGTCTCCCAACCCAGTTGCTCCAATTGTACGGTCAGGGCTGCCGTATGGGGGCGAGCATTGTCATGGAGAAGAATCACTTTTTTCATCGGAAGGTCTCGTCTTTTGCGGCGATACAAGTCTGACCTCAGTCAAAATTTGGCAGTAGTATGCCGCATTAATTGTTCTGCGCTCATGCAAAAAATCAAGGCGCAGCAGGCCACGCTGGTCAAAAAAAAAAACAGTAGCCAAAACCTTGCCAGCCGATAATCGTGACTTGGCTTTCACTGGTCTTGGCTTCTCCTTTCTTCCTCCACTCCATACTCGCTTGTTTCGACTCAGACTTTCGACTTCCCGAAATCGTGCAAGAAGACGCTCACACACACTTGAAAACGATTCAGTTCCTGGTCAACTGTGAGAAGGCGAGGAACCCACCTGGCACACACCTCGCGATACCCGAGCTCCTCTGAGAGTATAGAGTAAGCGCTCCCATAACTTATTCCAACCTCCATTGCAATATCCGAAGTTGTTAGACGCCTATCGCCTTCAACAAGTTGACGAACACTGGCGATGTTGCCCGCTGTAATGCTGGTGCGGGGTCTGCGGTCATGGCTCTCATTTTTGTTGTGGATTGCAAATGAATCACGAATTAACAACTTTATTTAGGAACTTAATAACACGCTCTTTAGGAACCCCCATCACTAAAAACTCCCCTTATCTAACTTCCTCTTCCCCTCCACTATTTATTGCCCCTCGAAGGGTGGTTTGTTACAACATCCCTTCTCAAGAAGAAAAACAAAAAATTGGATCACACCCAGTAAACAAACTTCAAGAACATATATACAATAGGCATGAGAAATATACAAGAGACACGAGAAAACAAACAATGGGCTTCTCAAGAGATAATAAAGTCCTGGAACTTTGCAGGCATCCTGTTGGCCCGGGTAGACCTTCGGGGACCCTCTTCAGGGGCTGCCTCATCTTCAGCCATTGAGTCCTCTGTCGCTGAGGGCCTTGGAGATGGCAGTTCACAAATCGGAGATGTGGGAATCTTCTTTGTACACGTTGAGTTACGGGTCAAAACAGCCTCCCCTCTAGCTGCCGTTATCTGAGAGCCCCTAACATCCACAACTGTATATGGATTAGGGTCAAAGTTAGGGGTATACTTGTCTCGTTTTGGTTGACGAATCATCACCTGGTCTCCCACATATTATGAGGTTGAGTTCGACGCTTGCTGTCAACATACTCCTTCATCCTCAACTTGCTTTGATTGTCCAATAACTTGAGCTGCTCGTCAAGCTCATCTTGCTGTGCAGGCAAAGAGCTAGGCAGGAACGTCCGGAAATTACAGCGAAGTAAGGCTACAGCGGGTGAAATATGAGTTGCAGAATGAGGGGTTGCCCGGTATTGCAGTAGAAACTCTGGAAGATGGAGCTCCCAATTCTTCTCTTCCAAAAGCAAAGCTTTGACAGTCTTGTTGAGCGTTGACTGCGTTCACGGTTCAACACGTTCACAGCCCTCCACGAACTGTTTATGCCAAGCAAACACTCTAGCTCGCGACAGCGTCTCTTCCTCGAACTGTGCAGTCAATCTTCTCAAGATTTCGGCCGGTTTTACACCTCCTGCAGATAAAAACTTGATAACAATACGTTGCGCAATAGAGGGAGGTACCTCCTGCTCGGACATCGTAACGATGTGCTTCCCTCACTCCTGACAAACCAACCTAACAGCTAATAACAGCGGAACGTTCTTCCATCACTATTGCGCGCGCAGGTCCAAAAGTCTCGTTTATATTTGATTCACCCTCGTATATCCGCTCTAAATTGTAACGAAGTCGGGGGCCACAAATGAAAAAAAGAGCGGTTAGGAGTATTACGCAAATTAGTTCCTGCACATCCGCTGTCTCTGGAGATCTAATCCAATCAAAATTAGAAGCTCAATCCTCCCCTTTTGAACGAAGAAATGTAACAGCACAAAACAAGTCTCACTCAACTACCGTAAACCCCCCTATTGAACATCACAACAATCGTAAATTTACAAAACCACCAACAAATTGTCAATCGTAACTGTATTTAAATATTTTATTTTTGTTGAATATTTTGTCATATATCTTCGTTGAAACTGATTTTGTGACGAAGCTGTTTATTATTGAAGAACAGCGAATTCAGGCCTATTTTTAAGTGTTGCGCTTCTTTTCCTATTGTGTGTGTACAACAACGTAACGTCAGTGGCGTCGTTTGTTGATAGCAAGTATTTAATCGTACACAAAGCTCTAAATCGGCTTCATATTAATTGGCAACTTATTCGGTTTTGAGTAGGGAGCGCCTCGATATCTTTAAAAAAAAGCGATTTTAAGCGAATTGTGTAGTAGTTTGAAATGAACAGTTCTGGGTGTTGAAAGCGCGTTGCTCGTTGATTTGTAATTTGTGCACTTCGGCGCGCGTTTTGTCTACAAATTGCCTTAGAAAGACTTTGTTCCTAGTTACGAGTCAACCGTCAACACTCCTCCTACCGCCGCCTGATAAAAAATGTAGTCGGGGTCCTAATTCTAAGTTTAACGCTCGTGATGAAATTGAATCGATCGAACTAAACGGCCTTTTTGAGTAAATTTTTGCGTTCCGAATGTAGAATATTTGCGCCTACTTACGTTAAGGGAGCAAAACGTATTTGTGTTTTTGTTGCCAATCGCACTTTTGCCCGCTAATTAGGGATTTTGTTGAGAAGTTTTCTGTTCACTCGGAATTCGATAGGTTTGCCTTAAATTAAATAAACGGTGAAGGTTTAAAGCCCAAGGTCGACGTGTGTTGTGTCTCGTCAGGCGCGTTCAATAACACGCTGGAGGATTTACTTTTAAGTATATCCCAAGTCCGCTCATTAAAAAAAAAACGAAAAAAAATGTCAATCCTAAAATTATGAAATTCCCGCGATATACGTGACTGTTGGTGCATTTCTTATTTTAAAATGTTAACCTTATTAGAGTACTGTTGTTATTTACATTTGTATCGGCTCTCACTGATCTTGTATTTTAATCTTGATAGCTCTCTAGAGAAGCAAAACGAACGAACTCATTTTTTCCCCCCCCTTCGCTGAGCGTTGTTGCTACACTCCACGATATTGTGTCCGTGTCCGCGGTCTTTCCGTTTTGTCGTTCGACCGTTAATTTCGTTCCTTTTGCTTCCTGCGTCTTAGGTGTCGTTAATATTCCGTGATTTGTGGGGTTGGGTAGGGGAGGGGGGTTGAAAGAAAGGAAGGTTATAGCTGGGTCGGAGTGGGGGCTCGTTCATTTATTAATTGAATCTATTTTTATTCGTGTTCAATAAGTGAAGAAAACCTAAGCGCGAATTGAGTCGTGCGGAAGGGTGAAATTTCTACTTCCTTGTGAACGACAAAAAAAAAAGAAATTAATAGTTACTGTTTGTTACTTTATATAATGAAATATAATTAACATGAATTGTTATGGTTTTAGGTGCAGTCATCGCGAAAAGGAATATAATGAAATCGATAGGATTAATTAAATAAATTAATTATATACGCATAAATATATATATTGAAAACATTTACATGCTATATTTTATGTATGTCGATTATCTATATTATTAAAGTTTCCACTGAAAACGAAGTGATTGCGTTTATGTTGCCTTCCGAGTTTTTATCCAGATGTTGAAGCGCGTCTCAACGAGAAATCACTGACTTGTTTTGCGATGAGCGTATTTTACGAGCGACGATAGTTCGTCCTTCCTGTAGTCAGTTCAGATCGAGAGGGAACGGTGTCGATATTTGACTCAAATTTATGGAAAATCTCGTTTGATGTGAATAGATGGCTGAGAGTGTGTTCAACATGTGATGATGTTGCCACTGCCTTCGCACAAGAAAGGTCTTACACATTCTTGACATTCTTGATTTCTTCCTCTCGAAGAATGTTTACCCTCATTGTTCGCCTCCCAGCGTCTTGCATGATTCGAGTTCGGACCACCTTCCCGTGTTACTAAAAATACAAGCTTCACCCACAACTTTCCGAATCCAGACCAGTAAAATTGACTGGGAGGGGTACAAAGATCTCCTCTCAGCTGCAACAGACACACAAATCCCGCTGAAATCTCCGAGAGACGTGAATATAGCGGCTGCCCAACCTAACTAGGATGATCCAGTTCGCTGCAACAGAGGCCCTACAACGATCAACCACCAACGCCGCCCATCGACAGAAACCACCACCCCTTCATATTGTCCAGCTTCTCCAGGTCAAAAAATCAGCCAAACATCTGTGGGATCTTACCCGATACCCCGCACACAAAACTGCACTGAATAGAGCGACCAAGGAATTAAAAGAAGCTCTCATCCAGGAAAAACAGGAACTAAACCAACGCAACCTTGTCATGCTGGATAGCAGTGATGGATCGTTATGGCGGAAAACGAAGATGTTCACTAAAGAACGCCCTGACATTACTCCTCCTAAGATGAACCCAACGTTGGTACTCCACGCCAATAGAAAAGGTCGAACTATTCTTGACAATCTTAGAAAAGCGGTTCACCCCTAATCCACAACCGAGCTCCATTGAGGATGATGTACAAGAGTCAATAACATTTTCACTCCAGCTGAGTCCCTTTCATGATTTCTTCCGACCTGCACAAGTAAAAAATGCCATTCATCGCTCTACAAGCAGGAAGTCCCGTGGAAGCGACAATATAACTCGTCCCCTGCTAACCCACATATCTAGAAAGACATTGGTATTAGTCACGCAAATCTTCCATGCCTGCCTAAGACTAGGTTATATACCCTCCAAATGGAAACATGCTATCATCATCCTCAACCACAAACCAAACAAACCCTCCAATAACCCCCACAGCTACCGTCCAATAAGTCTTTCCTTTCCAAGATCCTAGAGAAACTACTCCTGCCCAAACTGGTCCACCATCTTGACCCTCACTTACCAGCTACGCAATTCGGCTTCCGGAACACCCACTCTTGCCTACATCAACTGCATCGTTTGGTTGACAAGATATCGGACTCCTTCGAACGAAAAGAAACCCGCATAGGACTCTTTGCTGACACTGAAAATGCTTTCGATCGGGTCTGGCACTCTGGATTACTGCACAAACTGAAAAATGCTCTTCCTGACACTTATTACCGCGTTCTACTGTCGTATTTAACAGACCGCGCATACACTGTGAGGTACCATGAGGCCATGTCCCGTTCGCGGCATATCCGTGCAGGTGTTCCCCAAGGAAGTGTGTTGGGTCCGCTATTGTATCTTGTCTATGCTGGCGACATACCCACCCCTCCAGCAATGACCACTGCGCAGTTCACGAACGACACAGCTTTTCTCTGCAGCTCAACGAGAGGAGAGAGAGCGGGCTTGGAAATGGAGGAGCTTGCATTCGACCTGAACGAGTGGGCACTAAGATGGAAAATGAAACTAAACCCCTAAAAGTCCTGCATCGTGGCATTCACTTACCTTTGTTTATATGACGAGCCGAAACTGAGCATTAACGGCAAAGTCATACCGCTCGAAACGCAGGTCCGGTACCTGGGAGTGGTGCTGGATAAACGCCTGACGTTCGACTCGCACGTTACATCCACCCTCAAAAGATGCCGTCATCGTCTCAAAACGCTCAAGCCACTTCTAGGGATACTATCCCCATTGTCACTTGACGCTAAGCGCTTGATATACCTGATGCTCATTAGACCAATTTGGGAATACGGCAGCCAGGTACCGGACTGAGCGTCAAATTTGCAGATAAAAAGAGTCCAAGCATTCCAAAACCGCGCATTAAGACTCATTACAAACGCTCAGTGGTACATCAGGAATACCAATATCCACAAGGACTTGGAGCTCCCAACTGTCCACGAAGTCCTGCAGGCTTCTCACTCTCGTTTCCACCAACGACTCCACAACCATCCAAACCCCCTAGTAGCTGGCATACTTGTTACTGTTCCACCAGACCGTCAAACTCGCAGACTGAAACAGAAACGACACACAGATCTTCTCCTCACGACAAACGGCAACTGAGCGCAGCATCTCAATAAAATCACCCCTTCGACACACTTAACAATGCAAAAAATCAATAATTTTATCAATTAAATCTGCAATATGCAATTATTGATGTAAACTAAATTATTATATTTATAATGTATTTATTTATCTATATTTACTATGAGAGAAAGTCATTGGACTTGAACTCTCTAACATGTGTCTCTCATATACTAATGTGTTCCAAACTATAATGCAATTATGCAATAAAGTTATATAATCATTTTTTAAAAAAAAAGTCCTGGATGCAATGGGTTACTAAAGCAGCGTATAACTCATCGTTGCCAGGAGGTTTTGTTTTGAGCGTACCACCAAACGTTACTTCGCACGTTGACGGCGAGAGATGAAGATCGAAAATAATAGAAACTCGGTGAGCGCGAGGACTGTATTAAATGCAATGAAGTGAGTAGCGTTTTTGTACTCAAGCTGTCCTACTGGTGTGTGTTCCTGGCTATTAAAATTGGGTTGAGACAGTTTCTAATGCCGAAGGAATAATATGTGTTAACTCACAGAAGTGCCCGAAAGGAATATTGTGATTGCTGTTACAATTCTCTTCGTAAATTCGGCTTTCGATTGATTTAATGAGCGAAATCGATCATAACTAGGGATAGTTACTATAGTGATAAAAACGCCAACATCATTTTACTCAAAAGTGGCTGATAGAAGTGGAAAATAGCACAATAAACTAAAAAAATTCTAATAAATCCACTTATTGCTAAGCAAAGGGTAAGAAAAGTATTACAATCGTCCAGAAAGTTTTCTTAGTTGTTCACGTTTAGATACCTACTCAAATAAAAATATCTGGTGCTCAGCCACACACAACTTTCCTTAGCTCTACGTCAATTCACTTGTGTTCAAGGCTTATTCTACTAACTCAATTAATTACTTTCCTTGCTCTACGAAGTAGAAAGGAAAGTTATGTAATCGGCTAAAAAAAAAATTTTGAGTTCTCTTCAGATCTTTACGTTTCAGACCTTCCTGAGTCCGAAAAACACTATTTGGGAAAATGGTCTGTGTGTCTGTGAACGATTTTGAGAAAACCACCGTATCAAATCAGCTCAAACTTGATATCTCGCCCGCAGGTTACCATGGGACGCCAAAATAAGGGTTTGAACAAAATCCACCGAAAGTTAACTATAGTTATCATAGTGATCAAAACACCAAATATTTTTTTCCTCAAAAACGGCTCTAACGATTTTAATTGCATTTTTTATGTTGATAGCTCTCAATAAGGCAATGATACTATAAAATTCTCATTCGTGGGAAAATGACGAGAGCAGCACAATAAATCAAAATTTTCGACCAAAAGCGTTTTTCGCGCAGTTTTTTCCTTATAAACTCCGCTGGAATTTTTGTAGATGGTTAAAAAAAATTAGTATTGTAGTCCAATCTAATACCTAAAGGGTGAGTGTTTAAAAACGCTCATGAGATACATGGGGCTCACTCCAGAAATTCCTGAGTTTACTTACTTACTACCAGTTCTATAAGTTTTTACCCAATAACTCTGCAAAAGTAATTACTATCCTTCTTCAAAAAATTCTTGTTTACAGCCTCATTAATTCTCTATGTATCATTGCTCAATAATGATCCTGAAACTAGTACGAGCAGCACAATAAAATCTGGAACTGTAAGCGCTTCCACTTGCTGCTGCCGTAAAGCGTTATTTAACCAAGTTCAAATTAACTGATTGATAAATGAATTGATTAAATAGAAATAGCCATGTACAAAGTGAATTGACGTAGAGCTAAGGAAAGTTGTGTGTTGCAACGCACCAGATATTTTTTATTCATTTGGTTTGAAACATCACTTCACGGCGGCGGAGAGCGGTAGAGTTTACAGTTCCGGAATTTATTGTGCTACTCGTACTCATTCCCGGACCATTATTCAGCAATTTGTGCATAGATTTTTTTAAAAAGGATAATAATCGCCTTTCCAAAGATATAGGGGGAAAAATCGATTTCGTCGAAAATTTTGGTAATTTATTGTGCTGCTCTCGTCATTTTCTCATCAATGGGAATTTTATGGTATAACTGCCTTATTGAGAGCTATCAATATAAAAAATTTGTTTTCGAGAAAAAATATCTGGTGCGTTGCAACACACAACTTTCCTTAGCTCTACGTCAATTCACTTTGTACATGGCTAATTCTATTTAATCAATTCATTTATCACTCAGTTCATTTGAACTTGGTCAAACAACACTACACAGCAGCAGAAAGCGGTAGCGCTTACTGTTCCGGAATTTATTGTGCTGCTCATACTCATTATAGCACCATTATTGAGCAATCGGTACACAAATAATTAATGAGGCTGTAAACACGAATTTTTTGAAGAAGGATAATAATAACTGTTAGAACTGGTAGTAAGTGAAACGGCAGTAGTTGAAATGCAAGAATTTCTGGAGTGAGCCCCATGTATCTCATGAGCGTTTTTAAACACTCACCCTTTAAGTATTGGATTGAACTACAATAACAATTTTTTTAAACATTCTACTAACATTCCAGCGGAGGTTATAAGAAACAAATCGCGCTAACAACGCTTTTCGTCGAAAAGTTTGATAATTTATTGTGCTGCTCTCGTCATTTTCCCATGAATGGGAATTTTATGGTATAGTTTCCATATTGAGAGCTACCAATATAAAAAATTTAATCAAAATCCTTAGAGCCGTTTTTGAGGAAAAAAATATTTGGTGTTTTGATCACTATGATGACTATAGTGAACTTTCGGTGGATTTTGCTCAGACCCTTATTTTGGCGTCCCATGGTAACCTGCGGGCAAGATATCAAGTTTGAGCTGATTTGGTACGGTGGTTTTCTCTAAAAATCGTTCACAGACACACAGACCATTTTCCCAAATAGTGTTTTTCGGACTCAGGGTATGAAACGTAAAGATCTGAAGAAAACTCAACATGTTTTTTTTCAGCCAATCACATAATTTTCCTTTCTACGTTGTAGAGCCTAGGAAAGTAAAAACGTTTAGAAATGGTAACGGGGGTGGCTGAATTTTCGAAATTCCTGGAGTAGCCCCTGTGCATTTTATGAGCGTTATTAAAGATTGAACACAACTGACGTGGAAGAGCTCATCAGTGAACGAGGGAAGAGAACGTGTGATTGCCTCCCATTCATGTACAAGGTTATCAATACAAATTTTAAGAAATCGACAAACAAGTTGCCCCGTCGAATCGCAAAAAGTTGATTTTACGCGCGAGAGTTTTAGAGGGAAACGCGCTATCTGTACGGCGTTGAATGAACTAAAATAGTTCACACGTTCGCCGCTAGGCGCGCAACGGAAAGTTGTGTCGCGCTCGGATTTGAACGACCTGAACTTGGAAATTTCCTGTTCGGACGAGCCCTCGCGATTTATCGGACGTTCGGAGCGATTTAAAGTATTTCTGAGCTCCTCAATATTTATGATCTCCTGTTCAAATATCGTCCAGTTGACTATTCTCATTCAGCGGTACGTAGTCGGTTCCATTCGCTCGAGTCAATTCGCGCGCTAACTCGTGCGAGAAGGTCCGAAAACCGGCCCGAAATGTCAGTTTGGAGACGATATTTGAACAGGAGACCATAAACATTGAGGAGCTCGCAACTACTTTAATTCGCTCCGAACGTCCGATAAATCGCGAGGGCTCGTCCGAACAGGAAATTTCCAAGTTCAGGTCGTTCAAATCCGAGCGCGACACAACTTTCCGTTGCGCGTCTAGCGGCGAACGTGTGAACTATTTTAGTTCATTCAACGCCGTACAGATAGCGCGTTTCCCTCTAAAACTCTCGCGCGTAAAATCAACTTTTTGCGATTCGACGGGGCAACTTGTTTGTCGATTTCTTAAAATTTGTATTGATAACCTTGTACATGAATGGGAGGCAATCACACGTTCTCTTCCCTCGTTCGCTAACGATCTCAGCTCTTCCACGTCAGTTGTGTTTTTGTACTATCGCCAAACGCTCTCTACTTCGGAGTTTATTTATGACCAAGGGCAGGGCAGGACATTGTGCGATCCGTTAGAAGTACGGTAAAATCACCTCTGTGGCGCGAAAGTTTGAAATTGACTGTAAGGAAGCGGTTTCTGGGAGAAGTTCCTGCAATGTTCCTACTACAGGTGACTCAGCTCAACCGCACTTCCTCGTAATTCGCTTATTTATCAATTTCCTTTCCAAAAAGAAAATTTTTATTTAAAACAAATAAAGGAGCAGACAAGAGAAAACGGAAACAGAAAGCGCCAACATTTCAGCAGCAGTCTGTCTAGGAGGACTTTAGTACGGACATCCTTTTGTCGCCTGAATGCCTTCTTTTCTTTGCTCATTTCGTCGCTGCCGTATGAGGAATTCTACTAAGAAAAAAAAACTCGTGAAGAACCTACTTTTGTCGTACAGGTATGTAGTCCATTTATTTCCGCTTTGAGACTATATGAGCAAACGATGGAATATTATTTCGAGGTTCATTTATTCAGTTCGAGGAGCCCCCTCGAAGACTTGCCGTTCACCCAGTTCATTTATTTAGAGAGAAGTTTTTTTTAAAAATTTACTGTATCAGCCAACTCCCTAATGCATCTATTAAAGAAAAAAACAAAAAAAGAACAGTTTATCGCTAGTAGTAGATAATTTGAACGGCCCTGAGAAGGTGGCTAGTTTTAAGTTACGTTTTTTGAGTTTTATTATTTTTCTGCTAACGAGAATCGTTTTTCAGTTATTTTATTACAAGTTTCCTTTTTGAAAGCATTATTATTTTTCCTCCTTTTAATATTTTGGTATATTACTTGCCGCTACCCCTAAGGGAAGGAAAGTATAGTAATCGTGTCAAAAAAAAAGTTGGGTTTTCTTCAGATCTTTACGTTTTGAGACGTACAGAGTCCAAAACACCTAATTTCGACGCGTGGTCCGTGTGTAGTTCGATTTGCGGGAGAACGGCTGATCCGATTGAGCTGGTTCTTTTTTTATTTCGTTTGTTATTTTTGGTAGACAACAAAATAAGGTTATGGATGATTTAGGCCGATGGTAAGGGGGGTGGAGGAATGAAAATGTACCAAAAACCAGGGTTTTTCGCCTTTTTCTCGAAAACGAAACTAACGATTTTAATTAAACTTTTAAATTATCTTCTACTAATTAATACCTAACTTTTCTCCTCCATACATATCTCCGTGAAAATACGGTGAACGGAGATATAGGCCGATGAAGCAAAAATAGGTTTTTTACGCTTTTTGGCAAAACGGCTTCAGCGATTATCACCAAACTTTAGAGATGTTTCCGAATAGTTAATACCTACATATTCTTTTCAATAAATGTTCCTGTGACGGTCCATTGAACAAAGATGAAAATCAAAATGTGTCAAAAATAACGGTTTTTCTAACATTTCTGTAAATTCCAGGGTAACTTTCTCACCAGATGTGATAAATCCTAATGGAGTGTCTTTTAGTCACCCATACCAACATTTCGTTCTGTATAATTATTTCTGTATATATACGTTGAACGGAGATATAAGCCAAGTTAACTCAGAAAAGGAGATTTGTCCAATATTAATTTATCGGTATTCCAATTTTCTCAAAAATGGCACAGACGATTTCGATCAAAGTTACAAATGACTCTCAACTAACTAGTCCTTACATTTTGTTCTCTATAAACGTTCGTGTAGAAATGCGTTGAACGAAGGTATAGCGCCCACATATGTAGGTGGTGTTTGAACTTAAAGGGATTGCGGAAAGATGTGTGTTGCTACGCACCGCTCGTTAATGCCACAAATCCTACTAGAGCCACAAACTAGCGAGCTTTCATAATTCCAGGTTTCTCAGATCCTTCCTGTCATTCCCCACTGGCCACAACCATCCTACGTGATAAATTTAACAATAAAAACGCAAACGCCCCATTTTTTAAAACCCTCCTTAGTTAACTAATCGTGAATTTCCAACCCCTTCCCAAGTGGTGCCCGCACTCAGAACTACTATCATTTGTGTTATTTGTTGCTCAAGTCACTGCTTCTTCGTACCGGTACATGCTCGTGTCTTGTGATCTCCCAACTCTTCAAATTATAAGTTCGAACTACAAGAAAACCCGTCTCCGTGGTTCTTTCTAGTCAAACCTGGTCAAAACACTATTGAATCGAAAATATTTCTTGAACGCAGCTTCATGTATAAGTGTGAGTTTCAAACACTACAGACGCTGACCGCAGACAATAAAATTAATTAACCTTCCGTTAGTCGCGCGCACCTCACAGGTGCATGTTTTTCTTGTTTTTGGTGCCGCTATCATAGGCAGTGGTTTGGCGCCCCTCCCACTCGTCTAGCCTCCTAACTTCCATCACTCCACGGTAGGTAGAAGAGAGCGGTAGGGGTCATTAGCTCGGCGCTCGGGAAAAACCCAGCTCCAGTGACGTAACTGGTGAAGACACTTTCCAATTCACCTTGCCTACACTGGTCATTACTCAGTCTTAGCGGATCATTCGCGCGTCTGTTCTGTTCATTTTGATAACACGGACTACATTCGAGACTTGAGAAATGAACTGCTCAATACCACCCCTAAATTTGAGCTAAAACCGGATGCGGTTCCGCATTTGTTCCTGCCGAAAAATTGTTCTTTGGGCGACTCAAATACACCTTCTTCTCTGGCTCGGAAGGTAAGAGTAAACAAAAGGAATTCGCGCAAGGAATTTAACGATCAGAGTTAGTGTTCGTTTTTAGTGAAAATATGAGGCTGAAAAAAGAAAATGAAATTTTAAAGCAGCGTCTTGAAGAGCTAACGGAAGAACTAGCTAAATTTCGAGATATGGCAACGGTTTTTGATGGCCAATTTTCCTCGAATCAAAAGCAAGCACTGTTGAAAGGAAGATGTAAGAGTTGGTCGACGGAGGACATCGCGAAGGCTATTACCCTGCGCTCCCTGTCACATAAAGCTTTTCACTATGCGAAAAATGTACTAAATTACCCACTTCCAAGGTAAACCACTATGAAAAGGCGGATTCGTCAGTTTTCAGTGATTCCTGGCTTCATTCAGCTCAGTTTGAATATTTTGAAAGCCCAGGCACAAGTGTTGTCTCAGTTCGAGAAAGACGTAGTCATCAGCTTTGATGAGATGAAAATTGATGGCGATTTGTGTTTTGATCCAACCGAAGAAATCATTAGAGGCCCTCACAGGTATGTGCAGGTACTGCTCATAAGAAGTATAGTGGGTAAATGGATGCAGCCTGTGTACTTCAATTTCGATACTGCAATTACCAAGGAATTACTCATTGAATCAATTATTCTCATTGAACGAACAGGGTTCAAAGTGCGGGCATTCGTCAGTGATATGGGTCCATCAAATCAGAAACTGTTTAATGATCTTCAAATGTCGTTTGAATCGCCGTGTATAAGAAATCCGGAGCACGAGGAAAGGAATGTATGGGCATTTTGCGATGTTCCACATATGCTGAAGCTTCTGAGAAATCATCTATTGGACACCGGATATGAACTTGAAAATGGGAAGCTGGTAACAAGAGAAGCGTTCGTTAAGTTGATAGAAATGCAAGGAGTTGGGGGAGATTTGATGTATGCACATAAATTGTCTATGAAACATATTCTCGTAGCTGGCCCCGAAAGACAAAACGTACGAAGTGCTGCTGAGCTATTGTCTCTAACTGTTGCAAAAGCTATAACCCACAAGTTCTAAATGAGGATATAGGTTGAACCACTTAGCGCTTTCTCGAAAAACGTTCAGTTGAATGCAAGAGAAACGGAACGCCTGGTCTGGACTATTCACCAGTGACGTCACACGGCGTCGACCGCTTCCTAACGACCCCTACCGTGTCTCTTCTACCTACCGTGCATCACTCTAGAGGTCAGTAATCCCGCAGCCGCGCTCCCTACCACATCATAGGCGGTGCAGACCAAATCACCTCACAGGTGCAACGGGACTATTCATATAAGTTTTGCCAATGTGTGATTTTCAATTTTTTTCTTCTTCATTTTATGTTTTATTTCCTTGTGTGTATATGAATGAGTTCATTTTACTTTATATAAAAATTAGGAGTTTCAAAACAAAGATTCACCTTATAGGTCCAGCGCGACTATACGCGTCACTTTGGTTCTAATGTTTCAGTTTTCGTCAGTACATCCCATCCAAACCAGCGGAATATGGTGTTAAAATATTTGCGCTTGCTGACTCAAAAATGTACTACACTTATCACATAGAAATTTATGCTGGCAAACAACCAGAAGGACCGTATTGTGCCAGTAATCAATGTGCTGACGTTGTTCGGAGAATGGTAACTCCAATAGTAAATACTGGCCGCAACCTTACCATCGATAACTGGTTCAGTGATGTCCCCCTGATGAGAGAACTGGCTGGTAAAAAAGTTTCACTCGTTGGCACCTTGAAGAAAAATAAATGGCAGATACCAGCTGAGTTCAAAAATGTGTCAAGAAGATGTGAAAATTCCAGTGTATTTGGTTTCAGGAAAGAAGGAACGATGGTATCGTATGTTCCTCGTAAAAACACAAATGTTATTCTCATATCCAGCCTTCACTTCGACGATGCAATTGATGCTGAGACTAGAGTTTTGCAAAAACCGGAAATCATCACATTTTATAATGAGACTAAAGGTGGTGTCGACACGGTTGACAAGTTGTGTGCAACCTATAAACCAGAAATGTTCGACGTTGGCCAATGGTACTTTTTTTTCTGCTCTCAACGTGGCTGGAATAAATGCGCAGGTAATATAAACTGGAAACGGCTATTCAATTGACAGCAGAAGGGTTTTTTTGCGAGAGTTAGCCAAAAGTTTGATTATGGAGGAAATGGTTCGACGAAACAACGAAGAGAAGAATCTAACCATGGCCCTACGCTTCAGATTGGCGGAGGTAACGAAGCAGCCCTTACATCGCATCGCACCAATACTACCCCAGGAAGACTCAAGTAAAAAAAAGAAAATTGTGTGACCCCTGTCACCTCAACAAGGAGAGAAAAACACCAAATATTCTTGTGCTAGTTGCGGGAAGTACTTGTGCTTGGGCCACGTAATTCCAATTTGCAATGACTGTCAAAGTGATGATCAGGTAATGGATGTAGACCAAGACAGTTCCTGGAAGGTTACCTCACTAAAATTGTGACATCCTAATTTTTCCATTATGGTACAGTTTAATCTAAGTCGTTAGCTATTGCTTTTTTACTTTCCTTGCTCTACGAAGTAGAAAGGAAAGTTATGTAATCGGCTGAAAAAAAAATTTTGAGTTCTCTTCAGATCTTTACGTTTCACACCTTCCTGAGTCCGAAAAACACTACTTGGGAAAATGGTCAGTGTGTGTCTGTGAATGATTTTTAGAGAGAACCACTGTACCAAATCAGCTCAAACTTGATATCTAACCCGGAAGTCACTATGGGACGCCAAAATAAGGGTATGAACAAAATCCACCGAAATTTAACTATAGTTATCATAGTGATCAAAACACCAAATATTTTTTTAATCAAAAACGGCTCTAACGATTTTGATTAAATTTTTTATATTGGTAGCTCTTAATATGATAATTATACCATGAAATTCCCATCTGTGGGGAAATGACGAGAGCAGCACAATAAATTACCAAAACTTTCGACGAAATCGATTTTAGCGCAGTTTTTAGGGAAAACCACCGTACCAAATCAGCTGAAACTTGATGTCTAGCCTACAGGTTACCATGGGACGCAATAATGAGGGTATGGGCAAAATCCATTGAAAGTTAACTATAGTCCTCATAGTGATCAAAACACCAAATTTTTTTCTCAAAAACGGCTCTAACGATTTTAATTACATTTTTTATATTGATAGCTCTCAATAAGGCAATGATACTATAAAATTCTCATTCGTGGGAAAATGAGGAGAGCAGCACAATAAATCATCAAAATCTTTGTACCAAAGGCGTTTTTAGCGCAGTTTTTTCCTTATAAACTCCGCTGGAATTCTTGTAGAATGTTAAAAAAATTGGTATTGTAGTCCAATCCAATACCTAAAGGGTGAGTGTTTAAAAACGCTCATGAGATACATGGGTCTCACTCCAGAAATGCCTGAATTTCAACTACTGCCGTTTCGCTTACTACCAGTTCTAAACGTTTTTACCCAATAACTCTGCAAAAGTAATTACTATCCTTCTTCAAAAAATTTGTGTTTACAGCCTCATTAATTATCTGTGTACCAATTGCTCAATAATGGTCGTGCACTGAGTACGAGCAGCACAATAAATTCCGGAACTGTAAGCGCTACCGCTTTCTGCTGCCGTAAAGCGTTGTTTGACCAAGTTCAAATTAACTGAGTGATAAATGAATTGATTAAATAGAATTAGCCATGTACAAAGTGAATTGACGTAGAGCTAAGGAAAGTTGTGTGTTGCAACGCACCAGATATTTTTGAATATCGAAGTTGTGAGACTGAATTTTCGTCCTGTTTGGAAGTTACCAACCTATTCTTAGTATATTACCAATTTTTACATTTTCGAATGCAATACAGTTTATTATTTACGTATATTTTGTTGTTTTCTAATTGATACATGGGCTTTTAATGAACCCAGGCGCTTAAGAGTTTTGTTTACTGGTAAAAATTGAGAACGCACTTCACAGGTGCAGTGCGACTATAGATGGGAGGAAAGAGGGCGCGACTAACGGAAGGTTAATGTGAGGGATATTTTGGTACTCGTAGCTCAGAAACACCTGGGGCAGCTGACAATAAGAACACGTTCTTCAAAACTCCGTTTTTGCAATTCTTTGTGAATTAACAGCTAGCCACACATTTTTCAACGGCTGATATTGACCGATTCCATAAAAGATTTGGTATTTAATGAAGGTTTAATAAATTGTAGGATTCATTGGCTTTAGATACTTCTGTTTAATCGTTCAGAACAAAAAAAAGTTTAACATCACACTTTTTGATAAGTTTCGGTATTTTAAATTATTACGCAGGACTTGCATTTATATTACTTTGAAGAGGCGGTGATGCGTTATATACTCTGACGCGAACGAGCAGTCGCTATTACTGACTTGTAGCAAAACGACGGTTCTTCCGTTGGGCGAAGGGCATTTGACGAGCTCGGAATAATGTTACGAGCACCGGCTCCCTGTAAACCGGAATGCAAAAAAATTGTGGGTGCACCGCATAGAAAATATCCTGCTGTCTAGAAGCGTCTTCTTGAGCACTCGAGCTGGGCACTTGGGATGAGGGCGATGACTCAAGGAGAAAGCTGCGGCTGTTGCCTAGCACACCTGGAAACAAAAGTGTAGTTGAGCCCAATCAAGTCCACCAACTGGCATAAAGTGTCAAAATGTCCCTCCCCCCTCACTTAAATTGTAAAATTTTTACACGTAATAAGCGCGTTATCGGTTTGGTTTGACAGTTTTGTCGCTATTAAGCCCGCTCGTTCAACTCATAAACTCTTAGTGACATTTTCGCGTGTTTACTTTGGCACGTGCATTCGAAAAGCGTCATGAGATAGAGTGCTCGACGCAGGCCGAATTAGTTGGGTCTCGAGCTCGGAATTTCCGATAGGTCTCCTTCCGCACCATGGAGAGTCCCGATATTTCTGACAGCTGAAGCCCTTTGTTCATAGATGCCGAGAGTCCCGCTTCTTGCTCTTCAGTTATTTCCCCTTTCTGAACTTTCCAAAACATCCTCGTTCCCTTCCCACCTCTCAATTTATTTCCTCTACACAACACACAGCTCTTCTAAGTCTCACTCTGCTCTCACGATCGACACTCGTCTCTCTCTCTCTCTCTCTCTCTCTCTCTCTTCAGGAACAAAAAGAACGAGCTCTTCGCAAAACTGTCTCTTGAAAATCTGACTAGTTTCGCAGGGGTTTGGAAAATTGCAAAGGGCCCACGAGTCGGCAATTTTTTTTTTTTTTTTTTACCCGAGGGCGTGTGGGACAAGTCCCTTTGTCACTGTGGCAGCATAGGGCCTATTGTGACGCTGGCCCTTTCTTAGTAGAAGGCGTCGTACATACCCGCCCCCCTTAGGAAGCGGAGTATGTCCTTCACTGCAGAGTGCGCTACAGTTTGGGGTTCAGTGGTCCCCTGACCGAAGTATTCAAAGCGTTTTGCTGCCAAGGCAGGGCATTCACATAGGATATGCTCTGCTGTCTCGTCCTCCTCACCGCAAAGTCTGCATTCCACCGCCTCTGAGATGCCCATCTTGTTGAGGTGATATCTGAGTGGGCAGTGCGTGGTGAGGAAGCTTATCAGTACTCTCAGATCTTGTCTAGAGAGTGTCAGCATCGCCTTCGCCCTTTGACAGGAAGGCGTGACAAGCCTTTTCGCCTGTCTTAGTTGTGGCTAGCGATGCCAATGGGCGCCGTTTTCCTGTATCTCCCATCGAGCAACCAGACGGTTCAGGTGACTTTTCGTCAGACCCACGTGTCGGCAATAAAAAGAAGAGAATGGAAAAATTGCCATTCACAACGGGCGAGTTGAAAGACCATTTTTTGTGAAATTGATGCGCCGAACGGGCCTGACGAGTTCTTCGAATATATTATTATCCTTTTTCTGCGCAGAACTCTGAAGTTGAGCTCTACTCGTTCGAGGAAATTGGAATAGAGACTGTGGAGCGATGATTGAGAAGAAACACGTCTAAAGCTGCCGGAGACGATCAAATTTGAGTCGATTGTCTAAGAAACGATTTTTCCGGTTGTAGGAGAGGTCATTACACACAAATTCAACTTTTCGATTGAACACGACACATTACCTCGAGGATCAAATCGACTGGGCCAGAAAGACGCAGTTTGCACGATTGTAAAGGGAGATCGAAATTCTTATTTGGTACCTAATGGGATCCACGAGAAAACAGCTTCCGCCTTGAGATGCTATGATACACTTCATCCAATGCTCTTCTGGAATCAACCAACACAGCGAAGGTAGTTCGACTGAGGAGGTGGAGTTGTGATACCAATGACAGACGAGGGGGAGAAAATGCGATCCTGGCAGACACGACCACCTCTGAAATCAGAGGAGAAACACCACCAGCCTCAGCCAAGCGAATCATTTATTATAACAGCCATTAGAATCGCCAATGAGATCCAGGAGTTGTTCCAGGAACAGAAAAATAGAGTGTTACGGGGGGGGGGGGTGATTAATATTGGAAGCGATATCGCACTAAGAGAGTTGGAGAGTCAGTACGATATCAAGCCAAATGCAATTGGAACAGAGTTTTATCCTCAATTACATTCGGAGAAGTTTTACCACCACAGACAGGGAACTGAGTGGGAGCAAACACGAGCGTATTTGAGGTGCCCAGTCAGCATAAATGCCCCGGACGAGCCTCCGCTGAAGGGTTTGGTTCGTCCCGTTACACCACTCCGCCCTTGATGAAGTGAACACTGCAACAAATGGGAACCTAATCTTGAGCATAGCGAGAGAGAATTTTGTTTAAAGTTCCAAAAGGGTGCCCATGTTTGTGGTGGGAGTATTGAATTTAGAACTACAAATAAACAGTCACCTTACAATGTATCTGACGTACACATCTTGGAATGTATGGATCGTACGTCTTCGTCCCACGCAGCTCCGACATACATGGTTCAGAGAAACGGTCCATCTCTTGGCGAAAGACGATTCTCTGAGTTAGGGGAGTCGGAGTTCCCCTCCTCCTCAGAGGACACCTGCCCTCAGGTGTTCCAGAAGGGGTAGTGCAGAGCGAAGATGCTGCATCTACCGTGCAGCGGTTAATTGCACTTTTGGGAACAAGTGCGGCGTCCTGGCTCATGGGGTGGGGCAGGGTGTGATGCCTGTGTTGACACCATTCACACGTGTATGTTGAGTGGCAGCTCTGGAGCGTGTGTGAGGCTGCCAGACAATTCGTACACAGATTGTACACTTCCACGCAGGTTCTTCAAGCCTCCTGGCTGGAGTTGAGGAAACGTGGAGTTGAGGAAACACTTTTTTTACCCCATGACGTTTGCCGCAGATAGAGCAGGGATGTGGCTCTGGCGATGGAGTTTTGTCTTCACCAGGCCTTTTTGAAGGCGCCCGGTTTCCCCGGACTCGTTGTTTGAGAGGTCGTTCGGGGACAGACACGCGGGAAGATGTCGATGTTGATGCATGATGGGATTCGTTGTGGGATGAACAGTCTATAGGTTTCCACTGATTAGTAGGTTCATGTGCTGCGATGCTAGATAAGCGTTGACCTTACGATGTAGATGTGCGCAAGATGCTGGTAGATCGGAAGCTCCTTTACATCTGTCTTGCTTTGCTTGAAGCAGCCGTCCTCAATTGAACACAGATTTGTGTTCGTCAAGAACGGACAACGTAATGATGGGCGAGAGAGTAGGTCACAGTAGTAGGGCAGAAAAGTTGAAGGTGGGGGATCAAAAATTCTCATCGCATTAGAAGAACCTTCAAGTTTTTCTGCGTGTCTGGCATCTAGAACTAATGCAGGGGAAGTTCGTCCACTAGTTGGGCGCCAATGTTACGGGGGGGATTAATATTGGTAAGCGATATCGCACTAGGTGAGTCGGGGAGTCAGTATGATATCAAGCCGAATGCAATTGGAACAGAGTTTTATTCGTGAATTACATTCGGGGGAGTTTTACCACCACAAACCGAGAAGTGGGTGGGAGCGAATGCGAGTGCGAGCGCGGACGACACAGTGACGAGGGAACTGGCTCGGTTACAACTGATGGCAGCGAAGTCTCGAGCGAATCGGGGCATTTGAGGTGCCCAGTCATCATAAATGCCCGGACGAGCCTCCACTGAATCGAAGGGTTTGGTCCGTCCCGTTACAAGAGTACGAGAAAATTGTTCAAGGAAAAACCTGTTCTCCAGTCTAGTTACCACACTTAATCGAAAGGACTTAGTAACAAAAATTTCCATTGACCAGGTAAATTGTTTCTTTCTTGTTTAAAGATTTCAGTCATCACTGGGCCGTTTGAACCTGTTGCCGCAAAACATTTAATCGAAATCGAGCCGTTTTGATCACGATAATAACCATGTTTTTCTGAATTAGCGAATTTCTTTTATTGTGATAAGACTGCATGGGCACGTAAATGTTTACCGTAAAAGCTGAGTCAGTGAATAGCGAATTTCCTTCGGGTCAGGAAGGATCGTTGTAGTAGTCCTTGATGTCGCACAGAGGTTTGTTGACGAGGAAAAACACGTTGAATTCAAGGAGCCCCACGATGATTAGAAAGAAAAAGTAAATGCCGATGCACACGCAACCCACCTGCAAGAAAAAAAAAAGAAAGTAGTTACCAATCCCTTCTAATTTGTACCTGCAACTATGAAGCATGCAACTACAGCTGCTATATTTAAAGCGTACGAGGTTCTCTATTTATTTGCCAACCAGGTCTCTTTGCCTGCGTGTTCGTGACGAAGCAGTGAGGGTCTTCTCATTGATACCACTAGTGTGTCAAAATGATTGACAATTTAATTACGAGCAGGGAGCGAGGGGAGCAATTTGGCGGCCTTTATAATTGGCAGTTTTGCCAAGGTTACCCTTCGATCTGATGCAGTCGAACATTTTGAACTTTTCGTTTGACGGAACTTTAAAAAAGTACATCAACAAGGTGAGGTCACTTTTTGTAGTAAATGTCATTCAAAGTATGCGATTGTGGCGTCTGTGAAGACGAAGTAGGGAGGGTAAGCAGTTTTTGTTAAGGCAGTGATAATGAAGGTTGCAAGTATGTTCAGACTGACTCCTATTACAGGCACCGGGCGATCGTGGTCTAGTGGATAAGACATTGATTCATAATTCTCGATGTAAAGTCGAGGATTGTGGATCGGAGCTCCGGCGCGATTGCCTTAATTTTTGCCTGAGTGAGCAGCTCTCCAAGAGGCATCCCCAAAACCCTACCTCAGTACAATTGGCGCCCAACTAGTGGTCGAAACGTCTTCATTCCAAGAAAAAGAAGAGGCCCAGAGAGAAAAAAAAATTAAGAGAGAAATAATGAGACGAATTCTCGGGTCCGGGATTCGCTGATGCTGTGAAAGTTCTAGCGTGAAGGGAAATAAAATGGGCGACTCGCCTACTGCAATGTGAAAGAAATTACTTTCCTTGTAGCCCCCTCGTTTCTCGAATCAAAGATTGGATTTTCCGAGGATTTGCTCAACTCTCATAAATTCGTTAAAAGAGTCCGCTCCAGGAGCAGCGGTTAAAAGACGAGGGGGAGATGTGCTGAGTGACTCCTATTACAGGCACTGGGCGATCGTGGTCTAGTGGATAAGACATTGATTCATAATTCTCGACGTAAATCGAGGATTGTGGATCAGAGCTCCGGCGCGATTGCTGTAATTTTTGTCTGAGTCAGCAGCTCTTCAAGTAGCATCTCCAAACTACCTCAGTACAAGTACGTTAACTAAGCTGGGAATGGATGGAAGCTACTTACGGGCACCTTGGTGTATTCAGGTAGTTACTGAGCAGCTCCCCCTTCCCCCCACGATGGACCCACACATAAAACCAACATACGAGATCGACAGGAAGCATTTAGTTCAACCAGCCAGCTCTAATTGGGTTATCGTCTACGGTGGTATCTCGACATACGAGTTAAATTCGTCCGATAGCCATGCTCGTATGTCCAATTGCTCGATCTCGAAGCAATTTTCCCCATAGACGTTAATTGAAATGTCGTTAATCGGTTCCAGCTCCCAAAACACCACCTCAGTTAAGTGAAATTGTATTTATTCAATACAAATGGATATTCTATAAAAATAAATAAAAAGTGAACAGCGTACAGAAGAGCTTATTGCCGTCACTGGTATTCGCTTTTTTGGACACGCTTTGCTCATTTTCACCTGCAGATCGTTTAAAAAGACTGTGCAATGAGGTTAGTTTATCCTTCTTGAGGATATTGAGGAAATGAGTTAGGCCGGTTTCGTTGAACAACTCCGATGCACGACCAGTTGCAACTTTTTCGGGGTGATTTTTATCCACGAACTTTACAACTTTCTCCTACATTCCAAGATCTCATGTAGAGATAACCTCCTCCATCTTTGGCTCCTATTCAAAACCACCTGCGAGTGTAGATCATCTAACTACTTGGTTGTCAAGTCCTGAGACTGTTCCTCGACGAGTTCGTTCGCATCTCTCTCATCCCCCTCCAGACCCATGGATTTTCCGAGAGAAACTATCTCCTCTACTGCTGACTCTTCGGGTTCCAATCTTTCGAAGGCCCTTTCAGCTACACCCTCAGGCCACAGATTCTTCCATAAGGTTAAAATCCTCGTTGTAACACCCAGCCAGGCCTGATCAATAATTCTTAGGCATATCACGATGTTAAAGCGGCCCTTCTAGACACTTTAACAAGGTTTGTGTTCTCCGTGACCAGCAAAGCTGCGCCAAAAAATGTGCTTGGCGTACGACTTCTTAAAATTAGAAATCACCTGCTGATCCATGGGCTACAGGATAGGAGTGTTGGTTGGTAGATAGAGAACATAGCGGTATAGCGTGCAGTAATCTCGAAGTATGTCAAAATATTCGTATGTCGAGGTACCGCTGTACTACATTCCTGGGCAGAAGGGTTTCACTGAGAATGAGAGACCTGCCTAATTTTGGCGCATCTGAATCAGTAGTCCGATAAACAGCGACGGGATATGCGCGGAGGACGATAAGAATGTTTGAAACTCTACTTGTTTAGGCACTCATGGTAGGACAGAGCGTCCACAGTAAGTTCCTGCTCCTGCCTATATAAACCAGGGGTATTTATTTATTTTGTTCAAATACATTTTCTTTTTTTTAATGTAGAAAGTAAATATGGTTAAGTTATAGTGAAAGTGGTGTGATAAAAAACTAGTTAGCCGCGACCAGAGGCAGCCGCCATTCCTCGATTTTCGTCTGCCCACGCGACACGATCTGAGCTTTTCTTTTAGTTCTACAGCTTGAAATTCTCCTAGCAGGCTGTTCCAATATCGACGTATTCTACCACGACTATACATTCCTTGCTGGAGCTCTCAAGCGAAGACAATTCCGAAGAATAAAGTTCTACCGCAAGATCTACGCATTTTATCGCCAACGCAAGGTGGGCCCCATATACAGCCGCGGACGCCACAATTCCTCCTTCAGAAGGTCGGACGATTAGATTCATTTTCTTTAATTTTTATTTGCAATTTTATTTTACCAGAAAGTGAATTTATTTTTAAATTATTAACTTTTATGTAAATATAGTTAGGAGCAAAGAGGTGTTGGGGGTTTTATTATTTATATTTTATTGTCGTCTCAAAGGTCTAACAAACACTACTGGTTTCATTTCATGGCCAACTCAGCCTTCTGATGATGACCTGAAGCACCTAAGGCAGTGAAAATCATCGAGGGACTCTGTAAATGCACAATGCTGTGTGAGTTCGAGAGATTCTACTGCCGACCTTTCGGTCCGAGTTCTGCCAGTCCGAGGGCTCTTAACCCGTCCCCACGTCTTAGACGAGGGAAAGCAACCCCTAGGCCGTAAACGGCTTTCGGAGCCCACCCTCCAGCACTTAGTGAACCAGACCAGCACGAGTCCTTCCTCATTCTACCAGTGGGCCCTCCTTCTCGGGGGATCAGCGGGGCTCTAGCAGCCCGTGCTACCAGTTGCTAAGCGGCCTTCTGGTATGCCTCGGCGTTCTAACATTGCCTGAGGGGAGGACCTCTCAGGGTGTTAGGCCGCCTACCGCTTTCCTCAGAGGTGCCGACTAGCCTCCGCCTCTATTTACCTAAGAAGTGAGTGCAATGAGGCTAAGAGGTGTCGAAGGCAGGTGCAATACTGAGGGGAATACGGTCCCCGGTCCCCGTATGTTGTGTGAATAAGTGACACTCGTTGTAGGTGGTGTTGTATAGCCGAGGAGAGTCTCTACCATGTCCTGGCACAGACTTGATTAGGAGCAATTTCCGCCAACTACTACAATGATAAACATCAATGAGAATTCTGGTTGGAGGTATCTGGCTTTTTTCAGGAACCTAGGTTTAATTCTTCACTAATTCCAAAGGGACAGTCAGAGTTATACAATAATAGTTGTCGCTTAAGACTGTTTTATAACGTAAATCTCATTAAGTACAAGTACCTCCATTACCATTGGGTATCACCGACAGGGAAGCTCACACAAATTGGGATGTACCGCCTGGCTCCCATTGAAAGCACCCAGTGATCGTAGCCAAGTGGTTATAGACGAAGATTCATAATCTGACGAAAGTTGGGCATTGGATAGCAGCTCGTGATTGCTGTTTTTGGTTTATTATTCATTCTGAATAATAACCCTATGTTTTCGGTCACGGAAAATTTTTTACAACCCCTCCTCAAAATTTGATACTTTACGTTTCAAGACATGGAGATTCCAAATTTGCAATGTCCGTCCGCCGTCCCCCGTCCGGGCCGTTTTGTGCCTTTAACGTGGTCTAAAAAATTCATTCTTTCGCTCAAAAATCCGATTTGGTATCTAGTTGTGCCCGCCATCTCGGCAATCCGATCGGACAAAGCCTGTGGTTGTAATAGGCAATAGCGGTTAAAAAAATTAACGAAACGCAGTACAACGCGGGAGCTACAGCGTTTCGTCGTTTGAACTCCCTCCCTCCCTGCCTGTCTCAGTAAAAAAGCAACCGCGCTTGAGGCTCGCTTGCCTCCCATCGACACCACCCAACTCCCCTTTCGCCTTTCGCTTTGAGCGCCCCCGTTCCAATTTCCCCGACGTTTTGGTTTTAATACGATTCAATTTTTTTAGATTCTTTCGTTTCATTCTCATTTTGGTTTTTTCATAGATTTTTGATTAAATTTTGATATTAGTATTTAGCGTGCATGTTTTCATATTAAAATTCAGTTTTTTCTAGATACTTTCGTTTTTTTTTTTGTTTATTTTGTATCAGTTCTTTTCGACCTTTTTTTGGGTTTCATTATGATATTTTTCGATGCTGAATCGAACAGGATGGGCCTCGGAGCATTAATGCTAGGTCAAGCTGATTATCCGAATAATAAACCGTAGTGTAATAATTTGCAGGGTTTTTGGAATGGGTAGTCTTTACTCCTGGCTCTTTGGGATTACAACTGAAGGCGGTATTGCTGACATTACGGACCAACTCCATGTAGTGGATGGGGGCGGATCCTGTTCACCTTCCCAAAAACCAGTTAACAGTGTGACAGAGTCACGACCTTCGGACTCGGGAGGCCAGGCCCTCTTTTGACCAATTCTCTGGCGTGTAACCGACGCAGACGGCATGAAAAATCCGTTTGCAAATGAAACACAGAGCCGCTTCCGCTCGCCGATCTGTTTTCTGAAAATTTCGCACGGATCCATGACCGGAAACGGAAACACAGCCGAGGGGTACACGTGTATGGGAATCCCACCGGGTTAGCCTGGTTAAATGCACTAGACAGCCACGAAATGTGTGACAAACAATGAAACAATGAGCGAAATACGTATGTGAAACACAAAGCAACGAAAAGAAAGAAAAGGGAATGTGTAGTTTTGTTTTTGCTCTGCTACCAGTGTCACGAGTGTTCAGGAGGACACAACCAATTTTCTTCGTGAGTAAAAATAAAGGCTTTATTAATGGAAATTATAAAAGAAAATAACTGCTCAGGTTTAAGTAAAAAGGGGTAATAAAATATTAAAGTACACAGGAAAAATAATTCTCCTCCCGACGTATTAGAGTTTAGGGGGCTCACCAAGTTCGCTTGCAATCCGTCGACACTTCGGCGCGTAAACTCCGGCTCAGGGCCCTCTTCATTGATAAGATGGCCTGGCCTCCCGAGTCCGGAGGTCGTGACTCTGTCACAACAGTTATGTCCAAAATGGTGGGATGCATCACAAATAACACCAAAGCCATGACTCAACTGGTACATCCCCCTGGGCATGGGATCTTCGTCTATAACCACTAGACTACGATCACTGGAGTACCTATAATGGGAGTCAGGCCGTACAGGATAATATTTCTGAACATAATCCGACCAATTGGCTGAGGGAAAACCAATTCAGAACTATCTTCACATCACTTCCGCGTAACGGAGACTGCACAATAAGATGTGCCAAACAATTGAAAATGTGTTACAGCTACAAATGTTATCTCAGAACTGCAAATATTTCAAGATTAATTACTGAATACTATGCTGCTCTTGTTATGGCCTGGAATGAGGAAAATTGAACGAGCAGCTGAATGCTTTTTTAATACAAATTTCCTCACAGTTTTTTCCTCCGAAGCTGAGTCGAAACGAACAAAAACCTCACAAAAATCATGTTGACAGCCCAATAAACTACCAACGCAATGGATGTTCAGTGAACGTAATAAAAGCATTGAGAGCGACCTAAAAATCTTGAGCCCCAACGGCAATCTCCAGCTTGACTGACTTGTTTTACAATCTTTCCATGCGATACCTGCGCCGTAAACTTGAACCTTTCCACAAAAAAAACAAAAACAAACAAATTATTATGTTGACTGTCCAGGGTACTACCCACGCGCTGGTCATTCAATTAAGGTTGTGAGATAAGCAAGAGGCAACCGAATAAATTCCGAAATGCCAACCACCGGTTCGTTGGCTCGGAAACTTTTCCCCTTTCACTGCGCCACGTTAGGAGGAAATTATTGGCAATATTACTCTCAAATCTTGATTTCATCGAACTTCACGAGAGATCTTCTATTCCCGATGAGTCCTAAAAAATAGCTTTAGTAGCATTGGTTCGATCGAGGAATTTTAAACAATCTAAAACGCCTTAATCGAAGAATAAGTTAACTTCAGATCGGGCGACCTAGATATCAACGATTAGATCGACTTGGCGCCGCAAATCTCCGGTTTTGTGAATGGTGAGAAACACTGTATGTAACAAAGTGCAATTGGGTGATGTGGGGAGGGGGTGACGATAAATGTGTCAAAACGGGGGGCTTAGTATTTTTCTTTTCATTTTGATGAATCTTTCAAATTTCCTTCTTCCAATCAGTACCCAACTTTTGTTCTATATAAGTATATCTATGACAATCCGGTTACCCGATACTGGTATGAGCCAATAAACCAAAAAACGGTGCAAATTATTACGGAGCGGTTTATTATTTCCTCGAACAGCTTGAACTACTCTCACACCTCCGAGAATCATACTGTTCGGGCTGACTGGTGGTTAGAGTGAGACGCTGAAACTACTACTTTCCCTGTATTGTCCCGCGAGTTTTTTTAATTATTTGACTTTGGCTCACTATAACTACTGTGATTACCCTATTTTCGATCTAGGCGCAGTCGTACACCTGTATGACTCATTCCATTCGACCCAGCATCTAAAAATACCTTGAAAACGATACCAAGCCCGGCGTATTTGCGTTTAAAATGGCAAAATTGAATTTAAAAAAAAATTTTTTAAACCATTTTTTGCCCATAACAACCATGGGCTTCGTCCGATCGAATTACCGAGCAGGTGGGGAGCACAACTAGATACCACACGGATTTTTTAGTTCACGTTAAGGGTATAAAACGGCCTGGATGGCGGAGGGACATTGCAGATTTGGAATTCCGATGCCTTGAAACGTAAAGATCCAATTTCGAGGGGAGGGGGGGGGTAAAAAATTTTCCTGACCGAAAACATTGGGATATTATTCTGAATGAATGATAAACCAAAAGCACCAGGAGACGTTTGAAGTATGTTGGCAGACATCAGCAAACTTGAGGTCATTACGTCCATACGGTATTACCTTTAATTAATTGACCCGCGAGGGTTAGATTTAAAAATTATGTCACTCGGATTAGGCGGCGTATGGTTAAGGTTCTAGTTCAACGGGTTGGCCTCATAACTCGGGCAACGTTGGAGCACATAGTGTAATGAAGATTAGGTGACAAGGGCTTCAGCAGGATTTGGGTGCCAATAAAACATGCTTTGTTTCAGTTTTTTTTCTCTTCTCTCGCAATTTTTGCCAGAGTAATGGTTACAGTTGAGTAGTAGCATGTGCTATTACGGACAGAATATTGCAGTAAATTTGAATGGGCGAATTGAATAAAATAAAATACTGTTGACATTGGTAGAATCGGTAGTAGATTGAAATGCTAGTTCATAAACTTCTTTGTCCCTAGTTTGCCATTCTCTTAGTATTCCTTACGATTTATTATCAATATTTGTATGTTATCGTGAGTGATTTATTAGAGTTGAAATAAGAGACATTTGTAAATTGAATGAAAAATGTATTTCCAAGGGACTCCGTGTTTCTAGGGGAAACGGTAAGAGGGCCTAACCCTTATTTCCCCTGATGGATAAGTAAACGTTTCAATCAGTGTCTCTGTCTTGTTTCAAACATCATACTTTCTGCAAATTCTTCGTTCCAGACGAGGTTTCCTAAAATATTTCTGAAGTTTATAACAAAAATCATAAAATAACAACATTTTCCTGACTGAAAATATACGTGTATTACTCAGAATTTTCTTTCTTTTTCTTTTCGACAAAACTGCACTGATTTGATGTACATCAAATTCAAAAAGTGCCATTAACGAGCTAATATTTTTCTCCATAAATGTTCGTCTGAAATAACCAAAATGTGACGTTTTCTCCAGTAAACGAAAAACTGCATTTGATCAATTCACATTTATTTTACGTCTCCTAGCAACGTATGCTCACATTTCGTTCTAAAATGAAATTCGCCGAATTATTCGTTTTTCTATAAAAAAAAACAACAAAAAAACAGCTGTAACAGTTCCGATCAAACTTAAAGGGATACCCTCAACTAACTAATACATATTATATGAATAAATGTTCCCGTAGAAACGCGTTGAACGATGATGACGCGCTCTTACGTTACGAACAGATCGTCGAATTTGTGTGTTGCTGCGCACCTGGTATTTTTTTTTTCTCAAAAACGGCTATAACGATTTTGATTAAATTTTTTATATTGATAACTCCCAATAAGGCAACTTTCCCATAAAATTCCCATTCGTAGGAAAATGACGAGAGCAGTACAATAAATTATCAAAATTTTCGACAAAAAGCGTTTTTAGCTGGGGTTTTCCTTATAAACTCCGCTAGAACATTAGTAGAATGTTGAAGAAAATTGGTATTGTAGTCCAATCCAATACCAATAGGGTGAGTGCTTAAAAACGCTCATGAGATACATGGGGGTCACTCCAGAAATTCCTGAATTCCAACTACCGCTGTTTCGATTACTACCAGCTCTAACAGTCATTACCCAATAACTCTACAAAAGTGATTACTATCCTTATTAAAAAAATTCGTGTTTACAGCCACATTAATTATCTGTGTACCAATTGCTCAATAATGGTCCTGAAATGAGTACGAGCAGCGTAATAAATTCCAGAACTGTAGGCGCTACCGCTTCCTGCTGCTGTGAAGTGTTGTTTGACCAAGTTCAAAGGAACTGAGTGATAAATGAATCGATTAAATAGAATTAGCCATTTACAAAGTGAACTGACTTAGTTTACTCCTCGAGTGGTCTTTTTCGGACTCGAACCTTGGAAACGTGAAGCGCCGAAGAAAACCTAATTTATTTTGTATTCAGCCGATTACAAAACTTTCCTTCCTACTATGTAGGGCTAAGGAAAGTAACAGAGATAGACTTAAGAAGCGACAAGCGGGATTTTTAATTTCTTTATGAACGACTCTAATACTTAGGAAATTACAGGGTATCCTTAGGTAATTAGGTAACTAATACCGTGTTCTCCTTAAATACTTTTCAGAGTTAAAACTAAAAAGGTACCTCAAAACGGCTTATTAATTTACTTTGGTCGAACTGCCCCTTACATTTTTATCCCACAGTTATTGGTCTAACCACCCATAGATAAAGGTGCCATCCAAACCACTAAAAGAGTGTCCGAATGATAAATACTTGTTTTTCCAACTTGAGTTTCCAGAGTTGTATCGGCTCAGCGGTTAAGATATTACAAAGGTTTCTGCAGAAACTGTGGGTATGTAAAGTTGTGCGATGCTCAGAGCTAAATTTAGTTTTTATAGGCTCCTTACCGGGAGAAAACAGATCGGCCACAGCTGCGTCTGACCAGTAATACGAGTCGTACCGGTGCGCAGGTAAGGTTGGCGAACCGAGGGTGGAAACATCAATTGCAGCTCATCTCACAACTTTCTTGAGCTCTGCTCGCGGCCTTCAGTGGTTTCGATCTCCCTGTCAAATGAGCTAACATATTTTTTCATTCGGCTCGTCCGAATAATTTAACAATTACTCCGAATCGTAAGGACTAACGTGAAAGTTGATGGAAGCTCAAAGGACAACGATAAATAGCGTTAACGCGGATTATTCCATTCCGAAACCATTTCTGCGACGAATAGAAGCTGAGCGCAAAACTGGTTCTTGTTTCGGAATTTATTATGTGCCCCTGCTTATCTCAAAATCTTCATTGAACACTAAAACAAGTCTTTCAAAAACAAACAAAAAAAAAAGAAAAAGAGCGTTGACAGGATAAACAACCGAATGAATAAATTTCCTGCTAGCAGGCGTAAACAATTATCTGTCAACTAGCTTTTTAAACGGTTTGTATTTAACGTTCTGGAATTCCAAGGAAAAGATCGGGATGTAGAAGTAGCGTGTTTTCCGTAATTTTGTCGTTCTAGTACACGGTTGGACGCATTTCTCAAAAAAAAATATATTAAAAAATCGTTTTTGTCTAACAAATACCCGCTCTCGTCATTTCCACATGAAAATAAACATTTTGTAAGCAACGCAGCAGTTTGAAATGGTCCCTACAAAATATTCACTCAACGTTCCAATGTAACCGTTCGAGGAATTTTATTTGTTGGTGTTTTCATTACGAAGATAACGAGATTCCTATTGCGCTTATTTTTAATTCAAGTTCAAGCTAATTCGGGGGAACAGTTTTCTTTCAATTGTGTTCGTATAAAATCAGTTTTTTTTTCAGATTAATCAATCAAATTGGCCTAATCCCAGAGACCTGCGCTCCTGTGAATCACGGATGCATACCAGACAATATCCACTGAAGCGCGCCAAAAGCAAGCTAAAATCAAGCCGTACTACTCATATTATCACTGTTGATTTGGCCGTTGAGACAATTGGAGAGTGAAAAGCGAGTTCCGGGACTAACTCCGTGTAGTTCTGCCAACTGAAAGAAAACTAGCTGCGCTAGCTGAATGGGCATTAGATGTGTGACAAGCAAGATGGGAATTTTTGTCAAAGGGACGTGACACGACTGAATTCTTTCCCCAACATCAGCGAATGTCTTAGGAGAAAGCGGGTTGAGCCAGGCCCTTAGAAGAGCCAGTTCCTTGCAGGATACGGTGACTTCAATCTCTCAAACACTCCATCCTGAATGTCTGGCGCCTATTATAGTGCAGAGGAAACCATAAACCATCTGCTGCTCACCGTGTTGTTCCTACCCGTGTTGTTGGAAGAGCAGTCAAACCTTCCAGCTATGACTGCCATTAACCAAGCTCAAAATCGTTTCACCCAGCCTGGGAAGGAGGTTATTAAAAAAAGGCAAAAGACCTGGCCACAGTTGATCTGTGATGTTTGATAGTTCCGCAAATGATTTTATTCGAACTCGAACCCTTAAAAAGGTGAACATCTGAAGCAAACTTTTTTTTCAGCCGATTTCAGGGATTTACATCCAATGCATTTCTGTCTCATAAGACTTGCTCTTTCAATAGGTAAACTGACAATACTGGAGCTTTCTGATGAGAGCAGTTTTCCACTTAGACGCCAGCCAACCAGCGTTCTCAATATATTCAACATGAAGGACGTCAGGTTGATAATACTGCCCGGATTATAGAATCAGCCGGGGCAAAAGTTGGGCAAGGGTTTGCGGTTGGGTTCGTTTTGCGCACTCGTCTGCCTCGATTTTTTTATTTGGTTTGCTAAACCACTAAACATATCGGTTCCGACCGTTAAAAAGATTTAAGTACCAAAGAAGGTTCTGCGAACGAGTTCACTCCATCCTCACCGGTTTACTGCAATACAAAAAGGAAGAAAAGCTTTAAACCACCCGTAGACAGCATTCCCAACCCGGGAGATCAAAAACCTGTAGAAGCTCTCGTAGTGAAAACACTTCCTAATTGCCCCTGTTTTGCTGTCAGTTCCTCAAAGTAGTAAAAACTTTCGCTCTTCAGTGTCCTCTTCAAATTTACGCCTTTCGAATCACAACTCCCTACGAACTCTTGATTTATGATTCCAAGAATTTTTCTGAACTTTGCCTTTTCGTTTATTACCCGAGCGTCAAGTTCTGCAAATAAAGAACCACTTGGTTTCCAATTGCAAGAAAGGAAACTATACGAATGAAAACCATTAACAAGTGGAATGATTAAAATTATTTTTAATGCGCTATTGTCGTGCATTTGCTGCCACATTTACCAGAAGTTGGGATCTCACCACAGAACAGAAACTTATCATCGACGAATGGCAAGCAAGATGGGAATCCTCGTCAAAGGGACGTGACACGAATGAGTTCTTCCCCAACATCCGTGATCGTCTTTCAAGGAAATGGGTTGAGCCAGACCACTGGACGAGCCAGTTCCTCACGGGACATGGTGACTTCAATGCGCGGCTCCACTTCTTTTCTATCAAAGACTCTCCCTCATGCATGTCTTGTGCCTCCAGTGCGGAGGAAACAAGAAACCACGTGCTGTTCCACTGCAGTTTCTACAACAATGAGCGACGGTTGTTGGCAGGGCAAACGAACTTAGCAGCGTTGACTGCTACAAACCAAGCCTATAACCATTTTGCAGAGTTCACGAAGAAGGTGATGGCTAAAAAACGTGGTCATAGTTGATCTGTCCTTTTGAAACTTGCCACCCATGTAAATAGTTAGATCAGGTGGGAAACCAGATTAGGAACTCCTACCCGACAATAAGGGATTCCTCAGGTGGTCACTTCCACGCAGTAACACATGGGCAACAGCTCTCTACCGGGAGACTGGCTCTACCTCCGCGAGTTCGGTGGATGCTGCAGAGGTTGGCCTCTTACATATTATTACTTCCATGACTGATATAACCCTCGTCGAGGGTTTAAGAACGAGGATATACGTAGAGATTGATGCAGTCCATTCAACCAACCAGGGAGGATTAGGGCCATAAGGCCCTCTCTTACATCATCCCTGGCAAAATACAGTATAGGTTACAAGTTAAATCTTGAGCGGCGCACAGAGAAAAAAAGATAAACATAAATAAATCAATTCTGGATTGTCCTTTTGGTTTATTATTCATTCTGAATAATAACCCTATGTTTTCGGTCATGAACAATTTTTTACAATCCCCCCTCAAAATATGATACTTAACATTTGAAGACATGGGGATTCCAAATCTGCAATGTCCGTCCGCCGTCCACTGTCCCCTGTCCACCGTCCCTTGTCCAGGCCGTTTTGTGCCTTCAACGTGGTCTAAAAAACTTCTTTCGCACAAAAATCCCATTTGGTATCTAGTTGTGTCCGCCATCTCGGCAATCCGATCGAATGAAGCCCATGGTTGTTATGGACAAAAAATGGTTAAAAAAATTAACGAAACGCGGTATAATCGCAAATAAGCCGTGTTTCGTATCATTTTCAAGGTATTTTTACATCCTGGGTCGAATGGAATGAGTACCAGACGTGTACAACTGCGTATAGGGAAATTACAGTAATTATAGTGAGCCAAAGTCAACTAATTGAAAGGACTCGCGGGAACTACAGCGGAAGTCAACGTTTCGTCGTTAGTACTCCCTCCCTCTAGTCTCATTAAAACCACCCGCCCGCTCGCCTTGCAACACCCACTCGACTGGAAGTCCCCCTCCCAATTTCCCCGACTCTTTTTGACCGACGAGGCGGAGGAAGGTTAGGGCCACTTCCTCCGCGCGCCCGTGACATACTACAGACGTTTACAGGCGCCTGGCGCCGGGGGAATATTTAGTTTCCGTAGTTCCATTGTAGTCAGGTCATGTTTCGTATGGTTTACTAGTATTTTTCGATGCTGAATCGAATGGAATGGGTCTCAGAACAGTAATACAATACTAGGACAAGCTGTTCATGAGAATAATAAACCATTGTGTAATAATTTGCAGGGTTTTTCTATGACGTCTGAGTGCTATTTCATTCTTATCTACTCTTCATGGAGGTGTCAAATAAATCTGGGTTCTCATAACAAATTTTTACAGCTGCGGCAGCGAAAGATTTATTGAAGATTATGGTTCGATGGCGAGGGATTTGAATCAGGCGATGTCGTGTCTCATGTTGGTGAATCGTTTGGAGAAATGCAAACTTTTCGGCAATGTAGGGAGGTTTCTAAAATTTCAAGCTCTTAAATAGGAGCAGAGCGACAGTGTATTTGATTTTTTGTTGGATCTTCAGCCAGCCCAAGCTTCTATACTACGGTGTAACGTGTTCGTCCCACTTTAACCTGTGTACAAATCGTACTAAGGCATTTTGCGCTCTCTTGATAGCCACCAGTTGCTCGCCATTGAGATCACACGAGTGCCTGTACTACCTTGAGTCTCACATGGTACGGAAAAGCGAGTCGTCGAAGTTAGTAGACAGATCTAAAATTTTTCGCTGTTGTCCTCGATACCCGTGCCCACCAAGAGTGTCTGGGTCATGGTGATTCCAAGGTTCCTAAGTTCGGTACGTTATGACAGGTTTTGGCTGCTTTTGGAGAGAGGGGGGGGGGAGAAATAGAGGGAGAGAGAGAGCGCGCTCTGATGGATGACTGCATATTGGGAGAATAATTTGTATTATCTTACTTATAATTCCCCAAGTTGAATTGATCAGCAGAAT
This sequence comes from Pachypeltis micranthus, assembly GCA_020466155.1. Taxonomy (NCBI): domain Eukaryota; kingdom Metazoa; phylum Arthropoda; class Insecta; order Hemiptera; family Miridae; genus Pachypeltis; species Pachypeltis micranthus. Next base: position 17,125,958 of record CM035777.1, read on the forward strand.
TGGGTATGAGATCTTATAATACACTTGAATTGGAACGATCATAAGTGAATGTTGAGTGGGACTTCAGATTTCGATCTCCATTTCTCTCGTCTTCATTTATTTAGTTGTTTTACTTTCTGCGACCTGAAGAGAAATGATGTAATCACGTCGAAAAATGAGTTCATTTTTTGTTCAGATCTTAACGTTTTGATGCTTACTGAATCCAAAACAACCTCATTTCGGCGCTTGATCTGTGTGTGCACGTCTGTAGTTCCATTTGCGGGAGAACGGCTGGGTTCTATTTTAGTTTTGTTCATTGTTGTGTGACGACGCGACAATAACGTACCGAGCGATTTCCATCGGTTGGAAAGGGGGGGGGAGAGAGTACCTATAGGGTTTTTCGGATTTATCACAAAAACGGCTGTTGGGCGCACGAACGGAGGAGCTTGCATTGAAACAATAAATGAACGTGGTGAGCGTAAGCGCGGACTGTATTACACTTTGACAGAAAAGCGATATCAGTTTGAGTGTGAGTATTTAAACGCGAACGCACGTGAACTGGTTGCGTGGGGAACTTTCAAATACGTAGAGACACTCCTGGGTGGTCTCTGAGGAAGAACTGAGGCGTGGAATCGTTGAAAAAAAGACTTTTCGTTGACACTCAACACGTCCAACTCTCGAATTGCAGATTTTATAGCAATTTTGAACAACCCTGTTCCTGTCAACTTCCTGACAGACGTATTTTGAAAAGTTTACGAGCGCAATTTAAAAGGGTTCATCTAAATCTTCCCTATCTTTAGGGAACTTAACCCGATATACTTTTTTAAACTCTCCTTATAATCATTAAAAAATTATCCTCAAAGGTCATTAATTTGTAATAAGTTAGCATTAATTTGGTTGATTAATGTGAATGTCTGGCTCTAAATTGGCCTGACGTGATGATATTAGCTTTTGAGTCAAACTTCATTCACTTTTCTGACTTACTGATTGAAGAAATGTTGTATTGTCATTATTAGTATTAGGGTAATTTTTTGCCAAGTAATAAACTTCGGTAATGAAACCTGTTACAGACACATCCAATTATTGTTTTTAAGATAGATTGGTTGTATGTTGGCGTTACTATCGTGCAAATAAAGTTTAGTTTAAATTCAACTCTTTAATATAATACTAAATTGTTATTTTGTAATTCTCATCGTAACGTGGTGCAGCCAATTCAAAGGACCTACATGAGCCCAAACAGTAAACGATTGGCAAGAAAGCTGGCTACAGACCAGGCATTGGACGACAGGTTACAACCGATCGAGGAAGCCACCAATCTTAGAGATTTAGGAGCAACTGAAAAACCGGTGGCTAGCATGTAATGTAACAAGAGTTTCCAAAGCGCTGCAATAAGTCAGCGACCAGTAACTCTTTCATCTCTCGACTTGATTCTTAACAAGAATGCGATAAGAAAACTGCCGAAGATCTCAACGCATGAACAACTCGAGGAGTTTTAATCATTTGCACAATTCCTAGACTAAAAGCGAAGATCAAAGCGACAGACATACAGAAGCAGGCGCGAAACGATGTTATGTACGATCACTAGTGCCAGCACATTATAAATTATTCTCAAAAGAGTGGTAAACGACAGTAGGAAAATTGCATCGACGAATGATAAGCAGAGCTATATAAGAAAACGGCTAGGGATTTAGAGCCTCCTTACAAATCGGTGCCGTCAGAATACAGAACTCTATCTCTCGAAAGTGGGACCAATATGGTACAATCGTACATAAAGGACCTTAACGTAAATACGCAGTGAAGGGTCTCAAGGGCCTATGAAAGGAATAGATTCTTGAAGAAGGCCCCAAGAAGGAACACATTGAAGGTCATATTCGAAGATAGATTCGTTTCTCTGTTGGTGTTACTTCCGCGTAAAGAAAGTTTAGTTTAAATTCAACATTAATAGAGTACCGAATAGGTATTCCGTAATTCTAATCATAACCAAACCCGTTCAAAAATGAGAAAGTCAAACAAAATTTGGAAATTACCACGTACAAAATAACTTTTGAAACCTACCGCCTTATTGAATTCAAAGGAGTTGGCTGCGAGCGTGACGTACAACATAAGCACTGTGCCGAGCATTATATCAACCGAATACATTCCGCCCTGAAAATTGAGGAAGACGCTGCCCTGTGCGTCGTCCGGAGAAGCCCACGATTTAATGAACCACGGAAGACCTAGGGACACCAGGATGTTGAAGGTGCTGGCTCCAAGCGCGTTCGACAAAACTTCTGACGATGTTCCTGTTCGAATAATAGTGAAATATTAAAATCAGAGACCTAAAACTACAAATTTGATAAAAATGTATATATTTTTAACGACTTTTTTCTCCCCCCTTGATCGCCCAGGGAAACCCCACACTGCCGCCACGACTGATCCTATTGTGGGCGTGCATGAGCCCCCTCATGTCCACCCATTTCCAGCCACAGATCCTGTGAAGCTGGTGTTCCCTGATGCAGCGTCACACAAAACGCAAGACAACATTGAGGTTCATCCCTGCAACCTCCTCTAGCCGCAGCTGATGAACCTCATGCACTCTGAAGCACACTGCATCCAGCCCCTTATTCATACACAGTCCGCTGAATTCAGCTCCACCTAGCAGAATCTGGAATTCTGTACCTTAGTAAACAGGCCACATGCCATCAGTATACTGTCTCTCTCCAGACAGAGGATCTCACCCAGATCCTTTGTTTGTCGGCCTCCCTGTTACAAGGGGGTGGGGAGCTTTGGAGAGTTGCTGACGCAGGCAAAAATTACAGCGATCGCGAGCTCCGATCCAATATCCCAACTTTCGTTGGATTATGAACCTTCGTTTTACCACTAGACGACAATCGCTCGGTGCCTTTAATGGGAGTCAGGCAGTACATCCTCATTCCCTTCTATTCCTGTTTGACCTGGCACCCAACACAGCGTTAACGTGTTTACCTTTGCCAAGGTCTTTAGGCCAGTTGTGCATTCCCAAACCAGCCCCGACGTGATGATATACGATATTTTCCTCTTCAGGCCCCTACGAAGAAGGTGCTGCACGACCCTCACAGCGAAGAGCTCTGCTTGGAAAACAGTAGCCAGCGCACTCAGAAGTACCACTGTCCAGATTCCCGGCACTCTATCTGTTTCAAAAGACTTGAACATCTTGGTTTAATCCCTCAGAGAGAATAAATAAATGATTTATATAGCTATTAAAGAAATTGGGTTATGTCCGCCAGTAGGCAAATTACTAAAGTTAACGTACCTGTTAGTGAGTCCGTCTCCTCTGGCTTGTGAGTTACTGTGGGCAAGCGCTTTCGATGTAAAGACATCATCGTCTGGCCGTTAAGTCAGTACTGGAGTCAGTCAGTTGGTCGTGGTCTTTATATACAAAGAGAAAGGTGAAAGGGGTGATGGAGCGTCGGGGAAGGGGCGGGGAGAGGTCTTGTTGGTCAGTCTTGTTAGTAGTACCTTAGCCGGACTGGCTGTGTTAGGTATTAAAGAAATTGGGTTATGTCCGCCAGTAGGCAAATTACTAAAGTTAACGTACCTGTTAGTGAGTCCGTCTCCTCTGGCTTGTGAGTTACTGTGGGCAAGCGCTTTCGATGTAAAGACATCATCGTCTGGCCGTTAAGTCAGTACTGGAGTCAGTCAGTTGGTCGTGGTCTTTATATACAAAGAGAAAGGTGAAAGGGGTGATGGAGCGTCGGGGAAGGGGCGGGAGAGGTCTTGTTGGTCAGTCTTGTTAGTAGTACCTTAGCCGGACTGGCTGTGTTAGGTATTAAAGAAATTGGGTTATGTCCGCCAGTAGGCAAATTACTAAAGTTAACGTACCTGTTAGTGAGTCCGTCTCCTCTGGCTTGTGAGTTACTGTGGGCAAGCGCTTTCGATGTAAAGACATCATCGTCTGGCCGTTAAGTCAGTACTGGAGTCAGTCAGTTGGTCGTGGTCTTTATATACAAAGAGAAAGGTGAAAGGGGTGATGGAGCGTCGGGGAAGGGGCGGGGAGAGGTCTTGTTGGTCAGTCTTGTTAGTAGTACCTTAGCCGGACTGGCTGTGTTAGGTATTAAAGAAATTGGGTTATGTCCGCCAGTAGGCAAATTACTAAAGTTAACGTACCTGTTAGTGAGTCCGTCTCCTCTGGCTTGTGAGTTACTGTGGGCAAGCGCTTTCGATGTAAAGACATCATCGTCTTCCATTGGCTCTAGCAATTCAACATTCAATTACAAATACTCGCGTACGTGGTCGTGAAGAGGATATAGTTTAAAATTCCTAGTCGAGAAGCTAAGTACGAAGGTTTGAAAGTTAAAAGTCTTTTCAACAGCGCAGACATACACGAGCGCTAGTTGTACTTACAGGTAACCTGTAACTCGCATTTGGGGATGCGCTAGAAACTAAAAGATTCGATAAAAGTAATAAGGAAAATACGATACGAACCTCGTTCAGCTACCTTCAGGCTTGATATGAGATCCGGGTACCCCATCCCGACAGACAGGACGGTTAGACTTAAAAACGAGTTTGGCACGTTGAGGTCGTAACCTGAAATTTCAACGCAAAATGAAGTAATAACAAAGTCTTTTGAAAATACCATTAAATTTTATACAGTCAACAGGCGGTATATGCGCCATATAACCCATTTTTCTTCCTCAATTTATTCTTCCCTGTCTCACTTTCCTGAAAAAAAAGTATAAAAATATCCTCAACTCATTCGATAAATAAACACGTTACCCGCTAGTGTTGTTTTGAGATGTGAAAATGAGGTTTTGAGGAATTTCTGTCAGGGGGAAGGGAGGGAGACCAAAATGTACCAAACATCGGGACTTCCCTCATTATTTTTTCTATCTTAGTCGTTCAGTTGAAAAATCTCCACATTCTCCATTACCTCAAACTATAATCCACTGTCTCAATAAATGTACGTTATACTGATCTTTACATAATTCAATCTAAATCCCAATAATATGATTCCAATTTATTTGCATTTTGTAAAACGATTAAAGTAAAATAATTACCTAAAGTGGTGATCATCCATGCTATTACGAAGATGATCAACGATATATAAACGACTCCCAATAGAGCCGTAATGAATGGAAATTTTTCAGCTGGAGGTAGAAGTATCATTAAAAGAAATTTGATAGGCCAAGTTATTATCGCTGTTGAAACGGAAAGCAACTTTTTCACTCGTGATGAGGTTCTGGCACAGCATGTCGCAGGTTCTGAAATGGAAAGCACAGGATACTTTACGAGTAAGGAAAATTATGAATCCAACGTATTGAGTAACTCCTACATTTATATTGCAAATAGGAGGAAATGTTGAACCGAAAGCGAGTAAGAAAAAAAAATCGTTTTGGCGATTGGAGTTGGTCAGCTTACTTCAGATTTTCTGTATTTAAAATGGTTTAGTTACTCGAGTGACTTCAAGATTTTGCCAATTTGTGAACTAATACTGTGGAACATGCGTGAGAGTGGCTCTCCAGTGTAGTTAATAGGAGAATATTGGTAATGTGAAGTGTCAGCAATCAATTCTTATGAAGCCCCTTTTCGGTGATCCTCTGGTGTCTTCTTCACTGATTTTCAGGCGTAAGACCGATCTTCAGGATTTTGTATCAGTAAAATGATCATTATCGTTCCACAATACCTCCGAGGGGGCCCCAGGGTCTGCACATACGGATCCCTCTTAAGGTGACTATTAGGGGTTGTTCAGCACAGGCCGAGTTAGTTGGGGTTTTTGACCTCGGAATGTCTGCACTTGCCCTAAAGAGACTCACTGGCCATTAAAGTCATTTTTTCCCCGAACTTCTTCTGTTCTCAAGCCCTTTTTTTACCTATGGAAAGTCCGTCTCCTCAGTAATTTCCGATTCTTCTGGACTTTCCAAAATATCCTTCTCCCTCCTCTCAACTTACATTCCTCTCTACAACAAATTGCTCCTCCCAAACTCATTTATCTCGCCTAAGTCAGTCGTCTCCCAGTTAACCCAACACACAGTCATCTAAATGCTCTCACATAACAGTCTTCTTCCAGTTCTACCAATACACAGTCATCTATCAGCTTTCACGGAATACAATCGTCTCCCAGTCCCCCCAACAGACACAAGTTTCCCCTGTCTTCAACATCTAATTCTGGTTCCTCCTTCCTTAACCTTACAACCAGTCTCACGCCTTTAGAGCCCCCCTTGTTCGCATTTGTATACACAAACTCATATCCTGTTCTAGTCAACTCTTCTTTGTACACAAGTTGTTCAAATCTTGTTGTGATCACCCAGCACTTTGATTACAAGTTTCGTTATACGGTAAAACCTGTCTTTGTGGTTCTTTCTAGTTTACCCTGGTCGAAACAGGGGTGACTACTGAGTCTCACGTGGATTCACTAGTCGCCTTAGGACCTATCAGACCTCGATGATTCAATTCTTGCCAAATGGGGGAACGTACCAGACCTGTGGAGGCCTATAGGCACGTTGGTCGAGGGTGCGAGCTATGTCTTTACATGGCTCTGCGCGCAGGTTGCCGCCCCTGGGGCTTGACTCTGTGACGAGCTACTCTACACAGGGGCGCAAGGATGTGGCTTACTCAACCCCTTCCGTGGAAGGAGGTGGGCACCATGCCTCGAGTTCTCGTCGCCAAAGCAACGAGTTCGTGCTTGCGCAAAGCAACGAAAACGACGGGCTGCAGCCCTGCTTCCGAGGAGGAGATGAGCGTTGTCAGCTGTAGGATACTGTGCCCTCTCTCGTAGGTATTCGTAGATGGAACACGAGAAGATGACATGAGCTGCATTCTCATATTCACCCGTCCCGCATGGGCAGTCTTGAAAGGCCCGTCGCTGAAAGAAATGGAGCCGCTCGTTGAATGCACCATGTCCAGAGAGCAGTTGCACCACTGGAACGGTCGGTCGCCACCACCCCCTATCCATGCGATCGGTCACCACCGAGAGGATGCTATGGAGGTGCCTTGATGTTGGGCCCGCATCCTATCTGGCCTGCCAGATAGCTGTGACGCATTCAATTCTTGCCCACTGTAGTTATTTGCGGGTAATGCTTCGTTTCCTGAATATCTGAACGAACCCAGGCTCCAGGTACTAGGCACCAGGTACCATTAGACCGCCAGAAGTCATCTGGATTAGCTAATACGCGTTTGGAGAATCAATGATTCTTCTCTTCTATAATATCTTCATTTTGGCTCTCGACATAGGAGTTGGCTCTAGTTTCAATGACCCTCCACAAAACATTGGTCGTGCCGACTCAAGTGAATGTGGATCGACAATTCGTCCCCAAGCTGTGGCTTAAGGAACTCATTAAAATTAGCGTTATCCAGACCTTACGACGTGGTAGCTGGTCTGTGATTGTCTCGTGGGAAAACGCCTCGCCAAACTTACTGGTTCGGAGTAGAACATTGGCTGAAAATGCAACTTAATTCCAAGTGGATTAACCAGCTCGCACCTGATCATCCAGGGGAATTCGTTCATTATTTATCTTCCGAGGGGTATTTGAAAATCCTCTCCACACTCCAACGCACTCCGAAATGGCAAACTAAATAATCAGTCTCAAGTTTTCAATGACATTCAGTTGAAATATTGCAGCCACCATTCCATTCTTTTGCTGACTCGTTATTGCCGAATTTTTGCGATCGCTCTCTCCGACTTTCGAAATCTTTGGGACCGTTCTACCTGTCGTTGCTTTTGACAGGAGAAACTCTTTTGGTCCTAGGAAATTCTTGCAAGTTTAACCAGAATGCCTGTTGCACGAACGTTTTCGTTGAACTTTACTTCGGCATTCTTAAGAAGCAGAGCAACTTGCGAGAATTCAAGAGACGTTAATTCAAAAGAGGATTCTTTATAAATTCCATCATTTTGGAGATAAGACACGCGATAAATTCCGAGGTTTTTCGTGGGAATATGTCCGCTACTACAAAGGTTATCGATGAGTAAAACCCAGTGCCGTCGAGGAGGCATTCAGCAAGAATTCGTAGCCTCCTACTAATATTGAGTCGTCACGTTTGACTGATGACGGCAGTTATGTGGTCATCTTCCTTGAGGTCCTACGCGCAGTGTGAGGCGCAAAGACCAGGGAATGTTGAAGATTGTGATTTCATTTCGTCGGAGTTTTTCAAGTCTACGTCAGGATTGGGAGTAGGAATCTTAAATTCTTCTTCAGTAAAGTTCTATGCTAGAATGCGGTACAACTCCGCATTCTTCCATTGAAAAAACGTGACTTGAAAAAAAAACGGTGTCTTAGGTTTTAGGAAATTGAGGAAAACAAGTGCTGATGACAATACACTTAAAACACTTCTGTCCTTCATCAGGACGCTCTTGCCCAGTGTAGACGATAATTTGGGGCGTCATGGAGCTTTTACAACTGGAATGGGTCCCCTTACTTTCTTCCCGTCGCCAGTTGGCTTCTCGTATCTGTTGCTATGAGGCATTCACTGCAGTTACCTCAGCGAAAGGACGCTAAATGCCTGGAGATAAATGTCCAGAATCAACTATCTTCTCATAGGCCAATCAACGCGGGTATTCCTCAGTGGAGCGTGTTGGGACCATTCTTGTGCACGTACTACTGCCATGATACCCTTACTTGGACGTCCAAACTTCTCGGGTCTCATTGCGGTTCACAAACTGACGTAGTGGCTCAACGATTGCAGACATTCTTCGATCAGCTCACTCAGTGGTGTGATCGCTGGAAACTTCAAATCAACCCAACAAAGTCATGCCCTGTCACCTTCACATACAAGAAGAAGTACATCAACGTCCCTCTCTTCTTTAATTGAATCCAGATTCCTAATTCAGACTCTCATAAGTACCTCGGAGAGACATTCGATAAACGCCTGACGTTTCGAGATCACATTACTGACCTAAAATTACGTCTCCAAACTAGAACGTCACATTGAAGTACGTTTTGGAAAATCCCCGTATGTCACCAGATAATAAAATGGTCACCTAAACGGTATTCATACGTCCGCTCTGGATGAACGTACTACCGAGATACGGCGCGTGTTCCAGAACAACACCAAACACAGAACGTTGCAACGAACACCATTCATGCCCCACCCTTCGTCCGTAAGGACACCGTTTACCACGACTTCAGCGTGAAAGCACCTTCCGAAACCCTTCAAGAAGCCATCAACAGGTTTGTGACCTCACACGCACCCAACTCAGAAACTCGGCAGCTAATGAAGGATTCAAACCTCCTGGTAACCGGCGACACGCAGACTGCGCTACATATTCAAGGAGCCGAGGGCTAAAAACGTTGACCGTTGAGTTGAAAGTTGGTTACTATTTTTTCTGATAGTTCCCTTAATGTTGGGTAGAAACCCCGCTTCTCTGCTCTCTCTGAAGTATGGACTAAGAAAATGGCGGCTCATCAAAAAAGTCAAAATTTTTCAAAATTTGATAGTTACAATATTTACCACAGTTGAGGAATTGGTTTGTACTTTCCAAATTCACAACTCTGCTACCTCCTATGCGTGGCCATTATGTTGCAGAGTCAATTAAAATTCGTCGAATTTTGAACCAAATTTTGACTTAATAGTTGACATCGGAAATTTGTATGGTGGATTCGCATCTAGTAACTGCGTCGAAAAACCCGACTCTGCCACAATAGTTTCGTGAACTTCGACTTGCAGACGAAATCAAAATTCGACGAAATTTTGGTCAAAAAATGACCTACGGAGTTGAAACTTGAAATTTATGTTACGAATAGGTGAAGTGGAGTGCTTTAAAAATTACTTTGTCTGCTTTCCTCATTTTGAGGGCTCTTTTGAGCAGGCGACATCAAAATTCGATGAATTTGATGGCTCAAAAATTGACTTATTAGTTGATACTTGCAAACGACGTGAATGAGTTCCACATCCATCAGCTCTACTGTTATCTGCCACCGATAAATAATAATATATATTAATAAATACGAGCCGCCATTTTCTTAGTGCATACTTCAGAGAGAGCTGAGAAGCGGGGTTTTATCAAACATTGAGGGAACTATCGGAAAAAATAGTAACCAACTTTCAACTCAACGGTCAACGTTTTTAGCCCTCGGCTCCTGGACTAACATCCGCGACATCATCGACCTGTGAAAACATTCGCACTCAGCCATCCACCCAGCCCATACCACCTCACAACCAGACCCCTATTTTACACAAATCAATGAGGTATAATACTTTAACATGTACTGGCCTATAAATTTTAAAAAACTGCAGGTTAAGAAACTTTCGGCTTGAGCAATGTACGAATGAACGCGAACCATTTTAGCCTGCAGATGCACCATGGGACGCCAAAATAAAGGCACGAGCGAAATCCACCCAAACTAACTATAGTTATCATACTGATCAAAACGCAAGTGTGTTTTTTCACAATAAATTATTAACGATTTCGAACATCTCGCTCATACCATACTAGCACACTTCGAATAACCAGGATGACTTACCTGTATTTCTATCAGTTTTTTGCCGATAATTCCAAACCAACAAATAAAATTGTATTGACAGTCTCGCGGATCACCCATCTGCCGATTACTCTATAATGGTGGTGGCATAAGTACGATCATGTAAATCAAGTCTGAAATCTTAAACCCCCTCCCTTTTTATTTAGAAATTTACTTTATTAGTTACTAGAGCCATAAAAATAAATGAATACCCTTGTGTCTAAAGAAAGGTTTGTCATGTGTCGCACTACATATTTTCACAGGGGTTTCCCGATTGTTCCAGAACGTTAAAACCGCCCAAAACAATAAAATGAATTACCTGCACACAGTTAATTTCTCAGTTTTGGTTGTAACGTAAGTAAGGAATAACACCCAATAAATTGCAATAAGTCTATAAGATCTATTCGGTTCATATAATGCGAAGGAAAAATTATTTGGAGAAGTTAGTTAAGCGATGAAAATCGCTGTATTTAAATGGGGTTGAGAAAAGTTGTTCGCTTCAGATATTTTTTAAATATAACCACTACTCAAACCGTTCTGATGTTTTGAACATTCTAGGGATTTGAGAACGGCTAGACACCTCTGTTTATAAAAAGGGATGCTCCGGAATTGCTCGGGTCGCCGAGCTAGTAATTAAAGCAACCGAAGTAAGATCATTCATAAAACTTCTTTCTAGTCACGGGGGTTGCGTGTTTTGAAACACCCGTAAATGAGTTCACAAAATTTAGATTACGTACAGCCGGTATATGTGGGCTCAAAGATAATTATACATCGCTACACTTAAATTACACGTTAAATCACGACCCCGGCGAGTGGGGAAAGAACCTCAGGTCCCCTTCGGTGAAGAGGAACGAGCCCGGAGAGTCAGAAGTATACAAGAACTCCGAGGCACATGCACGTAAATTGCGAGATCTCCTCGCCTGATTAACTACCAATCAGCACTATACAAGGGCTATCAAGTCCCGGAGGGAAAACGTTTATTGCTCCCAGTTGTGGTGGTAACGTGATCTGAAGAATGTTGTTCCGTCCCAGAATAAATCCTGATTTAAATATTTGAAGCCGCCTTATGTTTTGCAAATTCAGCTCCCATTTTCGACCCAGTGAAGGAAGTCAGATCTTGGCGAGATGCTTGAATTTTTAATCGGCACTAACGATGTTGATCGCATTTTATGCGTGATATAGTTATCAGTTGAATCAATTGAACGCCGTATTATATGATTTTGATCGCTCACAGTGATCTCGTAGAAAGCCTAAGGAAAGTATAGCGATCGTGTCAGGAAAAAAGTAGAGTTCTTCAGATCTTCGCGTTTTGAGGCCTACTGAATCCAAAAATATCTGGTGCGTTGCAACACACAACTTTCCTTAGCTCTACGTCAATTCACTTTGTACATGGCTAATTCTATTTAATCAATTCATTTATCACTGAGTTAATTTGAACTTGGTCAAACAACGCTTTACGGCAGCAGGAAGCGGTAGCGCTTACAGTTCCTGATTTTATTGTGCTGCTCGTACTCATTGCAACACCATTATTGAGCAATTGGTACACAGATAATTAATGAAGCTGTAAACACAAATTTTTTTGAGAAGGATAGTAATTACTTTTGCATATTGGGTAAAAAGTTTAGAACTAGTAGTAAGCGAAACGGCAAAAGTTGAAATTCAGGAATTTCTGGAGTGAGCCCCCTGTATCTCATGAGCGTTTTTAAACTCTTAATCTTTAGGTATTGGATTGGACTACAATACTAATTTATTTTAACATTCTACAAAACTTCCAGCTGAGTTTATAAGGAAAACTATACTTTCCTTCCCTTCGGGTAGCGGAAAGTAAAAACTGCGCTAAAAACGCTTTTCGTCGAAAATTTTGATAATTTATTGTGCTGCTCTCGTCATTTTCCCACGAATGGAAATTTCATGGTGTGATTGCCATATTGGGAGCTATCAATACAACAAATTTAATCAGAATCGTTAGAACCGTTTTTGAGAAAGAAAATTTGGTGTTTTGATCACTATGATAACTATAGTTAACTTTCGGTAGATTTTGTCCATACCCTTATTTTGGCGTCCCATAGTAACCTGTAGTCTAGACATCATGTTTCAGCTGATTTGGTACGGTTGTTTTCTCTAAAAACCGATTTCGTCAAAAGTTTTGGTAATTTATTGTGCTGCTCTCGTCATTTTCCCACAGATGGGAATTTCATGGTATAATTATCATATTAAGAGCTACCAATATAAAAAATTTAATCAAAATCGTTAGAGCCGAGTTTGAGAAAAAAAATATTTGGTGTTTTGATCACTATGATAACTATAGTTAAATTTCGGTGGATTTTGCCCATACCCTTATTTTGGCGTCCCATAGTGACTTCCGGGTTAGATATCAAGTTTGAGCTGATTTGGTACGGTGGTTTTCTCTAAAAATCGTTCACAGACACACACAGACCATTTTCCCAAATAGTGTTTTTCGGACTCAGGGGGGTCTGAAACGTAAAGATCTGAAGAGAACTCAAAATTTTTTTTTTCAGCCGATTACATAACTTTCCTTTCGACTTCGTAGAGCAAGGAAAGTAAAAACCTTATTTCCGAATCGAACTCGAATTTCTTCGAAAGTTTTTATTGAGATACCTGAAACCGATAGTACAATAAATTTAATCGAACTAGTTACAGCCGTTTCCGAGATAAAATATTTAATATTTCGAAAACCGGTTTCGCTCAAACTCCCCTTATTTGGGCGCTTCAAGCTAATCTAATTCTTTCAGGCTAGGTGTGAAATTTGAGTTGATTTCGTTCGGCCGTTCTCTCTGAATTGCATCCACTGACGCACATTCCCAGAAAAGCCTTCGTCACGTCTCAGAAAAGTCACACTTTTCCGTTTTCGGGAAAAACGTTAAAAAGAAACCGGCTATTTGAAAAATACCCATTTTTTTCTCAGCTGTTTACACAACTTTACTTCCTACTTCTTAGAGCTAAGGAGTGTAAAATTATTAGAAAATAATCTTGAATAGTAGACATTTATCTGTATTTATTCAAAGTTACTCAATTATGTCGATTAGTCGATCTTTCTGATCTGCGCTGGTACGTGCTATATTATAAACATTTCGCTTACCTTTAATCGCTTTCTCAGGCAACTCATCAATTCTAGATGATTTCTCTTCAATGAATACAAGCGGCTGTGCGTAGTATTTATCTGAATCAAAATTTTAGTTCACTCAACCGAACTTGATGGTAATTTCTAGAATGAATAAGCAGCTTGAGAGACTGCGAGAGCGCTCATTTTCTACCTGTACAATGAAGTGGTTGACACTCTTCTTCTTTCTCCAGTTTGGTAGTAGGCTCTACAGGACAGCACTTGAGGACTGAAAAAGAAACGTTAAATTAGTGCGATGTTAGGTAGTAATGAGACACTCGCACCAATCCAGCCTCTGTTCTGTTAGCTAACATATTACGCAGTGATCAGAATTTAGATTACCTCATCTTTTGTTTTACCAACTGATACTTTTTTTCGCTATTATTTTGTTATAATAACATCGTCACGTTAATCTGTATAGAAAAGAAAAAACAGGCCTAAGAGCTGCTGGTTAGGAAATGAACCAGTTTGCAGCCCCTTTCACTGCATTCTAACAAGAAGAAGTCTATTACAAATTTGAACCTCACAGGTTGGAAATGAATGCGTCTACCACCCTCGAAAGACATTCTTGAACAGTTAATAGTTCTTCCTCTTATAATAGTTCCTCTCTAAATGTGAGCTACTTGCTGTAGGAATTGGCCACAGACTTACTTGATCGTTTAATAGTTAAATTGTCTAAGGAAATCACTCAGGAAACAGATATTCCAGCTGTCTTCTACACACAGCGTCCTTACAGAAAATTAATTTTAAATTTTACCCTAGTCGACAGCATAGAAAATAAATCCACTAAGGAGCTTCATCAGCTCGTAGATATTTTTAGATATCCATTTTTTACTTTTCTTGGTGATATGAAGTTAGAAAGAAACTTATATAATCGGCTGACAGTTTTTCAAATATTTTCTTCAGATCAAACTCTTCTGAGTCTGAAAACGCCGTTTGAGAAAACGGATTGTGTGTGTTGTGGTCACGATTGGGAGAGAGCTGTTGAGCCTAATTTGTTATCCAACCATCAACGTGACAACAAAATAAGGGTTTAACGAAAATTGGCCCAGAACCGACTATACTTATCACAATGATGGAAACACCAAATATTTTTACTTTCCGGTACCCAAAGAGTAAGCAAAGTATTGCGATCGTGTGAAAATACGTGATTTTTCTTCAGATCTTAGTCGTTTTGTGGTCTACTGAATCGAAACGTGCGATGATGTGACGGAAAAGGTAATTTTTCTTCAGATCTTAGTCGTTTTCTGGTCTACTGAATGGAAACAAAGGTTTTTGAACGCTTTTACATTTTTAATAGTTTTAATAGCAAATTTTCGTCATGAGTAGTGCAAAGGGCTTCGAACAATTTCATACGGTTACCCCAGATAAAGAGATATACCAAATGTACCAAAACGTTGTACATTGTGTCATTTCAACAATTTTCGTAGAATTTTAAAACTATTTATCACTTGATGAACAGTATAGGTTTCACTTGATTCGTCTCATTTTCTGAATTTTTCAACAGTTCGTGTTCTCATTAATCCAACTAAGTTTACTCAGCTTTCCAACGACTAAAATTCACACTACGTCCCAACTATTTTTGTAAGAGCTGCTCCGCGCCGGTTTTAAAAAAATTTTGATCATTATTTGTGGTAGTCGTGAAAATAAGGCTACAGAGAAATTTCCATTGATGAGAAGTGATGGGAGGGGGAGGGGGATGCCAAAATGTGTCAAAAACGACGGTTTATTAGAACTAAACATAAATATGGTTACAGCTGAATGGACCGTAGAGGAATAGAAAATTCGTAACTAAAGAACAATGTACAGGCACGACGACTTCAGGCGATTGGCGATTAATAATTGAGCTCAGCAATGGACGGATGGTTCTTGAAATTGGTGATAAAAGTGTTCGAGCAGCTCATCGCCCCCAGTCACGAACTTGCTTATTGCGGTGGGCGTTACATCGAAAGCGTTCCGAACTTTTAATGCGCGCTTGTTTGTTTTGTTTTTCTCAATATTTATAGTGGCAAAAAGGAAATTAAGAATATAAAACGAAATCTAACGGTTTCAGTTTCGCTCGTTACGTATAACCAGGACACACTCCCAACGATATAATTATAAACGTCCAGAAAGGTCTAACTCGATATGCAAACGGGAATTTGAATTGGAAGCACTAAAATAT
Organism: Pachypeltis micranthus; assembly: GCA_020466155.1. Classification (NCBI taxonomy): domain Eukaryota; kingdom Metazoa; phylum Arthropoda; class Insecta; order Hemiptera; family Miridae; genus Pachypeltis; species Pachypeltis micranthus. The sequence goes on from CM035777.1 coordinate 17,141,634, forward strand.
ATTTATGTTCTCAAACTGCAAACAACATTGTAACTTAGGGCTTCTCAGAAGCGACAAAATCTATACTCACTGCGGCGCACCAAACTGCCGCTGGATGACCACCGGAATCTCATTACATATGTAAATCGAAACTCCGTCTGAACGTTCCGCCCTGATTTCAATCATACTTATATTACAGTGATCAAATAACATTAGGAATACATTAGGAACCTGCTCTCCACTCCGCACTCGAGAATGTATCGAGTTCTTCCTACAAGTCAAGTAATTTGAGACACGCTACCGAGACAGCGAATCTTCTCAGCCCGATTTTTGTTTCGTCGTTATCAACTACCTCGTAAAGTACGTCCTAAGCAAATTTCAAAAACGAAATGTGATACCGACGCATCAGACACCTTTACTTACCCCCAAATTTGCTAACATACTGTATAGACGCAGCTTCTACGTTTAAAAATGTTTCGTTGAAATGCGCACGCTTTTTTATGTGCGTTCGATCAAAACCGTTACAACCGATTTGAAAGTTTACAGAAAGAATAATTTACGTGCACGTAGGACCTCATTTTCTGATATGTACTTATGTCACCGTTTAACGAACAGTTTGACAAATAACGGAAAATAATCTGTTGCGTCGCATCAGACTAATGTAGGAACAACGTGTCTTCGTTGATCGCATCTCTATGGAAATCATGAGGGAGAACAAAGAGTAGGTACCAATTGGCTACAAGAACCCCGTGAATTTGCGGAAACTGAAAAAAAAAGGCCGTTCGATGTTCGACAAATCCCTTTTACCAAACCTTGACTTACATGTCTGTTCAACAGAAAGTTACTAGAACTGTCGCTAGAAATAAAACGTAGGTATAGGTTCCTTTGCGACATTATTTCAGGGTAGTCAACATTTCGGTAATGTCGTTACTGTGGAAAATTGGAAAACGTTAAAAACTGTACCAAACAAGAGGTAAGTTATCTTAAAACCGAGTCTAATGGTTTTGATTAAACTTTCCAATTATCTTCTACTAATCAATACCGAACTTTCGTTCTCCGCAAACATCTCCGTGAAAATTAAGTAAACGGAGATGAGAGCAAAGATACGTCGGAAAATGAGATTTGCCGAACTCTAAATAGTTGTTTTTGTCTTTTTTTCTAGTACTACAATTTGTTCTCTACCCACGTTTCCGTAGAAATACGTTAAACAAAGATTTAACGCTCGTCTATATATCAGGTCGTTGAATTTACGAATGGGTTTGCTACGCCCCGGTTATTACATTTATTTCGTAATTACTTAATTAATCAATTAAGGCTGTATATATTTATTACTTTAGTTATCGAAAGAAAAGTTATGTAATCGGCTGAAAAAAAAATTTTGAGTTCTCTTCAGATCTTTACGTTTCAGACCCCCCTGAGTCCGAAAAACACTATTTGGGAAAATGGTCTGTGTGTATGTGTGTCTGCGAACGATTTTTAGAAAAAAAACCACCGTACCAAATCACCCCAAACTTGATATCTCGCTCGCAGGTTACCATGGGACGCCAAAATAAGGGTATGAGCAAAATCCACCGAAGGTTAACTATAGTTATCATAGTAATCAAAACACCAATTATTTTTTTTCTCAAAAACGGCTCTAACAGTTTTAATTAAATTTTTTATATTGATAGCTCTCAATAAGGCAATGATACCATAGAATTCCCATTCGGGGGAAAATGACGAGAGCAGCACAATAAATTATGAAACTTTTCGACGAAAATCTTTTTAGCGCGGTTTTTTCCTTACAAATTCAGCTGGAATGTTACTAGAATGTTAAAACAAATTGGTATTGTAGTACAATCCAATACCTATAGGGAGAGTGTTTAAAAATGCTCATAAGATACGTGGGGCTCACTCCAGAAATTCCTGAATTTCAACCACCGCCGTTTCGCTTACTACCAGTTCTCAAAGTTTTTACCCAATAACTCTGCAAACGTAATTACTATCCTCTTCAAAAAATTATTTTTTACAGCCCCATCAATTATCTATGTATCAATTGCGCAATAATGGTCCAGGGATGAGAACGAGCAGCGTAATAAATTCCGGAACTGTAAGCGCTACCGCTTCCTGCTGCTGTGAAGTGTTGTTTGACTAAGTTCAAAGGAACTGAGTGATAAATGAATTGAGTGAGTAGAAAACGCCATGTAAAAAGTGACTTGATGTAGAGCTAAGGAAAGTTGTGTGTTGCAACGCACCAGTTATTTTTTTAATGAAAGTGTGTGCATTTTTAAATATTTTTTATTAACTGTCGACATTCTTGAAGTGCCTCCTTAGCATTAGGGGTTACCATTTGTTTCCAAGTGTTACGCAGTTACTTCTCAAAGGGAACAGAATGTTCACACAAAAAATTACCAGCTGCGTGGTTCATCCATCACTTGCGATAGATAATGCGATCGGGTGGTCGAACGACGCTCATGTATAACACGGCCCAAACACGGTTCATTCGTGGGTAAACCGATTTCGAACACAAAACAGATCGATAGAAATAAACTTGAGCCCTTCCTCTCCTCACTGCATTTCCATGGCCGCCAGCTTCGTTAGTAACCCGATACCTGGGGATCCGGTCACCGCATAGACTCAAAGTTGAGGAGTCACAACTGACGTTGTCGGTCATCGTAATTACGGCGATCATCGTCAGCTTTAGTTTTTTAATAAATTTGAGCGATAACTTTCAGATTTTCGAGAGATCTCGGCGCGAACCATTAGTCACGCGATGTAAACCGGTTTATTTGTTGATTACGAAAAACACCCTAGAAAAAGTACTTGAGGTCGGATGTTCACCATCTAACTTTTCTTGTTTGTGTATCCTGAGGAGTCTTTTGTATTTCCACGCTGTGTTCATAAAGCAAATGGGAGTTGTCTCTCGCGGAAATTGTGAAGTGTCCTCAACTAGTCAATACCTATACATAATATAAGCCGTCGCCATAAACGAAAACGGCTCTAACGGTTTTAAATAAACTTTCGAATTATTTTCTACTAATCCGTAGCTAACTTTCCTTCTCCATAAATATTTCTGTGGAAATTCAATGAACGGAAATATGAAGCAGCGAATGAAGTTAGGACTTTTTTTCCTGTTTGGGAAAACGGCTACGGTAAATGCGAAACTGATCTTGATCAACGTGAAAAAATGTGTTCTAGCAACCTATACCCGCGTTTTGTGATGTACAACTATTTCTGTATCCGTTCAACGGCGATACAAACCAAGTGAAATTTTCCGAAATTAAATGATCGTTTTTTAATTTTCTCAGATAAAAGTTTAATGATTTCGATGCATCTTACACTTTGCGTTCAGATATCCAGCAATCGCACTTTATTTATGAAGTAGGTTGTGTATGGGCATACGGGATGCTGCATAAAGTATTGCGATAGTGAAAAAGTAGAGTCTTCTTGATATCTTTTTGAGATCTGGTCCAAGTAGTTTGTAATCAACTTTGTGGGAGAACGGCTGAACCTTCCGAAACTCTGAACATTCGTATTTCAAGTTTTCTCAGAAAGCACTCCTAAGATTTCAGTTAAATTCACAGAGCCCTTCCAACTCACCCAGAAGTAGAAGAATACAGGATGTCGTTCAATTTACGTGAAAATAAAGGTTAATTCAGGTGCGAGTTATCTTTCCTTAAGAGTTGAAACAGTTTTTGTAAAAAGCGCGAAAAACTTTATTTTGCTTCGCTGGGTGTCTCCGTGATGGTCAGTGGTGCAAAAACTTCGGCAAACTCAAAAGATAAAGATCTGGCAAAAATCCCCATTTTTTCGAATATTGGAAAATGACTTGAAACAGTTGAACGTTGTGTTTCGGGTCGCACAAGTGATTCAAAGTAGAGGTCTAAAACTCTCCTTTAATTTTCGCCCTTTTTCCGTTGCAATGCATTTGCAAACTTGTCTGCCAAAGCCCTTCAAATAAGGCGCTCTGTACTTTGTTTACAGCATCGCATTGAAGATGATTTAATTCTGCTCACCCGTTAGTAAGATTATTAAGACGTCGTTGTCAGTCGTACTTCGGTCGTTGGCACTTCCACAAAAAATCGAACATGAAAACGTTTTTACAAGAAAGATCTTTCCGGATTATGAGGACTAAATGCCACTAGAGTTTTAGAAAAATGATAAACTCTGTCTTCTCTTGGATTTTTATTCATGTTCCAAGGACCAAAAATATGAGAATTGATCTTACTTAATGCTGGAAATGATCGATGAACTCTTCAATTTGTCTTTCGAATTCCAGATATATCTAATCGTAGACGAATGACAAGCAGAGAAGACGTAGAACATCTTGTGAGTCTGTCAGAGCTGTAGCGTTTGTCGACGGTATCAGCGATCTTTTGGGTCGAAAGTTGTCGCGTGCTTAGGTCCGGGGAAGTCCTATGAATTATATTAACGGCTGCGTGGCGAGTTGATAAATGTGTTTGACACTCATCGGTGGAGCGAAGATGTGATCTGAAATAGCTGATGCGCAGCAACACACAACTTTCCACGATCGTCGTCAATTCAACTATCGGCTGTATATACGAGCGTTCAACGCATTTTTACTGAAGCATTTATAGTAATCAAACTGTAAGTGCTAGTTAGTCACGGGTCCCAACAAATCATCGAAATCGTCATAAAAACGATAGTTTCATGTTCGACAAATCTACTTTTCCGGGCTGTCATGGCTTTTGTCTCTTTTCAACGGATAGTTACAGAAATGGTCGTTGAGACTACAGGGTGAGTGAAGATTACTTTTAAACACTCCATTAGGTTGATCAATTTCCAGAACTGTGATAAATGAAATTGATGACGGATTTACATGCCGGCGGTTGTGGTGGTTATTAACGACGGTAGCTTTTGAGCAGAGGAAAGTAAAAGGAAGCGAAAATACCGCCGACCTTCCTCCTAGACGTGAGGATCCCAAATTGGTCAACTAATCAAATCATCAAACGTCCAAAGTCGAAAGTTGTTCATCATTCAAAACTGTATTTAGGCGTAATTCAATTACTGAACTACAATTAATCGACTCGCGAAGTAAATTACGCACCGGCTTATCGTTATTTTTGACAAAATTTCCGCCTGAATTGGATCTCCCATTCAAGGTTTTTACTTTCCTTGCTCTACAAAGTAGAAAGGAAAGTTATGTAATCGGCTGAAAAAAAAATTTTGAGTTCTCTTCAGATCTTTACGTTTCCGACCCCCCTGAGTCCGAAAAACACTATTTGGGAAAATGGTCTGTGTGTCTGTGAACGATTTTTAGAGAGAACCACCGTGCCAAATCCACTCAAACTTGATATCTCGCCCGCAGGTCACCATGGGACGCCAAAATAAGGGTTTGAACAAAATCCACCGAAAGCTAACTATAGTTATCATAGTGATCAAAACACCAAATATTTTTTTCTCAAAAACGGCTCTAACGATTTTGATTCAATTTTTTATATTGGTAGCTCTTAATATGATAATTATACCATGAAATTCCCATTCGTGGGAAAATGACGAGAGCAGCACAATAAATTATCAAACTTTTCGACGAAAAGCGTTTTTGCTGCGGTTTTTTCCTCATAAGCTCCGCTGGAATGTTAGTAGAATGTTTTTAAAAAATTGGTATTGTAGTCCAATCCAATATCTACAGGGTGAGTGTTTAAAAACGCTCATGAGATACATGGGGCTCACTCCAGAAATTCCTGAATTTCAACTACCACTGTTTCGCTTACTACCAGTTCTAAAAGTTTTTACCCTATAACTCTGCAAAAGTAATCACTATCCTTCTTCAAAAAATTTGTGTTGACAGCCTCATTAGTTTTCTGTGTACCAATTGCTCAATAATGGTTCTGCAATGAGTATGAGCAGCACAATAAATTCCAGAACTGTAGGCGCTACCGCTTGCTGCTGCCGTAAAGCTTTGTTTGACCAAGTTCAAATTAACTGAGTGATAAATGAATTGATTAAATAGAATTAGCCATATACAAAGTGAATTGTTGTAGAGCTAAGGAGAGTTGTGTGTTGCAACGCACCAGATATTTTTGGACGTCACCGTTCCATTCACGGCGAGCTTAGTAAAATACACACAACTTTCCTTAGCTCTACGTCATCTCACTTGATTGATTAATTTTTCACTCAATTCATTTGAAACATCACTTCGCGACGGCAGAAAGCAGTAGCGCTTTACTGTGCTGCTCGTACTCATGCTCCGACCGTTATTGAGTAATTGGTGCTCAGATAATTAATGAGGGCGTGATTCCTTTTTATGATGAGGATTGTAATCACTTTTCCAGAGTTATCGGGTAAAAACTGTTAGAAATGGTAATAAGTGAAGCGGCGGTGGCTGAAATTCCGGAATTTCTAGAGTAGCCCCTGTATATTTTACGAGCGTTATTTAAGACTCATTGTGTAAGTTTTTCTGGAGAACCTAGAATCATTTGAGCGAGTTTATACGGAAAAAATTACGCTCAACTCGATTTTTGTCGAAATGTTTGATAATTTATTGCGCTGCTTTCGTCATTTTACCGCACGTGTGAATTTTAAGGTACAATTGCCTTATTAGGAGCTGTCTATTTGAAAAATTTAATCAAAATCGTTAGAGCCGTTTTTGAGAAGGCAAATATTTGGTGTTTTGATCACTACGACTGTAGTTAGTTTTGGCGTCTCATGGTGAGCTCAGGGCTAGGTATCAAGTTTGAGGTGATTTGATTCAGCAGTTTTCTCTAAAACTCGTTCACATACACGCACAGACCATTTTTCGAAACAATGTTTGCCGGACTCAGCAGGGTCTGAAAAGTAAAGATGTGATGAGAACTCAAACTTTATTTTCAGCCGATTACGTAACTTTCCTTTCTACTTCGTAGAGCCAAATTAAACTGTGTATGTGTTATTAATGATATTTAATGAATGAATGCATTTTTCAAACAAGGATGTGTATTAGGTTTTTCTTTTTTTACACATCTAAAATAGAAAAGACAACATAAAACATCACGTTTTGGCATCGGTGCCGCGGCGTGCCCTTCACCGAACATCCGCCAGTTGCCATCACACAGAGCAAACTACCTACACCGACGCCTGCATACCTCCTTTGTCACAAGTCATGCTTTGTGCCTTCTTCAAGTATCGGGAATGGAGGCTTAAGGTGTACAAGCGCATTGCAATCTCGAAAAGCTCCCAGTAAACGAAGTAATCCTGCGTGTTGATGGGCAACCAAGCAGCCTCATTGCATTTTACAGAAAGAACTTGAGTGGCTTCTCTAATTTGCCAATCTTCGTGTAGCCCCGATGGTTCGCAGAGCTGCCTTGAAATTACCCATCTTCGACCTTGGGATTTCATTTTTATTTGTGAGCCGAGACCATGCCATTATTTTTGATCTCACGAAAGGGGTGGATTACATGAAGTCTCGGTATTATTTTTTACGCCTTTTTCTTCAAATACGCTAACCAAATCTTCTACGTTGTATTCTTGTGTCATACCCACAACCCAACCACTGAGGCCGGTGATGTCACTCTAGGACACTTCAAACGTTTTCAAGGTAAAAACCAACAACAAAAAAGTTGCTGGTGAGCAATGCCTCCTGCCGAACGGATTTTCCCTCGTCACGGCATTTAAAAATCAGGAGGAATCAAAAATTATGTGGAATATACAAAAAACGTGAAATCCCCAGACATCTTCAGTTAGTTACTCATTCAATTTGTTATGAAATAATCTCTCAACTCAATATTTCAGGCAATGCCCAAGATTGTATGAAGCATGCAGCTCCGAAAACTAATACGCTCAGCTATTATGTTCTAATTAAATATATGCAAGTGGTCGTTAACTTCCCTCCGAGTATACGGGGGCTTCTACACCCTCCAACTACATCAGAACAATAAACGGTGCTTTCTACCACTGTCATTTCAACGAGCAGTTCTACGTCCCGCCCCCCATTGCAAAACGTCACTTTTAATTCTGTGTTGCCTTTTCCCCTATAAATATATCTAATACCTTGTTGTTGCATACAAGTTACATTATAACGTGATGCTATGTGGCTCCTCAGGCAATCTGCTGAGTCAACCATCCAAAGGCTATAAGGAGTTGTGGTAGAACCGCTGTGGCTCAGTTCTCTCAGTATTTTTTATTTAGGTTTTTACGATTGATGATGAAAACAAAGTGATGACAGATGAAGAGTTAATGATCGGATCTTAAAAACTCCGTAGTAAACCTTAAACCACCTTCGAAACCCCCCGTAGTCGACACGGATCCTAGAGCTACTGACCGCCTCCAAATTATTTCCTTATTGCCGTAAATTACCGTCGTAAACACGGAAATTAATTTTTTTTTTTTTTTGCAGGTTACGCAACACAATAACCTTACTTCTCTTTATTGCGATCATTACCTTATCATGTAATGCTGAGTTGAAAGCCTTGTATTCCAAAATCAATTAAAATATTCGTGTTCAATAAATTTGGGAAACGGATAAGATTAAAAGTGTAACCAGTAATGGGGGAAGACCAAATTGCTCACCAACAACCCCAAATCAAGCACGAAAATACTTAAATCCGAGAATCGAACCCTTGATAAAATGTTATTCTCAGTTAAAAGATACGTAACGCTGTTAGTGAATTGGAGGTTGCGCGAACCTTTGTGAGCGCAGTTGATTAGTTTGCTGACTAATACGCCGCTAGGCTTCGATTAACATCCGAACAACTCGTTGAGTACGACCTACCGACGGTTATTTTGACTTGTTCTTCAACTTAAGCCCCTCAGTTTGGTTTAGTCCTATCCATTTGACCATAAGGCGTACGATATCAATAAAAATGTGTTACGTATGAGCTGTAAAAGGGGTGTTCGTCAGCGCTTTTGAGGACTTCCTAGTCCGAAATGCACTATTCGGGAAAACGGACTGTGTGAACACGATTGGGCGAAAACGGCTGAACCTAATCGACAAAACATTTTTACTTTCCTTGGCTCTACAAAGTAGAAAGGGAAGTTATGTAATCGGCTGAAAAAAAAATTTTGAGTTTTCTTCAGATCTTTACGTTTCAGATCCTCCTGAGTCCGAAAAACACTATTTGGGAAAATGGTCTGTGTGTGTGTGTGTGTGTGTGTGAACGATTTTTAGAGAAAACCACCGTACCAAATCAGCTCAAACTTCATATCTTGCCCGCAGATTACTATGGGACGCCAAAATAAGGGTATGAACAAAATCCACCGAAAGCTAACTATAGTTATCATAGTGATCAAACCACCAAATATTTTTTTCTCAAAAACAGCTCTAACGATTTTGATTACATTTTTTATATTGGTAGCTCTCAATATGCCAACTATACCATAAAATTCCTATTCGTGGGAAAATGACGAGAGCAGCACAATAAATTATCAAAATTGTCGACGAAAAGCGTTTTTAGCGCGGTTTTTCCTTATAAACTCTTCTGGAATGTGACTAGAATGTTTTTAAAAAATTGGTATTGTAATCCAATCCAATACCTATAGGGTGAGTGTTTAAAAACGCTCATGAGATACATGGGGCTCACTCCGAAAATTCCTGAATATCAACTACCGCTTACTACTAGTTCTCAAAGTTTTTACCCAATAACTCTGCAAAAGTAATTACTATCCTTCTTCAAATAATTCGTGTTTACAGCCTCATTAATTATCTGTGTACCAATTGCTCAGTAATGGTTCTGGAGTGAGTACGAGCAGCGCAATAAATTGCGGAACCGTAAGCGCTACCGCTCCCTGATGCCGTAAAGCCTTGTTTGACCAAGTTCAAATTAACTGAGTGATAAATGAATTGATTAAACAGAATCAGCCATGTAAAAAGTGAACTGACGTAGAGCTAAGGAAAGTTGTGTTTGGCAACGCACCAGATATTTTGTATAGGAGGTTCCAAATAACGAGGCAGTACCACATAATTCTCATGCGGGGAGAAGTTACGTGAGCGGCACAATAAACTATCAATTATTTCGAATAAAATCGATTTTGTCTCAGTTAATAACGAAATTATCTCCTCAGAAAAATCAAGTCGACAGTCTCCTTAGTCACCTATGAACTGATAAATCAACAATGGTCGTGGCGTAACACGAAATAAATTCTAGAATTTTATGCCGAACGTCAAGCAACGTTTTACCTAGTTCATGAAGACTGAACAGATTTGAGTAGTTGCTAGAGTTTTTGTAGTAGTTTTTTGTTAACAGTTATTACGGTATTTGATCGTTTCAAAAATTATTCTAGAACTATGTTCCCCGTCAGACAGTTTTTGTTAGTTACTACACGTTTGAGAAGAAAGAAAATGTTAGGTGTCAGGGTGCACGCGTTTTGGCTGAATTGGAGCAGTGCTGCACAATAAATGTCTCAGGGACAGGAAAGCTCTTCTTTCAGGAATGTGTATAAGTCACTCAGAATCAATCATCACATTATGCTCTATATTCATGATAAAAAGAATGATCAGTTTGATATTTTGGATTAGGTGTGAGTTATTGGGTCTTAACGCCGTTCCGGGGAGAGAGGCAAAAAGGCAAAATTGTGCATTGTGTAACAGGGGTGAAAAGGAGGACATGTTTCACTTTATTGCGATTTGTCCAATACTTGGAGAGTTCAGACTTCGGTGGATGAAAATAACGGAAATGAATAGACAAACATTCTCGTTATATCTTGATGGAATGAATTGGAATGCATTATATACAAGAGAGGCGATAAAATATCGCAAGATGTTGATTGATGAATTCAATTATTAGATAGAATACTCCACTTGATTACTTAAAATAATTCATTCGCAATGTGTATCTTTTTTATAGAAGTTCCTGTTTGTTTGCCCATTTACTTGTATTGTTGTTTCCTTTAACATAATATTAAGGATTAGTGGAAAGTTTATCCCCGGCCAAACGGGCATATCCCATTGCCTAAATGTGTATGTTGTCGCAGAATTATTTTATTTTCGTAATTTTGAGGAAAACATACACTATTGATTGATTACACGTTTGTACATTGTATCACTTAACTTGAGTTTTGGTTCTTAAATTATCGGGAAAATAGAACGTACTTACCACATATGTAAACAGCATACAAGAACAGCATAAGAAGGGCTTCCATTCTTCCAACGACGCTGTCCCGTAAAATTAGAGCGAGGAGAGAAAACGATATCGCCGCCATGAGCGTATCTCTGGTGGTGGTAAGTGGATCTGCTCTACTACTCTGTCATAAAAATAATCCTGAGTTAATTTCGATTTTAGTTGTAGTACAAAGTAATTATCAACTTATCGAAAAGAGCGATCTACTCAGTTTACAAATTTAAGTCTTGAGTGTGTGGGGGGGGGGGGGGGGGATTTATTATGTTACTGTTTTATACAATTATCAGACGACGCGAAGCAATACGAGAGGATTTTAATATACGTGTCTGAACATGAGCTGTGTATGGAATTTTTTCTCCTTGGTCCAGTTCTTATTCATATGTACTTTAAAACAAAACGAGTACCTTACTCAAGGTGAAAGCGTACGCCGCTGGTATTGCGAGAGTGTTGAAGACCGACGTTCCAATTATTGTTCCAACACCGACTGCAGCTTGTTGAGTTTCAAAAACTGTGATGATGGATATTGCCAATTCTGGCCAGCTTGCTACGGAAGCGTAGATTACTGCGGTAACCACGTCTCCTTTCAAGCCCCATTCTGCCGTTTCACAAGATATAAACACTCATTATAGCACGTCAATATCAAACATCCCGTTCATTCAATCGTGTTTACTCATTGATAAATTAAAAATACTAAGTGTACATATTAACATTGTTTGATGTGCCATCAATCATTTATTCACAATGCTGTTTCGGCTCACGCGCTTAAATTCCTCTCAGTTGCTCAGCCAGTTAACCTTTCAAGCGAGGAAAGTTAGCGTCGTCTCTTCAATTTCAGAATTTGGTTTCCTTGAAGTCCCGTTCTTCACTTCCATCTACATTTTTTTTAAAACATTTGGCCTCAAATTGGTCTCTTGTGTGCTCTCGATTTCAGCCCCTGGAACTGGTACCTCTACAACTCTTTAGGTCCTGTACCCGTAACCTCTTTTGGCTGTAGAAGAGGCCTACCTAGAAGAGGAACACCCAGACAGCCCTTCGCTAGTACACAGTATGCCGACTCAATCCGTACCTTGGTGAAAGTACCCCGTAAACAGGTCGCATGTCATCAGTACGTTTTCTCTTTTTTATTAATTAAGTCAACTTTATTGTAATTTCTTTTACGTTATGGTTTAGGTAAGTACAGCACTTGTTGTATCAAGTGGTGTACTCCACGGGTAACGTGATGTAGGTTACTATCCACTGACAGTTCCTACTAATAATTACAACAATAATATTTGCAACAAATTGCGAACAATAGTATCGAATAATATAAATTTTATTTATTTTTTTGCTAAGTTGGGTTGAAGTTTGAATTACTCATATGTTAACAACTCTGGTGGCCTTTTTCGTTTAATGCGTCGTACGGATCTTGGAGGAGGTGGTTTGTTTGCAATACAGGCAATGAGTGGTCTCGCATGGTGGTGTGTAGTTTCCGATTCATGTTACATAGCACATCTGCTGTGACTGAAGGAATATGAAGGCCTATATGTAGGAGAGAGTTTCTGACGTAACACGAGGCGCCTTTGTTCTGGAATGTCTGAGTTCTCTTAATCTGCGAGTTTGAGGCTCAGCCCCACACCTGACAACTATACAACCATATTGGACGCATTAACGTAATATAAATTAGGCGTTTGAGGGTTAGTGGCGTTGGAGACTTCTTAACCTTAATCTGAGTGACGAGACGAAAAATCGTAAATAGAATTGTTTAAGAGTTGTCGACTCTGGTGGAAATAACCTCATTACTTTGAGAACCTTGCCGAAAATTCGCAGCCTCAAATTTCATTACAAAACGTCTTTGAGCGGACAACAATAATGAACGCAAAATTATCATAACCGGTTTAAAAAATGGCAAACCAGAAAAGGGCGTGTAAGTATAGTTAGGAGGATGAGTGGTGTGTGTGGTGGTGGTGGTGGTGGCGGTGGGGTGGGGTGGGGTGGGGGGACAGAGAGTTGAATAAATGATTGCCCCCAAACCGTAAAGGTGGGCCATCTCCAAAAGAAGTTCAAAGCATGCTAAGAAATTCAGTCACGCACCTTCTCCCAAAAGGGAAGATTAGTTGTATTGCGAAAGCTATAAATCGATCTGTAACAACGAATTAACGGGCACTTCGTCTTCTCCACCATGTTCCATTCCCCTCCGGCCGAAGGGAAAGTTCGAACCCGATTTGGCGGTCGGCGGCGAAGCAGGAAAAAATTCACGAAAATCACCAGCGCCCTCTGGCGACGGCTGGCGGGTGTCGACCACCCGAAACTGAAGGAATTAAATTAGCTTTTGGCAGCCCAATTTAAAGCCAAGTTATCTTACGTCCCAAGGAAATCACATCGTAGGCAGTGCGCTTTTCTCGTTCACTCCTCGTAAATTCGATTTGATTTTCATACAGAAACTGCTATGTTACACAACTAATTACAGAACAAAATGGTAGTAGACTGAATGTACATTGAAGTCGTTCGGTCTTTTATTACAAACGAGCTCTAGATGTACAAGGATAATTCTATTTTGGTTCTCGTAGCCATTCAAGTGCTGAGTTACCATGGATATCTCTTTGAGAGTGTAGGTTCAATAAAGTCACTAAATTCGAGGTCTTTGTGCACAAATTAATGAGGGTGATTGTCTATGTCTGGTAAATTAATTAGAGGCTCTTCTAGGTTATCAACCAAACATTTTGTTATCTGAATCAAGCTAATTGCATTTCAACGCAGAAAAGTTAAATGGCATAAAATAATTGGAATTAAGAGTTTCGCTACGAGTAAGGGAAGTATTTTGATCGTCAGTCGTTGAGTTCCTTGTCAGGTTTTTACGTTTTGCGGCCTAATGTATGCAAAAACCAAATTTCGGCCCATGGTCCGTTTGTGAGTCGAAGACATCCTGGGCCAGTGTTGTTTCCCTGGTTCTCGAGAACGAGGCACATAAGTGCCGTATCAACAACTCCACTTCGGCTGGACCAGATGATACTTCATACCGTAGATGGTTCTGCTCGTTTTCAATCTCCTTCTTCCTCACATTTGTGCCGTATTGTCGTACCCGAACTCCACAAGAAAAGTGGTGATGGGCCAGGGAGCTATAGGGCTAAATAGGTCTAGTGTCGTCAGTGATCTTCCAGCGCTAAGCAAAAGGCATCTTTGGTATCATTGACGACTTCCAAATGGCATTCCGACCAGTATGTGGTTCTGCCGAGAATTTGAATTGCTCGAGGCAACTACCCTGGCTGGAAGTCGTCTGGACCTTGGTGATTATCTTCAAAAAGTGGTCAAAGCTCCACGGAAGCCTCAGCAGAAGGTAAAGCTCTTTCGGACGTATTTGCTCCCGAAGCTAACCTAGTTGTCCCCACAAGTACATCTACATTTGGTTCTGCGTAAATGTTTCCGTAGAAATAATTTGAAAATATCTGGTGCGTTGCAACACACAACTTTCCTTAGCTCTACAACAATTCACTTTGTACATGGCTATTTCTATTTAATCAATTCATTTACGACTCAGTTCATTTGAACTTGGTCAAACAACATTTCACGGTAGCAAAAAGCGGTAGCGCTTACAGTTCCGGAATTTATTGTGCTGCTCGTACTCACTGCAGGATCATTATTGAGCAATTGGTACACAGACAATTAATAAGACTGTAAACAAGAATTTTTTGAAGAAGGATAGTAATTACTTTTGCAGAGTTATTGGGTAAAAACTTTTAGAACTAGTAGTAAGCGAAACGGCAGTAGTTGAAATTCAGGAATTTCTGGAGTGAGCCCCATGTATCTCATGAGCGGTTTTAATCACTCACCCTTTAGGTATGGGATTAGACTACAATACCAATTTTTTTAACATACAACAAAAATTCCAGCGGAGTTTATAAGGAAAAAAATGCGCTAAAAACGCTTTTGGTCGAAAAATTTGATAATTGATTGTGCTGCTCTCGTCATTTTCCCCCGAATGGGAATTTTATGGTATCATTGCTTTATTGAGAGCTATCAATATAAAAAATTTAATCAAAATCGTTACAACCGTTTTTGAGAAAAAAAATTGGTTTTTTGGTCACTATGATAACTATAGTTAACTTTCGGTGGATTTTGTTCAAACCCTTATTTTGGCGTCCCATGGGGGCCTGCGGGCGAGATATCATGTTTCAGCTGATTTGGTACGGTTTTTTTCTCTAAAAACCGCGCTAAAACCGATTTCGTCTAAAGTTTTGGTAATTTATTGTGCTGCTCTCGGTCATTTTCCCATAGATGGGAATTTTATGGTATAGTTGCCATATTTGGATCTACCAATATAAAAAATTTAATCAAAATCGTTAGAGCCGTTTTTGAGAAAAAAAATATTTGGTGTTTCGATCACTATGATAATTATAGTTAACATTCGGTGGATTTTGTTCAAGCCCTTATTTTGGCGTCCCATGGTGGCTTGCGGGCGAGATATGAAGTTTGAGCTGATTTGATACGGTGGTTTTCTCTAAAAATCGTTCACAGACCATTTTCCCAAATAGTGTTTTTCGGACTCTGGAGGGTCTGAAACGTATCGATCTGAAGAAAACTCGAAATTTTTTTTCAGCCGATTACATAACTTTCCTTTCTACTTCGTAGAGCAAGGAAAGTAAAAAGATACGTAGCGAATCTTCGATTTCATGGGGGTTATGGAAAGTTGAGTGTTGCTACGAATTAGGTATTTCTTTAGTATACTCTCCTTACTGAAATCACTTTTCGTCGAAATTTCGTACAGTTTATTGTGCTGCTCTTGTCATTTTCCTACGAGCGAGAATTTTATGGTAACGTCATGTTTTTCTACAACTGACTGTACTAGAAACGTCCGAAATATGTTCAGATACGACCCGAGCAATACGTGCGTGGCGATACCGCGGAGAACGCCTGCTGACACAACCAGCAGACGCAGCTCCTCAGCACATTCTTTGCACCACACACCGCGCCAGGAAACGGCCCCATGCTGCAACCCTGATGTGACCTGCCTTGCCAAGTTAGGACATCCAGGATCACCGCCAACTTGTCAGGACCTACGGCGACGATGTCAGGGCTATCTCCAGAGGACACTACCCACACACACACAGAACATTTTCTGGTGTGGAGTTTGTCTGACTCAGTACCCCTTGAAACGTTAAGATCCGAGGAGAACTCAACCGATTAAATAATGTTCCTTCCAACTACGTTGCGCTAAGGAAAGCAAACAGCCACACGAGCTACCGTGATTGTGAAACTAAAGTCATACTAAGGTAAGGGCACCAGTAATTGACCATGCGCTAGTAGTTGGCCGTTTCTGGGGAAAAGCTCCCAAAATAAGGGATGAAAAGATGCCAACTGTTGTTTCAGGGAAGCAATTTCAAGAATACTTCGAAAAAAGAATAGCAAAGAAAGAAGAAGAGGAAAACCTGAAGAAAGAGAGAGCTAATGAAAGGCAAAGGAAAAAAGAAGATAAGTCAAAAAAACGCGAAGCAAAAAAGTAAAGAACTAGGAAACACGAGAAGCTACACGACCTTTTCGAAGAGATAGAAGCAGTCAACAATCGCGGTTGACTCAGATTGGACTGAACGTGGAGTCCGAATGGTCCTGTCAGGAAACTTGTCAACTGAATTCCGAGTGGAAGATCGCAAACTACGGTGGCGGACGACGTGACTCGAACGGCTGAATAAAATTCTAGGACGTCGGCCGAAAAAAAAAAACAAAACAGGAATAGTGGCAAGGGGGTGCAGGGTAAGATCTGATAAAGTTGAAAGGAAGTTCTCATTTTCGTCAACAAAAAAGTTATTTAATTCATGAAGTTTCGATCGAATTGAGTTGCTATACCGGTGTCAGTCAAACGGTCTATCAGATACGTTAAAAAGAGATAAGGCCTAAAGAGCAAAAATATGTTTTTTACGCTTTTAGGCAAAACGGCTCCAACGGTTTTCACCATAATCACAGCTTGTTTTTAAATAGTTGATACATATAAATTGTTCTCAATAATGTTCTACTGACAGCCCATTGAGCAGAGATAAAAATTAAAAATTATGTCGAAAATAATGTTTTTTCGAATATTTATGTAATTTCCCGAGTAACTACTACTGGATTTGATCAATCTCCCGGAGTGTCTTCTAGCGACCTACATCCACATTTTGTTCCCAGTAACTATCTCTGTATGTATCCGTTGAACAAAGATATAAGCCATGATACCTCGGGAAACGACATTTTTCGAATATTAATTTGCCGGTTTTCCTATTTACTCCAAAACTGCTCTAACGACGCGTACTATCAACTACCCCTATACGTTGCTGTAGAAATGTAGATACAGAGCATGAACGGCAGGTCGTCGATTTACGGAGATTGCGGAAAGTTGTGTGTTGCGACGCACCAGATACATTTACTTACTACTTCTAAAAATTTGCCAGATGGGATTTGCACTTTCTAGGGAGGACCTTGAAGAAAGTCCAATGGCCTCTTCCCCACGACACCCCTGAGGCAACTTCTCCGTCAACGGAGCCACTACTTTATCTGCGAATCTGAATATATCGATTTTTGAGGAGGATAATCGGCGGACGAGGGGTTTATTTATGGGAGTTTTATACACTTTTTACTCGGATTTCTATTTTTATAGTGAATGGCGTATTTTAGACTGAGTTATGAGTTGGCTACGTCTCGGTTCGTGCCGATGAACCACTTCGAACTTATCGCAGACAGGAAAGAATAAGAACTGGGGACATCAAGTTTGTGAATAATTGTTGCACCACTTCAAAACTCTCAATGAAACAGGCGAGGGTAATGCTTGAGTAACGTATTAAAGAGTCTATCTAATTTTTATAGCGAGTGAAGCATAAAAATTGAAACGAATTTTAGAAAAGTATTCACACCTAAATCCGTGTCATGGCGTCCGTGGCTCAATCGAACCTAAATATCCCAGTTGGAATCTTGTTACCGATTATGACCTAACCGTCGAACATTGTAGCTCAAATTTAGTGGGAGTAGTCATCGTCCTAAATCCGTTAAATCGTTGAAATGGGTTTCCAAAATTCCTCGCGAGTTCGTATTGTTAATCAAATTATTGAAACGTCGGAGCATCTTGGCTGCAAAATGGTGTGAGTCAAATTCTGCGGCGTGTTCTTCTGTTGTTCCAACCAATGAAAACTGTTGCATAGAATCATTGAAATTTTCTTTATGATACTAGAAACCTAAAATCGTTTATTCTTCTTGGTGGAACAATTTTTTTGGAATTAGTTGAATTTACGTCGGTTAGTAACTCATGTTCTACGACAATTTCCTGAAAAAAAAAGAGCACGAACGCTGCATGACGGAGATGTAGGTGCCAAAATATTACTTCGCTCGACGTTGCGAGAAAATAACAAGATTTAAACCAAACTGTACTTGAATTCAGCTCAATTGAATACGATGTGAAACATCTCTCTGCCTATTACACGAAGCTACTGACGGAGTACCCGGAAACTAGCCTTAAGAAGTCCATCAAATCCCAAATGACTATTTGGAATGCCCCTCAACAATATGCGCACATTCCTCTCTCATTCCTCAAATTATTTTGTGCCACTGCGTTCTTAAACGTACAAAGTTCGAATTTATAGCAATTCAAATTGATAAAATTGTTTTAAGAACAAACAATAGATTCTTGATATTGAGTGACGGAGCAAGATTGTCCCTAATTTTTAGTACACCCGATCAAATGGCTATACCGCTCCTTTGAGTGCACGGGGAGCCTCTCCAGACACCTAAGGAATGTGCTAGAGCCTTACGCACGTTGAGGACGTCGCACGAGGGACTACCAGTTCCACGAGCCCTGGGGGTGGAACCGAAAGGGTATGACTGTTCATGGACACCGCAACACAATAGGATGGGGGTCTACCAGTAAAAAATGGTGCTTACAGTTCTGAAATTTATTGAACAACAGATACTTGGGCCTCAAATTTCATTACAGAACTAACGTATATAAATGACGCAACTGTCAATAGATTTTTTTAGAGAGGAAAGGAATTTCTGAGGTTGCTTCAGATTCTCTAATTGCCATTATTAAACTCACATCGTGCAGGCTGAATATTGAACCATCACTATTTTTATTTTGGACAACACTACTGTCAATAACTATATTTATATAAGCAAAAAACTGCACTGAAGTCACTTTTCCGACATTTTTGATAATTTATTTCGCTTCTCTCGTTTTCTCAAGCGCGAAAATGTTATAATATTGTCATACCATCTGAAGTTGGTCCACCCAGTGTTGACTATAGTTAATTTTTGAAAAAGTTTTGTTTATCCCTTAATGTTAGTGTCCCGTGTTGTTTTGCCAGTCAAATAGCGAATTTGAGCCGAATTGGTACGGCTGTTTCTCTCTCCAATTTGTACTCAGTAGACCATAATAAATAAACATACGAAGAAAACTTTTCATGCTCATGAGAAAATTCAGAGCAATCACAGAAATTTCGGAACGTCGTTTTTTTGTCTCACTGTTTTCCCTATATTTCCACGATTGTTAACAAGAACCCACAAACCGACGCAGAAAAGTCTTGTGGGCATTTTCATTAATTACCTATAGCTGGTTCGTCAGTGAAGGATGTGAAACAAGTGGCAGTTCCCAATACATTCCGAAGCGTTAAGTTGCTCGCTATAAAACGTGGATTTATGTTATAACGGGTAATGGGATACGTTATATAAGCTGAACATCAAAAACTATGGAACGAACGAGGGGCTGAGAAATGTTTATATTTAAAGCATAATAAATTCAGGATGTCATACGTTGCCATATTTTTTGGCAGCGCTTTCCTTGTAACTCTTATGTAATAATGTGCCTTCCTAAAAAGATCATATTGAGCGAAAAATATCATGTTGGCAGGTTACTAGCGCTCTGATACCTCAATGAAAGTCGTGACGTAAGTTAGGGCTGCCCAATAAAAGTTCTTAGCTCTTAGAAATTGAAGTTCTGCCAAAACGTAAAGTTTCTTTCTATGAAATTTGGTAGATAAAATGAGACGAATGTGCGTTGGCCGTGAAAGTTGCGCGATGACGGATGTTTACCCAAAAAAATGGCTTAACGCGTGTTTCACACGATTTCCATTTAATTCGCGAATTTCAATGTCATTACTTCATATGTACGTTAATTTTGTCAAAATTATCTCGATGTGGTCTCTGAGAGTTATGTACAATATATATTTATACCGAGTTTGTTTATTCCTTCTACTGGGGCGCCTGAGAGTGCCTGTGAAAGGCTATTGGAATAGCGAATGAAATTCAGGAACCAGTTCGTATTCAGAAGTAGCGCGCTACTTTTTCAAATCGTACTTGTCGATTCTTCCACGTACGAGTTCTTCTTGTGGGAGTGAGGAGGGGAGAGGGGATGAATAGCTTCACAAATCAAGTTATATTGGATTCGAGGTTCTCAGATGGCGAGTTTATCTGTGACGACCTTAACAGGCTCGGAATTGTTAGTCCATCGCAGGACCGTTACTATTCGAACGTCATTAGTAAACGGTCTACAAAATCCTCCCAGGCGTCTTATGAGCTTACAGTATAGGAAATATACTCGAAATTGGGTCTAATGCAAAACGAACCCGAATCCAATCTTCAACATTAAAGTTCATACTGGAGTTGTCAGGACTGAAGCAATTTTGAACCAAAATTTTTAAAGGCAACTTCGATTAAAAAAATAAACTAAACATGAACATCAGCTTGTGCCTACCACAGTCCTGTCAGTAGTTTAAAAAACTAGACTATTTTTCCTGAGAAGGGGTAATGTTTAGAGGTCCGCCGGTGAGAAGTTTCACGTAATTTTTATTCGCTTA
Source organism: Pachypeltis micranthus (assembly GCA_020466155.1). Taxonomy (NCBI): domain Eukaryota; kingdom Metazoa; phylum Arthropoda; class Insecta; order Hemiptera; family Miridae; genus Pachypeltis; species Pachypeltis micranthus. The sequence goes on from CM035777.1 coordinate 17,162,434, forward strand.
AATTCGATACAAAGTTCTTATTCGGTTGAATCACGTAATTTTGTGTTCAGAATTTTTGAAAGATTCAATCATCCAATTATTTTGAGTTTTGTGCGCTCGAAAATTGCGATTCCAAATCACATCCCGAAATGGATTGTAAACGTTGTCAATTTTGTCCAAATTGGTAAGGTGTTTCTCAATAAACATTCGAGAACATTTTAAAAAATAAAACACATTCTGTGGCTCTGTTGAGTGGGTTGTAAGAAAAAGCTGAATAATAATACATAGATATTAAATAATTAATGGTACTGGTGGAATTTGTGTCATGTGAGTTGATCACACCGCTGTAGCAACCATAAGGTAGATTGACCTTTTGATCTTGCATTTGATCTTCGTGTAGTTTTGCCTGTGAGTTTTACCTTTAACCCAGTGTCTGCTCACGTTTTCCCGATTTAAACCTATTTTACAATCTGCTTTCTGTTTTAGTTACCAAACCTTTCATTGAGGAGAGCTCATTCATATTGTTCACTATACAGGCCAACGAATTTTGAAGCTATTTATTAAGCACGAGACAGCGTCGAGTGGTGGATGAGGGACACATTGCGAATGAATACCCAAACTAAATCTACTGCATTCTTTCTGCGACTGGTTGGAGATGAAGAATAAAATATTAAAGAGTATGAGCACGTCTGACTGACTGACGTTTCTTGACATTGCAACACTAATAACCGACTGAGTTGTACATTTATTTAAACGTAAGTACGTCGGTTTTACTCCAACCAATTCGTTCTCTAACAGTTTCAAAATTATGTTATTCGACTATCGCTTACTTTTGACGAGTATGTGAACGGCGGGGAAAAAATAGGAACCACATATTCGAGCGAGGGCGATGCAACTGACTAGAAGCACTAATGACGCCAAAACGGCGGAATATCCGGGTGGAAAGTTAGGATCAGGATAATCTAGAATCGCTGGGAAAGAACAGTTGTCCCACGGTGTCCATCCTAGTCTGAAACCTGTTGGGAGAAAAGCGGATCAGTATCGAACGCATAGTTGTGGTTTAGCAAATCCGAAGCTCTCGGAGATTTACTGCGTGATATAACACGGTTTTACAACATTTATGTCAGAGAGATGCAAAGTAATGACATCGGTTGGCAAATTTATAAACTATTGTCATTGGTAGTTCCCTGGATCCTAAAAACGTAGATTGAAATTATGGTCTGTGTGTAAATTCAAATGGAAAAAAGTAGCTGAACCAAATTAGATTCAATCCTATATTCTACGGCTCCACACAAATCAAGCGCTACGTGATAGTTTGAGGTAAATCGGTCGACAATTGGTTACAATTATGATCCACTTGTATTTACAACTTATCAACACACCCATTCTACATAATGGTAGGAAAAGTATTGCAATTTCATAGAAAAAAACGTGTTCTTCAGATTTGAAGACTTGAATCAAATAACTGATTTCGCTAGTACTCTGAACGTGTCTACTTAGATTTGTGTGTCCATTAGTGAAAATAATGGGGAGTTCAAAATATATCAAAAACTAGGGTTATTCGAATTTTTCTCAAAATAGATGTAACGGATTTGGTTGAACCTTTGTCTCTATAAATACCTCTACGAAAATTCGTCGAACAAAGTTTCGTATCGTTTCGTTTTGGCCTATGAATCAAAAGTAGTTTTTCTTTAATTTTTTGAAAAACGGTTTTAACTGTTTTCTCACTCACTACGTCGCAAAAAGACAGTAAGTGTGACGCTGATTGTCCGTTGAACAAATGAAACGTGCAAAGTCGTGTTTTTTTTACTTTCCTTGGCTCTACAAAGTAAAAAGGAAAGTTATGTAATCGGCCGAAAAAAAATTTTGACTTTTCTTCAGATCTTTACGTTTCAGACCCTCCTGAGTCCGAAAAACACTATTTGGGAAAATGGTCTGTGTGTCTGTGAACGATTTTTAGAGAAAACGACTGTATCAAATCAGCTCAAACTTGATATCTAGCCCGCAGGTTACCATGGGACGTCAAAATAAGGGTATGAACAAAATCCACCGAAAGTTAACTATAGTTATCATAGCGATCAAAACACCAAATTTTTTTTCTCAAAAACAGCTGTAACGATGTTGATTACATTTTTTATACTGATAGCTCTTAATAAGGCAGTCATACCATAAAATTTGCATTCGGGGGAAAATGACGAGAGCAGCACAATAAATTATCAAAATTTTCCACGAAAAGCATTTTTATCGCAGTTTTTTCCTTATAAACTCCGCTGCACTGTTAGTACAATGTTTAAAAAATTGGTATTGTAGTCCAATCCAATACCTATAGGGCGAGCGCTTAAAAAAGTTCATGAGATACATGGGACTCACTCCAGAAATTCCTGAGTTTCACCTACCGCCGTTTCGCTTACTACCAGTTCTAAAAGTTTTTACCCAATAACTATGCAAAAGTAATTACTATACTTCAACAAAAATATTAGTGTTAACAGCCCCATTAATTATCTGTGTACAAATTGCTCAATAATGGTCCTGGAATAAGTACGAGCAGCACAATAAAATAATTGGCCGGAATTGCCAGCGCTTCCTGCTGCCGTAAAGCGTTGTTTGACGAAGTTCAAATTAACTGAGTGATAAATGAATTGAGTAAGTAGAAAAAAAGCCATGTACCCGAGTGAATTGACGAAGAGCTAAGGAAAGTTGTGTGTTGCAACGCACCAGATATTTATTTTTTCATTTTACAAAGTTCCACTGTAACAGCATAACTTGACCAACGTACGCCCGTATTTTGTTTCTCGCAACTATTCTAATGACAAACCATTAAGCGGAGATATAGCATTTTCAAGTCAAATTAATCCTTTCGCGAAAATTAACCCAGTAACTCTCTCTGAGGCTTCCGAAGATGAGACGGATAGCCTAATGAGTATTCGTGCGTAATGCGTTAACAAGAGTAAATTCTTCACATTCTACAGCTAAAAACTTCTTACGTTTTTCTACGGCAGCAATTCGCCAAACTTTTCACTGGGCTACTATTCGCGAAAAGATTAATCTGATTTGGAAAAAGTTTAAGTTGGATTGGAAAAGATTAATTTGATTTCGAAGAAGTTTAATTTGGTTTGGAAATAGTCTAATTTTGGGAAAAGGTTAATCTTTGTTTGGAAAATAATCCATTTGGTTTGAAAAAGGATTATTCGATTCGAAAATGAAATTTGCATACCATTTGGCTATTTTTCTACTGTTTTAAAAAACTAACGGCTTGGATTAATCAGCTTGGTTTCAGGTATCTAGTGCCTAAATTTTGTTCTCCATAAACATTGCCATAGAAATGCGCTGAACGAAGCTGAAGATGCTGAAAGTGGTGTATTAACTAATGTACTAAACATTTGTTCGAAAATGAACCATTATATTTGTTCAATAAATTTTTAGCATTATTTAGATTTTCAAAAATCTGAGCCTGACTATGCGATGATTCACGATTATTCGTTCCCCAGGAGAAACGAAGCTTGTTTATTTCATCGTTGTATAGAATACCTTGCAAGTATTGTGCCTTCCAACGTAACTTTGATCTTCAGGAAAATAATGATACCTAGACGAAAGATAACGAAAAATCTGTTGCGTTTCGTGTCCAGACAAAAAATTCAATCAAAATCGTTAGTTCAATTAGGGGGGGGGGATTGACTATATTGATCACTGTGATAACTATACTAAGTTTTAACCGTTTTTGGCGTCCAATGGTAACGTGCTTGATGGTGTTTTTCAGGAAAGACCTTGACACACAAAAATATGGAGAAACAAATTAGCTGCCGATTACATAATTTTCCTTCATACTCTACTGGGCCAAGGAACGTAAAAATCGGACAGCTAAATGTGTGTTGGTACCTATAAGTGTGCTACTACAAGTTACAAATTTCAGCCCGCTGTGGGAGATATTATTCAGTGAAATTGTGGCAAATGTGCGAGGAATTGTGGTGTATGAAATTGCTAATTGTTGGTAAATCCAGCGGACGTTGTTTAAAAATGGAGAAAAATATCTGGTGCGTTGCAACACACAACATTCCTTAGCTCTACGTCAATTCACTTTCTAACATTTCAGCGGAGTTTATAAGGAAAAAACTGCGCGAAAAACGCTTTTGGTCGAAAATATGATAATTTATTGTGCTGCTCTCGTCATTTTCCCATAAATGGGAATTTTATGATATAATTGCCTTATTGAGAGCTATCAATATAAAAAAATTAATCAAAATCGTTGGAGCTGTTTTTGAGGAAAAAAATATTTGGTGTTTTGATCACTATGATAACTATAGTTAAATTTTGGTGGATTTTGCTCATACATTTATTTTGGTGTCCTATGGTAACCTGCGAGCTAGATATCAAGTTTGAGGTGATTTAGTTCGGTCGTTCTCTCTAAAAAACACTCTAAAATCGATTACGTCAAAAATTATGGGAATTTATTGTGCTGCTCTAGTCATTTTCCCACAAATGGAAATTTTATGGAATATTTTCCATGTTGGGAGTTATCAATATAAAAAATTTAATCAAAATCGTTAGTCGTTTTTGAGAAGAAAAAAATTTGGTGTTTTTGATCACTATGATAACTATAGTTAACTTTCAGAGGATTTTGTTCATACTCTTGTTTTGGCGTCCCCTGGTAACCTGCGGCCCAGATATCAAGTTTGAGCTAATTTGGTACAGTGGCTTTCTCTAAAAATCGTTCGCAGACCGTTTTCCCAAATAGTGTTTTTCGGACTCAGAAGGGTCTAAAACGTAAAGATCTGAAGAAAACTCCAAAACATTTTTTCAGCCAATTACATAACATTCCTTTCTACTTCGTAGAGCCAAGGAAAGTAAAAATGGTCGGAAATCTATTGAACACCGAATACTATTCGAAAATCGAATTAGAATCGTTAAGAAATCGAGAGAAAATTGTTTCGAGTTTGATTAGTAGCTGGGAAAACAAAAACTATTTAGTTATCCATACAAACCCCAAATTCCATTTTTACCTTAGGCAAAAGGTTTATTCGATACTCTTCTAAATTACTTAAATTTAAAAAAATGCTTACCTTTCAATCTTGAAGTGGAGCTATCACACCCCTCACACAATTTTAATCTTTTAATTTTGGACAATTCATTAAATTTATTGAAACATCGAACATAAAGTTGTTGGGCAAACGTAGTAAATGTTGTTAAGAAAATGAATTAAAGTGGATGGAAAATTAAGTACTCTGGGTGCGCTACGTAAAAAACGACGGTATAATTTAGTGAAAATAGTTGAATAATCGAGCAAACATTTTCCTTTCACATTTTAATGTACTGTTTCGGCGAAGTACTCGTACTTTTCCTAGAGCTATCAAAACAATTGTGAACGAAAGCTTGAAATTACCTCTACGAAGTCAACTAAATTTGATTAAATCAGGTTTGAAAATTATCGTTATAATCAGTGTGAGATTTATAAGGTCCCCGCATGCCCCTCCTACTCCTCACAGTACGTTGGCAAATTGTGTAAAAAAAGTTCGAGCAATTGGAATTTTTTGAAATAAACTCACCAATAAAATAAATAAATTCACAACAAAAAGGCGAAGGAATTCTCGTTCTGAAGGAGTTTTCTATGAGAATTTACATCACTTAGAATGCTGTGTAATTATTTTTTTATGAAGGGCTTGGAGTTAGGTATGAAATGACCAGTTGGTAGTTGAAGGGTTTATCGTTTGTTCTTATTAATTTTGTAACTTTATTTAAAAAGATGTGGCGCACGTGTGGAGACAATTATGTAATCCACACTGCTATCGATTCAAAACAAAACGGGCATTTGACGACGACGTAACAACAGTGAAATGTGGTGAGTACGAAAGTTGAACGTAAAACGTATAGGGGAGCGGAAACCCGAAGTATAAAAATCTCGAGTTTGCCTCCTATTGTGTAAGCCTCTTACCATTTCGGTTCGACAATATCCCTTGAGGTACCCGCAAAGTAGCCATAAAAACCCTTTGCAGACGCTGAAGCGGGCACCAACTACAACGAAGCTTCAGCTCATTGAGAATCGCCCCGAGAGGGTAGTTGGCTCCGTTTTTCGCGATGGAGGGGCGGAAGAAAAGTTGAGCTCTTTCAAAACGTCGCGGCTTCTATTGACATTAGAGGGAAACAGACAAGTTTTGTAACTTGTTACGAGATGGCGCGTTCGTTCTAAATCCTTCCTGATACAACCGTTGACCATTCATGAAGACACGCCACTTGCACCAACACACTGGATTAAACTAACAATATTAATCTAAATAGTGTTAAAAAATCGAATTACCAGAACCAAAAGAATTTTAACTCATCTAAGTCGTCAAATCAGTTTTTTACTTCCCGCTACCCCGAAGGGAAAGGAAAGTATAGTAATCGTGTCAAAAAAAATTTTGGGTTTTTTCAGATCTTCACGTTTTGAGGCCTACTGAGTCCAAAAGTGTGTGTGTGTCTGTAGTTCGATTTGCGGGAGAACGGCTGATCCGATTGAGTTGGTTCTTTTTTTGTATTGTTCGTTATTTTTTGTAGACACCAAAATAAGGTTATGGACGATTTCGGCCGATGGGAAGAGGGGTGGGTGGGGGACGAAAATGTGCCAAAAAATATCTTGTGCGTAGCAACACACAACTTTCCGCAATCCCTTTAATTTCGAACACCACCTACATATGCGGGTGCTATATCTTCATTCAACGCATTTTTACAGGAACATTTATAAAAAACAAAATGTAGGGACTAGTTAGCTGAGAGTACTCCGTAAGTTTGATCGAAATCGTTTGAGCCGTTTAACACAAAATTGGAATACCGATAAATTAATATTCGACAAATCTCTTTTTCTGAGTTAACTTGGCTTATATCTCCGTTCGACATATATATACAGAAATAATTATAGAGAACGAAATGTTGGTATAGGTAAAAGACACTCCATTAGGATTTATCACATCTGGTGAAGAAATTACCCTGGAATTGACGGAAATGTTCGAAAAAACGTTATTTTCGACACATTTTGATTTTTATCTCTGTTCAATGGACTGTCAGAGGAACATTTATTGAGAACAATATGTAGGTATCAACTATTTGAAAACGTCTGGAAAGTTTGGTGATAATCGTTGGAGCCGTTTTGCCAAAAAGCGTAAAAAGCCGATTTTTGCTTCATATGCCTATATCTCCGTTCACCGTATTTTCATGGAGATATGTACAGAGAAGAAAAGTTAGGTATTAATTAGTAGGAAATAATTCGAAAGTTTAATCAAAATCGTTAGAACCGTTTTCGAGAAAAATGTATCTCCTACTGATCAATATCTAACTTTTCTTCTCTGTACATATCTCCATGAAAATACGGTGAGCGGAGATATAGGCCTATGAAGCCAAAATAGGTTTTTTACGCTTTTTGGCAAAACGGCTTCAACGATTTCCACCAGACTCACAGGATGTTTTCAAATAGTTAATACCTACGTTTTGTTTTCAATAAATGTTCCTCTGAAAGTCCATTGAGCAGAGATAAAAATCAAAATGTGTCGAAAATAACGTTTTTTCGAACATTTCCGTAAACTCTTGAGTAACTGCTTCACCCAATTCGATCAATCGTTCATAGTGTCTTTTAGTCACCCATACGCACATTTCGTTCCCCACAATTATTTCTGTATATATATGTTGAACGGAGATATATGCCAAGTTAACTCAGAAAAGGAGATTTGTCGAATATTAATTTATCGGTATTCCAATTTTCTAAAAAACGGTTCAGACGATTTCGATCAAACTTACGGAGTACTCTCAGCTAACTAGTCCCTACATTTTGTTCTCCATAAATGTTCCTGTAAAAATGCGTTGAACGAAGATATAGCGCCCTCATGTGCAGCTTGTGTTCGAACTTGAAGGGATTGCGGAAAGTTGTGTGTTGCTACGCACCGCTCGTTTAAATTAGTAGAAGCGTTTTTATGAAGTTGCACTATTTATTGGCATACATACAACTTATACAAACAATAACTTGGATTTAATAAATTATTAGGTGCAGTTCATCAAACTCCTAGTATGGAAAATTATCCGAGTACTAAACCATTGCACTGGGCAGCATTTGGCTTAACAAAATTTACCGCAGTACACGCGTGGTACCTACATACTGACAATCTATTACATAAATAACAACAGATAATAAATAAGTAAATAGCCAACAGTCCAATAGTTCAAAATTACTGTGGCACAATTTAGTCAATACCCTCGGAGAATCAGCATGGTGCTTTCTATTCAGCCTATTAGGGGCCAGTCTTGAAATATACTACATAGGACGGACAGTATTTTTTTGCACGTAGCACGGTACGTGGCTATCAAAAGTTCTTCGCGGTAAGTACCTCGAGATCCTTAAATAGTTCTTCGTTTTTAAGGAACCACTCCAAACTCATTGAAAAACAGTTTTGCAGAACTTGTATCCTATGAATTCATGTGTGTGACCCGAGAAACCGACAGCCTCCATATAGCCGAATAGGTTCCATCATGGAGGTAAACAACTAACGTTTGTTTTTTACATTAAGATTATTATAATATTTACTGGTGTCGAATTCTGTGTCGTAGTTTGGCAGATATTTAATTATTAAACGTGGTTATTGCACGTAAGCCTCTGATTCATGAGAGTATACCTGCGGCTTGTTCATAATTGAAGCCTGGCATCCCATACAAATGCCTGCATAACAAGCAGGTGCTACTGATGCAGGAGCAGAATAATGGCAGAGAGATTTGGAACAAGTCCTCTAGATGGAACTGAAACGTGAATGTATACACATGGAATGCTACGTAGGAGGTCTAGCCAAACACACGCAGCAGAGCCTAAATCATCAAGTCTTAATAGCCTCCAAACGGTCAATCTTCCAAAAGTTAGCGCATACTTTAGCTTACGGGCAAGTACATTCGAAGGAACTGCAGCATCAATGGAGTCTTGGCAACATTCCACAGATAATCACACTCCACACAGATTTCAGCCGAGGAGTTGCACCTTAACAGTCAATCCCAAGGTGCCACGTCTTGAGGATGCCTCTAGCCAAGACCCAAGATCCACCAACTACACAACCTGCATCCACAACCATCAGTCAGTAACCTCGATAGCGCAGGGCAAGGGAGATCGAGCCATACTGCTCAGGATTCACCACATACGGCTATAAGCAAGACCTAGCGAGAAAGGAAGACGATCATCCGCAAAGGCTAATGCACAGTACTGCAGTAGTACTAAAGTTAACGTACCTGTTAGGTGAGTCCGTCTCCTCTGGCTGGTGAGTTTAGTACTTGTACTAAACAAGTTACTTTAGTAATTTGCCTACTGGCGGACATAACCCAATTGCTTTAATACTGCAGTAGTACTGTCCGCAAAATCGTGAGAGTCTCAGTAGTACCATCAACTGGCTGGGATGCTCTCTGGGCGTTGACAATGGGACCAACCAACTAGAGCACCTTTTGGAATTGCCGGAAGACCACAGGTGACACTGAAATAGGTCTGTAGCCTATCTCCACCTGTCCTGGGGACAAAGACGATTTGGTTACGCAACAGCAGCACTCCAGCAGAATAATAAAATCTCAATTTGTATTTTATCTTTAACAGTTAACAATAAAATAGAAATTCAGGATAGAAGAGTTAGAGTATTGTTGGCAAACAGGTCAGAAATTTCAGGAAAGAATTAAAGAGCATGAGAAGGATTATAAGGATGGCAAGGGTGGTTCAGCTTTTGTAAACCACCTGAACGAATCCCGTCATTTATTCAACTTTGATCTAACAGGCAATACATTGAATTTCTCCATTTTGGTTTATTATTCATTCTGAATAATAACCCTATGTTTTCGGTCACGAAAAATTTTTTACAACCCCCCCTCAAAATTTGATACTTTACGTTTCAAGACATGGAGATTCCAAATTTGCAATGTCCATCCGCCGTCCCCCGTCCGGCCGTTTTGTGCCTTTAACGTGGTCTAAAAAATTCGTTCTTTCGCACAAAAATCCCATTTGGTATCTAGTTGTGCCCGCCATCTCGGCAATCCGATCGGACAAAGCCCATGATTGTTATGGGCAAAAAACGGTTAAAAAATTAACGAAACGCAGTACAACACGGGAACTACAGCGGAAGTTAACGTTTCGTCGTTTGTACTTCCTCCCTCCCGCCTCATTAAAAAACCACCCGCTCGCTCGCCTCCCAACGCCGCCCGCTCGACTCCCCTTTCGACTCGCAACGGGTTCGCTCGAAGCCCCCCCGTTCCAATTTCCCCGACCCGACGGGGCAAAATCATCAGACGTTTTGTTTCCGTAGTTCCATTGTAGCCAGGTCATGTTTCGTATGGTTTACAAGTATTCGATGCTGAATCGAAATGGGATGGGGAAGCAGTAATACTTGGTCAAGCTGTTCATGAGAATAATAAACCATTGTGTAATAATTTGCGGGGGTTTTGCCCTAAGGGACGTACGTCGGATGTACTTGAAAAATTCGAAATTATCAAAAGTAACGGTTTAGCTAAATGTTTAAATGATGTGTTTCCTCAAAGTGTTCCTCCACTGATGACTTCGTTTCTGTGATAACTTGGTTTACCTTATTGTAACAACCTCCCCCCCCCCACCACAAAACTATCCCCTCCCGTCACTGGGAAAACCAGATCGACCTTTCACTTTTTGGTATATAAAATGCCCTCGCTCTGTGCCCTATTCAGTTGCGTTCTTGTTACTGATGATGACTTAACCGTTGAAATCGATCTAAAATTGTAACTCAAATTTAGTGGAAATAGACATTCTCCGTTTCATTATTGAAATGAGTTTCCAACTTCGTCGCGAATGATTTAGTTCGTCCTCCAGCAGAAGGTTTTACAACGTGAAGAAGACGGTGAGAACCTTCTGCTTAAGAGATACGGAACTTAATTCCACCTATGCGGTGAAATCCAATCAGGTTCACCTGTAGTGAAGTTGGACACGACTCATGCGTCTAGGGTACACACTCAGGTCAAATTCCCTAGTGAAAGCTGGGAACACCACAGTCTTCAGGTATGTGGCTGAGAGCACTCATGAGAGGTTCTCAAAACGACACAAACTCCTGACAAGTAGGCTCAACTTCTTACGTTTACGTATGTTGACTTAATTCAATTATTACATTGTTTTCTTCGTTCATTACTTTAATTTAGTAGTTTGCGTTAGAATTATGTTCAGCCAATATGTCACAATTTGTTTATTGCGATAAGCTTCTAACTAGTCGAAAATTGGGAGTTTATTAAAAATATATACAAACCGGTGACAGTTACTAGTTCAGGACGCATAGAGCTGTCGTAAAAAGCGACTTTGAAGTTCCCGTGCAGTAACCATTGGGGAATGATACGCCTTCCCAGTCCTTTGCACTTCCCCGACCGCCTAAACGGACATCAAAAGAAGAGTCGTTGGGTGGTACAGAATTTTATTATTCAAATTTTGTCATTTATAGTCCTGTTCTGTAATTGGCAGAGAGCCGCAGGCGAACTGGTTTTTACCTTTTATTCTACGTTTCTTGACACGTGAAACATCAAATTAGAAAGGTAATAATTTGTCGGTCCATGGGTGATGCCATTAACGTACTGAAGGTTTGCGTTTGCGGGGGGAAACGTAAAATATGAAGGTGTTTTTTGAAATTCAAGTTTGGGTTTCTCGTTTTGTGAGATAAGCGAACATACGTCCTGACAGCTGGAAATAACTCAAGATGATGCCCTGAGGAAAGTATACGTTGTCATTCTGGAAATTGCCGGTCCCCAAGATTTTGATATCAGCGAAAAATGAAAGACAGGAGGAGGGATTGTTTTTCTCTGGATTTTTGATCTTCAAACGGAAAGAATTGTCCGCCGTCCCGAAAGTTACGGAGAAACGTTTAATTTTATTCAGACCCCCTCCGAATTCACTCCAAAGCACGATTAATGGGCAGTTACTCGACAGGACTAGTGGCACTATCGCTTCAAAAAATAATTGCGCTGTGGGCGTATGGAAAACAACAAATGATGCAGCATCTTTAATTGCAAGACTTTCAGTAGAACAATTTGCACGGTAAACGGGTTTTCATTTCAACAAAAAATACTTGGTGCGACGCATCACAAAACCGTTCTAGCTACTAATTTGACTGATTTCACATAACTTAAATTTGAACACCTTAACTTAAAGTTCCATTCAGAAACAGAAAACGCTGTTCGGGAATGCTTAATGTTATGGCATTTATTTGTTTGTTCCTATTTAAGCCACGGCCTTTATCGAATAATTACTGCACAGGTGATTCATGGAATTATCAAGATTATTTTTTTCTATGAGGTGTGTGCTGTTTTGGAATCCCGGAATTTCAGAGGTTACTCTTAATTATCTTTTGAATGTTATTACTCTTTCATCGGATAGATACTTTACAGAACAATCGCCCTAGTTTTTCAGTAAACGCATGATTGTGCAGCACTCGTCACATTTCCTCCAACTGAAACCTTAAATCAAGATAACGCTATCTGAACATAACCGCATGAATTGAATACACAATTTTTGTTAGTAGGTAGTAGGTGACGAACGAGAGCACAATAGTCGACAATTCCAACGAAAAGGATTTTAGTGCAGTTTTTACTTTCCTTGCTCTACGAAGTAGAAAGGAAAGTTATGTAATCGGCTGAAAAAAAATTTTTTAGTTTTCTTCAGATCTTAACGTTTCAGACCCTCCTGAGTCCGAAAAACACTATTTGCGAAAATGGTCTGTGTGTCTGTGTGTGTGTGTCTGTATACGATTTTTAGAGAAAAACACCGTACCAAATCAGCTCAAACTTGATATCTCGCTCGCAGATTCATATGGGACGCCAAAATAAGGGTATGAACAAAATCCACCGAAAGTTAACTATAGTTATCATAGTGATCAAAACAACAAATATTTTTTTTCTCAAAAACCGCTCTAACGATTTTGATTACATTTTTAATATTGGTAGCTCTTAACATGATAATTATACCATAAAATTCCCATTTGTGGGAAAATGACGAGAGCAGCACAATAAATTATCAAAATTTTCGACGAAAAGCGTTTTTGCCGTGGTTTTTTCCTTTCAAACTCCGCTGGAATGTTAGTAGAATGTTAAAGAAAATTGGTACTGTAGTACAATCCAATACCTATAGGGTGAGTATTTAAAAACGCTCATGAGATACATGGGGCTCACTCCAGAAATTCCTGAATTTCAACTACCGCCGTTTTGCTTAATACCAGTTCTAACAATTATTACCCAATAACTCTGCAAAAGTGATTACTATCCTCCTTCAAAAAATCCGTGTTTACAGCCTCATTAATTATCTGGGTACCATTTGCTCAATAATGGTCCTGGAATGAGTACGAGTAGCACAATAAATTCTTTAACTGTAATCGCCGCCGCTTCATGCTGCCGTAAAGCGTTGTTTGACCAAGTTCAAAGGGACTAAGTGATAAATGAATTGATTAAATAGAATTAGCCATGTGCAAAGTGAATTGTTGTAGAGCTAAGGAAAGTTGTGTGTTGCAACGCACCAGATATTTTCTCAAGAATCCAGCTCATATGGCACTCAGCTTTTCAAAGCCGCCCAATAAGTTATCTATACGATGCGAGTTTAATAATGCTCATAAGAAAATTAGGAGCAACCTCAGAAAATTCAAACTAGCGTCATTTTTCAATAATTTTTTTTGCAGTTTATACCCTATAATTCTGAAACTGTAAACATAAACCCTCCCGGAAAAATTATTTTGACATTTCTGTCAACTATCTATACATTTTTTTTTCATTAAGGTCGCGCCACAAATAACAGCAGCTCAATAAATTCTGGAGCTTTAAGCACTGCAGGTGTGTGATGGTTTATAACGAGAAATGTAAGTGCTTAACGTTTATTGGGCTGCTGCTACAGCTACTATTCACGAATGAACGTTATCTTCGACTCAGAATTAAGCCATCCTTAACGCGTGCACCGAGGAGAATACAATGTACTGTTAGGGGGAGGGGGGTCATTTCTAATTGGCTCGTTCAGTTTTGAAGTTATGAATTAGGTTGGTAGAACGATTTTCCACCTTCGTAATGCGGCAACTAGTGATGAAACCAGTGACCTGTTTTCATCACTTGCTTTGGTGTTGCTATCTTATAATTTCAAGTAGTGCGATAGTCATTAAGAGCTCTTTCAAAAGCTAATTGCTCAACCCAACTAATTTATATAAAATAAAAAGCTCTATAGGCTATAAAAGAATTAATTACTACAGTTCATGATCAATCGCGAAGTACAACTGGTCCAGCGCCGTTTGAGAAAGCTTGTTCGAATGGATACTCATAAAAACGAGAGTCATGGAAGATTGAGAGATTTCTTCTGCGTTCGAAAGTACTTGATTTACTCAACACTGATAATTAGCTTCAACTACAGCGCCATTTAAAACACTCTTTTGAAAGTCAGCTGAAGTGACCAACTGTTGAACAAGATGGAGCAAGTTTTGGTCCCAACGTATTTACGTTATCCTTATAGCTCTAATATGAAGTCACGTTTGAAAAGTGCTGGAACGCACTACAAAGTTTACAGAGTGCGGAATCCATTAGGAGGTCCAGGGGTCGAGTCACCCTGACATCATATAATTCAACCATTTCAATTTGACAGCGTCTTGAGATGGAACTAGGAACATTTTAGAGCGACGAGCTTGCTAAAGACCAGTGAAAAAATAAAACTCGCTGTACTCAGTGTATATGAGCATATGAGTACAGTTGTGTACACATTCACAGGGGAAAAATCCATCGTGGTGAAATGGAGGCGAGAGACAAGGAAGGCCTTTAATTTGACAACTAGACCAAGTCTTTGAGAGAACTATGATACTTCTGCATTCCCAGAGAAAAATGCGTAACACAAAAGTATTTGGGATGCGCTAGAAAAGTGTTAACATTGCAATTGAGAAAAATACCTGGTCTGACTTACCTCGCAACTTTCCTCAGCCCACATTCATTAAGTTACTCTGATCGCTCCAGCAACTCATTTTTAACTCAGGTCATATGTTTTGGCATGTCTGGAGGAGTACTGACTGGGTGCTTCCCTCCCTCCCACAGACCCAGCAGTTAGGTATAAATTGGGATGGGTGAACTACCATCCAGCGACCCCACGACTACCATGATGTCCCAGGGCAAGCGCATTTTTCATTCAGGCCTTGGATTGCTGTTCTACCTACCTTGCCCTGCAGATGCAGCCACATATCGTGGCCCTAACCCATAATGCAACGTCGCAAACTGTGCATTCTTGTGGTGCCATGTTTGGATCAGACAATCCTTAAGGTCAGAATGTTCGCTGGCCAGCCCCAATTTCGATGACCCCTACGGCTTTTTCTCACCCCAGATCAGGATAGCTTGGAGTTTCTGCCTTCTCTGAGGTTTGGAAGGACCCCAGTAAGCATTTTTGACAAAAGAATGTGGTTTTTTGATCACTGAGATAAATCCAGTTTTGGACTGCTTTTGTTCACAACCTTATTTTGGTATTCCGTGGTGAGCTGCAGGCTAAATATGAAATTTGAGCTGATTTTGTGAAACCATCCTCTATACATTACATATACCAACACTCAAATTTACCAGTCATTAACATGGAGATTGAACTTGTTGCATTACTTCGACTTTGGTGGCGACCTAAACTGTACCATACAACTCCAGGTATACACTGCAATAATGATACAACTTAAAGACAGCTTGTATGTTGTTGAATTGATTTTGACTCAATCTTACTTGATGCACTTTTATATTTCGCATAAAGACATTCTGCTGTAAACATCAGTTCCCTCCTTTTCTTTCCCTTCCACCCAACTTCTTCCTCTTCCTTCTCCTACTACTGTCCACAACAAATAATGAGCTCAATACTCTTATGGTGCAATGCGTGCAATGATGGAGAATATTGTATACCAATGCCAAACAGGGATTTTCACAACATGCCAAAGTCAAACATGAAGAAAATGAAGAAATTAATATCCACTCAAAAGGAAACGGAAAAAAGAATTTATTTTCCGCCAGGAACATCGGCAATAAGCAAGGTTGCTCCTGGAATTGATTAAGGGACGAATAATAGGTAGATAAATATAGTTCAAACCCCCCAGAGGTTGCCGTAGCGAGGGTTCATACAAATGCGTGAAATAAAAGTAAGGATATAAGTTGTATTATGCTTAAAGCGTTCTCGTTCTTTTTACCTCCGCGCACCTGTGTAGTTCAAGTTTCAAAAAGTTCTTGTAAAATAATTCAATAATTCCTTCGGTAGTTGCCAGTTGCGGATCTTTTTATTTTTATTGTAAACGTAATCCCTGAACCTGAGGAGCTATACCTCACTCTTCATTTTTACTAATGTTAAATATTTCTACATCGCTGTAATGCCTCTTGTAACTTCAAAAAAGAAACAGAAAGGCAGTAATCGGGATTCGTCTCAAGTACGTTTTTTCGTTGAGTTTTGCATTTCGTCACTTATTTTATCCGTCAAAGACGTACAATTATGTTACGTATGAAACTGAATCTGCCTTGCTCTTGTTAGCATTTCGAAAAACCCGCTAATCGGATTTTCATTAGATCTCTTATTAGTTCAGAATGATCTTTCACAATTGTTTTACCATTAATTTCATAGGAAATTGTCAACCACTCGTAAATAGTACACCAGCTTTTGTGTTAGCGATTGGTTGAGTAGCCTTGAGATCCGTTTTGTGTTGGTACGAATTATGAAAGCCCTCGAAAAGGCCAATTGACAGCGCGAATAAATCAAAATGTAGGGTTACCAGAAAGGAATCTCATACGACCGTTTGGTTGCTGGTAGGGTTGATTCTGAACCCATGTGTTGAGCCATCTGCAGGCAGCAGTAATGTTTATGTGTGCGTCATGTGTCAAGTGCTTATTGTTATCAGATGCTTAGCATCATGATACTGATAAAGAGTTTATCAGGTTGGCGTTAAGATCTCTTGTCTATTGTGTGGCTTTGGCAAGTGTGTGCGCAGTATCATTATCACTGATAATCGCTAGAATTGTTGTAATCCCTTTATCATTGGGCTGCCTTTGTTTTACCAGGTGTTAGTGAAATATTTTCGCACTAAAACTCAGTTGGTAAAATAAGTTACTGGAAAGAGCAGTATGCCCTGTTGCTAAAGCGGAGGCAAGAATTGCCTAGAGGGGGGAAGAGGAGCCAAGTGTGCTATATTAACCCCAACCTAAGTAATGAAGTGGTCGTAGATTTGAATAAAAAAGTGGAATTAGAACTAATTTTCAGGATTAAAGACCCTTCTATGAAACGTCAGAGTGTCTGGGAGGAGCTTTAAAAGTTTCACTAACTTGAAGCTGGGGGTGAAACAAAGAACATGGACCGAGATAACGCTACGACTGCATGTATCGATAGGTCGCTTGACCGATCGCTAGTATCGATATGTGTCACTGGCGCAGTTGGCGGGGAAGAGATTCGGAGAAGCTCAGAGACTGCAATGAACTCTGAGAAAGAGTGAGAGCGATAACAGAATGAGAAAGAATAATAACCGTAGTTGAGGAGGTTGTTTGACCCTTCACCCTTCCACCTTATTCCCTGTTCCCTCCGCCTTTCTGTATTCCTCAGTTCGTTAATGGTTCTCGTGCCGGTAGTTCGCGCCTTTCCTTCACATTTTACCTTTACCACCCTTCAAGTTTGTGCGTTTCTATTTTTTCTACGTTTGAATCGTGTGAAAGTCTTCTGTCCTGCTCTATATCTACTCTTCCCAACTTTATATTCATAAATCATAAGTTCTCAAAGACTTACAAATAACTTTTTCCATCGTTTGAGTGTGAAATCTCTGATCCTAACGCTACCGACTGGATGATGTTTTGTCGTGAAGTATGTATGGAAGTGTGTCGTGATCAAGCGTGCATGAAGTTGGGTGGCGATGGAAAAGTTGTTGAGATTGACGAATGTAAATTTGGTAAGAGGAAGTTTAATAGGGGCAAATCGGTAGACGGACGCTGGGTGTTTGGTGGGGTGGAGCGTGGGTCCCGAAAGTGCTTTTTCCGGGTCGTTGAAAACCGAGGGAAGGAAGTCCTCCTCGCAATCATAAAGGAATTCATTATTCCGGGCACGACAGTGATCTCCGATTGCTGGAAGGCCTATGATTGCGTGGAGGATTAACCACTCCTTGTTTTTCAAGGACCCAGCAACAGAGGCCCACACAAATTCGATTGAGGGAACATGGGCCGCTATCAAGCGAGGGATTCCCTCTAGATCGGTCACAGATCATTTTGATTCGTACCTCTTCGAATATATTTGGAGAAGGATGAGAAGTGACTGTGATGATCTAATGAGGGCATTTCTGAAGGATGTGGTACAGGTGTATAAAGTGAACAGTGGAGGAGAGGAAGCATCCTTCAGTTTGTCAGGGACTTCTTAGAACCTGTAAGTACACAATGTCGTTATTTCTAATTTCAAACATGGCGCCAGAGCCTACGAGCGATATTGGGCATATCGATAACCTGACCTCGGTCGTCATATATCGATATATTGCCTTATCAGAGGGGTTGGTCCATGTTCTTTGCTTTTACCGAAGAAGAGCCAAGCGTGGTATATTAACACCAAGCCAAGTAATGACGTGGTCGTAGATTTGAATAAAAAAATGGAATTAGAACTAATTTTCAGAATTAAAGACCTTCTATGAAACGTTGGAGTGTCAGGGAGGAGCTTTAAAAGTTTCACTAACTTGAAGCTGGAATTTGTTTACACTTATTAACAGGTAGTCAATACCTTATCCTCGTGACGGGGCATCATTATGGAGAATGGAGAATACATTCATCTCGTTAGAGCGAATAGAACAATAAATGTAAAGAACTGGCAAAACATAACGCTAGTTATTATTTCTATACGTTCTTGTTTGTTTTAATTATAGTATATTTGATCAACTACATAGATCACATCCTTGCTCGTACCCATACAAATTTGAATATCTCATTCAGCATGAAAGTCGTCGAGGTTGAAGCATCATTATGACTTTCCCACTAATGTAGTTATCATTATTTGATAAGTTATATCGAAATTAATTAAATTAAAATATGACGTAAAAATTCGTATTAATATTTATTAATCCAAATAAGTTGTGTTGAGCATTACTTGAATTTAAAAGAGCAATTGAGGACATTATTTTGACCTAAAACGGCGAAAACAATGGGAATAATTACAGAATTATTAAGCTTCATCGAAAAGTACGTATAACGTTTTCTATGTGTGCCTAATTTGTACTAAATGTCCACTAATACCTTTTTCGACAGATTGGTATATTCGCAGTGCCAGACATAGATTCAGGAGATGAACTTGAGTCGCAAGACGACGATGATCTTGAAGCAGAGCTTAATGCCATCCTTGCATCGGGGCCTTCTAAGCCAAAACCAAAACGCCCACCTCGTAAGTCATTCATAGATTTTTTTTCAGTTGTTAATAATTAGTTATTGTTGCTAAGGATTTTATTGTTTTCACTTGTGACGAATTAAAAATTTTTGAGATCTGAATTCAACTTTCGAAATTGCGTCTTGTTAGATTTTAATGAATATTCGGTAGAAACCTTGCCACGCAAACACCGCTCTCAAATGTCATCCAACTTCTATTAATTAATTATGCCCTGAATGACTACTGATGACAGTCGTTAAAATCAGATCAGTGTCTGAGCACAGGCAAACGAAATTCTTGTAATATGCATAATTTTCTAAATACTTAACGTTAATAAGTAAATTGAGTGAGTGGGGACTAGGTCTTCCATTTGTTTCAGCCTCCTGAAGTTGTTTTGCCACTTTTTCAATGTTATCTCTTTTTGATGCCACTGATGACTTTGTATAAAATTGACATAAATTGAAATTTCTATGAATTTCAAAATTGTGTACCCATAATCTTCTCTCCACTGCTCTTTTTTGTGTGTTAGGGTACCAAATGTTGAATCTTTTGAGCCGAAATAAGAATAGACTTGTTAGGGGTACTGATGGAATCATCCATTTTGTTGGAAACTTTAAGATGTCGAGACCAGCACATGCAACATCTCAGCTAGGTATTGCAAGCTGGCGCTTATGGTTTCAGGACGGAGTAGTGGTATAGAGAAAGAGAGATCACTCACATAGAAGCCTCCTCATACGCGAGTAACTAGTGTTAAGAGTAAATATTTCCAAAAGGGTGTCGTCTCGGCTGCCACTTCAGTGGATTCTTACAGTACACAGCCATCGTGTTTTGGGCAAAAAGGCTGTCTCGAGCAACTCAACCCTAATGAGATAGCACCTCAAGTAAAGGACGCCTCTTGCTATAATATAAGACATGCCAATGGCAAAACCCGCGGTGTGACCTTCACACTCCGAGGAAACTGAGCCTCATTTTACAGAAACCCAACCCACAAGCCTGGCAGATCAATGAACCTGTCTAACACGATCTGCAAGCTCTACTGTGTACCTGCAAGCAACTACACCTTCCAGTTGTTATTAACGTGGGTTGTAATGCGACATTCGACGAGGGTTTAATAATATTTGTGAAACACGTTTCGACGAAAAAGGAGTTGCCTTTCTACACAAAATCATCAAAGAATATTTTCAAGGCGCAGCGTCGAAAAGGTGAAAAAGTGGTCGTTAGGGGCAAAATTGCCGTTAACGAATCGATTATGTCACGTGTGGCCCAAATTAGTGCGGCGTTCATAACAACGACGAAGGTTACGGAATCAAGTTGACAAAGACGAAGTTAACCTCATGTCCAATACAATGCCTGACGTTGGTCATTGATACCAAGCAGTGAACTCTTTTACAGAATTCTTCTTTTTCATCGCACTACTCATCAGAATGTACGAATATGAACTTGAGGAATGAAAAACAGGGGACTCTAAGAAAACCTATCACAGCGAAATGGGTGAAGTGAGCTTTGACAGGAAAGTAAATACTCTGAGGCCCCAATTCCATCAGGGTTTTCAAACTTTTCAGAGTTCGTTCTGAGGACAGCTCAGGTTCGGTTGCCTCTTTTTGTTGTTATTTACTTGCATTTCTTGGTTGAAAATAGAAAGATCTTTAGCCCCAATTTAGATTCAAATCTCGTAATTGGCTGACATCTCAGTCGATTTGTGTCAAATAAATTGTAAGGTGAGTGTGTTGATGTTGAAAAATCGAGTGAATGTTACTGGCAAAATGAGTAAGAGGCGGGAAATAATAAAAATTAATGAGGAACCAAGAAGAATCGTAGTAAGGGTAAAAAAACATGGAAATGAATGAATGATAAAGAGAAAAATGAATTATCAGAAAACAAAATCGTTGATAAGTGGAGTAAATATTTGGTGCGTTGCAACACACAACTTTCCACCACCCCTTTAAGTCCAAACGCCAGCTACATAGGCGGGCGCTATATCTTCGTTCAACGCATTTTTACAGGAACATTTATGGAGAACAAAATGTAGGGACTAGTTAGCTGAGAGTACTCCGAAAGTTTGATCAAAATCGTTGGAGCCGTTTTTGACAAAATTGGAATACTGATAAATTAATAATCGACAAATCTCCTTTTCTGTGTTAACTTGGCTTATATCGCCGTTCAACATACATATGCAGAAAAAACTATACAGAACGAAATGTTGGTATGGGTGACTAAAAGACACTCCATTAGGATTTATCTTATCTGGTGAAGAAGTTACTGTGGAATTTACGGAAATGTTAGGAAAAACGTTATTTTTGACACATTTTGATTTTTATCTCTGTTCAATGGACTGTAAGAGGAACATTTATTCAGAACAATATGTAGGTATTGACTATTTGAAAACATCTTGAAAGTTTGGTGATAATCGTTGAAGTCGTTCTGCCAAAAAGCGTAAAAAACCTATTTTAGCTTCATAGACCTATATCTCCGTTCACCGTAATTTCATGCAGATATGTGTAGAAGAAAAGTTAGGTATTGATTAGTAGAAGATAATTTGGAAGTTTAATCAAAATCGTTAGAGCCGTTTTCGAGAAACATGCGAAAAACACTGGTTTTGGTACATTTTCGTCCCCCACCGCCACCCCCCTTCCCATCGGCGGAAATCGTCCATAACCTTGTTTTGGTGTCTACAAAAAATAACGAACAAAACAAAAAAAGAACCAGCTCAATCGGATCAGCCGTTCTCCTGCAAATCGAACTGCAGACACACACACAGGTCTGTTTCTTTATTTGATGACTGTACCTAAACCCTCGACGAGGGTTATATCAGTCATGGAAGTTGCAGTTTCACTAATATGCAAGAGGCCGGTCCCTGCAGCATCCACCGAACTCGGACCTGTGGAGGTACGGCAGGTATTTGGTCGTTAGCCAGTCTCCCGGTAGATAGCTGTTGCCCGTGTGTGACCGCGCGGAGGTGACCACCTGAGGAATCCCGTACCATCTCGGAGGAGTTCTTAATCTGGTTTCCTACCTGATCTAGCTATTTGCTTGGGTGGCAAATTTCAAAAGGACAGATCAACTATGACTACGTTTCTTAGCCCATCACCTTGTTCGCGAACTTTGCAAAATGGTTGTAGGCTTGCTTTGTAGCAGTCAATGCTGCTAAGTTCGTTTGCCCTCCCAACAACCGTCGCTCACTGTTGTAGAAACTACAGTGGAGCAGCACATGGTTTCTTGTTTCCTCCACACTGGAGGCGCAAGACGTGCATAATGGAGAGTCTTTCAGAGAAAAGAAGAGGAGCCGTCTCGTCCAGTGGTCTGGCTCAACCCATTTTCTTGAAAGACGTTCACGGATGTTGGGGAAGAACTCATATGTATCACCTCCCTTTGTCGAGGATTCCCATCTCTCTTGCCATTTTTCTAGAGCCCATTCATCGATGGTGGCAAGTTTCTGTTCTGTGGTGAGATCTGCACGGAGTTCAGCCCAAAGCGGCTGTGTCCCGTTTCACTCTCCACTTGTCAACCATGCACTCAACAGCCAAATCAACTGGTAACTGACCAGTGATCACCTGGAGTGCTTCTGTTGATACAGTCTTGTAGGCCTTGGTGATCCACAGGAGCGCAGCTCTCTGGGATTGGGCCAATACTCTCTTTTGATTGACTGTTAGTTTGCTACCCCAGACAACGGGGCAGTAGCCAATCACACCTAGATAGATGGCCTTATACATGAGGATAGTTTCGTGGTAACACACACCCCAGGTGGCCTTAGTAATGCCACGCAGTGAGGCAAACCTTGCAATGGTAGTGCCTTTAAGGGACTGGAGGTGTTGGTTGAAACCCCACCTCTGACCTATATTCACTCCTAAATACTTGACGTGCTTTTCAAGAAGGAGCCTGTGGTCGCCAAAGCGTATTGTGGGTGGATTATTCACTTTCCCTTTCAAGAGGATTAGCTGGGTTTTTTCCTCAGCCACCTGCATCTTGACATACTCGCACCATAGGTTGACAGTGCGGAGCACGTCCAAGGCCACCTGGGGGGGCGTGTTGCTCTGGCATCAGGGTCACGAGTGTTTTGGTACATCCTTCTGGCTCTATTTACACTTTGCTTGAGGGGATTAAGTTCCTCAGTCCACCATGGGACTTTGATCGCCCTGTGCTTCTGTTGCCCAAGTACAGAGAGCCCAGCAGAGTGCAGTGCTGTGGTAAATATGTCCACTTTGCTGTCCACCTCTTCAGGTGTGGATGCTTGCACTATTAGGTCGGTGTCTGCGGCACGCAGTTCACCTTCCAGTACCCTACAGAATTGTGGCCAGTCAGCATTTTTTGTGCGGAATCTTCATGTGTGTCTTTGCAGAGGATGTTGTCATCCGTGATGGCAAAGTCAATAACCGTGTGATCGCTTTGCGTTGCACCTGTTACGACTCGCCAACCCTGCAATTTGAGTAGCAGGGTGAGACACGGCTGTGACGTCTATACACGACCTTCCTCCCGGACCATCATAGGTCGCCTCAGTCATGGGGTCGTTGGCAACAACCAAGTTGTACCTGGTGAGCAGCTCTATATACGCCTCGCCCGCCCCATCCAGGGTTGGGGATCCCCACAATGGTGATCTGGCGTTAGCATCAGCACAGACTATGCAGGGTCGTCCTGATAGGCCTGCTAGAGCCCGCCCAAGTGGTTGAAGGCTGTTGGCAACTGGTGCGCCAAATTGCCTGCCAGGTTTTTTTAAAATTCTGTAACGGGACGAACCAAACCCTTCGATTCAGCGCAGGCTCGTCCGGGGCATTTATGCGGACTGGGCACCTCAAATGCCCTGATTCTCTTGAGACTTCGCTGCCGTCAGTTGTAACCGAGCCAGTTCCCTCGTCGACAGCACTTGCGTTCACTCCCACCCAGTTCCTGGTTTGTGGTGGTAAAACTTCCCCGAATGTAATTGAGAATAAAACTCTCTTCCAATTGCATTCGGCTTGATATCATACTAACTCCCTGAATCTCTTAGTGCGATATCGCTTCAATATTAATCCCCCCCCCTCCCCCGTAACAATTCAGTGGGTCTCAAAACGTAAGGAACTGAAGAAAACTCAAGTTGACCAGGTGCAGAAAATAAAACAACCTTGTTGACAGTCGCATGTAATGTCCATCTGTGCTCAGTAATGGTCGTGACTCAATAAATTCCAAAAGTTCCTGCGTAAAACTACTACTGAGTCCAAATGAACTGAGTGAAAAATAGGTTGAATTAGTGGATAAAGCTAACACCATGAAAAATTCGAAGAAATGGGCTGTGGAAAGTCGTGTGTGATGCATTACACCAGACGTCTTAGAACACTTTAGTGGAAAAACAACGAACTTCGTTTTGGTTGAATATAACGGTCTGGTTTCTTTTGTCCTGCTTTGGAATGAAAAATCTGTTTATTTCGTCACTTTACTTGTATTCAAGATTTCGTCTAGCGGATCACATGAAACCTGAACTTCGTGCGTTCTCGAACATTAATTTAAGTTGGTTGGGTTACGCATCAGTTTCTGGTGGAATTTCCGTTCGTTGGACATTTTCTTCAAAAGCGGCGGTAGAACTTATTTGATCTTTGCGACGCTGTTGTTTACCATAAAATTCCCAAATTGCCGAGAAAATGTGCCTACGTCTTCGCGAGTAGGAAGTAGGTCGATCCCCGTGAGAAAATGCCAATCCCAACTTCCTGCCTTACCCTGTTATTAAAACATTAATTGGCTTGTTATTAAAATGGTGATCTTGAGTTATTTGGAAACCCGTTCGCTTCGCTGCCTTTTTCCTTCCCTTCTTTTTGGGTTGTCAATTTTTGAGTTAGACAAGGGTTACTGAAATTTACGTTACGTTGGCCTTACAAGGTCTTATTGGATCATTTTCCGCAAAAGGGCCCTCGTGAGCTGGAGGTCTCGTTGATAAAAAGTCGTGTCAGCTTTCGCTTCTGAAGCTAATGACGGTCAAATCAACGGAAGGTTCGGTGAGTTAAGCGTCCTGGATCTGTTCAAAAGATTCCCTAACGAGCTTCCTCCAACTTCTCCCCTACATTTCCATACCAGCTGAATTTCTAATAAGCTCTTCATTTTCTCCTGAATCAGTGTACCAATCCAGTGTGGGTCATTGAGAGATGTATCTTATAACATAGCGGAAGATTGACTGATGCAGTTCTTTTCTTTTACTTTTTTTACTTTCCGCTACTCGAGGGGTAAGGAAAGTATTAGACGCTTGGGGTTTCAATAGATCTGGACGTTTTGAGGTCTTCTGAATCGAAAAACCCATTTTCGGCGTGAAGACTGCGTGCGTCTGTAGTTACATTTGAGGGAGAATGGCTGTGCTGTTGTTTTTCTTTCTTTCGTTACGTTTTGAAGACGCGAAATAAGTTTATGAACGGTTTCCACCAATGAGAAGGGGGGGACAAACTGCCAAAAAATGAGGAGTATTTGTGCCCGGCTGCTGTAACAATTTTTATTAAACTTTCAGCGTACTTTTACTTATCAGTGCGTAACTTTTGTTCTGTATAAATAACTCTGTCAATTCGTAAAGCATAGAGTTTGAGAAGCAAAAATAGTCTTTTTTTACTGTTGGCAGCAAAACGGCTATAATTATTTATATAAAACTCGCGGGATGTCTTCAAATAGTCATGTCCACGTATTGTTCTCTAAAAATGTTTCTCTGCCGGTCCATTGAATGCAGGTAGCAACCAAAATGTAACAAAAATCGTGTTTTGGCTTATTATTCATTCTGCATAATAACCCTATGTTTTCGGCCGGGAAAATTTTTTTACAACCCCCCTCAAAATTTGATACTTTACGTTTCAAGACGCGGGGATTCCAAATTTGCAATGTCCTTCCGCCGTCCGGGCCGTTTTGTACCATTAACGTGGTCTAAAAAATCCTTTCTTTCGTACGAAAATCCCATTTGGTATCTAGTTGTGCCCGCCATCTCGGCAATCCGATGGTTGTTATGGAAAAAAATGGCTGAAAAAATTAATAAAACGCAGTATAATCACAAATACGCCGTTTCTTATTGTTTTCAAGGTATTTTTACATCCTGGGTCGAATGGAATGAGTATCAGACGTGTACAACTGCGTATAGTGAAATTACAGTAATTATAGTGAGCCAAACTCAACTTATTGAAAGAACTGGCGGGAACTACAGCGAAAGTGAACGTTTCGTCGTTAGTACTCCCTCCTTCCCATCTCATAAAAACTACCAGCTAGCTCGACTCGCAGCGTCGTGCCAATTGCCTACAGGCGCCGATGGGCGACTGGAATATTTAGTTCTCGTCGTTCCATTGTAGTCAGGTCATGTTTCGTATGGTTTACTAGTATTTTTCGATGCTGAATCGAATGGGATGGGTCTCGGAGCAGTAATACTAGGTCAAGCTGTTCATGAGAATAATAAACCGTTGTGTAATAATTTGCAGTTTGTAACGTTGACGTATTTTCCATAGTAAACACATAACAATGAATTAGACGGTTTTTCTACCATGCCTTCAAGCAACCTATACTCACATCAAGTTTCCCGCCTTTTTTTCTGTACCTACCTGTTGAAAGTGATGTAGTTAAGCCAAGATATGTAGGAAAAGATTCCGCGTTCCAATTTTCTCAGAAATTGTGGCAGCCTAAATCGCTCATTTTCGGGTACGTTTTAGTCCCTCGTCCCATTCCCTTTTGTAGAGGTGATTCAATAAAAGAGCCAACCTAACATAAATAGAGCGAGCCAATTAGTTCAGTGGTTTTGTAACAAAGTTGGCTACAGACGCAACCCGAAATTTTGGTTTTTCCATTCCAAAGGCCACACAACGTAAAAATGTAGTGAAAATTCCATTTTTTCTGGGTACAATACTTCTCTCGCCCTTTCTGGTGAGGAAAATAAAACATATGGGTGCAGTCCTTGAAAATCAGTGGTATATACGACGAAAACAGTTGTGAAATTGAGTTGCAAATCGTTGGTAAATTAGAAACATTCTTTGACGGTGGAGTGGAAAAGTATGGACATTATTTTATACTTGCCTGGGGTACAGTGAAAATCGTAATATAATCGAGTTAAATAGTTCAGAATATAGATATTTATCCATCTAATCTCCATTCTTGATTCTAAAAAGAAATTTAGTGGGAAAAGTAACACAGATACTCGTTTTAAGGGTGGGATATCGAACCCCCTTGTTGTTTTCCTTTGCCCTGTGTAGTAGGACGAAGAGTTATGTAATCGGTTGAAAACAAATTTCCTTCTCATCTTAACATTTCAAAGGCTTCTGGGTTTCTGAAAACACATTTGCGTGTCTGTGAACGCGGCATGTCAATACAAATAGAACTGCTACGAATAAACAGACACGAAGAACGATAGAGAAGGGGTCCTCGTCGAAGGTTTTTTCAGGAGCCTCATGGAGCCACGTGGACGATCTGACTGCGCTGATCTGTCGATCCACCAAATCGTGGCAAAACAACATCAAATGCCCCTTGCTGTCACCGGCACATGAAGCTCCAAGTGACTGAGGAAAAATATATGTGAGAGGTGGTTCAGCCAACACCCCCAATCCCTCTAAGGCGTTGTAAGGTTTGCCTCATTATGAGCAATTGGCAAGATCACATCCTCATGTACAAGGTCATTAAGGCGTGATTGTCTACTGCCTAATTTTCTAGGGTCTGCGAAGTCACAGTCAACCGAAAGAATGTACTGAACATCCGTGGGCGTTGTAGGAGAAAGTGGGTTGAGCCAGACCACTGGAAGAGCCAGTTCCTTGCGGGACATGACGACTTCAATGTGTGGCTCCATTTCTTTTCTCTTTAAGGGTCTGCATTCTCCACTTCTTGCGTCTCCAGTGCAGAGAAAACCCGAAACCACAGGATGCTCCTCTGTAGCCCCTAAAACAGTGAGCGGCGGTTGTTGGAAGAGCAGCCAAACCTTTCAGCTTTGACTGCTACTTAGCTTATAACCATTTCACCCAATTTACGGAGAACGTTATGACAAAAAAAAAAACATGGCTACAGTTGATCTCTATTTTTGAAACTTGTTAGCCAAGTAAATAGTTAGATCAGGTGGGAAACTAGATTAAGAACTCCTCCCGGGTCATAAAACATGGGCAATGGCTCTTCACCAGAGTACTGGGTAAATGATGTACCTGCTGTACATCTATGGGTTCAATGGGTCTCCTATTAAAGGCACCGGGCGATCGTGGTCTAGTGGTTAAGACATTGGTTCATAATTCTCGGCGATTTTTGCCTGAGTCAGCAGCTCTTCAAAAGCATCTCCTAACTTACCTCAGTACAATTGGCGCACAACTAGTGGTCGAACTTCTTCATTCCAAGAAAAAGAAGAGGCCCAGAGAGAAAAATTTAAAAATCAAGAGAGAAATAATGAGACGAATTCTCGGGTACGGGATTCACTGACGCTGGGAAAGTTCCAGCGCAAAGGGAAATAAAGTGGGCGCGTCGCCTTCTACAGTGTGAAAGAAAAGACTTTCCTTGTAGCCCCCTCATTTCGCGAATCAAAGATCGGATTTTCTGGGGATTCACTCAACTCTCATAAATTCGTCCCTTAAAAGAGTCCGCTCCAGGAGCATCGGCTAATGACAAGGGGGGAGATGCACTGACTGACTCCCATTAAAGGCACTGGGCGATCGTGGTCTGGTGGTTAAGACATTGGTCGACAATTCTTGACTTTCGTGTCGCCACTTCACCACGGTCGCCCAGTGCCTTTAATGGGAGTCAGTCAATACAATGTTTAGTGAGTGCCCAGGCTCTTGCAAGATAGTGAAACCGCAACCTCTATGACTTACGACTGATGTAACTCTCGTATAAGTGTTAGGAAACAGTCATGTTGATAAGAAAACAGACCTGTGTGTGAAAGCAGTTGCTAGAAAATTACTAAACCAAATCGACTCAAATATGACATTTAGCACGAGCAAAATGGATTGAAAACTAACTTTAGTTATCATAGTTATTAAACGCCAATTTTTTTTACACTTTTAGTTAAATTTTTCGTAAGGACCGTTCCAAATAACACGACGATACTGTTATTCATCCTTGGGAAAATGATTAGAGCAGCACACGAATTGTGCAACATTTAGCCAGAGTTTTCATCATGAATCGCGCTTATGTAATACTAGATTTTCAGAAACATTATTGTGGTAGTCCAATAAACTATCTATCTGACGTGAGCTTAATAATGCTCATAAGATCATTTGCAGCACCCCTGGAAGTCTGGAATCTACTTACTGGCATTTCCCTCAGTTAGTACATGTTTAATATTAGGAATAAATAACGAAACTTCCGGACTTCGAAAATTTAAAGTTGAATGTATTTATTTACAATCGGATTACTCTTTCGAACAAAACGTTGTGGCACTGACGTACTGGGATGTCCACGGTACATATAGTTCCAGGTACCACGAATGTTCGTAATTTCGTGAACTGGTCGCAGATTCCGCCGACCGAACGCGAACTCCGATACGAGGTTGACTCAAAACGCGACGGTAAATTACGAACTAAACGGTTGAGACGTTTCAAACAATAGAAAAAAAATGGTAGTGAGAAAAAAGGCGGAATATGGCCGCGCACAGCGCGAGCGGGTGATTGTAATAAGTGCTGGCGTCACCTCGTGATGTAGAGATCCCGAACATCCTAGATCCGCGGAAAAATGGGTGAATTCCGCAGGCGGTAAATAGAAGTCGCGGTTAACAGTAAAAGAAAGAAAAAAAAACAACAACAAACTCCACGAACCGCAAATTTCAAATAACTGTGTTCGAACAGTGCCCCATAATTTGAAAACAGGAATCATGATCCTTCTCAAAAAAATCATGTTGACACTCATCTGTTCACTGATTGCACACTAATGGGCATGCCATAAGTAAGAGCGCCTCAATAAAATGTTAACATTTCCTACGTAAAACGTGTAGTTATGTTTTGCCAAATTCGAATGGACTGAGCGATAAGTATAATGTATATTGGGGCTGAGGAAAGTTGTGTGATGCACCGCAACCAGATATCTAGGTATAATTTATATTCATTTCGAGTTGGAAAACCTCGTCAGAAATGTTGGAAAGAGAATGAAAATTGACTATCCCATGCCAGTACTGACATTGATTTGTTGCATACTGGCCAAATAGGTGCATTGATAGTAGAAGGGCAGTAATGGTCGTGCATAAAAGAAAGCATGAAAGCCCTTCTCACAAACATCGTGTTGGAAGAGCAATAAACTACTTAAACAATAAGTTTAATTACATTGGAAATTTGAGTACAGGCCGTTCGGAAATTGTATCGATGACAATAAAAGAGAATTGTTGAAAAAATCGGCAAAAATAAAGGTTGTTAGAAAACAGAGCCTTTGACATTCAAATCGAATACACATTATCTATCAATAGCGTTACAATTGTTAAACTAAGGAAAAATCGTCCATGAATCCATTGACTTTCTGTGGTATGGCGTGAAATTTGTTCGATAATCGAGGGGTGGTTGGGAAATTCATCAAAAAAACCTCTGCAGTTCGATTCTTTAAAAGATGTACTTGGAAAAAAATGATACGAGTATTAAAGAAGAAAGTTTTAAAACAGGTCCGAGTGGAAGTTTCATCCCTCTTGATCAAGAGTTCAAGGAGATTCTTTAACAATATTTGAGGTAATTTTGTTATTTACTGCACGCTGTAAGAAATACAGCAAAAAGACGTAAATACGAAAAAAGTAAATGAAGCCTCACCTCGAAATTGTCTTGACGATTTTCGTTGGTTTTCGGCGACCAGCAGGACAGGATCCTGCAACACCCGGGAGCACCATTTCCTTTTTCACTCGCGCTCGTTTGTGATCCTTGCACTCTATTAAACAGCCCTAAATAGGTTTCCTTCGCGCCTGTTCCCAGGCCCTCTCTCCTTCGTCCCGATAAAAAAATTACCGATTCAAGAAACTCCGGAGCTGTCCGGACTAATTTTGATGACACTCAGCTCGTCAGGGGGGTTTCAGTTCTCTTTAATCCCTTCCTGACTCTTAGTCTATACTCGCGTTGAAACCCAGGGCACCGTTTGAACTTCAGGGGCTCGTGTTCAAATGTTTCGTAGGTTGTAATTTCAATTCCTCAACATTTTGATGAAGTAATTGAAAGCACTAAAATACTTATCGTATAGATAGTTTATTGGACTACTATCTCGATCTTTTTAATAATTTGTGCCAAATTTATAAGGAAAACACATTTTTGCTAATTTATGGTGCTGTTCTAGTAATTTTCTCACGGAATTTTATGGTACCTTCGTGTTATTTGAGCGGTCATATAATAATTCCATCATGATCGCTTTAGCCGTTTTCGAGAAAAAACCTTTTTTGGTCACTATGAGATAACTATAGTTAGTTTTCTGCCGATTTTTCTCGTGTAACTCCACGAGAAAACGACAAACACGAGACGTTAAAAAAAACTGCTATCAGTCCCATAAATGACCTATAGCTGGTCCAATCAATAAAGGACTTCTACGTAAATAGGTTACACTACCATTCTCTCGGTATAGAAAGTTAAATTCTACCGACTGAGTGAAAAACATGTTGCGTTGGTTGCTGGTTCCACGTGGGACTGAGGAATGTTGTGTGAGTCGCGTCAGAAGGTTCGTTTTGTGCGATAGTTCGCTAAAACGCCTCATCGCCCTAACCTTCGTTTCTCAGTGATGTCTTCGGTATTGAGCTTCTACTCGGCATCCAGTCACGCTATTGACACATGAAAAAAAACAACTTTTTTTAAACGTTATAATCGTGTGACAATCGTAATGCCGTGGTATGAACATTCAGAAAATATTTCCTTTACAACGTATTATGTAACAGTCCATTTGGACGAGAGTATCGAAAAGAATTCTTAAATTATTTTCTGGCCTGTTTTAGCTCGACCGAATGCTGCTGCAATTAACCTGGACAAAATGGTGGCTGACAGTCTCCGAGACATACCGTCAGACGAAGATATTTCTGGCGACGAAGATGATCCTTCGTTATTGGTAAAATTCCTTTGAGCTTTCACTACTTTTTACTACCTGGTAATGCTACATTTTGTTTAATGATTACAGTTTGGCCGAACGCTGTACATACATATTATTATAAACAATTTCTCCGTCGTATTTTGCTGTATTGTGTTGATGTGTAGCGATAATTCGCCTCAGTGTACCGAAGAAGTTGAAAAGTTGAGCCTGTAGTTGATGCCTAGGTATTTCTGGCGACTTCGAACTTCGAAGTTTCGCGTTATCACCAATTTTGCGCTATTTGAAAAATTGTTTAGGTTATTATTAAGTAATTCAATCTCCTAC
Source organism: Pachypeltis micranthus (assembly GCA_020466155.1). Taxonomy (NCBI): domain Eukaryota; kingdom Metazoa; phylum Arthropoda; class Insecta; order Hemiptera; family Miridae; genus Pachypeltis; species Pachypeltis micranthus. Next base: position 17,195,003 of record CM035777.1, read on the forward strand.
TTTTTTTGGTTTTTTAATTTCTGCTTCACCTTTTAAGTCAATTCGCTCTTTATGTGGTTTTAGTCTGATCTATACTTCGTTCACCTTTTTTTTAATCGTCATTGTATACCCATTGTCTAACACATACCTCCAGATTGTCGTAGGGGCTGGTTGGTAAGAATCTGCAGCCTCCGGCTATTCTCACTCCCTTCACACCTTTCCAGTGATCCCGTCATGGTCCGAAGTAGTTAACTAGTGTTTCTCAAAGTAAATGTTGCGTGAGATCGTCTTCTCAGTCTATTGACGCCTGACAGAAACCCGTTCGTAGGTTCGGGAATGTCGCGTAATAGAATGAAACATGTGAGCTATGGGACGAGCCGTTCTTGCATTTTACTTTCCGCTACCCGAAGGGAAGAAAAGTATAGTAATCGGGTCAAAAAAAATTTGAGTTTTCTTCAGATCTTTACGTTTTGAGGTCTACTGAGTCTAAAAAACCTAATTTCGGCGCATGGTCCGTGTATGTGTGTGTGTCAGTAGTTCGATTTGCGGGAGAATGGCTGATCCGATTGAGCTGGTTCTTTTTTGTTTTGTTTGTTATTTTTTGTAGACACCAAAATAAGGTTATGGACGATTTCGGCCGATGGGAAGGGGGGGGGGGACGAAAATGTACCAAAACTAGGGTTTTTCGCATTTTTCTCAGAACGGTTTTGATTAAACTTTCAAATTATCTTCTACTAATCAATACCTAACTTTTCTTCTACACATATCTCCATGAAATTACGGTGAACGGAGATATAGGTCTATGAAGCTAAAATAGGTTTTTTACGCTTTTTGGCAGAACGACTTCAACGATTATCACCAAACTTTCAAGATGTTTTCAAATAGTCAATACCTACATATTGTTCTGAATAAATGTTCCTCTTACAGTCCATTGAACAGAGATAAAAATCAAAATGTGTCAAAAATAACGTTTTTCCTAACATTTCCGTAAATTCCACAGTAACTTCTTCACCAGATGTGATAAATCCTAATGGAGTGTCTTTTAGTCACCCATACCAACATTTCGTTCTGTATAGTTTTTTCTGCATATGTATGTTGAACGGCGATATAAGCCAAGTTAACACAGGAAAGGAGATTTGTCGATTATTAATTTATCAGTATTCCAATTTTGTCAAAAACGGCTCCAACGATTTTGATCAAACTTTCGGAGTACTCTCAGCTAACTAGTCCCTACATTTTGTTCTCCATAAATGATCCTGTAAAAATGCGTTGAACGAAGATATAGCGCCCACATATGTAGCTGGTGTTCGAACTTAAGGGGTGGCGGAAAGTTGTGTGTTGCTACGCACCAGATATTTTTATTTGGACTGGTGGCAACCCATTGAAAAACGAGCGAAGATTAGATTTGTTGCGTGGTCGACACTTGAAGTTCGTGACAACCATTTTTAGTACAAAGTTTAACATTTTGAGCTAATGTCATTAACGTTCACTTCTAAACCCAAGTAAGAGTAATTGTTACACCCCTAAGACCATAAAAGTAGGAGGTGGAAAAAGCCCGGGTTTCATTGTATCTTTTTTTTGAGGTCTCCTGAGTGAGAAGACGTTTCAGCATGTTGTTGGCACAAAGAGGTGGAGCAGTGTCAAAGCAGTTTCCAGTGGTGGTTAATAGTATATTATAAAGAGTTACTGAACTCTTATCAGGCTGGAAATCCTGGCTTCCCCGTGGGGTGTCTAACTGGTGCTTAGCAGGCTGTATACTTGGCCAATGGATTTCCTGTCCAGTTTAACTAGTTGTTATTTATATATTAACCTTCATTTTGGTATTTAATAATTATTGTTGTAAACTGTTGAAATCGTGTGCATTAAATTACTTATTACTGCGTATCAATATAAATAGCGCTGTAAAAAGTATTCTTTTTACGAAAAGTTATGTATTTCGTTACCAATAACACACCTTGTTTATATCGATTGAAACCCACAGGCAGAACTGCAAGTTGTTACGGCTGCCACTTCCTCCATAGAGGAAACTCCTCCTCAGGTTGTGCAGCCTATAACATCATCAAGCATGGATACCCTCAGACTCTTACAGGAAAGAATCGAGATGTACAAGCAGGCAGAGGAGAATTCCAGAACAGTGGGAGATACGATGAAGTTGAGAAGGTAATATCGTCAAGTTGTTACTCATTCTGCCCTTTTTTTCAACATTCCCAGGATAGACTAGGAGCAACCACGGAGACGGCTTTTGTGATATCACAAGATTTGAAGACTTGGATGTACAAAGAAGAAGTGACTACAACTGGATATGATTTGAGTATACAAGTGGTAACACTGGGGAGGGGGGGGGGGGGCTCAGGAGGCGTGAAATTGGTTGTACAGGGAAGGAAGGAGAAATCCGAATTAGATGTAGATGAGAGGTCAAATGAGTTTCTGTTAGAAAAACTGGGAGACAACTGTATTCCGCGAGAGCTAGTAGATGAATGTGTATTGGGAGAACTGAGAGACGACCGACTTTCGTGAGAACTCGTAGGTGAATGTGTTTAGGAAGAGCTGGCTGTTGTGTTGAAGGAATGTAAATTGAGGGGAGGGAAAAGGATATTGTGGAAAGCATAGAAGAAGGGGAATGTGAAGAAGCGGACACTCCAAAGGGCTGTGGAAGGTGTTCCGGGAAATAATGACCTTGCTGTTAGGGCCAGTTAGCCCCATTAGGGCAATCAGACATTTTGGAAGTCTAATGCGTGCGCCGAACACATAGTATGCATTTTCTACAGCTTCCTAAGCTCATTGAACAGATATGGTTGGACGAATCACTCAACTTTCCTCAGTCTTACACGCATATAGGATTTTTATCACTCTATTCACTGCTCTATTAAAATTTATTTTTCATTCAGTTTATATGTACTAGGTAGAACGTAGCTCAACGTTCTACATAGAAACTGGTGGCGCTCAAGGCACCAGAATTTATTGAGCTCTTACTTATGCCGCAACGATTATTGAATAATCACTGCATATGTGATTCATGAGACTGTGAACGTGATTTTTCTGAGGAGAAACGTTTTGTGTTTGGAATTATCAGGTAAAAGCTGTGAGGAATGGTTGTTAGCGAAATGGTGCTGGTTTGCATTCCAAAATTTCTGGGATTGCTCCTTATTATCTTATGAACGTTATTTAACCGTCATAGTATAGGTAGTTCATTGCAAACCACGATTTATACGGAAAAACTGCGCTACAATCGATGAAACTCGATATTTTTAATAATTTATGTTGCTGCTCGTCATTTTCGACTGACGAGAATTTTATCCAGGAATTTAATACTGTCCGTAATTTTAATCTAAATCATTATAATATTTTTGAGACAGCAACTATTTGGTGTTTTGATCACTGTGATAGCTGCAGTTAGTTTTGAACTGATTTGGCTCATACCCTTATTTTGTAATCTATGGTGAAACTGTAATACCTGTGTGATCGAGTCTCATGTGGCCAATGTGCAGGTGGCTGGTTGTCATTAACAGCCAAAAGTCGCAAAGGCGAATCTTTACTTTTTACTTTGTTTTTGTTTCTTTCGTTAGGTATTTCATAGTAAACATTTTACCCCATGCTCTTGATGTTACTGCTATTGACATACCTAATTTTTTTTCAGGTTGGGACGAGGTCTGAAAACGTTGAACGAGCTAGTCAAAAAAGCCGAAGCAGGGGCTGTCATAGATGAAGCCGACATTCCAATGCCTGTTTCTGTAACTACCAAAAAGCCGCAAGAAAACGACCTAGCTGAACAACCTCCGGAAATATTTGCTCCGTTGGATATAGGTATAAAAACTTTTGAATTAATTGTTCTGTTTTCTTTCCAGTAGTCACTGACATCTTTTTGGAGGTGTCATCAAATTTGGGGCAGTAAATTCGATAGTCGTTCAACATTGAAATATTATCGTTTTGTATGTACTGGGACGAACCAAATCCTTCCATTCAGCGAAGGCTCGTCTGGAGCATTTGTGCAGACTGGGCACCTCAAATGCCCCGATTCGCTCGATACTTCGCTGCTGTCAGTTGTAACCGAGCCAGTTCCCTCGTCGCCTACACTCGCGTTCACTCCCACTCAGTTCCCGGTTTGTGGTGGTAAAACTTCCCCGAATGTAATTGAGAATAAAACTCTGTTTCGATTGCATTTTGCTTGATATCGTACTAACTCCCTAACTCTCTTAGATATCACTTCCAATATTAATTCCCCCGTAACATATATGAAAACATATTTATTCTGTTGGGTATAACTAACGAGAATTTTGACAAAGAAATTAAATATGTGGCGCGTAGCCAGACACTACTTTCCGCAACGCGAAAGATTTCGATGGCGCAATATATATTGTAGAGGCCGCCTCACTCGTGGCTTTCTGAAAAAAACCTCTTCCAATTTTTTTTTTTTTTTTTCAGGAAAAAAGAAAGAAACTCCTACTTTCAGGGCAGGGGCGGAACAACGGGACGGGATCATCAGGAATAACAAAAAACCAATAAATGAACATCACGCATGGGCATGCCCCATGGATAATTTAAATATCAACTTGAAGAGTGGAAGTCCTTATTCAGCATCTCATACATCTGCCCAACCAACGTCATCACAAAACTCCCAAAAGCAGTGTTATATGACCGTTGAGAGAAACCAGAAGGGGGGGGGGTCGACTGTCGTTCGCCCAATTCTTATCGCCTCCACGAACGTTGCAGCCCAACAGACGCTGGATTTATGAGGGACATGTCCACAACACAGGGTTCGTCCGCAGAAGAACCTGCTTTAGGAACAGTTGGTCCTCTGAGCTCAGCGGATCTTGATGAGCAACATGGCTGTCCTTTAAACTGCTCGATGGATCTCGGGGATGAGAGTGATGTACGCAAAATCGCCTTTGAGCAAGTCTATTCGAAAATTTTACGCTCATTCAAGGGGAACAGACTGCAAGAGATGATAATGTAAACGAATACCTTAAGTTAGCCTCCAACTGATAAATCTCAAGCTCAGCGGATCAAGGCTGTTTTCGAAAAAAAGAACCAAAAGTCTGCTCAATGCATTCAACAACTTTAGAAGAAGTTGGAAAGCTACAATAAATAACTGAAGAACTTGCAGGCCAAACTCATCATCATCACCATCGGCAGCCCAGAGAAGTTCTTAGGGACGTCAGACAAGGCGGACAAAATGTGGACGGTAATATCCGAGATGGTATCGCTGGGTTTTCAGGGTCTGTGATGTCAAAGCCACGGGAAGCCACTTGATACGCGACAAAGTAGGAAAGCCACGAGTGAGGAGGAATTTTTTTACCAGCCTCCGACCTCTACATCATACATCTTCGTTCAACGCAATTCTTCTAAAGTGCTCTCAGAGAAGAAACTGTATGTACTAGTTAAATGATAGTATCACGAAAGTTAGAAAAATGATCATTTAGTGTTCGGTCAATCTCATTTTCCGTAGAATGAGAATATCTGTGATCAATGGATAGTCACACAAGTGATTGTGGCCAACAATATGCAGCCGCTAGAAAAGACTGTCAGGTTGATCCAAATTGGCTATGTATTTAGTCAGGACAATTTGAAAATGTCGCTATCTTCGTCCTACAGGTTTTCTGAGGAACGTTCATTTTGAATACTACCTAGGTATTAACGTGGTTAAGACACTGATATAAATCATTACAGCCGTTATTGAGAAAAATGTGAAAACGTTTCGTTTTTGGTACTCGTACATTACTGATGTAAAATTATCTCCTGTGGATCACAGAAACGCTGACTCGTGTCACACCTTTATTCACTGGTCATGGTTTTGGTGGAGCTCGTTCATTAAGCTTTGGGCTCTGTATAGTCTGCTGAGGATGGCCAATTATCCTTTTTGAGCTGGCAGTTAGTGAGATGGTTCTGCTTAATAAAATGTCTCACTTGCCATTCCATTCTCTGAACTTTCCCTAGTGCGATGTTAAGTAGTTATTGTGCTGTCTGTACGTCTGTTGATAAACATGCTGTTAGTACCTGCATGCATCATAATCTACTGCAACCGTACATTAATTGGTATTTTATTTATACTCGTATAATCATATGCTACCTCGTATTTTGCGTTTCCTCAAATACTTTTGTCAATTTTCACCATTTTCACCAACTGTGTTGATCCCGTTTTGACTCAGTTATCAGTACCTAACTGCCTCCTGCCGCAAAAAAACGGGTTTCACCACTTTGAGTTAAGCTGTTGCTCTGATTTTAGGCTGTAGCCCTGAATAAAATTGGGGGTTAGCTCTTATCTTTCTTTATCATATCTTGATATCTGTTCTCCATTATCGTGCTCCGTCGACTATTCTCTTCAAATATTGTGAATACTTTACACGTGTTTTTAAATAATAATGATGAACAAAGATGGGCCATAAGCTAAGACAGGCCACGCTCTAACTGGGAAATCGGGGAGCCTGGAAGAGACAGCGGAACTGGGGCCGTGTTGACAAAGAGAAGGCAATCGAACTGGGGCAAAGATCACAGTCTCTTCTATCACAACGAGGAAAAATGGTTATTATGGTTGAAGGACATAAATTTACAGAGTTTCAGAAAATGAAGGACGGCTGTTTAAGTTTTAGGTGCTATAATATGAAGTGCAATGTGAGATTGTGCACGGATTCCAATGCATCAAAGGTTTTGTCTATGAAGAATGAACACGATCACCCACCGCCGCTTGAGAGCGCAGTAGAATGACAGAAAGTATGTTCGTCGCTGAAACGGAAAGCTGTTGTAGAGTTACATACGAAGCCATATAAGCTTATACGTGCTGAATTGCGATCCTCACAGACGAGCAACCTGGCAAGGAAAATGTTGACCCCTCCCCCTCCTCCCCCTGCCAAAATCACTAGAAGAAGCGGTGGTGCAGCTGAAAACTCTACAAGATCTGGTGGTTGGAAGCGAAAAATTTTGATTTATCAGTTCACACAACGACATCCCGATTTTCACCACTCAATCTCATTTGAAGTTACTTGCTGAAGCTGAGCATGTCATCAAAGACGGGACTTTCTCGTTTGCCCCACATTTTTTTCAACAACTTTATACTGTGCAAGCCACGTCCCAGTCGTTCATGCTTTCCTACATTCGAAAACCACAGAGCTGTACAAACAGTTTTGGCTGAATGTCCAGGATATTTGGAGGATAACGACATCGAGGAGTACCTCACCAAGATCACGCATCGTTATGCGTATGACGAGGCATCCCCGTGAAGACGACAGGACAATTCTACCATCACGACGAAGTTACCGATTAAAACTGCCCCAGTTACGTCGCATTTTTGACGGGCCTCCTTAAAAAAGCTGATAGGTAGGAAATGTTAAATAATAACACACGTTAGTGTATTAAACACAATCATTCTCCCTTCCTTGCTTGTGAAAGTTGTAACCTCATAATTTCGGTTGTTCTTATTTCTCTCATCTCTTATTTTCTTGTATCGCTTTCGATTTTTCTTGTTCACACAAAGCAATCTCCAAGACAAATTGTTTTTTTTCTGCAGCTCTTGCAGTTGGAGCACGCATATTTGCACTTTATGCTCCTCACCAATGCCAGCTTCGGTAGAGAGTCAGTTAGAGCCCTTAATGAGTCGTATAATTGTTATCACTTAATTTATTGACCCCTACCTCTGCTATTTTGTTGTAGATAGCGGATTGCCAGCACCGTTACTGCCTCAAAGAGCGGCACCTGTTGTTCCCCCTCGTCCAAGCCTTGTCCAGGCACAACCTCCACAAAGCGCTCAAGCGGATTCACAACCATCGTTGTCGATATCTCAACCTTCGTCGATCGTATCTGCGAACGAAAAGGTGATGGAACTCCTTAATGAGAGGAGAGATATGTACAAAAAAGCTGCTGTGATCGCTAAAAGAGAAGGTGATACTACTGCCGCCCTCCAGTTCGTTAAAATAGCTAAGGTAATTTCTTTCCTGAGAGCTTCTTATTTGCTTAGTCGAAATGATTAATCTGTTGTCGTCAACTCGTTACTTTTTTTATTCAATTCAATAGAAATTCGATGCTGTTATTGGAGCTGCATCGTCCGGGCAACCTATTGATCTAAGCACGATGCCGCCACCTCCTCCAGGCTTCGATGCAGTCAAAACTAGCAATCCTGAGCCTCCAGCACCTACCCCTACTCAAAATGTATCCCCTTCTTCGTCAAAATCTCAGCAACCAGAACCTTCTTCAATACGTAAGTACCGTTCTTTGACAATACTTCAGTGTTTATCGATTTTGTGGTATAGAAAGGTATCACGCACACAGCTCTTCTGTTGAACGAATTGTTATGGATCACTGTGACGCCAGAGCTTAGACAATAAAAAAACAATCCTCGACAAAAGTAATTCTCATCGTGGCATTTGACAGTTGTGAGGGACATTTTATAACAACACTTGAAACTCAAGATATTCCCAGGACGTTTCAAGGTATCATTCTAGGGGTGGTATGATTAGGTTCAATGCATAAATACACGCAAAAACAAACTGCTAACTCAGTAAATGAAAGTGGCGTATGTTCTGTGACAAACCAATCTACCTGATGTAGTGGACGGTCGTTTGGGGCTTTTTATAGTTGTGGAACTGCTGTTCTGAATTACATCGTTATCAGCAGCCAATGGCCACATTGCTTTCCTCCTGGAGCCTGCTGTCAGCCATTACTCTCTCATTACTGCGTAATTATCAATATAACCCTGTATTCTTACGACGTTCGTAAGTTATCATTACTATGGGTTGATATGTCTCCTGTAAGTTGTACAATAACGTACGACACATGCTGTAGTTGATGGTTGGTTCCATGCCGCATTAGTTGATGGATTTTTTAGGAAATTGAAATGTTTAAAAAGGTTCATTTAGTTAATTATACAAAGTTTCATCAGCGCTGCAAAATTTATGTTGAAGGGGGGTTATACAGTTTGTTTTCATGAGTTGGTGGTGGCGATTGCGACATTAGAGGAGGCAGGAGAGTTATTTGTTCATAATTTGTCAACATATAATTGGCCATGTGAAAAACATGTATTTTCCAGGTTGATACCACATACACTTAGCGACTGCCATTGCGATTTATTTATTAACATTGCTAACCGAAGCCGCACTGGAAACTGTAGACGTTTAAAACTGAATGGCATATCGTCCGGTATCATAGGGATACGTGGGATTAAAACATCTTCGCCTTCGTACTTCACTTTCAATATTGTGGCTTTGATGACGTTGTTCAATAATTTCTTCACCGCAAGCCGGGCGCCATTCCGCAGACGTGGCTGGTTTATGTTCCGTAAGAACCTTGTACTGAGTATTAGAAAACTACAAAAAAAAATCAGCCAAATCGATCAAGCCGTTTCCATGCTATGTCGTGACAACGGAAAATGGGTTTCATTTTATATCTATATATATTTTTTTCAATCTTCCTGACAGATTTTCTTAATATTTTTTCCCGTAAGAACCTTGTACAGAGCATTAGAAAACTACAACAACAACAAAAAAATCATCCAAATCGATCAAGCCGTTTTCATGCTATGTCGTGACAACGGAAAACGGGTTTCATTTTTATATATATAGATTACCCTCAATAAATTTCAACACAGGTAAACTAAGGAGTTATAAATAGGTTTAAAATGTTTTAGGTTAGTATTAAAATTGTTAAATGCTCTTCTTAGGCCCAGGATAACGTCATCAAGCAGAAAAAACACCCGAATACTCCAAACGTTATTTTGATAATACGTAATTCATAAAAACTTGGGTAGAAAAAATGTTTATGGGGGATCTTTTCAGGTAATTTTTATCTATGAATTGAAAGATACCATTCCTGCAGTGATAACTTGAGTCATTCTGGAGATATCGTGAGTTTAAATTTTGTGTGTGTTGCGCTCACCATTTATAAATGCCGTGATAAGGGCTATCTGTTTACCTTTCGGATTATTTGTGTACTACATACATGTGTACATGTTGTGAGGCTTTCTCTGCGACGATCTGTGAAAAGTCGTTCTTCAGGAGGGTTTTGCGGTAGAAACCTTTTTAAATGTTGAACTGAATTCGCTATCATTGGGTCATTTTTGTACAGCCGTGGATCCGCCACCTCCCACGTCAGTCATAGAAGCCTTAGAACAAAGGTTGGCGAAGTTTCAAGAACAAGAAGAGAACGCGAGGAAAGAAGGTAATAGCAGCAAAACGAGACGGATGGGACGGATCGTTAAACAGTATCAAGACGCAATTAAACTTTACAAGGCTGGAAAACCCATTCCAACTGATGAACTTCCGACTCCACCAGGTAATGCTTGGCGAATAATTCAAAGCAATGTAGTTCTAGTGACATCTGCAATAATCTACCAAGTCGAACTATTTCAATCAAATAAAGTTGAGATAAAAATTCTCTTCAGTGGTCCTTAAAACTTTGATAAAAATTATTTAATGCCTATGCTTCGTTAAAACTATGCTTCTTCTCATATATGACTACCACAACACCCTTTCAGAAATCGTATCTCACTAACAAGGTTATGTCAGTCGTCGACATAGGCTTGTCTGGTGTGAGCCCCAGAGTGATAGATCTGCGACAGTTGAGCAAAGGTTGGCATCCCCTTCGAGAAGTGTAAGCCATGGAGTGCTGTGCCTGGTTTGCTTGGCAGGAGCCTGGCTTCCATGGAAAGCGAAAGTCACGGTTTGTTGGGCTGGAGATGAGCAGCAAGAGAAGGGGTTGTCTTTGGTGTTGGATGAAGAAACAGCGGCAGAAATGGACAAGCGGTAGCGGGAACGGCTCCTTACTCCTGGTCGCTGCATAATCTGATCAGACTCGTTACATTAACAATTTTTGTCGTCAAAAGGGAGGCTCGAAGCAGCCGGTAGGTCTGTCCAACTTTAGCCAGTTGTGTCGCTCTTGCAACTCTACAGAAATTAATTTATGTTGCCTGCATGAGTAGGACTGTTGTGTGTGGGCACGATGCCCCACATTGCACAGATCATTGACAAGTAACGTGTGGAATCGCATTCCTGCAATTGTGTGACTAATCTCCAGTTTCCTTCATGATCTAATTGTACTCCAGTGCCAAGTGTCAAAAGTGGTTTAACTGTGGCCACAGTTTTTTTTTCAATCGTAACTTTCTTCTCAAATTTGTCCGAAAGGACTAAAAAGAGCTTGAAAGCAGTTCTGATCCCCTCACCCCCCTCATCACGATGAACGTCGGTAGCTATCTTAGAAGCTACAATGAAGTCGAACGTCATTTCTCTGTTCTTCCAGTGTGGAGGTTTGGAAGTCTTTCAGAGAGAAGTGAAGCTCCTAAGCACTGGTTTGTTCAATAGCCTGATTCAATCCATTTTTTCCTTCTTGGATGTTGGGTAAAAACTTATTTATGTACGTTACCATTGGCTACGCTGACAGCAACACGATTCCCATTGAGCAGGACCTACTGAGCTGTGTGAATAGTCACAGAAAAGCGCTCCTGTCCTGCAGAAGAGAGAATTGGTATTGAGGCAAAAGTTCAGAGCGACTGCATTTTCTTTACAGAAGAGAGAAGGCGTCACTATCATTTCTTCTTTCTGCCGTCAACCTCATTCAATCGCCAGGAGTGATAGACATTGTACCAACTTGTCGTGACGAGTATCCTAAATACAAAACCAAGTTGTGAATGCTCGTGAAAAACGTCGATCTCTGTCCATTCATCTCCTCCAAGAAAGCAGGTCGCTTCTTTTCTAATCCTTCAATACATATTGCTAAACTTATTAAATGAAGTCACTCCTTTCTCGTGCCTGTTCTGACTAGCCAATATGATCGTATTACCCTCGAGGGCAGAAAAATCGAAGAAAAAGGAAAAATTGCTCTGACGGCCAAGTTCACTGAGTTTGGCCAGCGACCACCTGAAAAGGAACGCACGAAAAAGAACAGAATTAAAAGAATGCGGAAAACGTGATCGACTCACCCTCCTTTTCCTGACCAACTCCAAAAGGCGCCAATGCCCTACTAAAGCCACAGCTGTAGAATTGAACAGTTACTTGGATACGTTCCAGTCAAATACGCTCCATATCGACGCGATCCGAAAGGCGGTGAGCATGGAACTGGAAGGGCACAGATAGAAGATAAAGACGTAAGGCGGTAGAAAGGAAGAAGGGCGGCGATCCTTCTCAAGCCCCCACCAACCTCGGGCGACCACGAGCGAACTATGACCCGTAAACTTAAAACATTTCTTCCGAATTGGACACACATTCAATGCAAGCGTTCCTGCAGTTTTCAAATTAACTCACAACTTTTCCTTTCATAGATTAACTCCCGTCTCCCTCTCATCTGCCTCACTTCTTGATTTTCACTCTGACCCCTAATTTGGGCATTTCAAAACTGCAAATGGCTAGTACGCTCAAGGTACATTGAGGCTCAGAGCATCTTCTGTAAGCGAATGACAAGGGTCACATACATATGCTGGCAGTAGTTCACGCACTGTCAAGTTTCTCTCATACATGTGTGCGTTTCTTAATCTTGTAGATTTATGATCAATTGCGAGACTATATAGCTTCAAAACATGTACCATTCAGGAATTTCAATTACTTTATTTTATCTTAATACGATCATTTTTTATTTTTCTTAACAATTACTAAATATTTCCCCGTTCCCAATTCGTTGTGCTAATATTGATATTTGTGCGTTAAAAAATGCAATGAAAATACTCACCTTTAATGTCGTTTGTCCCAGGTTTTGCTCCTATTCCTGTACCTGGCGCAGTACCACCGAAAGCAACCGCAGCTCAGCCTTCTTTAGTTCCTGACGTGCCTTCTTCTTCGCCTACTCCCACTCGACCTGCAGAAAGGACGTCTGGCGTGAGCCCTTCTCCTACTCCTCAGCGACAATTGCCTCACCCACCAGTTCCTAAACCCTCGTCATCGCCTCAACAGTCGAGTGAGTTATTCAGAACTACTGAACAAAATACTTTCAAAAAACTTAACTTTCTTCCCTCCCCTAATGCCCCTTGCATATGTGAATTCGCTGTATCTTTATCCAAGAATAAACCTTGTCATATGAATAGGAGCAACCAATAAATTCTATAAATTTAAGCACTGTTGTTGTTGTCACTCGCCCTACGTGATCTAGGCTGTTAATAGCCAGCCATACACGAGAAGATATCCGCGGCAGATTTTGTCACCCTATCTCATCTGACAGATATCGCTAACGATCTGGAGTGATCGACGAGATCGGTAGTTGCCCCTTAACACTAAAAACTTATCAGCCGATCTTCTATGCCCGAGATCTGTCACCTGACCAGTGCCCGACGTCATCTGTTCGTTCGTGGGATGAAATCTGACAGGTTCAGGTCTGTCACCGACGTTCGTCTGGCAGACTCGAGTTATCGGTCGAATCCAAAATATTTTCCAGATCGGTCACACATTCCGTAAGTTGATGCCATGGGGTTAGTGACTGTTCGTAGTAAAAAAAGCGTAAATTAGCGGCTTTTGCGGTGGGTATTTTTTTTATTGCCCATAAAACGGCTAAGCCAAAAAAAAGACAAGTTTGGGAGAAGTCATGGGTTTCGGAAAGGAGAAAGTTCGGGCCCATGAATTTGTTGAAGCACCTTAGGGAGAAAAACCCGCGGGATTGTGAACATTTTGCAGGCTCATATCTCCGGCTCCCGTAATTCAATTCATTTGGTTTTTTGTAAATAAAAAACTACAACTAAATTTGAAAATACTATCCTCCCCCCAAATTCTGGGTAAGCATGCCACTGGGGGTAGGTGCCAACAAGTAATAATGTATTTACGAATTTATTAGGTTGTGGGGCGATCGTTTTTTTGTAGTTACGGAAATTGCAGTTTAGAGTTTTGAATTACTTATGTGAAAACAGGGGAAAACACTCGTTGGCAACAGAACATCTTAACGTTAAGGGACTCTGCCCGATCCAATCGAACAGTTCTTTGAACCACAGACAACGCTTCTGACAAGTCTGCAGGTTAAGGGGGACGCCCGACTACCATCGGCCAAATTTGAACTCTCGCAGATATCTCTGGTCGATTTTCACATCTTTCATCATTTTTTAACGCCCACTAACGCACAGATCTTTCCCACAGATATCGTTTAAAAACGTGATATCTGTCGCAGATATCTGCTCGTGTATGGTTGGCTAATGAGAGCAAGGAGGTGCACTGTACGAAGGCAGTGAAGCACTGAACACTCGCAGAGATTTTAGGCACAGCCAATTTCGAAGCTCTTAACTTCCGAACCAGAACTAATTGGAGCGAGCAACAATACTTATCACCTTGCCACATTAACGTGACTAAAACCCCAATTTGGAGCACTAGGTTCTTTTACTAGGTTGTAGATTACATTAGTTGGAGTGAGCATTGAAAATATTTGCCTTTGTGCGCGGCTGAGGAAAGTTTGAGATGCTCTATTTATCAGTTTCAGTTGCAAATTTCTATTTGCATTTATTATTATTGTTCGATTTGACTGGAACACATATGCCAACACTACCATTGGCATTAAGTAGCTCATAAAAGCTAGTTGCTACAGTATTAACATATTTAAAAGGCCTTCAACGGTGATTTACGTTCGTTTCAGTGAAAGGTTCTACCACGAAACAAGAAAAACAGATGTTGACTTTATTGCAAAAACAGAAACAGTTCAAGGAAGCGGCTCTAAAAGCGAAGCAAAACGGCGACCTTCAACTCGCCAAAGAGTACCTTAGACAGTACAAATGCTTCGAGCCACTCCTAGAAGCTACGAAGAATGGATTGCCCGTTGACTGGAGCTCAGTAAGAAAAGTTCTTCCCGTAAGAATGAAAAAAGATTTTGGAATTTTTTCTGAAATGTTCGTCTGTTTCAGTTACCAACGCCCCCGGGAGCGACTCAGGCGATTGAAAAAGAGTACGAGGTGGTTAGAATGTCTGATTGTATTCCAGGAACCTCTTCAGAAGTGTACGACCAGCTCATTGCTGATTTGCAGCACCAGCTGAAGGTGAGATTTGTCGATAAGCTGATAGTAGAAATTCAAAGTCAAATTTATCAACACTAGCTTACTTGAAGCACATCAAGTGATGAGCAAGAACTTTGTTAATCATCATGTAAGTGGGCTCACTGTAGTAATAACTCTTCATCACGGAAACATCAATAACTTCAGCTTAGGGGGAGACACCAGACAGCCAGACATAGAGACACCAGATAGCCGTGTATTCTCCCATTATTCCATCGAAGGCAATTGAAGAACGTAGGGGGGTTTTGTGCGAGTTATGGTGACAGCAAACTACACAGTTGTAGCGCTCTAACTTAGACTTAGTTGTGAGAATTATGACCATTAAACCATTATGACTTGACATTAGCATTATCTAAGATACTCACCCAAAATGATGCCACGCGTTAATTGTCTACCAATGATTCATAGTCAAACCATGTTCTCCTTTCCAATCTAATTTCATTATAAAATTTTTATGCATTATCATTAATTCTTTCTCGTAAGAATATTCTAATTTCTCACAAATTTTCCTAGAAAATCCATTTTGCACCATTTTGTCCAAAGGAAATTTTGATAGGTATTAAAGAAATTGGGTTATGTCCGCCAGTAGGCAAATTACTAAAGTTAACGTACCTGTTAGTGAGTCCGTCTCCTCTGGCTTGTGAGTTACTGTGGGCAAGCGCTTTCGATGTAAAGACATCATCGTCTGGCCGTTAAGTCAGTACTGGAGTCAGTCAGTTGGTCGTGGTCTTTATATACAAAGAGAAAGGTGAAAGGGGTGATGGAGCGTCGGGGAAGGGGCGGGGAGAGGTCTTGTTGGTCAGTCTTGTTAGTAGTACCTTAGCCGGGCTGGCTGTGTTAGGTATTAAAGAAATTGGGTTATGTCCGCCAGTAGGCAAATTACTAAAGTTAACGTACCTGTTAGTGAGTCCGTCTCCTCTGGCTTGTGAGTTACTGTGGGCAAGCGCTTTCGATGTAAAGACATCATCGTCTGGCCGTTAAGTCAGTACTGGAGTCAGTCAGTTGGTCGTGGTCTTTATATACAAAGAGAAAGGTGAAAGGGGTGATGGAGCGTCGGGGAAGGGGCGGGGAGAGGTCTTGTTGGTCAGTCTTGTTAGTAGTACCTAGTCTACCTAGTACTAGTCTTTCTCTTTGTATATAAAGACAACTATAGTTAGCTTTTGGTGGATTTTGTTCAAACCCTTATTTTGGCGTCCCATGGTGACCTGCGGGCGAGATATCAAGTTTGAGTGGATTTGGTAGGAAGGTTCTCTCTAAAAATCGTCCACAGACACACAGACCATTTTCCCAAATAGTGTTTTTCGGACTCAGGGGGGTCTGAAACGTGAAGATCTGAAGAGAACTCAAAATTTTTTTTCAGCCGATTACATAACTTTCCTTTCTACTTCGTAGAGCAAGGAAAGTAAAAATGAAGTATAGCTGAAACAGTAATGGGGTATTGGTTTGAGATGGAGCTGGGTGAGCAGTGATGCAGAGAAAGCTACAGAAAAGTGAACTGTCGGCAGATGGGTGCAAGGACAATTCGAGTCAAGATTCAGCAACAGCAGCAGGTAGAATACGAAATGGAGATGGTAGTGTACTAACTGACTCCTAGTAAAGGCACCGGGTGGTCGTGGTCTAGTGGTTAAGACAATGGTTCATAATTCTCGACAAAAGATCAGAGCTCTGCGCGTTTGCTGTTAATTTTTGCCTGAGTCAGCAGCTCTTCAAAAGCATCTCCAACCCCCCCCCCCCTTAGAATAGTAGTGTGTCTGCTGGAGCAGCCGTGCACAGGGATAGGTGGTGGCGATTTAAGCTGCGAGCTGAATGAGAGTGGGACATGTGCTATGAGAAGATGGCAGCCAGCCGTGAAACCAGTATGATAGAGGGGACAGCCCAAAAGTAAAAATGGTCATCTGCACTAGTATGGCATTTTTACTGACCCAACAGCTTCATAAGTATGATCTGTGGCAAAAGGGAAAGCAGTGTAGACAGATGGCCAATACTAACGGTATTTGTCGCTAGTGAGCTAGATGGGGAAGTTTGCCGCACTCATTGAATCTCCCTAGCAGAAGGACTACGATTTATACGTACTAAACGTTTTTACTCTCGTTTATAGCTCTGTATGGAAACTAGAGCCCACTTCAAAGCAATAGGAGACGTCGCCAATGCTAATAAATTCGAACAGCTCGCAGTTTCATCTAAAAAGGATTTGGACACAGTTAAAGTAGCGTACGCTCAAGAGGCTCCCGTACCCAAGTTTCATTATGAGCGTCGCACCTACGATATTGTCAAGTAACACAATTACCTAATTACCTGAATTCATCGCACGCGTTATTATCATTTCTTACGACAGGAATATGCGTTTCTTTGCAGGTGCAACACTGATCTAACGGACAACGAGCTAGAAATTTCGATCATTCAGGGGGTCAACTACAACGTCGCTAATCCCAAAGAAATTGACACTTACGTCAGATACGAATTTCCTGCACCAAGTAACGTAAGTGGTCGTTTAATGAAATAACCAAGAGTGTCGAACTGGAGAAAAAAGGAGGTAATGCACTGATGTGGGGAAAGAAAACCTTCAGAAAACTTTGTGAGACATAAGTAGCACAGGGATTCATTCGAATTTAGAACGACAGTAGCCAGCGATAACAGTTGTAACTAGGAGCTATCTGCTAACAGTCTCGAATTATCTACAGGTGACATCATATTCACGGAAAGTTTGGCTGCATTTCAGCATTCAATGGAGCAGTATGTGGTTTCTAATTTCCTCTTCACTGGAGACATCCAGTATGAAGACTCTTTGAATGAAAAGAAGTGAAGCCGTGCAATGAAGTCACCATGCTCGTCCAATAGACCGGCTCAACCCACTTTCTCCTAAGACGTTCATGGATGTTGGGAAAAAGTTCATGCGTGCCACGGTCCTTTGGCAAAAATCCCTGTGTCGCTTGCCATACTACTTTTGGCTAGGCAGAAGTATTTTGAAAACAGGTAATGGGGCTTCCCGATTGTTGTGATCTTGGAAAATACCTTCACAGTTGAAGCCTTTTCCCTTTCTGGCTAGTTAAGGCATTCGAGTTTGAGGTAATGGGGAGTTCTGTGGGCAGTGAGAGATGAAATAGGAAAGGCAGAAGAAACAAAATATAAATGCCTACTGTCGTCCCTAGTTCGGGCAGAATTGTACTTGGCGTTATTCTTTTAACTTTCCATGGCTCTACAGAGTAGAAAGAAAAGTTAGGTGACCGGCTGAAAAAAAAAATTTTGAGTTTTCTTCAGATCTTTACGTTTCAGACCCCCCTGAGTCCGAAAAACACTATTTGAGAAAATGGTCTGTGTGTCTGTGAACGATTTTTAGAGAGAACCACCGTACCAAATCTACTCAAACTTGATATCTCACCCGCAGGATACCATGGGATGCCAAAATAAGGGTATGAGCAAAATCCACCAAAAGTTAATCATAGTTATCAAAACACCACTTTTTTTTCTCAAAAATTACTCTAACGATTTTGATTAAATTTTTTATATTGGTAGCTCCCAATATGGAGACTATACCATAAAATTCCCATTTGTGGGAAAATGACGATAGCAGCACAATTAATTTTCAAAACTTTCGACGAAAATCGTTTGTAGCGCGGTTTTTTCTTGATAAACTCCGCAGGAGTGTTACTAGAATGTTTAAAAAAAATTCGTGTTGTAGTCCGATCCAATACCTATAGGTTGAGTGTTTAAAAACGCTCATGAGATACATGGCGCTCACTCTAGAAAATCCCGAATTTCAACTACTGCCGTTTCGCTTACTACCAGTTCTAAACGTTTTTACCCAATAACTCTGCAAAAGTAATTACTATCCTTCTTCAAAAAATGTGTGTTTACAGCCTCATTAATTATCTGTGTACCAGTTGCTCAATAATGGTCCTGGAATGAGTACGAGCAGCACAATAAATTCTGGAACTGTAAGCGCTACTGCTTCCTCCTGCCGTAATGCGTTGTTTGACCTAGTTCAAATGAACTGAGTGGTAAATGAATTGATTAAGTAGACAAAGCCATATAGAAAGTGAGTTGACTTAGAGCTAAGGAAAGTTGTGTGTTGTAACGCACCACATATTTGATAACGAGTTACATTGACGTAACTGATTTATTATTGAATCTACAAACCATCGACCTGAATTATAACACTCAAATCGCCTTTCCAGGAAGAACCAAAGAGGGACAAGACGGCTACCGTGTACAATACCAATAATCCGTCGTACAACGCGAAATTCGTCCTTGCAATCCCAAGGAGTAACCGAACTTTCCAAAGGCTATTCAAGAGGCATTCACTCAAATTGGAAATTTGGTCAAAGGGGTAAGTAATTATTCAGTTCTTACTACAGGGTGATCTGTACTCCAGCTAATTGATGCTGCCGTGTTTCTCCTTCCTTTTCTTCTTCGTAAAGTTTTTGTGCAGGGTGGTGCATTTTGTAGTTCTTCTCTTCGTTCTTATGTGTGCTTTCGAGACGCGGTAGAATTAGCGCTCAAATAGCCAGACGCTACGTGAAATCTGTTCTCTCCTGAAGTACTTGTTTAATATTGGTGCCCATTCGGCGTTTATTATTACACTGTGTGTCCGGGAACAGGTGATTTTAGATCCCTAAAAATACTTCACTTTATCTACAACAATTCTACGGCATCCTCTTCCCTACTCCTCTGTTCAACACCTTGGTTACTATATTCAACATTGACCAGCCCTTCTCTCTCACCTACTCAATTACCGTGTCAACTTTAACCATTTTAGACTCACAAGGGACCTATACTATGCATGGTAATAAAGCTCGTAAGATATACAAGAGCTACTCCAGAAATTCCGGAATTCTAACCACAGTCGTTTCACTTACTACCATTTCTCTGTTTTACCCGATAATTCTGAAACAATGATTATTATTCTTATCAAAAATATCGTGTTCTGATTGCTTTATATCAACGTGAAGTTATGAATTAAATTAGTACCAAAAGACACCATTGAATTAACGTAGAGGCCAAGGAAGGTAGTGAAATGTGCCATACCAGATGTTTCTAATTGCATGTCTTAGTCTTCGTGTTGTGGTCTTAAGGTGAAGGTTATGCGTATTTTTTATCGAGTCGGCGTGACCATATTTAGAGCATTTAACCCATTGCCCCCTACCCTAATTTGTGCTCAGCTTTTGAGCTCAAAGCCTTTATTCAAATGCTGTCGGGTTGTCCAGTCGAGCTCGCGAAATAAACAAAATTCAAAATGTGCTGTTACAGATTCGTTTTGAGCTCATTGTGCGGATTTTGTAAACGCTGCCATTTGGATCGGTTGGCCAGGTAATCTGAAAGCTTAATAAGTGACTTGTGAATGTCTGCCGTTTTGACTACAGTTACGTTGGGATTTTCCAATAGCTCGGGTCATTCGATTGTATTAAAGCAATTGGTTTAAGTCCGCCGGTAGGCAAATTACTAAAGTTAACGTACCTGTTAGGTGAGTCCGTCTCCTCTGGCTAGTGAGTTTCTACGGGCAAGCGCTTTCGATGTAAAGACATCATCGTGTGGCCATTAAGTCAGTGCTGGAGTCTTAATTGCGACTACTTTCAATTTAACAATAGCATATACATGCCAAAAGATGGATTAGGTATTGGAAACCCTACTTCGTACATATTAACTGAAGTATTTCTACAGCATTACGAAGAAACTCACATTCAGACCTTAATGACAAAACTCGATATCAAACACGCCAGATATGTATATGATATCATCTGAATATTAAGGCGTGATAACACTGACGATATATTAAAGAACTTAAACTATATCCACCATAACATCCAATGTGACATGGACAAAGAACAATATAGAACTCTTAATTACTTGTACTTGAAAATCAGACGTTTGGACAACGAACTACAATACGACATTTTTAGAAAACCTACTGCCACCGACGCGACCATACACTATACATCCAACCACCCACAACAATATAAACTAAGTGCATTTAGACACATGATACAGAGACTAAAAACTATCCCACTATCCCAACAAAATTACAAAAAAGAACTTGATATTATCAATCCTATCACAGAAAATAACGGTTACTCCGGAAAAACAATAAACAAAATATTAAGACAATTTGACTCCAAAACAGACGACTCAAAAACACAAAATACTCAGACTTCGACAAGATGCTGCGCATTTACGTACACAGGACCAAAAATATATGGAATAAGTAACATTCTTTGAAAGGAAGGCATATAAATCGCACTACGTACGGACAACACACTTAGAACCAAACTAACTACAAAGACTGAAAAGACAGACCCATCCGACCAAAATGGGGTGTATAAAATAACCTGTACTTGCAAAAACGCATACATAGGACAGACAGGACGAAAAATACGGACCAGATATTCAGAACACATTAAATCTCTTAGTAGGAACAAAGACGATTTAAACTTTGCCAACTACCTCAAGACAACTGGACATGAACCTACCAAAATACAGAACTGCACCATCTTACTACATAAACAATACAAAGGACGAAAACTAAACATATTAGAAAACATGGAAATCTATAAATAAAAATATATTTGTCACTCAGTTTATATGAAAGCGTTATACGTTTTGTATAACAGGCGTTCCAGAAATGGCTGAGTTGCCTCTACTTATCCTACCCGAGGGGGTGCAGTAGATCTCAGCTTTCAACTCAGGTTCGCCTCGCAGAATCTAAGAGTGACTAACTCACAGGGTCCATGGGACTTGAATGATTTTTGTGTGGAGTCATATTTCCGCGACTATAAGTGAAACACAGTGGCAAAAACTTGGACTATCAACGTGGTTTTTGTGTGAACGCTAACGTCATATGAGCAGGATTTACAAAACAAAATTTAAAAATGCATATCGATTTTTGATGATTCTTTTGACAATTTATCCATCCATTTTTCCACGTAGGATAATGTTGATGTTACCTTACTGTTCAGTTGTTTGAAACTGTTGGGAAAACAATAATTATAGCTGTTTTTTGAAACAAGTTATATATTATCTTTTAATAACTACGATAGCTTGAATTAGTTTTTCTAATTAACTTTGCTTGCAAAGTTACTTCCGCGCACCATGAAGATATGCATGCCAATCATCGATGACTTTATTTGGCTAAGCCATTCCTCTTCAAATCTGTACCTAGACGCATTTAAACGCACACCATTTCCTTAAAGTGCTTTTAGTATTCAAAAGACTTTCAATTTGAAGATCTGAAGATTTCTTCTGCCCCGAAACTTCTTCTGATTGATCTCTCTGGGCAATTACATAACTTTCTTTCCTAATAATTAGAGCTAAGGAACGTAAAAGCCCTGATCACTATGAACAAAGTAAAGACATATATTTTGGTCAAAACGAAACACAAACGGTGGGTACAGCTTTCATACATGTGTGTTTGGAATGCTCAGTGACAGAGATACTTCTCGAGGTTCAGTCACAGTCATAAATCCTTTCTACTTTGTAGAGCCAAGGAAAGTAAATGACCACTATGCTAAACTCTAAACGCATAAATCAGGCTGAAAATTTAGATTGGGGGTACGGTGTGTGTTTGTATGTGTAAAACACACGACTCAAACGGTGGGTACAGCTTTCGTACAAGTACGCAACCACGAGGGACATTTTATGTCTTTTATTTTTGTTTTTATGCAATGATAACTACGTTTGATTGTGCTCGTTGATGGTTTCGATATAATGGCCGCGTCAATTTCAATTGACATCATCACTTGGTCACTGAGGTTATTAAAACGTGTGATGTTACCAAGCGTTACATTTTGTAACATACGTTACCAAGCTTGTCCAACACAAATATTTCGTGACACTTCTTCGTTATATATCTCGCGTTACATCTCCCGCGTAATGTTGTTCGAGTTTATGTAGCAAAGTAAAGACATAAAATGTCAAAAAACTTCAATGGACGAACAAATCAACACAAAATGCGACACCATATGACACCACTCAAAACACTACACTAATAAAAACAACCAACTGACGGATTTACAGACATATACAAAAAAGACTTAGAATCGACCACTGACAGACTATTTAAGACGTTCCATTCACCTCTAGTGGGTTTCCCCAGAGGTGCATGACCTCCTTACTCCCCCCTCCTTCCCGTTTACCTTTCTCTTCGTATATAAAGACCACGGCCAATTGACTGACTCCAGTACAGACTTACACAATGATGTCTTTGCATCGAAAGCGCTTGCCCCCAGTAACTCACCAGCCAGAGAAGACAGACTCACCTAACAGGCAGTTAACTTTAGTCATTTGACTGTCTTTAAAAATAATTCAATACGTTTGAGAGTCTACGTCGTGCATTGAAGAAGTATCTGTATCATTAAAGGGTCAAGGGATTCTGTGGAACGTGACTTACTACGCAACAATTTGATATTATAGTATACACTTGAAGTGCTGGACTGCAGTACACATTTTTATCGAATTTTCATGAACATTATTTTGGCGTTCCGCACTAATCTGCAGGCTGAGTATCAAATTTGAGCTGATTTGGCCACTCTTAGTTGCGTTTACACACATTTATAGAGAAAGAAAGAAGAAAACTGAGTTAGCAAGGGCAATGTGGCAGTCAGAACTCATTTGTGCATTGTGCTCTCTTCCGTTATCTATTCTAGTTGTCCCCCTTATTTAATTACGTGCTCAAAGTTGCTCTACAAAAACCTCACATCTTTCATTTACATACGCATCTACAAAAAAAACATTAATATGCAGGAATTGTGAAGGGGATGCCATGGAACGGTTTTTACGACAAGCAACCCCCAATAGCAATAAGTACATTTTCCACAAAAATTTACTAAAGTTTTCTAATTTATGTTGGGGCGAGCAAAGTTGTGTGATACCTCACACGTAATCCCAAGTAGGACGCTAAAAGGGCCACTAGGTGAGTTAGCAGGGGCCATCCTGTCAGGTATGGACTTGCCATGGCGGTGTACTTGTTAAATGAGTTCCATATTTAGCTTGTTGTGGTGTTGAATTGACGAAAAATGTATGTCGCGAAGCAGTCGTTGGTTATCTGGAAGAACATCACTCCCTCTGGAAGCATTCTCAATGATCAATTTTCGTTTGTGACGATCCTTTCTTTTTCAGTGGATTCCTTCGAAGCGATAATTTGGTTGGAACTGTCAACGTGAAACTTCAGTCCCTGGAATCGAAGTGTACGCTGCACGATTCATTTGATGTTAGTATTACTTCTATGTACTCAGCTGAAATAAGCAATTTAATTCGTTATGCGGCGACTGCTTGAAATGTGGAATGAAGCAATGATACAAGTCCTTAAGGGCAAGTGGATCTATTTCGGTGGCCTTAAAGGCTATTGCAGCCTATACCGTCAGGTCCAGGCTGGTATGGGAATGTCGTCAAGAGCTCAAAGGAGTCGGTGCCCACAATAGGCTCTCTTATCTGGATGCTGGCTCATAGGGGGCATGAGGGCAACAAAAAAGATGACTGCCTTGCAAAAAGCGGTACAGAATTACTACCTATCGGGCCTGAACCCCACGTAGGAGTCACAAAAAGTCACCTGAATTGTCTGGTGGTCGACACAGGAAAGCAGCGCCTATTGGCATCACCAGCCATGACTAAGACAGGCGGCTGGTTATGCCTTCTTGTCTAAGGGTGAAGGCAATGCTGACCCTTTCCCGCCAGGATCTGAGAGTTCTGATCAGCTTCCTCACTGAACACTGCCCACTCAGGTATCACCTCAACAAGATGGGCATCTTAGAGGTGGTGGAATGCAAACTTTGCGGCGAGGAGGATGAGATGGCAGAGCACACATACTGCATACTTGAGAAATGAAATCATCAAAAGTAACGGGTTAGATAGGTGTTTAAATGAGGTGATCCCTCAAAGCATTCCTCCATTGATGGCTTAATTTTTATGAGACTTTGTTTGACCTTTGTTTAACCCCTTATTAATTTCTCTTTGCCGCAAAAAATTAACGAAACGCAGTACAATGCGGGAACTACAGCGTTTTGTCGTTTGAACTCCCTCCCTCCCCGCCCGTCTCATTAAAAAAGCAACCGCGCTCGCTTGCCTCCCAACGACGCCGCCACTCAACTCCCCTTTCGCCTCGGAATGGGTTTGCTTCGAGCGCCCCCATTCCTATTTCCCCGACGGCGGGGTAAAATCATCAAACGTTTTGTTTCCGTAGTTCCATTGTAGCCAGGACATGTTTCGTATGGTTTACTAG
The DNA here is from genome assembly GCA_020466155.1 of Pachypeltis micranthus. NCBI lineage: Eukaryota > Metazoa > Arthropoda > Insecta > Hemiptera > Miridae > Pachypeltis > Pachypeltis micranthus. Next base: position 17,220,121 of record CM035777.1, read on the forward strand.
TATTCGATGCTGAATCGAATGGGATGGGGGAGCACTAATACTAGGTCAAGCTGTTCATTAGAATAATAAACCATTGTGTAATAATTTGCAGGGTTTTATTTTATGAAATGGGTTGCCACAACTTCATCGCGAGTGATTTAGTTCGTATTTTGTTCGATGTTTCAAAACTATTTTCGAGTTTTACAAAAATGCAGACTTCACTTTTTGGACTATCTAAAACGATGGTCTTTTGCCATGAATTTTCTTATTTTTCTAAGGTCCCCTCTGCCTGTTAGTTGTGCCCCAATTATTTTCTGTAATAACGATTTGGGTTTGAACGTAGGTGATGGACGGACGTAAAGCACTCGGCGGTAAATTGGAAGTGAAACTGCGACTCAGGCATCCAATTCAAACGAAGCAAGTGGAAAAACTCCAAGAGAAGTGGTTGGTTTTGGACTTTTAATGAGCGTTCTATCGAACAAAATGCTGCATAATTATTTTATTAACTCGCAAAATGTCTCAGCGTTGATAGATTGCGCTGCGTGACATATTGACGCTAAATATCGCTAAGCAAATGTGACCGCTGTCTGTGATGTACCTTAACGAGCCTATTTATTGTCAACTTAAAATATCCCAGTTGTTTCCCATCGATCAATTATTTTTCATTCGTCGATAGAATGTTTTATTTGCCACGTTGGTCTTATAATCGCACCTTTATGCGTCGTGATGTGTATCATTGGCTCAAAATGTTCTAATACATCGCAAAATTATCGATTTTTATGTCTATGTTCACAATATACTTATTTTCATCGTGAAATGTAATTATATATACATTTATCCGTCATTTTATTTGCTCATCAAAGCGTTGGAGTGATGATCATTGGGTGAATTTAACTAGCCAGATCGAAGGAAGAGAGCAAAGTGATTTTACTGTTAGGCAACATTTTTTTATTAAGATATACCTATGACCTGTATAGAAATATAATGTGAATATAACTACTGTGCAATCCTACCTAAAACTGAAGAAAATTACTCCCTTTCTATTTACCTCCCAATTCTTTTTTCTCTGAGTTGAGGGCAGAGATTGAAATGCAGCTGCAGGTTGGAAGTCAAGTTCGAGATGATTAGGTTTATCAGGGCTTCTTTCAATAGCAAGCACAGGCTATCAAATGGCGTTCAAGTCTGAACTGTGAATATTTAAAGAAAACTCCACTTTTTTCTCAGCTGATAACACAACTTTCCTTCCTACTTCATAGTAAAATATGAGCCCTGTTTTTAAACACTCACCCTTTAGGTATTAAATTGGACTACAATACCAATTTTCATTAACATTCTACTAACATTCCAGGGAAGTTTATAGAAAAAAACCGCGCTGAAAACGCTTTTCGTAGAAAATTTTGATAATTTATTGTGCTGCTCCCGTCATTTTCCAGCGAATGGGAATTTTAAAGTATAATTGCCTTCTTTTGAGCTATAAATATAACAAATTTGATCAAAATCGTTACAGCCGTTTTTGAGAAAAAAATTTGGTGTTTTGATCACTATGATAACTATAGTTAACATTCGGTGGATTTTGCCCATACCCTCATTATTGCGTCCCATGATAATCTGTAGGCTAGATATCAAGTTTGAGTAGATTTGGTACGGTGGTTCTCTCTAAAAATCGTTCACAGACCATTTTCCCAAATAGTGTTTTTCGGACTCAGTGGTGGTCTGAAACGTCAAGATCTGAAGAGAACTCGAAATTTTTTTTTTCAGCCGATTACATAACTTTCTTTTCTACTTTGTAGAGACAAGGAAAGTGAAAATAGTGTACGACTTAGTCCTTAGGAACGTTAACACCAGAAAGCTCTCTTTGCTAGATTCAACCAGAAAGGTTGTCACTTAACTTTTTAGGATTCCAAATCTAACTTTGAACGGAGAGGTTGAAAGTTTCTAGTCGTCCTTCCAAGCACCTTTGCCGTTGTCTGTAATAGTAGATTCTTGTCTCGTTCCTGTAATTTGCGGTGGCAGTGTACTCTAGTGTCCAAAGCAGAATTTTAATGGTGTGTCTGAGAAGATACTCGTACAGGAAATTGTTTCTTCAAGTTGTACATCCCACTCAACCCCTTACAATTTTCACCTTGGCTGCTCTAATGAGGCACATCTACGCAACGTTAATTTCTTCAATCGTTACTACGGGATGATCTGGCAGACTAGAGCCTTCGGGTCATGACCTGTGGTTTTGCCACAGACTCGAAACTGGCAGTCATCCATTACAATAGAAAGAGAAGTGGCATAGGAAGTTGTGGCGGCTTGCCACCTTTACCTACAAAAGGCGCCTCACCACAAAGGGCGCTAGCCGCGAGCCACAAACCACTCCTGGAGGGAATAGCAGGCGGCCAACCAGAGAGGACGACTCCCTCCAAGAGTACGTATATAAGGGCCTGCCTGCACGGACTAAGGACATTCATTCTTACACCGATCACTTCTTCCGACAACAACTGACCACCATCAGCAGCGCCAGCGGGGACGACGAGTCCGCCCTCTCGCGTCTGAAGAAGAAGGAGCGACGACTCAACCGAGTCCCTCGCCGTGAGGAGCTACTGCTCAACCGAGCCCTTCAAACTACGCTTCGACGCCTGAGGACCTCGTCCCTCGCCTGCTGCTCGACCGAACCTTCTGACTCAACCGAGTCCCTCATCTCGCCTCTGCAGGAGAAGGAGCGACGACTCAACCGAGTCCCTCGCCGTGAGGAGCTACTGCTCAACCGAGCCCTTCGACCTACGCAACGTCGCCTGGGAAACCCGTTCTCCGCCTCACACTCTCTCAACCAGTAGACAGGACCTACACACGCAACAACAATATTTTCGGCCCTTTTCAGGACCACACACGCCCTTGAAAAGGGGGCCCCGACAGAAGTAAAAGAGGATTAATAGATGATCCGAGCATTGTCCCAAAAAAACTCTGAAGTGCCAACAGCCAGGGACAACGAGGTCAACATTAAGTTTTCACCTTTGGCTAGTCAGCAACTCAAACAGTGAGACAAAGCCAGCTTATTGACTTACTAACAGGATTCATGTGCTTCTTTATAAGGAAACAAAGAAAGCCAACTGGTTTTTGAGGGGAAAACGGTAATTGCCAGCCCATTGGTTCACTAATAGAAGTCCCATACCCCTTCAACTGCTGTTAATTACAACGAGGTGTGGTCTAAGGGCCGCGTTCACCAACTGCGTTGATCTCGTTTAGAGTCGATTAACAGCACCTAACCCGCTCCCACCACAAAAACGGTGTCCACCAGACTGGGTTAAGCTCTAGCCCTGATCAAGCGCTAACCCTAAAAAATTGTGCGTTTTGGCCCAGTTAGCTCTTATCTTTCTTTATCATGTTCTGATATTTGTCCGCCATTACCTCGCACTGTCGAATATTCGCTTCTATTATCGTGAATAATTTACGTATATTTTGGAATAATGATAATAAACAAAGATACTGTTTACTAGTGCTCAGTTATTTCAGTTGCTATTCCTCTACGATGATAATCTAATACGTTGGGTTATCGTCATCTCACCCGGCGCCTCAAATGGCTATGAGCAGGATCCGACGACTTCTAGAAGTATGAATTTAAGTATTGTTGCGAACAAAAGTATTACGACCGTCGAAAACAAGTTGTTGTTTGCGTAAAATACGTGCTGAGCAGTTTCTGAAAAAACCAGTCGTCATACTGCCGTGTTAGAAAACACAAACGGCTTACCTGGGTGGATTTAGTAGCAGATAAGTAGGAAATGTTAAATAATACCACGCTTTTACTCACACATTAGTGTATTAAACAACTTTTATTAAACACGACAATTCTCCCTTCCTCATAAAAGTTCCTTACTTGTAAAAGTTGTAACCTCATAATTTGGGTTTTTATTATTTCTTGCTCATTATTTTCTTGTAGCGCTTCCGATTTTTCCTACACGCACAAAGCATTTTCCCGGACTAATTTGGCTTTTTCCTGCAGCTCTTGCAGTTGTAGTACGCGTATTTTCACTTTAAGCTCCTCACAAAATTCAGCTTCGGCAGAGGTTAATGCGGCCACTTTGGTGTAAGACAATAATTAGAAACAATAATTTGGTCAAATCCAGATTATTGAGCATTGGGCATCTACGGGATACACGGTTTCTCGGCCGTTTACGTTTACATGACACTTGTTTACGGGACAAGATGTTGAACAGACGTCCAATTTCTTTACTTAACTGAAACCTCATGAGTCCACTGCCTTCTCGATATGGCTTAATCGCAGCGTAATCACGTCTATGCTAACAGCATCCCACAGTGATCTCGGCTAGCGTGGTGGACACGAAAATGACTAGCCTTGATCAACTTATCTAGCCCTGATCAGTTGGATCACGATCAGCGGCGTTTTGGTGAACGCGGCCCTAAGACCACTAAAGCTAACAGAAACAGCAGCTCCCCTTTTGGTCAACCAAAGCATATACACGCTGCTGTAGAAACCAATAAACACACACCATTTTCCGCACTGGGCTTCCTTGAACTCACATTGGGGACTCTGAAATTATAGATTAAGACGGGATTCTGGTCAACAACTCAACAGGCGTTTAAAACAAAAGAAATATATTTCCCTCGATGTTAATTAAATTAAGACCTCAAATTACAGCGAGTTTCGTTGAGTGGAGATTATCTGCGGAAGTGGTTCAAACAGCACACAGTAAACCCAATAGTGTGCAATATGTCAAACTTCTACTTAAGATTTAACAGTCCCGTGGCAAAAAGAACATTTTTGAGACGCTTCAAATAAAAAATTAATGAAATTAGTACAAAATTAATGCTCAACGAAAAATAATGCCACTGGTGAAGAGCTGACAAATAGTAAAATCAAAGCTGAAATTTAAAACTTACAAATTGTTAACAACGCCTATTTCTGTTCAAGTTCAGTTGGCGAAGCTGAAAGTTAATTAAAATTACAAAATCATTAAAAAACAAACTTTTAGTTTGTAAAGAAGAAATAAAAAAGTGACACAGTATCAAAGAACGAAATTCAGAGCCAATACTTAGTAAGTAGGTGTGAGAGGATATCTTTAAGATTTGTAGGTGTAAAAACCTGAGAGCAAGAGAGCGCTGTTAATACTAACATCTTCCGAAGTAAACAGCTCTACGTGTATACTTGAGTTATCAAGATCGACGTTTTTGACTAAGACGCGTAAATTTTTCGAACGAGTGAGTTGGCTAAAATATTCTCTAGCCATCTCATTCATACCTTCAACGGCTCTTAAATTATGCAGTAGGGCCAGAACCGCTTGAGAGGGCAATACAGTGTCCAGTTGATGTGGGGTCCGAAGATTGGCTATTAAAACCGATTCGCTCGACCCCACGTCTGGATTGAACACTTCCACGTTGTGATGATGGCATTTGATAACCACTCCTCTCACCCACAGGCTGTTTTTCTTATCGAAGAAAATCACGAGTTGCCCGACAGTGGGGCGAGATTGAAAATAGGGGCGTTGAGCGAGGCCGCCGGGGTTATTTATGCGATTTAAAAGAGTCGTGGGGCACTCGAAAACTCCGTTTTCGACTATTTCCGAGTATTTGGGACCGAAAACGACGTAAAATGTTGAAGGATCGAGCACGTGAGTGATAACGACGTTTTCTCGATCGCTGATAGTCGGAATAAGAGGATTTTTCAACTTGTAGGGCGAATATGTTGCCGTCCCAAAATCCACATCACTCTTGGCACACTCAGTTATACTGCCAAGTTTCAATAACCTCAGAACGTCATGGTTATACAAGGAAGGCCCGTTAAACTGATTACTATAATATACATTGGTTGGCTTATATTTGGCAATGGCAGTGTTATCTGTTTGAGCTGCTTGTATTTCAGGAAGCCCTGTTTTAATTAACTGCTGTGGCCCGGTTATGCAACGTTGCGACTGATTCCAAATAGAAGAGTGACAAAGAATAGAGTACAGTTTTTCTTTCATCAACTTCTTCTCATCATCGTCTTCTCTCGTGATTGGCATATGAGGGTCCAACGCTTCATCTTTCAGAAAATAAATGAGCTCATTTGCGGCAATGAGGGGGCTAAGTTGCTTCATTTCCGGAATAAGTATTTTGTGAAGCCAATCACTAAAATTTACCTCTTTTCCCCCCAAATTGCTGCTCAAACGAACCAAATGTCTTGGGGGACATTCATCGATGGTTTTTACAACGTCAACTCGCAAAATGCACCCTTTTAACGCCCGAGTGAAAACATTTTCCATATCCTCAGTCCACAACTCTTTGATTGAATCGTCATTTTCGAGCATCGTACATTGTAATGACAAAGCGTGGAAAGTGCTCTCCTCTTTTGGTAAATGGTAAATGGCGGACTTTGGTATGATCAACGTTTCGCACGTGTCAATATCGAATACTTTGAGCCGGTTAAAAGACATAACTTCTAAGGACAACGCGCGGACAAATTCATCGTGATAAACGCAACAAAGGAAAGTCCCTTTTTGTGGGATGTTCATGTACTGAGTTAACGTGTCGTGTTCAACTTTTTTCAACAATTCTTCTTGAATTCCAGCGTAAGTGAGGGTGAAAGACCATGGCGTACGTCCTCGAAGGAAAACCATGTTGCTGAGCGCTGATTTGTCCACCGGGAGCCAGGGTACATTCATGGGATGAATTTCTTCGTGCCAACTGGTGATCATACAATCCAATTTCTGGCATAGGTCGAGGACGTTCATCAGGTTTTCGGAATCCTCAGTACTTTTTGGTTTACCTCGGAAACCTTCAGCGATAACGATCCATTTTGAAACAACGGAATCAAGCAGCCTGTCAACAACCAGTCCTCTTTTGTCCAACCAGTCATCTCTATCTTGCTCCATCCTGAGAACAACATTGAAAAAGAAATGACAGACTCACATTTTGTAAAATACCAGTTGAAGGTGTACACATTGGTCTACATAATTACTAAACCCCTAATTCAACTCGTGGTGTCAAGAACAGAAGTTGAAAGGTTGTCTACTTTATTAGTTCCAAGTGAAGACCCACCGAAACCCTTCCTGCTTAAGACCAGTGGCGCCTGACGCCACTACACCATGACCATAGGAAATTTGGTGAACTTTGGAGAGTGAAGATTCAACGTGCACGTCGACATCATTCTCAATTCATGCTCGCAACACTAGGCAGTTACGTACTTATCAAATTTCTACCAAGGCCTGGGTCACGGAAGAGCTAAGATTGAATGTGGTTAGTTTAAGGACACTGATCTACAGTTCAGATTTCTGTTTTTACTTTCCTCGGCTCTACGGAGTAGAAAGGAAAGTTATGTAATCGACTGACAAAAAAAATTTTGAGTTTTCTTCAGATCTTTACGTTTCAGAACCCCTTGAGTCCGAAAAACACTATTTGGGAAAATGGTCTGTGTGTCTGTGAACGATTTTTAGAGAAAACCACCGTACCAAATTAGCTCAAACTTCATATCTCGCTCACAGGTCACCATGGGACGCCAAATTAAGGGTATGAACAAAATCCACCGAAACTTAACTATAGTTATCATAGTGATCAAAACACCAAATTTTTCTTTTTCTCAAAAACGGCTCAAACGATTTTGATTAAATTTTTTATATTGGTAGCTCTTAATAAGCTAATTATACCATAGAATTCCCATTTGTGGGAAAATAACGAGAGCAGCACAATAAATTATCAAAATTTTCGACGAAATCGATTTTAGCGCAGTTTTTAGAAAAAACAACCGTACCAAATCAGCTGAAACTTGATGTCTAGCCTACAGGTTACCATGGGACACCAAAATAAGGGTATGGGCCAAATCCACCGAAAGTTAACTATAGTTATCATAGAGATCAGAACACCAAAATTTTTTTCTCAAACTCGGCTCCAACAATTTTGATTAAATTTGTTATATTGGTAGCTCATAATATGATAATTATACCATAGAATTCTCATTCGTGGGAAAATGACGAGAGCAGCACAATAAATTATCTAAATTTTCGACGAAAAGCGTTATTGCCGCGGTTTTTCCTTTTCAACTCCGCTGGAATGTTACTACAATGTTAAAAAAAAAAGTCGTGTTGTAGTCCAATCCAATACCTAGAGGGTGAGTGTTTAAAAACGCTCATGAGATACATGGGGGGTCACTCCAGAAATTCCTGATTTTCAACTACTGCCGTTTCGCTTACTACCAGTTTTAAACGTTTTTACCCAATAACTCTGCAAATGTGATTACTATCCTCCTTCAAAAAATCCGTGTTTACAGCCTCATTAATTTTCTGTATACCAATTGCTCAATAATGGTCCTGCAATGAGTACGAGCAGCACAATAAATTCGAGAACTGTAGGCGCTGCCGCTTTCTGCTGCTGTGAAGTGTTGTTTGACCGAGTTCAAATGAACTGTTAGGTAAATGAATTGATTAAATAGAATTAGCCATTTACAAAGTGAATTGACGTAGAGCTAAGGAAAGTTGTGTGTTGCAACGCACCAGATATTTACTTGTTGTAATATAACCTTGAATTTCGCATGATCAACTAAAGAGCCCATCGTTGGCTGCTACAATAGACTAATGATGTCAAGCTTAGCTGGTACGACTCAAATTGTGATTGACCAATCTGAAGTCAAAAGAGGTGCTGATGTCCCTCAAAGGTATTATGTGAGAACTCCCCTTGCCCAAATCAGGTTTTCAGACTTGAGCTACAGTAAAGAGTAATGTTTTACATATTGGGAAGATAGTACCTGGATATTTCCCACATCGCTCTCTATCACACACTCCCAAGCTTTCTCTCCACTTCCCACTATTCAGTCTACCTCTATTGTAAGCTTACAAGCCCCTTTCTTCCATTCGCAATAATTTCATAGGCAATACTCTTATTAAAGTGTCATGTGTGAAGCATTGGAGGTTGAATCCCAATATCCGATAATTTAGAACTGTTAGTTGATAGCTGCTAACACATTACTTTCTACCACTGTGTCAGTCAAAACTCAAATTGAATCACTCGACTAATCTATTGAACTATTTTTGTCTTTTGAATCACATTTATATTCATATCAGTAGCCTGTTAAATTTCTCATGGTACTTTCACTTTTGCGACCCAAGTTCCCTCAAATGTTAATATTCCTAATACCCTAACTTTTATCGTAAAACGCTGTTTTTATCTCACTCAGCCGTTGCGGCCCGGACATTGGAAATTAACCGCACTGGCAAACATCTGGTGCGACGCTTTACACAACTTTTCTCTGCCTCACACGTACTAAGCGATATTTACCGCTTCAGCAACTAATATTTGTTAGGCGTCACATTAAACCAAGGTTTAATACTAGAATACGCTTTAAATAATAATTCTAGAACGCCGAGGAGAAGTGTAGTATACAAAAAACCAACAATGTACAAAAAGGAGTTCACAACACGAGTACTTATCTTAATGAACTACTGAGTAAGTGAGACAACATACCTGCAATACGTTAAGATAAAGCCTGATCTGTTTCCGGAATGTGAGTAATAATAATTTGAAAGGATCACAGCGTCAATCGCGCATCTTCGCATAAAATTAGCAGCGTCAGATAAACTTAACAAACGTACACTTATCAACAGGATATGAATGAAAAGTCCATAGGTTAGCAAATAACAAGCAGTTCAATTGCTCCTTGTTTACTTTTGGTGTTGCGACGAAGAACGGTTGAAAGAATCAAAGAGTCTGCTCTTCTGAACGAACGTGCTCTTAACGACTCACTCGTAAGAGTCGCGGTTTCTTGAGATTCTGTTGATGCGCTGTGGATATAGTGAATCATGCTCACTTTTCATTCTTCGCCGACTCTTTGGAAGCATTAAAAACACCTGTACCACATCCTTCAGAAATGCCCTCGTTAGATCATCATCAAATAAATATGTTATTTCATACACCCATTCTTAATATCATTGAATTAACTCCTTTTCATAGTCTTTGTACATTTAAAATAATTATATAACGGGTTATTACATAATGAGCATTAAATAATTGGCATAATCGTACAGCTGTCGTTATTTCTAATTTATAACATGGCGCCAGAGCCTACGATGTCGGGCATATCGATAACCTGACCTCGGTCGTGATATATCGATATATTGCCTTATCAGAGGAAGCGGTCACTGTTCTTTGTTTCACCCAAAATCTATTCCGCCGTTAATAATGTAAAACATTTGGGTTTTCCTCAGGTTGTAACGTTCTGAGGGCAACTGAATCGACAAAATCTCATTTCGGAGCGTGAGCTGTAGTCATAGTTGCAGGAAAGAAGCTGGATCAATCGAGAATTCTTTTTATTGTTTCTTTCGTGATTTTTTTAAGGACCGAAAAGAAGGTCCTCCTTCCATCAACGCCAAAACGTGTGAGTAAGGAGTGGTCCAAAATGTGCAAAACCCGGATCGCAGATTTGAAATCCCCATGCCTTGAAACGTAGCGTCAAAGTTTCAGATTGATGGGAAGGGAGGGTTGTAAAAAAAACGTTCCTTGCCGAAAACCAAACCGTTCAGAACCAATAATAAACCAAAACTGGGCCACTTAATTTGTTTTTGATCGTTTCAGCTAAAATTTCAGTTAAACATCGTGTTTTAGGGTGAACTCATTTTGGTATATTACTGTACATTAATTGTACATAAAATATGTTTTAGGAGGAAAGCGCGAAGAAATTAAAATTCGTCAGATTTTGGTTAGTAATATTTGAATCGCGCCATCCATAAGAGTGAACGATTTTGATGCGTTGTGTACATTGGTTACAAAATAATGGTGCTCGTTTCAGGTTGTGGTTCAAGTCAAAATACACACATGACAATACCTTTGCAGTTCATTAGAACACACAACATATTGATGCAACGTTTTACATAATAACTAAGTTGATGCGTCTTCGACAAACTTGAGAAAAGTACGTGGGCAGCTCCCGTTGAAGAAAATGTGGGGAGAAAGCTCAACGAACTTTGTCAAACAAAGCAATGTCCCTGCCACATCGTCAGTTTTGGTATGATATTTGTATAGTTCGAAATAGAGCGGTCTTGAAATTCGTAATGTATCTTCGTTAACGAATAACTCACCTCAGTTCAGATATAGTTTAGAATCTTGTTTTTCGGAAAGTCTCGAAAGTTCCTCAATAAATGCGTAACTGAATTTGTTCAATCTGACCCCAACTATTTCTATAATTATCTGCTCGATTTGCAATAAATATGAATCGACAGCAACAATACTTCCGTTGGTTCAAACACCGGTACCTCAACGTTTTTGCTTATTTGTGTTTTGTTTAGAATGGAAGTCAACGGGAAGTTGTCAGTTGGCTGCCATCCGCAGTTCTTTTACTGCCTAAAACAGTATTGTGCGTGTTGATCCTCGCGGTTATCATTACGGGCATAAGTATTGTGCTTCTCACTGTCGACCGCATCAGCGACAATGAAAATCTTCCTTTCAAAAAGATTCATTTCAGCGTCCTCTTTGATCAGAACGTAAGGTGAGGACTTCGTGTGTTTTTCTTCCTCAAATGAAATTAAATAGTAAACACGGTTGTTACAATACCATTTAATTGTTAAGCAATAATGGTTTAAAATTACAGTAGTTTTAAATTTACCAGTATTTATTGATATGGACTTTTTTTTTCTTTTCCGAGGGCGTGCGGGACAAGTCCCTTTGTCACTGCGGCCACGTGTAGCCTATTGTGACTCTAGCCCTTCCTTAGTAAAAGGCGTCGTACATACCCGCCCCCTTTATGAAGCCGAGTATGTCCTTCACCCAGCTTCCGCTATGATATGGGGCTCAATAATCCCCTGGGCAAAGTATCCAAAGCGTTTGACTGCTAAGGCAGGGCACTCACATAGGATGTGCACCGCCGTCTCGTCCTCCTCACCACAGAGTCTGCATTCCATCTTGTTGAGGTGATACCTGAGTGGGCAGTGTCCAGTGAGGAAGCTAATCAAGTCCCTCCTGGAGAGTATCAGCATCGCCTTTGCCCTTTGACCTGAAGGCGTAACAAGCTTTTTTGATTGTCTAAGTCGTGGCTGGCGATGCCAATGGGCGCTATTTTCCTGTGTCTCCCATTGAGCCACCAAACGGTTCAGGTGACTTTTGGTCATACCTACATGAGGTTCAGGCCCAATGGGTAGGGCTTCTGTGCCCTTCTTCGCAAGGTGGTCCGCCTTTTCATTGCCCTTATGCCCCCTGTTAGCCGGCACCCAGATGAGGGAAAGCCTATTGTGGGCGCCGAGCTGCTTGAGCGCATGAAGGCATTCCCATGCCAGCCTGGACCTAAAACTATAGGCTGCGATGGTCTTTAATGCGGCCTGGCTGTCCGAGAATATGTAGATCTGCTTGCCCTTGAGTCCCTTAGACACGATCTCTTCCGCGCAGATCTTTATAGCTAGGATTTCAGCTTGGAAAATCGTGGCGTTCTCCCCCAGCGGCTTAGCCAGACCGTAGTTGGGCCCAACAATGCCCAGTCCAGCTCTGCCTCCCATGACTGAACCATTGGTGTACCACCCCGGGGCGCCCACCTCGGTCTGGAACGTCTCCTGCTCCCATCGTTCCCGCAAGTGGATACTTACCCTGAATGGCAGCCGAAAGTTCTTTCACTCTGACATAACGTCGATAGCAAGGAACTGCCTCTTCCAGTTTGAACTGTCTAGTTGTTCTTTGGAGGCTTACCTTGACCCTGGTGGAGATGTTCCCTGTCTGCAAAAGCCTTACTGCTCCCAGGTAAGCAGTCCTCTGAATGTGTATATGGAGAGGTGAGATGTCTAAAAGGACTTCCATTGCAGCAGTGGGGCACGTATTCATTGCCCCTGTAATAGCTAGGCATGCCTGTCGCTGCAGTTTTTGGAGTTTCCCTTGAGCTGCTAGCCGGCATGTTGCCTTCCACCACACCGTGGAGGCGTAAGTGACGCGGGGTCTAATTATCCCCTTATAGAGCCACTCCATCATTTTTGGAGTTATGCCCCATGATTTGCTGCACAGCCTCCTGCATGCCCACAGGGCTGCAGTTGCCTTGTGCAGCGCATATGTCACATGTGAATTCCAAGTGAGCTGCTTATCCAGTATCACCCCGAGGTATTTCACCTCTGTACTTATATGGAGCCTTGCTCCTTGCATGGTGGGTGATACTATATTTAGGTTTCTTCGCTTGGTGAATGAAACCATGGTGGTCTTGGTTGGGTTTATGTGCAATCCCTCCTTATCACACCATCCTTGGATGATATCTATAGCTCCTTGCATCCTTTCTGACACGGTGGTGGCAAATTTGCCTCTCACCAGAACTGCGAGATCATCCGCATATGCGACCACTTCGTAGCCTTCAAGCTGCAGTGCTTCCAGCAGCTCGTCGGCCACGAGTAGCCACAGGAGGGGAGAAAGTACCCCCCCCCCCAACCTTGAGGGCAGCCTCTTGTGGGAACCACTGTGACGCTGTCTTCCCCTAAACTGGCCGTGATTTCCCTACACCTTAGCATGGACATAGTCCATTTCACGACCTGGGGTTCTATACCCCTTTGCGCTGCTCTTGCGTCTATGGAGCTGAAGGAGGTGTTATCGAAAGCACCCCCCACGTCCATGAAGCAGCACAACACCACCTCTCGAGCCTGAAGAGCCTCATCGATCAGTGAGACCAGCTCCATGAGCGCAGTCTCAGCCGACCTGCCCCTCAGGTAGCCATGCTGTGCCTTCGAGAGGGGTTCGGTCTCAAGTGTGTCCTTGAAGACCAGATCTATGATCTTTTCCATTGCCTTCAGGAGATGATATGGACTTGGGAAGAATTATATTGGTCGAAATAAAGTTTCTGTTGAGTCATTTAGTACTGTTGATACACAAAATGTAATCAAAATCGTTGGAGCTGTTTTTGAGAAAAAAAAGTAGTTGGAATATAATTGTCACTTTGATAACTATAGTTAGGTTTGAAACGATTTTGCGCATAACCTTATTTTCGCGCCTCAGGTTGTTGTTAGGCTCAATATGAAATTGAAGCTGATTTGGTAGCCGTTACATTAAAGTGCTTCGATAGACACACGCAACGTAGAGTACGTACAGATCCGATAAAATCTCTTCCAGTCAATTACATTTCTTTCATTCCTACTTCGTAGAGCTGAGTTAAGTAAAAACTGAACTAAACAGAGAGAAAAACACGGATCTTCCAAGAGAATTCTTGGTACGTTGTGAATGTTGCCCATTTTTTCAAGTTTAATTTTGTAAACTGAAAATGAAACGGAAAATAGCAATGTTAATTCCTTTCAGCCCCTCTGGTGACTCAGGGACAAGTCATCATTGAGCCGTTACCTGTCGTAAAATACGGGTAAAAATCATCACTCCAAACGTTAGTCGAGTCATTTGTCCCAGTTATTAACTACAATCAAGAGTGAACATGGGATTAATAGGGGATTAGCGAGCATCGTTAAGGCCTTATAAAATACTTCAAATACCTTAGATACTTGAACTCCGTTGAAACACTTGACTTCCCAATTTTCGTTTTGAGAGCTTCAACGACAATCTTAATCTACTGTGTACAATTTTGATTGGACCCATGCAACGACGTACTAATCGATCGGACAGAAAGATTACTTGGCGATTAATCTTCGTAGTAGGATTTAGTTTCAAATTGCGTACTACTCGTTCTACTCAAAACTTCATGAAAACAGAGCTCTATTTAAACGGCTTTGAATTGGCCTAAAGAAGGTGATTGAAACGCATGCTTGTGTTTAGGAACCGGAGGAACACCGATGCTTTGAATTTTCTAGTTGACAGTTTAGAATCCCAGTTCGGTTAACTAAATCGTTGAAATCTAGAATTCCAGAGCTATGAGTATAACAAGCTGTATAGTCACGAATCACGTCATATAACGGAATATTGAGCCCCGGGATCGGCAAATCGCCTCACATCCGTCTTACGGGGAATAAACGACGAAGGGGAGAGGTCTCCGGTAGGAACCAGATGTTGTCATCGAAACAGAAATGATGTGAATCCATCTACGTGTCATCTTTTTATAGCGTTATTCTTCGAACGGAAATGGGTCGGTCTTGTGTTGAGTCCTTAATCGCTGTTTTTACGTTGTCGTCATTATTTCAGTGACAGGAACACTTCAGCGATTGCAGACTTACGAATCTCTCTAAAATACTAAAACAATTAATCCTGTAGTATTACAGATTTTCAAACCCCCACCTGCGTAAATTAAAATTCAAAGCGTAAATTAGGTACATTTCACTGGTAAGTATGCGGTACGCGTTTTTTTGGCGGTTATCCTTGTGAAGCAAGCAAACGACCGAATTTCAGCGGCTACTCGGTTTAACGATCATCGTGTGTACCACCTCCACCACGATTATCGTGGGAGCGCTAGCAGACTTTAATGCTCTCATCGTAATTCTCTTATGTCATTTGGAACAAAATATTCGTTCAACAAATTGATCAAAACTGTTGAAGCCGTTTGGAGAAACAAAAATTGGTGTTTTGATCACTATGATAACTATAGTTAGTTTCGGGCCGATACGGTTCACACCTTACGTATCAGATTTGAGCGGTTCTGCAGTTCTCTTTCAATAGCGTACACAGACACGCTCACTGATTTTCTCAAATGGCGTTTTTCGGACACTGAAGCCCTTAGAAGGTAAAGATCTGAAGAAAACTCAACGTATTTTGTCAGCCGATTACATAACTCTCCTTCCTGTTCCCCAGGAAATTAAAACACAAGTTTTACCAAAACTTTAGTTTTGAACGATTCACTGAGAGCACAAACGTTGAAACGATGAAAATGATTACCTGTATTATGTACTACCTTTACAACATTGTTAAAAACCATTCTATCGTACTCAACTTCCTTTTCACTTTCCCACGCCCGACGAATTGAAACGGAAAGTTATGCAATCGACTGAAAAAAGTTGAGTTTTCATCAGATCATTGCGCTGTTTGTATTTTTTTACTTTCCTTGGCTCTACGAAGTAGAAAGGAAAGTTATGTAATCGGCTGAAACAAAAATTTTGAGTTTTCTTCAGATCTCTACGTTTCAGACCCCCCTGAGTCCGAAAAACACTATTTGGGAAAATGGTATGTGTGTCTGGGAACGATTTTTAGAGAAAACCACCGTACCAAATCAGCTCAAACTTGATATCTCGCCCGCAGGTCACCATGGGACGCCAAAATAAGGGTTTGAACAAAATCAACCGAAAGTTAACCATAGTTATCATAGTTGTGTCATAGTGATCAAAACACCACATTTTTTTTTCTCAAAAACGGCTGTAACGATTTTGATTAAATTTGTTATATTGATAGCCCTCAATGTGGCAATGATACCATAAAATTCCCATTTGTGGGAAAGTTACGAGAGCAGCACAATAAATTATCAAAATTTTCGACGAAAAACGTTTTTAGCGCGGTTTTTTCCTTATAAACTCCGCTGGAGTGTTAGTAGAATGTTTAAAAAAATTGGTATCGTAGTCCAATCCAATATCTATAGGGTGAGTGTTTAAAAACGCTGATGAGGTACATGGGGGTAACTCCAGAAATTCCTGAATTTCAACTACTGCCGTTTCGCTTACTACCAGTTCTAAACATTTTTACCCAATAACTCTGCAAAAGTAATTACTATCCTTCTTCAAAAAATTTATGTTTACAGCCTCATTAATTATCTATGTGCCGATTGCTCAATATTGGTTCTGCAATGAGTACGACCAGCACAATAAAATTTGTAGTTGTAAGTGCTACCGCTTCCTGCTGCCGTAAAGCGTTATTTGACCAAGTTCAAATTAACTGAGTGATAAATGAATTGATTAAATAGTATTAGCCATGCACAAAGTGAATTTTTGTAGAGCTAAGGAATGTTGTGAGTTGCAACGCTTCTAAAAAACGGCTCTAATGATTTTGATTACATTTTTCGTGGCGTAGCTCCAGATAGCGTGATGGTAATTTAAACTATTATTCTTGGGAAAATTACTACGGCTGCACAATAAATTACCAATAAGGTTGCTTTATCGATTTCAGTATAGCATGCCCTCATCAAACTAACTTGAAGTAGGTAGATCAACAAATTCCCTTTACAAGAAAGCTTGATATAGGTTAACAAATAATTAGGAGCAACCCAAGATATTCCGGAATTCAAACTAATTTCTAGGAACATTAGTTTGTGTAAACTAACGGTTGGATTAGTTGCTGGAGCCAAGAAAATCGCTGAACATACTTGGGGGTTGAAGAGAGTGGCGCGATTTTTCCCACCAGGTATTTTCCTTCGGTCTTTGGGCCTTTATGGGTACGCTACATGTCGCATTGTTTAACAGCAACGAATTGCGAAATCATCACTTTCTATTGTATTCTACGTTTTTTTTTGGCTCCCACATTTTTCAGAAAGGTATTCAAACATCAAAGGGAGGATTCCATGAGAGCTATGCTGTACGGAGTTCGTGCGGCTCTGGGCAGCCACTGCGAGCGTCCACCAGTTCTAATGTTCATCGCCAAAGAAAACGGCTACGCCACCGCTCAGGCCATAGCTAAGCGTTTAATTCAAGCTTATCTCATAGCCCAAGGAACAGAAGTGGAAGGGAATAACCTACGGAAGGTGGTTTTGAAGGGGTCTAAATTCCAGGTGATTGGTATTTACCGTACCAACCTATCTTTATTGTATACGCGTTATGAGAAATTTACTTAATGAATCCGTATAACGTTTTAGGCTTTGGACAACTACTGGGATTTTTTTCGCGGTTTGTCAAAACGGCTGGCTCATCTAAGAGTTGCAATTGTATCGGAGTTCCAATGTCTTCACCCTCAAATCGCATCTATCCTTTGTCATTTGGCCGATGATGCATTTTCACCGTATCCGAAGGTAAATTGCTCGTTACGTTATAACAATACTACAGGCATTTGAGAATATAAAATTCGCTAGTGGAATGGTAAGAGAGTACATTTGATGTTATGAGCTACTTTTCATGGATCATCGCGAAATCAGCGTATACGCAATACGCAGATAATCCTAGACGTAGACAGATACTCTCACTGGGGGTTTTTAAAGTTACGAGGCACATACGAAAATTGCGTTCGAACGTCAGTGATGTAAAAATTATTATCTTCATGAGTTGGCCATAGCGATTGCTACACTCGAGGGAACAACTGGGTTAATTGTTTATAATTCCTCAAAGTATATACGTACTAGAAATTCTAAAGAAGGGGGAAAACCTTTTATTTAAAAAATATTTGAAAAGTTAGCAAGAAATCCGTTTTATTAAAAAGGTAAGGAGGGAGGGGAAAGGAATGAATTATGACGACCGAAAGCTCACCAGTATTATGTCCACGTATTGAACGTTTAATATCTTCCACGGGTTAATTGTATTAAAACCAGAACTTAGCATACTTTCCCCAAAAATCGTTCCTGGTACTGCGCGCAAAAGCAAACGTTCGAGTCAAAAGAGGCCCCCGTCAAATCCTAAAAGGAAAAATTGATGAGAGCTTGGGGCATCAAAAATGGCATTAAAAAAGTGGAGGGAGTTTGCAAAAAATAAAACCTCCAAAAATTCACAAACTCTTCTGAGGGCAGCTTTTTCGATGAGCGGCCTCATTCGGTTTTTGGTGAACAAAAGTATAAAATTCCCCTAAATAGGTACCCCCTTTACTCTCTTTACCACATTTTTGGTCGCGCCCTACATTTTATGAATTTTCGAATGTTCGACATCAATTTAATTCCCTTGATAAGATTTAGCCAAGGAAGCTGCCGATTGTGAATTTTTCCACTCTAGCTCGCTCCTTTTGAGAGCTATTCAGCTAAATGGTACATAAATATAGGCAGGGTGAACCACTCAACGAGTGGTAAACTTCCCCATCATTAAAAAACAGAATAATCGATAAATTGTCTATATTTCCACAGAAATAATGAGCACAATTGTTGTATCGATTTCGACGGTTAGGTCATCATCAGTAACAAACATGAACTGATATAAGATGTCCTTTCTATGAAGTACCTTCAGTTCATGTTTCTTACTGATGATGACCTAACCGGAAAATGAAATGGGTTTTCACAATTTCGTCGCGAGTGATTTAGTTCTTATTCCCCATCATATTCTGCACCGACAACATAATAAAAAACGTTCTATCACCCCACATTTGATTTTCCTCACATATACTCATAAAGACGAAGCACAATTTGTTTTCTCGATAAGTTGGGGCTATTTTTAATTTTTCCCGAAATTATTGGCACCACAAAAAATATTAACATAACGTTCCAAAAGATCCTCAAATTGGCTAAAAGCGTTGGCTCAATGTATTTTTAGCACGGACACCGAATAGCTCAAAACAAAAATTTAGAGTGACTTATTTCTTCCGAATGTCAGAAAATGTTATCATTTAATAAAACGGGGTTCGGCGCAATTTATTCCTCTACATTTGACGGTATAATATTTTTGCTACGATTGCAATGGTTGTATTATCAGTAAAAATTCGTTAAACGAGTGGAGGGCTGTACGGAATCTGAGTTTCCTTAATAATGAGCATGAAATCCCCAATTTTGATTTCTTCAATTGGTTTTAGTAGCAAATACTTCATCCGCCGACAACGTGTTAGAAGGAAGTCTACGACTTCTAAAACCCCTTCTTATTATTTCCCCCGTTTACATAGTTTTTACGCATTTTTGCAGACTATCATACTGCTTCTAGTGGACATGAAAAATCACTTCACGGAAAGGGAGTTAAAAACTCGGACGCCCGTGGAAATCGCTGAATCGTTTACGAACCACATTATGACCGGTTTTCTCGACAGAAATGTTGTTGTAGACCTTCAAAGGACTATTTGTGGCAGACCCGCGTATATTGAACCGGAGGATCAGTTGGAAATGTTATAAAACTGCGCCTGCTTCGGTTCAGCGTTTTGTTTAGTCTACAGATCAATCAATATACATTGACACATCACAACGCTTTTATTATTAACGTCGGGGAATTATCAGGGTGCGCACACTATGAACATGTACAGGCCTGAAGTCCTGTGACATTTAGTTGTACTTTTGTATTTATTTATGGTCCTCATTTCTATTTTCCACGTGTCCGACTTCGTACAGATCTTAAAAGACCCTTCACAGGGTGAGTTCAATACTCTTGTATAACGTTATTACCTCATATTCCTCCTGGTTTGGCCCATTGCCCCCCACTTACACGATCTCAACTGAAGTAGGTTCGCAAAACTAGGGTTTCCCTCTAATGCAGCCAAAAATATTTGATGCGAAACCAACCACAGTAAAACCGATAACTATATTCAAGGGCACTATCGTACAACTCATTTCTACTGAAACGTTCATGCAGAACAAAATGTATGGTAGCTTCTAGCTAGCTGAAATCACACCCTTAAGTTTGATAAACATCGTTGCAGCCGTTTTTACTTTCCTTGGCTCTACAAAGTAGAAAGGAAAGTTATGTTGAGTTTTCTTCAGATCTTTGCGTTTCAGACCCTCCTGAGTCCAAAAAACACTATTTGGGAAAATGGTCTGCGTGTGTGTGTGTGTGTGTCCCTGAACGATTTTTAGAGAAAACCACCGTACCAAATCTACTCAAACCTGATATCTCGCCCGCAGGTTACCATGGGCTGCCAAAATAAGGGTATGAACAAAATCCCCCAAAAGTTAACTATAGTTATCATAGTGATCAAAACACCAAATTTTTTTTTTCTCAAAAACGGCTCTAACGATTTTGATTAAATTTTTTATATTGATAGCTCCCAATGTGGCAACTATACCGTAAAATTCTCATCTGTGGAAAAATAAGAGAGCGGCACAATAAATTATCAAAATTTTCGACGAAAAGAGTTTTTAGCGCGGTTTTTTCCTTATAAACTCCGCTGGAATGTTAGTAGAATGTTGAAAAAATTGGTTTGTAGTCCAATCCAATACCTATAGGGTGAGTGTTTAAAAACGCTCATGAGATACATGGGGCTCACTCCAGAAATTCCTGAGTTTCAACTACCGCCGTTTCGCTTACTACTTACCAGTTCTATAAGTTTTTACCCAATAACTCTGCAAACGTCATTATTATCCTTCTTCAAAAAATTCATGTTTACAGCTTCATTAATGGTCTGTGTACCCATTGCTCAATAATGATCCTGGGATGAGTACGAGCAGCACAATAAATTTCGGAACTGTTAGCGCTACCGCTTCCTGCTGCCGTGAAGTGTTGTTTGGCAAATGAACTGAGTGATAAATGAATTGATTAAGTAGAAAAAGCCATGCACTAAGTGAATTGACGTAGAGCTAAGGAAAGTTGTGTGTTGTAACGCACCAGATATTTAAGATTTGAAAACCGATTATTTACGGTCAGGTAAGTCACATTTTTCAACGTACTTATCTTGACTTAAGTGGTGTTACGACGCAGAGATCACTGCGTACATAACTTGGGAGATTCTCAAGGGATTTTCGTAAACAGCCATGTTCGTAGCTCTGAAACCACAGAGAAAACACTGAAAACACCTGGTGCAAGGCTTTATACTACTTTTCTCAGCTCCCCCTGCCAGCGATTTTGATCAGTCTTGCAACTAATAAATATCAGTTTTTCATTCAGGCCATTTCGTCGTACTATTGATTTAAAACTGTTAATAAATAATCTAATCAAAATCGTTGGAGCCCTTTTTAAGAAATGTTTTCTCCAATGCTCCCAAATACTGTTTTTAACTGGTAACTTTAATTTTTTTTTCTTCAACCGATTACGTAATTTCCCTTTCTTCGGCGCAGGGCCAAGAAAAGTTAAAATGTTTTTGGAAACCAACGAAGTCTCGAAATGATGAGTTTCTAAGATAATTCAGGTCCGAATGTATTTCGAGTAGAGCGAATAATTTTCTGAAAACCTTGAACGACGTTATAACCCTAAGGATGGCATTCAGTCACCTTACCTTACGCACGTATTAACGCAAATAATAAATGATACCTATCCACAAGTTCAGATGTCTCGTGCAGCTCTCAAAATCGTTCAAGCTCGTCATCACCAAACGGACAGGCATTCATTGTTTTTCATTCGTAGAAATGTGTATCTTGATACTCGGTCATTACAAATAGGGATAAACATGGAAGTGGTGTCAGAGGGATTCAATTTTAGCGAAATTGACTCAGAGCTATTTTGATGAAATCGTTCGGGAATTTATTCGCTTGACGTTGGCAGCACTGAACCTCCGGACGGCCCGCTCTTTTCAACCTCAGTCTTCGTTCAACACGGAACCGCAGAGCGTCTAGTTGAGCTCCCGTCGTCCCTCCCCAGTTTCTTTCCCCCCTGAACCCTCCGGTTATTCATTTTTTAAAAGTCGGTACTTTTTTTTCGCGTTTAACGATAATCGTGTAATTACTTTCCGAAGCGTGTGTTACCCATTTTTGAGTTCTCTCCGGTTTTCCTGCCTTTTTTTTTATTTGGCGTGAGTGAGTGCCTTCAACATGCTGTCCGCGAAACATTTGCTGTTGATCCTGGGACTATGCTACGTTTCTGCACAAGGTATATTTTGATTTCTCAATTCAATTCAATACCATTCATTTGTTGCCGCATGATCTATTTACGCCAACTTTTGGAGGTCGAGAACATTTTTTTCAATTTCTTAACTTCGAATTGGGTAGGTTTCATGAACCTTATAGTTTTAATTAATTAAATTAGTAATTGAAGTTATTTCTCCGCGAAGTTCATTAGACGGTTTGGCCTTAGTTCTCTTCAAAAACAAGTGCTTAACTCACATGGTACGTTTTTCAGTTCTGTAAAGATGTTTCAATTTAAAGGGGAGGATTCGAAATCAGCTGATGATCATAATTGAGGCCAGTGGGTAAATAACCTAATCCTAATATTTCTTTGTAAACACACCACTTAAACAACGGCTTGGAATTGTCTTTATTCCATTTCAATGTTAGTGGACGTACGTGAATTAGGTATTCTATTTTGCGGCGAGAGTTTTTATAAAAACGGTTAGTAGTTAAGGTTGGGTTTCTGCAGTAATAGCTACAACAATAAATTCGATAGCGAATGAACGGCGTAATTATTGTCGTTTGAGACCTTATTCAGGCGAACTGTTCAGCTTTCGCGTAAGTTTGGAACAATTGTTCGTCTGGCAGCATGTTGAAATGTTCTTTTTTGTTTCGAAGTATTGGGGGAATCCAAACGACACGAACCCATTCGGTATTTTAACGAATTTCCAATAGCTGAGGCATATACACGAAATAAGTTTGTCTGGAGCATTTTGTAACGTTTCTCAAGAGTTTTCGAACATTTTTGAATCAATTTTACGACTCTTTTACATTTAGTTTTCCTAAGATTTCTAAAGAATTTCTCAACGTTTTCCTGACACATTTTTACTCAACTTTCCACGGATTTTGATTCGATTTTTCATCAACTTATTATACTTACTTGTAGTACACGACTTTCCACTTTTTCCTCGTTCAGTGTGGCAACAATTTACACTCAATTTAGGTTTCTACTGCATGCCCAACAATTTTCGCATGATTCCAACAATCGTTGCACAAATATTAATTCCCCAGCAGTTTTTACCCACTTTTCCTGTATTGTGTTAGATTTCCCAATATTTTACAGGGTTCCAACACTTCTCTTACGATCACCAACTTTTATTAATTTATCTCGTCGTTTTTTGTGCGTCACGTTTATTTTGTTATCAGCAAACTTATACCAGTATACTCCGTTATTTCCTATATTTTTTATTTTTTTCAAAGGTTTTTCCAGATTTTTCTTATACACTCATACGAGGGTCATGCCCGTCAGTTATGTTCGGTGGGATAACAATTTTTACTTACTTTCGGAACGTTTCTAGAATTTCCAATAGGGTTGCGCTGTACGCTCAACAATTTTAGCGTAACTCCCACACGTAGAAGTTCTTCTTCTGTTCACTCATTTTTTGTTCAACAACTTACGATGATTTCCCAACATTTTAAAATCAACTTTCCGAAGGTTTTTTTATACTCAATTTGGCAATGATTTTTACTGAATTTCACTACCCTCCCAACGAATCTTCTATAGATTTATATTTTTAGGTTCGGACAATTTTAGCATGAGTTCGACATGCGCTACTCAAATTTTCTACAATTGAAGAATATTACGGAACCTTCTACGGAACTATCTTCACGGAACCTATGTTCCCCTCATCACTTAGTAACAACTTTCGAACGTTTTTGCTCAATTTCGCAACTTTTTAAATTCAGTTTCTTCAAGATTCGTATAGCCTTTGCCAATGCTTTTCACACTTTTGTCCCTTTTTTTCTCACTTCACTGTCGATTTTCATTTTACTTTCTATAAACGTTGTCAAAAGCGTGTATAGCTTACTATCAATTAATAGCGACTAGTACACTCGCTGTCAATGGTGTAATCTGACATCTTTTTTCGAAAATAAATCCCAGGTATACGGAATTATGAAAATGCGAAAATTTGTGTCGAACAACTCATAGTTAAGATGGTTGAGTTAAATTGTTATATTTGTTGCAGTTGTTGTTATGTCGGTATCTGTATGTATGGAGTAGCCCGTAAGATAAATTCGGAGTTCGTTATGTATTCGGAATAGTGAATATTTAACGTAAGGAAACACACAAATTGTGCTTTTCTAGAATCACTACAGCATTGATACACTTGTGGAATTACTACCCAAGTTTTACATGTTTTATTATTGGTTTCAACGTCCAGGCTCCATCTAACCATCAGGTTCTTCTCATCACTTGGTTTAGCTGAACGTGCTCGTGGGTGCCAGAGGAAGTTAGTTGTTTGTTGTTAGCGTACCCCTTCGACGTCTCCGTTCGTAGCAATCAGTCGTAGTAGTGCCCAAGACTGGCCTCTATGATGACCCGGACGTCAGTTGTACCTTCTTTGCATCTGAATCGACGAGGCTGGCTCTCATGAAATAGGACGGCTCAAACTAAATACGTGAAGAACGTTCAACGCTACCCCTACAACACCCTGGGGTTCTGGTAGCTGCTGAGTACTGATGACGTCCAATCAGCGTGCTTCCCTTTCTCCAGCTAGACGGGACTGCTTGAAGGAACCAGCCGCGAGGCAATTGTTGGCTGTGGAGTATCAAGCGCATCGATCATTGCGTTTATCACTTTGAATAGCGTGAGCAACAGGTTCTAATGTGGCGCAAAATAGTTCCTTCGAGGGCTAGTTTGTTAAGCAGCGATATTGTGATAGGGTTTGTGGTCCAAAGTTGATTTAAAACACGAAAATTCGTCACAACTAGGGCTTGGCTGACAAATTTAACGGTAGAACATCCAAACTGAATGAGATAAATCAAATCGACTGAGATAAACCACTCGTGGAGATATTCTGGGGGTCACATTTTGTATATTTCTCATAATTTTCAAGTGATATTGAGAGCGTTATCTCAGTATTTTGTCTCGTGGATGAACCACTTTTGGAATTTACTCCTGCGCAGTTTTCTCGATTCGGTCTAGGCCTCTTTGATAGAAATGAGTTATTATGTAGAGCAGACTCATGGGCTTCATTCAGGCTCGGGCACTTCAAAACAAACCACAAGTCATACAAGACGGCAGATTTCACACCTAATAATTCTATCCGATAGAGGGGGGGGGGGGACGAAACAGAGAAACGTTTTTCTTAAAGAGGTCGGCCGGATTTGTGGCAATACTTACTTTATTTCTTGAGTTAAAAATGAAAAAGAGGACTTAACGAGGAACCAACTACTACCAACTACTTCTACATCCTAAAACTGGCGTGTGGCTTTCCTGCTAGAAACCGAATCTAACCTGGGCAGTTGGAGGAATGACTTGCCTTCCCAACAAAGTTACATTTCTTAAGGCCGGGTTATCAATGTCGTTTGCAGGCCCGAATAAAGGTCGAATAAGTCAAATCTTCGAATAACTCCCAGTGACTCGTTCATCAATTCACTTTGACAGCTGGCTAGTTCTAGGTGTCAGTCATCCACGTCTGATACTCTCGCTATTTCCACTTGCCGAATATCTTTGATCGATGGTTGCCAATTCAACGTTTTAACTGGAGAATTGATAATACTCCCCGTACTTTTAGTAGCTGTGGAATATTAGAGATTACGCAAGAACCGCCGTAGACCGTCATTTCTTCATATCATACCCGTTCGAGTTCACTATCTCATTCCTGTAGGAGTTTTTAGTTTCTGAAGAAGGTACACTCGTATAAGGGAGAGCGCTATTTGAGAACGGATGACCATGTTGACCTGGGGAAGATAGAAGAGGGAAACAATGCAGCCACCTCGTGACCTCACCTCTCAGCCTTTACACCGGTGTTTACCTGTAAGGCTGGCCTTCTGCACCTGGACAGGGGTTCGGGAGATGAACAGCACGCAAATGGTCCACGTTGAGCTCCCTGAACCTATTTTCCAGCGCTCGCCCACAACCGAAATTTTTAAGAATGGGCTTTTCTTTTGACGGCAACATTTAAAGAGTATCCCGGGCGTTTAAACAATTAGTCGTCATTGGGAACATAAAGACTTATTGCTTTTTTACTCTCTAAGTCCTACGAACTAGGAAGAAAAGTTATGTAATCGGCTGAGAAAATATCTGGTGCGTTGCAACACACAACTTTCCTTAGCTCTATAACAATTCACTTTGTACAGGGCTAATTCCATTTAGTCAACTAATTTATCACTCAGTTAATTTGAACTTCGTCAAACAACGCTTTACGGCAGCTGGAAGCGGTAGCGATTAAAGTTCCAGATTTTATTGTGCTGCTCGTACTCATTGCAGAACCATTATTGAGCAATTGGTACACAGATCATTAATGAGGCTGTAAACACAAATTTTTTGAAGAACGATAGTAATTACTTTTGCAGAGTTATTCGGTAAAAACTTCAGAACTGGTAGTAAGCGAACTGCCGTTTCAGTTGGAATTCAGGAATTTCTGGAGTGACCCCCATGTATACCATGAGCGTTTTTAAACACTCACCCTTTAGGTATTACATTGGACAACAATACCAATTATTTTTAACATTCTACAAAAATTTCAGCGGAGTTTATAAGGAAAAAACTGCGCTAAAAACGCGTTTCGTCGAAAATTTTGATTATTTATTGTGCGGCTCTCGTCATTTTCCCACGAATGGGAATTTTATGGTATAATTGTCTTATTGAGAGATATCTATATAAAAAATTTAATCAAAATCGTTAGGGCCGTTTTTGAGAACAAAAATTTGGTGGTTTGATCAATATGATAACTTTAGTTAAATTTCGGTGGATTTTGCCCATACCCTTATTTTGGCGTCCCATGGTAACCTGTAGGCTAGACATCATGTTTCAACTGATTTGGTACGGTTGTTTTCTCTAAAAACCGCGCTAAAACCGAATTTCGTCGAAAGTTTTGGTAATTTATAGTGCTGCTCTCGTCATTTTCCCATGAATGGGAATTTTATGGTATAGTTGCCATATTGGGAGCTACCAATATAAAAAATTTAATCAAAATCGTTAGAGCCGTTTTTCAGAAAAAAAATATTTGGTGTTTTGATCACTATGATTACTATAGTTAAATTTCGGTGGATTTTGTTCATACCCTTATTTTGGCGTCCCATGGTAACCTTCCGGCGAGATATGTAGTTTGAGCTGATTTGGTACGATGGTTTTCTCTAGAAATCGTTCACAGACACACATACACACAGACACACAGACATACAGACATACAGACCATTTTCCCAAATAGTGTTTTTCGGACTCAGGAGGGTCTGAAACGTAAAGATCTGAAGAAAACTCAAAATTTTTTTTCAGTCGATTACATAACTTTCCTTTCTACTTTGTAGAGCCAAGGAAAGTAAAAAAACTATTTTTTGTTTTTTGAAGGTTTTTACATTCCGCTACCCAAAGAGAAATTGTTAAATTGGCTGAAAAATGTTTTGAGGCCCACTGTATCGAAAACCCGAATTACGACGCTTGCAGTGCGTGTACGACAGTAGTTATATTTCTTATGTACTGTTCGTGATTTGTTGAGGGCAGAAAAATAAGGTTAAGAGAGGAAGCGACATAATAGGGGATCGCAAACTTTTTGTGCAAACGTACGGCGTGATTTTGGCCAAATGGCTAACTAGTAGCTTCATTTTGCCTATCAAATACGTTTCCGTAGAAATGCGCCTGTTTGCACCAAATATTTTCTCTTAGAAACGACTTGACGATTTCAATTTAATGTTTTACAGAAGCTCTATTGAGCTCTACTTGACAAAATACGGTTCTCCATCAGGCTTAACAATTATGTCGGACGTGCAAGACACGAAAGTTACGTTTTCGTTTGCAGTTGAGTTCGTATTTTGGTAAACTTTCCGAGTTTTCAAGTTAGGTTGGTGTACATTTAAATTAACAGGGTGTTATGAATATTTTTAAACTAGTATTCCAAATGTTTCAACACGATGGTAATTTGCTACTCAAATTAGATTAGGAATATCCCGTCCCAAATGAGCGTGTGTTAAAAGCAGTTTGAGATGTGAATACGCGAGATGCCCAGGTTTGATGGATCGAGCTGCTCACCCAAAATAAGGCCTACGAAGTGCCTTATTTAGTACTTAGGTATTTTTTAATGGTATTCCAGCTAAGTTTATTAGATGTAGAGAAGGTTCACTGGCAGATTGTTACCTCATCGTGTTACTTTTATCTTGATCGTGAGGGTGTCAACTCACCAAATAGTCAAGATGTTTATCGTAGACTTGTTTACAGCACCGTGTAGTTTTTCAATGCCGCTTTCTAGGGTTCTAGATATTTTTTAACTTGAAATATTATACTGTATTATTGAAAATACAATGCCTTAGTTGTGCAATACAATGAAGTTGGTTGACAATGCCCTGATCCAATATCTGCTAAAAAGCCTTGATCGCCGAGTTCCGTTATTCTAGTAGTTTGTTGTCGATCATCGATAAATGTATCATTTTCTTTTTGTTAGTTCTTTCGCTTAATTTTATAATATGATCTTCACTTCACTCGACTAATTGCGTTTGATTAATTTGAGGAATATTATGTTTTTGCGTGTAAGAGTGTGGCGAATGCCTTTACTACTGGTCTGCGGCTCGAAACGTTTGGGTTTTCGATCGGGTCCGCACTTCCACGGGACATTTCAAACCGGTCGGACTGCGGTCCCTTTTCTTGCGGGTTGCGGCAAATTTTTATTGGCCCTTTCTTCTTTGTGCGGTGAGTTGAGAGTCTCATTTGAAGGACGTCTGATGCCAAGGAGCGGGTCATTCCACCCTTTTGATCCGGTTGTATTCACGGATAGGCAGACAAGTAGCTCGGGTAAGAGGTAAATCGTTCTTGAAATCGATACTATCGCTTCTAAGGAAAAAAAAATCGGCTATGGATGGCTCCATCTCCCTTATTCTGACCTCCCTGGTGGTTATAATTGGTTGGACACGCCAGTTCCGTGGCAGAACGTGGTGATTTCAACCTTTCCTGTGTGGTTTCCCTAAGAAAACACCTCTTGTTTCACTACTGATAGGGGAAACTAAATTTTCAGTAACGAGGTGATTTGTCAGTTGTTAGCGCTCTCTGTAGTTACATTTAACTTACACGGGTTTTGGTCTACTATGCATATACTTTTCCGTTTATTTTCTTTAAAAATTAAAGGGCTTCACTCAATAAATATCTGGCGCGTAGCAGGACTCAACTTAGAGCCGTGAGAAAATTGGAATCCCCTTTTCTAAGTTAACTTGGCTTACATCTCCGTTCAACATATTTATACAGAAATAATTACAGAGAACGAAATGTGGGTATGGGTGACTAAAAGACACATCTGGTGAAGCACTTACCTCAGAATTTACGGAAATGTTCGAAAAAACGTTATTTTCGACACATTTTCATTTTTATCTTTGTTCAATGGACTGTCAGAAGAACATTTATTGAAAACATTATATAGGTATTCACCATTTGAAAACACTCTGTGAGTTTGGTGAAAATCGTTGAAGTCGTTTTGCCAAAATACGTAAAAAACCTATTTTTGTTTCATAAGGCCTATGAAACCAATCCCACCTATCTCCATTCGCTGTATTTACATGGAGATATGTATGGAGAAGAAAAGTTTTGTACTTATGTGGTGGCATTTGTGTTTCAAATTCGATTGTCATTCTTGATAAGTAGTATTTACGTCATTGTGGTAAATATGCTTCAAACATTTCGACGAAGCAATTAGCTGATCGGATTTAACTGACAAGAGTATGGTCAAATGACATGGTCCAGGTGAAGGCGTTTCAGAAAGATACAGTTTCGTGAAACTTACAGTTGCAGCGAAACTTCTTCAGCCTGAACAAAACGCCTTCCGTTTCAATTTTGCACACTTCCTCTGGTTCTAGTAACTGTTTTTAAAATCAAGTGGCAGCGCGAAAAACTAAAACGGAATCTGAAATCTGAGGCGGGTTGTTCACTAGAGGCACCGTTTAATTAAAATTAAAAAAAAAACAATTTCGGGCTATTGGGGGTTTTGTCTATTCCTATGGCTGAAAAATCCTCCAGCTGTCCAATTGAAACGTTCGTTCATCCAAGGAGTTTGAATTAGTTCTGGTCAGAGTAGCGTTCTGAATGGAGACGGTACAGAATCAGTTCGGTACAAGATTTCACTACTCAAAATGTTTCAGAACTTCACTGCGCTGTTATTTCTGTTTTTCTTCTGCCTTCAGAGAGACATTTGCGCAGAAGTGTGCCTCCTGGATGAATTGGTTTGTGAGAATTCACTAGTAATAAATTAACAGCAAACCACCAGTACCACACGAATTCTAAAGGGGGAGGGGCGTGGGCAGGTTAGAACCATACTGAACCACTTACAACGTAGATCTGTGGCGTTGGGTAGAGTAGGAAATGAACGATTAACGTAGTAAAAAATTGTTCTTAAGAAATAACTGTGCTACATCGCTGCTTTAAATTGTTGACTAAAATGCAGCCCTGCGTGGGGATACAATGACAAGGACAATCAAGCGAAAGAAACACACTCGACGCAAAGGCACGCGCAATGTTTTCCAAAGCGCTCCCCATCAACCTGACCACTCTTGGGTAGAATAGACTAAGTATTTATTCCTAAAGTTAACGTACCTGTTAGGTGAGTCCGTCTCCTCTGGCTTGTGAGAGCGACCCAATTTCTTTAATACCTAAGTATTTATTCGCTCTGTGACTTGGCGATTTGTATTAACCCAAATATCATTGTTCACATTTCATGATGACTGAACATTACTTTCAAAGATTGTAAGAAACATAATAAGTGACTCGGGATTCGATTTTCTCGAGCTCCGACTCATATAATTAGCATCATAACCTCAAATAAAAGGGAAGCTTTGGTTAGCGTAAACCATGTGACTTCTTAAGCAGATGCACGAGTCTGTCCTCCACAAATTCAAAAAAAAGTTTGTTTCATCTTTATTCAGACAACTTCCTTGAAATGACTGTGCAGGCTGTGGTTCGTAAATTTTCGTAATCGCTTAGTAAACCTGGGGTTCGTTCTCGATCTTATTTACGTATTTATTTTTTACGCGGAAGACAACAGCTTAGAACTGAGCCACCCACATGATAAGGGCTCATGACAGCACTCGGTAGATAAAGGCCGACCTCTTGTAAAACGAGATCTCTCACGTACAAAAAAAAAGTTATAACATTCACGAAAAATGGTCCTATTCATACGAAGTCATCGACCTCCCCCATAAACAACGGACTTCAGACCAAAATGCTACCTATAAAAACTCTGCCTGTGGCTCGTTGCCAACGAAGTCGAAAGCGAAAAATTGTAAGTCTTCCAACGTCATCGTCGGATTGTCTAGTCATTTCTGACACGAAAGAATTGGGTCGTTGTCAAAAATGTTTCAAAAGACGGGTTGCCATTGAGAAGATCGTCTGTTCCGCGTGCGTCCTTTTTATTTCGCGGTTTTTGTTTAGGTACAAAGACTTCTTGATGTTTCGCCCCCGCGAGAGTTGCCTAGTTCGACTGTACAAAGCTTATGTCACGAAGCATCGAAGGTTTTGACTCGTGTAGTTTTTACGAACCACTGCATTTTCAACTACCGTCGTTTCCTGCCAACTCGCACGCCGATATCTGCAAGTTGCGATAAACAGCTTTGTTGCTGTGACATAGTGAACCTCGATAATAACAGCCTTGACCTTGGACAGTTCTTCATTCAAGCCTATCGCTTAGGTTTCGCTTAACATAACCATAATCTTCGTAAGTTTAATGTTACTTTAATTTCTTCATTTACGCGTAACGTAAGCCGCGTAAGTCTGTAGGGCACAGTTCTTACCTCCAGTTTGTCACTTTGGTCTTTACCAGCCAGAGGCAATTTGTGACAAATCCATTCGTTCCTCCGAAGGTATTAAACTCCCTTTGTCGTATAAATAAATCCAGCAAATATCAAATTAATTTGACTGTCTTTAATACATCGTTTCACGGAAAAATCGCACGTTTCTTGACCTACTAGGTTTTGTATTCACCTTAGTGGAGTGGTTGAACAAAATTCAAGGAAACATTTTAAACGTTGGAAGTATCTTTTGCAGTGTTGAGGCTTCAATGTTCGTAGAGTGGATTGTTGAAAAAAATTCTTGTAACGCCCAATATGTTATATTTCTAGGTTTTCTCTCAAAAAACCTTTTCTTTTGCCGTGTCTTAGAGATGGCCCTTTCGGTCAATGGTCTTCCCAATTTTCTCTAACCTCAACGGTCTTTTTCATCATTCGTAATCCCCTCGTCGCTTCGACTTCACACCTTCAACCTGTAAGTTGGCAATTCCAACCATTCCTTTCCCAATCTGTACTCGAAAACAGTAACCTTACTGGAATTTCCAAAAATCCTAGTTTTTGGCCATTCTTTGGGGACAGTTTTAACGATTTTTATTAAAATATGAAATTCACTCACGCTTGATGATTACGATTTAGATCAAACTCAGACAGTCTTCAATTAGTTAGTACCTACATTTTGTCCTCCATCCATTTTTTGTTGTTGTGATAATCTATTGAAAGGAGATTCTGGACAAAAAACGTTTTCAAACTTTTCACGAAAAATGGCGAACTTTGATCAAACACAAGGAGTGTATTCTTTGTTCCTTACACAGCTTCTGTGGCCATCCATTTAACGGAGATATTGGTCAAAAGGCATCACAGAATTCGATTCTTCGTACATAAAATCCTTATTCTGGATTGTATTTAAAATAGGATCAAAATATTTTGATTCAAATCCGCGTTGTCCACTGATAAAACGCGTTGAACCACTGAAGCTTTTTTCCGAAAATATTTGGCGAGGAAATGGTGTGTGATACATTGTACAAGATGTCCCTTTTGAGTGAAGTAAAGTAAATCGGTTTGGTCTAATCGTATCTGTGGTTTTTGACAGCATTCCTTTATAGTAGTTTAAAATATGTTTCGTTGAAAAGGCCGAATGTTTTATAATTTGATCAGTGTACTGTTGCAGTAGTCAATTCTAATCGAAGGCGATCTTGGAATTTCATGTTCTCTTTGTAATAAAACCCTTAATGAACTAAAATATTCAGAATGTATTAAATTTTAATCAACAATTACTTCGACGTTAACGCACAAGGGGGTATCGTCTCGATATTTAAATGGAGACGTTGCTCTCAGACATTCAACATCCTGAAAAGTTAAGTGGTCACCGGTGGAACCCCCACGGACGCCGAAAGTGATAAATCTTCTCGATTGAAGAATAAGTTGGACGGTCGATTGTGATTTGAAACGAGTCCTTTTACGATGACGATAGTCCGGACAAATATTGGCCGGTCGATTCAACGACTATTTAGATAAAGGGAGGTTCCTTTCGGCCACAAAGGCGGTCCTGGGTCCTCGCCCTGGAAGGAAAAAATAATTTTCGATTCGTCTTTCGAACCGTTCGTGCGCCTTTCCTTTTAAATGTACTGTTTCCGGGAGGATGTCAAGAGCGTAGTTCTCCCGTGAATTGGCTAATTAAGGATGAATTGCCGTGTCGACGCGTGAATGCATCGCTTCGTGAAAGCCCGCTACAAAGCTTCGTTTGTTGTTAACGTGTACGGGTCGTTATGAGTAATTCAAGTTCATGAATGTTGAAAGTTAGCGCACCGCCGGTATTAAAATCGGGGAAAAAAGAGGGCCCTTTTTTTCGGATGTTTTGCCAGCTGTAGAACGCGCTTTGTGTCCTTTGTGGGGTTGGCAGCTCACGAGAAACTTGCCAGGTGATCCTATCACTTACAATCCTTCGGTTTGGCGCAGGAGCGAAGATGTACACCACAAATAATCGGTGCGCGAGGCCGAAATAAAAATATCATCGACTGTGGACTATCTGTGCAATGTTGCACTTCAATGTAGTTTGTCCTTCGACCCCTTGCTTATAATGATCAATGAAGGGAAATGTGGATAATTGTTTATTATTCCTACTCCCAGCGAGGGCAAGCCCAGCTGCATCCACTTGAAAGCATCAGCGGTGCGTGAACTAACCGTTCAAGTTTGCTGAAGCGTAAATTGATTAAGTTTTGGCTGTGTGATGGTGTATTACAGATTTGCCCATCTCCGCGAAGTTCTTCATTCCTCTTCGTAGTCAGCGAGTGAGCAAATATTCCTCAAATGAGTTCCAACGAAAGTGTTTAGTTGTTATTCATTTTTGTAGTAAATTAAGCAAACTCAAGTTGTTTTTACTTTCCTGTATTTTTGCCTTTCTTGGAGTAAGGAGGAAAGGTGTGTAATCGGCTCACAAAAAACAAAATTTGATTTTTGTTAAGATCTTTACGTTTTAAGGGATCCAAAAACTACATAGGGCTGCAAACTAAGGGTGAGAGCAAAATTGGTTATCGTTGGTTATTTCTTCAAAAACGACTCTAACGGTTTTGAATAAATTGTCTATATCAACAGTTCCAAACAACACGACAGTACCATCAATTCGTTGGAAAATGACCAGAGCAGCGCAATAAATTATCAAAAATTTCGAAGAAAAGTTATATTAGGTCAGTTGTTTCCTCATAAACCCCGCTCATTTCTTATCAGCGTTCTCAGGAAAACCAAGGTGTTAGTCTAACAAATTATCTTTATGATAACAGTTTAATAAGGTTCATAAGATCAGTAGGGGCAACCCCAAAAATCCCGCTTGACAAAGTTGTCTGTACGTGAGCACGATTGAGAAACAACTGCTCAAATTTAGCCTACATGTCACCATAGAACGCCAAAATAGAGGTATGAGCAAAATCGGTTCAAAATTAACTACAGTTATCATAAAAAATGAACGGTTGACAAAATGATGAGGGCAGCCCAATAAATTATCAAACATTTTGAAGAATGTCTATTTTAGCGCAATTTTTTCTCGTATATCCCGCTCATATGATACCAAAGTTCTCAGAGAAATCATGGTGGCAGTCCTACGATGAAGGTTTAGTTCCGTTCACAATATAATTAATAGCAACCCCAGATATCCGGAATCCAAATCGCTGCCGTTTCACTTACTAGCGTTTCTTAGTTTTTATCCCATAATTCCTAAACAATAAACGCGAACCTTCTTTATAAAATCGTGCTGACAGTCTCGTGAATCACTTACGCACTGATTACCCAACAATCGTCATGGTACAAGGAGGAACAACCCAATAAATTCCTGAACCTTAAACCAGCTGCTATGTTGAACGTTGAGCTGGTTCGTGTAAACTGAGTGAAAAACAGATTTGATCGATTTGTTCGAGTGATAACACTCGCTGAATTCTCGTGGGTCTGAGGAAAATGATATTTCTTGTGAACGTTTTACTTATGGATTATGGGTTATACGTTTTATCGATCGTACGAGCGGGAAGTAGTAGGTTGATTGTCAACGAAAGAAAGGGAGGCATTGTGTAGTTGATTTTCGTGTTTCGTTCGTGTACTGTCACCCCCAAACGCTTATAATTATTGCCTTTGGTGCACGGGTCATTGATTCTTTATAGTGGACGAGCGCGTTAAAAGGGAGCCAAGCCTTCTTCCCGAAATGAACAATTATATTGTTGACGAAGCGTTGAAAGGCCGGATGTTATTGGATGGTCAGCTCGTGCTGACGAATAGGGGCAGATCTCAGTGTGTTTTATCTAGTCCACTTTCAACAAATGGATAATCTACTGTAGCCAAGCTGAGTAGGCATTTTTAAGGCAATATCCTTAATTTTTACGTTTTAAGTACGCGAACGTATGCCGCCTCAAAGCGATTGCCATCCATCGATGTCGTTCTCTAATCGAGACAATCGTATCTGCTTGAAGTATATGCAGGTGATGATGTTGAATCACGAACGTATTTATAAGAAGAAATGTTGGTACTAACTAGTAGAAGATAATTTGATCGTTTAATCAAAATCGTTACAGCCGTTTTCTACGAAAATGCCAAAAACCCCTAATTTTTGGTACATGTTGGTTCCCCACTTCCTTTTTCGTCGATCGAAATCGCTCCTAACCTTATTCTCTAGTTTGGTATAATGATTTATCCTATTCAATCTAACGTCAAAAAATATTGAGAATATGACGAGGGTATATTACTAACTCAAAAACGACAACTCGTATGCAAATTAATATGTTTGTGAAGCACTTCTGAGACTCATTCCATTCGATTCGGCATCGAAAAATATTAGTAAACGATACGTAACATGGCAGCTACACAGGTACAATGAAAATTGGCAATTTCTAGGCTACGCTAGGCAATTGGCACGGCGAGGCTGGTCGAACTGATGGATGGAGTGAGGTGGGAAGCGGTGAGAGGAAATTATCGCAGACTGGGGAGAGAAGATCACTTTAGCTACAATGTCTTGCGAGTTCCTTCAACTACTAGAGTTCACTTCACTTTATTTACCGTGATTTCATTGTTGTCCGTCTACCTCCTTCATTTCACTATATTTACTGTGATTTCATTGTTGTCATACACCTCTTGGGCATATCCTATTCCACTTTGCATCAAAAAATACTGAGGAAACGATACCAAATACGAAGTAAATTTTAAAATATCTGGTGCGTAGCAACACACTACTTTCCGCCACCCCTTTAAGCTCGAACACCAGCTACATAGGCGGGCGCTATATCTTCGTTCAACGCATTTTTACAGGAACATTTATGGAGTACTAAATGTAGGGACTAGTTAGCTGAGAGTACTCCGAAAGTTTGATCGAAATCGTTAGAGCCGTTTTTGAGAAAATTGGAATACCGATAAATTAATATTCGACAAATCTCCTTTTCTGAGTTAACTTGGCTTATATCTCTGTTCAACATATATATACAGAAATAATTATAGAGAACGAAATGTTGGTATGGGTGACTAGAAGATACTTCATTAGG
The DNA here is from genome assembly GCA_020466155.1 of Pachypeltis micranthus. NCBI lineage: Eukaryota > Metazoa > Arthropoda > Insecta > Hemiptera > Miridae > Pachypeltis > Pachypeltis micranthus. The sequence goes on from CM035777.1 coordinate 17,257,231, forward strand.
ATATATCACATCTGGTGAAAAAGTTACCCTGGAATTTACGGAAATGTTAGAAAAAACGTTATTTTTTACACATTTTGATTTTTATCTCTGTTCAATGGACTGTCAGAGAAACATTTATTGAGAACAATATGTAGGTATTAACTATTCGGAAACATCTCTAAAGTTTGGTGATAATCGTTGAAGCCGTTTTGCCAAAAAGCGTAAAAAACCTATTTTTGCTTCATGGGCCTATATCTCCGTTCACCGTATTTTCATGGAGATATATATCGAGAAGAAAAGTTAGGCATTGATTAGGAGAAGATAATTTGAAAGTTTGATCAAAATCGTTAGAGCCGTTTTCGAGAAAAATGCGAAAAACCCTAAATTTTGGTACATTTTCGTCCCCCACCCCCCTTCCCATCGGCCGAAATCGTCCATAACCTTATTTTGGTGTCTACAAAAAAATATCTGGTGCGTAGCAACACACAACTTTCCGCCACCCCTTTAAGTTAGAACACCACCTACATATGCGGGCGCTATATCTTCGTTCAACGCATTTCTACAGAAACATTTATAGAGAACAAAATGTAGGGACTAGTTAGCTGAGAGTACTCCGTAAGTTTGATCGAAATCGTTAGAGCCGTTTTTGAGAAAATTGGAATACCGATAAATTAATATTCGACAAATCTCCTTTTCTGAGTTAACTTGGCTTATATCTCCGTTCAACATATATATACAGAAATAATTATACAGAACGAAATGTTGGTGTGGGTGACTATAAGTCACTCCAGTAGGATTTATCACATCTGGTGAAGAAGTTACCCTGAAATTTACGGAAATGTTCGAAAAAACGTTATTTTCGACACATTTTGATTTTTATCTCTGTTCAATGGACTGTCAGAGGAACATTTATTGAGAACAATATGTAGGTATTGACTATTTCAAAACATCTTGAAAATTTGGTGATAATCGTTGAAGCCGTTTTTCCCAAAAGCGTAAAAAACCTATTTTTGCTTCAGGGGCCTATATCTCCGTTCACCGTGTTTTCATGGAGATATGTATGGGGAAGAAAAGTTAGGTATTGATTAGTAGAAGATAATTTGAGAGTTTAATGAAAATAGTTAGAGTCGTTTTCGAGAAAAATGCGAAAAACCCTTGTTTTTGGTACATTATCGTCCCTGACCCCCCCCCCCTTCCATCGGCCGAAATCGCCCATAACCTTATTTTGGCGTCTTCAAAAAATAACGAACATAACAAAAAAAGAACCAGCTCAATCGGATCTGCCGTTCTCCCGCAAATCGAACTACAGACACACACACACACACAGACATACACACTGACATACACACACACGGACCTCGCTCCGAAATTAGGTTTTTTAGACTCAGTAGGGTCTGAAACGTAAAGATCTGAAGAAAACCCAACTTTTTTTTTTGGGCCGATTACTATACTTTCCTTCCCTTCGGGTAGCGGAAAGTAATAACGAACAAAACAAAAAAAGAACCATCTCAATCGGATCAGCCGTTCTCCCGCAAATCGAACTACAGACACACACACACAGATCTGTTTCTTTATTTCATGACTGTACCTAAACCCTCGACGAGGGTTATATCAGTCATAGAAGTTGCGGTTTCGCTAATATGCAAGAGGCCGGCCCCTGCAGCATCCACCGAACTCAGACCTGTGGAGGTACGGCAGGTATGTGGTCGTTAGCCAGTCTCACCGTAGAGAGCTGTTGCCCGTGTGTTACCGCGCGGAGGTGACCACCTGAGGAATCCCGTACCATCTGGGAGTAGTTCTTAATCTGGTTCCCTACCTGATCTTACTGTTTACTTGGGTGGCAAGTTTCAAAAGGACTGATCAACTATAACCACGTTTCTTAGCCATTACCTTCTTTGCGAACTTTGCAAAATGGTTATAGGCTTCCTTTGTCGCAGTCAAAGCTGCTAAGTTCGTTTGCCCTCTCAACAACCGTCGCTCACTGTTGTAGAAACTACAGTGGAGCAGCACATGGTTTCTTGTTTCCTCCGCACTGGAGGCACAAGACGTGCATAATGGAGAGTCTTTCAGAGAAAAGAAGTGGAGCCGCGCATTGAAGTCACCATGTCCCGTGAGGAACTGGCTCGTCCAGTGGTCTGGCTCAACCCATTTTCTAGAAAGACGTTCACGGATGTTGGGGAAGAACTCATACGTATCACGTCCCTTTGACGAGGATTCCCATCTCGCTTGCCATTTCTCTAGAGCCCATTCATCGATGGCGGCAAGTTTCTGTTCTGTGGTGAGATCCGCACTGAGTTCAGCCCAAAGCGGGGGAAGCTCCCGTTTCACTCTCCACTTGTCAATCATGCACTCAACAGCCAAATCAACTGGTAACTGACCAGTGATCACCTGGAGTGCTTCCGTTAATACAGTCTTGTAGGCCTTGGTGATCCACAGGAGCGCGGCTCTCTGGGATTGGGCCAATACTCTCTTTTGATTGACTGTTAGTTTCCTACCCCAGACAACAGGGCAGTAGCCAATCACACCTAAATAGATGGCCTTATACATGAGGATGGTGTCGTGGGTAACACACACCCCAAGTGGCCTTAGTAATGGCACGCAGTGAGGCAAACCTTGCAATGGTAGTGCCTTTAAGGGACTGGAGGTGTTGGTTGAAACCCCACCTCTCACCTATATTCACTCCTAAATACTTGACGTGCTTTTCAAGAAGGAGCCTGTGGCCGCCAAAGCGTATTGTGGGTGGATTATTCACTTTCCTTCAAGAGGATTAGCTGGGTTTTTTCCTCAGCCACCTGCATCTTGGACGTGCTCGCACCATTGGTTGACAGTGCGAGCACGCGTGGTGATTTTTCTTCACTTGGCGGACTGACTCTGCAAAGATCAGCACAGTCAAGTCATCCACATAGGCATCACGGCTGCAGTCAGTCTCCATGAGTTTCCTGAAGACCTTCGAAGAAGGCATTCAGAGTGCTGGTCCTAGGACCGAGCCCTGTGGGCACCCCCTCTCAATCTTTCTCCGGACGGAGACATGCCTACTTTCGATCGTAGCAGTTCTGTCTGTCAGGTAACTTCTGACGAGCGAGTACAGGTTAGGGGATTCCCTACCTTTGAGTTCATTAAGGAGCGCTGGCCACCAAAGGTTGTCAAACGCTCCTCTGATGTCAATCAGAACTGCTACGACGCATTTAGCCGGTGCCAGCAGGGAAACACGCCGAATCTCGACAATGACATCCTGCGTGGACCTTCCTTTGGTACACCGTATTGCCTGCCTGTGAGGTTGCGGCCAAAGACTCCTTCGAGGGACTGCAACATCAAGATTTCTAGTGTTTTGCCTAATATGGAAAGAAGGCTGAGTGGTCTCCATGATCATAATGATAATGATATAAAGACCACGACCAACTGACTGACTCCAGTACTGACTAAACGGCCAGGCGATGATGTCTTTACATCGAAAGCGCTTGCCCACAGTAACTCACAAGCCAGAGGAGACGGACTCACCTAACAGGTACGTTAACTTTAGTATTTGCCTACTGGCGGACACAACCCAATTTCTTTAATACCTAACACAGCCAGTCCGGCTAAGGTACTACTAACAAGACTGACCAACAAGACCTCTCCCCGCCCCTTCCCCAACGCTCCATCACTCCTTTCACTTTTCTCTTTGTATATAAAGACCACGACCAACTGACTGACTCCAGTACTGACTAAACGGCCAGACGATGATGTCTTTACATCGAAAGCGCTTGCCCACAGTAACTCACAAGCCAGAGGAGACGGACTCACCTAACAGGTACGTTAACTTTAGTTTAAGGCTGAGTGGTCTCCATGATCGCGGGTCCGACTGATTGCGGTCGCCTCCCTTTTGAAGAGTGACAACGCGCGCAGACTTCCACTGAGTGGGGAACTGTCCGACCTGCAGACAGTCATTAAATAAATTAAGGAGACCGCTGGAGATTGTCCGCTCAGCCTTCCTTAGCATATTGCTTTCTATTTTATCTGGCCCAGGAGATTTGTTGGGCTTTAAGGTCGCAAGAGCCCTGCCGAGGTCGCCTGTTGTCCACAATGGGATGTCGGGCTCGTTCGAGGGTCCATGATCAGCTCCCTTGCTGCCCTCTGGGCTTCAGTGTCTCGAGCTAGTTGGTCATCTGGGAACGCCTTCTCAAGGAGGGTTTCAGTGAACGTTCGATACTGCAGGCCCAGCCTGACTCATTTGCATCGCAGCCAAGACCTGCTCTACATTTGCTTTTCCTATGGAGGACTTGTAGTGTCTGCCCCAGGGGTTCTCAGAGCTCTCCGCTTCCACAAAATTTCGCCAGCCTTGCCGTTTGGCTCGGTTGATGGCGCGGTGGAAGGCCTTCTTCTCTTGGATGAAGGCAGTTCGGAGTGTTGCTCTGGCATCAGGGTCACGAGTGTTTTGGTACATCCTTCTGGCTCTATTTGCACTTTGCTTGAGGGGATTAAGTTCCTCAGTCCACCATGGGACTTTGATCGCCTCTGTGCTTCTGTTATTGGCCAAGTACAGAGAGCCCAGCAGAGTGCAGTGCTGTGGTAAATGTGTCCACTTTGCTGTCCACCTCTTCAGGTGTGGATGCTTGCACTATTAGGTCGGTGTCTGCGGCACGCAGTTCACCTTCCAGTACCCTAAAGAATTGCGGCCAGTCAGCATTTTTTGTGCGGAATCGCTTTTCACGCAGTGTCTTTGCAGAGGATGTTATCATCCGTAATGGCAAAGTCAATAACCATGTGATCGCTCTGCGTTGCACCTGTAATGCGCACGACTCGCCAACCCTTCAATTTGAGTAGCAGGGTGTGGACACGGCTGTGACGTCTATACACCGACCTTCCTCCCGGGCCATCATAGGTCGCCTCAGTCATGGGGTCGTTGGCAACAAACCAAGTTGTACCTGGTGAGCAGCTCTATATACGCCTCGCCCGCCCCATCCAGGGTTGGGGATCCCCACAATGGTGATCTGGCGTTTGCATCAGCACAGAACTACGCAGGGTCGTCCTGATAGGCCTGCTAGAGCCATTCGCTGAGTGGTTCAAGGCTGTTGGCAACTGGTGCGCCAAATTGCCTGTAAATGATATTACAACCAGCTCAAAGCCACCGGCTCGGGATGAGCACAACGGCCAAGTGCTGGCTGTTCAGGTGAGTGAGTGCGAGCATGTCAATGGACGGGTCGATGCAGGCTACTGCTGCCTCGGCTCCGTTCATGTGCTCCAGCCCACCACTCGTGCCTGCGATCCGAGACCAAGAGTTTTGGATCCTATGTACGGTTCCTGTATGGCGAGGACACTGCAGCGTTTCTTGAGTGCATTTTGCAGCAACTCAGCCATAACTGGGCAACTTATTTGTGTGGTGCTGAAGGATTCGAACTGTTTTTGACCTATTCATAATCACTCGTGACTCCTGGAGGGCAATCGCCGCTGACGAATGGTACAGCGTGCCTCGTGTAGAGTGTGCGACCTGTTGGATTTTGCGTTCGGCGCAATTGGCACACTTGAGGGGAGCATCACGCTTGCATTCCTTACTCCAGATGTGGCAAGGCGCACCAGGCGCACACAACAGGTCTTGTACAGGCCACTGCCAGGTGGCCATAGCGCTGGCATTTGTAGCACTGAGTGGGGCTTGGTACTTTCGTATGGCGCACGCTGCCAGGCTATTTGGAGGTGCCTTGCCCTCTAGTTTTTGTACAGGCTGGGTGATACCTCAATCACCCAATCCTTCTGTCTGCCACGCTTTTTGGTGAAGAGAGGCCTGACATCCTGCGGCTGCAAGCCTAACGCAGGGTTGTGCTCAACAACTTGTTGGGCCAAGTCCTCTTTTGAAGGTCGGTCCGCGTCGCTGCACAGCAGCAGGCGTGAAACGACCCAGGGGGCTGACGCTGAGCTTCAACTCCTTTTTGTGGAAATGTGGCTCGTGAGCGCCTTGGCCATTTCTGGCGTTTCCGTCACAATGACGGTGCCACCTCCTACTGCGGTGCGGATGTCTAGCACTCGGACACTCAGAGCTTGGAGGTCCGTGAGCAGGGACACCTCGCATAAGCGCTTCCATTGCGTCAGGGTTGGAGGACCAGCCTCTCCTTCCTCACATGTCCGCCTAACCACTACCACGTTTTGTCGTGGGTTTTTAGGGGGAGTTTGGCAGCGGTGGAGGCTTTTTATTTTGGTTTTTATTTTTATTTTGCCCTTGTTTTTGGCGGAGGCATAGGCGGGGCGCTGCCCTCCGCCTGCACTTCCCTGCTAGTTGGGGCCTGTTTCTGCTTCCCTCTGCGCTTCCTGGCCCTGGCAGGCTGCCATTCCGCCTCAGCTCCATGAGGAGGAAGTGCAGTAGCGGCTACTGCCGCATATGAGGGGCCTGGGGTACTACCTGGCTCGTTGTTGCTCCTCGAGTTTGGGGGCTGGTGGCACTGGCTGCTGGGCAATTGCCCTCACGCAGTTTCTTCCTCACGACAGCCGCCACAGTTTCCCGCAGGGGGAGTGGCAGGGGGCGATGTCGTTGGGGGGGCATTAGCTTTATAGCCAGCTTCGAAATTTCGAAGAGGCAACTAGTTACGAGGTCCGCATAGGTCCTGTCGCGTTGGCCTCATCCGTGCCAGCTGGCCGTGGATGATTTGGACGTATGCGCAAATTTACTCCATGTCCGACAGTTTAGGGTCCACGCTGTGTCGTGTGCTTGTAGTAGCCGGGTTGCCGGCTACTAGGGGAGAAGGGGGAGATGAACGCGGTTTGCCGGTTCTTTCCGCCTCTTGTTTGTTTGGACGACGAGCAGGTTGCTCATCGTCCAAGAGGGAGGGGTCGAGCTTGGCGAGCCCGAGAAGAGAGGCGCAGGTGGCGTTTTATTACCTGCTGAAGTTTTAGTTGACTTTGTCATGTTTTTTACTTATTTGGGGGGGTGATTAAAGAAGTGGACTGGTAGTGTATCTTGTGAGTTCATTTGTTGTGTGTGTTAGTGGTATGAGCGAGAGGTGCTCAGGCAGTGTCCTGGAAGCTCCCCTCCAGGCATATTGATTCTAGCCCCTTTCGCTGGTCCGTTGAGGGTCAAAGGGAGGCCCCCACATGCGCCGCAGCTGCCAGTCCGCCACCCACCGGGACTAAGACGCATGAGGATTTTTCGGCTGCTGCTCAGAGTCAGCCCTCGGCCACTAGTGATGTGGTGAGCGGGACACACACGCTATCAGCCGCCCCAGGAACGCTCAAACCTGGTTTTTCCCCTCCTCATTCGAAGGCCGCACCTATATAGGGGATCGCTCAAAGGTGTTAGTGAGCTACTTCCAGGACTGTCTTTCGCTCATTATGAGTGTTTCAAGTGAGTGTGTTCTGCCACGCAAGCCGTTGCAGTGTATTTAGTATCTGGAATATGTTGTGTATGTCAGTGTCGTGAGCTTTAAGCCCCTTTAAGGCCGGTTAACGACCACACAGAGGATACGGCAGGAGAATTCTGTACCCTTCCTGCGGGGGTGTGTTCTGCGATCCCAGCTAAAGGTAGGGGTTCCCAGTGTGTCATGTATGTGAATGAAGTGTAAGTTGTGTCCCTTTTAGGTCCGGCTTATACAAACACGCAGGGAGTACGGCAGTGGAATTCTGGACCCCTACTGCAGGGTGAGCACAGTGTGGCGACAGAGTACACTGTGACGCCCAGCCACAGTTAAGCCTCGTTGGATGTAATCCTGCGGGGACCTCATAGAGGTGAGGTTGTCTTTCAAGCTGGGCCCACCCGGCTGTCCCTTTTAGTCGGCTCATACGACACGCAGGGAATACGTCAGCGGAATTCTGGACCCCCGACTGCAGGGTGAAGACACACACACACACACACAGACATACACACACACAGACATACACACGGACCTCTCTCCGAAATTAGGTTTTTTAGACTCAGTAGGGTCTGAAACGTAAAGATCTGAAGAAAACCCAAATTTTTTTTTGGGCCGATTACTATACTTTCCTTCCCTTCGGGTAGCGGAAATTAAAAACTACCAAAATTACGTTTTCGGCTAATTTCTTAAACCATTTTTTGCCAATAACCACGGGTTTTGTGCCGAGAAGACGGTCATAAATAGTACGCAAATGGAATTTTAGTGCTAAGAACGGGGTTTTTAAGCACGTGTAAGGTAAAATATGGCCCCAGATGGCGGATGGACATTGCACGGGGTTGTAAACAAAACATAAGTGTTGTTGAGCGTACGATGGGAGGAGCTTGAAACTGAAAAATGAATGGACGTGGTAAGCGTGAGAGAGGACTGTATTTTACTTGTTGTTTGTGTGAGTATATACACGCGAACAAGGGGATCTAAATACGCGTGAACTGGTTGTGAGGCACTAAGTGGAGGGAAAGAGAGAGAGAGAGAGAGAGAGATATTTGAGTTGTGAGTTGTGCGAGCTGAGATTCAAATTGTTGGGAGAACTGGGAGACGACTGTCGTTCGCGAGTGCTGATGGATGACTGACTTGGAAGGAGCTGTCTGTTAAGAAGGGAAAAGTATAAAGAGGGGTAGGAAAAGGATAGCTTTCGGAAAGTCCGGAAAAGTGGGAAATCCGTTGTCATTCGGAAATAACTGAGGAGTGCTTCTTCCCAAAGGGGGTCGGTGCCGGGGAAACCATGACTTAGGGTTGAGCATGGACGTTCGGAGGTAAAAAACAACCCAGTTAATTTGGCCAGCCAAACAGGTGTATTATTCTGAATGAATAATAAACCATTTGCACCGATGCCTTGTTTCATAGAAATGTTTAATAATTAATTGTGCTGCTCTCGTCATTCTCACAAATAAAACTTCTGTCATATTTTCATATCATTTGGTACTGGCCGCACAACAACAACACTAATCGAAATCACTATAGCCGTATTGAGATGATAACTATAGTTAATTTTAAACCGACTTCTCCCCATGGATCGGCAGGCTACGTATCAAATTTGTCGATTTATCGTCGTCTTCATTCAACGTTGTTCGCCGACCATTTTCTCAGATGTCGGTTATGAACTCAAAGCCCTTGAAATGTGAAGAGCTGAAGAAAACTAAACAATTTTTATTCAGTCGATTACGTAACTCCGCTGCATAACTCACATAACGTCCCGGGATCGAGGATATTTGATCGGATAGCAGATGCTGGCACGTTTCGATGTGACATACATGACCTCTAGATATTCTATTTAAGGTGATGGTTGTCAATACGTAAACCAAGGTTCGTAGAATACTGAACATTGTCGTTGAGTAGGCCATTGTTCGTGCCGAGTCAAGATAATAAGAGTCCCTCAGGAGCTTCGCGAGCATCACGACTCTATGATATATAGCTAAGATCCGTATCGTTCCGTGGTTTTTATATTATTACTTCAAAACTCGGTTCCCCCTCGTTGGTTGGGTAACTCGTACTTTGATTGTACGCTCTTCTACTATCGTATATATACTTGACTGCAACCATTGAAAATAATTGTATTAATTCCGCATATTTAAAACGACTTTTACGAGTACACATCTTATCGTTTGAAACGACGTTGCAGTTTCATTAGATACTCTGTGAAAGGTTCGTGGGCGATTCCCTTCGGCTCAACTGGTCGGAATTGATGAGAGAACTTGGTATAACGATCCCTCTTTGGCGGGATCGACACGTGATAACCAAGTGCGAAAAAAAAGAGATGAGACAGCGAAGAAAGAGGAATGAAGGGATAAAACGAGAGCTTTAGCATGACGTGCTTTGCGGCTGTGGATAACTCGACGTCGTCTCTTTCTCTCATGATTTCTTATCTCGTTCTTTTTATTTCTTCTTCCCAGGATTGAAACTTCTGCTTTATCAATACGAGACTGGGATGGTTGCACAGCAGTTCATCGTTAGTTCCTCTTTTTGTGATACAGTTGTCAAATCGCTAAATTTTCTCCTTTTCTCTGTTTAAACGAACATTTATTCTATTAAAATCACGAAGTTGTCTGTAAAACCAACTGTAATGAATAATTTTCGAGAATGTCCGGGTGACGGGTGAAAGAGAACACGTAAATGTGGAGTATAGAAAAAATTGTCTTTTAATATCACAGCAGAGTTAGCGTAATGTAAGCACAGGAAAATACGAGGGTAAAAATTTGGTACCGAACGATACGAGGCGCGTCGAGACTGGAACTTACCGATTGGAAGATTGAACGTGAAAGAACTGAAAATGTTGAACTAGGTTCGCATCAAGTCAAAAAAAGAGAGACTGTTCTTACGGAATGAGGTCATTTAGACTCAAATTGCTGAAAAAATATTAAATTAAATTAAAGTGGACCTAGCGGCTCCAACGCGTTCTCTAATTTCGCTTTCTTCGTCAGGTCATTTTTCATACGACGATATAGGTTCTTATTACAGTGTATTCATTTATCCTTTTGGCAACACCTAAGTTATTATGCCAAATGAACAATCAAATCTAGTCGGGAGAATTTGTTTGAGACCAAAACATTTCTGTACTCCTTTAGTCCCCCTTCCTACTTAGTGCATATTGAATATTGCGGGTTTCAATCTCAGTATACAAAATAAGTAGCTTCTATATACAGATTTTTACTTTCCTTAGCCCTAAGGAGTAGGAAAGAAAGTTATGTAGTCGGCTGAAAGTTATTCCATTATCTTCAGAGGTTTACGTGGTAAGTTGTCTGTGTACACAATTGACAGAGAACGACTGAATCGAATCGCGTCTAATTTGATATTTACCGTGCAGATCATTATGGAACACCAAAATAAGAGTACGAGCAAAACTGGTTCAAACCTAACTATAGTTATAATTATCAGAACACCAAATATTTTTTTGGTCTAGTCGGCTATAATGATATTGGTTGAATTTGTGTCTGAGAGTAATGCGACTGTACTGTTATAATGAAATAGCGACATCGCACTGAGTACGATATCCAACGAGGAGTTTTATTCGCGAATTAGTTTCAGAGAAGTTCCCCACCAACAGGGAAATGGGTGGGAGAGACACGAGCAGGGGTAGGAAGGCGACGCCTCGATGAGACAACCGCTTAGTTATGACTGACGACACTGAAGTTTCGAGCGAATCAGGCCATTGGAAGTGCATAGTCCGCCCAAATGCCCTGGATGAGCCTTTGCTAAATAGAAGAGTTCAGTTCGTCCTGGTACAGTGCCATAAAATGTTGATTCGTGCGGAAATGACGAGAGCAACACAATGTAATGGCAAAACTTTTAACGAAAACGTACATCTCGCTCATATAACAGTAGCGTTCGCAGAAAGAAAAACCAGGATGGTAAATCCAGTAAGTTAACTATGAGGCAGAAGCTTAATTTTGGCGATAAAATCATCTGGAGCCACCTCAAAAATTCCAGTATTGTAACGTCGTTCCTTTGACTAACTTTTTTACGGTGTTCATCCTGTTGCTTCTCAACAATAATCGTGAACATTCCCCAAACAATCTTTGATAACCCCATAAAGGGCTTATACGTAGGTTACTCTGTAACGTGCCATAATTAGGAGCTATTCAATAAAATGGACTCGTTAACACTGCCAGTTTCTAACAGTAGTCTAACAGAAATGAGTGAAAACATATAGGATTCGCTGCTACTAGGACTCTAGAAAGTTGTGCGATGCGTCGTACCAATTTTTTTTCCAGTTTCAGGCTGCGAGGTCATGTCAACCGCTCCTTCTCTTTAAAAAGATGGTTCGGAATATTCTTTGACAAACATAATCGCTCAGTTTAAAGGCGTAACCGACACCCATATAATTAATTGCTGCAAGTGATACCTTGAATACTGTCACGTGTTACGTTACCTGCCCGTTTGAAAACTAGTAACCGTTTGTATCAATAAAGCCTCGTCACTTTTACCGTCTGAAAGACAAATATTAAGCTTACCGTCTGTGTGTGTGTAACATTTGAGTTGAATGGGAACGACCGGATGACTCGTTTACCTCAAACAAACTCGAAAAATGGAAGTTAGCGTCCGTTGTTCCTATTTATGCTTTGCCCGAGGTCGAGGAACGTTGCTACCAGCGATCTTTCTGCCGTTAGGCTTGCGTGTCCTAGTGCTTCAGAATGGGGTGTCGCCCTTCCTCCCTTGCTGCCCATTTCTGTTTATTTAGCTCCCTGCGGGAGGGAAGTTTTAATTATCGGAAGTAATCTAATAGGCGAGGGCGGTGCCCTGGTAAAATCCCAGTGTGTCTCTTCGCCTTAGTTTCAAGATTAACTTCTAATTATTCACCAGGGCGTTAAACAGAGCTGCAGAGAGGGAGTGGGAGTAAGACCCGTTGTGCCTTTTGGTAGAAGCAGATGAAAAAATTTACGAAGTATTCACTGTGGGGAACTGCAAGCCTTGAAATTATTTCTACTCTTCACTCAACAGTCGCGGAGATGAACAGTTTTTTTAAGTGACGCGCTCTTAACTAAAATGTGTCGGAAGATTTATTATTGTTTTGTTTGTTAGACAAAAAGCACATTCTTCGGGCGTAAAACGTGTACACGCTTGAGCGAAACCAGAATTTCTTATTTCATCATTCTGAAATTGGTCATCAGAAAAAAGGGTGTACAGGAAGTCATGTCATTTATCACACCCAGCTAAAAGTTGATATTTTATGGCGTACCGCCGCGGTGAGCACAGAACGTGTGAAGATTGACGTACTTCCGAGCTCATGAAACGCACTTGAACTTTTCATCGAGGCGATAAAAACAGTTCTTTCCGCGCCGAGATTTCTCAACATATCCGAGCGTGTAGATCTTCAGTGGTTTCGGCTTTGTCGGATTCAGCAACGTGGCCAGGGGCCTCTGGTTCTCCAAAACTGCTTTCTCTGCATTCCAAGCGGCTGACTTTTTTTGAAGGAAAAAGAATTGTCCCTGTCAGCGGTGGGTCGCAGAGGGCAAGAAGCTCACGGGTCTACGCGCCCATTTGAATTCTATTTAAGGAAGTTCTACGTGATGGGATTGCGAGGGCGCTGTCCTGCCGTTGATGTCACGGCCTCGAGGGTTCCACTGTGTCACCAGTTTTCGGAGCGTAATTTTTTTATATTGTGGTTGCCGTTTAGTTCGATGAACTAAATACGTATTTCGCGCAAATTGATAACAAAAAGGGCAGAAAGGTTTTTTTTTATTGGATACTCCGATGACTGAATTGTCACGGATAACCCACGGAACCGTACATTATTCACGAGTCGTCCTATTAATAAACCGATTCGTGACATTCAAAACTTTCAACGCCAAATTCGGATTTCTTGCCGCAATACGATTTCGCTGTTTATTATAAAACAGCTACTTTTGTGCCTATTTGCACACCAACGGCCTACCTCACCACTATCGACAGTTATCGAGCGTAATGACACGTACTTTTTTGGCATGATTGAGATAGGTTCCAATGACACTTCGCTAATATCTACTGAGTCTACTGACAAATTCGCGGTAAAACGAGTGAAAACTACCATCCAACTGCAATTAACTTCTTTTTTATATATTCCAATTCCGGCTGAACGGATGGATTAGTATTTCCAGGGCCAACGACGGACTTTCCCACGTGCGAGCTTCCTCAATAGTTCAGTAGGTTTTCCTGGATCCCCTTACCCTATCCCTTTTCTAACCCATCGCTTTGCCCCGTTGCTCCACAGTCAGACCCTAGACTACAGTCGCTCGTCTCTCGGTTGTATTCTAACACCAGTTCAACTGTCCATAGACTTGTAAGTATAAGTGCGACGTGGACTCTAATTTTTCTAATATATATTACTCTTATATATATTGCACTGAGCTCTGCCAACCACGTACTGTTTTTCTGTACGCTACAGTCAGCCCAGTCGCGTTCACTACTACTATTTCTTTCGCCCGGATTTACTCTCTCTATCACCCTCTCTCACTCTCTCTATCTCCCTCTCTCACTCTCTCTCTCTCTCTTTTTTTCGAGTTTTCGATAGTTTCCTGAACGTTGCCGATTTCAAATTTCAGTTCTTTTTGCTTAGTAGGTAGTGCTTTGTATTGTGCAGCAAGAACTGTTTCACTACGATTCACTTTAACAGTTTTCTGTGCGTTTTTAGTTGTCGATCTTCTAACTTTTGTTGAAAAGTAAACGTGGTGGCGGAGAGGTAAGCTGCCTTTTTTCTCGGCAAAGGTCACTTTGCTCTCGCGTTTCTGAAAACAGTGCAAAGGTTCTTTGAGCCGACACAGTTTCATTTGCGTTCTCTCATACTCTTTACCATGGCGAATAAATGTAAGTGGTGTTCCAAAGGCTTTGCGCATCATGCCTACAAACTACAATGTAACTCATGCGCTTCTCCTTTCCATCATAAGTGCGCAGGCATATCTAACGAAGACTTTCAGTCGATCAGATCGAAAATGGCGAGTGAAGAAAACAGTACTGGGCAACTGCACAATATTACCCCATCTACTCCTCTTAAAACAACTTTGCAAGCCCCGAAAATATCACAATCTGACAGTAGTGAAATTATCACTCAAATGAAAGCAATCAAAGCTGGCCTTATGCCACGTGAGCACACAAAATTTTAGTTGTATTTGAGATTGTTGTTTCTTAAAAAGCCTTCAATTTTATTTCTTGCCGAGTCGACCTTAGCAATGTTGAGCCAAAATCCTATTGAGCCAGGACCCTCTGAACCGCCGATACCAGTAACGCATTTTCGATAAAGCATTTGTAGCTAGTGAATATTCATCAAGTGGACTTTTTTCGATATGGGGTGTGGGGTGGGGGGCGTAAATTAATTCCAATATCATTCATAATAATGAACTCAAAAATCTCATTTCAATAACAAATTTGAAAGGGTAAAATTTTCAATCGAATTCAGTTCACTTAATTTATATTTGTACCGCAGGATGGGCCAGCAGAATTGAAGAACTCTTCGTGCTCTTTTCAGCAGCCTTTAAGATGCCTTTAGCGGGGTAGAATATCATGAATACATCTTCACTGCTTGAGTAAACATGATGAATGAAACATCGTTCTCTAATTCCAACGGGGATTGAATTTTTCGTTGCCTCTGCTGACTTAATTCGTTGTTGGCCTGAAGAGAGTTTTAGTGGTTCACTCGATTATCATAACGTCCTGTGGACGACCGATGACCACAGTTTTGAACCTTTTCTTCCTTTTGAGACGCGTAGGTGGTAAAGTCGTATGTACATTTACAGTGGGCCTTCGCCCAATTCTAACTTTGAATAAGTAGCAGTTTTCTAGCTAATCACCCAAAATATCTCCAACTCAAGATTTTACAAAAAATTCCGAACGTCTAAGTTAATGAATTGGATATATTTTTACAGCGCGATGAATTCCGAAAGTTTAGTGAGGGTTTTCGCTCCTAATTATTTCATTGCCGTTATTACGCTCGTTGGGCTACAAAATGGCTTTTTGTGAGAGCGGTAGTTGTTTGAAACTAATCACACGAAAGATGAAATTAAAATCGTTCAAGCCATTTTGGAGGAACAAAACTTAGGTTTTCCTCAAACCTTTATTTTGGCGAGTCATGTAACCTGAATAAATCACAATTTCGCAAGTTTCTTTACACTTCGGCTACTGTAAAGTTCTCGATCTGATGCTCTGAACGAACACGAAAGTTGACTGTCTATTACCATCATCGAAAATGGGGGAAAACTCGGAAAGAAGTGTGAATTTTACTCAGAATTCTGGATTCACGTAAATCAAGCGATAATGGTTGAATTGTTTATGCTCTGTTGAAGGTTTTCGACCGGTAAATATAGGGTGCCTACTCGCATGACTGAACTGTAATCAGTTGTCCGTGTTCGAACGATTCGTATTCGGGTTATCTTTCTACTGTCGGGTCTCTGACTGGTCTACGGAGCCATTCATCGTATCGTGGAGGAACGTTTGAGAACCTAAGTGAGGAAACGGAAGATAATGAGCTGTAAAAACCAATTTCGGGTGGCAGCTCACGCCATGTGTTTTCGGGAGCTCGCTATCCTTCGCAAAGGTGATCGGTACCTGTGGTTACTGAGTAAGCCCCCTGTAAGCCGATTTCCTATTATTGACGTCGTTTGGAATTATAATTTTCCTGAGAGTTCGTCAGTTGATATTTCCAGTACCGTTGAGCTGCGAGAAGTTTAATCCTTCTTATGTTGTTACTACCGCTAGGGTCAGAACATCAATGTCATTACCAAAACATCGACCTTTTCGTTTCTATGTTCGATGTTTTCGCTATCGGATTACATACTAATGATTTTGGAACATAGTCGTTTTCGGTTTTCTTTGCTGTAGGAAGTAGAAATTAAAGGTATGTAATCAACTGAATAATTTTTTGAGTTTTCTTGAGATCCTTACGTCTCAAGGGACAATTCCTGTGCTCTGATGGCTCTATAATGTTCTTGGTATACGTAGGGTTTTTTTAAATTAATTCCATCGCTTAAAACGGCACATTATGGTCCAAACGTTATTTTGACGAACTCTTCCTTTCTCCCTCCGCATTAAATTTTTATCGTCCTCGTTCTGTCGTTAACTTCACTAATTTTTAAATGATTTCCTTCATGTTGTTTTCTTGTAGTGTCGAACGCCGTAGTCATTTAGCTCCAACAATTACGGGCAAACGGAGCTCATCGTTGGATCGGTGGTCGAGAAAGGTGCGTGTCAATTGTGGCAGCTTCCCTCTCATTCTCCATTTACCAGTCTAGTTGGACATTTCTTTTGACGTCATACGGGTGTGGCTCGTTTCTAGCAATTTCTCTTAATTGGTAGCCCCCGATTAATTTCTATTTTTCGTCCCCCTTACCCCTCCTGGACCTGTTCTCCCAACTTCTAGAATGCTGAGTTTGGGTTCATTATTACCCGCAGTACAGCGACGAGAATGATACACGACGGGTTTATCTAACAAAGTTTCAATCAACTATCATTAAATACTTCGCTGAATTTCTTTGTATAATTTTGCAACTTGAGCATTTATCTGTGTGAGGTTTGAACGCGCTTTGTAGCGAATACAATTGGTACAAGTATCAAACCTGCCGAACTCGCTATTACGATTCAAACTTTATTTTGTCGCTTTCCCACGCCCCACGAAATGGCTTAAGTTTGTGTAATGTTGTGTGTTAACAATATTCAAGTTTTCATAGAATTTTTGCATTTCAGAAAAAGAGTTTTGTCGCTTACACGACTTTTGTGGACTGCTGCAAACAACTTAATAATAACGCAAAATTTTCGAGCAGTGAATGATCAAAATTTGGGCAAAAAAGATTTGATTGCACGGTTTTCTATATAAATAAGTGAGGAAACCATGCAACAGTTCCAACATAATACAACTAAGTTCACTCATTTCGTGGCTCTTGCTATAAAACCAATTTATTTGTCTTCATGTTTTACTTAAAGTTTGTAATGGTTTGCAGCGGGCTGCCGATGGTGGCAACACTGTTGCCGCCACCCGTGCAGTTTGCCGCTGTTTATAAAAGCGGAGGAGCCACATTTTCATCAGAATGGCTACCGACATTGCTTACGAATCTCTCCCATTTTTTAAGCCAGTGAACAAGTACTTAAAGTCCCTTAATATTGTGTGAAGTGAGGTAAGCGATTTCTTCCTAAAGACCTATTTTCTTCGAGATTGTTGATGACTGTCCCACTACCGCCGTTTTCCTAAGAATGAACATTTCATGGTGCTGTTGAGTGATTTGAAACTGTTTGTATAAATATCTGGTGCGTAGCAACACACGACTTTCCGCCACCCCTAAAGTTCGAACACCACCTACATAGTCGGGCGCTATATCTTCGTTCAACGCATTTTTACAGGAACATTTATAGATAACAAAATGTAGGGACTAGTAGCTGAGAGTACTCCGAAAGTTTGATCGAAATCGTTAGAGCCGTTTTTGAGAAAATTGGAATACCGATAAAATTATATTCGACAAATCTCCTTTTTTGTGTTAACATGGCTTATATCTCCGTTCAACATATATATACAGAAATAATTATAGAGAACGAAATGTTGGTATGGGTGACTAAAAGACACTCCATTAGGATTTATCACATCTGGTAAAGAAGTTACCCTGGAATTTACGGAAATGTTAGAAAAACGTTATTTTCGACACATTTTGATTTTTATCTCTGTTCAATGGACCGTCACAGGAACATTTATTGAGAAGAATATGTAGGTATCAACTATTTGAAAACATCCTGTGAGTTTGGTGGAAATCGCTGAAGCCGTTTTGCCAAAAAGCGTAAAAAACCTATTTTTGCTTCAGGGGCCCATACCTCCGTTCACCGTATTTTCATGGAGATATGTATGGAGAAGAAAAGTTAGGTATTGATTAGGAGAAGATAATTTGAAAGTTTAATCAAAATCGTTAGAGCCGTTTTCGAGAAAAAAGCGAAAAACCCTAGTTTTTGGTACATTTTCGTCCCCCCCCCCTTCCCATCGGCCGAAATCGTCCATAACCTTATTTTGGTGTCTACAAAAAATAACGAACAAAACAAAAAAAGAACCAACTCAATCGGATCAGCCGTTCGCCCGCAAATCGAACTACAGACACACACACACACAGACATACACACAGACATACACACAGACATACACACAGACATACACACGGACCTCTCTCCGAAATTAGGTTTTTTAGACTCAGTAGGGTCTGAAACGTAAAGATCTGAAGAAAACCCAACTTTTTTTTTTGGGCCGATTACTATACTTTCCTTCCCTTCGGGTAGCGGAAAGTAAAAAATAGTAGGAGCAGTTTTTGAGAAAAAAAATTGTTGTTCAAAAAAAAGTTTTGATCACTGTGATAAGTATAGTTATTTCAGTGCCCCGTGGTGATCTGTAGGTTAAATAACATATCACTTTGGAGTTTATTTGTTTCAACCTTCTTTCCCCAATCGCGTTCACTGGCACACACAGTCAATTTTCTCAAATTTAGTTTTTCCTCCTTGCAGAGCTAAGATCTAAAGTTAATTTAATTTCGAGGGGATTTACTTACTTCTTACTACGTAGGGCTAAAGAAATTAAAAACGGCCCTTTAGAATGTTGGAACGTGGAGCGATAAAATAACTTTTTTTTCCAGTCTGCCGTAAAACGATCTCTGATTCGTCAGCTACCAGCGGCTTCGGGCTGCGGAAAGAATATCCTCAATTGAGGTGATCGTTCTTTCAAGGACATTTTGACCTCAGGATTCTTTTCATCGTCCATATTCCACTTCTACACGGGGCCTTCCGTCGGTTGGGATTTGAAACGTCAGCGGGAATAACTTTCAGAGTCATTTTTGCTTCTTCGTCAAAAACCAGCCGATCAATTTCAGTTCACACGAAACGATTCGTGTCAGCCGTTTAAAATAGCATATTTACTTCTTACGTATCGCTTCCCAGGGGGCGCGTAAGGTATTGCAACCGCGCAATAAAAGTTGAGTCTTATTCAGATATTATCGTGTGAAGGCCAGCTGTGCCTAAAAAAAGTTACGTTTTCTTCGGATATTTACGTTTTGAGACCTACTGAATACGAAAAACCCAATTTTGGCGCGTAGTCTGAGTGTGTGGGTATTTTCGGGATAACAGCTGAACCAATTTATTGAGCTGGTCCTTTCCTTAGTTATGTATGGGAAAATGGTCTGTGCGTGTGTAAGTGTCTGTGAACGATTTTTAGAGAAAACCACCGTACCAAATCAGCTCAAACTTGATATCTCGCCCGCAGGTTACCATGGGACGCCAAAATAAGGGTATGATCAAAACACCAAATATTTTTTCTCAAAAACGGCTCTAACGATTTTGATTAAATTTCGTATATTGGTAGCTCCCAATATGCCAACTATACCATAAAATTCCCATTCATGGGAAAATGACGAGAGCAGCACAATAAATTACCAAAGCTTTCGACGTATTCGATTTTTTTTCGTAATTTTCGAAGGCGCTTTTTTCCTTCAATTCTTTCTCGTGAATCTCGCTCAATCTCAAAACAGTCGGAATGATAGTTGAATAAGCTACCTGTACGTTTAGAGTTTCTTAATGTTCATCAGTAGTGACCACAATATTTCCGGGTTGAAACTGACGTCGTTTAGCTGCCTGCCTTTTCCCGCAGTGTTTTCCTGAGAATTCCAGAACTGTTAGCACGAACCTTCTCAGAAAAATCAGTTGACTGTCCCATGAAAAATGGCGATTAAATGTTTCAAATATTAGAGGATGCCACATTTTTTAAAAAGCGGCTTCAACTATTTTTGTTGAACTAACAAAATGTAAACCGCCCTTTTTTGCGTAAATATCTCTAAAAATACAGTCGGCGAAGGAATACACGTGTCATGACAATATATAACAATCTACGTTAAGAAATTATTAATGTAGTGAGAATTTCGATCTCTGGGTTAATTTATTTGATTTTCGTTACTTTGTGGTTACTTTATACTATTTATGTATCTGTACCTTGAACAGATCGAATAATCGTTTATAATTGATAAGTAAAATGCTTGTACAGGTGTAAGAAATTCCGAGGGTATGTTAAATAGCGCAGTTTAATAAACAAATTAGTTCCTTCTCTGCTGTGAGTGTTATTTTATACATTTTGATTACGTGTACAGCCATTTTAAGAATACGAAGCGACACTCGGCATGGTTTATTTTAAATTGCCTCGGGTTTTCTGCTGTTGATGTTTTGTAATTTGTACTTGTTCCTTCAAAGCGATAAAAGCGACTCCACTGCCGCGTTAACGAGCGCGATCTTCCATTTGCGGTTTTCGCGTTTGAGAGCGAGTTATTTTCCAACAACTTTACGATTTCAGTTGATTTGATCTTCCACTTGTTGAACCAGTTGAGAATTTAGAATTACGCGAAGCCCTGGATCTACCCAAACAGGGTCAAATCAAAGGTAATGTTGATGTCTATACGCTGCCGTATGGTAATTCAAGGTTAGACCTCGGACGGACCGGTTAGCCCCGGTATCTTGAGTCGTTGTTACAATTCACGGCAAGCTTCTAAAAAAAGTGTGCGTGTCGCTATTGTAAATTTTGCGTTGGGGGCTACTCAACCGATTGAGCTCGTTTTTTATTCGTCTTTGTCTGCTACTCCAAAGATGCGAAAATGTGGTTATGAGCCACATGCAGCGATCGGAAAGAGGGAGCACGACTAAGTTGCATAACACTTTCTTCGAATGTCTCTCCTCCTATCACACACCTTGTCGTGTTATTTGGAACTGCCCACAAAAAGAAAAGAAAATCGTTGTAGTCGTTTTTGAGAAAAAACTGGTGTTTTGATCACTATGCTAAGTATAATTAGTTTTGGACCGATTTTTCTCGCAGAATTAAAAGGCGGTCCATGATGATTGCAGGTGAAACATGCTCTCGCGAACACACATAGACGATCCATACATCTTACCACAACAAAACTAATCAAAATTCTTGGAAACAAAACATTTGTTATTGCGATCCATAACGATAGTTTATTTCGGACCAATTTTGCTGTGCAGGCTCTTGTACAATTTCTCTGAATACAGAAGTTGCGATGATATTGACTACCGCATTCTCGAGTAGTACGTGTGGACTACTTCGCTTGTCCATATTTTACTGAATAAAAAGAGGTAATTTAATTATTGACCAATTTTTTAGAAAACGGGTTTCTGCTCAAAACGCTTTCCTTCCTACATATTTCAGTTCCACTTTGAGTTGACGTGCGGGTAGGTCCGCTCCTCTGATACATCACATCGTGCATGTTACCCTTCTTGTCCTCTGCATTCTTCACTTCTCAAGCTCACTCAATATTTCAGTATTTGTCGTTAATTTAGCCGAGCAGAGTGCAATGTGCGACTTCGTTGCGGAAATAGAGTTTTCACGTTTGTGTCATCTAGTTAAGTAGTCGTGAGCACCGTTATGACATGCGACGGATAGATTCCTTTCAAATCAACTGGCTGCCCCAGTAGCTCCCGTGTGATATGACACAATACTGAGGGCACGACCTGGCGATTTATGTGCATTCGTGTCTGCGCCGTGTAAACGTCTAATTACCTAATTAAATCTACCCTCAAAACCGAAGGACTTCACATCGTTTTGCACCTACTGAAGGTTGTAGGGTTAGTAAATTAGTAACGACCCTCTGAAGGATAAAGTCAACCATCCACCACTTGCACGTCGTTAAATGCGACCAAAAAGTATACGTCACTCAGATTACCCAACGACGTCGCCTTTACATGGAATGGTACATGGAACAAAACATGGTTGTAAGCCAACATACTTCAGATCCTACTATTGCCTCAGCGTTATATAAGATCTGTTTTGTTGTATACTCCTTGTAAATTATATTCTTGCCAAAAACCAACGTAGAGTAGCCACATCACTCCTCGTGTCATTTAACATTTATATTATTACGACTAAAGTGTGATCTGTAAAATACTTTTGAAGTATTGCGAAATTGAAAATTATTTTGTTTTGTCATTTTGGAAAGGATATGATAATACTCTATCTCTTCAAAGTCGCATTTTTGTTTTGCAACGGAATCGATTGTAAACTATAGTCATCATAGTGAGCCAAAACGTTTTTTCTCAAAAACAGCTGTAACGATTTCGATCGATTTGTTTGTGTAAGCAGTTCCAAAAAACTGAACGTCAACATACAATTTTCATATGTCCATGAATTAGGAGAGCAACAAAGTAAATGTAAAAAAATTATAAGCAATTTTAGTACAAATTAGCGCTACAACATCGAGAAGGCAAAAATGGAGTCGGTGTTCCAATAAGTTACCTATTCGACGGTTGTTTTAATGCTTGTACAAACTATTTAGTGACAATCCCAGAAATTCTTGAATTCGAACTGCTGTCTATCCACAGTTCTTTATAATTCTAGAAAGGTAAACGTGAACCTTACCGAAAAAAATCGTACTGATAGCCCCATTGTCAGTAGGTCATGACATATATACGGGCAACCTAATAAATTCCAGAACCTCGTGCACTTTCAGTTTCTATATACAAGTTTTACCAGGTTCTTCTAAACTGAATCAAAAACGGAATTGGGATATTCGCCAAAGATCTCAGAATTTACGTGGGATTGAGGAAAGTTATTTGATTCGCAGAGCCGTCAATTTTCAAAACGGATACATAACGATCACGATTGCTTAATTTGTTGATTTGCTTCTAACGGTTAATAACCCGGAACATCCTGTCATCCTAAAAAGGATAGGATAGTCAAAGAGGTCACATTCCCCTGATTAAATGATGACGAGAGGAGTGGGGTCAGCGGGTTTAGGCCGTTCCGAAGTCTTATGAATGGAGCCCCGTGTTGCTGTAAGACGTTCTCAGAAATTGATAGCAGGATTATCTTACGTTTCTATCTCTTCTAGTCACAGAGATCCCTCAGGCCTCCGGAGTGGTTCGCCCTGAGGAAGGAAACCTTCTTATTGACGGATTGACAAAGAACAGCGATTCCTACCGGTTGACTGTAAACCCACCGCGACGTTAATTAACTCCCATGAAATATTCACTAAAAGTGAACGTAAATTTCGGTTTGGAATCCACCGTTAACCGTAGTATCCATTTTCAATGAAGTGCCAACTTTGTCAAAAATGTTCGTTCCCCTGCTCGGTAGATTGAATCAAATGAGAAGAATACGTTTGATGGGCCCCGTCCGATTAGCACGATGAAGTACCGGAATTAATCAAGTCGCAGCGTGCACAATTGTTCCCAGATTGAAATATAAAGCCGAAATCTCGTTCAAGGCATATCTGACTGTTCGAGACAGGATGTAAAATCATTGAGACGAATGTTCTCTCAGCAATCCTCGTCGCTGAAGTTCTTGGCAGCTTTTTAGTTCCATTGAAATAAACTGCCGTTTATACTTGTGGTATCGGAGACGTACGTTCCCACGGCGTCACTGTCTCTGAAGTCCTAATTCACCAAACGATCGAATTAAATCCGTAAATACTACGTTTTATTATTGAAGGGACCGTAGTGAAGAGGTGTCGTTCGAGAAGGTCATCGGCCTCAGTTTTTCGAAAGCTCACCTCTCACAATTTTAGACAGGTTGGGGATGAGTTCCTCCTAATTATAATTTCGTCTCAGACTCTTCCTCGTGCGCTATTTTTGTACTGCCCTCTCGCTGCTGCGTTGTGAACCAGAAAAACAATAGAGACTTAACCGAGAAATCTTCGTTTCGTTAGGTCCGTTCTAACAAAGCACATGCCAATATAATATAAACTCTTGCGTTTCCAGGTATTAAGGTTCCGCGATTTGCACTAAACTTTCGTCGTAATTATTTTTAGCAAATTTTCATAAAAATCGGAAAAATACTATACTTAGAGTTCGACTTTTACCTGCTACTGCATATTTGAGTTTATTATTTATTAATATTTTTCATCGCTACTCATTAACAAGCAAAATACCGATTTCGTTTTTGTGAATTGTCGAAATTCGTTTCAACTTGGGCATGACCGAAAAATTGAAGCGGTGTTGGGCGCAAGAGTAGGAGAGATGTGAAGTTTAGTGCAGGGAAGAAAAGCTGACGGAGTAGATGAGTGAGAGGGAGAGGGAGAGAGCTGTTTGAGCTGAGGCAGGATAGAGATATCAGCATGAGAGAGTACAGAATTGATGCGTGTGGCTATCGATAAATGAACTAGTATAAAGGACGTGAGCTGAGAGCAAATGAGAGGCTCTGGGTGAGAGCTGAGAGTGTAACGCCGAAGAAGCTCGCAAATAATTTTTGAGAAGTGAGATGAGGGAAGAGGATGAAGAAAACCCCGCTGTAGAAATGTTAAGAGAGAAAATATGTTGTCGGGTCGGGTCATACCTTGCGTCAGCAGGGCGTTGAAATGTCAAACGAAGAACTTGATTGAAAGGGGACAGTGCGATTCAAGGATTGACGGCTAAATTTGAATGGCAGGGAAAGACACATTAATCATCCGTTAGTGCCATGATCAGCCAGACAAAGCGAAGTGTAGCGCGTATGTATGGTTTTGTTTCAAATGGGGACAAATCAATCGAACATCGATGATTTTTCACTTTTTTCTCCGTTTTAGAGATATGTGCGTTTCAAAAAAAGGTTAGCGAGAATCGTCTGGGCGTGTAAGCATGTCTGCAAACGCGATTGAGAGAGAACGGCTGAACCAAATCGACTCAACTTTCATATTTAGTCTATCGAACGCCAAAATAGGGGTATTAGCAAAATTGGTTCGAAACTAACTATATTTATCCGAGTGATCAAAACACCAATTTTTTTCTTCGAAATGCCTCCTACACTTTTGATTAATCATTTGTATGGATTTCCCAAATGATACAGTTGTACTGTAACATTTTGTTTTGTTCTATTTGCTAGGTGGCACCGGGAAAGCATTGCACCACAGCTGGGCCTATTGTGTGGGCGAGCATGAGCTTCTCCAAGCTCGTGTGGAGCTGGTGTTCTGTGGTGCGGCGTCCGCAATACGTCCCCACCATTCTCGCACAAAAAGCGAGGCAACCTTGAGGTCCATCTCCACAACCTCCTTCGGCCACTGATGATGAACCCCAAGCACTCTGAGGCGTGCTGCAGCCAGCCCCTCACACGTACACAGTACATGCTTCGCTATCTCCAGCTCCACCTCGCAGAATCTGCAATTCTGTACCTCAGACTTGTCAATCTTGGCCGGGTGGGACCTTAGTGGACCTGTTAACAGGCCGCATACCATCTGTATACTACTTCTCTCCAGACTGAGGATCTCTCTTGTTCGCTTGAAGAGTCTGACAAACAACCTTGAGTGCCGTTGGCCACGTACATCCCGCCCTGCACTTCTCCCACTTACCGATCTCCTTGATGAAGTGGCTCTTGGTGGTCCCTACTAAGGGCTCAGGTCCCACCAGGAAAGCGCAGATCCCTTTCTCGCCAGTTTATGGGCCTCCTCGTTCCCTTCTATTCCTGCATGACCTGGCACCCAACACAGCGTTAATGTGTTTTCCTTTGTCAAGGTCTTCAGGCCAGTCAGGCATTCCCAAACCAGCCCTGACGTGATGATATAGGAAGCAAGGGTCTTAGGTGCAGCCTGACTCTCCGACTTAATGTATATTCTTTTCCGGTTCAGACCCCTTCTCAGGAAGTGATGCATGCACACTGTCACAGTGAAGAGCACTGCTTGGAAACCTGTTGCCAGCGCACCCAGTAGTCTCACTGTCCGTATCCCCACAGATGCCTGCACCATCCCTCGCTGATCCATCTGTGGGCCCAGGCTCAAGAGGGAGACACCCCCTTCCCACCTGGATCTTTCATGGATTCGTACCCTGAAGCGAAACTCAAAGTTAAACTTAGTCTGTATCGAGTCCCTGACCTGCAGGGTGGGCCCCTCCGCACACACCTTATCCAAAATCAAGTGGTGCAGCGCCTTTCTTCCCTGCCTGACAAGACCCAATTCCAGCATACGAGCCGCCTATAGGTAGGCAGCTCTCTTCAGATGTATGTGAAGGGGTGCAAGACCTAGCAGGATCTCTAGCGCAGCCGTAGGGGCTGTCTGAATACAACCTATCACAGCCCTGTGCTGTAGTTTACTCAACTGCTGTTGCACAATCTTTTTCTCTGTCCTGCTCCACCAAACCAGGGCACCATAAGTGACCACTGACCTGCTCTGTACATTGTTCTGTAACATATTTATCACTAGGAAAATTGCCACAGCAACGCTATAAATAATTAAACGTTTCGACGAAATGCGGTTTTGCGGGTTTATTTAATGCTCGTAAATCCCACTTATATGACACTAGCATTCAAAACATTGCGTTGGTAGTCCTGTAAACTGCCTTCACGATGGTGGTTCAATAGCGGTCATAAAATAATTAGAAACACCTTAATAAATTGCGGAACAGTAAGCACAAAATGGTGTAGAACGTCCTCGTAAATTCGTATAAAGTGAAATATAGATTGATACGAACAACTGAATACATTACATATGGTGGAGGAACGTTGTGTCGAGCACGGTCATTAGTCATCGTTCGCTCAACTTATTTCTAACCCAATTTACTCACCATTTCAAATATAGCTCCGCACGGGTTTAAACCTGTGAGCTCCTAGTTACCGACCCTTTTAGGCCTCCGTAAATTTTGTGTTATGAAACAGCCATTTGGTCGTTCTACTCCTGAAGCTGGAGATAATGCCGGGTACCGGCTTGACACCTGGCGGGCTTGTCCCCTTGCCCGTTTTCAACCTTATCTTGAAATTTCCGGAGTTCTATCGCAGCTCCAGCGCCTAAGGGAGGGGTTTGAAAGGGAGAAGTACAATGAGGGAATTCTGCTGAGGGTAAGCTCAGTTACAATGTAAATGACTGAAACCTTTCGAAGTAGATAAGAGGAAAATGTTTTATTTTCGTTGACGCCGTTTTGGGTATTGCAACCGGAACTCATCGCGAATTATAACTAATTTTCAGACTACAATTAGAGCGGTACTCATCACCGTCACTTGAGTTGAGAGGGAAACTCAAGTGAAAGGCGATGCCCACTCAAGAGAATTTTGGTTTTCATAGAGCCGAATGAGTGATCGCTTAGGGGAAACTCAACTCGCCCAGACAAAAACCTGTGGGCAGGTCCCCAAGGACGGAGCTTGAACATAAAACAGGATTCATCATCAAATCTTCAACATTCTTCGAGTAGCGGAAAGTAATTCAGTCCCTTCGACAAAGTAGTGTAAAATGTGAATACCAGACTTGGGAGTAATAAGGTCAGGAAACCAAGGTTGGTATTCATTCATTGGCGTCCTATTTCGAAGTAATTGCGACACACCACACGCCTGCAGCTTTAATCAACAACTAGTCGACTCTGTTGCGGCTTTTGTTAGATCTCCCGCTCGTACGTGTTACTTTTATTAAGGTCAAACGCTTCAACGACGTCCGACCTCTCATTATTCGGCATATCTCTTTAGGGTTTCTCGTGTCCAACGATGCAGAGCGGTAGCTTCGTCGCGTGGGCAATACCCGTAAATAGTGTGATGTACACCTACTCTACCTTCAACATTATCCACGTAAATCTACCACAGTCTTACTGTTATTTTGAGCCAAATCGTTTCACCCATTTTTACTTCCCGCTACCCCAAAGGGAAAGGAAAGTATAGCAATCGTGTAAAAAAAAGTGGGTTTTCTACAGATCTTTACGTTTTGAGGCTACTGCGTCTAAAAAGCCTAATTACGGCGCGTGGTCCGAGTGTGTGTGTCTGTAGTTCGATTTGTGGGAGAACGGCATATCTGATTGAGCTGTTTTTTTGTTTTGTTTTGTTCGTTATTTTTTGTTGACACCAAAATAAGGTTATGAACGATTTCGGCCGATGGGAAGGGGGGCGGGGGACGAAAATGTACCAAAAAATAGCATTTTTCTCGAAAATGCTCTAACGATTTTGATTAAACTTTCAAATTATCTTTTGCTAATCAATACCTAACTTTTCTTCTCTATACATATCTCCATGAAAATACGGTGAACGGAGATATAGGCCTATGAAGCGAAAATAGGTTTTTTACGGTTTTTGTAAAACGACTTCAGCGAGTTTCACCAAACTCTCAGGATGTTTTCGTTTTTTCGAACATTTCCGTAAATTCTGGAGTAACTGCTTCACCAAATTCGATCAATCGTTCAGAGTGTTTTTTAGTCACCCATTCCCACATTTCGTTCTCTATAATTATTTCTGTATATATATGTTGAACGGAGTTATGAGCCAAGTTGACTTAGAAAAGGAGATTTGTCGAATATTAATTTATCGGTATTACAATTTTCTCAAAATCGAACTCTAACGATTTCAACCAAACTTACGGAGTACTCTCAGCTAACTAGTACGTACATTTTGTTCTCCATGAATGTTTCTGTACAAATGCGTTGAATGAAGATATAGCGCCCGTATATGTAGCTGGTGTTCGAACTTACGGGAGTGGCGGAAAGTTGTGTGTTGCTACGCTCGTTGTAAAGAGAAACACGTCTTACGTAGATTTGTCTAACTAGTAATTATAAAACAAACAAACTAAAAGTGGGATGTGCTGGGCATGCCACTAGGTTTACACTATGTTCTTGAGGTCGCTGAACACGAATTTGAGGTTAGAATTGTTCTATCACGTCACCGTTTTTCCCTGACCTCAAAAAATAGCTAAATCGACCAATCAAATTAGATAAATCGTAACTGTAACGTTCCATTTAAAATTTAAAAGCGATTTTCGGGTAAAGGTTTTCCGCAAACCTATCGGTAGATGTAATTCAATTCCTTTTTTCGGCCGATTTGTACGATTTAAATCGATTTCAGCTGTTTTTTGAGGTTAGGGACGAACTCT
Source organism: Pachypeltis micranthus (assembly GCA_020466155.1). Taxonomy (NCBI): domain Eukaryota; kingdom Metazoa; phylum Arthropoda; class Insecta; order Hemiptera; family Miridae; genus Pachypeltis; species Pachypeltis micranthus. Next base: position 17,286,305 of record CM035777.1, read on the forward strand.
GACGTATCGAAACTTCGTGTATGTACTGTTATAATATTGATTATACCAGACGATGTAAGAAAAATAGAAATTAACAATAATGCACAATTTAATTGTGGTTTTGTGGGTTGGGATAATTATTAAAGGCGCAGTAGGTCGAAACGAAAGAAACCTTCATTTCAAAAAAATGACGTTGACATAATTAGGAACAACCCAAGACAATTCGACCTGAAACTATTGCCGTCTATTGCTTTAACTACCTTTTCGCACAATGTTCCCACCTGTCAAAACCTCACCTAAAAAATCTCGACAGCCTCAAATTACCTGACCAGTAGCTACGCTATCTTATTTCTTCACTCTTATCAACAAACGACATTCGAAAAACGTGAAGTAATTCTACTCGCCGTAACAATGCGATGAGTAACTCCTAACCAAGCATTTTAAATATACACTCCGAGGCCATATGGGCACACGCGTCCTCTGCTCTGGTCCATCCGGCACTTGGTAAAGATCGAGTTGAGTTCCCATTTATCTTTCAGAGTTTCACGTTTCCAGTAGAAATTATTGAACGCGTTCTCTAACTATTGAATTAGAGGATAAATGTGAACAATTTCATGTGGCAAAAATGCTACTTTTAATCGTCAACGGGATTGACGTCTTGACAAAATGAGCGAGTAAAACCCTTCTGCCCTACGTGCCAGTGTTAAGGAATCTGTCAGCGTTGTATACAGAAGACCTCCTCGGGTTCATTCGATTGCTTAGAGCAGGTTTTCTCGACTTCGTTCAAAGTTATCTTTAGATTATTTTGGGTTTCCATGGAGCTGTGCAGACCGGCTCGATAAAAATTGTGTGATGCGTCGCATCTAATATTTTGCCCGTTGTGGTAACCAATTGCAGAGTTCACGGCGATGAGTTGCGCAATCCTCGTACAGCGCTCCCCTGGGTTCCGATATTTACCATCTATTATTTATTATTATTACGAGTTCACTGGCTTCGAACAACAGCTATTTTCTCTAAGGGAACCTGAAGAGGTAAGGTCAGAAACCTTAATTTGAAAACATTGAGCAACCTTAACAAAAGCCACCGAGAAAAGCTGATGTCAAACAAAACTGATTTTCGTTGATACACCCCGCTCTGGATTCGAGTTACTTGACGCAACGTTTTAATTGCTGAGCTCGTCGAAAATGGATCCTCAGTGAAAAATTTGCCCTCTTGCGTTTCGAACAACCTGCATCTATCACAAAAGCTTGATTTTTGTTTGCCAGACAAAAAAAAGGGGTACCAAGAATACGAAAAGGCTACAAAGGATAGAATAAACTCAGCTCGAGCAGAATTACGGATTTTGTGTTTGTTTTGCTGACGGGGAAAAACAAATAAAACCTGTCCTTTGGGAGTAACCGAAGAATGAAAGAACAGCAAGAAAATGTAAAGGAGAAGGTGTTTTCAATTGCAATAAGAATTCCAATAGTGCATTGCTCTTTCACTTGATGCTTGTGTAAGGTTATTTCTGTTAGCAGGATTTTTCCTGCACAATCCGATGTAAATAAAGTGCAACTTACAACTTCCCTCTGCCCCACGTGAATAGGAAATGTGGGTCGCCCGGACTACTAATCTTATATGTATTTCGCGCTGCTCATACTGCAATGTCTCAACGACCCGAAGTTGCATATTTGGACTTATGAAGGTTGACGAAACTCGATGGAAGGAGAAGGGGGTTGCTACTGAAACAACGACAATTGAGAGTTTAAAAAGTAGGCAGCAAAACCGGAAGCGCTTGGGGTTCCGGTATTTATTAGGTTGCATCTACTTATCTCATTACCTTCGCTAAACAATCAGGTAATTTATTTGGCTGTTTATTTCAATTTTAGTGGGCTTGTCAGTTATCTAGTCATCTTTGTTACAAAAAAAAGGTATTAGTTGTTTTGATCTCTGTAACTATATTGAGTTTGGCGCAAATTACTAATATAAATGCCGTGTTTGCTGTGTTGTCGTTGGTTATGTCATTTTCCCCGTTGTCCAAAGCACTGAAGCCTCGGAGTTCTTCCATCGATCATTTCTTTCTTATTTGCCTCAAACCGGCAATCCATCCTAACTATTGACTATGTCACCTGAATCGAGAATCGTTTGCCTCGGGCTTTACAAGTCCCAATCATCTTCCTCTTTTACCATGAGGCTAACTCTCTCACTCCATCTGTCACTTCTGGAGTAGCTCCCTAGTCCTGAGTTCCATCACGAACCCACGCTAAGAATGGAGACCTAACCCCAGTCGCGTGTGATTCCGAACTCTTGCTCTCTTGTTTCTTTTTTCACGTTAACCCATACTTTGATGTCAATACTGTACACTTTTCTCTCATCCACTTCACTTCTATTTCTTATTGTAATTCGATTCTCTGCACTCAATCAATTTAGCTCATAACCTTTGCTGAAGTGCCTCACATTGATGAGAAGCACACAGATACGCGGAACATGATTCTTTTCCTAATAAGGGTTTTTGTTGGTCTCGGAAGACTTCCAAAACGTCAAGATCCGGATAAAACATAAAGCGAATTGTTCAGTAATTTTTTCATTTGTCTCGCGAAGGTAAGGGAGGTAAATATTTTTACGTCGCATCGACACACACATTAGTTCTCTCTCGATTTCTCCAAATGCAGGGCTAACTCTGGCCGAGGAAATGAACCTTCTTCGAACATTCAGCTCCTATCCAATCTTCTTTTTCTTTAACTGGCTCTACACAGGTTTTTTTAAACTTCACGGATTAGTGAAAAGATTCTTACGAATGTCTAGGATTACTTACTGTAATGGAGGTATCGGATAAACGCAAAGTGAACAAAAAAACCAGTTTCTTCCATTAAGAGACCCCATAAAGCGGGAGAATGCGTCCATATTCATAAATGGAGTGTTTTCTCAAGTGGCCCTTAGAAGTGGGACGACGCGGTAATAGTGTGAAATGTTGGGATGAAAAACAAGACATCTCGATCTTTTTTTTTTCATCGCGTTCTCTTTTCTCGTGATGTTCCGTGCACTGACCACTCTGGTACACCAAACAGATTCAACGGTCGTTTGAAATGAATGTCGTTTTACCTATTTCGATTCTCACGAATGGTACACGGATAAAGCCGTACCTCAAAAGGTTGACAAAATTAAACGGATATGGAACGTTCGGGTGAGCGTACGAACGAACTAACGGAAGACCATAGGGATGGACCCTTCGCCATATTGGAGAGTCGTGTGATTGTCAGTCGTCTAAAGATGCTACCCAACGCCCAACAAAACTTCCAATCGGGCCAAATGGCCAAGTAAAGTAAAATATGTGCTAACATTAATTTTCTCCAAAATCATCGGCAATTTCTTGTGCTGCTATGGTCATTTTCTCACAAATGAAAATTTTTATCGTATTGTTGTGTCATTTGGAGTTGTCTATAAAAGATTTCGCTCATACCTTTATTTTGACATTCCATGGTAACCTGGGGGCTAGATATCAAGTTTGAGCTGATTTGGTTCATCTGTTTTCCCCCAAACGCACATACTGTGTATTGCACAATAGGAAGGGGTGAACTATCAAGGAACGCAAGAATTAGTTAGTGAATTGTAGATGACTGTAATGTTGGTAATTACACAGGTTGATAAGATGACGTTAATACATTTGAGATCACGGTGGTGAAAGTTCAGAATGAACGGAGACGCGACACTTTTCACTGAGCTTACACACGAGTGTTAATTCGGGTTAGCCCAACTGATGTAGCGCACAGGTTTTAGACGAAGGAGCTATTTAGACGCAATGAATCGAGACGGTGATGAGAGTCCACATATATCTGGGGTTGATAGGTAAGCGGGATCAGTGGGAAAGCACCGGATTGAGGAAGTCCTTCAACCTCGGCAGTGCCTAGGGGAGAAAACCCCGATCGTTGACCTAAGGTTTTCGGAACACACACACAAATACACGAACAGACAGACCATTTTCCGTTTTTCGGACTCAGTAGGACTCAAAACGTAAAACGCTGATCTTGAGTGATCTTCGTAAAGCCAGGGTTTATGTAAGTGTGTTGGGGTAAAATAAATGAGTTTGTACGGTCGTGAAAAAAAAAGTTCGTTCTTCCTCATTCGATAGAAATGGTAAAACGCCGATTTTGGCCGCTGGCTGCCCCGTGATTTAATAATTTAATCGTCAATTTATTCCGCCTAATCGTAGATTTCTAACGTCGTCGGTAATAACATCGACCCTTCTCCCGCCACCCCTCGTCCAACAAATGAAATCGCAGTTCAACTACTAAACGTTGGTTAAGAAGTTGGTTGAAATCGGCTTATTCCTACGCCTCGCCAGGATCCGATGAGGTCAGAAGAGGACGGCGAGGCACTTCATTGGCCTGGGAGGTCTAAAAGCCAACGGATTCAACCAACGCCACTCCCATGAACTCCTTGGCCGCTTTTCATCTGTCAGAACCGTGAGCATCCACTCACAGACCACGTGTTACCTATTAAAGAGAGAGCTCCGTACTTCATCATTCTTTATTGCGCAGATAACATCACGTGAATGGACCGGCAACCGGAAACTGAAGTCAAGTGAACTCGGTAGTCGTTTGATGTTTTGAGAAAATATGGTACCAATATATTATCTGGTCGGAGAGATCTGAAATAAGAGGAAGTAACTCGACAGAAAGGAAGATCGGTACGAAAGATTAACCGTTATGAAACGCCAAAGTGCCAATTTTACTACAACATTCGACCTTGACAAAAATTTGAATTTTCGTTCCGAAAATATCTGATGCGGTGCGTCACACAAAATTAGCCTTTCTCAATTACAGGGAAACACTGAAAAAGTTAGTTGAAGAGGAGACGGTACTTTAAACACCGGAAAATTTTATACTCGTAACATGATTAAACTGCTTAATGCTTAAAAATTGTGATGTTTTTTAAAATTGTTTTGTATGTATTACTGCCGATGTTCAACTATTCTAATCGTGTAAGTTGAGTTGCCCCCGCTTGTTTTCTCCGGAAAAAATCTAATTTTGGTGCGTTGTCTGCGTATGAGTCTGTAGTTCGATTTGCGAAAGAATTCGTTTTGTTCGTGATTTTTACTTTTCGCTTCCCGAAGGGAAGGAAAGTATAGTAATCGGGTCAAAAAAAATTGGGTTTTCTTCAGATCTTCACGTTTTGAGGCCTACTGAGTTCGAGGAGTTCGAGTTCGATTTGCGGGAGAACGGCTGATCCGATTGAGCTGATTCTTGTTTTGTTTTGTTTGTTATTTTTTGTAGACACCAAAATAAGGTTATGGACGATTTCGGCCGGTGGGAAGGGGGGCGGGGGGACGAAAATATACCAAAAACTAAGGTTTTTCGAATTTTTCTCGAAATCGGCTCTTTTGATTAAACTTTCAATACCTAACTTTTCTTCTCCATACATATCTCCATGAAAATACGGTGAACGGAGATATGGGCCCCTGAAGCAAAAATAGGTTTTTTACGCTTTTTGGCAAAACGACTTCAGCGATTTTCACCAAACTCACAGGATGTTTTCAAATAGTTAATACTTAATAGTTAATATTCTTACTAATAAATGTTCCTGTGACGGTCCATTAAACAGAGATAAAAATCAAAATGTGTCGAAAATAACGTTTTTTCGAACATTTCCGTAAATTCCAGGGTAACTTTTTCACCAGATGTGATAAATCCTAATGGAGTGTCTTTTAGTCACCCATACCAACATTTCGTTCTCGGTAATTACTTCTGTATATATATGTTGAACGGAGATATAAGCCAAGTTAACTCAGAAAAGGAGATTTGTCGAATATTAATTTATCGGTATTCCGATTGTCTCAAAAACGGCTCTAACGATTTCGATCAAACTTACGGAGTACTCTCAGCTAACTAGTCCCTATATTTTGTTCTCCATAAATGTTCCTGTAAAAATGCGTTGAACGAAGATATAGCACCCGCATACGTAGGTGGTGTTCGAAATTAAAGGGATTGCGGAAAGTTGTGTAGTGCTACGCACCGCTCGTTTAAAGACCTAAGAAGAACAAAGAAGGAGAACTAAGGTTGTGGACAATTTCCATCGGCGGGAAGGGGAGGGGGACTGAAATGTACCAAAACGGCTCTAACTATTTTGAATGAACTTTCGAATTATCTTTTAATAGTGGATAAGTCTTGTTCTTCGTAATTATTTTGACAGTATTCGATGAACGGAATATAGACCTATGAAGCAAAAATAACTTTTTTAAACTTTTCGGATGAAAGAAAAAAGCTCTGGGGGTGTTAAGCTCATAGGATGTCTTCAACTAGTCAATATTGTTCTCCATAAATGGAAGGTACCATAAATGGAGGTACGAAAATAGTGTTTTGTTGACGTTTTGGAGATTTTCACAGTGCATAAGTGAATTCGCTCAACCTGAGCTTTCAGTAGTTTATACCCGCGTATTTTCCCCCTCAGGTTACATCGGAAAGTGATATTTGCCTAAAATTGTTCAAATTCTCAAAAACGGTTCTAACGATGTTGACTAAAAGTTTGATTTACTTTCAGGTACCTAGTGCCTTCATTTTATTCTCTGTAACAGTTCCTATAGAAATGCGTTGACGAGCCCCCGCTCCCCTTTTCCTAATTATATATACCGCATTAGCGCAGTTTTGTCTCGCCCGTTCGCCTTTTCCTGCTTTAATGCTTTCCCCATTGCTCTCTTTGCGTTTATTTTTTGATATTACGGATAGGCGAATTAATACGATTTTGATCCACTTTTACGACGAAACTTTGCTCAACTCATACCGCTACTGTTAAGCTCGCCAGTATCAGTTATGCTAGTAAACGTTCCGAATCGCGAACCGAAGTTCCACGCAAATGTACCGGCGGCCGCTGTTCTGGGATTTTACCTTGAAATTTTTTGGCGGCAAGTTATGTGATGTTTCGCTTCAGATATTTCTTTCTCAAAAACGGGTGTAACGATTTCGATCAAATGTGTTTGTGAACAATCTCAAAACAGCTAGGTAATATGAGACATTTGTATAAGTGCTGGGCATGCGCCCGAGGCTTTGGAGAGGGTACCTAGCCTCGTGGCCCAAATCCCTCTCCTGCCAGCACCAGAATCTCCGGGGGGAATTTCCAACGGAACCACGGTCTCCAAGAGGCCAACCCATGGCTTCACAAATGGCAGCGCCACGCCCTAGAAGCTCCACACTACCGGCCACAGTAGCCCCTGTGACACCCATTCTATATGGCTGCACCTTGAGCAGCCTATGCACCTGAATGGGTAGTAGGCTCCGGTACCCGCACCTACGCTTTATCTCCGGGGGTTGGACTTGCCCCCGTACATCCCATGGAGAAGGGTGTCAGGCCGCCTTTAATCCCGGCCTGAACTGCGATCCCCAGTCCGACGTGCAAGGGCGGGCTACTTGATATTTGGCCGCCCTCGGCCGCGACCCACCCATCTCACTCTAACCTATCATTACTAACCTACTATCACACTCACATAATAAATACATTCAATCCTTATATACACTCAAACGTTTTCCCGAAGGTCCAGTGGCAGACTGCTCGATATTCGTCCCCCCTGGGACCTTCCCTACGCTACCTATTCCTACTAACACACACAAACACTAACACATACGTACACATTCACTCATATATACATTCAGCCCTTAAATACATTCACACTTGCAGTCCAGGGATGGGCTACTTGATATTCGACCATCCCTGGCACTGCCTACACACAACCACACACTGACACAAACACACAAACTAACAAATACCCTTTCTCCCGAGGCTCTGCGCACGTTCCCCCATAACCTATCCTCTTCCCTATCCCTTATCACCTTTTCCCCGAACCATTCGCACCATCCAAAACTCCCTTGATCCCTAACCATTGTCGTATCCCATTGCTTTCCAATTCCTATTACCTCATTCCTTACCCTATCCATTTCCTGCTGGTGGACCAGCTCACCACACTTTCACAGCCCTTCCATCACCAACCCGAGGCCACGGAGCTTCTCTCTGAAGTCGCCGTGGCCAGTGACGAGCTGTGCGGTGTAAAACCCGAATCCCATCCAGCGTGCCTCTATCCTTTCCCTGACGTTCGGCAGCCATGCGTATGTCCATCTTCCTTTGTCCCACCTTTCCTACCTCTAATCGATAAAGGTAATATGAGACAATTTGCACGCGAGGAAAAATAGCTACAGCAGCTTGATAGAATACAGGCATTTCGGACAAAACCGTTTTGTGGCCAACATTTGCCCGCCTTCGAATTATTTGCAGTATTTTATCTGCGATATTATTTCTTTATTCTACACGACGCGTGTCCGTAATGAAAAAACTAGTTTGGGTTGTTCGTATGAGGTGGACAAAAAATCAGTGATTAATTGGCAGAGCGATAAAAATCGCGGAACGTCTTTCCTGAGGTCTCCAACGGTCGTAATTATTCTATTTGAATGTAGTGAAGTTTCGTCATGTCCGTCATCGCCTTTAATTTGATGCATTAACCTCTTCTTTACATTTCCCCAATATTGAATAAACGCGTTTGCTGTAATTTACTGAGAAAGAATGTTGAGACGATTTATGTACCAACGCGCGCCTCAGGGAATTTGAATACACGAATGTTAATTATCAGCCGCAAACAACATCTGTAGCTCATGTGTTAACGTATAGTGCTAGAATTATTTCGCTACGCTATTTTTACCAACCAATTATCTACCGAAAACGTCAGTTTTGAACTAACGCGCGTTGGTCTCGGATTACGATGCGCGCTTGATTTGATTCTCAACGGAGATAATCCTCAGTGATTGGTGGCTGTCAGAATTAATTTTTCGGGGGGTTTGCTCTAACTGGCGTTATCCCTCCTACTTCTGTAGACGAAAGGCAGACACTGAAAGAAGCTAATGAACCCGTGAAGACGTTTTGAGAGTTTGTGATGAGCGGTCGCCGTCCTTTCACAAGATGAGTGAAGAACAGCTTTCCAACTTCAACCCACCAAAGAGGATTAAGTATTTATTATACAACCGCTTTTATAAGACCGGGTCAAGAGGACGTTCGTTTCTTCTGAACTAAACCCCGGGAATCGTTTCTAAAACCGCTTTTGAACATTAACTGGCCCAACTGCGCTAGATAAATCCGGGAGTAATTCGGATCGGTGACAAAAATCAACATCTTTCGCGCAGTTTTTAAAAATATCCCTCCTCAACATTAACTCGTTTTGCAGAAAGTACCGAGTTTTATGAAATGTTCTTTGTCGATTTTTAAGCATTGCCTGTTGCGTTGGAGTGAACGAGAGCGTCAGAGTGACGTATATTTGAACAACTTCGTTTGTGAATGCCGCGATAACACCCGCCGATTACAACCTCAAGGGCACCATAAATGATGTATAACCAAACTCAAAACTCGAGGGATTCTTCATTGGCGAGGAACCGCTTAACGACGTACTTTAAAGGGGGATTATACTTTCCCTTGACCCACTCAAAGCAACAATGGTAATTAACGTGAGGCCGCGTTAATTAAAACATCACAATTTATGAACCATTTATTACTTATCGCAACCCATACGGTGATTTCACGTGGTAAATATCTGGTGCGGCGCATCGCACCTCTTTCCTCAGCCCCCCGTCTGAGCGATTTTAACGGTTCAACTACTAATTCAATATATTTTTGACTCAGTTCACCTTAACTTGGTATAACATGCCTTCGCGTTAATTGATGTTTTTGGAGTGAAAAATACAGACCGAAAAAAAGTTTGAATTTAGATTTTAATAATTGTCCAAAATATGAAGACAGGAAGGAAGGCGCGAAGGATCCAGAGCACCTGAACGGTATTTTTTTGCTAAGCGGTAGAAACCTTTCAAGAATATCCTTCCAGTTGTTACCGGACGCGTGGGGGACGGATGTTGTACCTTTAAGAGGGACACGAGCGGAAAAGGAGTTTTTAAAAATCCCTAAAAAGCTTTAGCGCAGAACCTGACTACCGTCTTGCACCCCCGGACGAAACTGGAGCCAGACAAAAAGTCCTTCTTCCTGACAATCGACACTGTAGGCGCTGACGTGGATAAAGTCCCTAACAATTTGAGCTCCTTTTTTTTCAACCAAAACTGTTTGTCAGCGAACGTTTTGACCTACGTGACTTAGTTGACATGGAAGGGTTTCATGTGATCAGCTAATTGAGGTTCATTCAATATAAATTCACTGAAGCACACCTCGTTTACACGATGTGTATTTTTTAATGTAATTGTAAGGATTTTTAAATACTTCATTTACAAAACAACAACTCTTGTGAAAAATACTTAGTTTATATTTCGCTTGAGCAATCAGGTTGGCTTTACGGCCATCTGTTACATATTATCATAGAATTATGTCCATTTCTAACCGAATACTTCAATCAGATTTAACTGAGTTAAACCGATCGTTACTTACCGACCAAATTTGAATAAGTACTAAATAGCCACTTACCGCGAAAGAAATATTCAGCAGAAATAATTTTTCCTGTGGTCCTAAAAATATACCTCTATCGACTGCTACATTTACCTCTATTTTCTTGATGTTCCGCTCTATCTTGGCTAATATCTCTGTTCAACGGATAGTCATAGAAATAATTATAAAAACAAAATGTGGGTATTGGTAGCTGGAAGACACTCCGTTAGGTTGATCTAAACCCATTAACATTTACTGTGGGAAATTTAAAAACGTAACAAATCACGCACCTCGCAACAACTTTCCTGACCCCTACGTACATCAACAGGTTTTCATGGATTTATCCACTGATCCTATCAATATTTTACTCAATTCATTTGAACTTGGTAGAACTTATTGAGACGCCTCCTACTCATGCCACCACCGTTATTGAGTAATCAGTGCATTGGAGGTTCGTGAGATTATCAACATGATTTTTCCGAGATCAAGATCAAGATATTTTTAGTTTCAGAATCATCGGGTAAACACTGTGAGAGATAGTACTAAGTGAAACGGCGTTCGTTGCTGCTAATTATCTTATGAGCGTTGCACATACCTTAATTTTAATGTTTTATAATAACTTGCAGACTAAGTATCAAAGTTGAGCCTCTTTGGTTCCTTCGTTCACGGACACACTGACCCAATTTCAAGCTCTTGAAACGTGAAGACCTTGAGAAAACTCGAAACTTTGTGTTGAATTGATTACTTAACTTTACTTTCTATTACGTAGAGCAAAGGGAAATGAAAGTGTGTGTGTATGTGAGAGAGAAAATGGCAGAAAAATATCGGCTCAAATTTGATACTTAGCCAACAGGTCACCATGAGGCGCCAAAATAAGGATATAAGCGAAATCCACCCAAACGCCTTATTGCGACGTCCCCAGACACAGAGGGGTGTACTTCCACGATACAGAGATCTCATATAATCGACAATCCGATTAGGAGCCTTCACACCAAGGAGGTAATCATTCTCCAAAAGCTTTGGCTACGTTCAGCACAACAATATGCACTTAATTCTTCTTCTTCAGGGCCAGGGACAGAACTAACTCGTAAGAATTATAAGATTCTCAGCGGAACTGTCCAATAGCTGGAACGCACATGCTGCGCATGGACTGGGCTGTTGGTTGCCCTTGAAACGTAGAGAGCTTAAGGCAGATAATTTTTTTCTCTTCAGCCGACTACGTGACTTTCCTTTCTTTTACTGTTCGGCAGACTGAATTAGCTGGATCTGTGACCTCCACATCCGCACTTGCACCTAACGGTACTCTCAATCCTTTCGTTTGTACCTGCAGAAAGCCCTACTCCTCAAATATTCCCAAGTGACAACGGATTTCCCCTGTCTTGAACTTTCCCATCTATCTTTCCCACCCCTCAATTTTAGATTCCACTTCTCAACATACCGCTTCTTCCAAGTTAGTCACCCTTCAGCTCTCACAATACAGTCGTCTCCCAGTTCTCCCAACAATTCGTCTCTCAGCTCGCGCTACTCCCAACTCAACTCTATCTCTCTCTTTGTCCCTCTCCCTAAACTTAGTACTGCAAGGTTTCTTTCAACTGATTATTAAATTTTACTTTGCATTAACATTAACGTCCCTGTGGAAATGCGCGGAACGAAGACAGCGGCTGTATATCGTATCATTAAATTTATTCAGGCTCGAGGGAAGTTGTGTAATGCGTGATTTTTTTCATAGACTTTTACTGCCCGGTGGTTTGTCCGTGAAAGCTAACGTTTTATTAAGTTATTGTTTTTTTTTTCAGGTGAGTACATCTCTTGTAAGCCGGCTCTCCAATTGAAGAAAACAGATGTCTTTCTGGTACGTTATCTCTTTTTTTTTTTTAAACACAATGAGTCGTTATTTCAGTAACGGAACTCAGCAATCTACGAAAAGCGGCAGTTGAGGTTATTATCTCATTTTAAACTTCACTTTCTTGATCAAGTCTTGCTGTTAAAGTTGACATAAAACTCGCAATTTTTATTCGACGGTGATGTTCACATCTGAGTTCAATGATTATATCTCTTCGTAGTTTAGGGCCGTTGAATTTGTACGAACCGTTAGAAAGTTAATTAAAGTAGAAACAAATATAAAACTATTTTGATAAGCATTCGTAGATTTTACTCTACGCGTGTCCGTTAAATCTGTTAAATAAATGTGTGTCTGTCCGCCAAGTTGTTTGCCGAAGCTGAATTCGCAGAAGCGCCAAATGTGTCATTGGCCGTACTCCCGGGGGTCATGGCCGGGAATGTTATGCCCTCCCACTGAGATGAAAGGTTTTTGAGAGCCCCGAATATACGCTCTCGCCGAGCTCGCTTTCCTTGCACAGATCTGTTGCTCTGCGACACGTTTTAGAGTGTCATCGTCAAGAGAATTGACTTGATCAAGCTTACGTTTTGACGTTAAGCGTTAAGAAAATGTCATATCTTTACTTGGATACAGTTCAATGGATACCTCAGCACTTTTGTATTTTAACGTGTGATACTCGCGATGATCAATCAACTGCCGCATTCAATCAAGCTTGAAGATCTATTCTCAGAGTCATTCGTTTGGCACAGTCTCGAAAAGAAATATGTGGGATGTACCGATCGATGACAAACCACGCCAAATGCTCTCTAGCTGTACTCACCGTTGCTTTTTTGAATGAAGAAGATGATCGAATGACTATAATACTATTTGAGTCATAGTCCGTAAGAGCTTTGACCGGAACCGACTGATACAACTCTCTCCGAGGGTTCAGGAACTGTCATATTGATGAGTAAAGCCCGGAATTATATGCCAAGCAATCGCCCCAAATATGCAACAAGAAGTGGAAATATATGCAAAAGACCCCTAAATTCCTCAAAAATAAGCAAAACCTCCGTCATTATCCAGAAAATAATTGAACCTGTGGTATATGGGTAAGGTAGATGTGTGGCGTCATCTGTACCTCGAAGAAACGAAGTTCATGTAGTCCATTTGGATCCTAAATTAATTACATAGAATCAGCGATTCTATAATTGGTGACCCCGACGTGATGGTCGAGCGCTTGTTGTAATGCGACAGACGGGAGGCCTCGGCGGCGATTCTCTCGAAAATATCATTGACGAAGCTGTTCATGACACTCATCGCTTTCGAGGAGATACCGGTGTCAGGGTGGACCACCTGCTTGAGGACTTTGTTGATGTAGATGGTGTACGATTCCTTTCTCCTGCGCTTCTTCTCCTTATCGGCGATGTTCTTCTGGGCCTTGCCGGCCTTCTTCATAGCTTTCCCAGTAGCTTTAGGTGGCATGGTCAGTGGATTTGCCAATTCGGCTCACCGCTCACCATCACCACAGACCAAGGCCTCCAGTTTGAGTCAGCCTTCTTCACATCACTCTCTCGACTGCTGGGTATTCAGCGTATCAGGACAACCCCATACCATCCACAGTCCAACGGTTTAGTAGAGTGATGACATCGTACGCTCAAGGCCGCACTCATGTGCAACGTACAAACGCCCTGGCCAGAGCTCCTACCAGCAGTTTTACTTGGGCTCCGTACTGTCTACGAAGAAGACTTAAAAGCTTCTCCAGCTGAGATGCTCTTCGGTGCGCCACTACGCATACCAGGCGAATGTTTTGTGACAAATGACGCACCAGCGGACCCCCAGGTTTTCATTCACAAGCTCCGACAGCTCATCCAGACTGTCAAACCCACACCAACCGCACACCATACCAAGTCAAGGTTCTTTATACACAAAGACCTGGACACATTCAGCCACGTGTTCAAAAGGGTAGACTCCATTAAAAAAACCGCTGGAACAACCATACACGGGGCCACATGAGGTTGTCAGACGCCTGGGCAACAAAGTCTTCATCATCCGCATCAAAGGAGCCAACAAAGCAGTCTCTGTGGACATGCTGAAGCCTGCCTACCTGGAGCCCACTCACGACCAACTGCAAGCTGCTGCTACGCCACTACACGCCAGCCATCCTAAAAAAAACAGTTTCGTTCCATTCTCTTCCAGACAAAGTCACTGGAAAGGGGGTGGATGTGGCGTCATCGGTACCTTGAAGAAACGCACCTGCATAGGGCACTCAATTAACATCACGGACCACCAGGCGGCGTGCCAGTACCATCAGCCGGCGGCCGCTTCACAAGAGATCACAACTGTCCACTCCACGCCACATTCACTGATCTCAGGCTCTTTTCTTCCGACGCCCATTCCAGTTTCCGACATCAATTTGTTCTATCCGCGTTTCCCCTTTATCCTTTTGTCTCGTGTTCCCACTTTCTTTCTTCCTGTCGTTTGCTATAAACTATTTTTAACAAATAACAGGATACCTAGTTCATGTAGTCCATTTGAATCCTCAATTAATTACATAGATACAGCGATTCTATAGATGTAGCCAATCAAAGTTGGTACAGGTACTCAAGTCTTCACATCATTTAATCAAAATAAGTCTAATCAAAATCATCTTCATTAAATTGAACAATCATGTGCTACTCGAGATGCTCAGGAGCCTTCAACGCTGAAAATGGCCGTACTACGTCGAGATCGTTCGAAGCGGCAGTATCGTTAGGTTAGTGGTTAGGTGAAAATCCCATTTGCGAAGTGGAAATCTCCCTGGAAATGTTACCCTTGTCTCTGTACGTGGGACTCGTCGTTCACAGTGGGAACCCTTTACCTGAGCTTGTCCACCCGAACTTCAACCAACACTTTCAAACAAAAACCCCACGACATAGGGCTTTAAAAATGGGAACTTTTTGTGACGAACATGCTTTTTCCCTAATTTCCGGAAAATATACTTGTACTGTGCCCATTTTTGGAACAAATGCAGATTTCCAGAAAAATTTCAACATTATGGAAGAATATGTAAATTCAATTTTGAAATTTTGAACCGGATTTGGGTGGAAAGCATCCAGAACGTCGAACCCCAGCGATGCACAAGTGCAAATACGCGAAATTCCAGGCTGTATTGATGAGGAAACAGACCTGCTTTAGCCGGAACGAAATGTTCAATTACTTCCTGACCGTCACCAATGACCCTCACATTGGCCACGTTGAAAGACCAGTTTTTGTTTATTTGTGTCACGGGAAAGACCAATTTAGTCAATTTAATAGAAAAATTGACTACGCGGTGTAGCGACACTACGTTTCTACGAAAATCGTTATCGGAAACAAAATTAGGTTACTCGTTAGTTGACAGTATTCCATGAGTTTAAATAAAATCGTTAGAGCCCTTTTTGAAAAAAATCAGAAAAACGATCTTTTGTTTGGGTTTATATCCCCTTTTTTTACGGAAAAATGTGGGGAAGACATGTGAGGTTAATAAAATTCAGTTATGCGTTCACTGAAAACATGATTTTTGGCACATTTTGATTGGTTTCTCTGTTCAATGAACTGTTAGAGGAACATTTAAGGAGAAACTCTGGTGTGAATTCTTGAGAGCCAGTTAGGATGAATGAAAAGCTTTCTCTAGGACGTTTCGCTTAATTTATCATGTTACAATAAATTATAAGGAACTTATAGTTGAACATGAATTATTTTTGAAAAACGTACCTCGGGAAATTGCTAATAGTTTCTTAAAATAATGACATTCAGGGGAAAAAAAGAAAAGAAAACAAACATATCTTAGTAGTAAACAACGGAATCGACTAGTGTGGAAGGTTTTAACGAGGTTATCAGTAAAAAACAACATAGTGAAGAGATCAGAAAAAACTTAGAGTATGACAAAACATGGAATTATTCTTATTTCCTAGAAGTAGATGGGAGGTACAACTTAGGTGTACACGAAAGTTAGGTAAAATTGTTCATTAGGTTCGAATAAATTTTGCTAAGATTGGCAGTGTCAGTCCTTTTATTGCTCGCTTTTGGGGATTTGCTTACATATATCATTTCTTTATTTTACGTTTGAAGTGATGGCTTTCCCGGTCAAGAATCGTGGTTCTATATATATATATATATCGAGTTTCAACAGGATATTCGAAGCGAACAAAAGTTGATTTTCTAACTGATCAGTAGAAAATAAGTTGGACGTATCATCGTTAACTATTTGGAAACGAGGACATTGGGGGGGGTTCTCATTCGTCCGATAACTAGATTAGGATGACTCACTTGTCTCTGAAGTCTTCCTGGACACTGACGAATGTACCAACAAGACAAATGTCGTCCCAAAGCCATCCCGCGATGCTGTAACTTCACCACGCCAACTTCCCGTCAGTGGGAAAATCGGACGGACTGACCGTGAATGTGAAAATCTGCCCATTGGTTACTTCGCTTTTCTCCAGATCTCTCGACTTCTCCAGTCTGATGGCTCCAAACGCAGCACTTGAAGTACACTCAAGTTTCTTCGGTTCAGAAGCCAATGTTTCACTCACTTTCGTTTGGATTGGCTTGGCGATCGCCAAAAGGAGACATTTTATTCTTCCACGTTGCGAGAACACTCTCTTTACTGTCCTCAGCTCTGCTAGGTAGAAAGGAAACAGTACGAAGAACCTGAAGGTTTTGTGAACAGCTGAGGCACGCAGGTCACCTCGACTTGTAATGCTGCTTTTCGTGGTATTCGCCAGTTGCGGGGTTCAGCGGTCGATTTCCCTCGCCCCACGAGTCGCTGCAGCTTATGCTGAGCCTAATTATGCCACATTTGGACTACGCAGCGGTGGCCTCCAGGGAGCACGAAGCCAGCATGCAGTGTGTGTGGAATATGTTGAAGTCAGATTTGTGGCCTCTAATTGTGGAAATCGTGTATTGCTTTGTTTCTCCAGTATACCGCTTAGGAGAATTGCCACATGGTATGGAGTACACGATGCGGCTGCAGTTTTGGGTGACAATTCTTGATTTTGTATTTGAATACACCATGTTGTTGAGGATGTTTTTATTTTTACGCGCCATTTTACAACTGATTTGGTTTGTGAAAGATTTAGATGTTACATAGCAATTATTATAATTGTACTATTATTATTGTATAACTCTTAAGAATCCATACTAGAATTAACTCCTACAGTCAAAAACGACCCCACATCGCAATTTAAGGAGAAAAATAATAGGTATTGGCGGCCCCGTGAGTTGGGTACTGATCATTGGAAGAAAATTCGAAAGTTCCGCGCTTACGACCACGCGGCGTTACAGTGGTATGCTGTACCTCTGCCTCGTCCAACCCTCGGGATTCTATTGCCATTAGTCCCTATTTACGAGATGCACTGGTACACCCCTCTCACTCATTTTTCTCTCCGTCTCTTTCTTCGTTAATAATGAACTGCTCTTGTGGAACTTCAATTACTGGGAAGTGATGTCACGTTCCTGAGGTTATTTTTAACTCATTCAACAACTGGCCGCATCTAGTAATGTAAAGCCACATGTGTGCGTGCAGCTTCCTCCGACTCCGTGGTGTAGGCAGCCTTGTTGACACCACCTTCTCTATCTGTAGCTCTCATCCTATCCCTCGTTTTCTCCCTGAAGGGGCCTTTCAACCCCCTGCGACAAAAAATTCGAATGTGAATGCTTCAAGTCGGTAGACTTAGGAGAGGCTCCGGAAAAAAATTTCTGGTGCGAAACATCGCTCAACTTTCCTCAACCCCTTTGAATTCGATGAGATGGTGTATCTTCCTCCAACGCATTTCTGCGGACACGTTAATGGGTAACATAAATGTTAATTATTGGTTAGTTGAGACTACCCGGTAATATTTTATGTGCCTTATCTGTACGGGATAGGAAGTAAAGTTACGTAATCGGCTAAAGAAAAAAATGTTAATCTTTTATCAGATTCAATTAAGATCAATTTATGAAAACTCCCCTCAAAAAACGCTTCAACGATTTTTATTAAACTCACAGAGTGTCTTCAACTAGACCTGCATATCATTCATCATTAACCGTACCTGAATATTATTCTCAATTAATGTTGGACAAAGATATCAACCACTGGGTGTCAAAAAACTTGTTTTTTCCAACGTTTCCGTAATTTCTACAGGAAGTTAATGGACCTAACGGGATTGTCATTTAGCCACCTGCACTCTCGTTTTGTTCTGCACAATTATATTTGCTGCTGTACGTCGATCTGGGACGTGTGCCAAAATGAACCTGAAAATTAAATTTGGCGAAATATTAAGCGATCGTTTTCATAATTTCGACAAAAACTGCTGCAACAATTTTGATCAAACTTATGACGTGCTTTCAGCTAACCAGACGCTTAATTTTGTCCTCCATTGATGTTTCCGTAATGCGTTGAACGATGATAGAGCGCTCGTACATATAGCAGATCGTTGGTCTTACGGGAATCTATTTGTGTGTTGCTTAGCACCGAATATTCGTGTTAACAGTTCGAAACGACCGAACCTTCGTTCTTTCCTCATCGGAAATGGTGGGAGCAGCTCAATAAATGATCAAATCGTTCGTAAAAATCGATTTAGAAGTGTTTTCTTCTATAAATGTTTCATGAATATCACATTGTTAGTGCAATCAGCTCCTCGCACAATGGAAGCTTGATAGCGGTTATTAAATAATTATGAACTCCCAGAATTCAAACTACTGTAGTCGCTCATATATTTTTTGCGGTGTACTCCCTTCAATACTTAAATCTTAAACGCGAGTTTAGTGTAACATCTGTACAGATGAAGTAAACTGACGCCCTTGCAATACATGCATTTCTGTTTCGAGTGGCAAGAAATGAGGTAAACGGCGGATTTCGGGTCATAACTTAGGTTTATTCCTTTTAAAAAGTTGTTTGCACGTGTTCGTCAATCAAGCTCGGTAGACTTTGGGTTTCGGAGCGCCTTTCACCTACAAAAAAACCAGTCAACTGGAATGTTCCAGCCGGACAACATCAAGATCGTCGTAGTCCTCACTCGTGGGACGTGATTTGCTACTGGTCTCAAAACCCGTTGGCAGTTGAAACCGAAAGTCCGCCGGACTCGGACTAGCGACGACGTATGAAAGTAGACTTTTGGAGAAAAAAAAAAAAAACATCTTCCAAGCGGAGCGGAAAAAAGGAGGGCGTGTAGTTTTATAATTGGCGGCGAGACAACATCTGTTTGGAAGAGCTGCACGTCAACTCCCGCGGGGCTCATCAGAATCACATTTATTCGAGCTCCCGCTGTATTCTTCGCTCCCTTTTCCTGTGTCACCTCTATTTATCCCCGCATTGATGTGTATATGAACGGAGACTTCGCTAGACATTGACTTCTGGCTCGACGTCTATCGCGGCAATCAATCTGACAGAAGGCTCGACGCTCCTCCCCCGAGTTAACTGCCACTGAAACTTCCCTTTGTATGTTTACGTACTCCTGATCCCCCTTCCAAACCACTTCTCAACCAACCCCAAAATAACCGCTCCCATTATTTGTATTTATTTATTTTTTATTTTTTACTTCCCTCAGCCATTTGAAGTGGGAGCGAATGTTATGCAATCGGCTGAAAATAACACTGTTGTTTTTTCTTAGCGCATCCAAGTCTTACGTACAAACCTAATTATTGTTATCGGACCATCGAAACCCCGAAAAACGAAAATGTCTACTTTCCTTGGCTCTACGAGGTAAAAAGGAAAGTTATGTCATCGGCTGAAAAAAAAGTTTCAGTTCTTCACATCTACCCCTACTGAATCCTAAAACCCCTATTTGGGTGAATGCTGTGTGCGTGCCCGTGAACACGATTGAGATAAAACGACTGGGCTAAATCAGCTCAAACTTGATATAGAGCGCGCATGTTAACATGGGACGCTAAAATAAGAGTATCAACAAAATCTGCGAAAAACTAACCACAGTTAAACTCATTTCGTAGTGATCGAAATACCGAAATTTTTTTCTCAAAAATGGCTCAAACGATTTTGATTAAATTTCTCGCATAGAGACGACAATACAATGAAATTGTACGTGGGGAAATGACGAGAGCAGCAGAATAACCAAACGAACACGGATTATCAAACGTTTCGACGTAAATCGATTTTAGCGCAGTTTTTTTTCCGTATAAACGCGGTTCAAACTAAGATCTTCAGAAAAATTTACATGGCAGTCCAACCCCAGTACCCACGCTCATAAGATACGTAGTCTACTCCAGGAATTCCGGAATTTCAACCACTGTTTCACTTACTACCATTTTTAAAAGTGTCCCATAACCCTGGAAAAGTTATTTAAAAAAACATTTTTACAGGCTCATTCTTTCTCTGTGAACGAATTTCTCAATAATAGTCGGGGAAATTAGTACGAGCAGCACAGTAAATTCTGGGCTTTTAGGCGCTACCGCGTCCTGCCACCGCGAAGTGATGTTATACAAAGTTGAAAAAATATTTTAGATGAGTACACGAACACCAGCGAATTTATGTAAGGAAAGTTGTGTGATGAGGAGCATTCGTAATTTTTTCTCGCAGACGTCAGTCGTGATTTTGCCTACATTTTGTGTGTGACAGTTCCAGCAGTTGAACGGTCCTTTGAAATTTGTGTCTGTGGGGGAATCGCGAGAGATCAAAACAGTTCCGAAAATTGTGTTTTGATTTTTAGGCAGTTTACGAAGTAGGAAGAGAAATTAAGTTGCCCCCCCCCCCAAGTTGTTTAGTTTTCTTAAAATATTTACGTTTTAAAGGCGGCTGAGTCCGAAAAACGCCATTTGCGAAATTGGTCTGTGCGTCCGCGAATCATATTTAGCATGCACATCGCCACGAGACCTCAAAACAAGGCTCAAAAACAAAATTGGACCACAATGAACTATAGTTTTACAAAATCATGACTCACCTAGGAGGAGCAACTCAATAAGTTCTGGGACCTTAAGGGACCTTCAATACGGAACCTAGAAGCTAGGATCCCCATAAACTGAGGAAGGATTAGTTGGCTGGTGCGTAGTTTCACACTAGTTTCCTTATAATTCTAGCGAAAATACAGTTGAAAATCCCACGAATCGTGTACACCACGATCGCTCAGTACAGGCCGTGACATGAGTAAGAGCAATGAATTCTAGAATGCTACGCACTACCAGTTTGCCTGAAGGTTCGCGGATTTCGTATCAGCTGCGAGAAAAATTGGGGTAATTAGATCGTTGAGTTATGAAAAGATGCTGCTGGATGTTTGTAGGGTTGAAGAAAGTTGTATGAGGTGCGATCACACAAAATATTTTCCATTTGACAAAATGTCCAAGGCCGATTAATTTATTAATTTTTCCCCTACACAATGAAAATTGAACCGAAAGTCTTCGGTAGCGACAACCTCCTATAAATAATTCCTCAAATTCCTTACTTTTTTTCCCCCGTCTCAACCAAGAAAGGCTTAAGCGAACTCTATTTCCGTTCTTCATTGGGCTGTGTAGGTTTCTCAGCAACAGCTATATTGAGGTTTAAACAGTCGAGCTTGTTGAGACTACTCGGCGAGATTCCAAGTTGAACGAAATGCAGCTCACTCTTCTGTGAGGGGGGGACTTCTACAATAGAAAATTGGGCGCGACTTCTCGCCCAGCTTTCCTCAGCTCCACGTAACGTCTCGAATTAAAGGAAAAACATCGTGAAAAAATAGGTAACAATAACTAGTTGAATCGCTGAATTTTGCGTGTGTGTTCTTGGAACGAAAAGCTGAAGTGAACTAGTTTTCGATAATTAGTTTCCTGTAAATGCTGCTCTCCTGATTCCCCTTCTGATTTAATCTGGACAGTTATATTGAACAGTTTAACTTTAATCAACATTTTAAAGCAAGCACATTGCACTTTTTTTTTTGCAACAAAAAAATCTGAAAGTCGATTTGACAGTTTTTAATATTTACACTTTAATTTTTGCTTATAATGTAATTAAGTTATCTTCTATATTTATTTATCTATATATTTTGCCTTTCTAAATTTTATTTTCCATCGAACTTCGTCCAATATTACAAATCAGCAATAATCATGCGGCGTGTGTGTTTTCAATTGCGGAAGACGGAGGAGTTCCTAATTTGTTATCTATTATTTTCCTATAAATTTTTCCGCCTTTTAACGCTTATTCTGCCCCCGGGGTGTCCCCGGCAACCCGTTGAACGGATAATAACACCGATATGTACCTAAAAATGTGTTTTAACAACAAAAAAACGTGTTCACGTGGGTAACTGACGTTGGCTTCGACTTATCGATTCTTACAGGTAGTTCTCCATAAATGTTTATCTAACTATTCGTTGAACAGAAATATAGGCTAAAATATCCATTCAACTGATCTTACCTGGTTTTCATTTTGTTTGCTTGAGCTTTGTAGAATTTCGTTCTTAGCGCTTATGGTTCCCGAATTTATTAGGTTATAGTATGTCCTGACCTTTTTATTGAGTAATCATGGCTCATTTAATTTGTAGGACTAACAAGATAATTTTTCTAGAAATGATCGTGTTTATTACGTTTCAAGCTTTGAAACGTAAATATGTGAAAGAAACCCAACTTTTTTTTAAGCCGATTACATAACTTCGTTGGGCTAGTAAAAGAAAGAAAAATCTTATTAACAGTCTCGTAAGTTACCAATATGCTAATTACTCAATTAAAGTCCTGTCACAAGTAGAGGGAACCCAATAAATTCAGGATGTCAAGCCAGTTTCTACGTTATATAGAACAGGTCTGTTTTTTTAAATGAATATGACTGTTCTTGACTTCTCATGACCGAGTTATACCAGTCGAATTTCTGTATAGGACATTTAGTAAAGTTCGTACAAAATTAGATCCAAAGTTATTGAAATAAAAGAAAGCGCGATAATAATCCCCGAATTTACACGGGGCTGAGGAAAAGAGTGCGTTGCGTTACCCCTGATACATTTATGTGAAGCTAATCTCCATGCTACACTCTGGTTGTTTCATTCTTCATTTCACATGATTCCTACCCCTTTTGAAACCGTAACCGAATAAAAATAAAAAACGTTCTGGAGTAAACTTGCTTAAAATCAATTATCACAGTTTGCGTAGGATTTACAAGTGAGTTAACCAGAGGCAGAAAACTTCACAAAGAACTGAAACAAGGCAATCACTTTTTTTTAAGGGGCCCCCCCGCCTTATAATCTTCAAACACAGCCGACGTCTTAGAGGGAAAACAAGTTGGATGATGGGATGCGGCGATGGCCGAGAGGTAGGATTTGTAGAGAATACAGAATGAATGGTGGGGCTCGACTCTTGGGACACGTGTGCTGAGTGACATTCCCAGACCTGCCTCCCAGGCCCGGAACCAAGGAGCATTGTTCTCGACAAAAAAAAAAAAAAAAAAAGTACTCGCGCGCCGCATGAATTATGGATAAAGGAGCAGTACTGGTATACCGGGTAATTGTCATAAGGCCGGGAGGTAGGACCGTTGTCGCTGTTGAGCTGGAAACACAAACGAAAATTTACTACGCCCTTGTAAACGAAACTTGATTACTAACCACGTGATGACGTATAACGCGCAGACTAGTGTCGAAAATATGCCCCAAAAATTCTCAAAACAGTGCAATTTGCGCAAATTGTTGGAAAGTTGACTAAAGTGTTCATAACGTGTTGAGGAATTGAGTAAAGATCTCAAATGATTTTATTTTATTTACGTTTGATTGGTTTTTAAACTAGAGATCTGAAGAAAATTAAATTTTGTTTACAGCCGGTTACAAATGTTAACCTTAACGTTTTAACCTCGTACAGCTAAGGAAAGTTAAAAAAAAACCCTTGGGCTATCTGTGTGCGTGTTCACGTACATTGGCGCGATAACGACTAAGTTCGTTTTATATTCTGTTCAGGATTTTTGAAAGCACGAAAACAAATTTATGGGAAATTTCCTTTTTTCTACATATCGCCACAACGGTGTTGAATGAACTTTCAAGTTATCTTCTACTAACCAACATCTTACTTCCGATTCTATCTGTGAAAATTCGGTGAAGGAGATATAGGTCTATGAAGGCAAATGAGTTTTTCTGACTTTTTGAAAAACATGTCTTAACGATTTCATCATCTTTAGTTTGTCAACACCTGTATATTGTTCTCAATAAATGTTCCTCTGACCAAAAACTAGGGTTTTTCGCATTTTTCTCGAAAAAGGCTCTTACAATTTTGGCTAAACTTTCAAATTATCTTCTGCTAATCAATACCTAACTTTTCTTCTCCATACATATCTCCATGAAAATACGGTGAACGAAGATACAGGCCTATGAAGGAAAAATGGGTTTTTTACGCTTTTTGGCAAAACGGCTTACGGCTTCATCGGTTATCAACAAACTTTCAAGATGTTTTCGAATAGTTAATACCTACATATTGTTCTCAATAAATGTTTCTCTGACCGTCCATTGAGCAGAGATAAAAATGAAAATGTGTCGAAAATAATGTTTCATCGAAAATTTCCGAAAATTCCAGGGTAACTGCTCACCAGATGTGATAAATCTTATGGATTGTCTTCTAGCATTCTAAACCCTCATTTTGTTCTTAGCAAATATCTCTGTATCCATCTGTTGAACGGAGATATAAGCTAAGTTAACTCAGAAAAGGAGATTTGTCGAATATTAATTCATCGTTATTTTAATTTTCTCACAAACGCCTCAAACGATTTCGATCAAACTTACGGAGTACTCTCAGCTAACTAGTCCCTACATTTTGATCTCCATAAATGTTTCTGTAGAAATGCGTTGAATGAAGATGTAGCACCCACATATGCAGTTGGTGTTCGAACATGAAGGGATTGCGGAAAGTTGTGTGTTGCTACGCACCGCTCGTTTTTGAGGATATTTTGCATTTTCAGTTCCGCGTAATTGGCGAATTTCATAAATGGAAAGCAATTCGTACGATTTATAATTATTGTTCACATCAGGTTGGAATATGTTTTAAGTTAATTTTTTCAAGTTTATAAGTTTATATTTACGAATGAAGGAATACTCGATTATATTATTAATCTCACATTAATTCATACGTTATGGGATCAGAATAACTTAACGTGTTGATCATTGAATTGCTCATCTAGTTCGTCTAATTTAGTTATGTCTGAACCCTTTCGTTCACGAATATTGGAAATAAAGAGAGAATGATAAATTTAGGGCGAGGAAATAGAAGCCTCAGAGGGGCCATTCAGCGGGCTCAGAGTTCATCAGTCTGGGCGACAAAAAAGTAAATCTCTTGGGAAGATTGATTCAAAGAAGGAGGAAGCGGTTATTTGGGTATTATTTATCTATTATTAACCGTGGAATGGCACTCGCCGAATCCGGGAAAGCCTTCTCTGGAGCGTAGGCTACTTCGTACTGTTTGAACGGTCGCCAAGATCGTTTTAGACTTTCTCGAAGCTGAATCAATCATCGCTAGAATTTTCGAATGGAAAAATAGTTCCTTCCTTCATTTCCAAAGGAAACGTTTCTGCATTAAATTTGTTCTCATTCTATTTCTCATTTTATTCCCCATAAAAACTGTGGTTCTACCAGTTTTAATTAACGGCTTGGTTGTTATATTTCCTGTCACATTTCTGATGTCAATGCTTGTATGGCGTTGAGCCTTGGCATTCGTTTTTTTACAACGGACTTTAGGTTCTATTTTAATGGTATCACGCCAGTTTTGTCGTTCCTACTTTCCTTACATTTAATTTCCTCGGCCCCACGAACTGAGGCAGTTTTCTATAAATCTTGGCGTTTCGAAGGGTTCTGAGGCAAACATATTTTGTTGTGAGTACTCTCATCGTTGGCAGTTCATTTAAAACGTTTTTTGAAAATTCGGTTTGACAAAAATTTATCGGGTTCGGTCGTTCGTTAATTTGCCTCTTTCGAGGGGGCTTCCTCCGGGCGTTAACACGCGGACCAATCTACGGCCATTACGATCCTGGTTTTTGTTCGTTAATAAGTGGCCCTGAACAATAATTGCCACCTTCGCCTTTCTCCGATAACTTCCACCATTGGATTTCGATTTATGGTTCTCTACTCTTAACTCATGACCTATTAATTTCACGCTCGTCGCTCGTTAATTCTACAATCCCAATGCATCAACAGCTCTTCCTTGTGACCACAAAAAAAATTCTGGTTTCGGTTTAGTTACCGATAAGTGGGAGCTCGGAAAGGAAATGACGGAATAGCGCTTATGACTTTTCGAGCTTCGCGCTTATCTCTGGAATAGACTGAACTACGTCGTCTGTTCTGTTATCGGTGCTCACGCGACAGAAGTGTTGTTGAGCTACCTTGTAGTTCAAATACACTGACCGAAAAAACTGAATGTACGTGAGGCTGAGTTGTGTGATGCGCCTCACCAGAGATATTTATTCTCTACGCGTTTTATCTGTGAGTTTCTAACGGTAAACAGGTGCCTGCTCAAAAAAAAGTCATGAGCACAGCGTCATAGGAAATGTACGCTGGTTACTCAATATAAACCGGAATGTTCAGCTCTTCTAGTTTCGATATAGAATGCCAAGTTCTATGAAATTCGTATAAACTGACTGAACAAACTGATTGGGTTAGCGACTGCTTGGGATCCATAAAAGTTGTGGTCACGCCAGATATTTTTGCTTCCTGGTTGGTTGCTGTCCGCTATACGCGATTGAATTCATAGCCAACATTATATGGACGTTTCGGCTCTTTCGTTCTGTGTTTAGCCGTATGAAAGAACCAGCCAATGCCCTCACTCGCGGTAGTTTAGTAGTAAAACCTGCGAACTGATGACTCAGAATTATTTCTCGTCCCGCCAACCCAACGTCACGCGTGGATGTTGTAAGTGATAGGAACGTGCGCTTTCGACCGCGGTGTTTCAACCGCGAAGCTGACCTCAGAATGACGTCACGTGAAGTGATGACCGTGGAACGTTTAGATATGTTAAAAAATTCCTTTTTCGAGTTCAAGAAGAGGGTCACAAATTTACTTTCAGGGCCCGGAGACGCTCGATGACATAACTGCGGCCTTTGACGCTTTCGATGGAGGGTTTGGCAGTTCGCCCCGTCCTTACGACGGCGGTTTTAAAAAAAGCTGAAATTTAATGCAAAGTCTGTTTCTGTTCTCTGCCGCACCTCGGCTCCTCCTATTGGGCCTTCGGAGCCGGTTTTTAATCAAAAGTGCCGTTTGTGTTCTGGAATACCGACGACTTGACGTCACGTCACGTTTATATGCCAAAAAGGCGTGGGATATTACACGACCCCAAATTATAGTAATTACTAAATAATAATATAAGGAGCGTTTCGTACTTGAAACAATCAATTTACTGCTCAATCAGCTTGGTGGGGTGGTGACACAGCAATTTTCCACATGTGACGTAAGTACCACTTCGAAGTCTCAACTCTGATGAACTCGCTTAACTAATTTCTTCTCAGTCTGAAATGGTACGTATGCCTAGTAATAAAAAAGTTCATTGACCACTGCCCTCCTCATGAGCGAATTTTCATGGATCATTCCAGAACCAGCCACACACACGTATAAACAGACAGATCACTCAACTTCCCGCAGCCTTACGCGAATTCGGCAATTTTTATCACTCTGATCACCTTTCATTCAGTTTGTATGAGCTTACTTGAACTCAGCTCAACGTTCTGTGTAGAAACTGATAGTGATCAGGGTTCCGAAATTTATTCGGCTGCTCCTACTCATGCCCGAACGATTTTCGTATAACCAGTGCGTACGTAATTTTAAAGATTGTTAATTTTTATTTCTTTTCAAATGTTCATCTTTATACTAGTGAAGTTACAGAGGAAACGCTGTGAAAATGTTGGAAAATGAATTATTAACCTCCCCCCCCCCTCCACTCAACGTTTTTGGCCACCTCGACATTTTATAAATTTTGCACGTTTTGAAAACCAAATTGGTTCGTCAAAGTTGTTCAGCAGATTAACTGATTTACCTTAAGTTGTAAGAGATAAGAGTCTAATTACATTGTGGAACGCCTATCACCTTCCTGTCGAAGACAACAGCCTGAGTCCCAAAACTCAGCGCTTCAAGTCTCAACAGAAGGAATGCCCCCTAGAACACCGGATGCTATACTCGTAGAACCAACGACCAGCGCGTGATTCCGAGGGAAGAGAGGGTGATGAGAAGCGGTCTGGAATTTCGTGACATCTTTTCCAGTCAGAATTTTGGGCAGGTAGGTGAAGGCTGAACCGCGTTACAAACTACGCGAGCTAATACATTCGGTTCAACTCGCCAAATGGCGGCTTTTCCTTTTCCTAGGAGTACATTTGTTATCTTGACGGTTGAGCATAGTACAAATTCCAACGTCCCATGTAGATCACTTTTTCATCGGCTGACCTTCATAACCTGCTGTAGGCTTATTGGTTTAAGACCCTACTGAGTCCAAAGAACACTATTTGGGGAAATGGTCAGTGTGTGTGTCTGTGAACGATTTTTACAGAAAATGGCTGAACCAAATCAGCTCAAACTTTATCTCTAGCCTGCAGTTTACCATGAGACGCCAAAATAAGGATATGAGGAAATCTACCCAAAACACAAACTTTTTTTCTCAAGTTTTTTTGATTAAATTTCTTGTATGCACAGGAGCAAATGGCTCGATGATACCATAAAATTCTCATTCATGGGAAAATAACGAGAGTCGCACAATAAATTACCGATCATTTCGACCAAAATCGATTTTTGTGCGAGGTTCGAGAGCACGAATGGGGGAGGTTGAACTGAAAAATAAATGAACGTGGTGAGCGTGAGTGAGAACTGTATTGTTCATTAAATGAATAGTGATTTGCGTTTGAGTATGTAAGGGCGACACAAGAGGACTCGGAATACGCGTGAAATGGTTGCGCGGGAAACTAGATCAGAGAGAGTGAGCAGAGCTGTGCTTGTTCCAAAAGTTGATAGAGGAGTTGCCGTTGGAAAGAGCCGTGTGTTGTGGAGAGGAATGTAACAATTGAGGGGTGGGAAAAGGATATCTTGAAAAGTCCGGTGAAATCCGTTGTCATGCGGAAATAACTGAAGAACTGGGCTTTCCACAGGTACGAACAAAAAAGGGTTGAAATCAGGAAGGTGACCGTAGGGCCAGTGAGTGCGTTTGGAGGTCAAAAATCCTGCGCTGAACACTACCCGGTCTCACAGTTTTTACCCGATAATTAAGAAATGGTGAAAACGGTCATTCTATAAAAAAGTCAAGTAGACAACCTATTGAATCAGCTGTGAACTGATAGCTCAGTAATGGTTGCAGCACTAGTAGGAACAATTAACCCCCGAACCATAAGCACCTCCCGTTGTTATAAACCGAATAAAAAACAGATTTGATTTTTGCTGGAGGCCAAGAAAAGTTGTGGGATGCGTCGCACCAGATATTTTAATTCCTTTGCTAGCTGAAAATGCCAAACTTCAACCGGATCCTCCTGCCAATGTGTTTTTCAGCAATAAAACCCCGAGTGTACTTAACCCATATATTCGAGAACTCAGCTCATTACGTGCAATAAAATTGAATTTGTGAAATACACATGACACGAGGTTTTCTAACTACGGTCTTTAGTTGGCTTACTCATATTTACGTAACATTTCATAAAGTTTTTGTCAAGAAACTTCCGCGAACTACAACGTCATTGTCGATGAAAGTCAAAATAGAGTTAAAATATGGTTGTTTTGAACGCGCGCGATAATTTTATTAGAAATGTACGAGGATATAAAAACTGTTGACGTACACTGTAAAAAATTTCTTATGCAGTAGATTATGGCGTTCTTTGTGAATGAAACCGACTTGAATGCCTTGAAAGAGAAATACGATTCCTTCCATGGAACGTTACCAGCATTTTCTTCCTAGTTTGTCAGTTAATTTATGCAAACCCGCTTGGCAAAGCCTTCACGGTTCATTCTTGAATACTGAAGGCTGAAACGGAATGTGGTTTTAATATCCTTCGCTGAGCTACTAATGAAATTACTGACATCTAGTGCACTCCGCTAACGCATTGAACTCGATTTACTTAGCGTATACATTTTTTTATCCGGAAAGATTGGCATTTAATGTAGGCCTCGAGCTGTTCGACGTCTTTTTTTCAGTTACATTATTTTACAATTATTAAAGTTGATTGAGCTATACGTTATTTTATTGAAACAATAAATATGAAAGGCCTTCAAGGCTCAGTTACGGGACACTAAAATGTTGGTGGGGGTCGATGAAAAAATATATGGTTTGGAAAACCGCACAACTTTCCTCCACTGTTCCAAATTATATGATAAACGATAAAAACGGGGCCTTCGTTCAACGCATTCAAACGGAAACATTTATACAGGACAAAATTTAGGTGCTAGTTAGTTGGAAATACTCCATCAGTTTGTATGAATGATTAAATAAGCCGAGGTACTGCGCTCTTTGCGTACAATTGCGAGTTGATCACAAACAATCATGAAATAACTGCCTGCGTCATTAAACGAGAGCTTAAGGAGTCAACTGTAAAATAAATAAATAAGCGATGCCAACAAGAAGGCTTTTAGACCTTTGAGGGGCTTGAAAGTGCTACGTAAAGGCAAACAAAGGCCTTAGCGATCAATCATCGAAGGCCTTTTCCTTTCTTCTCTCGAAAGTAGGAACACTTGATAACTGGCAACTCATCCCGACGAGCCTCTTTTTATCCTCCATCAGAATTTGCTTTGAACCTCACAATCCTCATTCGTCTCAGGATTTATGAAGCGGGAGTGAGTTTAAGTCATAATAAGTGACAATGAAGACACCTGATCTGCGTGATATTCACTTTCCTTAGTTCCGCGCAAAAGGAAGAGCAGTTACGTAATCAGCTTTTTTTAAAAAGTTCTGAATTTTCTTCCGATCTTTTCATTTTAAGGGCTTCCGAGTTCGAAAAACGCCGTTTGGGAAAATTGTCTTTGTGTTTGTCTGTCTGTAAGAACAATTGTGAGAGAAAACTACTGCTCCGAGCCACATTGAATATTTAGACTACCGATCACTAGAGGACGCGAAAATAATCGTGTGAGCGATTCCAGTTTAAAACTAACTATAGCTATCATAGTGATCAAAACACCAAATAATTTTTACTTTCCTTGGCTCTACAACGTAGAAAGGAAAGTTATGTAATCGGCTGAAAATTTTGTGTGTGTTTTCTTCAGGTCTCTACGTTTCAGACCCTCCTGAGTCCGAAAAACGCTACTTGGGGAAATGGTCTGTGTGTGTGTCTGTGAAAGATTTTTAGAGAAAATGACCGTATCAAATCAGCTCAAACTTGATACCTAGCCCGCAGGTTACCAAGGGACGCCAAAATAAGGGTATGAACAAAATCCACCGAAAGTTAATTATAGTTATCATAGTGATCAAAACAACACATTTTTTTTTCTAAAAAACGGCTCTAACGATTTTGATTACATTTTTTATATTAGTAGCTCCCAATATGGCAACTATACCATAAAATTCCCATTCGTGGGAAAATGACGAGAGCAGCACAATAAATTATCCAAATTTTCAACGAAAAGCGTTATTAGCGCGGGTTTTTCCTTATAAACTCCGCTGGAATGGTAGTAGAATGTTAAAAAAAATTGATACTGTAGTTCAATCCAATACCTAAGGGGTGAGTGTTTAAAAATGCTCATGAGATACATGGGGCTCACTCCAGAAATTCCTGAATTTCAACTACCGCCGTTTCGCTTAGTACCAGTTTTAAACATTAACTACCCAATAACTCTGCAAAAGTAATTACTATCCTTCTTCAAAAAATTTGTGTTTACAGCCTCATTAATTATCTGTGTACCAATTGCTCAATAATGGTCCTGGAATGAGTACGAGCAGCACAATAAATTCCGGAACTGTAAGCGCTACCGCTTCCTGCTGCTGTAAAGTGTTGTTTGACCAAGTTCAAATTTACTGAGCGGTGAATGAATTTATTAAGTAGAAAAAAAGCCATGTACACGAGTGAATTGACGTAGAGCTAAGGACAGTTGTGTGTTGCAACGCACCAGATATTTTTCTCAAAAACTACTCGAACGATTTTGATTACGTTGTGTGTATGTACAGGTTCAAACAAGGCAAAGTTTCGATAAAATTCTTATCCATTGAAAAACGACGAGAGGAATACAATAAATTATTGAGCGTATTAAAAAATGCCCAGTTTTTTCGTTGTAAGTAATAATAACGCGATAATAGCGTTGCCAGAGTGATAGTCCAATAAGCTACGTGCACGAAGAATGTTTAATAGTGATCATTCGATAGCCAAGAGCCACCGCAGAAATTCGTGAGTCGTTGAATGTACGTGGGGCTGCGGAAAGTCAGTGAGCATTGCAGTTAAATAAATTTCTGTTAAAGCCCCGTGAAGATGGATATAGTTGTAATAAGCAAAAAGACGTTTCTTATGCTTCATTAATATTCCGTAAATAACGTATATTCTAATTTCGGTTTTGTGGACTCATTAGTTGAGTTGGCACCTCAGTTAATAATTAACTTACCGGTAAGAAGAAATAGTGTTGTACTGTTTAAATCTGCAGTGTTCCATAAATTATTTCTTCGTAGCGATCTAAAGTATTTTCGATGTAAGGAAAATATCGGAGACAGGAATAACGTTAAATTCTCTGGTGAGTGGTTTCTAAAAGCCCCCTCGTCCGCTGTTCACCAACGTAACAGTCGTGATGCTCATATCCGAGCAACTTCAGCGAGGGCTGGGGTTCGACCCGACTCGGAGGATCTTCCGCGAATCTTTCACGCCCCTATCGAGTTTGAAAGATTAGAACGGCAATTAGCGGCCCATAATTATTCTCCATTGATTG
The DNA here is from genome assembly GCA_020466155.1 of Pachypeltis micranthus. Classification (NCBI taxonomy): domain Eukaryota; kingdom Metazoa; phylum Arthropoda; class Insecta; order Hemiptera; family Miridae; genus Pachypeltis; species Pachypeltis micranthus. Next base: position 17,319,221 of record CM035777.1, read on the forward strand.
GCGGTATCATTGTTCAAGTTTGAATGAAGTATAGCGAGGCGTGGCCACCTCGTGTTTTATCATCCCGTGAGATCCGTTGGCGTGTGTACCGGAATTTCTCGCTAGCAACATGCGGAACCTTTCAGACCACAATGAGGCCTTAGAGATTGATTGATTGAAGAACTTTATTTTACCATCATGGGAAGTTAGTGCTATGCAGTCCTCTGTTCCCCTTCCCCTGAAGACTTACTACACAAACACTACCTCTGAGAGTCTTATATTATATGACTGCCAATCAAAAATAATCTTCACGCCACTCTTTATATTTAAACTAAACTCATCAACGTTCATGCCAAATAAAATACATGCATTCCTATCAATTATAACACCCACCCTGGTGAAAGAACCCCAGCCAGCCCCAAGCTCAACCTACCAACAGACCTCCCTCCGACCCGACCTTCAGAGCGTTAACCCGTGGGAGGTCCTGAGACGGCCCTGAAAATCAATAGTAAGACAAAAAACTCATGACACTGAAATCATAAAATAAATTGGTTAAGTAAACACAAATTCATAAATGAAATAACTCAGCCCCAGCCTCCTCCTATTCCGCCACCTCGGGGCTGGCTGAGGCCACCGATTTACTCGCTGTCGTTCATACACGCTATCATACTGAACTACTGCTGAATTTGAGAAGGGTGAGTACAGGTATATTCCTCCCCTTCTCAGCAGCGACATTCCTAACCGCAACTATAGACAACACATATTATAACAATGCAATACGCATTAAATTTAACTTGAATAACACTGAACAGTAAATATGTAACTACATGTAATTAATATATTCTGTATTAAAAAGAGTGAACACGACTTACATACGTTTCTAGATAGATAAATACTGCAAGTATTAATTTACTAAACAAACTTTGTGCACGTTTCGCTATCGTAATCTGCATAAAATATTATTATGTTAATAATCTTTCTCTATATTTGTCTTTAAACGTCTCCAATTTCTGCGTTAGATCAAATTCTTCCTTAAGGCATTTATTGACAAAAGTTATACATTTACACTCGTTTATAAATTATACCTAAATGCTACAACCCCTCTAAGAGAACTTGTGTAGGGGTTGGAGTAGAATACAAAAAAAAATCATACAAAAACCCTAAAGAAAAAAAAAAAAAACTAAATACAAGATCGCTTCTTTAATGTAAACAAAGTTTCCATACCTTAATCAGAAAAATCCATAAGTTTTTATTTTTTACTTTAAATTAACTAATTTTTCTTTTTAATTCTAATTTGAACCTCTTCAAGCTAATCAACTGTACCTGGTCCACAAGCTTTTCATCATTGAAAATAGTATAGCCTCAACAGTCGAAACTTCCAAGACCTGCTGTTGTCATCCTTCTGGGAATCTCTTCTTGTATTTTGTCTGCCAATCTGGTAATACTTCTATTTCTTTTATGAGTTCAAGGTTATCATTAAATGGTTTAGCTCACTGCACAATGAAGGATCTCGCAAGCATCGACGTATGTCTGGGTATTCTCAGAGTTTTGTTCCTGCTGCGAGTATCGTGAAGCAGTGAAGCTTCGGGTTAAAAACAAAATTGTTTGATAAGCCTTACCGGCTTTTTCAAAACCAAGGAGTTTATTATTGAAGAGCGGGTATTAACGTTATGTCTTTAGTTGCGTTGGATGAACAAGGTGTTCCGCACGTCATCATAGACTCATCTACGGGGTGCTATCTTTCCCCTAGCATAGAAAATGGAGTATCGGAGGAGGTGAGCCATTCTGAACAAATCATATTGATAATGTTTCTTCGTCAATTTTAGTTATCTTCTTTCAATTGACTCTCAGAGGAATATTTATAAGGATACACGAGGATATATGTATACAAAGTATTGAAAAGTTGAAGATGATTTGTGATTTGCGTCTAAATTGTCACTGCGGTTTTCGGAACGGTTACAAAAAACCTTTTTTGCTTCGTAGGCCTTCTTCACTTGATGAATTTTCTAAGATATTTTAATCCGAACAAAAGTTAAGCATTAAACGCGGTGTAAGCTCAAACAAAATTAATTCCACCATGTTTGAGACAGATGCAAAATGTTTTTTGGGATTTTGTTTGTTTTGGTTTCCTTTCCTTCTTAGATAAAAGCTGCTCATAACCTGTTTTCGCTCTTCCCAAACAATATTAAGAAAGTAGGAAAAAACGAACCCACTCGGTTTAGCAGTTCTCTCACTGAGCAAAGAGATTGTACAGTTACAAACACAGGGTTTTCCGATTCAGGAGTCCTCGAGGGAGCTTGAAACTGCGAAGAAAATAAACGTGGTGGGTTTGAGTGGGGACTGTATTACACTTGACAGAAATAGCGATATCCGGTTGAGTATGAGTGTATAAACGCGCACAAGGGACTCTCAATACGTGTGAAACTAGTTGTGAGACAATATGTAGAAGAGAGAGATGAAGTTGAGTTGTGAGTAGCGCGAGACTTGAGAGACGACTGTATCGCGAGAGTGAAGGATGACAGAGTTGAAGGAGCTGTTTGTTGTGAAGAGGAATCTAAATTTCAGGGGTGGTAAAGATAGATGGGAAAGTCCAGGACGGGGGAAATTGGAAATAACAGTAGATGGTGGCTCTATATGTAACAAAAGGGGCTTGAGGAAGGTGTTTGGGGAAACAATGACTTTCCTGTAGAGCTAAGGCGGACATTTTGGAGGTCAAAGACCCAACTAATTCGGCCTGCCGAAAAATATGAATGAAACTAAAAAATTCTACGTTGTCCGGTTGAGGCAGCATTTTCCGAATATTCACTGTCAAACGAATTTGTTCAATTGTCCTGTTCAGAGGGAGAGAATTTGCTCGTCACACCTCTTCGATAAATTTCTCACGGATCGTCTCCTATTTCTACTTTCAATACGACTTTTTAACGTTTTTCAATCCAACCGACTCAAGTCCGGATCCGCGTGGGTGGTGAGTTGTTCTTGTAAACCGATCTTGTGTCGACTATGTTGTTTTCCCTCGACTGTTATCATCGCCCGTTTCTTCCCCTTCGTCTCCCGAAACCCCAGCGTATTTCACTCACTTTTTGTGACGGCTTCTTTTTTTTTGTGGGGGTTTTGATGTGAGATGAGAAGGCGGGCCTTTTCTCCTCTGAAGCTGACGGAGTTGAAGATGGAAGACTCACGTCTGACCCCACGCACGGCACTTCGGTAGGTTGTACTTGGCGGCTTGAGAGTTAATGTGAACTAATGATATCCCTTCCTTATATTCTGTTTTTTTTTTCCTCAACATTCAGCCCCTTCATGAATATAAAACCTTGCCCGTCTAATTAAGCGATCAAAGAAGTTCCGTTGAATGGCGGGAGGAAGGGGGGGTATTAAAAAGGTTTTCATCTATTCAACTACTACAATGTTTGTGTTATTTCTATTGTCAGAGGAGCGATCAACACGACTAAGCCTATTTCAACGTACACTCAACGATTTGTGTCTACCAATCCAATCCGGTCTGTTTTCTACTCAGTTTATATGAACCTGGTAAAACTTGACTTAACGTTATTGTCGTAAATTTTCCTGCGCCATGAGCAAAAAGTGAAAGCAAGCTTCAAGCAAAAGGCAGTGTCACTTGTCTCTAATAATCTGAGATTTATAAAGAAAAGTGAAACGAAAATGAAAAACGCTGCAAATTATTACACAACGGTTTATTATTCTTTTGAACCGCTTGACCTACTCTCACACCTCTGAGACCCATCCCATTCGATTTAGCATCAAAAACTCCGGGTAAACCGAACGAAACGACGAAATTCCTCATTCAGGTGCCTGTAGGCAATTCGCACGACGTATCGATTCGACGATCAAACGATCACTTTTGCTGTATTGTCCCGCGAGTTCTTTTAATTTGTAGAATTTAGCCCACCATAATTACTGTTATTTAACGGTTTTCAATCTAATGTAACGTGAAAGAGGAAGGATACTGACGCAGCTGGATGTCTCTTCTCTCGTTAGTCCGAGCCCCAATTAGAACAGCGCTTGGAAGAAAATCAAGGTTTTCGGAACGAAAAAGGTTACGGATTCCCTGTTTTTACTTTCCTTGGCTCTACAAAGTAGAAAGGAAATTTATGTAATTCCTTCGGACACGTTCCCTGTTTTCCCGTTCCTCCGTTTCTCCCGCTCTCTTCCACAAAGGAATACCCGTTCGATTAGAATTAGAGAACGAAAGAAGACGCCAAGTTTTGAAGTCAGTCGCTTTATTTATTTTCGGTGCCGTAGGTTAGGTAGCAGAAGACATTATTATTATTTATCAATTTTAGTTCTTTTCTATCGGTATATATTTATTTTAAATTAGTTTAATTTTATTTCCTTTTCCGTGAATTTATTATATTTAGTTTTTATTCCGATTTATGAGTTGATCCCCATAATTTCTTTCTTTCCTTTCTTCATTTCAATTTCCCACTAGGCGCAGTTGTAAATACGTCAAACTCATTTCATTCGACCCAGCATCTTAAAATACCTTAAAAATGATACCGAACGCGGCGTATTTCCTTTAAAACTACCATAATTGCGTTATTGTTAATTTTTTAAACCATTTTGCCCCCGTAACAACCATGAGCTTAGTCCAATCGGATTGCCGAGCAGGCGGGCACCACTAGATACCGAATGGGATTTTTGTGCGTTTAGTCAACGTTAATGGTAAACGGACACTGCAGATTTGGAAAATGTTCAATGGAGGGGGAGTGAAAAAAATTTTCCTGAACGGGAACATAGGGTTATCATTCAGATTGAATAACAAACCAATAAATTGTTTGATTTCCCACTTCCTCGATCAGTGGTTGTAGCTTATCGGCAGAATTCTATTGAGTAATGAAACACGGTTTAAACCTCAGATATAAGTAATAATTAATTGATTTTATGGTTTGGTATACACTTTGATTTTCTTAATTAAATTCCAACGTAAAACATCCGCGTGGTATTCAATGAAGGTATTGTTCGTTCAATATTGATACAAATTTTTAAGTCCAGAATTTGTTTTGGAGCTTTTCGAAGATCGCGTTATGCATTTTTAGACTATACAGCGAGTAAATACTGTTGACGTGATTGCAGCAGTTGCTTCCATTTTAAATTACGTATTCCTTAATACTTCATTTACCAAATGTGAAGTAATTGAATGGCTGAATAGAGGAAAAGCGTGCAAAAGTGACATGGTCGCTCCTTCAATATTGTCTTCAATCAGTGAAAATAATTAATCTGACTAAGAACGGCCGTTGGATTCTTGCGTGGCTGTTTGAGAGTCAATAAAAGATTCCTAGCCGCCTCCAAGGGTGGCGCCGGACTGGAGGGAAGATGTGACGCCATTGCCTTTCCCCTCGTTTACTTCCTGGATTCACTAGCCCTTCTCTCGTATTATCCGACTCGAACGTCCTTGTTGTCAATGGCTAGTAATAATCTTCGGTGTTTGTTTCCTAATTTTCTGTATATCAAAGAAAAACGGTAATAGGATTATGGCGTGTTGTACGTGGAATAAATCACTTGACTTATGTCCGAAACGTCATCATTTTTATTTTTCGCTACTGAAAAGGCAAGTATGTTGTGTAAGAGGAATAAAATGTGGGTATAGGTTGCTAAAAGACACTCCGTCAGGTTCATCAAATTCTGTTTTGCAAATAATGTGGAAATTCGGGTAACGTTAGAAAACACAATTTTGGCGCAGTTTGGATGTTATCTGTGTTTAAAGTGCGGTCAGAGGGACATTTATGTAATGATCTAAAGACTACACGACTGAAATAGTTCCTTTACCCTTTTGGGCACAGGAAAAAGTTGAATGGCTGACGAGAGGCAAGAAAACAAAATCATGAATCCATCGATGAGGAGAGCGCTCAACTTACGAGGTATTTCATACTAATCAATCGGTAACTTTTGTCAGGAATAAACATCCCCGTAAAAATACGGCAAGCCGCCTTGAAAGCAAATGTGGTTATTCAGACTTGAATGTTTGTAAACCAGCATGTGTTTTTGTTGTATTCTTAAGATTTGTGTGCAGACAACATCTTTTGATTGAATTGTCTGAGAGCGACAAGACCGGATCAACTGCACCCGCTCGTCAGCAAGTTACATCCAGCGAACGGAAGACGAAGGGCGATATTATTCAAAAATTAGGCGATATTTTATCGCCTCGAGTTGAACTTGAAATGCATTCTCCTCTGAAGAGCGCTCGGAAGGAAAGGCAGTTGGATGTCAAAGTAAATATCTCTTCTTAAAATTCCTGGCGCCGTCTGATCCGAGTTGGTCTGTCGCTATCCGGCCATTGTATTCCCAAACTATCGCTCATTCATTCAATCACCTTCAATGCTGACGTGATGGATCCGATGTCGACCATTTCGTTCCTCTTCTTCTTCCCCAATCCGAATACATCGGTTCATAATGTTCTTCATTTGAAACGTAGTTGAATCACGTTTTATTGACTGATTAGAGAGTTGTAAAACAAAACGTTAGGGCCGCATTTATCCGTGAGAATAACCGCTATTGATCTTCTCAAAACAAAAGCTTTTTCTTTCTCTCTAAGTAGCTGGAGGTTCATGTCATGACGTCGTGCATCAACATTACCTTTTACCTTTATACGCGTCAGAAACCTGCCCGAATCGCTTCCTGTTGGCCCATTTTGGGCGCTTTTTGGTATCACTTCTCGTTTTTCTAATAGTTATCTGTTACGACGGCACCTGCAACATTTAGGAGTCACCTTAGTCGTGTCTTCAGCCTGGTTGTTTGTGGGAAATGTCTCGATCTGAACGAAGTACGTACGATATTGATAACTCAACGGACTCCACCGTCAATAACGATACAGATCGCCCGCGCAAACTTGGTCTCTCAATTACACTCACTTACAAAGGATCCTCTTCTGTAACCGAACTTATATCGTACTTTCAATCCATTGACAACATGGTACTTATCAAAACATTTGCGAACGACGAGTACAGAATTATCCCTAGCTCACATCAATGTTACAGGAAATACACTGTAGAATTTAGTACAAAGAAAGAATGTTTTGAATTTCACACCTATCGACCAAAAAAGAATCGCCCTCGCAGTGTGGTACTACGTGGTCACATATGAACCCAAAATGTATCTCAAAGAAAATCGTGAACGTAAAACACATGTCAGGAGAAATGAAAGGGAAACTGATTCCTATTTACTACGTAGATTTTGACCCTGCCGACGATCTGACCACCTTTTATGCGGCCCTCAGACGCTCAATATTATTGTAAAATAAGTTGGTTTGTGCAATAAATTGAATCGTGTGGGGATGATATTGATGGTTGTACAATATTTGGCACAATCACGAGCACAGACATCAATTTGCTTGGCAACAGGTTGTGCAAACAGTCCTCGCCAGATCTTCATTCGGTGAAGGTGTTGAGTGAAATTGAGTTGTGTGCTGTTGCTATTGCTGTAGCGGTAAGTGCAAAGAAGAGAAAAAAAGAACAGAGCTTGCGAAAAGGGAGAAAATGGGCCAAACAGTGGTTCATTGACAGGGAGAAACACGCCCACGAAACCTTACTGAATGAACTGAGAGTTGCTGAACCAAATGATTTTCGCAACTTTTTACGGATGGACGGAGTATTATTCGACGAACTTCTCGCTTTGGTAACTCCTCAAATCGAGAAAATCAACACTACCACGTGCGATGCTATTCCTGCAAGCCAACGGTTGTCCATAACCCAGAGTAGAGGTTTCTTGACATGTGTCTATCGTGCTGATTGAAGGAGTAGGTGTTTCTTGTGCCTGAAGAAACCTCATTTCTTCGAAATACCACAGTACAGGTTCGACATCTTCCGCACCTGCACCACTTTCTGCTTCGCGAATCCGTTTTAATTCTTTACGAAAGTCCGCACGCAAAGAATTTATTTTTTTTACCACATTTGGTTTCTCAGCATCCGGATATTTTTCGCGGTATTTTTCCAACAACACATCGTACTGCTCCCCCTTTCTGGTACGATTAGTATAATCTTTGCACTTCGCATCCCAAAGAGCGGGAAGGCCGCGATAAACTTCAATAAACTCACAAATAAATTGTTTATCCGCTCTCTTGTCAACCATGACGACGCGTTCACCACTACTAGATGAGACAGACTGACGGGATATTGCGCAATGTTGCCTACAGACGGCACAATTCTTTCCCATTTGCACAATATATTTTCACGGATTTGAATTTCACGCAATATATTGCACAACCTTTCAATGTCGTCTACACACGATCAGTTTTATTGTACAACCCGGGATATTGCACAATAATATTGATCGTCTATGGGCCGCTTTACGCATTAAAACGCGTAAAGCGGAGGAATTCAAACTGCGCTCTGGACCGATTCATTGCAAGAATTGCCAAAGGTAGAACCATGCGAGAGGGCAATGCAATCAATCTGTTGTGGCATGAATTGTACCGGTCCTCATGCATCAAGTTGGAGAGGATGCCCACACTATCGCAAACTTCTCGGAGATTGTGACAGCAAGCACAACCTTTTAGCCAACAACTATTCCCTTATGAAGTTAGAGCGTGGCAGCACGTTATTAGACAAGAACTACGGTTTAGTTATGTCCATCGTTCCGATGTTTCCGCCAAATCTACCTTCAGTAAGAGTTATGACGACTTATTCAGAGCCTACTCTATTCTTTGTGCGGCATTGAGAGTGTTTCTAGGTTTCTTGTGAATCCCTGCTAAATGAACCGAGTGAGCCGGCGAGGGCGTTTATTTGCCCGATAATTTTGTCTCTGCCTTATCATCCTGTATCTTCTGTTGTTTATCTCATTCAATCCAAGCCAATCGGTTTTTGAGTTCGCGAACAAAGTTTTCGCACAGCCGAGGTTAAGTTTGGTATTATTTATCATGTACACGCATGTTTCGACTTGCACATAGCGAGGAAAAAAGCCACGCCCACGTTGTAGCATGTGGGATATAACAAATTATCAAATATTTCGACAAATACCGATTTTAGTACAGTTACTCCTTATTATTGAAAGATTATTGCACAATGGTTTATTATTCTCATGAACAGCTTGACCTAGTATTACTGCTCCGAGACCCATCCCATTCAATTCATCATCGAATACTAGTAAACCATACGAAACATGACCTGGCTACAATGGAACTATGGAAACTAAATATTCCCCGGCGCCAGGCGCCCGTAAACGTCTATAGGCATTTATGATCCGATGGAGGGGTGTGCGGAGGAAGTGGCCTTGGCCCCCGTTGGGCAAGAGTCGGGGAAATTGGGACAGGGGCTACCAGCGAATGACACGGCCATTGTAGGGGCTTCCAGCGTTGCGAGTCGAGCGGGCGGGTGATTGAGTTTGATATGACAGGAGGGAGGGAGTACTAACGACGAAACGTTGACTTCCGCTGTAGTTCCTGCGTTATACTGTGTTTCGTTAATTTTTTTAACCATCTTTTACCCATAACAACCATGGGATTCGCCCGATCGGATTGTCGAGATGGCGGGCACAACTAGATACCAAATGGGAGGATTTTTGTACGAAAGAACAAATTTATAAGACCACGTTAAATGCACAAAACGGCCCGGACGGCGGACGGACATTGCAAATTTGGAATCTCCAAGTCTTGAAACGTAAAGTATCAAATTTTGAGGGGGGGTTGTAAAACATTTTTCGTGCCTGAAAACACAGGGTTATTATTCAGAATGAATAATAAACCAAAAACATTAATCAGGAACGTTCTCAAAATAATTATGTCGACTGGCTCACAAATAACCTATTCGTTGGTGACTTAGTGAAGGTCGTGGCATGAATAAACGTTACGCAATAAACTCCAAAAACTTACGCATTAGGTATAATAATCTTCTTCCTAGCCCGTGTAAACTGAATGGGAGACACGTTCGATTAGTTGGGAGGGGTAAAAATAGTGACGGGCTGAAGAATTGTGTGATGCGTCGCGCCCATTATGTTTTGTGTAAAAACCGGCACCGGAATGCAAGAAATAGTTTCCATAATCAAGTGCTCGAAACTCGAATATGTTCCCGCGTGTGTACGTTTTGTCATTGAGATCAGCCTCTTCGCGCATAACTCTCAACGGTGAAATATTAATTCGTAGTTAGGAAGTGAAACGTAAATCGCAGTTTGCTCAGGTGAACAGGAAGTCAGTGCACGCTCGCAGCTCCGAAAGGATGTGAGGTTGTAGACTTTTGTTTTAAGGAACGAAGGTACACAAAGGACGACTTATTCATCTTCCTGTTCACCTGGCCTACCGTCAAATGACGTTTTTTGTTGTTTTTTTTGGCGACAGAGCTCCTCCTATTGTAATGTCGTAGTTTCTGACGTGGACGTTTGCCCATCAACCTGTGTTCTCCAGAATAGTGAAAGGTCATTTCGTCATGGGTGTTGCGTTAATGCAGAGGGCAACGTGAGTATCGACGTAATAAAGGTTTACGCCAGGGCAATACGGATAGACCTATTTGAAATTGTAGGTTGTCTAGACGTCGAACGCTGCTTCTACTATTAAGCCTGATTTCTCTTAATCTGCAGGTCTGAACCTCCTATTTTTCTCCAGCTCCTTTGATTAACCTGTGAAGGCTTAGGTCATTTCTGTGAAGCCCGCGGGTTCGGTCGAGGACTTTTAACGAAGAAAGAGGGAAGTAATTTATGTGTCACAAATTGAATTTATTGAAATTACTAGGAATACGAAAAGTGAGTTGTTCTTCAACGCGATTTTATCAGAAAGCTTTATTTCATGTATTATTGTAGTACTATATAGGAAAGATTGTGAAGCCAGCCATTCAAGGAGGCGAGAGTGCGGCGGATTTCGGCACTTTGCGGATTGCTGCGAATTATTTCATCATATTATTTTTGCTGCTATGGTTGTATCTATGAATTTACACGAAGCGATCGTCAAACACGAACCGTTTTCCCCAGCGGAGTTTTTGGTTAGCACAGAAGATTATAAACAAGGTGACTAAGGAAAAAGGAATCTCATCTTATTTGAACGAAGTTGTCAGAAGATTTGGCCCGTGTAAGTCCATTTTCCGGTTTTCATTGGTTCAGATTGTCAAACCGCCGTTCCTTTCGCTCAAGTGGTTACATTTCGATTATTTCACACCGATACTATCGACAAAACTAGTCTCGAAATCTGGAAAAAGGGGCCTTAAAGGGGCTTTTCTGCTCTTATCGCCTATTCCTTTTCGTCAGGAATCTGTATCTTTGCCAACTCCAATATTGCTGTACGTCCCAATGATATTGGGCTGCGAGAAATCGTATGGCATGGCGGCTACAAATTATCCGGAAAATTCAAATAAATAAATGATTTTCAATTTTCATACTAACAAAATGTTTCCCCCTTTTCCAAAAATATTTCACTTTCGTCTATCTAAAATAAAAGATAGTCTTTTTACCATTTATGAACGTTTGTTCAACACAAAGTAGGGTACTTACTAAGTCCACTTACCAAATTACAAGTTACAATAATGATTAGAAAGATAGTAAATCGCTTTTGAAAATACTAGTAATACAATCTGTTTTTCATACTTGGTACGACGTACGGGCACGTTCAACGAAGAAAGCCACTTCGGAATTTATTGAGTTGCTGCTACTTATCCCACCACTTCAAATCTATCTGTCCGTATAGGCCTATATCTCCGTTGCCGAGATGTTCCAATAAAGTTGAAAGTTTAATAAAAAAGTTGGTCAACAAAACGACGTAAGTTTGAATTCCGAAAGTTCAGTGGTTGCTTCTGACTGCCTAATGCCCATTATTAAGGTAGCTTACTGGACTACCTTCCTGGTTTTTTTTTTAGGTCCTTGAAGATCTCCAGGTACTCTTACTTTTCTCAAATGGTGTTTTTTTGGATCGAATCTTTGAGACGTAAAGATTTGAAGAGAACTGAACAAAAAAATTTTTTTTGTCAATCGTAACACTTTTGTTTTTATTTTCCTTGGCTCTACAAAGTAGAAAAGAAAGTTATGTAATCCGCTTAAACAAAAATTTTGAGTTCTCTTCAGATCTTGACGTTTTAGACCACCCTGAGTCCGAAAAACGCTATTTGGGAAAATGGTTTGTCTATCTCTGAACGATTTTCAGAGAAAACCACCGCACCAAATCAGCTCAAACTTGATATCTGGCCTGCAGGTTACGATGGGACGCAAAAATAAGGGTATGGGCAAAATCCACCGAAAGTTAACTATAGTTATCATAGTGATCAAAACACCAAATTTTTTTCTCTAAAACGGCTCCAACGATTTTGATTAAATTTCTTATATTAATAGCTCTCAATAAGACAATTATACCATAAAATTCCCATTCGTGGGAAAATGACGAGAGCAGCAAAATAAATTATCAACATTTTCGACGAAAAGCGTTTTTAGCGCGGTTTTTTCCTTATAAACTCCACTGGAATGTTAGTAGAATGTTAAAAAAAAATTGATATTGTAGTCTAATCCAATACCTAAAGGGTGAGCGTTTAAAAACGCTCATGAGATACATGGGGCTCACTCCAGAAATTCCTGAGTTTCAACTACTGCCGTTTCGGTTACTACCAGTTTTACCCAAACGAAAAAAAGTTTTTACCTAATAACTCTGCCTAAGGGAGTACTATCCTTCTTCCCAAAATTCGTTTTTACAGTCTCATTAATTATACGTGTACCAATTACTCAATAATGGTTCAGGAATGAGTACGAGCAGCACAATAAATTCCAGAACTGTAAGCGCTACCGCTTCCCGCTGCCGTGAAATGTTGTTTGACCAAGTTCAAATGCATTGATTAAGTAGAAAAAGCCATGTACAAAGTGAATTGACGTAGAGCTAAGGAAAGTTCTGTGTTGCAACGCACCAGATATTGGAAAGTGTTCAGCAGACTGTAAGTCAATTTCGACCCAAAATAAGATAAGGGCCGGTTAGTGCTTCCCCCTTCCCTCCAAAGACGGTCACATTTATTAAAATAGGGGAAATCCTCCGATGTTTACGCGGTTTGACAGGAAATTGCAGCTTCGTCGTACTAACCGCCAATCAGTCGAGTTGTCATGAGAAACAAATACCGAAGCTGTACGAACCGTCGAACCCTACGGTCTCACAATTCTTCCCAGAGGGTGTAAATCAGATGCATGCGGGTACCAGATGGTTTGATGAGGTCAAACGGGGAGTCAATCTTTATCGGAGGAACTTCTTTCTCGTTGAGCCGAGCAGCCCTCATACAGAAACCGCCCTGAAGTCCATGAAAGGAACGATTGAAATTTCTCCGACTTCCTCTTCCTTTTCATTCATGTAATTCAGTTATTATGGTACTAGTGGTGGCATTTTAAAGGAAAGGACATATTTTGGTCGCGTAACGCTGAAGTGAACATAAATACGAATTAGTAGTAGGTAACTGTTACGTTTTGGCGTACATTTTCGGTAACTTTATTTTAATTTTGACCAGTAGAGCATTGAAAAGTACACAAATCTCCTCTACAATGATCTTTTATTTTAGAAAAATTGTCTTTAAACGAGGAGTAATCGAGCGTATAGTTTGTTGCGCTACAATAGTATTAATCGAAGGTAGGGTAAGCAAAGTGCCGGGAATGAGACATTTGAGAACTGGGGTAATCTTATTTTCTGAAAAGAAAGTGTCTAGCATGTTTTCAGTAAAAACGGCTTCAATTCATATAATAATGCCACTTTCGTTCGTACACGCTCCTGTTTTCCCTTCATACGAACTTTTTCAACTCACGTATGCCCATCAGAATTTATATGTACTTTGATAACAAGTCCATTAGCGAAAAAATTTGTACCAACATTGTTTTCGTATATTTCTACGTAACTTCCGATTGAAGTGAACTCGTAGGTTCAAAATTCACGAGAAAATAATTTTTTTGTAAATTCCCTGGGCTAAGTTTGACAAACAAGATGTAGTTCCGTTTTGAAAATATAAAAAAATCGTAAAATCTAAAGCACGGAAGAAAACGTTAAAACCAAACATATTGAATGGGGGTCACTACTTTGTCGATAAGTTGAACTATTCAGGAAATGCAGAGAACAGTAACATTTTATTTTGATATTGAAGTAATTGGGTTAGTTCCGCCAGTAGGGAAATTACTTAAGTTAACGTACCTATTTGGTGAGTCAGTCTCCTCTGGCTGGTGAGATACTGGGGGCGAGCGCTTTCGATGTAGACATCATCGTCTGGCCGTTAAGTCAGTAAGTTGGCCGTGGCCTTTATATAAGAAGAGAAAGGTGAATGGGGTGGTGTTACGCCGTTGGAGGAGGAGTGTAAGATGTCATTCACCTCCTGGTACATCCATTGGAAGTGAAGGGAATGGAGTGTAAGGGCAGTTTCGTGTGTCTTAAATAGTCTGTTGATTGTCAATTCTAAGTCTTTTTTTGTATAGGGTGGCCTGTAAATCCGCTAGTCGGTTGTTTTCGTTTGTGTTTGTGTATTTTTTTACTACTTTTTTCGGCATTTTTGTTTGTTGCAATCACGTTGGTTATGGTATCGTTTTCCTAGGTATTTTTCGATACATAGTCGAATAGGACGGGTCTCAGAGGTGTAGGGCTGCGTCTATGTTGAAAACAGATATCATAGTCATTATAGTGGGGCAAATTGTACTGCTTAAAGGAACTCATTGGACAGGGTGTCTCCCCGGACAGGGTGCCAATTGTCGACGCCTAGAAAATAACAATCTTCGATGCTGCGTTGTAGTCAGGTCATGTTTCGTTTCCTAGATCGTTGATATAGCTATGTTATATTAATATTTTCCCAAGTTGGATTGAATAGGCCACAAACATGCTGTGCGAGGGCATAATAAACTGTTTTGTGATGATTTGCAGCGTTACTATCTTGTTGTAACGAATGGGTACTTACGGGGTTATTTTGTTCTATGTACATGTCCCTCTGAAAATTTGCACATGTAATAATGTTGTTTCATACTTCACACCCTGTATTATTTATATTTATTTCACGTCTCGAGTGCTTAGTCGAAACTGTACTTACTATAACGTGGTTATGAGCGAGCAGTCAAGTCTGTTTTGCTGCTGGTCGTACGTTGAACGATGATCTGGAGCTTCACACTGGCACTCAGTTTCAGTTCTAACCAGTTAAGCATTGTACCCCGTAAATACACAATACCTCATTGTTAGGTGTTTCTTACGTACGACGTAGTCTCGAAAAAATGGAACTCTTCATGGAATCTACTTCAGATTGTTTAACCTGAAGGGGATCCTGGCGGGAAGTAATTGATGAATCTGCTCATGCTTATGCCCCTCGAAAACGATTAGTGAAACTTATACAACGAACCGTATTTTAATTCGACCACATTGGTCACCAACGTGTGTCCCCCACACCCAGTGGTTCCCAGTAGTTTCCTTTACACATTTAAGCGGATAGACAGCTACGACAATTACAGGGTTCCGATTGAAAGGCCAAGTGGCGGACTTCGTTAAATTGACAAGGAGGACAAATAGGACCGCATCACATCACCCCTCAACAACTTGTTGTCCTTAAGCTAAAAATGAAACTCCTCTCTTCCAACGGCTGCGGTCCTGAAGAGCCCAAAAGCCGTTCTGTCTACAACTAACGAACCAAACAACTTGTTTCAATAATAAGAGTAGCCCTTTATTTTCCAACTGAAAAAGTAATCATCGCTCAACTGCTCTCTAATTTTTTCAACCGCAGCTGGGGCCAGTGTTCTTAAATAACACTGACTGTATTGAGGAGAAAGAGCCAACTCTTAGCGTGTACGTTTTGTCGCAATTTTCGAACATTTCCGCTCCTAAAAATAATCTTTTGCCACTTTTTAACATGAACTTGACTTGGTTTTCTAGCGATTCTTCCGGAGTGGCCCTTCCACTGAACGACGACGGACCTTCACTAACTCCGCTCGAGGCCCGAAGGTTTTGTTTCCATATAATAGAAAAACTCGTGCAGACTGCTCAACATCAATCAGCTAATTATGAACGGAAAACTGAGATTGTGGTTGATTGGGACCAGGGAGCCAACCATACGTAGGACACAGACAGGATTTATTTCTTGCTAAACCTGAACAGAATGGGACTGCGTTTGTCGGAAATGCAGAAGTGGGACGATGTACAATCGATGGTGTAATGAAACCAACGCGAACGGTTGCGAAGTAACTGCAACTGCAGGAAGGCTCGGGTTCCTCCGCATCATGTGGCAAATACGTTCGGCAGACACTCGTTGGCAGAGAATGGTCTCTTCTTTCACTTCCCTGAATTCGGGTAGCTCCTGAACTCATTACCGACCCACGACCTCGTGCCAATCTTATTGGGTCAGGAAGGAACTGATTCAAATGTGATCTGCGCGTTTACAATTTAAGGGGGAGGAGGGCGTGTTTTTTTTTGTTTTTTTTTGCCTGCCCCAAATAAGTTCCCTTTGACTCGCCTGCAAGTAGACTAGGCCGAAGCAAAGGTCAGCACTAATGTCAACGTCCTGCCTTTGATCTTCTTGTAATCCGCCATACTAATATAATAGCTACGAACAAGACAAGCGCATGAAAGACACATGTAGAAAGAAGTAGACCTCAGTTTATCAACACGTGTACTCAATTTGCCAGCCTTTGCCTGCATATTCTAAGTACAGAGTGCGTAGCAACACACAACTTTCCTTGGCTTTACGTCAATTCGCTTGCGTTCATGGCTTTTAATACCCACTCAATTCATTCACTCAGTTCATTTGAATTCGGTCAAACATCACTTCACGGCGGCAGAAAGCGGTTGCGCTTACAGTTCCGGAATTTATTGTCCCGCTCGTACTCATTCCCGGACCATTATTGAGCAATTGGTACACAGAAAATTAATGAGGCTGTAAACACGATTTTTTCGAAGAGAATAATAAGCACTTTTCCAGAGTAAGATAGTTGAAATTCCGGAACGACCCATATATCTCATGAGCGGTTTTAAACGCTCATCCTCTGATTGAATTGTATTACCACACCATTTTTTTAAAAGATTCTAGTAATATTTCAGCGGAGTTTCTAATGAAAAACCCCTGCTAAATAGAATTTTATCGAAATATTTGCTAATTTATTGTGCTCTCGTCATTTTCCCACTAATGGTAATTTTATAGTATAGTAACCTCATTGACAGCTGTCCATATAAAAAATTTAATCAAAACCGTTCTAGCAGTTTTTGAGGAAAAAAATGTGTTGTTTTGATAACTATGGTTACTATAGTTAATTTTGGGCAGGTTTTGCCCATATCCTTATTTTGACGTGCCTTGGTGACCTGCGGGCGAGATATTAAGTTTGAGCTGATTTGGTTCTCTGAAAATTGTTCAGCCGTCTGGGTCGTTTTGTGCCCTTAACGTGGTCTAAAAAATTCGTTCTTTCGCACAAAAATCCCTTTTGGCATCTAGTTGTGCCCGCCATCGCGGCAATCCGATCGGACAAAGCCCATGGTTGTTATGGACAAAAAATGGTTAAACAAAAATTAACAAAACGCAGTATAATCGCAAATAAGCCGTATTTCGTATCGTTTTCAAGGTATTTTTACATCCTGGGTCGAATGAAATGAGTATCAGACGTATACAACTGCGTATAGGGTAATTACAGTAATTATTAGCGACTACTAATTAAAAGAACTCGGAGGAACTACAGCGGAAGTCAACGTTTCGTCGTTAGTACTCCCTCCTGTCTCATCAAAACCACCCCCCCCCCTTCGACTGGCAACGTCGTGCTGATTGCCGAGGGTTCGGTGGAAGGCCACTTTCTCCACACACCCCTACATAGGATCATAAATGCCTACAGACGTTTATGGGCGCCTGGCGCTGGGGGAATATTTAGTTTCTGTAGTTCCATTGTAGTCAGGTCATGTTTCGTATGGTTTACTAGTATTTTTTGATGCTGAATCGAATGGGATGGGTCTCGGAGCAGTAATACTAGGTCAAGCTGTTCATGAGAATAATAAACGATTGTGTAATAATTTGCAGGGTTTTGTGTTCATCCACAGTGACACATACGTAAAAGCTGCACATCTGCGAAGCTCTCATTTAGGTTACAACGAGTTCAACCCCAATGAGCTTTACATTCAAATAAGCCCCAGCCAATCCCTTTTATTGTAGAAGGAAAACGAAATAATAAAATTCCCTGCATGGCTCAAAATTTGGTTTTCGCAGACTTAGAAACAAAAAGATTAGGCCGGGGGCTTATTGAGCCGATATTAAGGGTAATTGACTTTGCAACTGTCCCTCTGAAGTTTGCTAGCCGGTAAGAAACAGTCTTTGCCAACATGCCCACAGTATGCAAACTGTTGATATCACCATTTTACCGGCTATTTCCTTCCCCGGTTTTGCAGCATTGGACCCATACGTTGTTGATCAATTCAAAAAGCTATAGGAAAGTGAGAAAATACTGTAGAAAATTATAATAATAACTCGATTAAAGTTGATTAAAATTTAAACAAACGGCAAAATAGTGGAAATCCACTTCAGTAATAAGAAGTAGTAAAAAAAATTGTCTACTTCCACTAAATTTGAGTTACGATGTTACAATGATTTCGGTGGTTAGGCCGGTTGCGTTACTGATTATATCAACTCCGTTTTATTGTTGAGTTAAATCTATTAACTAACTAAGCAAATCTTAGTAGGTATCTTAGTAAATGGTGCCAAAATTGTGAAAAAATGGAGTTGAAGAATAAAAATTCATGTTGTATTCAACTGCACAGTCTTTTGGAAAAATAAGCAGAAACAGTTGGGGAAAAGAAACAAAATAATCTTCAAAACGATTTTAATAAAAAACGTACTGCAGTTGTCGAAACTGAGCCCCTTTCGTGTTGGTTATTTCATTGATGTTAGTTATTTTACTGATCTCTTGAAGCTGTACGCGTTCCCCGGCATCAGAGATAAGATTTCTGAACAATCGATAGCGGATATTGGCTTCAATGAATGATTGCGCCCTTTATTATTTCACGAGCTTCAAAAATAGCCATGACGCACTTCCCTAACGGCTCTTTTCCTGTTCCGGAGAGTAAACATTCAATGGTCGCAATTATTTAGTTCTGATAATTTATTCGGTCGCTATTTTTTTACCATAACTATTGATGCCGCGTCAAAACGTTTAGGTTAGGAATTTTCGAAGTACATGATATTGTTATGAACTCGTACCAGGAAGAAGGAATACGCGAAACGAGGTGTTACGGTGCACAACAACAACGCAATGTCTTATGATTAATGTAGTAACCACACAACCAACTATATAAAATTAAATTATAGTTCTAAGACGGTGTCAAGCGGAAAGCTCCACGGCATTTATGTTCTTCAGCCTCGATTAATTATATTTGCTCGAAACGAGTCGCACAGCACAGAAATTAAAAATTAGAAATCCCTTACAATCGTGCCCCAAAATTGGTTGCAAGAAGGAGGTTTTTTGGTTATCTACATCAGGGGATGAAAATGTGATAGAAATCGATTTCAATACGTCACCTTTGAATATGCGTAAACATTTGGCACGTAGTGCCTCCTTTATTCGCCATCGCGTTAATTCAATATTGAAAAAAATCTTTTTTGTTCGTGTTTTCGGAACGTCAAAAAAAAAGCCTTCGCTAAAATGTGTACCGGGTGATGACTTGGACGTGCATTGAGCTTGACGGCAGGTTCTCACTCATGCTGTACTCAATGCTTCTACCGCGTTTCAACCAGTAGCACTCGATACATCTGTTTCTACGTGACACTTTAAGTGCGACGCTCAGACCCTCCTTAAGCTCCTTTCGGCGACAAAAAAAAAAGTTGGATCGTACCGAAGATGAATGTAATGTCGCGCGGAGTTGAATTTCGTATCGGCAACTCGAATTTCGTGTGTGTGAGTTTTCTTAGAATAGTTAAGTTTCAAAGCCTGACCTACGGCGATTGGTAAAATGGCAAGTGTCAGTGAACTCGTTGAAAAGACGACGGTAGAACGAAGTCAGCGCAAGTTTGATATTTAGCCATGGGACCACCATGAGACGCCCGAATTAGACTGTTTCTTGGAAAATACGCCCTTCAAAGTCTGACTTACCGAAAACACATTGATTACAATGATTGATCTATACGGGCATTCAACAAGGACTAGTGTTACACAGACGTGCAGCTTGGTCGTATTCTGAGGTTGAAGAGAATTTACGAAACTTCAAAATCTGTAGCTTATGAATAATTTGTGGAACGATGAGATGATTTTAACAAAGTACGAGGCGCGTTAAAAAAACGGTAATTTTAGTTTTTTTGAAAAAATATTGATTTATTTGTCTACATTAACGTTGTCGCCTTCAAAATAGTCCCCATTACATGTTATGTACTTGTGCCAGCGCTTCTTCCAAACTCGATTTTGGGATTGCCTTTAGCTCTTTCAGCGATGCGCTTCATCTATGCTAGTAAAACGACGGCCCTTTAAGGTTCTCTTTATTTTTGGAAATAGGAGAAAGTCACGCGGTCTGGCGAATATGGAGGCTGGGGCATCGTTGCAGTATTGTTTTTGGCCAAGAATTTTGGACAAGCAACTTCCATTCGACGCTGTTTTTGTTCAAAATTCAACAATCTTGGAAAACAAATTTTGCTGCTACGCGTTTCATACCCAAAACATTCGAAAAAATGTCATGACATAAGCCAATCGATATACCAACATCATCAGCGACTCTGATTATGATTCGTCGATCTTTCATAACCATTGCTTCCACTTTTTCCACATTTTCGTCGGTTGTTGATGTGCTGGGGCGTTCGTCATCTTCACAGCCATCTAGGAAACGCTTATACCACTCGTAAACTCTTGTTTTACCCATAACAGACTCGCCATATGCATTTGTTAACTCACTTTATTTCATTTCACGCAAAATGTGATACAAATTCTTTGATTCATTTCTTTTATTAAACGAAAATCGCCGAGCACATAAAAACACGTCTAACCTTAGTGGCTGCCACAGACAAAGTGAATACAGTTGAAAATTTTATCATACTTCAGGGGGATGTATACCATCATAATAAATTGACAATTGGACTCTCCAAGACCCCGCAAGAGTTAAAAATTCCCGTTATTTTCTGAACACACCTCGTACAACAGCGACACCATTGAATTCCCTTAACGAGTTATTTGGGTGTGTCTACTCAAAAATGATTGTCTAGTTGCAGCCCACGAGCGGAATGTCGCTGTCATTTTTCCTTCCTTATAGGCCTTGTCTTCAACTCGTCCGTCACCCTTCTTTTACCCTGAAACCCACCTTCCCAAGATTAATGAAGTGCACGTGGGGCTCCCTGCCTTGTTCTCATAGAACGCCGTACAAGTTCTAATAGCGGTCTAAGGGAGCGAAAGAGGAAAAGGGAAATGGCCCATCGTGCGGTGCGTTTCGGCGATGCCGCTCGTAAATGATCACGGTATTCATAACGTCGGATCTTTCGAAGACTCTTCCTATTCACATCTGCCTGGGCACAAAAGTAGTTTGGTTGCTCAATTTTGTATTTTCATCATATGCGACTTAGTCCGAAAAACACCTGTTGAACACGATAGGCGTGTGTGTCTGTGAGCTCGATTGAGAGAACAACAACCAGCTTAAATTTGATACTTAGCATCAACTTGAAAGGCCAAAATATGGGTATTGTAGCAAAATATCGGTTCGTAATTGACTACAGCTATTATAGTGATCGACATACCAATTTTTTTTTTCGATAACGGCTCTAACGAGATTAAATGCTTTGTATTCATTATACCGTTCATGTAACAGGACGGTAATTTCAAGAAACTGTACGAGAAAATGACCAGCATCAATTGTGTATAAAATATTTTGTCGAAAATCAATTTGAGTGCAGTTTTTCCGTTGTTATCGCCAAAAAACGTTTAAAAATTAGCCGATAACGAGATTTAGGGAGTTTTAGCAATTACGTCGCGGTTTTTTTCTGAAACGGTGAATGCAGGCGATACCCTCACTGCGGCCACTAACGGGCTTATTGTAAGGGCGTCCATGATCCTCAGATCATGGCCTCGCTGTACCACCCCCGGGCCCTACGGCACAAATGCTCTGCCGTCTCTAGCCCCACCTCACAGAACCTGCATACTTGTACCTCGCACTTGTCAATATTTGCTAGGTGGTACCTCAGTGGACAGTGACCTGTGAACAGGCGACATACGATCCTTATATCCTTCCTCCCCTGGGCTAGCAGCTCCCTAGCCTTCCCTTTGGAGAGTCGGATGAAGAGTTTTGACTGTCTAAAGCCAAGCAGCCGCTGCCAATTGGTGGGCAGCCCTGCTCCTATCCTCCCATTTGTGCCAATAATAACTAAAAGGGTAACTTTACTTTTCTAAAGACCCAAAACAAATTAAAACAAACAAAAAATCTAGGGAGAAAATTTAAAAGAAATTATGAAACTCGAAATTAGGTAAAATGTAATTATGAAGTAAAGTTAAGTTTGGTTGGAAATCAATCATCTTCTCAGGGTATAATGGCACAAACAATAATTACAATAAATATCAAAATGAACTGAATCAAAATAAGCAAATAAATCGGAAAGGAAAACTTGATGTTCCGGCAACAGGCGGCGATGTCGATATGATAGGTATGGAGATCGACGATGAGAGCAGTTGGTGGAGAAGTATGCGAGATTTGAGGAATGATCCTTCGAAAAGAGGAGGAAAAAAACACGGGACTTCGAAATGTCGGGATCGGGAATCCAAAACTCAGATAACCTCCTACGAACGTTTTTTTTCGTCTCAGGTTATCTTGGTTGGCGGGAAACGAGACTCTAGGACGTAGACTACTGATGAGATGGAGCTGCATGCGGCGGCGTTTGGAAGGTAGTTCCTCATACGAGACCGCGTAAAAACTTCTACGTTACACATTTGCCAACCTCTCTATGTAGGTGGCTCCGGGTAGTCCCAACAAAGGGCTCAGGGCTGACAGGGATCTGCGCCGATCCCTTCTTTGCCAACTCATCTGCCCGTTCGTTTCCCTCTATACCCTGATACTCTAATACCCAACACAGTGTTACATTGTTGTCCTTGGCCAGGGCCTTCAGCCTAGTCAGACACTCCCACAGCTGCTGCAATATAAGAAAGTGTGAGGCTAAGGCCTTAAGAGTGGCCTAACTGTCTACTATGACGTAGATCCCCTGCCGCTTCAGTCCCCTCTGCAGCAGCCGCTGCACACTGACCATCACCGCAGCTACCTCTGCCTGGAACACCATGGCCAGCGACCCCAATGGGATCGCTTCTCTAATTCTCGGCCCCTGCAAGGCCACACTGCACTGAGCCGTCATTATACCAGGGCCCCAGCTTGAAAAGCGGGAACTCCCCCTTCCCACCTGGATTGCTCGTGAATGAGTATCCGAAAGAGTAACCCCGAAGTTGAACCTCGAGGGTATTGAGTCTACCGCATGCAGTTCAAGCTCCTCCACATTCACCTTGTCAAGGATCAAGTGGCAAGAAACTCCTCCTCCCCGCATTATCAGACCCAACTTCAACATACGCACAACCTGGACGAATCCTTTAACATGTATGTGGAGTGGAGCTAAATCTAACAAGACCTCCAGCGCTGCTGTAGGGCATGTTATCATACAGCCTATAATGCCTAGCCACTGCACTGTTTTATTTTCCACCCTAGTCCACCAAACCAGGGCTCCATAGATAACTACAGGCCTAACAACCGCTACGTCAGTATCATCGTCACGTTTGGTATCGTTTCCTAATTATTTCTCGATGCAGAGTCGAATGGAACGGGTCTCAGAAGTGTAGAAACTCGCTGGACAATCCGATCACGATTGCATGTACTTGAATGAATACATTTAAGGTTTGAGGAAAGTCGTTTATCTTTACCAAATATAGTTTCACATATGAGTTATAGTATTCTTGGTTGTTGACGTAGGCATGTTATATTCATAATATTTGTCGACGTCGGATCGAATAAGAAGGTTCCAATTATGCTGTGCAAGACGAAAATAAGCTGGTGTGTAATAATTCGCAGTGTTTTTCGAAAACAGCTCTAGAGGTGTTCCAACTTACAGCATATCTCTACTTATCAATATTCAACTTTCGTTTCCTATACTTGATAAAACATGGTTTCGGACGATTTTGATCAAACTCGCGGAGTTTTGAACCGGGAGTGAGAAATAGTTTGTTCTTACTCACACGCATGAACCTCTAAACAGTTTGATGGCTCGCAACCTGGTAAATTTCTGGCCACAATTAGGAATCTCGTGTCTCCCTTTCGTTTTGATGGCTCAGCTTTTCGAATTACGGATATTAGCAAAGTTCGTACAGCTGCACTACAAGAGTCTTTCGAACCTGTTGAGAAATGGGTTCTATGATCACATTCGCCAACGTTCTTCGAACAAGATAATGACAAGTCCGAGACCAAAATCTGAGGTCCGTTCAACGTTGCTGAACTTTGTGCGCTATTGATAGCGAGAGAATATGTTGGCGATTGGCATTTTTATCACATTTTACTCGTTAAGAAATATTCACACTTGGGACAGCAAATGAGGTTTTGTTTGTCTGGATAGAATCTGGAAACGCGCAAATTCACTTTTTCGAGCTACACAGAGGCAAAAACTGTAGACAGTTTCTAATTAGTGCGATGGTGTTTAAGAATGGGTTTGTCAGCACCTGCAGCTATTTTTCGTATTTTGGCCAGGCTTTCGGGAATCTTGCCTCACTGTGCGTCGCGCATTTATTTCTGCTCAGATTCTCGTGTTTGTTGCCAAAGTCAACAACTAAAGGTTTCTCTATGAACTCATTTATGATTTTGGTCTCCGCAGCTTCAAGAATAAATAAATAAATAGTTGTATCGCTATTAATAATTCATTTGGGTCGAGTTCCTAATTCGAAGTGTTATACTGATTATTTCGTTAAAAGCCCCTAACGATTGATGGCCTAGTTCTCGGAACGAGACCTAAATTGGCTGACCATGTGACTACCTGAAAGTTCGTTCAGTTAGAAAAGGTTCTGTCATTTACAAATTCCTGCGAGGTGAAGGGAAATACCTCGTATGCACGTTGACTTCACGTTTTATGGGTTTCGGTGACCGAAAAACGCCATTTGGGGAAATGGACCATGTGTGTGAGGATGCTCGCCGTAGCAGAATCATGTTGTAAAAATCCTCGTGTCAACATTTAAAATCAATTAATTACCCATTTAATTGATTGGTTTTCTCTTTTTTTTCAGGTTTGTACGAGTTCCAATTTTTTGAATGGCCAGCGTAAGTTGCAGCGGTGGTGAGTAAAGTTCTCCTCTTGATTTGGCATTTGTAACGTGGGCACGAATTCCAGGTTGTGTAGTCCATTCCCAAGCGAAATACGAATGAAATCAAACTTATATAAAAAATAAAAGAACTATCGTCAGGAAAGCTTATTGAAAGGCTTATGTGGTGAAGGAAATAAACACCTAATTGCCAGGATTTATAATTCAAAAACGAGATGGTACCTAAATATAGTAGCAGTCAAATCAATGATAGGCCTTTCAATTTAAAAGATGGTAAAAGTGGATGAGGGAACTGCCAGTTGTTTCTAGAGAGATGACAATTTCTGAGAATAGGAACACAAATCGCCACTAATGCACTGGAGAGCAGAAAGATCATTGCCAACAAATATGACTTCTGACTCAATTGAACCCCCTTTCCCTTCTCCTTCTCCTCCACTCTCTTTCAGTAACAGAACTGGTGGCAAATAAAACCGATCCTGACTCGGGCTCGATAGTCACGGATACCAGCCTTCATCTTACTCTTTGAACGAATTGTCAAATATTCCCACTACTTTCCGAATTTAGAAAGTCCCGAAAGACGATCGACCAAAAAAAAAAAAAAACGCAATTAGTTCGTCTAATGAAAAAATAAGTGCTGTAGTCGTCCTGTGAAGGGGGTGGAACGAAAATGTTGAATGACACAATTATCTGATCAGTTCGGCCGTAGATGCTGGCGAGATGTGAAGACAGATGGTCTATGAGTCATTCATCATCGCGTCGGTTTCGAATTGTCACTAGTTGGGCTGTCTAGCGAATACTTCTCTCGGGCTCGTGGCTAAGGGACTTCTACCGATTGTCTTTGTTGGTGGCTCAACTAGGGGAAATTGGCTTAACCTGCTTCAAATTTACGTTACAAAGAACAATTCGAAAAGTCGATTCATTCGTTTTTTGTGCTCAGAATAACGTTTTCCATTTCTGATTGAAAATAACATTGCGTCTTCTGGTTGTTTTGTGATTGCAATCCATAGCAATAATGTATCACGAGCTTGCTTGTAAAAGTGTAAAAAATGTGGATGTTTTCTAATTCCTTCAAATCCCCAATCGTCATATCTTTCCCCGGCGAGTTTTTATAACAGTGTGTAGCGGGTCTAATTGAAGCTCTTGTCAGTGAAGACTGCCCAGGAAGTTCAATCAAAACCAGTATCGTAATATCTCATGTTTTGGCCCGTAAGTCTTCAACAGCTGGTTGTTCAAATAATTACGTAAGGTAGGTAACCGAAGTAGGTTTGCGTTTAGCTCAGGACGTCACTGATTGCATTCACGTCAGTGTGCCACATATCGAGTTTCGTTGAGACAGAATCGCAAAATTGCGCATACATTTTTTAATCAATTGTACGAGAAGGAGTAGAAGTTGCAATTGTAATCTCGTTCCTAAATTCGCATCGGGCTACCTCCCGCGACGACGGAAATACGCTACGTACCTCATTTTCTCCCGAGAACTAGACGTATAGTCTAACTCTTGGTATTTTGTAAATGTCTACCGCTATAAGCGTGTTATATAATTTGCAACTATTTGGCTGCTCGACAAATTGAGCCCCTTTTCGCTCTCCGCGATGAAACCCGGTGGACTTTAGAAAGGTCAATAAGTAAAGGCCAAATGGAAATGGTAGTGGGTGAAAATGATCGATTTTCTGAGAGGGAAAAACGTAAGAGCGAGGGCCAAAGAGCAACTTTACTTTGTGCCGGGTGTGAATTGGAAGGAGTTATCTGGTCCAGCGATTCCACTAGATTATGACAGGTCATGCTGAATATTGAATTTACTGTTGGGGGGAGAAAGGTGCGTAATAAATGAAGTTGAATAACCAATAGTTCACGAGCTATTTGAAGCCCGAGTGTGTGGGTGTGCGAGCTCAAATGATTATTCGTCTCTAAGATCATTGAGCACTGCAATGAAGGGTTTAGTACACAGTTTACCTTCTTTACGCCCAACTATGAACAAAATAATTATATTTATTCAATATAATAATTATCTATTATAATGTGAGTCATTTATGTCGAAACTACTCCTCGTAATGAATGTGTTCATAACGCTAGAAAAAAGAAACGAGGTTCAATTCACTGAGAAGAAAGCTAATCGAGAACGGCAGGAAGATTAGTACCCTCGTCATTGCTCCTAATTGGCACCCGCGGATTTCTACACCAGAAGACTGAGAAAGATGAAAAAAAAAGTAACGAGAGAAGAAACCAGATTGAAGAAGAGGAAATGAACATAATGAATGAGCGGTCTCTCATTTCTCATCTGTCTGCTCACAACAAAAATTACGTTTGTCACCACAGACACAACTTAGTCCAGAATCGCCTCTTTCCAGAGCCTCAAATCAATTTCACAAAAACCCTCTGAGCGGTTATGAACTAGTTCTGTGCATCCATTTAAGCACGTCGCGTGACTTCAGTTCGTTTCGTCAATGTCTAATGTTCATCACGGTTTCTTCTTCTACCAACTAATTGAGAGATAGTTTACTGTTACTTCGCTAATTGAATGGAATATTGTTATTTACTAGTCAATGTCTCCTAGAGGCGCGATCGTGAGATGTGTTGAGAGATATGCGTCAAGTTTTTCAAGTCAACGAAAGTTGAATGCGGTTTGAATCACTTCAGGTTATCACGTTTCAACTGCAATCGATCAAACCGTTTCACTATTTAAAAAGGCTTTGAAGGCAGAGTTGCGCGAAGTGGTTTTTATTTTCACGTCCAAAATAGCGCAAAAGTTCACAAATTCAGAAATTTCCGAATCTTTCACTATCGATTTTGACGCGTTTTACGCCCGGCTCTATTTTTGTACGTATCTAAACGATGATCTCAGAGACAATCACGCTTAATATGCAGGTCTAATAACTTCTATGCGCGGGGGCTTTAATTGGCGTTGGCGAGACTCGAAGAAAGTTGAAACGAGACAGCGGAAGGTGCCCTATAATGCTCTGCCTGCCCTAGTTCAATTTCAGTGAGTCACCACGTACTGTCACCACAACAGGTCGAGGGAGAGATGTTTAGGAGCGGGCAAATAAGGTGCGGGATTGAGCTGGGGGGATCCTGTTATGAGTGACACTGCGTTGAGTCACAAGACATAGGGTTTGAATTCGCCTCAGACTCTCAATGCGGTCTTACGTATCGACCTAGGGAATGTTCATTGAGCGTCTGTGCATGTGAAAATCCGATGGAAAGCAGGATCATCTTCTTAGTTTCGTTCTAACAATTTTACATAATTTCAAACACCAGTTCAGAAAGTGACCAGCAAATTATTACTCTGTTCATTATTCTCTTGCACAGCTCGACGTAGATTCACACCTCTGAGACCCATCCCCTTCGATTCAACATCGAAAAATACCAGTAAACGATACGAAACATTACCTGACTACAACGGAACGACATAAATTACATACACCAGGCGCCTGTTGGCAATTGACACTACGTAGCGAATCGCGCTGATTGGAGGTTGCAGTAAGACGAGAGGCAATGAGAGGGATGCCTTTGGCTCACTATATGTACTGTGATTTCACTGTTTTCCATCTAACTGGTGTCCTACGTCTCAGAGACTCGTTCCATTCGACTCAGCAAAGAAAAATACCTAGCGAGCGATTACTAAACACGACGTAATCGCTAAAACTGCCGTTTCGTTTTCGGCGAATTTTTTCCCCATTTTTTTTGTCCATAACAACCATGGGTTTCTTCCGATCGGAGTAGGCGACACAACTAGATGCCAAATGTAATTTTTGTGCGTAACAAAGGATTTTTTAGACCAACGTTAAAGGTCAAAATGATGTCTTGGGCGGCGGCGGACGGACGACATTGCAGATTTGGAATCCCGATTCGAACCGTAATGTCAAATTTTGAGGGGGGTTTATATTAAATCAAAATGAGTTAAATTCGTTGCGAAAATTAACTATATTTACCGTAGCGATATAAGCAACCAGTTTTTTTCTCAAAAATTGATTTTGATTAATTTTCTTGTACAACCGTTCTGTAAATGCTTCATTAGTGAGAAAATACCAACAGCCCCGTTATAAGTTATAACAAATTTTTTTTTCTGCAGCTTTTACCTTGTAAATATCACTTTTGG
Organism: Pachypeltis micranthus; assembly: GCA_020466155.1. Lineage (NCBI taxonomy): Eukaryota > Metazoa > Arthropoda > Insecta > Hemiptera > Miridae > Pachypeltis > Pachypeltis micranthus. The sequence goes on from CM035777.1 coordinate 17,348,424, forward strand.
TTTATTATTCATTCTGAATAATAACCCTATGTTTTCAGTCACGAAAAATTTTTTACAACCCCCCCTCAAAATTTGATACTTTACGTTTCAAGACTTGGAGATTCCAAATTTGCAATGTTCGTCCGTCGTCCCCCGTCCACCGTCCGGGCCGTTTTGTGCCTTTAACGTGGTCTAAAAAATTCGTTCTTTCGCCCAAAAATCCGATTTGGTATCTAGTTGTGCCTGCCATCTCGGCAATCCGATCGGACAAAGCCTGTGGTTGTAATGGGCAAAAAACGGTTAAAAAAATTAACGAAACGCAGTAGAACGCGGGAAATGCAGCGTTTCGTCGTTTGAACTCCCTCCCACCCCGCCTGTCTCATTAAAAAAGCAACCGCGCTCAAGGCCTGTGCTCGAAGCCTCCCGCTCGCCTCCCAACTCCCCTTTCGCCTCGAAACGGGGGTTCGCTTCGAGCGCCCCCGTTCCAATTTCCCCGACGGGGCAAAATCATCAGACGTTTTGTTTCCATAGTTCCATTGTAGCCAGGACATGTTTCGTATGGTTTACTAGTATTCGATGCTGAGTCGAATGGGATGGGGGAGCACTAATACTAGGTCAAGCTGTTCATGAGAATAATAAACCATTGTGTAATAATTTGCAGGGGTTTTCCTTAAAAAAACCATAGGTGCGTTGCAACACGCAAATTTAAATGCTCATCGTATAGTTATTGAATTGGACTACTACACCAATTTTTTTTAAGGTTCTAGTAGCATTTCAGCGGAGTTTATAAGGGAAATATCTCGCTAAAGTAATTTATTGTGCTTGTTGGGTGGATGAGGGCGAGAGTTGAAGATCGAAATAAAAGAATCTCGGTGAGCGTAAGGAGGACTGTATTATGTGCAATGAAGTGAGTATAGTTTGTGTACAATTGACAAAACAAGAGGACGAGCTATGTGTGAACTGACACAGGAAACTGTATCGGAAGGAGATGAGTGAGCACAGGGAGACGAGTGTGACTTTTGCGAGAGTCCATAGGCGAATGAATTTGGGAGGAGCTGTCTGTTGTGGTGAGGAGGGGATGATATTTCAGAATGTTCAGGCGAATTGGGAAATTCGTAGCCGTTAGAAATAACCGCGGAGGTGGAATTCCCGCTGGTTCAAAGGTTTTTGGGTAAACAATGACTGCCATTAAGGGCCAAGGAGTCCCGTAGGGCAGGTGCGGGAACTCCAAGGTCAAAAACTGATACATTACTGATTCGGCGTTTTGCTTCGAGCAGTGCTGCTCTCGTCATTTTCCTACAAATGGGAATGTTGTGGTATAGTCACCTCATTGAGCTTATTTATTTAGCTACCCAAATAAAAAATTGAATCAAAAAAGGTTAGAACTGCTTTAGAAAAAAAAAGTATTTGGTGTTTTGATCACTATGATAATATAGTTAGTTTTGGACGGATTCTGCCCATACCCTTATTTTGCCCTGCCATGGTGAACTGCGGGCTAAATATTAAGTTTGAGCCGATTGGTTCTCACATACACACACGCACACCATTTTCCCAAATAGTGTTTTTCGAACTCAGGAGGGTCTGAAACGTAAAGATCTGAAGAGAGCTCAACAACTTTTTTTTGTCAGCCGATCACATAATTTTCCTTTCTACTTCGTAGAGCAAATGAAAGTAAATAGGATTGGATGTAGTGAATCCAATACGCTACCTATACAGTATAAATATAGATAACTGATCAATATATGATTTCGTAACGAACTTGGAGTTAAGAGCTTTGTATGAATTTTGAATCGTCCTACCCACTATTTTTAGTTTTCCGTTTTAAAAGGATAATAACGATCAGCTTATATCATCTACATAATTGAAACGGCAATAAGTATGTACTGAAATAAACTCAACACAAAGCAGTTACTTTGTTGGAAGTAGTTATGGAGGGAATAGGTAGTAAAATAAGCCTAAAAGGGGTGAAAAGGGTGTTTTCGAACGAATGGCAAATATCGATTTCGGTTTTGGTGCACTAAAACGGTTTTATGGACGCCTTCACCCGGCGCATTGAGCCAGAGGCTTTTATTTAAGGCGGTTAATTGCCGAAGAGGAAATGGGTGGTCAAACAACGTCATAAATTACACCTTCCTTCGTCATGCCTCGCTATGACTCAACCAGCTCAAATAAATCTATCTTTTCCCCCTCGCAACTGCATCCACGCAGCTCCCCCTTCTTCAAAAGACGTCTTCAGTAATAGCTTTGAGACGAATTATGCTGCCATACGCCCTCAATTAAAAAAAAAATTGGGGTACCGGGAAAGATTTTTTAATTTATAACCGTCGACTGAAGAGGTTGCCGACCTAAATTAATTAGGCATTGCCCGGAGATTTTATAAACACGAACTGGAAAAGAACCCAAAAAGAAACGTCCTTGTGAGCTGTGAAAGTGAGCAGGTGAAGGTGCGCAACGATTTTTACTTTAATCGATCTATTTATTTCGACAAAAAGGTTTTCAATTGTCAACTGGATCCTTTTGGAGGATTCGAAAATACATGATATTTCAACAAACACGACGCAAATACTGTCAATGGGTGAATGAACGCTAGAAACGGTGATGTATCTGGGGAATTCGCTGTCGAATGCGACTGTGTCATTTGGTGTGATGCGTTTCGGCGTTTTCCGTGTACAGGGACACCTCGTGAGCGAATACAGGGAATAGGAAAAGTAGTGAAATGCCCCTTTATTTGGACTCAATATTCCAACATACCGTGTGGTGGGAGCGTTGAATCAGTAGCTTTGCGCGATCACGACTTAATTAATGGTGTTTAAAATTTCTAAAAAATATTCAACTGATTACTCCGTTTTCCTAAAATATTGATTCAGCTTGCAACGATTATTATAGCTTCGCAAAACCACCACCATTTATTTCTTTCCTCAACGATTTGTGATTTGACTGTCATATGGTTCACTTTCATGGGGGTCCTCGGTCAAAATTTCCGTTAAAATCAAAATACTCGCTACTTTTTTTTTTTTTTTTTAATTTTAGTTGTTGTGTGGGCGTCACGAAAAGAGTGTTGTTACCAGTTTTGAGTTGGTGTTAAATCGAAGAGTTCTTTCTTACACTATTTTTGAAAGAAAGATGAAAGAAATTGGGAATTTCCTAGGTATTCACCGCACGAGAACTACCCCTCTGTATCCTCAATCAGCTGGGTTAGTTGAACGGCTAAACCGGACATTCACCAAACACTTAGCTATGTTTGTCAACTCCCATCAATCAGACTGGGATGAGAAGATACCTCTGTTTCTAATGGCATACCGCTCTATATTTTGTCTCCGTCTCAGTTGGTATACGGAAGAGATCTTCGTTTGCCAAATAGTTTGGCAACACCTCCGGCAGAGCGTGTGAGCGTGAACACCGAATATGCTATTCGTCTACGGGGACATTTGGAACAAGTCAGGGAATATCGCAAGGGAAGAGGCGAAACTACGAATGCCTTTGATCGAAATGCGCAGCGTCCAACTCTGCAAGAGGGAGCTTGCGCATGGGTTTTCGACCAAAAACAGAAGACGGGATATTGTCCAAAGTTGCAGCCATCGTGGACAGGGCTATGGGTGGTCACAAAACGAGTAAACGATGTTTTATTTGACGTTCGCCTAGGAAAGACCACTCGCCGACTTCATTCAAACCGTCTTGGGAGGGCAGACTCGAGGTCGAGCCTGAAACGTCGGGGGAGTAACGTGGTAGCTTCCCTATGTTGGGATTTTAGTTGTTGTTTGGGCGTCACGAAAAGATTGTTGTTACGAGTTTTGAGTTGGTGTTAAATCGAAGAGTTCTTCCTTACACTTTTCACTTTCCTAGGCTCTACGAAGTAGAAAGGAAAGTTATGTAATCGGCTGAAACATTTTTTTTGAGTTTTCTTCAGATCTTTACGTTTCAGACCCTCCTGAGTCCGAAAAACACTATTTGAGAAAATGGTCTGTGAGTCTGTGTGTGTGTGTGTGTGTGTGTGTGTGTGTGTGTGTCTGTGAACGATTTTTAGAGAAAACCACCGTACCAAATCAGCTCAAACTTCATATCTCGCCCGCCGGTTACCACGGGACGCCAAAATAAGGGTATTAACAGAATCCACCGAAATTTAACTATAGTTATCATAGTGATCAAAACACCAAATTTTTTTTTCTCAAAAACAGCTCTAACGATTTTGATTAAATTTTTTATATTGATAGCTCTCAATAAGGCAATTATACCACAAAATTCCCATTCGTGGGAAAATGACGAGAGCAGCACAATAAATTATGAAAATTTTCGACGAAAAGCGTTGTTAGCGCGGTGTTTTTCCTTATTAACTCCGCTGGAATGTTACTAGAATGTTAAAGAAAATTGGTGTAGTAGTCCAATCCAATACCTATAGGGTGAGTGTTTAAAAACGCTCTTGAGATACCTGGGGCTCACTCCAGAAATTCCTGAATTTCAACTACCGCCGTTTTGCTCAATGCCAGTTCTAACAGTTATTACCCAATAACTCTGCAAAAGTGATTACTATCCTCCTTAAAAAAATTTGTGTTTACAGTCTCATTAATTTCCTGTGTACCAATTGCTCAATAATGGTCCTGCAATGAGTACGAGCAGCACAATAAATTCCATAACTGTAGGCGCTACCGCTTCCAGCTGCTGTGACGTGTTGTTTGACCAAGTTCAAAGGAACTGAATGATAAATGAATCGATTAAATAGAATTAGCCATGTGCAAAGTGAATTGTTGTAGAGCTAAGGAAAGTTGTGTGTTGCAACGCACCAGATATTTTTAATGGATCTTCTCATTCTCTTAATTTATCAGGTTACTTAAATACGCCTCCCGCAAAAAGCAAAGCTATTGCTGCGGAGAGGGAAGCCAAGTTCTTTTCTTCAGGCCCACATGTTTCCAATGCACAACTACAGTTCGTTCTTGACATTTCGATTAATCAATTTAATATGAGCTGGCAAAAATGAAGAAATAAAAAATATCTCATTAAAAAAAAGAAAGAGCGTAGACAGAAACTATATTAATTTACTGACTGTGGAACAAAACCTGTGCGTAGCTAGAAATAGAGGTCTGCACGTTCAACTTCGGGGAAGTAATTTTCGGTCAATTTCCGGACATTTCAGAACCTATTTAACGACTTTCCGACGATTTTATTGAACGCTCACTTCTCGACAATATTTATTGCATTTTTGCCCTTAGCATAGCGCAGTGAGAAGAAAAATGCTGTAATACACTGATTTTCCCCCCCTTTATATCGTTACTTTTCAAAACGTTGTGGAGAGAGCAGCTAGACCAAATTTGGTATGTAGTCCGCGAATCAACGTGTGACTCCAAGATAAGATTATGAACAAAATCTACGCACAACTTTTCATAGTGCTCAAAGCGCCAAATTGTTTTCCCCATGAACACACTAAACGATTTTGAGTAAATTTTTTGAGTGGCCAGTTAACTACTGCGCGTAGTGTCAAAAGTTCTGCGACGAGCGGAGCACAATTAATTATGTTTCAGCAACTACCTATTTCCGTACAGTCTTTCTGCTGCTCGTATGACAGTAGCGTTCTCACGAAAAGTGTATTAGGAGCCCAATAGGCCATCTGCACGAATACCTGTTCGCTGGTTAGTCAATGAGAAGCACGACAGAACGCGGAGCGTTGAACTAACTTCTACCAAGCTCGTATAAACGGAGTAACAAACAGATTGGTTAATTTGAAGAGCGATAGAATCACTTCATCTACGCGTGGTGGGTACCACTAATTTTGTCTTCACTCTATTTCTTAACACTTTTTACTGACATTTTTAAATGTTGTTATTCCACTTTCCAACAATTTTTGCCCTATTCCGTAAATTTTTACTTCATTTTTAAACAGTTTCTATTCGCTCTGACGTTTTGTGGAAATTTTACAATTTTTAGGTGGCTCGAAATTATTGGTTCCCGCTGTAAGGTTCCTTGACTTCTTCGACAAAGCTGTCGTTATGAGCTGAATTCTATCGTATGTAAACTACGGAGCTCAACGGAGCAAGTAATACGAGCCGTCCGCGTGCGGACAAGTGGCATTTGGTCAATTCTATCGTCCCCGCGGTAAGTGCGTTCGTTATTGAATTGCTGGTGTCGCGAGTTGAAGGGAGTTGAATGGGCGAGACCAGTTTCCTTATTAGGAACCGGTTACATCGAGATGCCCGTTGGTCGGAAACTGAAGAGAAGTTACTGCACAGCCAGCTTGATGTTCTCGCTTCAATCTGCGAAAACCTCCGACTCTAAAGTTAAACTGGTCGACTCAAGTAACATACGGGGACATCCGAGTCATTAGGACTAATCTCCCTATCTTCCCCCAATCACCCGGTGTACGAGCCGATGTGAAAGCGTCGGTAGGTACGTAGGAAAGTGCCAACATGTTCCTTAATTGTATTATTCTGAACTCTCGATCATTCGATATTTATGTTCTATTCGTCACAATAGCGCTAAATCTAAAAACGCATCTTCATCTTGTTCGGCAGGCCGAATTAGCTGGGCGTTTGACCTCCCAAATATCAACATTTGCCTTAATGGGGTACTAGACCCGAACCTACCTTTGTTTACCTATGGAAAGTCCAACTCTTCAGTTATTTCCCATTGACAACGAATTTCCCCCTGTCCCGGATTTTCCAATATCCTTTTCCCACCCCTCTTTTTTACATCCCTCTCCACAACAAACAGTTCCTCCCTAACTCATTTACCTATGAGTTCTCACGAAAGTCGGCCATTTCCCAGCTCTACCCACTCATTCATCTCTCAAGTCCCGTGCTACTCACAACTCACTTTCTCACTTTCTCTCTCTGTCTCTCTCTCTCGCTCTCTCTCTCTCTCTCTCTCTCTCTCTCTCTCTCTCTCTCTCTCTCTCACTCTCTCTCTCTCTCTCTCTCGCTCTCTCATTAATTGAGAGCTATTAGATTGTGTAGTTCCAAGGAGGTGAAATTAAATATTAAATGAAACACAAAAGATACCGGGACGCACGAACTCGTTTATTCTCACATATCATACTAAAAGATAAACAGACGAAGTAGCAATAATTGATACGATTCGGGTAGGCTAAGCCCGCATAACTCCTTTCCATTCTAAGGAAACAAGAAACAGCTATCAGGCGGGAAGTTTAAACCTAGATGTTGGGTTCGGCCCCCCCAACACCCCCCTTACGAACTTAACATCTGTTAAATAATTTCACCCATAATAGTATACAAATTTCGTAATAAACAATATTCGTATATACACATAAAATTAACAATAAAGATCATATCATATAGCATTTCTATACATTTTATACATTGTAAAATAAATTTCAGTAAAGTATAGTATGTAGATAATTAGGGCTGAAGACTTAATTGATTCAATGCACATTCATTTTTAGTTTTAGCTAATGGTTTAGTTAGAGAATCTGCGACCATTTCATTGGTTGGCAAATAATTTATAACTACATTACCATCTTTTACTTGGCTTCTAATAAAGTGGAATTTGATATCTATATGCTTGGTTCTAGCGTTAATGATCTCAAGTTGTTTGCCCATTCTATAGCACCTCTATTATCACAAAGATTGGTGTGGGATGTTTCACATTATCAGGTTCAAATTCAGCAACTAATTTTCTCAACCAAATAACATCTTGAACATTTTATGGGCTAACGCCATATACTCGGCTTCACATGATGATAAAGCAACGACTCTTTGTTTTTTTGATGACCATAAGATCATGTTATTTCCGACTTTGACACAACTTCCACTGATAGAATATCTAGAGTTTATTTTATTTCCCCAATCGGCATCGGAGTAAGAGTTTATTTGATGAGTAGAATGTTTTTTAAATTCTAATTTTAAATGCAAGGTCCCACTTAGGTAACGCAAAATTTGTTTTATGGCATTCCAATGGCGTTGTTGATAGTTGTGACAAAATCTGCTCACCATGTTGACGGCGAATGTGATGTCTGGTCTTGAAATTTGGGATATGTACAGTAGGCATCCGACAGCTTCCTGATAGGGTACAGCTTCATTAAACACTCCAGGTTTGTCCCCTTCCATCACAGCAAGTTCGTCAACGTTGGTGGCCATCGGGGTACTCGCTGATTTACAATTTTGTAAATTGAACCTTTTTAGAACGGCTTCTATGTAATTTTGTTGGGAAATCCACAATTTTCCAGCCTCTTTATTTCGAGAAATGTCCATGCCAAGGCAATTTTTCAACTCGCCGAGATCCTTCATTTCAAATTCCCTTTCTAGTTTGGCTTTGATTTTCTTTCTCACTGAGTCATTACTAGTTAATAAGATGACGTCATCGACGAACAGAGCCAATATGATGATGTCTGAACCCTTTTTATTGCGATAGATGCATGGATCAGCGGCTGATGGTTTAAGATCAAATTTTTTCAATACCCCATCAATTTTTTCATGCCAACAACGACCGGATTGGCGTAGTCCATACATACTTTTGTGAAGACGCCACACTTTTTGTTTATCAGTCGGAGAACTCAGCAGTTCGGCAGGAGGTCTCACGTAAATCTCTTCGTTCAAATCCGCACATAAATAGGCGGTTTTCACATCAAGATGTGAACATTTTAGATCGTACTGGACTGCGAGGGATAGAAGGTACCTAATGGAGGCAAATTTCACAACTGGAGAGTAGGTTTCATAAAAATCCTCTCCTTCTACCTGTGAGCATCCTCGCACAACCAGTCTGGCCTTGAATTTTACGCTTTGATCGTCTCCCTTGATGCGATATACCCATTTGGTGGTCAGGGCTCTTTTTCCTTTAGGTAGGTCTACGACTGAGAAGGTTTTGTTCTTCTTTAGGAATCGAACTCCTCTCTCATCGCTTCCGACCATTCTGCCTTTAAATTTCCATTCATTGCTTCCTTTATATGAAGGGCTCTTCACCTTGGAAATTTCCTGCTAGGTAGGTGACATGATCAGGCCAAAGTTTCGGTTTTGGAATTCTGCTGGAACGCCGAGGAATTTCCGCGTCTTCCCCCATTTCGGCTACCGGGGTAGTTGGTTCCTGTGCAGGTTCAAAATCATCATCATCTTCCGTGCTATCATTGTCGATTTCGCTAGATATTGGTTCGTCCTTTACTTCTTCCGAGTCATTTGCATCGGGATCAAGTCCTCTGGGGGTTCCAATTGTACGAGCTGGGGTTGAGCAGGCGGTTTTTTTAGCTGCGACTCAAAGAAAATGACGTCCCTGCTAATGGTCAACTTTTTAGTGACAGGGTCCATCACTCTATACCCCTTTGTATCGGTGCAGTACCCCACGAAGGTTTTTTTGACTGATTTTTTGTCCCATTTTTTTCGGAGTTGATCTGGGACGTGTACCATACACGGACTTCCAAAAACTCTAACATTTTCCAAATTTGGACGCTCGTTTTCCCAGAGCTCGAAGGGAGTTTTTCCGCCAAGGACACGCGAAGGTGATCTGTTGAACAAGTATGTAGCCGTGTTGATTGCTTCCGCCCAATACTCTTTCCCGAGGTTAGCACCTGCTAACATAGCTCTAGCTTTCTCAACTAGGCTTCGATTTATTCGCTCCGCCAAACCGTTCATTTGGGCCGAATATTGGACTGTTTTCTGGTGCACTACGCCTTTGTTCTTCAATAATTTGTGAACTCGATCGTTGAGATATTCAGTTCCCCGATCGCTTCTTATTTTCAGCAATTTGGTGCCTTTCTGACGCTCCACTTCGGCTATAAATTCTTCTAGAATTTCAGGTACTTCGCTTTTCTCGTTGAGAAAACGTACGGTGACGTAACGTGAGTAATCATCAATTAGGGTGATGAAATACTTACTTCCCCCTATTGACACATTTTCCATGGGTCCGCAGAGATCGCTGTGAATAAGTGACAGAATCTGTTTCGATCGGTGCCCTCTCGATTTAAAAGGTACGCGAGTATGTTTACCTTCGGCGCAGGTCTCACAGGGCTCGTCAAATTTTATGGGTCTCGGTACCCCATCTGTATTTTTGGCCAAATATTGTAAGCCTTTTGAGTTGAGATGACCCATTCTTTGGTGCCACAAAACCGAATTTTCATAATTCGATGACAAATGGCACACACCTTTATCGCTGACAGTATTTAGGCGATATATGCCGTTTTCGAGACTAGCCGTGGCGAAAAGATAACCGGATTCATCAAAAATTTTACCTCCTTCCCGATCGAACACTACAACATTTCCCTTATCAACGATTTTATTGATAGAGAGCAAATTCACGGCCGCTTCAGGAATGTAAAGAGCATTATTTACCTTGATTTCGGTGGTGGTGGAGTTTGTCGAAACATTCAGGGTAATATTTCCGCTGGCGCGACTTATAAGATCACTACTGTCAATAGAGGTGATTTTCGTTTCTCTCTGGGTGACGGGAGTGAAAACTTCTTTATTTCGAACGATATGTTCCGAGGCACAGCTATCCAGATACCAGGAATTTTCGGAACCCTTAGTTTCCGTCGATAAACAAGCCAAGAAGGATCGCGGTTTATTATTATTCAGATAGTACGGTGATTTATTGCTTGATGACGACGGAGTCCCGCCGTTGGTATTGTGCTGTTTGATTCTTCCCTCCTTCCCTTTATTTTGTTCCTTTTTATTGTATCGGCATTCGTGGTTTCGATGGCCGACCTTCTTACAGTTTTGACAAAACGGCCGGTGATTGTGCCGTTTTGAGTAAAATGCTGAGTCTTCCGACTTTGATTTTGAAGGAGATGGGTCCTGAACATCCTGTAGGAGTTTAACTTTAACTGAATCGCTTGTGATCTTGACTCCGCTGCTTTCCAAACCCATAATCATGGGTTTGTATTCTTCGGGGAGACCCGCAAGCAGCAAACATCCAACCCATTCGTCTGGAACCTTAAACTCCATTTCGTTCAGTTTCTGTGCAGTCGTGAGCACTGTATTGCAATAATCTTCAACTGAAGGTGAACTTTCGAATCTCGTGCCGACAAGTTTTCGGAGAAGGCCAATTTTCCTTGTTAGACCGGAATCTTCAAAGGCATTTTGAAGATTTTCCCAGGCGGCTTTTGCAGTTGTTGGTTCACGAATATGCGGAAAATTTACTTTGTCTACGCATAAGATGATTTTCGCGAGAGCTTTTGCTACTTTCTTGGGGTCATCTTCAGTCCCCTCTACCGCATCCCAAAGGTCCTCGATTGTAAGGGCAGCCTTCATCTCGAACTTCCAGGTGGAGAAATTTTCGCGACCACGGAGCTTTTCCACGGAATTTGAAGACGAGCTGGCCATGGTGACTGGGCCCATAACCTGTAGTTCCAAGGAGGTGAAATTAAATATTAAATGAAACACAAAAGATACCGGGACGCACGAACTCGTTTATTCTCACATATCATACTAAAAGATAAACAGACGAAGTAGCAATAATTGATACGATTCGGGTAGGCTAAGCCCGCATAACTCCTTTCCATTCTAAGGAAACAAGAAACAGCTATCAGGCGGGAAGTTTAAACCTAGATGTTGGGTTCGGCCCCCCCAACAGATTGTATCGTTTGTGTTCTAGTTGTACCTTATGCTAATATTATTTATTTAGTCATCACGCTCTCCTACATTGTAAATAGTTTGTTGTAGTTCGTTATATGGTTTTTTGTAGTAAGTGTTTGTTAACTATTAGGATTAGGATATCCACTGCGGGGAAGGGGAGGAATATCCAAGTACTCACCCTTCTCTAAAGTCGGGGCAGTGAGTGTTTGTGTGTGTCAGTAAGTGTTTATGTATGGACGAGTGTGTTAGTGAGTGTAATTTATTTGGTATGAATGAGATGTACGTATAAATAACATAATGAGTTACGACGAATGTAGGAGAAAATGTAACTGTGCGATGTAGCCAGGGAGAATGGTAGAGAGGGCCACATGGCCCTAATAAATAAATTCATTCATTCTCTCTCTCTCTCTCGCTATCTCTCTCCCTCCCCCCTTTTTCTCTTTAGCTTTTCTCTTTCCACTTTATTAGATAAAAATAGGAAGGACAAAGACTCAACATATTAATAAACATGGAAATCTACAAACTTGATCATTTTGACGGGCGAATAATAAATGTACGTCTTAATACCAAATCTGTCTCAATATTTACTCTATTAAAGACGTTGCCTGCAAGAAATGACCTACTGGTGAACAATAGTGACGTAATTATAGTGAACGACTAAGGAATCGATTGTAGCACCTCTAAACCCTTCATTCCCAGTGGATTACTCCTGATAGTAAATTTCCAATTTACCATCCTCCAGTCCCTTTCAGCTCTCCTCTTTGGTTCTTCCTATAAAATGCTCACGACTAGCTGACTTAGGGCCGTTTTCACCAAAACAGGCTAAATAAGTAAATCAAGGCTAGCCTGTTTCGTTCCCACCACGCTAGCCGAAATCAAATCGAGATGGCTGTAGACCTAATTAGGTTGCAATAAAGTAAGGAAATTGGGCGTCTGTTCAACATCCCGTCCCGTAAACAAGTGTCATGTAAACGTCAACGGCCCCGTATCCGTACATCCCGTAAAACGACCAACACTCAACAATCCAGATTTGACCAAATTATTGTCACAAGCCAAAGTGGCCGCATTAACCTCTGCCGAAGAGCGTAAAGTGAAAATACGCGTACTGCAAGAGCTGCAGGAAAAAGACAAATTATTCCGGGCGAATGCTTTGTGTGAACCGGAAAAATCGAAAGCGGTACAAGAAAATGAGAGCTGCGTAAGAAATAATGAAAACCGAAATTGTGAGGTTACACAACAGTTACAAGCTAGGAACTTTAACAAAAAAAGGGAGAATTACCCAGTTTAATAAAAGTTGTCTAATACACTAACGTGTGTGTTATTATTCAACATTTCCAACTTATCTGCTACTAAATCCACCCAGGTAAGCCGTTTTCGTTTGGGTTTTAACACTGCGATATGACGTCAATTTTTTTTTCTAGAACTGCTCAACACACATTTTACGCTAACAACCACTTGTCTTCGACGATCGTAGTACTTTTGTTCGCTAAAGAATTTAATTAAATGCATACATCTTGAAGTTGTCGGAACGCTCTCATATCCCTCTGAGGCGCTGGTCGAGATGACGATAACGTAAAATATTAGATTATTATCGTAGTGAAAAAGCAACTGGAATAACTGCGCACTGTAAACGGCATATTTGTTTACTTTATTATTCCAAAACGTTTACAAATTATTCACAATAATAGAAGGGAATGCTCAACGGAGCATGGTAATGGAGAACAGGGAATACCGGACCTAACCGCCCAATTTTTTGGGGTTAACGCTTGATTAGGGCTAGAGCTTAACCCAATCTGGTGAAACTCGTTTTTGCGGCGGGAGGAGGTTAGGCACTGTTAAACCACAGTTGGTGAAAACGGCCCTTAAGGGCCCGAATATGTGCGTTAACTCTGACTGTACTCATACTCTTGAATATTTAATGGATGGATTCCAAGATTTCTACCAATTATTTTACGACCCCCCTTCATTCATTCCTCCATTTTACGTATAGGTAGCCCAATGGACAACCTGATCTTTCTGATAGGGGAAAAAAACTGCACAAAATCGACATTTTTGAAATTTTCTTGTCCCCTTTCTTCTCATCAGTTTCCCACAAGTTGTGCGATGTCGCACCAAATATCCCTCTTATTGCCAAAGTGACTTCAAAGGGGCAATCTAAAAAAAAAGCGATTTAATTTTCCGGAGTTGTGAGACGAGTCGGGTGGTTCAAGAGCCGAGTGACTTAGGTCCTGAATGAAAACCCCCGAACGTGAGGTCTGTTGGGAAGGGGCTTGGACTTATTTTTATTCATCAAGCCTTCGGGGAAGTTGGAAACAATAGTCACGTAAGTCAAGCTCTCTCGGCGAGTTCTCTACCTTCACCAAATAAGGAAGCTCGTAAGGGTGGTGGGAGGGGGAGGGGGGTAAGGCGCTCCTCAGTGAGCGGCCTGTTCTTCAACATCCGATTTGATCGCGTGCCTTCATCACTTCCAACGCTCGAATGATGAAAGAACTCATCCCCATCTGAAATTCCGTGATTGGTGTCAAATTCACAATTGATTTATTCGTTTGGCCCTAGTGAGTTGATGTCTAAAACGCTTCTTGAAGATATCGATTTTGGTCAAATTGAAAACATTCAGTGGATTTGACTATTTATCCAATATATCTTTCACTAAGTTCATTTGAACGCATCAGGTTTGAAGTTCAGGAAACTGCTTCTATTTATTAAACTGCTTCTACTTAAACCACGACCATTATAAAGAAATCGGCGCAGAAGTGAACACGATATTTTTGGAAAACCCCTTGACCATTTTAGTATGAGGAAAGTTGTCTGAGGTGTCTCACCAAATTTTAGTGTAAGTAGAAGTGGAGTGCTTATGTGTTGCAAATAAAAACTACAAACGATTCGAGCGTGTCAACTGGTCTCACACAGAGTCGTGCGAATCACTCCTATCTCTCAAGAGCAGTCGCAGAAAACACTTAAACGCTTCCATCCCCTCGCACACACCACATGCGACTCCGAAACCTTCGCCCGAGTTTTTTCAACTGTAGTTTGTTTCTCATGGCACAGCCTCATTCTCCCGCCCTGTCGCCGTTACTTTTTTTTTTTTTTTGCCCGTAAGTAACCTCGACGAAGCGATAATTCTTACATCTCTCGACATCCCATCGAGGGGAACTCGGGATGAGACAGATTAGGGAAAACAGAGCGGCTGCGGAGCTTTTTGTGCTGTTTTCTCCTCCGCCGCTAACTAGTAATTTCCAACACTTTTGCCGCTTTTCGACGGCCCGAACTGAGCTAGCTGCCCACTCTCTTGCCTTCCCACGCCGTGTGTTCAGCTGGTGAAAAATTAAGGGAACTTTTTTGTTAGTTTATTTCTACCGTAAAACTAATAAGATTTGTGGCAGGCGGATTTTCTTTTGGAACACGTTGCAGCGTTAGCCCCCATCAATTCATTTCTCGGTTGGAGATTAGTACCCTGCACTAATGAGCAGGAATATATTTGGCTAATATTTCTAACCGCTGGAAAACTATAGCTGTTGTTTCATGTGTATGTACGTATATATTAATTCACTTCAGTAACAAAATACATAACACAAAAACTGTAGCGCATAGATAAGCGAGATCTCTAAACTATCCGGATGAGCACCCAATCGTGAGGGTTAAGGACCTGTGTACTCTTCAGGACATCCGCGTGATGTCAAAGAAGCGGTAATAGATGTGTAATAAATAGAAAAGATGTCAGATGGAAATAAAAGATTAAATCAAGGTAAATGTAGTTACTCTGGTCCAAGCGGAACACAGGAAAAATAGCTGACTTGAAATGTTGAAAAAACGAATGTTCCAACCAGTCTCTAACGATGTCGCGGTGAAGACGGTGCCGCGTAAGGAGCCGAAAGATATAAAGGAACCTCGATCGGGAATAAAATAACTGCGGGGCGCTCGGAAAACACGAGGTCGGGAACGATCGCCAAAACGGGAATAATAAAAGAAGGTAACAACAACTACTACAAAATGAATAGTGCGACAAAATGATAGCTATGTAAACACTATGATAGCGCTGCTTCCAGTTATGGTTGGAGATGATGGTTCCATTTAGTAAAATATACTGCGGAAACAAAAACATCAAACAACTTTCCACCAACTCCACATTCGGCGACTTGCTATCAACTCATTTAAAAGGAAACATTCCTGGAAAACTAAATTAAAGTATTAGTTCGCTGGACGTACCCCTCACGTTTCATGAATATCGTTATACCAGTGTCGATCGATTTATTAACCACCTTATTATACACACAATGTGATGTTAATTTGAAGTGTAAACCAAGGGCTTCTTAACTATTCATTGGGAAGTTAACTAAAACTAGTACAGTACCTGATGATGATCAATAAATTCGTCAAAATCTAAGGAAGAGATGAGGACCTACGCTCAAGCAGCAAAATAACATTATTACACACTAAGCTGTTGGGTGCTTGTATTGTCTTATTATAAATATAAAAATTTAAACTAAAATTAACGTAAACAAGTTTTAGCTGTCTCCTGGCCCTCACTCTTTTTCGGGTAGTGTTATTATTAAAATAGTTTTGCCCAGTCAGTTCTTAATAACTGTTTTGCGATAAACCGGACATTAACCAAACTCTTTATTCCAATAAAATATTGTCTTCGTTTCGTTTGTCAACTTTGTGGCCACGAATGCGGTGTTCATACGCCAAAATCTCTGAGTTCAGTATTGGAATTTCTCCACATAAATCCATTAAACGAAGTTGACTTACAGATTACCTCACTGGGATGTTGTGTAAGTAGGCAAACGATTAGATCAGTTATTTTTACTTTCCTTGGCTCTACAAAGTAGAATGGAAAGTTATGTAATCGGCTGTTCAAAACAACAATTTTTTTTTTCTCAAAAACGGCTCTAACGATTTTGATTACATTTTTTACATTGATAGCTCTCAATAAGACAATTATATCATAAAATATTCATACTTGGGAAAATGACGAGAGCAGCACAATAAATTACCAAAGTGTTCGACGAAATCGATTTTAGCGCGGTTTTTAGAGAAAACGACCGTCTCTAATCAGCTCAAACTTGATATCTAGTCTGCAGATAAACATGGGATGCCAAAATAAGGGTATGAGCAAAATCCCCCGAAAGTTAACTATAGTTATCATAAGTTTCGAAACACCAATTTTTTTTCTCAACAAAGGCTCTAACGATTTTTATTACATTTTTTATATTGATAGCTCTCAATAAGGCAATTATACCATAAAATTTCCATTCGGGGGAAAATGACGAGAGCAGCGCAATAAATAATGAAATTTTCAAGTAACACCATTTCGCCCACTACCCGTTCTAAAAGTTTTCACCCAATAACTCTGCAAAACTGCATAGTTTTTTTGCACAAAAAAATGCCGGAACTGTAAGCGCTACCGCTTCCTGCTGCCGTAAAGTGTTGTTTGACCAAGTTTAAATGAATTGAGTAAGTAGAAAGTGAATTGACGTATTTTGAATAGTATAATAATCAATTTTCCATAGTTATGGGGTGAAAAAAATGGGGTGTTTTACGTGGCTTTTGCTACTAAGCAATCAAATCGTTTTTAACCCAATAAGTTATGGAACGTTATTTCCTGTATCATTATTCAATCGTTTACTGCCTACTATATATAGCGGACAAATACTCAAAATTATTGCGCAACAAAAATAAAGAGGATAATAAAGCTCTTTCGAATGCAAACAAACCGCAGTCTGTGTTTTATATGTAATTTCTTTAACTGTCTCCTTAGGTTCTCCGGACAAAGGGCGACTGATAATTATGGTTTTATTGGGATCATAATCCGAATTACGCTACGATGACTAGTTCTAAGCTGACCAAACATTTCCTGAAACAACAATTAAACTCGACGCGGTTCGAATTGAACATTAGTCGAGAGCAGCTGTCTACTGCTTGCGAGTAGCGCCGGGCAGCTGTGCCTCCATGCCTTCCCAACCACATTTCGTATAGAAAAGATTTATTACTCATTTCTGTTCGCACTGGTACAGTTCAACGATTCCTCAACAGTGCAAAAATATTACAGAAGCGGACAGAGTTAAGTTTGCAGAATGCCGATGGAGTCTGTGTTAACTAGCGTGGGGCTATGTAGTAATGCCAATTTTGTGCATTTGGGCAGAGGTTGCGATCCGTCGTTTGTGGAAAAAAGCGGTTGCGATGCTCTTGCCTCAATTAACAAAACATAGGAGACCTAAAAGGGATAAGATTGCGTTGCGCCGCAGAAAAAGTTTGAATGAAATTAAAGCTGTTGGCGTGTATTGCATTTGTGTTTAGCTGTTGAATTTTCTAACTTCTCGTTAGGTGTGTTAATGGTCGACCAAATCTCCTCAGATGTATCAATAAAGTCGTCACTTCTGTCTCTCTCTCCCTTCCCTCCTCTACTCTCTGTCTTTATCTCTACCTCCTTCTCTCTAATCTTGCGTGTGGGCAGCTAGTAGTGTTAATGTTAAACCGTTTTGTCAGTGTTTGAAATGATGAGAACAGCACAATTTATCAAAAATTGCTGTTTTCCTCTTACAAACTAGAATTCTTCAAAAAATCAGGTTGGTTGTTCAATAAGCTGATATATTAATTTTAGTTTAATAACTATCACGAGACAATTTAGAGCAACTTCAGAAAGTCTGGAATTCGTGACTACAGGTCTTTGAACTTTTTCTCGGCGTTTTCCCCAATTCGAGATCTCTCAACGCGTATCTTCCCAAAAAAATAAAAATAAATTTGTTGACAGCCCCATGTTACCTATATGTTGATCGCTGATATTGTAGTATTGTCGTTGTAAATGGGCCAATCGTGGATGTAGAAAATGTACAATAAAGGCCCAATTACGCTACCCTGAGGGACGAAGGAGAAGATTGGCTATCTGGCACGAACGGCACCCTCTACACATACTTAGTACGTCCGATCCGAAAGAAATTATTGGATCAATCGAAAATGCGTGTCAGTGAGATGGGGCTTGAATTTGGATAAGAGACCAGCGTGCCACGTCTTATCAAAGGCCTTTTCAGCGTCGAGGTAGAGCCCTAGTGCGATTTCTTTGTCCTCGTAGGTCTTCAAAATACGGTCGAGAAAACGGTGGAGTTGCCTGAAACCAAATTGGGTGTTTGGTAGTAGGTGCTCAATTTGGTTGAGAATGTGAGGGTAGATGAGCCTTTCTAACATTTTGGAAAATGTAGACAATAGGCTAATAGGGCGATATCCGCTCACATCGTCTGTTCCGGAAAAGGAGTGAACGACGAAGTTTTGGAGCGCCAAGGTGACTTCGTCCGTCGTCGGGAGGGAAGAGAAGAAACACGAATACTCAACATTCGTAGGGACAAATTGATGACTCACTGATGCTTACAAACATTCTACAGGGCATGCTGATATTGGGCCAGTGTGGCTTAGAAAGCTCTGCCAGGTTTTTCCTGATGTAGCAGTTTTTAGCGCCAGAGGCATTGCCCTTCACACAACCGCGCATAATTTAATTGCTAGTGTTTGGAGCAAACTGTTATAAAGGGCTGTCGAATTTTCCTCAAAATTCACGAGCTCCTTGAAATGTTCGCATCCAAACTCCCAAAATTCCGCTAATGCTGAAGAAGATTTTATATTCATGTCAAATTTTACTTCAACCCTTTGTCGGCCAATTATTTTTTTCTAAGCATTTTATCGCGAACGGATTTTGATTTTTTCGGGCTGCACTCGTTTGTGCACGGTATCATAGTCAAATTCCATCGTAGATGGGTCCGTGTTTTAGTTATCCTCTACCACGAAGTTGCAGGAGGCTCATTGAAGTAATACAACGTCAGGTCTGATAAAAAATGTTGGCACAATATTGTATTAAGTGAGAACTCGGAAGAGAGAATATAAATGTCAGTGTGGTACGAAGAGAAGTAACCAGGTGGATGGATAAAAACTGAAACATTCACAAATACGAAAAATCTGTGATAATGTTAATAAACAAGTAAAAAGTCCTGATTTCTGAAGGGACACTGGATCGTCGGGCAACTGTCTTACGAATATCTGCACCAAAAGGCCAGTGCACTGCCAATATTGATTTCTACGCAGCGAAGCCGTACCTATTCATAACCGCAGTTCGAAGACGGTTTTCTGGTTAGCCAAACTCGTCGTGGGATTCATTTCGAACGAAGCCGAGCGTTGAGAATTGCGTAACATCGTCCCTCGCAAGGTTCCCTCATCAACGCGGCAGCTATATGCGTAGGTAAGTCATAATGTGTTTGCCAACCTGCCCCTTCAGATGAACAAATAGCCTCTAACCTTCTTCCTCGACGAAAAGCAAATATTGATCGGCGCAACCTTCTTCGCATTTGTACAAAACGAAGGAAAGAACTGAAATTCCGTTGTAAGTTGGACAAGGGAAATTATGCAATGGAAATAATAGCGAATGGGCAAACAAATAATACGTAACCAATGTTCTCTTTCGAACGGTCTCGTTCTCAAAAAAAAACATTCCAAATTAGGTTTGACCAAAAGATGTTAGTTAGCAAAAGAACACTATGTGCACATTCCTTTTACAAATCATTCCGCGTTCAATTCCACGAGGTGCCTGTCCCGACAACATAACACCAATTTAATCATTGAAGTACATCCATAAGGACATTTTATAAACTTTCACGTCGAGCAAACGAAAGCCTTTAGTTTTATACTTCAGAAAAAGCTACAGATTCACAGATTTGGACAATAGACGTCAACAGAACCTAAAAACGTCTTGGATCTAAAACTACCTGTTTTCCTCTCACTTTATATGAACTCGACAGAACGCGGAGACTGATGGAGCGTAGGGTTCCGGAATTTATTGAGTTGCTCCGATTTGTCACGACCAGGATAGACTACGGACTACGTAGTTGATGGACTTTTCCTAGTAATTACGGTAAAATTTCATGTTGTTTGTTTATACAACTGTTTGTTATCTCACTATGTAGTGCTGTGCACAAAAATGTTTCTTCGTATTTAAAAAAAACAAAAAAAGCATTCCTTTTCCCGGCTGCTCAGAGTAAGACAGACCCATCTAGCAAATAGTATGATGTTTTAAAAAAATCTTATTGTGAACGTACTTGACACACTTTTGTGAAATTATCGTCGATAGACTGACAGGAGCGTTCTCAAGTAATTTGGATCAACGTAGGTGAAGTAATTATAGGTAAACGCTTGACAGTTTGAGTTTTCTCACCATTGCGTTTCACTCTTGAATAAATACGCCCTACGGAAATGTGGATAGCTTCGAGTGAACTTCAAACAAAGATGTGAGTTCCGTCCGAGTGTTTTTGCCAGTACCAATTCTAAAAAAAAAAAGTGAACTAATCTAAGGAATCAATATTAGCTCTTCCTGTTTTCGTTTCGTTTGACCAGCGCCCTACTAACATATTTTCTTTGACAATAATGTTGGTCTAGTTTGTTGTTGAGTCTAAGCACGCAGCGTCGATCGTTCGAAATTATTAGCTCTCATCTACGGTCTAACTCGAGCAATATGGTGAACCCCGAAGCTGGCGACGCAATAAAGAATCGGAATGTAAATTTGACGCGCGCTCTTTCTTTTTGTTCGAGCTGGCCGTCAAACGGCGCCCTACTGGTTTACTATTATTGCTCCTATTTCTGACTATTTTAGTCTTCGCTCTCTAAGCCACGACTTGAAAAAATAATAATAAAAAAACGCACGAAGTAATTTTCAGTTTGTTACGGTTATATTGCGTTGTACTGAATGAGCCTCTTGGGTGCCTGATGTGGTGAGTTATTTAAAAGCGTGGCCTCCTGGACTCAACAGCCATATGGCTAGCTGGTCTGCTAAATAGTTACGTAATCGGGTAAACGCGAACATTTTGAATTGGATTCAGGGTGGAGTTTCAGTGTCCAATAAATCCCTAAAACTCCACTTGGGGTATTTGTGTATATAATCGTGATCTAGAGAAAATGGCTGAACCAAATCAGTTTCATGAGAAAAGTGAGGCGTAAAATGAGGTTTTGAGGCAACATCCACAACTAACTAGTTATATCTTTTTCGCAAGAGCGACTATAACGATTTTAGTTAAATTAGTGACCATTTTTTTGTGACATTCCCAAAAAATCCTGCATGCTTGTTCAGTAAAAGTGCTGATGTAAGTAGGAGCATCCCAAGGAATCCTGTTCTGCAGACAACGTGATGTCGAACAAATTGTGAGATTCGTAGCACGTGACGCTCAAGTTATTGTTACAGAGCTACCTTTTTGAAGGTGGATTTGGATGCGTTTCAATCTTTCCAGGAACTAGTTTCAGTGCAGAATGATCTACGGTGCTATCACGTACCATTTTGCACCGATACAAACGAACCGTACACAGGGTTGAGGAAAGCCGTGAGATGCACCGCACTTGAAGTTCAATTTATTGGTACGGTCGCTGATGAAAGAACGTTCCTGAATTTTTTGCACGCCGCGACAAATAATGTCTGTTTTCTAACGGTTCGGCAGGCCGAATTAGCTGGGTCTTTGACCTCCCAATTGTCCTCACTTGCCCTGACAGGATTCACTGTGCCCATGGAAAGTTCACCTCTTCAGTTATTTCGGATTGACAACGGATTTGCCCCTTCTTCTGGGCTTTCCAAAAGCTATCCTTTTCCAACCCTACCCCTCCTGCACTTTTCTCCTCCTAAGTCAGTCATCCATCAGCACTCATGAATGACTGTCGTCTTCCCAGTTCTCCCAAGTCTCGCGCTACTCGGGTTTTCCAAGACACGTGTATTTAGTGTCCCCTTGTTCGCGTTTATATACTCAAGCGGATATCGCTATTCTGTCGAGTGTAATACAGTCCTCACTCACGCTCACCGCGTGCATTTATTTCTGTTTCAAGCTCCCCCATCCGTGTTCACAACATCTAACTATTCTCACTTAAAATCGAACCGTAGGTAGGTGTAACTTCTTATTTTATCCTACGGGTACTTATTGGCTACCCTCAATTTATTTAACATGGTGTAAACGTAGCTGTGTGAAAACATGATCTGATAGTGATGTTCATTTATGTACGATCCCCTAATACTGATTCGTTGAAAGATACTCGTCAATTCGATTCAAAAATATTATTGTGCGTTTATTATAAGTATTTTGTTTCCTCTCTATATTTGATGGACGCTTCTTCTCATTTTGTGAGAGGGGAGCAATCTTTTCAAGTTCGTCGCTCCGTTTGTCAACGGCTTTGGAGTTTATATTGGATATTCATTTCGCGCGATGAGGTGTCCCCGTGAATCACTTGGACGCTTTCCAGGGGCTGTAAGCTCCTGATGTCATCGGTGGAATAATTTCTGCTTCTCATCTTTGCGTGAACCACTGAGCTGAATCATTCAATCCCCGTGGGCAGATAGACGGTCAATAGGAATGTTTGAAAAATACTCGTATATCCCTTCTCTCGCTGATTGATATTCGGCAATCCTCCGTTCAACTGAAATGTGATTTTGTGTGTATCGAGTTATGCTGAATACAAATTCAAAGACAGGAGTTCTCTATTGAGTGGTTCCAAATTTGTATTCTTCATTGAGAGATCAACGTTTAGCTAATTTATGGGATTGTAACGCGTTTTTGTTTTTTGGTAAGGTCCGTGTTGAAAGCTCAGGAATTATTTTTTTTTTAAATGGCGGCAGTTAGAATTCCAGATGTTGCTCTCGATTACCTTATGATCGGTATTAAACACGAATTAATCTATTAGCTTATTGAACAGCCGCCCTTTTTTACGTCCCTTGGCTCTACGAAGCAGAAAGGAAAGAAAAAAATGTTTTGAGTTCTCTCCAGATCTTTCCGTTTTAAGGCCTACTGAATCCATGAGTGTGTGTCTGAATTATGCTGGCTTAGGATTCCCTAGAGGGGGCAGGGTACACCACAAACTCCTGGAATTAAAAGGACGTGTGGAGCAAGACAAGTGCTGAGAAGTGTCGACTGGGTGTATCACCACCCGTGTGTCGCTTGGGCCGTATCTGAGCCGGTGGTCGTTCTATCGTGAAACAACCTCTCATTTATTTCTATTTATTAAGATATAATACGGAAACATTGCCCAATAACAAAGATTTATCTTATTAACATTCAAAGAGCCAGCGTAGGGTAGTCTGGGATATCATGACCCCATTTCCCTAATAATTATATATTCGGTTTCCATTTTGGGTGCCACCATCACATTTGTGCTGAGCTTCGGGAAGCATGTGTGTATCTGTGAAAGTTAACATGGGACGCCCAAAACTAACTACAGTTACGGTGATCAAAACACTAATTTTTACTTTCCTCTGCTCTACAAAGTAGAAAGGAAAGTTATGTAATCGGCTGAAAAATAATTTTGAGTTTTCTTCAGATCTTTACGTTTCAGACCCTCCTGAGTCCGAAAAACACTATTTGGGAAAATGGTCTGTGTGTCTGTGAACGATGTTTAGAGAAAACCACTGTACCAAATTAGCTCAAACTTGATATCTGAGCCGCAGGTTACAATGGGACGCCAAAATAAGAGTATGAACAAAATCCACCGAAAGTTAACTATAGTTATCATAGTGATCAAAACACCAAATATTTTTTTCTCAAAAACGGCTCTAACGATTTTGATTAAATTTTTTATATAGATAGCTCTCAATAAGACAGTTATACCATCAAATCCCCATTTGTTAGAAAATGACGAGAGCAGCACAATAAATTATCCAAATGTTCGACGAAACGCGTTTTGTAGCGCAGGTTTTTCCATATAAACTCCGCTGGAATTTTAGTAGAATGTTAAAAAAAATTGGTATTGTTGTCCAATCCAATACCTAAAGGGTGGGTGTTTAAAAACGCTCATGAGATACATGGGGGTCACTCCAGAAATTCCTGAATTTCAACTACTGCCGTTTCGCTTACTACCAGTTCTTAACGTTTTTACCCAATAACTCTGCAAAAGTAATAACTATCCTTCTTCAAAAAATTTGTGTTTATAGCCTCATTAATTATCTGTGTACCGATTGCAAAATATTGGTCCTGCAATGAGTACGAGCAGCACAATAAATTCCGGAACTGTAAGCGCTACCACTTCCTGCTACCGTAAAGTGTCGTTTGAAGTTCAAATGAACTGAGTGATAAATGAATTGATTAAATAGAATTAGCCACGTACAAAGTGAATTGACGCAGAGCTAAGGAAAGTTGTGTATTGCAACTCACCAGATATTTTTTTTCTAAAAAAAACGCTCAACCGATTTGATTAAATTTGCTGTGCAGACAGCTTCAAATGACACATTACCGTTAAATGCGCGTTTTTCGGAAAATGACGAGAGCAGCGCAATAAATTACGAAACATTTCGACGAAAATCTCCTTTAGAGCAGTTTTTTCTCAAGAAATGTCCCAAGACACTTCAGAAAACTTGTCGGGCTAGTCCAATCGTACGTAAGATATATAGGAGCTACTTCTATACCTCCGTCGTTTCACTTACTACGATTTCTAAAGGGTTGTACGCGATAACTCTGACAAAGTGATTATTTATTTTTCTGAAAACAATCGTGTCTACAGCCTCATCCATTTTCTGTGTACCAGTTGCTCAATAATGGTCGAGGTATGAAATCTTGAACGTGTTTGAATGAAATGAGTGAATAATAAATTGAATCGGTAGCAAAAACCGTGAAAACCCAGTGAATTAGTAGAGCTAAGGGATGTTATGTGATGTGGCGCACTTGATATTTGACCGACTTATAGTTGTTAAAGGGTGGAGGGTCGAGATCGGGAATTGCTTCGAGAATACTCAACTTTTTACTTACTTAATCAAATGATATATAAGATCTACTCCAGAAATGCTCAAATGTCAACAGTGTTGACCAAATCATTCGAAAACGATCGTGTAGAACGTTGTTATAAATAGAATGAAAAACAGATTGGATTAGTTGCTCGAGGCCAAAGAATCGCTGAATGCAAGTGGAGCCATGGAAAGTTGTGTGATTCGTCCCCCCCCCCCCTATTTTTTGTAGAACGCTATATAAGCGGGACTTATTTGAAAAAATTGCACGAACACCGATTTTCGTAAAAATGTGCTGCTCTCGACATGTTTCCATTGATGACAATTTTATACTAAACTTTTACAAAATCGCTGGAGTCGTTTTCGAGAAAAAAAAAATCTGATTTTGCGTTCACTACGATAATTATAGCTGGTTTAGGGCCAACTTAGCTTATACTTTTATTTACATCTGAGCTGATTTGTTTCTGCGGTGTTCTTTTCTTTTTTTTTACTTCATTTAGTTCCATTTTTGAAAAAAGAAATTTTATGTTTTGTTCATTATGATAACTGTAGTTGGTTGTAGACTGACTGTGTTCAACTCCTTATTTGGCGTCCCGTATTGCTCTGCGGTATGAATATGAAATTGGTGCTTACTTGCTCAGCAGTTTTCATCAATCGTGATAACAGGCCCGCCCACATTGGCCATTTTCTGGATGGTGTTTCTTTAGCCCAAAAGAAATTCCGAAGAGAAATTTTAAATAAAATCAACAGATCATACAATTTATCTTGTTTCCTTCTCACTTCTTTGGGCTTTGGAAAGTAAAAAAGTCCCGAAATCCCCAGTAAATGTACGTTGAACTCCAACCACATTAATATCCCGTATTATGTTTCACGAAGACGCGGCTTTCAGAGGAGGAGCGAGAAATCTCGCGTGGTGGTAAATTGATCTGCGGTAGCTATCACCATTTGAACCGGTTGACCGCTCTGAAACTTGTAAACGTGTAATTTGCGTGGACGCCTCTCGACATATCCTTATTAGCTCTGCTACCTTTTACGTTTCTACAGGCAGAAAACCAACGTACGCGTCCTCTTCTTTTTATTGCCCGTTCCGAGCTCGAGGTACTATTTGCGCGAAAATATATTCGGTTTGAACGTTGTTCATTTACTATCGTGCGTTTGAGTCGTCGGTGCGCTTGTCGAGAACCGGTATAATTAGTAATTGCATGATATGAGAAGTGAAGTCTGAACACAATGATATCCGCAAGGTTTGAATTGAGGGAGAACGTTGCAAACGAGTGTGGCGACGGTTACGGCGAGGTTCATGGGAGCTCCAACACGAAGCAATTAGGTTCGAAGGGCGAAATGGAGAAAAATTAAAATACTATTCAACTTTTTATTCGTTTTTTGAGAAGAGGCGTATTGTGAAAGATTTATGGACTCAGCAGGTGTTTCATCGCGAAGAGCATCGAAACTCGTAAGTGCTGAATTTAATTTTCTTTATTCTTCAGTCGTGAATTGACTTGGAGGGAGAACACTCTACATTTGGATTCTTCATTCTGTTTAAGGTCAGGAACATTTTTTCGCAAACCCCCCTCAAAATTTGACACTACTTTCAAGGCATCGGCATTAAAAACCTGTCAAGTTCCTCCGTGGTTTAAAAAATCCATTCTTTTGCACAAAAATCCCATTTGGTATCTAGCTCGGACGAAGTTTTTGTTAAGAGCCAAAAACGTTTAAAAAAAATTAACCAAAACCCAATTTTGGCAGTATTATCGCAATTACGTCTTGTTTGGTATCGTTTTGCAGGTATTCTTCAATGCTGGGTCGCATGGGATGGGCCTCGGGGGTGTGAGACTGCGTCAGGCTGAGTATGAGAATAATAAACCGTTATGTTATAATTTACAGCGTTTATTTTCTTAAAGCGGCTCTAATGATTTTGATTGCGTTTTGTACAATATGACAGTATTATAAAATTTACGAGCGAGTGCAATAGTCAAGCGTCTTGACGATAAGTGGTTTTCTAGCAGATTTTCTCATAAACCTCGTTCATATAACTCTAGCGTTCGCTAAAAAATTATGGTGGTTGTTCAATAAGCGGATGTGTTTAATCAGTATTCAATAACAATCATAAGATAGTCAGTGGCAACCTCAAAAATTCTGGAGTATTCCAGATTGTTTTTTCTCAAAAATGGCTTTAATGATTTTGTTTATTTTTGTTATACCTTAAAATGTTCATTCGTGCGGAAATTATCATACGTTTAGGCGAATATTTATATTGTATAAGTAGTGCAGTTTGTTAAATAAATTTGGCTGGTAAGACTCATATGTTCCCAAAAACCCTGCAAATTATTACACTATGGTTTATTATTTTCATGAATAGCTTGACCTAGTGTTACTGCTCCGAGACCCATGCCATTCAATTCAGCATCGAATACTAGTAAACCATACGAAACAGTACCTGACTACAATGGAACTACGGAAACTAAATATTCCCCTGGTGCCAGGTGCCCGTAAACGTTTTTAGGCAAAAAGAGTCGGGGAAAATGGGACTTCCAGCGAACCCGAACCCATTGCGAGTTGAGCGGGCGGCGTTGCGAGTCGAGCTGGTGGGTGGTTTTAATGAGACGGGAGGGAGGGAGGGAGTACTAACGAGGAAACGTTGACTTCCGCTGTAGTTCCCGCTATACTGCGTTTCGTTATTCGTTTTTGCCCATAACTACCACAGACTTCGTCCGACTGGATTGCCGAGATGGCGGGCACAACTAGATACCAAATGGGATTTTTGTGCGAAAGAACGAATTTTTTGGACCACGTTAAAGGCACAAAACGGCCCGGACGGTGGACGGCGGACGGACATTGCAAATTTGGAATCTCCATGTTTTGAAACGTAAAGTATCATATTTTGAGGGGGGGGGGTTGTAAACAATTTTTCGTGACCGTAAACATAGGCTTATTTTTCAGAATGAATAATAAACCAAAAGCGGGTGGTCCAGTGAGCTACCTGGACGATAGACGTAAATAGCGTTCACAAGATAATCATGAGCAAACCTATAAATTCCAGAATTGAAACTAACGTCGTTTTATCACTAATTTTTTTTTCTCGCAATGTTTCCCATTTAATTCCAGAACTGTAGAAATGAGCATTCTGCAAAAATTGTCGTTGCAAGTCCATCAATCACCTGTATGTAGGTATTTCAACGAATGTTGTCGCACCAGCAGCGCAGTAAATTCCGGAACTTTGGGCGGTACCAGTTTCTACGCAAAATGTTTTGTTTAAAAAGTATTTAGACAGGATGAGTAGCAAAAAATAAACGTGGGGCTGAGGAAAGTGGTGTAATGCGCCAGATATTTTTGCACGATTACAATACTTACGTTACCGTTTTTCAGGTAAGTACAAATGGTTTCTTTGCCATTCTTTGGCGTAAATTAGAACATTTATAATTGATAATTTTATTCCCCTTAGAAAACCCGGGTTATTGAGACGTATACTCAATGGGAACCACAAAAGAGGGGTTGTAAAGTATTCAAAAAAGTTTTCTGAGACTTAATTACGTCCTTAAGTTCCCCTAATTAGCGACTGACCCTCTTTTTAAATAACGAACCGAATAAGCAAGAAAAGGTTTGCTTTAAAAGGAATAACTTCCTTCATTTTCTCTGAGCCCGTGAGTTTCTGTGAAAAGCAACCTCAAAAGACAAGCCCGAACAAAACTAATGACCCATCACGAAATTCCGCCTTCGCGAACTTGCTCAAACTCTATCAATGTGTCACCTTGTGCCCGTTTCGCTATTAAAGAAAGAGGCGGCGATGAAGATGACAGTAGACAAGATTGAAGACTATTTTGTAGTGAAATGAAATTCAAGAGGGTGATGTGGCCCTTTTAATCCTTTTATATTCCACTCTGTCAATTTGTGCTCGTGAAAACCTACGCTTCCATTGATGACTAACGCACCAATTTTCAAGTCAAGTTTCAGAAATATTTTGACATCATAGTAAATATTCGATTGCGATTGCGCATGCATTTGCTTTCCATGACATTACTAAGAAGGAAATTATGATATTGTTACTTTCCTTGGCTCAAAAACGACTGCAGGAATGTCGCGTAATGGGTTTAGCAAAACATCACCACGTTTTCATCGAGTAATAGCGTTAAAAGGCTCCTGAGTCCGAAAAGCGGCATGTGATATAACGTCCTCTGCGCGTTCATGCGTCGTTGAAATAAATTTATAGCGAAAATTGTACCAAACCAGTTTACATTTGATATTTGGACTGCAGATCAGCACGGGTTGCCAAAATAATCGTGAAAGCACAACCGGTCCAAAACTAACTATAGTTATCATGAGAACGACAGAATTCAATAAACTCAGGTGTCCGCATGATATGGCAGTACTAGGAAACTCGGAAAAAGACAACAAAAACATCCGACGAAGAACAATGTTAGTGCAGTTTTTCCCTAATAAATGTTCCGCATATGTCACATGGCTCACGTTAGCTCTTTTGGAATTATCGAATACAACGGCGAAAAATGGGATGAGTGAAACGGAGGTGGTTTGTATTCTGGCATTCACTTATTGTGTTATGAGCGTCATTAAACTCGTCGTATAAGTAGTTTTAAGGACAGCCTCCTTGATTTTCCTAGATAGTGACCGAGATTTATGAATGAAAAACTGCGCTAATTTAACTTTTGGTAGAAAATGTTGACAATTGGCTGCTCTCGTTATTTTCCCAAGGAATGGAAATTATGGGCCGTGTTTTTTGAACTGTGGGCCTTACGAAAAATCTAACAATAACTATTCGTGCCTGTTGGGCGCATGAACGGGGAAGCTTGAAACTGAGAAATAAATGAACGCGGTGAGCGTGAGTGAGGACTGTACTACACTTGACAGAATAGCGATATCCGGTTGAGTGTATAAACGCGAACAAGGGGGCTCTAAATACGTGTGAAACTGGTTGTGAGATACTAAGGGAAGGAAGAGAGAAATAAATAGAGTTGAGTTGGGATTCACACGAGCTGAGAGACGAATCGTTGGGAGAATTGTGAGACGATTGTATAACGAGAGCTGAACTATGACTGACTTGGCAGGAGCTATCTCTTGTGGGGTGGGAAAAGATAGATGGAAAAGTCCATGACAGGGGGAAATCCGTAGTCAATTGGAAATAACTGAAGAGGTGGACTTTCCTTAGGTAACAAGAGGGCTTGAGGACGAAGCTGTTTGGGGAAACAATGACTTTCCATTAGGGCTAGTGCAAACATGTTGGAGATCAAAGAGCCAACCAATTTGGCCTGCCTAACAGTGGCTTTTTTGAGAAAAAAAGTTTTGTGTTTTGATTCTATAACTGTTGTTAGTTTTGGCGCGCACGTGTTGACGTTACTCGCCTTTGCTGTATATTCTCATCGTGAGATATCGGCATGTTCTACAACGGTGTGCGACCTATTTGGCATTCACAAATCTTTTCCCATTCTCATTTCCTTCCTTTGTGTACTACTTTGTTTATATACACAAAATATGTGTGTCTACATAAAGCGTTAAATAGAATTCGTTAAGACATTTCATAATCCAACACACTAAACACGTTCACTACAAAATAATGTCAATTTTTAGTTTTGTTGCCGTAAAATTAAAATCAATCACTTTGATCAGATTTTTCCAGAAGACTCAAAAGTGGGCGCAGCGAATGCCACCAGAAGGTCATCTACTGCCCGCTTGATGCACGGCTGCACAACATTTAAGCGATCTGTTTTTAGAAAATGCTCTTCACGCCATGCTTAATATATGAACGATATATTTATCTGCTGACTTATGTAATGTGAGTTCAGAACTGAAACAGTTAATGCAGGCGTAAAACTTTTAGAGCCCAAGTAAGGGGTGTAAGGGCGTCGAGGAACAGTCACGATGTGAAACAGACCTGTGAGCTTAGAATTATGCAGGAGGTTTAGGTGCTAGGTACATTATTGAGTCCTCCCAGAGCTGTTAACACGCCCGTTTCAAATTCAGCCTGTTTATAGGAGTTGACTAGCCTACTCCTAAAATTACTGTTCGACTGGCACTTTCAACCGGAACGGGAGCCGAGTTGGCGACAGAAGGGTTAAGTTATCGGAAAGTTAAACTACGTTACACTGCCCTAAAAACCGCCTTCGATGCAGGCAACGGGCTATACATTCCATTCGACGCAGGATGAATATGAATCAGTAATAGCGGATTAATACCGATACTTGGTAGGCGTCATAACGCTTTGACTCTCGTGGCAGAATGCCACAGGTCACCGAGGGTTGCACAACAATTTGAGAGAACATCGACACGAAGCTTTACGAGGCCAATGACAGGCACCAGTCAAACCAGTTCCTAACATTAGCATTTTCAATAAGTCTTCGAAGTTATTTATTGGTGCACCTTATACTTTATTAATGTTAAGACGTTGTTGTCAGCGTTATAACTTTGTCAACCCCTAAAAACATAATTGTTCCAACGGAAAAATCGTTTTCGTAAGATCTTCACATTTAAAGGTCCAAGAACCCGAATGGCGCAAACCCTGCATTGACCTTGGAGACGAACAGCTGAAGATGAAATGACTAGGAATCAAATAGCAAACAGGACTATTTTTGCTTTCCTTAGTTCTACGAAGTTGAAAGAAATGTTATGTAAAAGAAGAAAAAAATTGAGTTCTCTTCAGATCTGTACGTTTCAGGCCCTACTGAGCCCGGAAAACACTATTTGGTAAGATGGCCTGCGTATCTGAACGATTTCTAGCTCGCAGGTTATCATGGGACGCGAAAATAAGGGTATGAGCAAAATCCACGGAAAAGTTAACTATAGTTGTCGTGGCGATCAAAACACCAATTTTTTTCTCAAACGATTTTGATTAAATTTTTTATGTTGATAGCTCCCAATAAGGCAACTATACCATAAAATTCCCATTCGTGGGAAAATAACGCGAGTAGCACAATAAATTACCAAACATTTCGACGAAAATCGTGTTTAGCGTAATTTTTTCCTTATAAACTCCGATCGAATGTTACTAGGTTCTTCAGAAAAATTCAGGTGGTACTCCAACCTAGTACCTATGCGATGAGACTCCCGAAATTACGGAATTTAAGATAACCCTGGAAAAGTAATTATTATTCTTTTCCAAAAAATCGGGTTTACGCCCTCATGTAATTCTATGAGCACCTATAGTTCAATATTGGTCGGGGCGTGAGTACGAGCAGCACAATAAATTCTGGATCTCTATGCGCTACCGCTTGAAGTGATGTTTTGAATGAACTGAGTGAAAAATAAATTGTTTCATTTTTAATTTTCTTCCATAAACCGTGTCCGCGATGTTAGTCAAGCTCACTATTTAACTAACTTTAACTAACCAATACTGCTAAACTTTTCTCTATAACGTTTTATCTGACACCAATAACAAGCGAAGTGTGCTGTAGAAAGTGTTTGTTCAGCTGAAAATTGTGTTTCCTTCACGTCCGTTGTTTTCTGAATGCAAATCCCTGAATTGAATACGGTAAAGATGGTCTAGGTTGACGATTGAACGAGAGCGTTAACCAATCGCTTGAAATTTGATATTTAGCTTGGCTATTCGATCTTACTGGAGAACCTCACACGTTAACCGAAGTCCGCACATTGTGAGCCTTCCGCGGGTTAGTAGTGGCCATCTCCGGATTCTGTGAAAGATAGTCTTCCTAGTCAAGTCAGCCTCTGAGGAACGAAGAAAGGGCTTTCCTCGTTCATTGTGTAGGTCACGACGACTAAGATAAGGGTCATTCACCTTGGCGCTAATGGGTTGTCTTCTGTCTTTTGCTCACCTCCGCTTCTTACCAAACAATTGCCCGTTTTCGTTTTTCATAAACATCTCCAATAGGTGATGCAGGCCTACGATTCCAGCCATTGCGTGTCGTTTCCCGCCGTATGTTTTGTTTAGTCGGTCCCCAACCTACGACTACAGCTATCTTTGCTCTCCGGTTGGGTTTCCAGAATCCTCGAAAGCCCCAATGATGCTATGAACGGTGTTGGGCGCACGAGAGGGGGCTTGTCGAACGGTTTGGAAAATATTGTTTCACTGATTCACATTTGTCGCTGATTAACGTTTTTTGCTAAGATTAAGTTAGTCAAAAGCTTCAGCTAATGCTCCCGTTTCCTTTAATAATATGGTACTTTCTTTTCTATATTTCGAAGGCGTCTATGTGTTCTAACTGTGGTACATATTGCAACTATCAACTAATAAGTAAAAATTTTGATGAACCGCCATTGTCGATACTTCAGAGAGAGCGGAGACCCGGGGTTTTACCAAAATATTGAGGAAAAAGTAGTAAGCAACTTTCAACTAATGGGTCAACGACTTTATCCCTCAGCTCCTGAACTATAAGCACCACCACATAAAAGTGGGGTTGAAAAGAGTTCATATTCGATATTGTTAATTTCAGTACTCGCTCCTCTGGCGAAATCCACGAGACCAAAACTGTCTGCTTTATACAAATTCCGTTCTTCTTGGGTTTCGTACGCGGTCTGAACCTCGTAGTCACAACAAATAACAATTTCGGAGTCACAACAAATAACTTGGGGAAACGGTCCTTCAACCAGATTTCGCTCCGCTCGTAAACTTGTCAGGGTCTTCCAGAGAGACGCGGGGAAGTTTAAAACCGAATTAAATTGTAGTTAATTAAGCTCACAAGTTCTGTACGCGATGGGAGGTGGGTACCGAACAAAGGAGGAATGTAAAGGTACCGTTGCATTCTTGAAGGCCTATTTATCTGCGCCTTACTACTAGTATTCTCGATTAGGCTTCCTAACGAACGAGAACGAGATTGACTCTTTAATTACGCTCTCTGGAGCTAGTAACGGAGCCTCCCGTGGCATCCCCGGATGAAAAGAGTAAACTCTTTCGAATGTTTTCCAACTCCATATCGAATCTTTTGGTAGCTAAAAGTCCTGATCACGCGTCACACCCATTTCTGTCACCGAAACGCATTTTTTAATACCTTCACTTACAAAAATCCTATTAAAAGGTGAGGAATTCAGATGTTGCCAGATGGGTGTACGTCCAGATGAGACATGACGTTCTGCAGCAAACACATTCATAGCGTGGTAATTTATGGGAAATGGTTAAGTCAGTGGCGTGAATGCTGGCCTAAACCCTTTTTTTATTCTTAGGACGCGGCTAGTACTCGCGTTAAAATTTTACTGTTACTACTGACATAACCGGAGGAGAAATTGACAGGAGCGTTGAACTTTCTCTCCGTTAGTTAGTCTCGGCCGTATATTATTTCTAATCCTTAAGAACGTTCTCGTTTTTTGTGCAGTACGCACTCGGCATACTTTCCGTTTCTCTCCATCGTTCGGAATTCCAACGAAGTTGAATCTATTAGTCACAAGTTAAAAAGCTGCTCAGGGATTTCTCTCCGTCTCTTCAGGTTCGTAGCCGTCAAGTGAAATACAAATCGGCACGAACCCGAATTCTTTCAATTTTGTTTTAAGTGTGATGACTTCGGAAGGAATCGACGTTAACCGAATGGGCGGCTTCTTCGGCGGTGGCGTGAGCTACTGATGGTGCCACTTCTTCCCCTAAATGACTTGCTACTTTTGCGTCTGGTGTAGCAATCGCCTCACGACCGGAGGCACACGAGAAACTAAATCGAAATGACTTGTTGTAGTTCTTGATATTAGTTGGTAGATGTCGTTAACGTATTACTGTCGTAATCAATCGGATTTTTGAGCATTACGCACATTCAGGTATTTTCATGGCTTCAGCCTTCAATCCAATATATTTCCCACTCATTTGAATTTGGTAAAACGTAACTTCACGTTTCATGTGAAATTTACGCTTAAAGTTACACAATTTATTGAGGTGCTCTTACTTACGCCACGATCATTATTGGGCAATCAGTGCGATTCGCGAGATTGTCAACGCTGGTTTGGAATAATTGAGGAAATGAAGAACTTGAGCAGTTGGTACGGCGGTAGTTGAAATTCCGGAATTTCTGCAGTGACCTCCAAATATCTCATGAGCGTTTTTATACGCTCACCCTATAGGCATTGGATTGGACTACTACACCAATTAAACTATAGTAGTAACATTTCAGCGGAGTTTATAAGGAAAAAACCGCACTACAATCGATTTTCGTCGTAAATTTCGGTAATTTATTGTGCTGCTCTTGTTGATTTCCCACGAATAGGAAGTTTTTGGTATAATTGCCTTATTAGGAGCTATAAATATACAAAATTTAATCAAACTCGTTGTAGCCGTTTTTGAGAACAAAATATTTGGTGTTTTGATCACTATGATAACTATGATTAACTTTCGGTATATTTTGCTCATACAATTATTTTGGCGTCCCATGGTAACCTGTAGGCTAGACATCAAGTTTCAGGTGATTTCGTACGGTTGTTTTCTCTAAAAATCGCGCTAAAATCGAATTCGTCGAAAATTTAGGTAATTTATTGTGCTGCTCTCGTCATTTTCCCACGGATGGGAATTTTCAGGTATAGTTGCCTTATTGGGAGCTATCAATACAAAAAATTTAATCAAAATCGTTGAAGCCGTTTTTGAGAAAAAAAATATTTGGTGTTTTGATCACTATGATAACTATGATTAACTTTCGGTGGATTTTGCTCGTACCCTTATTTTTGCGTCTCATGGTAACCTGCAGGCTAGTTATCAAGTTTGAGCTGATTTGGTTCGGTCGTTTCCTTTAAAAATCGTTCACAGACACGCCTATACCTCAACGTATGGGCAGTTTATTGCCTGTTCCTAGTCTTATGCACCGAACGTCAGTTATTGTCATTGGACTGTTACTCAGGGGATAACGTAACATTGCGTTTTCACTATTGTTGAAGGTGTCATTGATATTCATTTATTGTGTTTGCCAACTAAGTATGGCAGTAGGTAGGTGCTTAATGATATCAAGATGAGATGAAAACGGGTAACTGATTCCCACCGCGTATGAAGACCTTTTTTCTTTTCACCTTCGTTTAATCGTGTACTGTGTTTCGAAATTAATTGTAGGTGGTGTGAAGATTTCGAATTACGATACCCTCAATGAAATCCACGTTCATCGCGTGGTCGGATTTCTTCTATCGTCAGTTAGTGGCTTACACCTTCCATCTGTTGATTTGATGAACTTCAATTCCCCACGTGGCAGCTGTTACCTTCAAATCGTTTCGGCATTTAAACGGATCAGAGAAGATACGACATCTCCCCGAGTTCTCCAACTGAATATCGTTTAGGTTCGACTCTCGTTCTTCGCAGGAAGTTCATCTTTTTAAATTATGTAGGCCGAGTGGGCGGTGGCAGATGTTTTTCTTGTTGTGGTGTTACTCAAGTGGTAGACGACGTGATGTCTGCTGTGTTTCTTCGATTAACTTTATCCTTTAGCAACCCTTTTAGTTTCCCGATGACGGAAAGTAGGCGATGATCTATCGCTTCCGGAGGTGATTGTTGGGCTATTCCCCTTGACGTGGCTGCTTCCTCCGAGACGTCTTCGAAGGCAGCACGTACCTCTGTCATTCGAAAGCGTCCTGCTGGCTTTATATCATTGTAAAACCTCGGAAACTTGAAATAATGAACACGTATCGCTTATCGCCACGAAGAAAGGTTTGAATGTTGATTAATTATAAATTTCACAACTAAAAAAGTAGGTCAATTTTTTACTGCTAGAACAATGTTTACTAGTTCTCACAACTATAACTGAATTAACATTGATATTAAGATTTCGAGATAGTTCTGAACGTTTCACCCCTCTAAATAATATAAATGTCGCTAAACTCTCCTCATTTGTTGTAGATACGTGTTAGTTGCACAGTAATTTTTCCGTTGTGGATAGTTTTCTTCACCCCTCGTGTTAGGCCCCCCTAACCAGATGCAACTGGGGAACCACCCTGGGTAGATGCCTCTGCGGGCCTATTTGGTTGTCCTCCCAGTTCCAACCCCAGCTGGCATTCCCTGATGCAACCTCCTCACCATTCCCGCGCCAAACGCAAGACGACCTTAAGGTCCACTCTGCCTGCAACCTCCTCTGGAAGGCAGCTCAGGAACCCCAAGCATCGTGAGGTGCACCACGGTTAGCCCCTCACACGTTCACAGCAAACGTTCTACTCTGCCTCGCAGAATCTGCTACTCTGTACTTCTGCCTTACCAATCTTAGTCACGTGGTACTTGTGGACAGGCCACGTATCATCCGTATGACTCCCGCTTGTTCGCTCCTTGGAGAGAATAAGACCAGCCTTGATTGCCTATGGCCTGGCGCTACCGCCATTAGGCAGCCCTGCGATTCTCCTCCCACTTGCCAACCCTTACGGGTCAAGTGGCTGTTCGTGGGCTGTACAAAGCTTAAGGCCCACTGGAAGAAGCGCTTTCCTCGCCAGTTGGTCGGCCTTCTCACATTCCCTTCCGTTCCTCTATTACCTGGCACAGTGTTAGTGTGGTTTTCTTTGCAAAGGTCTTCAAGCCAGTCAGGCATTCCCAAACCAGCCCTGACAGGATGGTATAGGAAGCCAGAGCAAACGCAAGAGGACCTTAAGGTCCACCCTGCCTGCAACCTCCTCTAGCGGCAGCTTAGAGACCCTAAGCACTCTGAGGTGCACCATGGTTAGCCCCTCACACGTTCACAGCAAATGTTCCGCTGACTTCCAAGACCACCCTTGATTGCCTTTGGCCTGGCACATCCCGCTAATAGGCAGCCCTGCGATTCTCCACCTACTTGCCAACCTTACGGGTCAAGTGGCTGTTCGTGGGCTGTAGAAAGCTTAGGGCTCACTGGAAGAATCGCTTTCCTCGCCAGTTTGTCGGCCTTCTCACATTCCCTTCCATTCCTCCATGACCTGGCACTCGACAGTGTTCTTCAAGCCAGTCAGGCATTCCCAAACTAGCCCTGGTGGGATCGTATAGGAATCACGCACACTGTCGTAGCAAAGAGCTCTTCTAGGAAAACTGTAGCCAGCGTACCCCTGCACCTTCTTAGCCACCTTTCACTGATCCGTCTTTGTAATATACCATGGCACCTGCCTCAAGAGTGGGACCAACCCCTTCCCATCCGGATCTTCCACGAATTCGTACCGTGAAGGGAAGCTCGAAGTTAAACTTCATCCGTACAGAGTCCCTTACCCCTCCACACGTACCTTATCTTACCGCCTGACAAGATCCAGTTTCAGCATACATGCCTGTAAGTAGGCAGGTCTCTCTCTCTCTCTGTAGTGCAGCTGTGGGTTCTATCTGCATCCTACCCATCACAGCCAGTTTACTCAGCTGCTGTTGGACAGTAGTCTTCTTTCCCGTCCTATTCTATTATAACTATCTAGTTCATCGTCGGATTTTTCACGTCTGGTGGTTTCAATCAAGAAGCTTGCAATAAATAATGACTGCAGGTCAAGTGAATCAATAGCCGATGGGTCTCTTTTTCGACAAGAATCTTGACAGCCGCTCTTGAAATTTATCAATTCATCCTAATCGTTCCTCGTCGAAACATTCATCTTGCTCCTTCCTTCTCAGAAGCTTCGAACCCATTTTACCGATGGAATAAAAAAACATCCTACCGTCGATTTGCCAAATGGAGTTCGCGTGCTTTTTCTAGGATAACCTTTCGTGATGGAGAAGAGCGATGCTGTCCTCGTAAATAAATGATGACCCCGAGATCGTTACCGACGGACAGTTTTCCTCGCCCCAATATCCTGTTATCGCCTGATTCGTTTTTCCTCTTCTGGACATCAATTTCCATCGTTGAGACGGGGAAATTCGGTTTATGAACAGTTTTGGCACAGTGTAAGGATGGAAATGGGGATCGATTTCACACAAGTATCTCTTCGACCTCTGACCTGGTCATTTAGGAAAGAGTCAAGTTATAGTCGTAGTGAATTAAAAAATTCCCTAGTTGAATGAGCAGCTTTTAGAATCGGCGTGTTTCTTGTTCCTCTTTCGTTGTCGCAATTTTTTCGATTTGTAGTAAACATCGTATTCACAGCTGATCTATTCCCGGGCTCATCGGAGAGCCGTACTCAAGAGTTTATTTCCGTCCTGCGTTCGCCAGGTATTCTTAGCTCATCTCCCGTCTAGTCACGAAGCACCCAACTGCCTTATAGTTTCCAGCTTCTCTGAAGCTTACTAGTTCATTAGATCTAAAATTACTGAACCCAACCTGTTTGAGAGAGGTTCATTTGCTTCACGAATGCTGACTTCGTGGCGGCCGCAGTGTTACCGAAGTAAAGGGAGTAAAATTTAGTTTATCGCCATTCAACGGCCTCTCCGGGGAACGTTATTGAAGAACCAAGTATTATTGACAACTTGAAGACATTCTGCGAGTTTGATTCGTTGAACCCTTTTTTTGCAAAAAAATTAAAAAAGAACCTCTTTGCTTCTTAGGTAGGTTTCATTTTCGCATATATTTATTGAGGTATTTATCAGGGAAATGTACGCCATAAATTAT
The DNA here is from genome assembly GCA_020466155.1 of Pachypeltis micranthus. Taxonomy (NCBI): domain Eukaryota; kingdom Metazoa; phylum Arthropoda; class Insecta; order Hemiptera; family Miridae; genus Pachypeltis; species Pachypeltis micranthus. The sequence goes on from CM035777.1 coordinate 17,388,011, forward strand.
CCACAAACACAAAATGAGGGATTTCGAATTCAGGAGGCCCCAAAAAAGAGTTCAAGAAAACTAAATGTACTCGTCACAATTCTTTTCGTACTCTTTGGTGAGGTTCCGTATCGGATGAAGTAGCAGTAAGTGTTCTACTGATTCATTTTCTGATATATGTAAAATTACTAAAGTTAACGTACCTGTTAGGTGAGTCCGTCTCCTCTGGCGGACTCACCTAACAGGTACGTTAACTTTAGTAATTTGCCTACTGGCGGATATAACCCAATTTCTTTAATATGTAAAATTGTTCTAAGATTCTGATATATATGGGCTGTTGCTTGAGATTAAACGCTCAACTTTCCTCAGCACTATGTGCGTAGTATTTTGTCATCGTGCCGATTGTTACGAAATTATAGCGAGAACGCGAAGACAACTGGGTTGACGAAATTTCCTGGAATCTATACGATATTTATTGGGTTACTCCTATTTACTACGCAACCTTTGCGGGGTGATCGACGTAAGATTGGGAGAAGCAACCGCCCGATGGGAAGATTTGTGATGACGATAGGAAAAGAAATGACGATAGTTTGAATTCCAGAACTTCCGAGGCTGCTTCTGTTTATATTACGACCAGTATTAAAATTCCGTCAAATAGTTGGCTCGCGCTCACGTCTCGTTTTTTTTTTTTTTTAAAGAACTCTTGTATCATTCAAGCCGGATTTATAGAAGGAAACTGCGCTAAAGTTTCGCTCGCACGTTTCCTAAAACGTTTGATAATTTATTGATCTGGCCTCGCCATTTTTCCGTACATGAAAATATCATAACTATTGTGCCGTCAAGGTACGAGTTCATTACCCTCGCGGGGAGAAACCCATGAGTCAATAAATGAATAAAATAATTTAATTAAACCAAAAAAAGAATATAACTCTGTTCGGAAACTAAAAGAAATGGCACTAATAATAAAAATATAAAAGAAAGTGAACAATTGATAATGAAATGAAAACAAACAATCGGCTTAGAAAATAAATGTCTTTTGGGCTTACTTATTTGGCTTGCCAATAAAATAAACACACCACCGCAGTCGTGTGGTGTGTCAAAAAAACCGCTATTGTCGATTTTGGCCAACAAACCAATAAACGATCTGTCTCCAAGACTACAGAGACTCAGATTGAGATTGATGCCTTAACTTTTAAAATAACGCATGTCTCTGGCAAAAAATTTCATGTACCAGATACTCTGTCTCGGAACGTCCTGTTACCTCCTGAGATAGAAGACTTGGAATTAAGTCAGTTAATATTAGCCACCGATAATTTAATTTATAATGACCTTCCTGTCACTGATGTGCTACACAACCTTATAAAAGAGCCAATGATGTAACTTTGAAGAATGTGAAAAGATGCTTGATAGAAGGTTGGGATCCTCCTAAGGCCGGAGATCCTTTAGTGGGACAGTTTTATAAACATCGTTATTTACTTTCATGCCATGACGGCATTATACTTTTTGGGACTCGGATTGTGATTCCGAAATCTTTGCGTTCAACAGTTATGGATAGATTACGCTCGAGTCATTTAGGAATCGTCAAGTGCAGAAATTTGGCGAAAGACTGGCTGTTTGGTGGCCAGGTATTTCCAAAGATATTCAACAGAAAGTTACCGATTGTTTTGTTTGTGCCCAGCACAGATCGACTCCGTCTGAACCTATGAAACCCAGTCCATTTCCATCACTTCCGTGGTATCTTGTTGGTGTCGATTTACTCAAAGTCAAAGGAAAGGATCATTTAGTGATTCAAGATTATTTTTCGAGATTTTTAGAAGTTGTGGCAGTACCATCAACTAAGACACGGACTATCGTTGATACTCTGAAGAAATGTTTTTCAAGACACGGCGTTCCACACTGTGGACAGCGGACCATCTTTCAATAGTTACGATTTCAAAACTTTTGCTAAAAGGTATGGGTTCGAACATGTTACAAGTAGTCCAACTTTCCCTCAGTCAAACAGTTTAATGAATCCATCCTGAAGTATAATTCTACTTCGTTAGAAAACGGCTACACCCCATCAGAGTTATTGATGGGAAGAAAACTAAGGAAAACCATACCAGTCGCTTTGGAAAACTTGATACCGAAACAGCCAGAGAATGAGTTTCGGAGGAATAAGGAAAGATGGGTGCGCCTAAAGTCAAAAAGAAATTTTGATCGTCGACATGGAAGTCATATGGAGTTATCCCAGCTTCAACCGGGACAAACTGTGTGGATAACTAATATGAGAATGAACGGAGCAGTAGTAAGCAGGCTAGACCAACCGAGGTCTTACCTCATCAAAACTGAAAGGTGAGAAGAAATAAGAAGAAATCGTTTCCATTTGATACCTTTGAACGCAGGAAATATTTAAGAAAGGGAATTTGCAATATCAAAATAAATAAATAAAATAAGAACAAATGAAAGAGAAGGAAAGATGTTGCTAGGATTCATGATTTTTGTTTACTTGATGCAATAAAAGTTCAGTTCTCGTTGTGATTTCGTATCAACTTGTATCATAATTGAGGGTGTTGTACGTAACATAACAGTAGTATTCGGTACCTAACGGAATTTTATAAATTCGGGATGCAGGGAACTGGAGGATTTGTTGCCATTCGACGGACGAAAGCAGAATATCGCCCGGTTTCCGGGCAAATAGCTTGGTGGGTTTTGAAGGGCGAGTGATAGCTCCAAGACGCTCTCTGACGCTAGCGATTTACTTCCCACCGAACGGCGCATTCGTCCTGATCCTTTAATTTCACGTTGCACTATACATTTTAACTCATTGAGAACTGTTCACAATATTGTTTGGTGTTTTCATCACTGATAACTATGATTTTGCTCCCTTATTTTCGCTCCAATGTCAATCTAGAGGCTAAATATCGTATTTGATGGAGCCGTTCTTGACCAAACGCGTTCTTACGCAGACCATTTTCTCAAACGATGCGGTATCGCGTCAGGAACGTAACGATCTAAAAAAAAAAAGTAGCATAGCATTCCTCCTTGCTTCATAGGACTAACGAAAGTGGCACCTTCCTAGTCTGTTGACAACCAACGGTTCTCCCACTTTCCCGTAGTTTTCTTAAATCTAATCTTCGGCAGCCCGTAGGTCATCGCTGCCTATTTTAGTCAAAAAGGCAACGGCAGTTTGGAGATGGCTCCAGATAGGCGGTGCAACCTTGGGGTGAACGAGATCGTTCGATTCTTCGGTGTGCGCTAGGTTTGAGTTCGTAGTGCAGTGTCACGGTCGTAGTATGACGTTAGCACAGTTGGCGTCTTGAGTTTAATTGGGATTATGATTAACGGATTTTAAGTAGTATCGTACGCTGTTGAATTTTGTTTTCTTTGTTGGCACAAAGGCTAAGCTGCTCCCGGCAATCTCAGCTTGTCTGTAGGCATAGTTAAATAAAGCGTCATGTTTTTTGTTCACTCTGATGTGCGTTGAATAAATATTGTTAAAATACTCGACAATCCTCTCATCATTGAGACCCATTCGTTTTCAAGGTTATTAAGTTATTGAGTTAAATGCCCATCCACTTTGATTAGCCCGAGCGAACCAATTTGGTAGAGGGACGATCTGCGTACATCCTCTAAAATCGGGGCCCTTACCAGAAAAATCGTTTATGCAGCCTCACGTAGTCGCTGCCTGTCAGCTTTCAATTTGAAGTAGCGGCTTGGCGTTTAAAAAGGAAGGTTGATGAGTAGACGCTTCAGAAATGAGCTTCGTACAATTTCAATTTTCTCCTTGTACGTTCCATCTGTCTGTACATCAAGAAAAGTTGGGATCCTTCTAAAAGTTCTTGAAAGTTAGTTATTCCCGGGGCCAAAACCGTGAAAGGTGTTTCTACTAAACGCCCGAAAGGTATTCCAAGGATCATCATTCTTCTAAGTGATGACGCGTGCGGCAAATACGTCGTATAGACTAAATCTAACTAACAAACAGTGGTGGGAGGAATCACAGTGATGCCCCCAAATTTCAAATTCATCAATGTTCTTCTGGCTGCTCTTCTCAACGCTTTTGAAAGTCAGTTGTTCTCCGCTAGGCCTCAAACTATGAAAGCAAGCTCTAAGAATGTTGGTTGTCATCGTGACACTACGAAACTGGACGGGCCACTAAAGAAGTGAAAGTCGTACCAAACTGATTTGTTTCTGGTTTGAATTTTTCTCAGTCTGGTAATTTTTGGTTATAACTCATCATTTCACTCGGTTTCAACGAATTATAAACGGCGTGGCCAACTTCAAGATTCGATCGAAAGAGAATGGCCGAACGAGTTGGGGGAAGAGGTAATTGGACTCGAGAAACCTCGAAGCTTTTGTCTTCACGACTGTGAAGTGAATTCTTCGTGTTCTCTCCCGAAAATGTATATCGTGCCATGATCAGGTGAGTTCTTATGCCCATTCTTTCGTTCCTTTTGGTTTATTATTCAGGAAAATTTGTTTACAACTCCCCCCTCAAAATTTGATAGTTAACGTTTCAAGGCATCGGGATTCCAAATGATCGTCAGCCGTCTGGGCCGTTTCGTGCGTCTAAAAAATTCTTTCACACAAAATATCTTATGTGGTGTCTAGTTGTGCCCTCCTGCTCGGCGATCCGATAGGACGTGGCGCATGGATGTTATGGGTGAAAAATGGTTTAAAAAATTAATAAAAACGTAATTTCGGCAGTTTTATCACCATTACGCAGTGTTTGGTGTATTTTTACTTTCCGCTACCCGAAGGGAAGGAAAGTATAGTAATCGGCCCAAAAAAAAAAGTTGGGTTTTCTTCAGATCTTTACGTTTCAGACCCTACTGAGTCTAAAAAACCTAATTTCGGAGAGAGGTCCGTGTGTATGTCTGTGTGTATGTCTGTGTGTGTGTGTGTCTGTAGTTCGATTTGCGGGCGAACGGCTGATCCGATTGAGTTGGTTCTTTTTTGTTTTGTTCGTTATTTTTGTAGACACCAAAATAAGGTTATGGACGATTTCGGCCGATGGGAAGGCGGGGGGGCACGAAAATGTACCAAAAACTAGGGTTTTTCGCATTTTTCTCGAAAACGGCTCTAACGATTTTGATTAAACTTTCAAATTATCTTCTCCTAATCAATACCTAACTTTTCTTCTCCATACATATCTCCATGAAAATACGGTGAACGGAGGTATGGGCCCCTGAAGCAAAAATAGGTTTTTTACGCTTTTTGGCAAAACGGCTTCAGCGATTTCCACCAAACTCACAGGATGTTTTCAAATAGTTGATACCTACATATTCTTCTCAATAAATGTTCCTGTGACGGTCCATTGAACAGAGATAAAAATCAAAATGTGTCGAAAATAACGTTTTTTCTAACATTTCCGTAAATTCCAGGGTAACTTCTTTACCAGATGTGATAAATCCTAATGGAGTGTCTTTTAGTCACCCATACCAACATTTCGTTGTCTATAATTATTTCTGTATATATATATGTTGAACGGAGATATAAGCCAAGTTAACACAAAAAAGGAGATTTGTCGAATATAATTTTATCGGTATTCCAATTTTCTCAAAAACGGCTCTAACGATTTCGATCAAACTTTCGGAGTACTCTCAGCTACTAGTCCCTACATTTTGTTATCTATAAATGTTCCTGTAAAAATGCGTTGAACGAAGATATAGCGCCCGACTATGTAGGTGGTGTTCGAACTTTAGGGGTGGCGGAAAGTCGTGTGTTGCTACGCACCAGATATTTCTAGGTATTTTTCGATGCTGGGTCGAATGGAACGAATGTCAGAAGTGTACGACTGCGTCTACACCGAGAACAGTGAAATGACAGTAATCACAGTGATTCAATGTCTACTAATTGAGAGTACTCACAGCACAATGAAAGTGATCATTTCATCGTTTGCACTCCCTCTCTCAGGTCTCTTCGTCGTTACGTTTTAGTCAGGTCATATTTCGTATCGTTTACTGGTATTTTTCGATGCCGAATGGAATGGGTCTCAGAGGTGTGAGAATAAGCTGTACGAGAGGTAATAAACTTGCTTGGTGCTTTCGATGTAAAGTTGTTCCGTCTGGCCGTTAAGCCAGTTAGTTGGTCGTGGTCTTTATATAGGTAGAGGATAGTGAGCGGGGTGGGTCTTGCCTTCTGTAAAAAAAAACACTGCAAATTATTACACAACGGTTTATTATTCTCATGAACAGCTTGACCTAGTATTACCGCTCCGAGACCCATTCCATTCGATTCAGCATCGAAAAATACTAGTAAACCATACGAAACGTGACCTGACTACAATGGAACTACGGAAACTAAATATTCCCCCGGCGCCCGTAAGCGTCTGTAGGCATTTATGATCCTATGAAGGGGTGTGCGAAGGAAGTGGCACTAACCTTCCTCCACCCTGTCCGGCAAAAAGGGTCGGGGAAATTAGGACGGGGAACCTCGAACCCAACGAACCCTCGGCAATTGGCAAGACTTTGCGAGTCGAGTGGGCGGGTGGTTTTGATTTGAGGGGAGGGGAGGAGTACTAACGACGAAATTTTTACTTCCGCTGTAGTTCCCGCAAATTCATTCAATTAGTTGACATTGGCTCACTATAATTACTGTAATTTCCCTATACGCAGTTGTACACGTCTGATACTCATTCCATTCAACCCAGGATGTAAAAATACCTTGAAAACGATACAAAACACGGCGTATTTGCGATTATACTGCGTTTTGTGAATTTTTTAAACCATTTTTTGTCCATGACAACCATGGGCTTCGTCCGATCAGATTGCCGAGGATTGCAGATTTCGAATCCCTATGTCTTGAAACATAAAGTATCAAATTTTTAGGAGGGGTTGTAAAAAAATTTTCGTGACCGAAAACATAGGGTTATCATTCAGAATGAATAATAAACCGAAAGAAGACCCTACACAAACAAAAACAACCAACTGACGGATTTACAGACCACCCTATAATAAAAGAATTAGAGTCGACAATCAACAGACTATTTAAGACACACAAAAACTGCCCTTACACTCCTTTCCCTTCACTTCCAAAGGGTTTCCCCGGAGGTGTACGACCTCCTTCCCATTCCCCCTTCCCCAACGCAATACCATCCCGTTTACCTTCCTCTTACTATATAAATACCACGGCCAACTAACTGACTTAACGGCCAAACGATGATTTCTATACATCGAAAGCTCACAGTATCTCACCAGCCAGAGAACACAGACTCACCAAACAGGTACGTTAACTTTGGTTATTTACCTACTGGCGGACTAACCTAATTACTTTAATACCAGTTTTGGGAATATTGGATAAGTATGGCAAAGTGGGTTCGTGACTTGATCTGAAATGTCCTAAAATTACTGCTTTCTATATTTGATGGCCTTCAGATAAATGTCTAGTGAGTATTGCGAAGTGCAGACCCTACCATAATATGTTTGAAGTCAATCAAGCACAATTTTCGATTGTATCTTTTAATGCAACGACCAAATGACGAAGTGGCGTTCATGCCCTCTTTGACCGAACGGGATACAATTTTGGAAACTGCAGTTACGAGAATATGGGATAAGGGTGGCGAAGTGGCTCAATGCCCTGAAAAACTAACTGAGCCCCGACTTGTTTGTTTAACTGTCTTTTTTAGTGTCACCTGCGCTCGATCTAAAACAATGTGGTTTGTTGTTAGCTGGATTTCTAATTAAACTGTAACCCTCCTACAATTACGTTTACTACTCCCATCCCAAGTTTTGTAATTCCCTTCAATTAATTATGAGGGTGAGTAAGCAAGTTGTTCATTTGAGATTAATAAGCCGTGGTGTGTTCAAAATTAAACAGAGGATGACGAGGTACTAGTAATAGACTGCACAATGCACAGCGAGGGTCTTGAAATCCAATTAGGCCATGCAGAGCATCTTCATTAACTTGTTAATGAATTATTTCAAATTACTTTTCCAAAAATATATCTTATCGTTTGTAACGTTTGTCTTGAGTTGAATTCTGTATTTAAATTCCGACGTTAGCGACGCAAATATTTTGGCGCTCTACTTTAGCTATAATTTCGCTTTAATGCAAGCACGAAAATTCCTTAAAATGAAATATTAGGCCGAACGTTGCAAGCTACAATGTGTGTAGCAGTAGGACTTGTAGATTTCATCTACCTCTCGCCTAACGTAAAAGATCGACGAGAACGTTCAAAAAGGGCCTAGACGAGAAATGAAAGCTATTTTGAACTAAAGGTTCAAGGAACTTGGAACCATTAATGTTCCAACGAGTCCCTTTGTCCTTCTGGAATTCCTTCGCGTACGCCACACGGTTCTTTTTCACTCGTTGCGAGCAGACCTTTCTCGAGCCGTGAAAACATTTTTCTTATTCATGTCCACTCCTTCAACCTTCTAGTTTGCCAGTTGAGTATCATGCGAAAGGTGTTGATTACCAACTGAGCAGTGAATGGCATTACCATTTAAATGAAGCCCGACGCGGAGCGGCGGCCGGCTCTTTGAAACGTGATAATCGTGACTGTTGGGAGTTCATTCTGGTTTGAGCGCTAGTCTGTCGCCCAAGACGTTTTTATTTTGGAGATATTTCGAAAAATCCGCGGTTGAACAATGCGCGTAGGAAGTGAATGACTACCTATACTACACCTTGTCGTTCTGCACACTTCTGAGTGTAATGAGATCGAGTTTTAGCGAATTTTAAGAGAAAACGAAGATATCGTAATCGTGCTCTAAAAATGTAAATGCGGTTTATCGAGAAACATGGCGCCTAACTCCTCCTGCCAAGAGGCCTTGACAAATTATAAATTTGAAAGTCGTTGGGGATAATCGCACCTTATTATTTTTTAGCTCTTAATTTTAGTGAGCCGAATTCGCCGCGGCTCTTACACAATTCACGAATAATCGAGGACACGAACAGATAGTTCCTAAATGTGGAGTTCAAGATATCATTGAAGCGGTTCGAGGTAGCGGTGGTCTTATTCGATTAATTATGAAGTTTTAGTGTTTTTGAACGTGCCCAATATATTACTTTTCGAAATTTAAAAAATCAAATTAGGAGTACTACCGTTTCAAATTTTACATGAGCTGTTGTTCTAATTTTTTTTATTCCGAGGGCAGACAGAACCGAATCCCTTTGTCACTGCGGCCACGTATGGGCCTATTGTGACGCTAACAGAAGACATACATACCAGCCCCCATCAAGAAGTCGAGTCCGCTTTGGCTTGGGGTTTGACAAGTCCCTGAGAGAAGTATTCGAAGCGCCTGGCGGTTAAGACATAGGATGTGCTCTACTGTTTCGTCCACCCCACGGCACAATCTGCTCTCAACCGCCTCTGAGATGCCCATCTTACCAAAATGGGCTGTGTCCAGTGAGGAAGCTAGTTACATCCTGTCTGGAGAGTGTCAGCATTGCCTTCGCCCTTAAATAAAAAGGGTTAATGAGCCTTTTCGCATGTCTTAGTTGTAGCTTGCGATGAGCGCTATTTTCCTGACGGTACTGGCAACTTTTCGTTGCTTCTACGTGGTGTTGAGGCCCGAAGGGTGGGGATTTCATTCTCAAAGCAGTCAGCCTTTTCATTTCCCTCATGCCCCCTATGAGCCGGCACCCAGACAAGGGAGAGCCTGCTATGAGCGCCGAATCGAGCGAATTGACGGACATGTGAACACACTGGAACAACTCAACGTGTCACAAACTTCTCAATTCTGCACTCAAAATACTACAAAAATATCTGGTGCGTTGCAACACACAACTTTCCTTAGCTCTACAACAATTCACTTTGTACATGGCTAATGCTACTTACTCAATTCATTTATCACTCAGTTCCTTTCAACTTGGTCAAACAACACGTCACAGCAGCAGGAAGCGGTAGCGCTTACAGTTCCAGAATTTATTGTGCTGCTCGTACTCATTCCAGGACCATTATTGAGCAATTGGTATACAGAAAATTAATGAGGCTGTACACGAATTTTTTGAAGAGGGATAATAATCACTTTTGCAGAGTTAGTGGGTAATAACTGTTAGAACTGGCAGTAAGCGAAACGGCGGTAGTTGAAATTCAGGAATTTCTGAAGTGAGCCCCATGTACCTCGTGAGCGTTTTTAAACACTCACACTTTAGGTATTGGAGTGGACTCCAATACCAATTTTCTTTAACTTTCTACTAACATCCCAGTGGAGTTTATAAGGAAAAACTGCGCTAAAAACGCTTTTCGTCGAAAATTATGATTATTTATTGTGCTTCTCTCGTCATTTTCCCACGAATGGGAATTTTATGGTGTGATTGCCATATTGAGAGCTATCAACATAAAAAATGTAATCAAAATCTTTAGAGCCGTTTTTGAGAAAAAAATTTTGTGTTTTGATCACTATGATGACTATAGTTAACTTTCGGTGGATTTTGCTCATACCCTTATTTTGGCGTCCCATGGTAACCTGCGGGCTAGATATCAAGTTTGGGGGGATTTGGTACGGTGGTTTTCTCTAAAAATCACTGTAAAATCGATTACGTCGAAAGTTTTCGCAATTTATTGTGCTGTTCTCGTCATTTTCCCATAAATGGGAATTTTATGGTATAGTTGCCATATTGGGAGCTATCAATATAAAAAATTTAATCAAAATCGTTAGAGCCGTTTTTGAGAAAAAAAATTTTGGTGTTTTGATCACTATGATAACTATAGTTAAATTTCGGTGGATTTAGTTCATACCCTTATTTTTTCGTCCCATGATGACCTGCGGGCGAAATATGAAGTTTGAGCTGCTTTGGTACAGTGGCTTTCTCTAAAAATCGTTCACAGACACACATACACACAGACCATTTTCACAAATGGTGTTTTCGGACTCAGGAGGGTCTGAAACGTAATCTGAAGAAAACTCAAAATTTTTTGTTCAACCGATTACATATCTTTCCTTTCTACTTTGTAGAGCCAAGGAAAGTAAAAATGACTTATACCCGATTTCCTTGGTTAGGCACAATTTCAATTGATTCAATAAATTGGGGGTGTTTTTGATGCAGCAGGTCCCTCCCAAACTATCAGTGGTACAGAAAGTCTAAGAATACCTTTGACAAGCTCTTCAAATTCCTAGAGTCTTGGCCCTATTTGCTTTCATTACAGGTACCGAACAGCTCAAAACTGGTGAAGCGTGAAATTAAAGTTGATTTGAGTGATTTCATTTCATTTTCAAGAGCAACGAATTTCAATAAAAGTTGTAATAACTCGAACTTTACGGTTCAGCTCAAACTGGTTCTTTTTTTGTTTTGTTCGTTATTTTTTGTGGGCGCCAAAATAAGCTTATGGGCGATTTCGGTCGATCGGAAAGGGGGGTGGGGGACAAAAATCTACCGAAAAATAGGATTTTTCGCATTTTTCTCGAAAACGGCTCCAACGATTTTGATTAAACTTTCAAATTATCCTTTACTAGTCAGTACAAAACTTGTCTTCTCTATACATATCTCCATGAAAATACGGTGAACGGAGGTCTATGAAGCAAAAATAGTTGTTTTTGTTTCGCTTTTTGGCAAAAAGGCGTGAACAAACCAAACTCACAGGATGTTTTCGAATAGTTAATACCTGCATATTGTTCTCAATAAATGTTCCTGTGACAGTCCTTCAAACAGGAATAAAAGTTAAAAAAATGTCGAAAAGATTTATAGAATTTTTTAAATCTACGCAAGGATGCTGTAAATTCAATTTTAAAACAGTCAGTATAACAAAAAATTAAAGGGGTTTTAAATGTACGCTTCAGAGGCGCCTTGTTAGTATTGATGGGAGGAAGGGCTATGTTATTACTCTAGGATTGATACGGTATTCATTTTAAACCGGGGTTATGTCCGATTGGAGCATTTAGGGGTGTTTGTTCGGTTGTATGAGGAGCATGTAGAAATAAGTAAGTTCCTAGCCGTTGCGTAGTTCACACGATGTTGTAAAACCGATCTTATAAGGCCCTCCGTTCTCAAGACGTAGATTGGGCGATATGTTAATGAACTTTCTACTAATGCTCGCCAGCTGTGGTATTCCTTTTGTGCTTGAACGCGAGGCTCGCGTCTTTTCGACTATTAGGTTGAAATCCTGGTTGAACTATCGCTTATTTTTTTCGATTCGAGGGGTTTAAACTCGTCGGAAGTGCCATCGCCTTGTGTAAAATAAGGCATTGGCCTACAAATCGAGACGGTGGTTTCTGATTGTTGGCTTCGGACTGCCGGCGGCACGATCTTCCTTATTCGTTCTGATCGGTTGTTTCAATGTGTGTTCCCTCGACCAACTCCTGAAATAACGGTTCTCTCCTGACCGTATTGAAAGGCTCGCTCTCTTCTTTATTTCTCTATTTCCCAGTCTCCGCTTTCCTTCTGTCGTTACGCCCCGTGTCTGGAGTCAACGGAGGACCTCTAAGTAGAATGAGTGTCAAGGTTCTCATGAAAGATCGATCTAGTGATAACTCGACTAATGACTCCCTTTCTTCCTCAACTTCGTCCGTCTACTTCGTGCAATTGACAATCCGCTTCAATTTTTACTTTCCTTCTCCCAAAGGGAAGGCTCGTTTTGAAAATGACAGAATCTTTTCGTCATTTGATGATTTTCCTGGACAAAACTGAGCTCGTTCCTTTATGGTTTGTTCGTTATTCAACTCATGTGTCTGCCAGAATTTTTTTTTACTTTCCTCGGCTCTACAATGTAGAAAGGAAAGTTATGTAATCGGCTGAAAAAAAAAATTTTGAATTTTCTTCAGACCTTTACGTTTCAGACCCTCCTGAGTCCGAAAAACACTATTTGGGGAAATGTTCTGTGTGTCTGTGAACGATTTTTAGAGAAAACTACCGAACTAAACCAGCTCAAATTTGATATCTAGCCTGAAGGTTATCACGGGACGCCAAAATAAGGGTATGAGCAAAATCCACCGGAAGTTAATCATAGTTATCATAGTGATCAAAACACCAAATATTTTGTTTCTCAAAAACGGCAATAACGATTTTGATTAAATTTGTTATATATATATAGCTCTCAATAAGACAGTTATACCATAAAATTCCCATTTGTATGAAAATGACGAGAGCAGCACAATAAATAATCAAAATGTTCGACGAAAAGCGTTTTTAGCGCAGTTTTTTCCTTATAAACTCCGCTGGACTTTTTGTAGAATGTTAAAAAAAATTGGTATTGTAGTCCAATCCAGTACCTAAAAGGTGAGAGTTTAAAAACGCTCATGAGATACATGGGGGTCACTCCAGAAATTCCTGAATTTCAACTACTGCCGTTTCGCTTACTTCCAGTTATAACAGTTATTACCCAATCACTCTGCAAATGTAATTACTATCCTTCTTCAAAAAATTCTTGTTTACAGCCCCATTAATTCTCTGTGTACCAATTGCTCAATAATGGTTCTGCAATGAGTACGAGCAGCACAATAAATTCCGGAACTGTAAGCGCTACCGCTTTCTGCTGCCGTGAAGCGTTGTGTGACCATGTTCAAATGAACTGACTGATAAATGAATTGATTAAATAGAATTAGCTATGTACCAAGTGAATTGTTGTAGAGCTAAGGAACGTTGTGTGTTGCAACGCACCAGATATTTTTTGCACTTTCCCCCGGGAAACAGCTTCCGCAATTTTGATTAAACTTGGAGACCGAGAGAGTCGGCAATTCGTAATTACAAAAGTTCGCACAATAAATTGTATTTGAATGAGTCACATTTCAATCATTAGAAGTCGCAGATGAATTTCGTCAAGTGGCTCTTAATTGTGTTTTACCTCGTATTGGCGCGTGATGACAATCATGTTTTCTCCATTTATAATTATTTTCTACCTGCTTTCATACATGACGACAGACCTTCAGTACCGCCTAACTCCCCTTGTAGGCACTTTTAGTGATCGTAGTCTTGTGGTATTCATAATCCGACAAAAGTTGGGCATTGGATCGAAGCTTGGGATCGCTGTTATTTTTGCCTGAGTCAGCTGCTTTCCAAACCACTACCAAAACCCTCGTAACACTTCATTGATAAAGTGTGCCCACGATTTTTCTAAACTGATAATTTTGACAGTCCCTCAAGTGAAGTGAGCGATAACCAGTTGCCACGCCACTGCTTAAAGCTGAACGGGACCTTTGAAGGTGGCCGTTCTCTTATATCAGGCGCTGAACTCTTTTTCTGGGCAAGTAGTTGGAAATCCAGTGCTAATGCACCCGCTGACGACCATGCTCACTCGAGATCATCGTTGACCTTTATGATGCCTAAATTTAGATCTTCGTCCGCTTTATAACACTGGGGAAGATTGGTTTGTTGCTACTCTCGTGAGACGTAGATTGCCAAAACCGTTCCCAATACTTCGTCGTTAGCTCGAGCTACTACGGCTGCTGCTTGATTAAGGCTCTTGACGTTTTATCTGTTGTTCTTGTTGAGTCTGCAACTGATTTCTTGGCTCTACTGTCGGCTACTTCATTTCCAGCAGTTCATTGAAGATCAATCTGCCCTAGAAAATCACGGCGCAAGTCCCCGACTATTCCTCTAATGGTCAGCATATTGTTCAGTGAAGGGGATAACAGCAATGGGCATGGGATGCAGGGGAGAATAGTGTCAGAATGCCACAGTGAGGCCCTCGTGGTAGGCCTGCGGAAGTAGGAGCGTTGAAAAGTGTTTCTTCTCTTTTATCATCACTGATTTTCTCCTAAAGTGCATCCTCAATCTCGCCCAGAAAATTATTTAAAAACTACAGTTTAGCCAATTGCAATACGAATTAGTTGTCTCGTCCAACTTACTCGTTCAGTGTTTCTACTCTCGTGCTATATCTGCGTATAAAATGTGAGCGTAAGTTAGAGAAGGGAAAGTTAGAAGTTATATTTTAGTAGGAACAACAAATAAAAGCGCTCTATTAAATTAGCGTTCCCTTTGTCGCCAACTCTCCGTTTAGGGCTGGTGTTAAGGAGCTCTGAGCCGTAGACCGGTCGCCATATCATGTGGGAAACCAAACATTACTGCGTAAACAAGCCCTGTTTCAACATTATATCCTTCTCATCCGCTCTCTTTCTTGCCCTTGACTCGCTTAATGGCTTCGATCGATCGGCAGCTGTTAACAGTGGCCGCCTTTATTTTCTTGTAATTTGATAGCGGTTGTTGAACTCGATCTATCAATGCCCGAGGCAGCTGGATGCTGCTCAGTGCAGATCTTCACCGATAACTGGAGCAATTTCCCCCCTAATGGTACCCAACTAATACGCTGTCGTGTTGCACTGATCGTTTTTTTATTTAAATAGGTAGAATTTAAAATCTTTTTATTATTTCTCTGAAGGATTGTTCGATCTGGTGGAGAAGGTGGTGGTTCTATTTCTACCACATGACAACCATGAAATTTATTTTAAAACTGAAATCATTATCTACAATAAATGAAATTGAAGAATATAATACATTAAATATAAACAGTTCTTGTTCTCTTCCCCCTTCACCTGGCTTGGGAAGACATCAGGCCAGGCATTCTTCTCATGAGCATTGCGATTGTCTAAAAAAAGTCGAGTTTTCCTCAGAGGTTTTAAAGCTTTAGGCTCGTGGTTTGTTAGTGTGTGTTTCGAGTTGTAGCGTGGCTGTGGGTTATCAACGATGAGCGTTTGATAACTCTCGTAAGCTGTATGGGGGCCATTCCAGAAATGGCGGAATTTCTATCACCCCCGTTTCACTTACTACCATTTCTAAACGGGTTTATCCTTCTCAAAAAAATCATTGTTACAGTTTCATTAATTCTATGTGTACTAATTGCTCGATAATGGCAAGGGCATGAGTATGAGCAGAACAATAAATTCCGGAACTAATAAGTAAACCGTTTTCTGCCTCCGTGAAGTGATGTTATATCAATTTCAAATGAACTGAGTGAAAAATAAATGGAATTAGTATCAAAAGCTATGAAAACCAGTGAATTTATGTAGAGCTAAGGAAAGTTGTGTGATGCGGTGCACCTGATATTTATTTTAGTAAGTTCAATCGTTTTGAAAAGTTATTAAACTCATATATCGACATAAAGTCAATTGAATGAGACCAGTTCACCGGATAGCTTTAACCGTTCCGAAATTGTCGATTTTCCCGTTTTTGTGTACATCCTTTACACCTTAAAAAAGCCACGATGAGGTCAGTTTTTAGATTTTGCGTGTTGTGTCGGAAGCTGATATGGTTCCACGAAAATTCGTACATCAGGACTACCCGTTGCATTGAAAACTTAGGCGTTCGAACTTTATTAGTTAATGAATTAAGGCGCTCCAACTTAGTTATTGGAACTGCTCCAAAAGGTTCCCTTTCACTGGTCGTTATCCTTGTCATTGCGATAAATGACGTTGAGTTTATCGCCTAAATAAATCGACAGTAATTACTTACCCTTTGAGCTTTAAATCAAATGAAGACCGCTTTTTATAAGAGTTGTATTGGGAGCGGTGTTTTTTTTTATACAGTCACGTCCTTTCTAGTTACATCTCATCACATTATTGTCTGTCCAAACGGGACAATGAGTAGTTACCTCGTCACACAGAGAAATAACGTGTTCCAGTTCGTTGGAGCCAAGCCCTGTTGCCTTTATCGTTCCCTTCTCTGAGTCAACGGATCTAGCGATGTTCATCGACGTTATTTACGGTTTTCAGCATAGGGGAGCCGGAACAAGCGAGGATATGTAACGCTTTTTTTTTGGAGCACGATCATCATCATGACAATGACCAGCACTGGTGATTAGAAGACTTAATACCCAAACGCCCACGGGCACATAACACAATATTCTCTGCTTGGCAGATATTCGCTTACACTTAACTCGACAAAAGTTTCTCACGGGATTAGGAAAGTTTATTCGGTTGAGCGTTACGTTTTGAGGCTGACTGAATCGAAAAATCCCTCATTTTTGGCGTTTAGTTTGTCTACGTGCAAGATGAGGGGATCATAACGTTATGGGTGATGGCCGTCGTGCCTAAGGTTGCTGGAGTTGCTGTCTGTGTGCACGTAGTTGGGGGCTTTTTGTATGTAGACAGGTATGTTGGGGAGAGAGAGAGCCTTATTTAACCACGTAGGGGGAATTAGGAGCTATGAGGTCCTCTCTTCAATTCTCCTAGGATACAGGTTTCACAACCCTTCTCTATAATTTGCATTTACAATCTTCAACCAAGTATCTAAAAAAATCGATATATCTATATTCACAATGCCATGTCTTTGGCTAACATGCTGTGAGTATTGTAGAGAAAAAAAGAAAAAACACCACAAATAACAGGTCCATACCAAATAAGAGAGAGAGAGCGGCATCATTTGAAGGGGAACGTTCCGGTTTGTGCTCATTTGGTAAGTAAACTGAGTGGAGCAAGAAACCAAGATTCCGTCTTGATTAGATTGGTAGGTGTAGTGAGAAAATTAAATTCCACGCTACTTCACTGCATGGATTTTTTGTAGGTACTGCATTCCGCTGATTACTAAAATTGGGCGCAAGAGAGAATTAAAAGAACTGTATGAGAGTTGGAGCACGGACTGAATTAGCGAGAAAAAAACTAAGCAATCAGGGGGTGAGAGAATTGGTTGGTGGCGTTCTCCGAAGAATAAGCGAGATCCTAAATGTCAATAAACTGGTGAAACCCGAGAAAATATGCCTTAGGGAGCGTCAAGAGGGATTTCCCAGGTCAGGTCCTTGTGTGGCCCTATGTGGGGGACCTCCCTGCACGCCCACTGCGTTTATTACCTGGCCGTTTTCCTGCCGATCGTGCTTTACGCTGCGGCGGTTTGGTGGATTGGCCCCTCAGAGCGTGATCGGTAGCAAGCACGCACCATGCAGAGGGACGTTCTCCTGGCAGTGCTACCAGCCGGACGATGCCCCACTTGGCGCTGCAGGTGCTTGCGGGTACCCCCTCACTGGATCTCGCTCTGAACCTAGCTGTTTTACGGTCAAACATCCGGTGCGGAGCGCTCAGTGACTATCAAGGCAACTACGAGGCGCTGGTCCTGGCGCTCAGACTGGAGAACTCCACCGAGCGCCGTCTTGAGCTCGCGCTATATGCCATCCTGGATGCTTGGCAGGCACGATGGGATGAGGGTTCAATGGCCCGACATCTCCACACCATCATCCCCTCCATCCGGGGCCGCCTGGAAATGAGGGGATGGCACCCCTCCTTCCCTGTGGTCCTATTGCTGTCTGAGTACGGGGCTTTTAACCAGCGCCTCTTCTTTTTTAAACACTGCATATTCGACCTCTGCCCCTGTGGAAGGGACACCAATTGAGGATGCAGCGCACATTATGTACGAATGTTCCCTCTTTGACGATATGCGGACCAGGACACGCATCCCCCCCCCCACCACAGAGAGTGCAGCCTCGCTCCTTTCTTGCAGCTCAGCGAGGCGAAGGTTCGCCACATGCGCTCAAGCCTGGGCTGCTCTGCGTCTGGAGTTGTGGTTCCCCGCTGTCACACAGGTTCCCTCGCCCCACCGCACACAAAATCCACCTCGCTTCATCCCCCGCTCCACGCGTCGAGCCAGGCCTTGAGGTGTGCACGCGGAACTGGTGGCAGTATAAGACTGTCGACCCTTAGCGCCAATGAGCCGGTAGGCCACAACTGGCCTGGCTCATTCCCCCATCAAGATGGCCTTTACACGGGATTTCCTGATACAAGGTGGAGGAGTTTGGTAGCATTAACGAAAGGGATTGACATGTGTGTTGACTGTTGGAGGGGTGTTAGGCAGGGCTTTGAATGGAGTTGTGATGGCTGGAGCTTGCAACTCTTCCGCGTTTTGAATGGTCGTCCTTGTACCAACTTCTGAAATAATATGGCGTATTATACTACTGTCTTGCTTTGATATTTCGTAGGTATTGCTTTTCATCACGGTAAAATTACTCTATTCCTGCGCTGTCGTCGCCCGTTGTGGTACAATTAATTGTGTTTGGACGCGATGCACGTTAAGTAATGGCCGATAGGCTGGTAGATGAATGAATGAAGTAATTTAGGAACTCCTGCCGCTGCCCTTGACACTCCCCACCGGTCCTCTTATCTGAAGAGCTCCACCTCACAGAAGGGCGGGATTTGAGAGATAAGATTCGGCGGCTGCTGGAGCCACGTGCGACGCCGGCTGCCCCCTGACTCACAACTACGCATATCGGAACGTCATTAATTCCAATAATAGCAACATCGTTCTTTTACGACTTCATGAATGCACTGAATATTCGTTCATAAATTCGTCGCTGGAACACTATTCCATTCCGGTGGTAGTTGATTCAATCTTTCATTGATTTCTACTGAGCGAAGTCTTTTTACTCATTCGATCGTATGTTATAATTATACTTCTTATTGAGTTATATGAGTTACTACTTCTATTCATTAAATTACGCATACGTTATTACCCATTCCAAATTATGTTGGATATTTTAATATAAAATTTTCATCGGCGGAAAATTGACGAGAGCAGCACAACGAATTACGAAAAAGTTCAAATAAAATCGATTTTAGTGCAGCGACCCCTCAGTATAATACTGAAATTCTCAGAAAAATCTGGTGCCCCTATAAGCTCCTTAAAATATGAAAGTTTACTATCGTTCATAAGATAATTACGAGCAGTCCTTGAAATTCTGAAACTCACTGCCATTTTTCACCGTTTTTACCCGATAATTTCAAACCAGTAAGCATGGACGAGCCTTTAAAAAAGAAATTGGTTGTGTCTTATTGGTCACGGAACGAGTATGAGCACTTCAATAAATTCCAAAACATTTCGACGACAAAAAGGGCATAAATGTTGAGACAGAAACTCTTCACTCTTTTCCAAAACACTATTTTGACTTGAAACGGTGCCCGATAGAGATTTTCTGCGATTCAATTAGTGTTAATACCTCAAAACATTGAAAAGCGGCAGTTCAGTTGGAAGGATTTTGATGTAGAACAACGTAGAGTATTGTTGTAACCCATTGCCACTCCGAATAAGGCTTAAGTTAAATTAGCTGGCCACTTAAACGAAAAAAAACACGGAGAGGCACTCAAAGCAGTTGTCATTGTAGTAAAGTAATTAGGTTAGTTCCACCAGCAGTTAAATGACTAAGGTTATCGTGCCTGTTTGGTGAGTCCGTCTCCTCTGGATGGTGAGATGTTGTGGGCGAGCGCTTTCGATGTAAAGACATCATCGTCTGGCTAACTGACTTTAGCACTGACTTGACGGCCAGACGATGATGTCTTTACATTGAAAGCGCTTGCCCCCAATAACTCACCAGCCAGAGGAGACGGGCTCACCAAACAGGTACGTTAACTTTAGCAGTTGTCATTATTTTCGCAAAATTAAGGAACTAATAAGAAGGGGTGAATATTTTATTGGGCGAAATGAGGTTGTAACATTTGGAGGATAATTATTGAACATGTTGTTCTTTAATCTTTTAGTCACGGCACACTTCTAGAGCCACCTTTGGGCGAGGCATGCATTTTTTTTTTTTTCAACAGTGAGTGGAAGAGTTTCATCATTTTTAGCGAGTCTCAAGTCTTCTGAGTGCAAAAAACACTATTTGATTAAGTGTTATGCGTGTACCTGTGAACGCGATTTTGCACGACGTCGGTTCAAATTTGATATTTATTATTTAATCTTGGGATTCGCTTGGAAAAAAAAATCCATCCTAAACGTGGTAGAACACAAACTAACATTTCATTAAATTTTTGTGTGGTCAGCTCCGAACAACTGAACGGCAATATAACAAATTTCATCTACGGGGACAACGAAGAGAGAAATTAAATAAATTTTAGCGCAGGGTTAGTCGTAGAGCGATAAACATTTCTGATTGTACTAGGACTGAGGAAAGTGGTGTGATGCTTCGTTCCAATGTTGTTGGTCTGGTTTTATAATGAAACGTCGTGTTGAATATTAGTGAATCGTCCCGAGGGCATCTCGCGTATGAGTCTTCACCTTGTTCTTACTCACTGCCTCGGGGGTTGGTTAAAACTCCGCCGCATCGATGTTCGATTGGTTCCAGCGTGATTTAGTGACATTACCTAAATTTCTTAGCCTCTCACTCCTATACCGAACGCGGCTTCGCGTTATCTGGCCAACAATAGGTGACATGAGCGATGAATCTTTTGTCGATATCGATGCTTCAGGTGTCCCACTAAGGTTGAAGAGCTTTAATTACACATTTTCTAAAGTACGCGCCTTGCTGAATGCCTTTTAACAACTTTCACCCAATTGTTCTCCGCAACGATTTCAGTTATCCGGTGAACAGAGATGTACGTCAAAATACTCCAGAAAGTGTGATAATCAGAGGAATCCGTTCAAATTTGGAATACTAAATAAGCTCCATAAGCTGAATGAAGGTGCTGTGTCTCTGTGTATAGCGTCTCTAGGAATTTATTGCGGTTTAGGAGGTCGCAATAAATATTTAGCTGTAGTATTTAAGAGTTGTCCAGCCGATACCGAGTTGTGTTGTAACTCATCATGCGTACAAGGATTGAATAGGTGTTTTATATAAAACTGTTATCTTAAAAAAAAAAGAGTTTCTCAGGCTTACACAAACCGAATCGAAATATCCTGTGTTCGCTCGTTTCTCCAAGGTTCGTGCTCAGGGGCCCAAAACTATATTAAATATCAAAATACTGTCTTTATTTGTTGTTTATGTCTCGTTGACTAGACAACAAGGCAACAGTTAGTTCATTAGTTGAGTAGGTTCGAGTGGTTCTTTCCTTTAAACGCCTCTTTAAAACAACACGACCACTAGGCGGAGATACAAATAAACTGCTTCGTTACAGATTTAGAAATGACAAAGGATCCGTACTTCCGTTTCCTCCCACTTTCTAAAGCCTCAACTCTAACAACCTTGCGGCGGCCTCTTCGACGACGACGTTTGTTTATTTGTTGTTCGCAGAGCCCACACTTTTTACACCTACGCTTCGGTTCTTGACATTACGTTTTGGATTGAGTGTCGCAAGATCGACCTGGCCCTCTTTTTCAAGTTCCTTCAACTCAGCGCGCAAAGTTTTTTAGAGCCCTCTTGAGTCTTTTGTCTCTCAGAAGTTAAATGACGTGGGCAAAGCTCCCTGCGTAAGAAGGGCGTTCTAGTAGAATAGTTAAAGTGATCGAAGAGGTGGGAGACAACCTAATGCTGAGATTAGTTTAAATAACCTTATCTGGTGGGGCAAATTACGCGGGTACATTCAGCGTTTTTTTACTCACAGTATGTGAAACTGGTCGTGATTGAAGTTCTGGAATTTATTCTGTTGCTCCAAGTTATGTCAAGGCCATTATCGACCTTATTTTCGCGGAAAGGTTTGCTCTAAAATTAGGAGTAATCCGCTGAGAAAAATCTGTCGGTTTATGGACTACCTGGTTCTTCTGACAATGCTAGTAGTAACACACGGGCGGAATTTATAAGGGAAAAGCTGCGTTAAAATCGATTTTCTTCGAAATGCTTGTTAACTTATTGTGCTGCATGTTTGTTATGGTAATATTGCCTATTTGGGACTGCACATACAACAAAGTGATCAAAATTGTAAAAGTCGTTTTTGAGAAAAAAAAAAAAACAGTTTGGTTGTGTGACGATTTGAGAACAAGTTTTGAGACGATTTCGCTCATACCCTCGTGTTGGCCTTCGATAGTGATCTGCGGGCTAAATATACAATTTTAGTCGAGTTGTTTCCGCCATTTTCTGTCTAGTTCGCTTTCAGCCACACTCACAGACGGACACGCAGACCTTGGGGGTTTTCAGGCTTAGTTGTAAAGTCTGATGAACACTCAAAAATGTGTATAGTTCGCTTTTCTCTGATCTCGTCGTTTACTGGATTCCTGATAGTATCAAAGTGAAATGATTTAAATCCAACTAGTTGGGTAGTTTGAGAATCTGAACCAATAAAAACCCGATAATCGACTTTTTCGGCTCAAATCGAGGAAATTTTACTTTATATGAACCCCCTTTTCCCGTTGATGGTAACAAATGGTGAAAGGTGGTTGCCAGTAACGTGCTCACGACAGTGCCGCACTATTGAGCAGCACCTCGTCTTGTTTCAATTGAAAAACACAGTTGTGCCACCGAGTAGCCTGCAGGTAACTAAAGGTTGAAGGCTCAAAAAACTGTGCTTCAGTTCCGAATTACAGCGAATAGAACAACTCGTGAATGCTAATGGACTAATGGTTATGACGGTCATGAAATTTGGATTTTGAGTGCGAGCCGGCGTTAGGATTTAAAAATAGCCGCTCTTCTCCACAGAACGGAAACGAAGCCTTTAAGGATGTTCACTACGTAAACGTAGGGAGAAAAAGTGAGTGGTGGCTTATCAACTCGGGTCTTATATGGACCTTCTCGTATCCCAACTTCCAAAACGAGCTCCAGACTTTCAAAATTATCTTGGAATAGTGGAAAAACGGTGATGAGCCTCAGCGATGGACTGAGTTGGGAAATGCGTAGTCAATCGTAACTTCCAACGCGGTCCTTTTCGTGGCAACCATTTTTTTTGCCAAAATCCTTCCGTTCGGTCAGTTTCACATTCCAGCGACAAATTCGGTCGTAGCTTGATCCGCAGTGACCATGGGGTTCGTCCTTAGTCACTTTCAGCGCCCTGTGCCGATTTCCATTTCCTCTTCTCCTCGGGCATTCTAAAGAATGAATGTGCCGAACTCAAATCATTCTAGAATCACCTCAACGTTGTTTAAGACTGTCGGTAAAAATAGGAATAACGGGTCACGGCACACGGGTTTGGCGATTTTAGCTACTTTAAAATATTTGCCTTGCATTCTCACGATTTGCATTCGTTTTAAGTTGAAAAGACATCGGCAGGATGTTAATAAAGACGACAGTTACCTGCTCTTTTATCGAAAAATCCGAAGCGACTTTGCTTTAAGATGCAATGTTTATATCGATGTTTTGTTCTTTATAAATACCATGGTAAAAACTCACAGAGCTCACATAGGCCCAAGTAACAAACAAAAGTGGGTTTTAATTTTATAAAACAGGAAAAATACAATATTAATCCCGAAACGGTGATTTCTCAACATTTTTGAATATCTGGAAATTTTGGGGATAAACTGTGAGAAATGCTAGTTAGCGAAATGGCAGCAGTTCAATTGCTCCTAATTATCTTGTGAAAGTTATTGAACTCTCATCGTATAGGTAGCTTATTGAACTACCACCATCATTTTTCATATGATTATGAGTGAATTTTATTAAGAAACAGCCGCGCTTAATTTTCTTCGAAATGTGCGGCAATTTATAGTGTTCCTATCGTCGTTTTCCCACGACATTGAATGTAGTACTATAGCTTTATTTGGAACTGTCCATACAAAAAGGCAAGCAAAATGTATATTTCCAAGGCATTGGCACATCTTATAAACATGAGTATTGCTACTGGTGTTTTCCCTGAAATCTATAAGATGGCCATCGTCACTCTGCTCTTTAAGGCTGGGGACCCTCGGATACTGGATAATTACAAACCTATTTCCTTGGTCTCAATGTAGCTAAAATTATAGAAAAGGTAGTGAAGTTTCACTTAGTTGAAAACCTAGCAAGGAATAACTTGTTGCATAGCAGACAGTTTGGCTTTTTCGTGCAGGTCTGGGACGCCGTTGCCGCGAAAAGGGGGTCTTTTCCGAGCTCGACAAAGGAAATAAACCATTGGCAATTTTCCTGGATTTTTCTTTTGTTTGTGTTTCTCACAAGAAGTTAGTGGAAAGTATACGCGCACTAATGGGGGATAGCATTGCCGTTTGGGAACAGAGTTATTTACGTGGGGGATGTCAGAAAGTTAAAATAAACGCAATTTTGAGTGAGGGATCTTCCTTCTCTCATGGAATTCCGCAGGGCACAGTTCTTGGACCCCTTTTATTTATCTGTTTTATGAATAATCTGTTTGCCGTACAACTTGATGGGGACATAATTACCTATGCTGATTATACTGTAGTGGTCTCGCGAAATAATTGGGATGCATCCTTGCAAGCGGCGTCTACTTGCTTGCTTGTGGTCAGGGATTGGCTGGATGGAGTCGGCGTAAAGCTAAATATTAGCAAATCCATTATTGTTGCTTTTTCCTTGCGTAATACCTCTGTATGTTTTTTTTAGACTTCTTTCGCATTTATAAAAAAATGTTATCCATATATATATTTAAAAATTTATCTGATTTTGAAAAAAATTATGGGCAGGCGAGGTCATCTGGTAATCTTACACTGAAGTTGCCTTTTAGATTTACCACTAGAAGTCAGAATTTTTTCTCGTACAATGGAATAAAGCTGTTTAACAGTCTTCAAAAGGAATTAAAGATGCTAAATGATCTAGCAGGGTTCAAGCGGCGCATCAAAGAGTACGTCCGTGTGGAAATGCTCTGATGTTTCTCCTTTTTAACTTTTTTCTGATTTTATGAACTATCATATAATGCAGTATATTGTACTGTATATGTTTGCGATTTGTACCTATTAATCTGTAGCACAAGTTTTTACTTATCGAGAGGGGAACGCATTATGTAGTATTTGTATTCCTTTTTGTATCTTTTTTTTGTAATCTTCTTGAATAAATGCATTAATTTAAAAAAACCGTCGCGCCCACAAACACACATTTCTTTTTGAAGTGAAAAAAAAACCCTCCTCACCCGGTTACATTACTTTGTAGAGCTGAACGTAGTAAATACCGTGATTGGACGTCCCCTGTATAGGTCAAGCTCAACTGTCTTGTATGAAATCACACTTTCCACCTGTATTCTTAACTTTGCAATGTACACCCAGTGCGAGTTTGTAATATGTGGCCTAAAGCAGGAAAGTCGTTTACTGGACAAACAAAGTTGCTAATAAGTTGTAAAATTGAGTTGATTTTGGGGCACTATGCGGTGTGGGTTGTGGATGAATATTGAATCGTAATGGCCCTTATGTCATTATTTCATGAATGCTTATTAATTAAAATGAAAACTAATCTGTCGAAATTTTATTCATTGTGGCTAGGAGAAATGCTACTCTTCCGAGAGCAGTGCAACTGATACGAATTGATTTATTGCCCAAGTCGAGCGTAGGGCGTTGAATAATTTCATTTTTCGTTGGTGGTGAAACATTTCTCTTCCTTTAAAATCGTCGTTAGTGATGTAGTGGCACAAACGCTTATTACCCCTTGTTCGGTGAATGTCATATTCTTCACTCACTCTGAATAAATTGAGAAAGACTTGGGCAACGGAGATGACGAAACTCTCCCTCGTCTACGAAGATGTGTGTCTCCACGAAGACTGGGGTCGTCAATCCTAAGCTCTGAGGAGGCCGACGCCCCTTTTAATTGCCAGTCATTAGAGCCGATTCGTTATACGAGCTTGAATCGTTAATGCGCGGCAGTCAGTAGCCGTAGCGTCTTTTTCGAATAGCTCGGAATCCGAATTGTGTTGGGTCAAATTACCATTCGTGACGTACCAGCTTTTAGGTTCTAATATCAGTTGGCCGAAGGACATTTCACACTGGCAGCAATGCTGTGCACTTATATATGACGCAGAGACGAAATAAGAATGGCGGTATCGTTGCAGCCGTAAAACCTCATTAAAATCACAATGTGGAATGATTTTCCAATGGAAAGTAAATGATTAGATCAAATCCCGCAATTATTTGAGTATAATTATGAGATCATTTTTATTATTTAGATAACAAACTTATTTATTAGGTAAAGCGTCGGCTTTTTACTTCCTGCTACACAGAATGTAAGAAAGTATGGCGATTGTGTAAGAAAACCTTGAGTTTTCTTGAGATCTTAACGTTTTAAAGCTTAATGAATCAAGAAATAACGAGCGGTGCGTAGCAACACACAACTTTCCGCAATCCCTTCAAGTTGGAACACCACCTATATATGCGGGCGCTATATCTTCGTTCAACGCATTTTTACAGAAACATTTATGGAGAACAAAATGTTGGGACTAGTTAGCTGAGAGTACTCCGTAAGTTTGATCGAAATGGTCTGAGCCGTTTTTGAGAAAATTGGAAGTTAACTTGGCTTATATCTCCGTTCAACATATATATACAGAAATAATTATTATAATTGGTACATTTTCTTCCCCCACGCCTCTTCCCATCGGCCGAAATCGTCCATAACCTTATATTGGTGCCTACAAAAACTAACGAACAAAACAAAAGAAGAACCAGCTCAATCAGATCAGCCGTTCTCCCGCAAATCGAACTACAGACACACACACACGGATCACGCTCCGAAATTGGGTTTTTCTGACTCAGTAGGCCTCAAAACGTAAAGATCTGAGGAAAACCCAACTTTTTTTGACACGATTATTGTACTTTCCTTTCCCTTTGGGGTAGCGGAAGGTAAAAATCAGTGAGTGGCCTGTATATCTATAGTTCATTTTGCGGAAGAATGGCTGAATCGGTTGAGCTGGTTTTTTTACTTTACAGAGGGGGTTTGGCAAAATGGTCTTTAGTTCAGCCGACGTAACTTTACTTCTGATTCTGGGCTAATGAAATTACAAATAGCTAACCGTACGAGGTAATGAGGGCAGTTGTGTGATTTGTGGCATCAGGTATTTTTCATTAAATGGCACTTGCGTGCATTTAAAGGCGCTATAAACATGATTGCGCATAATAGAGGGAGAATGAGATGAGTTAAAGAGAGTGAGAGAGGTGACTCGCTAATGAACAGCTACTGAAATACACGGTAGAACAAATTCACTAGGAAACAGATCAAACGCAACTGACATGAGCACAGGCGAGAGTTAGCGCGATAGCGTTAGACACGTTAGTCAGAGAATCAACAATTGAGGTTTAGGGGAGTGAAGACAGTCATACGTACAGTAGCGGTTCTGCGATGTCTAGAAGGGCAAGAGTTATTGAAGTAAGGGAGGTCAACGGGGAAAAATAAGATAAGAAGTGCTAAAGTTAACGTACCTGTTAGGTGAGTCCGTCTCCTCTGGCTTATGAGTTACCAGAGGAGACGGACTCACCTAACAGGTACGTTAACTTTAGTAATTTGCCTACTGGCGGACATAACCCAATTTCTTTAGATAAGAAGTGGCTTTACCTCAGTGGATTAACCGCAGTTGGGACCCTGAGCATTGACTGACACTAAAGTTTTCGGATTACTTATAATCTCCCAGGCTTGAGCAGTCCTGTGTGTTTGACAATGTTTGATAATGTGTTTGACATTATGTCACAAACTCCCTTCATTTGTCTTAACCAATAAATAGATTCTACACGGTTTTTAGCTTTTTCCATAATCGACCATACTGCTACACGGTGTTCGAATCCTGGGCTGAAGTTGTGAAATATCCGTTCTGAATTAGGCTAACAACTTTCAATCGGTACTCATCATCGTCTGGGATAATGTCACATGTTAGTCACAGTCACTTTATCGGTTACTCAGGTAAATAAGTATAAGTAAATAAGATAACGTCTAAGCATCGGTGGAATCACGACTTGTAATTCACCACAATCACACACTGGGTGCGATAGGTCAGTTCCACGTCCCCCCTCGGCTCCGACCACCTCTGCACCTGGCTTCATTCACATGTAAATCATTATCTCAACCCCTTCTTTATTCACAGTTTCTAACTACCGTAGGACCGATAGGAGGGCCGCGTTCTTCAGATGGAAGACCTTGAAAACCTCCTTCAACCCCGATTTATTCTCACACTTCTACCCCTTTACTCACTCTATTTACATAATTTTTGTCCTCGCCTCGTCTAGACTCCTCCCCACGTCACGCATCTTTCAATAAGTTGCGCATTACAGGATACTTCCAGGTCTATCTCTCTCTCGCTCACTTCCCCCCCTTCCACCCTTTCGAAACGTCTTTTCATAAGTTAAAATTTACACCTATTATTGGTTTTAAGAGATTTGTGCAACAGTGTTCCTACATATACTTCCACGGGTCTTCCAATCAGTATTTTGAACAGCTATATCATTATGTACTTATTTCTGATTCCAAACCAAAAATATTTCGGCACCACACTTCTACCACCAGCTTCACAGGAGATGGTGTTCTCTGTTGTGGCGTCCCCAATACGTCCCCGGCATTTTAGCACAAAACGCAAGACAACCTTGAGGTCCATCCCCGCAACCTCTTCTGGCTGCAGATGATGAACCCCAAGCACTCTGAAGCGCTCTGCAGCCATCACACGTACACACTACTCTCTCTCTCTCTCTCTCTCTGCTGACTCCAGCTCCACCTGGTAGAATCTGCAATTCTGCACCTCTGACCTACTAATCTTCGCCAAAAAAAAAAAATTGAAGTATTGAAAACTCATGCGAGTGTCGAATAATGCCTACCGGAATTAGAACTACAAGACAGTAATTTCTTTTCAATTAACCTGAGGTAATGTCAGATATGTTGATCCCCTCTCGACTTCAGGGTTCCCTCGCTTTCTTTTCCATAATTGAGCCTCTGCAAACTTGTGTGAGTTCGGTTAATGCCTATTTAAAATACAAGTGAATGACTGATATTTCTTGTCAATATCGTATAGGTATTTGATATGAAAATAAACAACATTCGACGCTATCGGTCTTTTGCCGCTCTTCAGCTGGATCAGGGGAATTGAAACCCAGGGTAATGATGACTGGAGACTGTGTGAATCGTTGGCCACTAGCGAAATTGGAGTATTGAAAACTCATGCAAGTGTCGAATAATGCCTACCGGTAACAGTACTTCAAAACAGTAATTTATTTTCAAATTCGTAAGGTAATGTCAGATGTATTAAACTATTTTATTCTTGAATGACTGATTTTTCGTCACTTTCCTCAGCCACTTGTACACTCAGAGATTTTTATGGTTTTAGCTAATAATAGATTCTATTTTTCGTTCAATTCATCCGTACTTGGAGCGTAACTTCATGTTTTATTGAGGGGATCCTACTCATTCCATGACCATTAATGACAGTGAATTGGCGATTGATCGAACTACCAACATGATTTGTTTTTTTTAAAAGAATGATCACGTTTACTGTTTTGGAGTTGTCAGGGCGTTTGTGTTTGTCTTATCGGGCCAGATTTTGCACGACAGATGTTTAATACATGAAAGTAAAATAAAGCAATCGTCGAGCTCATAAAATAGGAATAGAAAATGAAAAGTGCGCGTGAAAAAAGTACGAAACGAAAGTAAAATATCTGGTGCGTTGCAACACACAACTTTCCTTAGCTCTACGTCAATTCACTTGTGTACATGGCTAATTCTATTTAATCAATTCATTTATCACTCAGTTCCTTTGAACTTGGTCAAACAACGCATTACGGCAGCCGAAAGCGGTAGCGCTTACAGTTCCGGAATTTATTGTGCTGCTCGTACTCATTGCAGGACCATTATTGAGCAATTGGTACACAGATAATTAATGAGGCTGTAAACACGATTTAAAAAAAAAAGGATAGTAATCACTTTTGCAGAGTTATTGGAAAATAACTGTTAGAACTGGTAGTAAGCGAAATACTGCCGTTCAGGAATTTCTAGAGTAACCCCCATGTATCTCATGAGCGTTTTTAAACACTCATCTTCTAGGTATTGGATTTGACTACAATACCAGTTTTTTTTAACATTGTACAAGAATTCCAGCGGAGTTTATAAAGAAAAAAAAACTGCGCGAAAAACGCTTTTGGTAGAAAATTTTGATAATTTATTGTGCTGCACTCGTCATTTTCCCATGAATGAGAATTTTATAGTATCATTGCCTTATTGAGAGCTATCAATATAAAAAATGTAATTAAAATCGTTAGAGCCGTTTTTGAGAAAAAAAATTTTGTGTTTTGATCACTATGATGACTATAGTTAACTTTCGGTGGATTTTGCCCATACCCTCATTTTTGCGTCCCATGGTAACCTGTAGGCTAGACATCAAGTTTCAGCTGATTTGGTACGGTGGTTTTCTCTAAAAACTGCGCTAAAATCGATTTCGTCGAAAGTTTTGGTAATTTATTGTGCTGCTCTCGTCATTTTCCCACGAATGGGAATTGTATGGTATAATTGCCGTCAACATAAAAAATTTAATCAAAATCGTTAGAGCCGTTTTTGAGAAAAAAAATATTTGGTGTTTTGATCACTATGATAACTATAATTAACTTTCGGTGGATTTTGTGCAAACCCTTATTTTGGCGTCCCATGGTAACCTGCAGGCGAGATATCAAGTTTGAGCTGATTTGATACGGTGGTTTTCTCTAAAAATCGTTCACAGACACACATACACACACACAGACCATTTTCCCAAATAGTGTTTTTCGGACTGAAACGTAAAGATCTGAAGAGAACTCAAAATTTTTTTTTCAGCCGGTTACATAACTTTCCTTTCTACTTCGTAGAGCAAGGAAAGTAAAAATAAATTGGTACTTGGTACTGGTTTTCGTCGCTTGACGTTTAAAATTCGTGCTCCTCTCGTGCAATAGGTCTGCGGCTGTATATTGGTTCAGGTATGGCGGTAGTAGATGTTTTCTAAGTATGACTTCCAAGTATGATGCTGATACACGTTTTACAGCGACTTTCGGGATACTGCGACCCGACGAGAAAGCTGAATGCCCAGTAATTACGATTTCCACTCCAAAATTGAGGGAATGGCAATGACTACAATATATATAAGCCGTTTTAACGAGGCACGTGGTGAGACGACGATGATTGGAAGTGGAATAAAACGGTGCATGGAGCTGGCGATGGCTGGTGTGGTAACTCACATTAAAAGAAATAAAATAAAATACTTCTTAATGTAATTAAATAGGGAGAATAAGTGGTGTAGCTGCCTGAACACAGGGAAAAAGTGATAGATGGTCGTATGTGAATCCTGGAATCTTCGGGGGTTGCTCCCTAGTATCTTATCTACGTTATCAAACTCTCATTCAAATTTGAGCCAACCAGTTTAGGCCGTTTTCTCTCAATTACGCTCACAGACGCATATATTATTTTCCCTAATGATTTTCTCTAGCCGATTACATAAGTTTGTTTCCTTTTGTAGGACGTAGGACTAAGGAAAGTGAAATATTGCGTGTTAGAGTTCTTAAAACGTCCTTGAAAGTCAACCGTATTAAGTAACAAAACCACGGTAGGTAGAAGAGACATCTACCTACCGTGAACAAAACTATCACGTGTCAGGTAATAGGGTTTATAGATTTTGTGTCGGATTAATGGGAGTATTCTGTAGGTTTTCAATTTTAAAATTTATTGTTCCCCCTAGATTTTGGCTACTTGAAATGTTTATTGTGCAAGGCTCCCCCTCCCTCCACGAAGTTTCCAACGCATTTGGTTGTTTCCCTCCCTACAATTCGCCAACATTTCCAGCTGTCCGCATTTCGTTCTCGAACGCATGAAGTTCTATGAACGCGTTCGTTGTGTGTCACGATGAAACGAGAACACTATTCTTATCATTTCACAAGTGAGAGGGCTCAGGACGCTCATTTTACTGCTTGTCATCTTGTCGGAAAGTGTTGTGTCGTGCACATCAACTGTTTTTCCTCCTCTCGCCGGCAGTTTGCGGCGTTTCCTTCAAGCGGAAGAACTAGCCTAGCGGAACTCGAGTTGGGGAAGTAGTAGGGTATTGGGGAGAGAAGCACTTAGCATTTATATGAAGAGTGGGGTGGGAGAGCTGGAGTTGCAGAAGCGAAGCGTGAGTCACTTCTCTGGGACCGATGCCAAACTCTAACGACTTCTAAGTGTAAATAAAATCACGGTAGTACTCTTCCCTCGATAAGTATCGTTTGCCGCGCACACAACCCCACTAAAATGAGTCAGAATACGTGTTTGGCATTTAATTGATCACCTCCTCATTTTGAGACCACCGGGGTTAATTTTCGTTGAACTGTTTCACTTCGACTGAAACTGAGTGTAGTCGTAACGCATTGGGTTCTAATTCTGCCAAGGTGGTCTACGCCTGAGGGGTTGTAAGCCCATCGATTGTATTTCCAACTCCTGAGCGCTGGAGCAGCAATTAATGAAACTCCATTGACACGGGATAAAGTAATTATTCAGAGGATAGGACTCATCTATGCATCAGAGTTAATTAAGCTGACCTTTCAATCCACGCTTTTGTCGTAGCTTCATTCCTCGCGAAGGGGTCAATAAAACCTATAAGCCTAACTGCTCTCATGTTTTCGGAGTGAAGAGGAGTTATTTAATTGCTATCTGCATTGGTCGAAGTTCACGCATGGTCGTCCCTGAAATAAATTATCGGTGGTAGTGATGGGACCTAAAGTTACACACTCTCTGACCAAGGAACCAATACATGTGTGCGCAACAGTTCATTCTTATCAGTTGATAATCCTCCTGAGTAAATTGCCATTTAAAGAAAAAATTAATGATTAGGTTTTGGAGTGTGAATTTTCCAGAAAGTTTGGCCTCAAAATTCGGCTTTCCGTTCGATAGGAACGTGGTAGCGAATTCAAAAGTGGCACAAATATAGTTATTGTAATTGCGTATTCTGATTGAGTATCTGGTGTGGGCATCACCCCACCTTCGTCACCCTCACGTATATTTCCGATTCTTAACACTCCAGTAACTAATGCAAAATGTTTTTCTCTCGTATTTGTGAGATGCCAACTTATCGCTCTAGAGCGACTAACTTGCCATAGTTTAGTGCGTTCCATTTAATATATCTCAGCCTTTATTGACCAGCTCGTACGTACGTAATTTATGAAACTACGCGATTTCTTTGGAAAGCCTCGTGCGTATTTTTTGTGGAGTGAAAACCAGAGTAGTAACAATTCACACGGATTCACTGGTGAAAACACCCCGGGTGATGTTATACCAAGTTACACAAACGTCATTAAGTAATTTCGTACGGCGTTGAACTAATAGGGTCGTTAGCCTTCGCTCTTTTCAGATCACGGTGGGCCAGAAGTTGCGATGAAATGTTTTGGACTCTTCAATACTATACATTTCGGGCAATTTATTCAAACTGGGTGCAAATCTATGTGAAGCCAGGAACAGCATGGATAGCCAGCAAATCTACAGCGAAGGGTTAAGCGATCAGAATGTCTAAATGGTCGAGCGAAGCGGCTCTTAACGTCCTAATCCTTAGGGTTTGCTAATGTCAGCCAAAACGAAAGTCCAAAAATCACCACCATGTTCATCCCGTTAGTACCACGAAGTTCGGATTCGCTCGGTGAACTACCCATCTTCCGTTCCTCTGCTCAACTCAGACAATAC
Organism: Pachypeltis micranthus; assembly: GCA_020466155.1. Taxonomy (NCBI): domain Eukaryota; kingdom Metazoa; phylum Arthropoda; class Insecta; order Hemiptera; family Miridae; genus Pachypeltis; species Pachypeltis micranthus. Next base: position 17,421,960 of record CM035777.1, read on the forward strand.
AGCAGTTCCGCGTTTGCGAGAATAAGTGCGTCGTATGAAAAACGTCAGGAGCCAACGAAACGGTCGTACTTTGAATTCCGAAATTTGTTGGTTCCCAGGTTTTTGCACACTTTTATCGCGTACGTAGCTCGTCGGACTACCAGCACGAAGTTTCATACGTGTGGAATTTATAAGAAGAAAACTGTACTAAAATCGCTTTTTGTCGAAACGTTATTGTGCCGCTCTCGTTTTTTCCACAAATAAAAATGCTATAGCACTAGTATAGCCATTTGGAAGTGCCCACACACAAAATACAAACGAAATCATTAGAGCCAGTTCTAAGAAAAAAAGTTTGGTGTTTTGACTACTATGACAACTGTAGTTAGTATTGAACCGACTTGCGCTCCCAATCTTCAGGCTGAAAACGAAATTCGAGCTGATTTCGTACTGTCAATCACGTCCGCATACGCACCTAAATAATTTATTCAAATTGTATTTTTCGAACACTGAAGACCTTGAAGCGTCTTGGTGTTAAGTTCAAGTCAATTTTTTTTCACGGATGCAAATTTAAAAAAATTTGAAACCTACGGAACAGAGATACTGACTCTCATCGTTCAGAATTATCTTAGCTTCGACTTTTTGTCGGACTTTAAACTTTTCAGTAAGACGTACCTATTCGCTTCAAACAATTTGTGTGCAGCATTAAAAAGATTTATGTGAAGATTAACACATTATTATTTCTCGTACCTTTCGATCCAGTAGAAGCGAGGCGGGTAAACATCAATCATTCCCGGTAAAACTGATTGTCTCAGTTACACGGAGGAAAATTCAAGTATAGCATTTCTACCATTTTCGACGTTACACTTTGTAACGAGTTACCTTTCAAGTGTGGTTGGGCGCCTGGAACAGACCCAGGGTGGAGGCTAGGAACAGTGCCTTCCGAGGTGATAACCAGATGGGAGGTTTATGAGAGGTTGAGGAAGGTTTTGTTTCTCTCTCCCAGTGGTGTTTTGTTTTGGTTTCTTCCGCGTGTTCCTGTTCCCCGAGAAAAGGAGAGTTTTCTTTTTACTCGTTCCGACTCCCGTTTTTCAAGTTGTTTTTCCGTTTTTCGGTTCCAATTCCTTAATGGGTTCTTCTGGAGAGCTTCAGGTTCGAACGAAGAAAGATTCGTTTTTCTTTTTTTTGGCATGCCAGAAGTAGGGTAAAAAGACGTTTTAATTTAATTATTATTTTCTCAAATATCTTTTGGTTCAGATTTTGATAGGAAGGAGAAGTCTGTTATTTTATTTTAATACGTCTATATTTCTATTATTTTTAGTTATTTTCCTTCTGTTTTGTTTCTATTTCTGCAAAGAAATATCACGTTGTTGTGGGCTTCATCCCCACGTGGAGTTGTACACAAATCTTTAATTCCGTCACAACTTTTGGTCCTCACTAAAACCACGACTATCGTGTTTTCTTTATGCGACACCTCTCTTTAATCGGGGTTCATTGTACTAGCCGAGAGAGCTAAGATAATTCGTTCACGGAACAACTGCAACAATCGCGTGATGAACGTGAAGTATCTGGGGCGAGCTCTTAGGTCAAAGGGGTGGAGGATGAATCATTGTGGTAACCAAGTGCGTGAAATAGAGAGAAAACTGTGAGCGATGAGTTGAAATAATAAATTCTGGACGTTAACGATTGGAGCGCAATAACTTCGAAATATAGAACTACTAATACTGATATCTAGTAGTGCTCATCATTCAAATCTGTCATTGCCATCTTCGTTCTCGCCTTTCTTTTTCCGTTCGAGTACTCAATTAGAAATAGTGAAAAATTTGAAAAACTGATCACTCCAGTCAACAGGATGAATACAGTGGTGTCTACGATGGAAACACGCGATTTCTTAAATTACGTTACTCTTCAAACTTGAAACACGCATTTCCCTTCCCACTTTCTCGGGCATGTTTCAGTCGTATATCTGGTCATCTAGGGTGGGAGCGGAGGTGAGAATTGAATTGTTTGGGGTTTGGAGGTCACTTCTTACTTCCCTTGGCTCTACAAAGTAGAAAGGAAAGTTACGTAATCGGCTGAAAATTTGTTTTTGAGTTTTCTTCAGATCTTTACGTTTCAGACCCTACTGAGTCCGAAAAACACAATTTGGGAAAATGGTCTATGTGTCTGAGAATGATTTTTAGAGAAAACGACCGTACCAAATCCATTCAAACTTGATATCTAGCCCGCAGGTTACCATAGGACGCCAAAATAAGGGTATGAGCAAAATCCACCGAAAGTTAACCATAGTTATCATAGTGATCAAAACACCAAATATTTTTCTTTTCAAAAACCGCTCTAATGATTTTGATTACATTTTAATATTGGTAACTCTTAACATGATAATTATTCCATAAAATTCCCAACTGTGGGAAAATGACGAGAGCAGCACAATAAATTATCAAAATTTTCGACGAAATTGATTTTAGTGCGGTTTCTAGAGAAAACAACCGTACCAAATCAGTTGAAACTTGATGTCTAGCCTACAGGTTACCATGGGACGCCAAAATAAGGGTATGAGCAAAATCCACCGAAAGTTAACCATAGTTATCATAGTGATCAAAACACCAAATATTTTTCTTTTCAAAAATGGCTCTAACGATATTGATTACATTTTTAATATTGGTAGCTCTCAATATGCCAACTATACCATAAAATTCTCATTCGTGGGAAAATGACAAGAGCAGCACAATAAATTACCAAAACTATCGACGAAAAGCGTTTTTACAGCGGGTTTTTTCCTTATAAACTCGCTGGAATTTTAGTAGAATGTTAAAAATAATTGGTATTGTAGTCCGATCCAATACCTAAAGGGTGAGTGTTTAAAAACGCTCATGAGATACATGGGGCTCACTCCATAAATTCCTGAATTTCAACTACCGCCGTTTCGCTCACTACCAGTTCTAAACGTTTTTACCAAAAGTAATAACTGTCCTTCTTCAAAAAATTAGTGTTTACAGCCTCATTAATTATCAGTGTACCAATTGCTCAATAATGGTCCTGAAATGAGTACGAGCAGCACAATAAATTCTGGAACTGTAAGCGCTACCGCTTCCTGCTGCCGTAAAGTGTTGTTTGACCAAGTTCAAATGAACTGAGTGGTGAATGAATTGATTAAGTAGACAAAGCCATATAGAAAGTGAATTGACGTAGAGCTAAGGAAAGTTGTGTGTTGCAACGCACCAGATTAGGGCTGGTTTTCTAATCGCCATAGCTCTTGTCATTCTGGGGTGGCTTTTCATCACTTCTCTTGTTTTCATAATTCTAAACGGTGAATTACGGTAATTGAACGTGTCTACCATATTCCTAGTCATATTTGACCATACCTTGAAGTTCAATTTTCATATTGATACTTTGGTATCTGAATTGAGGAAATTGTTTCATGCTTTTAAGGTGGCTCGAAACTTCCTGTTTACTGCGCAGCTCAGAACTATTTATTTTGGACTAGTTTCCCCTTTGTCAAAATATGGATCAGTAGGAGTTGAAGTTAACGTACCTGTTTGGTGGGTTTGTCTTCTCTGGCTGGTGAGGCGAGCGCTTTCTTTGTTATGACTTCATCGGTATTCTGAGCGCTCGCCCTTAGTACAGAAGCCAGAGAAGACAGACCCACTAAACACGTACGTTAACTTCTATAATTTACCTACACGCGGAATCAACTCAGTCGCTTTAATACATAAGTAGAAGCACCTAAGTGACTATCGAAAGCACTGCCGCTTTCTACGTGAATGGTGAAGTTATGTTTTAGCAAGACAAAACCCACGGAAATTACTGAATGCGTAGGGTTGAGGAATGTTGTGCGATGCATAGCATCATATATCCTTATAAATTGCTCTGACGTATTATTTTAAAGCTTCTTTATTATCAAGTTCATTAAATGAAGTCTTTTGTTTCTCTTTCAGGTAAGCCGATGTTCTTCTTTTTGACCTTAGTCAATGCCTGAGGCATCGATCAACGGGCCCAAGATGAGAAGTGAGCAGAGCCCCGGGCTACGCCGTGTCCGACATACGGTTATCGTCTTTATCACTGTATTACTTAAACTTGTAAACTGTATTAACCGTGTGCTTTGAGATTGTGTTTGAGCTAATTCTATCTCAGATCGGGTTAAATTGCTTAGCGTGAATCTACTGGAAATTTGAAATTTGTAGGTTCATAGTGTCTGTTTACGTGATTACGTTCATTCTTTCGTAAATGTTTCTTCGTGTTGTAAGGAAAAGTGGTAAACATCGAATTACATTACTCGAGCGGATTGGTAGCCTCATTTTTACGTATTGATTCATTGCTGGAGTTCGGTCCCGAAGCATAAAGCTACATTTGCTGTCGTTTTTAGCGGCTGTTAAATGAATAAGGTGACAAGGCGTTTATTCGATTCAAAATTAAACGTTGATTAGGTGTGAGCGAACAAATTGTCGACATTTTGAAATATTGACTTCAGTGTGGAGATTGGCAGTTGACAGTTCGCTACTGTAAATATAAAGAACTGAAATTAATCCTCACTATTCTGGCTAAACAATAGAACAAATATCCTGCGGTTCTTAAAGCAGGATTTGGAGGGTGAATTCATTCACGACGCAGTGCAGCCAACTTTTTCCGTCCGACCTACCCCAACTGAATACCCTTTGTGACTCAGAGCTGATTGAGTCGAGTTAAATAGACGGCGACCCCCAACGACTGTCGTTTTTCTATTTCTTTCCCCTTCAAAACCCCGAAACGGCTACTCTTTCCCTGGTAATACGCGTCATATCTACCCGTTTCCGTCACCCTTATTTACGACCCTGTATATTTCGATTGATATGGATGCAACCCCTTCCGGTTGCTATACGAGAAACACTTAACGGCGTGAAAGGATTTTTGGTGTTGGAAATCGTAGAAACAATTTTATTTTTCTGTATCCAAGTACGTAAATTAACATTAAAAACCAGACTGGAACACTTAGTATTGCATGGCCAACCAAGCCTCTCAATACAGGCACACAAGCCTGTGGGAAACCGTGAGAACATGTTAAATTGGCAATTCACCCGTTCCCACTGTTTTCGTATCTTAAATCGCATTTTTATTTCGGTTTCTCTCTGTTTATTATGCTAACGAGTTAGTTGTCGATTAGATTGTGATATTGTGCAATAATGTGGTTAGTTTGTTGGGGCTACGACGCAGACAGGATCATTTCTGTTTACAGTTTGTGTTTTTCGCGATTAAATAAAACGGGATGATTAAATTAATTTTTTTCGTGCGTTCAACCTTCTTGAAAGAGTGCTAGGTTTTCTCATGATAAGCTCAAATTGGGGGAGGATGGAGAGTCAGAAGTCCATTCAATAGCTAATTTAAAGGTGTTCCTGCGTGTGCTCGAGTGCTTAGGTCAGGAGTATGGTCAAAGACAAAGCATTCCCTGGCTATCCCGCCATTCCTGGCGAGCACTTCGATTTTACCAGCAGGTAATTTCACCACGCTGTACTGCGACAAACCGTATACCCTGAATGTACAGTCGTCTGGGCCTTTTTGCTGACGGAGGACCACAAATTTTGCGTTGTTCTACATAATGTTCATACCGAGTTACTGTCTCGAGGTGTTCACATTCGTTCTTGTGGCGGCCAGTATTCCAAACTGTAATTGTTTACCATTTCGGTAGCCGAAAGCTAAAGAAGAATCTGTTGAGTATCAAAAGTGATGTTCTGAAAAGAAAAAAAAATCAACTCGTCTGAATCTTGCTTACGCCTTACGCTTAAATGTGTAATGGTTCGCGGCGGCCTGCAGGAGGTGGCAACACTGACCACCACCCGTGCAGCCCGCCGCTGTTTATATTAGCGGCGGAGCCACGTTTCTTCATCAGAACGGCTACCGACTTTGCAGACGAATCGTCCCCCTTTTTCTAAGCCAGTGAATCAGTTCTTAAACGTCCCTTTAAATTGTGTGAAGTAAGGTAAGCGATCAGAGCTTGGTGTTTCATTTTCCCCATTGTCCCGTTATTGTTAATAATACAATCCGAGCATAGGTTATTTATTTCATTCTAAAAGGAGTTCAATCATTTCGAGTTTTTGCTGATTAAATTCAAGTGGGTCTTAATCGCTTTATAATTTCATTTCCCATTACTTTCTTAAGAGCCATTATTTTATTTATTTCATCAAGTGAGTATAATTGAGCGTATTTGATTTGTTCTTTTCTTTTGGGCCCAGACACGACTTTCACGCGTGTTCTGTACACGGTTGAATTGGGAGACAATTCCCCAAGTACGTTACAAATGTTTGTGTAGTTTGTACGTGTATACGTGTATGTAGTATAGAATTAGCTATTAGTTAAATGACAATAACATTGCACTCGTTCAATTACACAAATTAGAAAGTAGGCCATAGCTAATAGATAACAGCATTGTGGGACAGGGTAAAAATAACAAAGGGGACGGAAAACCAGATGCGCGGCAGATGAGCCCGTGAGGAAGCTTGGGGGACCGTTGCCGTGGCAGAACCCCAGGGAGGACAGAAAAGCCCATGTCTTGTTCTGGGACGAGGAAAAGCCGCAAACGCCATCGAAAGATCGCCGGTCTTGAGGGTTGTTTGACCCAAACATGGTACCACGGGAATGCACAACGGCCTTGCGACGGTGCACTATGGGTTAGGGCTGCAATAGGTGGCTGCCTCCGCAGGGCAAGGTAGGTAGAACGAGGCAATCCAACTCCTACCCAGGCAAGTCCTGAAAATGCGCTTGCACTGCGGACATCGTATCGTGGTAGTCGTGGGGTTCGTGCGGTTCTTCCCCAAGCATCCCCAAATGACGAATCGTAAGTGTCAATATTTATTTTAAAGGCAAAACTAACTTAGGCCACATATACCTCTCATTGGTCTATTTATTTGTTAATTGTTCGTACGTACGCGTTATTTCGGACTAGGAATTGTTTTGAAAAGTGAACGTTCTTCAACTATAAATTTGCTACTTTATTGGGCGTGATAAGTGTTGTGACAGGAGAGGAAGAGCACCGGCGCACACGTAAGGCACCCCGCTGCCACTAACGCTCAAGATGCACTCCCCACCGAGCTATAAACTTAGCGACAGTTTGCTTTCAAGAAACGTTCTTCTCGTCAAACGTTGGTCGTAAAAATGGGTTGTCGCCTCGTAAATGTAAAAAAATATATATGTTAGAAGCAGGTGGGTTTGAAGCAGAACTAAATGCGGTGCTGAGTTCATTCGGTTGGAGTTTTAAAAACCTTTTCATTTTTTACGTACCGCAACTCCAAGGTTTAGGAAAGTGTTGCAATCTGTCGGAAAACAGTTGAATATTCATCGGGGTTTTAAGTTTTTTGTCCGATGAAGCACCTTTTTTTAGAGTTATCCTTCTGTAATTTTCCATTTATCAAAACAAAGTTTGCTCGATACTAGACTCAAATTGGCGTACATATCCTCAAGTATATTTATACATATCCATCATTGCGTTTAATTACAATACAGAGGAGTTAATTTCGTGGGTTCAAACCAGCTCCATCAATTAACAAGGTTATGTTAGTTATCCATTATTTGTTTATATCCAATTTTAATCCAGTAGTATAGTAATCGTGTCAAAAAAATTTGGGTTTTCTTCAGATCTTTACGTTTTGAGGCCTACTAAAAAACCTAATTTCGGCGCGTGGTCCGTGTGTGTGTCTGTAGTTCGATTTGCGGGAGAACGGCTGATCCGATTGAGCTGGTTCATTTTTTGTTTTGTTTGTTCTTTTTTGTAGACACCAAAATAAGGTTATGGGCGAGTTCGGCCGATGGGAAGGGGGGTGGGGGAAGAAAATGTACCAAAACTAAGGTTTTTCGCATTTTTCTCAAAAACGGCTCTAACGCGTTTGATTAAACTTTCAAATTATTTTTTGCTAATCAATACCTAACTTTTCTTCTCTATATATGTCTCCATGAAAATACGGCGAACGGAGATATAGGCCTATGAAGCCAAAATAGGTTTTTACGCTTATTAGAAAAACGGCTTCAGCGATTATTAGCTTTCGAATAGTTCTCAATAAATTTTCCCTGACAGTTCATTGAACAGAGATAAAAATGAAAATGGGTCGAAAATAACGTTTTTTCGAACATTTCCGTAAATTCCAGAGTAACTGCTTCACCAGATGTGGTCAATCTTACAGAGTGTCTTGTAGTCACCCATAACCACATTTCGTTCTGTATAATGATTTCTGTATATATATGTTGAACGGAGATATAAGCCAAGTTAACTCAGAAAAGGAGGTTTGTCGAATATTAATTTATCGGTATTTCAATTTTCTCAAAAATGGTGCAGACGATTTCGATCAAACTTACGGAGTACTCTCAGCTAACTAGTCCCTACATTTTGTTCTTCATACATGTTCCTGTAAAAGTGCGTTAAACGAAGATATAGCGCCCGCATATGTAGGTGGTGTTCGAACTTGAAGGGATTGCGGAAAGTTGTGTGTTGCTACGCACCGCTCGTTTTAAATTTTCATCATGACGCATACTTCAGCGCGTTTTTTTTTTGGTGAAAATTCGAGTATTTGTAAATCATTAGTTGATGGTTAAAATCATTTTGAAGATACCCTAAGTGTCACATGTTTTTCTAGGTCCCACGAAATTCGTGAACCTAACTATGGGAACTTGACTATGTTTTTACTTTCTCTAGCCCTTGCTAGTAGAAAGGAATGTTATTTAGGAGTAGGTAAGTCGGCTGATTGTTTGTTTCGCGGTTTTCATATCTATAATCTTCGACCATTGTTCAGATTCAGTTATTTTAGTCGGTATAGGGTATCGGTTGAAAGCTGTTGGTTTCCCTTTCGTGATTCTCGTCTTGATCAATCTAGATTAGTTCCCTTATTCTAATAGTTCTCAGCCCTTAAAACCCCTCTTAAAAGTCAGATAGTTAGAGCGATGGAGTTAGTTCGTCATTGAGCTACACGCACTGGCGGGGGGTTGAGCAGTTTTTTGTCGACGAGCGCTTTGTGGGGTAGAAAAGAGAACCATGCATCAGATATTGTAGGGCACTTGACGTGAAGGCTCAGAAGACTAGGGCAACCCTTTAAGAGAAAGGGAAAGGGGATATGGACGCAAAAACACAAACTAAAAGCTGAGGCCTCTATCCGTGTGATGTATTAGTCTGCCTGGCCAGGCGCCTACAAATACCTCTCTCAAATATCGTTGTTTATCTTAGCGCAGGCAGCTTCTAAGATTACTGAAGTGCTGGAGTAGGTAGTATGCGTTGAGGCTATTACAAATTGAGGAAGGGAAGTCGGGTTCCACTTAACATTAAAAGATTCACTCCCATGTTTCTATTGCCTTCAAATCGCGTTGACAGCCTCACAGACACAGATTGAATTGACAGTATTCTTGTTAGAGCAGAGTTTAAAACGTGTGAGTGCAAGAAAAAAAAATCGACGTTTACCATCGCCCGCGCTGTTTCATATTCTCTGAACTTGGTGCGAATTGGGCAGAACGAGAGCGTCAGTAATTAAAAGAATAGAAAGGAAATTTATTGACAGAAATGAAATGATACAAATTGAAAGCAATACGGCATACCAACAAAACAACAAAAATCTCCTTCTGCCCACCAAGCAAATAAGTTCGTTAGAACTTGTGGCGGCTGGTGGAGCAGGTCTCAGCCAAAATTGGGTATTAATATAATCATGTACAAAGTAATAACTTAAAAAATCTACAAGAAGAAACTCTCAATATGTTAATATAACTACTTAATCTTCAAAATGTGTCTCTTAAAATTTACCAAACTGCTGAACAAATCAGGGTTGGTTTTAGAAGAATAGAGGAACTGTAAAACCGTATAATATGCATTATTTTGTGCACGTTCGGTATTAAGCTTAGGTAGTTTTACATTTGATGAGACAGCACAGCGAGTATGTGAGACGCTGCCCCTATGATTACGCTGAATACCAGTCTTATAGACCAACAAGCATGACTGAAATAAAAATATCTGGTGCGTTGCAACACACAACTTTCCTTAGCTCTACAACAATTCACTCGTGTACGTGGCTAATTCTATTTAATCAATTCATTTATCACTCAGCTAATTTGAACTTCGTCAAACAACGCTTTACGGCAGCAGGAAGCGGTAGCGCTTACAGTTCCAGATTTTATTGTACTGCTCGTACTCTATGCAGGTCCATTATTGAGCAATTGGTACACGAATAATTAATGAGGCTGTAAACAAGAATTTTTTGAAGAAGGATAGTAATTAATTTTGCAGAGTTATTGGGTAAAAACGTTTAGAACTGGTAGTAAGCGAAACGGCAGTAGTTGAAATTCAGGAATTTCTGGAGTGACCTCCATGTATCTCATGAGCGTTTTTAAACACTCACCCTTTAGGTATTAGATTGGACCACAATACCAATTTTTTTAAACATTCTACAGAAATTCCAGGGAGTTTATAAGGAAAAACTGCGCTAAAAACGCTTTTTGACGAAAATTTTGATAATTTATTGTGCTGCTCATTTTCCCACGAATGGGAGTTTTATGGTATAATTGTCTTATTTAGAGCTATCTATATAAACAATTTAATCAAAATCGTTACAGCCGTTTTTTAGAAAAAAATTTGGTGTTTTGATCACTATGATAACTATAGTTAACTTTCGGTAGATTTCGTCCATACCCTTATTTTTGCGTCCCATGGTGACCTGCAGGCTAGACATAAACTTTCAGATGATTTGGTACGGTTGTTTTCTCTAAAAACCGCGCTAAAATCGAATTCGTCGGAAGTTTGGTAATTTATTATGCTGCTCTCGCCATTTTCCCACAAATGAGAATTTTATGGTATAGTTGCCATATTAAGAGCTACCAATATAAAGAATTTAATCAAAACCGTTAGAGCCGTTTTTGAGAAAAAAAATATTTGGTGGTTTGATCACTATGATAACTATAGTTAACTTTCGGTAGATTTTGTCCATACCCTTATTTTGGCGTCCCATAGTAACCTGCGGACCAGATATCAAGTTTGAGCTGATTCGGTACGGTGGTTTTCTCTAAAAATCGTTCACAGACACACACAGGCCTGTATTTGATGACTGTACCTAAACCCTCGACGAGGGTTATATCAGTCATGGAAGTTGCGGTTTCGCTAATTTGCAAGAGGCCGGCCCCTGCAGCATCCACCGAACTCAGACCTGTGGAGGTACGGCGGGTATTTGGTCGCTAGCCAGTCTCCCGGGCCCAACACAGTCCCCTGTGGCACTCACAAGACAATGTCTCAGACAATTCGTCATTGGCAACGAGTGGGGCATTGAGAGGTGTCGGCGAACGGACTGGAGACGACAGTGTACAATGGATGATGGTAGAGTGAAAGGGGTGAATAGATTTCGCTATAGTGGAGGGAAAGCGTAACTAAAATTATTTTATTTATTGTGACTTTGGGAAGACAAAATTATTGTTTTTGGCTCCTCATGTGAACTGATACAGCGATTTCAAAAAATCTTATTTGTGCAGGAATATTCGCGGGGAAGAAATCGGTGGGTTCCCTCCATCGCACTTGTAGTATTGTCATCGAACCGACTGCAAATGTGATCAAGCTAGCAAATTATCGAAGCTGAGATTGTGAACTCCTTACAGTTGAAACTAACAAAAACGTTGTTTCTTTTGCTAAATCTGACAAACTGCGTTTTCGTAGGATGGCTCCTGATTCGTTGAACTAACACACAAAACGTATATTACAAAACTATTATAAAACGTTTTACCGCATATTTTGCAACTCGACTACGCTTCCGGCAAAGGGCGACAAAATTCGGCATTCGCTGATATCGTTTCGAATAGAAGCGTTTGCGCGGTTATTCGCACTGAGTCAGTATCGCTGAAATCATCGATGACTCAAGTGAACTTGACTGCATACCAATAAGCCGTCCTGGGCAGCGAAAGATGAAACCGTGACGTGCGTTCCCGTCAGAACGACGTTCGCCGGATGAATAATACGACGATCCAACGGGATATCGTGCTCTCGGAGCGCGTGAATAACAGCCGGTTTTAACTTCACCGGCCACAAAAGGGCAGAAAGGATGCGACGAAACGATGCGCTGGCGCCTTTTCTGGTTTCCGCACTCTGAAATACGGAAATGTGTTGTCAATCTTATTTCCTATCCCTAAAAACGTACTTAGGTTTAAGAACTAACTAAATACCTTTTCGCGGGATTGGAACAAACTACATGGTAACGCGTTTATACTTAAATGCAATAGAATTTGTATGTAAATAATAACTGTAACATTATTCCACCGATAAATCACAATTATTGTGAAAATATCATCATAAAAACCCCGCAAATTATTACACAACGGTTTATTATTAGGATAATCAGCTTGACCTAGCATTAATGCTCCGAGACCCATCCTGTTCGATTCAGCATCGAAAAATATCATAATGAAACCCAAGAAAAGGTCGAAAAGAACTGAATCGTAATATTAAAATAAACAAAAAAAAACGAAAGTATCTAGAAAAAACTGAATTTTAATATGAAAACATGCACGCTAAATACTAATATCAAAATTTAACCAAAAATCTATGAAAAAACCAAAATGAGAATGAAACGAAAGAATCTAAAAAAATTGAATCGTATTAAAACCAAAACGTTGGGGAAATTGGAACGGGGGAGCTCGAAGCGAAAGGCGAAAGGGGAGTTGGGTGGCAGCGGGCGTCGTTGGGAGGCAAGCGAGCCTCGAGCGCAGTTGCTTTTTTAATGAGACGGGCGGGAGCGAGGGAGTTCAAACGGCGAAACGCTTGTACTGCGTTTCGTTAATTTTTTTAACCGTTTTTCGCCCATTACAACCACGGGCTTCGTCCGATCGGATTGCCGAGATGGTGGGCACAACTAGATACCAAATCGGATTTTTGGGCGAAAGAACGAATTTTTTAGACCACGTTAAAGGCACAAAACGGCCCGGATGGCGGACGGGGGGCGGCGGACGGACATTGCAAATTTGGAATCTCCATGTCTTGAAACGTAAAGTATCAAATTTTGAGGGGGGGTTGTAAAAAATGGTTCGTGACCGAAAACATAGGGTTATTATTCAGAATGAATAATAAACCAAAACGACCAGCACCCTCGTCGTCGATGGACTTGTGATGCTGTTTTATATTTATGATAAAATTGAGTTGATTTGGTACATCATCTTGAACACTTTCTCAATGCTAATTCTCGAAAATTCGTTTTATGAACTCGTACAGACGCTGACACTCTCAGTGTGACGAACATCCAGACATAGAATACTATGCAGTAGTTCAGTATATTCAGTATCATAGTAACATATGAGGGATACTGAAACAACCGAACTGAGGGATCGATATGAGCTTTAGAGCTTGCTCGCAATTAACCAGTAAACTTAATGGAATATTCTACGATTGTCAAAACGAATTTTCCACGATCGAACGATGTAAAAGATTTCGATCCAAATTTTAAATGATTTAATTTAGCTTTGGACTATGGTCGCTTGCCCCCCCCCTCCCCCCGGTCATGTTTTCGATTTCAAGGTTACCCCTTAGGGCTAGGATGTGTGGCTTCAACAGAAAAATGCTTTTTCAAAGGTCCATAACGCGAATGCGCACAGTTCACATGAAGTCAGTTCTCTGGAATTAGATGGAAAACACTGCCAAAAAAAGTTAGTCCAAAAAGATGAAGTTAGTTTGAATTCCGGAATTTCTGAGGTTGCTCCTGGTTATTTTGTGACCATTATTAAACTTCTGCTCACTTTGTGTCACTTAGATTTTTTTTAGATTGCTAATGTCATGTGAGCGAGATGATTAAAATCCCTTGTCGAATTGTTGGCAATTTATTGTTCTCGTCATATTTGCACTAGTATACATTTTATGTGATGGTTATGTTATTTTTTCAATATCGTTAATATCGTTTTGGAGAAAAATATATTTGGTATTAAAGCAATTGGGTTATGTCCGCCAGTAGGCAAATTTCTTAAGTTAACGTACGTGTTAGGTGAGTCCGTCTCCTCTGACTGGTGAGTTACTGTGGGCAAGCGCTTTCGATGTAAAGACATCATCGTCTGGCCGTTAAGTCAGTGCTGGAGTCAGTCAGTTGGCCGTGGTCTTTATGTACGAAGAGAAAGGTAAACGGGATGGTGGAACGTCATTGAAGGCGGAGGGGGAGGAAAGAGGTCATGCACCTCTGGGGAAACCCACTAGAGGTGAATGGAACGTCTTGAATGGTCTGTCAATTGTGGTTTCCAAGTCTTTTGGTTTATTATTCATTCTGAATAACAACCCTATGTTTTCGGTCACGAAACATTTTTTACAACCCCCCTCAAAATTTGATACTTTACATTCAAAATCTGCAATGTCCGTCCGCCGTCCCCCGTCCGGGCCGTTTCGTGCCTTTAACGCGGTCTAAAAAATCCGTTCTTTTGCACGAAAATCCCATTTGGTATCTAGTTGTGCCCGCCATCTCGGCAATCCGATCGGATGAAGCCCATAGTTGTTATGGACAAAAAATGGCTAACAAAATTAACAAAACGCAGCATAATCGCAAATACACCGTGTTTCGTATCGTTTTCAAGGTATTTTTACCTCCTGGGTCGAATAGAATGAGTATCAGACGTGTACAACTGCGTATAGTGAAATTATAGTAATTATAGTGAGCCAAAGTCAAATAATTGGAAGAACCCGCGGAAACTACAGAGAAAGTAAACGTTTCATAGTTTGCACTCCTTCCCTCCTGCCCCATCAAAACCACCCGCCCGCTCGACTCGCAACGTCGTGCCAATTGCCTATAGGCACTTACGGGCGCTTGGCGCCGGAGGAACATTTAGTTTCCGTAGTTCATTGTAGTCAGGTCATGTTTCGTATGGTTTACTAGTGTTTTTCGATGCTGAATCGAATGGGATGGGTCTCAGAGCAGTCATACTAGGTCAAGCTGTTCGTGAGAATAATAAACCGTTGTGTAATAATTTGCAGTGTTTTTTGTATAGGGTGGTTTGTAAATCCGTCAGTTGCTTGTTTTCATTTGTGTAGTGTTTTGGTTCCTTCTTGGGGCGGGGGGTAAGGAGACAAAATTCAAACAAAAAAGAACTTGATACTATCAATACTATCGCAGAAAATAGAAAATAACGGTTACTCAAGATACAGGACTGCACGATCTTACTACATAAACAATACAATGAATGAAAACTGAACGTATTAAAAAAACATGGACATTTATGAACAAAAAAGCTTCGATGGGCAGATCATAAATGAACAAATCAACACAAAATGCGACACCATATTCACACCACTCAAAACAGTACACAAACGAAAACAACTGACGGATTTACAGGCCACTCTATACAAAAAAGACCTAGAATCGACCAGTGACAGACTATTCAAGACGTTCCATTCACCTCTAGTGGGTTTCCCCAGAGGTGTATGACCTCCTTACTCCCCTCCCCCTTCACCGACACCCCATCATCCCGTTTACCTTTCTCTTCGTATATAAAGACCACGACCAACTGACTGACTCCAGTACTGACTTAACGGCCAGACGATGATGTCTTTACATTAAAGCGCTTGCCCCCAGTAACTCACCAGCCAGAGGAGGCGGACTCACCTAATGGGTACGTTAACTTTAGCAATATATTTGGTGTTTTGATCACTATAACTGTAGTTAGTTTTGGGCCGAAGCTCCAAACCCTTATTTTGACGTCCCGCGGTGATTTGCTAGCTCGACACAGAATTTTCTCAAATGGCACAGGAAAAGTACACTAAAAACTCACTTACGGCAAGTAAAAATGTGCCGCTTAGTTGTGACAGTTTTTACTGCTTACTAGTCATAAGTAACTGACTAAATCCTTCGTTTTCCACTTACTTTTCGAGTATAGCTTTATTATTTGAACTCCACGATGTCGAATATTCTACCGGGAACGGCTTTTGACCTTCGAAAATAATGAATAACAAAGAAAGTTAGTTCAAAGGAACTCTGTTCATCACTCGCTTATGGCACATCAATCTTGACCGACCTAACGAGGCTGAAAAGGTGCCCGTAAAAAGGTAGGATTAGAAGAACTGTAGGGCTCTATTCATCAGTTCGGCGCTTAAAAGGAATTTTGAATTCATTTTTCCCGTGGTGGGTTGTACCTTTGACAACACAAAGTAAAAAAAAACTTGTGACAGTTCGGTACCCCCAAACGAACTGAGGTCCGCTTCCAGCAAAAGAAGAAGAAAAGCGACTTCTTTATTTTCCGCTTTTGTTCAAACCGTCTCCTCTTTTATTCTTAAAATCACTCGCCTTTTCTTCTGTAAAGGTCGTTTAAAACTTTGTTTTTTTTGACTGAACGTGCGGCAATAAATTTGCTTATGGTTTTGGGTGGTTGGTGGGGGCGGAGGAGAGTGAGAGGGAGAGATTGACGAGTCGCTGACACACTTTGCCAACAGTAAACGAAATTCCCTAACAGCAGTATATAAATATAGTATAAAATATCAGGTGCGAACCTCACAACTTTCCGCCTGAAAGCTAGCCAAAAGTACCTAAAGTGATCAGAAGTATTTAAGTTGTTTATTAGAAAATTCTGAATTCGACAAAATTCATTTTCTGGTGAAATTTGGCGAGTATCTCCGTTCAACTGGTGGTTACGAAGTTGTTGCAGGGAACAAAATGTAGGTTGCCAGAAGATACTGTTGAAGTCTTACAATGAGGCGTGGTAGTGCAAAATAGCGCACCCTCTCAACTTGCAATTCTATATTAAACTCTCGTGGTCAGACTTGCAAACTTTATTCGTTTTGTGTTGTATCAGTTATTCCATTTTTCACGTTTAAAGTGCCTGTGCATTACACGGTTTCATTCATATTTTACGTCTTATAATTCAATAAATACTCCGCCGGCTTTCAAATTCAGATTTGTGCTTCTGTTAAAAATTCCGTTTTTTTTTTTTTACTTTTTGGGTCGTTATCTCCATTCACCGGACTGTCAAAGGACAATTTATGCCGTATTCCCATTACATAGATACGAAAAAGCATCATTAATGTCTCTTTTCACTTTCCTTGGCTCTACGAAGTACCAAAACTTTCGACGAATTCGATTTTAGCTCGGTTTGTAGGGAAAACAACCGTACCAAATCCGCTCAAACTTGATGTCTAGCCTACAGGTTACCATGGGAAGCAAAAATAAGGGTTTGGGCAAAATCCAGCGAAAGTTAACTATAGTTATCATAGTGATCAAAACACCAAATTTTTTTTCTCAAAAACGGCAATAACGATTTTGATTGAATTTTTTATATTGCTAGCTCTTAATAAGGCAATTATACCATAAAATTCCAATTCGTGGGAAAACGACGAGAGCAGCACAATAAATTACCAAAACTTTCGACGAAAAACGTTTTTAGCGAGCTTTTTTCCTTATAAACTCCGCTGGAATGTTAGTAGAATGTTAGAAAAAATTGGTATTGTAGTCCAAACCAATTCCTATAGGGTGAGTGTTTAAAAACGCTCATGAGATGCATGGGGCTCACTCCAAAAATTCCTGAATTTCAACTAACACCGTTTCGCTTACTACCAGTTTTAAACGTTTTTACTCAATAACTCTGCAAAAGTAATTACCACCTTCTTCAAAAAATTTGTGTTTACAGCCTCATTAATTATCTGTGTACCGATTGCTCAAAAATGGTCCTGGAATGAGTACGAGCAGCACAATAAATTCTGGAACTCTAAGCGCTACCGCTTCCTGCCGCTGTGAAGTGTTGTTGGACCAAGTTAAAATGAACTGAGTGGTAAATTAATTTATTAAGTAGACAAAGCCATGTAGAACGTGAATTCACGTAGAGCTGAGGAAAGTTGTGTGTTGCAACGCACCAGATATTTTCCTTCTGCGAAAATCCCTTATTTTGGATGGCTGAACTTGAATAAATAACCAAAAAAGTGTCTCTCCTTCCCCTTACTAAATATGATTGGTCGCAGTTTTTGGATCTGAAACGAAGACACTCAATGCAGTTTTATGTGCCGTAGACAATTTTGTCAATATATTTCCAAAAATGTCGACAGCATTAAATAGCGAAATTCAGCGTGAAAGAGTGTTTTTATTTTTTGTTTGTTTTATTTATCATAAATACTTTTTATTGTATTGGGGCCCCAGAAAGTGGGCACAGTATGTTGGAATAACAATCCTACAAACATTTTTGAACGGTTGGCACCCCTGTTCGGTGTTCTTCCCCTCTTTAACTGCAAGCTCTTGGTCGATTAGTTATGAGCGCGTCTGTAGAGCAGTCTGAATTCCTATAAAACTCGTTAAAATCACTGCTTTGTTCTTCTGGAAATTACTACACAGTTAAATATATCCAACCTTCTGAGACCACCGAGTGCGTGGAAACGTATGACGTACCTTCGCTTCGCTTCCTACTTCGAATTGAATACTACTATTTTCTCTTCTTCTGTTTTTCAAATTTTAAAACCATTTAAACCTGAATATTATTGAAGATTTGATGATTTTGTCAGCCCATATCCTACAAATGAACGTTTCTATCAAACGTTGATTCGGGAACGGAATGAATAAAATACTAATCGAATTTTGTCTTGAGGACGTTGCTTTCTTGACATTATAGAGAGTCGGAATGCAGTAAATTAAGTAATTATGATATTATGGTAAAATTCTTCTTACCGGTGGGTTCTTGATGTTGGATGCCTATGGGCTTACGCCATTGACTATGCGACTCCCCTTTTAACGCTCACTACATTTCCTCCCTCGATGCTGCGGTAAATTAAGACCTTCGTCCATGTGGTACTTGATGAAAGGTGGCCAGAAGGTCGTTTGAGGACCCTCAACTCAACTCCTTCCTCTAGCGATTTATTATTACTTTAGCTCTAGCCTCTCTGGGCTACCAATCTAGGGGGTCCCTCTTTGCCATCAATTCTCTGCTTGAGCTTCTGGGCTCTACTTTTCTCTCTTCACACGTAAATTGATTTACTGCCTCACAATTCAGCTCTGCCCACCAAAATGACGGCCTCGTCTTGGTAATATATTTATTGCCGCCGCATTAAACAATGGGGTGACTCTTGAAGGAGGCTGACGCTATAAAAATTAGTTACACCGCATAAAAGCCTTCAACTTGAGTGCCTAAACGAAAGAAGTGACTAAACAGGGAGCGACATAAAACTTTAACTTACAGCTCGCTGCATGTACGGCGTTTGGTGCCTAGTATCACACACTGCTCCTCACTCCCCTATAAAGTAAACGATGTGTAAGCTATGGGCTCTATCTCCACAAGAACGGTTAAGGAGTAAAACACGTAATTACTAATCGATCGAGCCATTTTTGGGAAACATTAAATAACGAACCTTTAACGTTCGGGGAATCTCATTTTCTGGCATATACCTGTGCTCAACGAATGGTCACAGAAGTACTTGCTGGGAACAATAAATTGGGTACATTTTCCTTGAAAACACTCCGTTCCGTTGGTAGAATTCAGTAGCACGTTTACTGTGGGAACTTCGGGGATATTCGGATGTACCTTCTTTTAACGGACTGTCTGAGGAACGCTTAAGAAGGAAATGTATGGGAATCGACTAACAGAAGACACCTTGCGAGTTTCATTGCAATCACGAAAGCAGTTTTTGAAAAAAAGTTGGAAAAACGCCTCTTTTCGCTTCTTCGACTTACAACCTCGCTCGCCGTATTTCCAGGGAGATTTCCACCGTCGCCAAAGTTGGTTATTGATGAGAATGGCTATTGTTGAGATGTTTGGCTCAGCTCAGCTCGAATTGATACGAAGCTGCTCTTAGTGCCAGGTTTTTACCAGTTCGTTTGATCTTACAGTCACAGAACCGTCCGCATCAACCTTCTCGGAAAATCGAACGAATTACCTATGCGTCGGTTTCTCTATAAAGGTTGACCTAACCACCTTATTGATCCCGGAACAATAAACACCAGTTTGTGTAATCGAGTAGAACGTACTTAGTTGTGTACGGAGTGAGTGAAAAAAACCGATCGTATTAGCGATAAAAAATTGCTTAGTGTTCGCATGCACTGAGGAAAGTTATGCGTCTAGATATTTTCAATGTAAATTTGGCTTAACTCCCAATAGATCTCACATAAATAATGTCGATAGTCCAACAACAAAACGAGCACGAGCAACAGCAACAATGGTTTGGTAGATGCTGCCAAATGAATAGCTGCAACACTAAAAATTTGTGAACACGCTCATAACGACTGACATCTTGGCTTTCACAGTTTTCTGGTGATTTCAATTACGTGTACGTAAATGAGAACGTTTAAATAAAAATCGCGCTCAAGGTTATGAGACCAACTAGAAATCCCAAAAAACGAGTTTACTGTACATTATTCTCCATTGAAAGAGAGAGAGAGTGAGAGGGGGGGGGGTGTATGTACCAGCCTCGACGAGGGCTCAAACATTCATTGAATCAAACAGAAGTATAGGTGCTCCTTCGTCTGGCCAAGTGAAACTCGGGAACTATTCTTGAAGACTGAAGACTGAAGACTCATCTGAGCTGGTGGAAAAAGCATTTTCGGCGTATGAGTTCAGGTAAACAGCGATGAGATAAATACGAAGCGAAGAAAAACACGAAGTTGCCTGATGGTAAGAAACATTTAGTGATGAACCTCGTGCGATGAAAATTAGCTACAAATAAAAAAACATGACAATTATGGCGACAGACGGAAATCATTTGAAAGCTTGACGGATATAAAAGCAACGTGAAGAACGAAGACACAATTTCAAGTTTCCGGCTCGAAGAAACCTCAGAGGTAAGCATTTGATTTTATCAATTCGTAACGTTATCTCCTGACACTTGAGCGCCAAGGTGTCCTTTAGGAGGAGCAGGTAGGCCAGGCAGCTTTGTCTTTTAGGCGTTTTTTTTCTCTCTTCGAAGGGTTTCCGTGAGGCTGTTAAACTATTTTATTTCTGAACTGTCCGTTCGAGGTGAAATTTCGTTCCTTCGCTTCCCCGCCAGTCTACGCATTCCGTGTTCAGGCAAAGATTTTTTTGACGTGAATGAGACTGAGAACCCAGGGAGTCCACGACAATTAGGACCTCATTTTCATCAACGTTTTATAGGCTACGAAGTTTGAATTGATAGACCACACAAGAGTTTCACCTCATTCGAAGGTAACGCGGTCACAGATCATCACGTCCATTAACCGCTTCAGGGGTTTTTTTTACATTAATACCCGCTCTTCTCAGGGAGCCCCTTAAGAAGACACGGAACAACTTGTACGTTAAGTTTTCAACGTCTAAAAGAAGACCTCCTGAGTGCGAGATAGACAAACGCGTGGTGAGTAGCACACAACTTTTCTCAATTCCTGTAAACTCGATGTATTACATCTCGATACGTAGCTCTGTCTCCTTTCAACTGATTTCGCTAGTTTCCTGCTGGCGGGGAACTTCTGTTCTACTAGTGACGCGGACCACAATAGGAAATTCTTAGTGGTGAGCTGTAAGAGCGAAAGTCAATCCGACGGGAAATGCCTTACAAACGAAAAATCAAACGGAGGAGTCAGCTTATCGTGTCGTGTACGTGTAAACTCTCTTCGAGGGTTCAGGAACGGACCCGTCCTATGCATTTAAAAGCTAGACCAGGCGAGAAACAAATACAGCGAATATTCTTCGTATTTGCCCTTCCGAATTGTGTACTGTGTACTGTCTGGTGCAAGAAAAGTGGTGAGGAGATGCGTCGGCTGGTTGTATCAGCAGGAGTTCTCCTAGGTATCACTACCCTGCGGGACGTACCTCAACTGGTGGTCGTTCTATCGTGGAACATCCTCTTATCCTTTTCTCCTTCCCCGTCCATTTAAGGTGAAAGGAAAAACAAGTCTGTAGTCAGATTAGCAGGGTGAACCCAAACATCTGTGTACGTATTATAGATAATGTTTTTATGAATTTCATTTAGAGTTACTAGCTAGTAAGCACTGCTTCGAACAGTTAATAGATTAAAACCTACGCCAATCTGGTGCCAACTCGTATTCACTTCCCGATTAAACACAATCCCGTTTCGTTTTATTCCTTCATCTTAGATTTCCATTTTGTTGTATGAAAGACGGAACTGCTTTTCATTTTGTGAAACGACGTAGCCTTCTGTTATAGTTACGTTGTTTAGAGAGAGTCGCCAGTTTCGGCTTCCCAATGGCATCAACATCTTCACGGATGGATCGAAAACTCCGGAGGGAACAAGATCCGGGGTGTGGATAAGTGGCTCTGGAATGGATGGATGGGTGGCCCTAAGCCCCACTCCATCGGCTTTTCTAGCACAGATTCATGCTATTATCGCCGGGGCAATCCTAATGCATGAGAGAGGTTGTAGCAACAGAACTATCAATATAAGTTAACAACTCACAACACCCTACTTATAATTTATATTGACCGATAGTCAAGCGTCGTGCAAGGCGCTAATGAACTACTGCACTACGTCAAAACTGGTGCGAGAGCGCAGGATGTGGCTTAACTCCCTAGCAAGTGCGAATAGAGTTAATGTGTATTGGATTCCAGGACACAATGGGAGCATTGGAAATGAGAGGGCGGACCATCTGGCCAGACGGGGTTCGTCTAAGGTACCTATTGGGCCACCGCTCCATTGTGGGATTTCTCTGTCACTAGTAGAAAGAACTGTGGGAAAACACGCCAGAAGACTGCATCAGACAATCTAGAACGCTGCTGGAGTAAGACACTCCCAACGCTTTGTCTCAGAGCAATCAAGTGAGATAAGACACTTTTTCGACACACCCTTCTGAGGATGGAGAGGAAGGACTTAAGGCATCATAACCAGGCATTGTAGAATGAACAAACACGTGTATGTTACGGGTATAGTTGACACCCATCGATGCAGGTGGTGTGGCACGGATGAGGAGACTCCCTACCATGTCTTGACCCAGTGCCGGAGACTTGAGAGGGAGCGACTTTTGGTCTTTGGCACCACTTCTCTCAGGATAGATACCAACGAGGACTCCTTCAGGAACTACCAGGCTTTCCTCAGAAAGCTAGGCATTGCCCTGTAAGACATTAGGACTGGCACAATAGGCCATCTGGCCGCGGTGCACATCCCAACACTGGGACAGTCAGAAGACTATATACGTTGTTGAACGGTTCATACGCCACGAGCCTGCTAGAAGAATTCATGGGTTGAACTGCCATTGATCTGGTAAGGTCGTACTTGTGTAGCTGTTCACCAACACAAGTTAATATTTTGTTGGTTCCACGCAACTTGTGGGATTACTCAACAAGGGTTCGCTAACACCAAGCTTCTATATACAATCGGCCTTAAAAAATCAAAACCGCAGAACCGCATTTTTCATCTGAATAAACAACGTTCCTGCGAAATTCACACATAATGAATAGAACAAAACAACTGAAACCAAAGGACATAAATAACAAACGTAAAATTAACATAAAATTAATTCTTTTCTCAAAGCAATAATACGAAAAAACCAATATTACCGGTATTTTTTATTTAAATTTCATGAAAATATCGTGGAAAACTAAAATAAAACGCTTCTTTTTTTCCATCCATTCGAGAAGACCGAAGTTATTCAGGAATGAGCTCAGACGAGCCAGAAGTCATTAATCTTCTTTCAAAACGGATGATTGATCATCTTAAGTTCCACGAACAGCAATTGACAACTGAGTGAAGAACATGTATGATGGAAACGGTTGCTTAATTCAACGAGAACGCTCCTCCGCAAATATACGCGTCGTATTTCAATTAATTTATTATCACGAGATTCGAACGCAGCAGGACTTCACAGGAGCCTTCAATTATTTTGAATTAATGTTCAATTTCACAGTTTAAGACGAAAATAGCTTTAAGACGTAAATACAAATTTTTAGGAGTAGAGTTGTCCAGAGAGCTAAACGCTAATGACGCTAAACGATAAATGTAGTTAGGAAGGTGTTTCATTTTATTTGTGATCCGCATTGTCAAACAGAGATGGATTTTTGTATTCTCGATAAAAAAGGCTATTCCAGAATTGGCGTTTAGTCGTGTTTGGATTTTATGACGCAGGGCTCTGCAAAACAACCAGCCACTCAAACTTTTGTCAGCGTTTCCCGTTTCGAAAATTACCTGTAATTCAACTTACCACAACGTTACTCGACTTTGGATTAATGCGCTCAAAGAGTCCACTTTCTGTCGCTTTTTGCGGATGAAACCTTAGCCGTTGAATTCAACTTGGAATTTTTGTGAAACAAATTTCGAACGTTTCGACAAATTTGGACATGATCTCAGTTTGTGTTCTATTGAATCATTTTTACAGAAAAAAATTCTGGATTAATGAGTGAAAATTGTCTCGTAGTTTAATGAAAATCATTTAATTATTTGTCAATAAAATATAAATGCATTTTAAAAGGATCGAAATATGACGTTTTTAAAGACATCTAACGAGTTCAATCCACATCTTTCTGCGTGTTGCGAACTGCCTTTGCTACTTAGGCCTGTATTTACGTTCTCAGCGTTGTTAGAGAAATGTTAGGGCACTGTTTAATAGAAATAGTTACAGCTCGTTCTTGCAAAAACCTCAGTTTTTCTCAGGAAACCCCACTGAACTGATGGGGAAGGAATAGTGCTACAATTTTGGGTGATTCATCGAATCAAGTATGTTTTAATACAGCAAAGATGGAGTGCTATATTTCAATTCTCGACAACTTGTTCCTGCAAAATAATGTAAAACCCGGGCTCCAGCCGAAGAAGCGACGAGTCCTTTCGGTCTGTTAGTCCGCGAGACGAATTGAAGGAAAAACGTATTCCGCGCTGACATAAACGCTCGCGGACGTTGTAAACGACGCTTCTCGCATTCTGTGGAGACTGAAATAGTTTAACTTGGACTCCGTCCCACGAGGCATCTGCACAAGCTGCCTGTTCTCCCCATGACGTTCTTGACAGTTCGATAGCTCGAAAATCACGATACGAGAGGTCGACCTTTTATTACGTAATTCTATATTTTCAACGGTAAAATATGGAACTGAATTTTTCCTCTTGTCTTGAAAAATGTCGGGGTCGCTACGGGCCGTAACGTAATATTGACATCTCTCTCAGTGAGAACTACATTTAAAGCATAGAAACGGGAGGCAAGTTAGCTGAGAGGAAAGACAAAGTGCTAAGGACAGGAGAAATTGGCTGAAGGAGAAAGATTGAATTTTACTCAGCCGCAACCTCATTTTGCCGCATATCTCAACGCCACTGCTCCATTTTATTCAGAAACCCCTGCGCAGAGGGTGAATTATAAGAGCGAAGAAACAGTATGAATTACAATTCTGCAGCGCCCTTCCTGAAACTAATGGGCTTTTCTCGATTCGTATCCCTCGTTTCGAATTTTTCTTCGCCACAAAATCGGCTGTCCTGGATTACGAAAATTATCTTCCGACTCAGCGACGTTTGAAAACACCGAATCGTATAGATAAGGCCCGCTATGAATGAAAGAACCCACATTTCGTTACTATCGCTTCTGCCGAGAGGATCCCTTGAGCTAGCCGCCCGTGCAACTTCACTTTTATGACCCTTAGAGCAGTTTTTGGATCGGAGTTCTATTTCGAGAAGTCGTAACATTTGTGTTTATCTCTCTCTTCAACTCACCCGCGGTTGAACTGCTCTTGACATTCTTTTCTTATCGTGATTCAATTCTGTTTGTAGCTCGTCAGCAGCTGTTGAGTCGCTATTTACGTTGCTTTTTAGTTCGCTCATTCAAAAAATAAAATTTTGTCGCTATAATTTTGAAGTCGGTCGCGTGAAATTCGGAATTTTTCAACGGTTTTGACTGCCTTTACTCTTTTCCTCCCCAACTTCGCGATTTTTAAAGGGATCCGAAGGCCTCTTTGTCGCGTAATCCTATCAAAAAATATACGCTCCCCAAAATGGTGTATTTAATTTTACTATTGCAACAAAGAGCTAGATAACTATTCAACTATTGTCAGTTTAGGTATTACTAACTTTCCTTCGCTGTATGAAGAAGAAAGTCGGCTGAAAAAAAAACTTCTGAATTCTCTTCAGATCTTTACATTTCAATGTCCGAAAAACACCATTCACGAAAATGGTCTGTGCAGGAGTGTGCCCTTGAAACGTAATGATCTGCGGAAGACTCAATTTTATCAGCTGATTAACTTTCCTCCCTACGGCGTAGGGCTGTGGAAAGTAAAACGTGGCATTATTAGGTGCAAGTTGGGTTGGATTATAACAATTAAAACTGTAGTGCGTAGCCGTAGATGAAATTGTAACGTATAATTTCGCTCATTTATTCGACAGGCAGTGACGGGCCTAAGCTCTTAGGTGGAACTAATTTTGAGTTAGAAGGCGAAAGCTGGACACGTGTGTCCGTGAGGTTAAGAGGTACCATCCAACTATTCTTCGTTATCTATTCCAATTATCAGCGGGGCGGTGGCCAATTTGCATCGAGAAGAGCTGCTCCCATCCAGGAAATTACGTTCAACGTATTAGCGTTAAATTGGTTATGCCTAGACGGATTTTTATCCGCCCAAAACCCTTTACCGTTCGCTATTTCACGTATCAATTCTCGAAACCAATCAAGTGAGAAATAAAAAAAGCCCCGTTTTGATCTGGTGGTGGAGGGGGCGACATTGTCGAGTTCTTAACGAGACATCCGTTGGTCTCATAAACTGACCATAACTGAACGTGAGATACAACACGTGCATACTTAAGATGCCGAAGAGCCGTCAACGTGCTCGAAAAGGTTTTCCCACGCACCTGATCGACCGATAAAGCGGCTTCAGAGGTCGCTCAAGCAACAAATTACTATTCGTCTAATTGACATTAGGACCGTAGGAGACACGCCGGACGGAATTAAGAATTGAATGATCAGGCCTCTTTCCAAGCTGAAGACCGAACGCCGTACACACTCCAACAACGTAATGGGAGACCGTGTGAATGTCCAGGGTTCAATGTTTTACACGTTGTATGAACTAGGACAACACAATGAATTAAATGAACTGAAATAATTGAAATACTCGATTACATCGCGTTTTTGAAGGATTTTGAGCACTTTCTTAACCCTAGAATGACATCAGGGGTCTTTTGGACCCCAACGTCAAACTTCTTTTCGCCACGCCACTTTTCTGTGAATCACAGCTTCCCCTCTCCCCCTCCTAAATACACCTCTAACCCTCTCATTCACGATACCACTATCAGATAATATAGTTGCCATCTAGAAATCGAACAGTGTGCGTATAAAGTGGCTCTGGGGTCCAATGGACACCGTGTTGTAGTTAACGTGTGATCTTTTGCGCTTTCGTCTTGAGTCAGAGTCGTGTTTCTCACCCATTTTTTGTAGTTTTGTTTTCGTTTCTTGTGAATAGCAGGGCGTCAAAGCCTTTGTTTACTAACTCCGGCCAAGGGAATTCCAGTAGGTTCCTCCAGATTCGGATTTGATAATAAAAAAACTCTCGTTTCCTACACACCTAAGAAAAACAAAGTCTTTCTTCTGTCTTCCCTACACCACGATGATGCCATAAATCGTGATACTGGCAAACCTGAGATCATTATGATTACATTACAATAAAACCAAGGGAGGGACTGATTCATTTGATCAGTTGTGCCTTACATACACCACAGCTAGGAAGACTCGGCGATGGCCAATGCGTTTTTTCTTTGGAATGCTTGATCAGGCAGGAGTCGATGCCGCAGTTCTTCATGGAATGACCAACTGGGACAACAAGGTTCCTCGAAAAAATTGTCTATGCGAACTGGGCTATTGATCAAACCATGGTTGGAAAAAAGATATAAATCAACTATACCAACGTCTCTCAAACTTACGATTCGGCAGATTTTGGGAGGAACCCCTGACATTGCTTCAACTTCCAATGAAAAAACGATGCTTGATAAGAAACAGCGATGTGCTTTCTGTAAGAGGGAAGAAGACGAAAAACCAAAAGATTGTGTCAAGGATGTAAAAGACCAATGTGCGATGAACATCGTTCAGCGAAATGCTATGAATGTAGCGAATAGTGAAAATTCTCGTGCTCGTACATTTATCACGATTTTGACGATCCGTTTTTGATTTTGATTCAGAAAGTATTTGACTTTTGAAATATTAATGTCTTAGTTTTTTGAGAAGC
Source organism: Pachypeltis micranthus (assembly GCA_020466155.1). Classification (NCBI taxonomy): domain Eukaryota; kingdom Metazoa; phylum Arthropoda; class Insecta; order Hemiptera; family Miridae; genus Pachypeltis; species Pachypeltis micranthus. The sequence goes on from CM035777.1 coordinate 17,449,935, forward strand.
ATGTACAATTTAGTTTTTTTTCAAATAATGTAAGGAAATGAAAAAGTTTCGAACGTATTCAAAGTTTCCATGTGCTTACTGTTAATAAAAAAATAAATATTTCACAAATTTTTGTTTTGTTCCTTTTCTTTAATCCCATAGAGTGAAAAAGCAAACTTAGTTGGTCGAAATAACAACTAGAAAAATAAAAATAATTGAAATAATAGGTGTGGGGTCCAGGGGACCCCTGTTGTCAGATTAAGGTGAATGAATAAGGTTGTCATTCTTGGGTTAAAAATAACTCTAGTACATTTTTGAGGCTTAAGAGATAACGATGAAGAACAACCCTCAACACTATAATCGGAACCACCTGTTATTTTTTCGATGATTAGCAAGCTTCTGGCGGGCTTAAGAGTTACAATTTTACTTTCAATTGCAGTTTTGTAAGATGATTTCAGTAGGCCAATTAACCTCCAACCCCGTGCTTAAAGTATCGTGCTCTTCTCACTTTTCTGAAGCATTTGAAGTAAAATGAGCTTATTACATGATATTTCTAGTCACGCGGAGGAAAATAACGCGTCAAGCGACCTACTGGAAGGTAGGGCGAGGGTTTGACAGCAGAAATTCTCGTGAGTCGTTCTGTTAGTTCACTTGAACGAGTTGGTTCGTTCAAGAGCTACTCACTCAAAGTATATTGACTATGAGACTGATTAGAATGGGATAAATGATGAGAAAGAACTAAATGAACTAGTTCATGTAAGTGAGCGAACGACTCGTTCATCGTTCGACGTGTAGAATTAACATGGTCACATCTCCTCTGCTCCCTTGACAGGGAACTGTTCAATTTAAAAATATCTGGTGCGTAGCAACACACAACTTTCCGCCACCCCCGTAAGTTCGAACACCAGCTACATATGCGGTCTTCGTTCTTCGTTCAACGCATTTCTACCGAAACATTTATGGAGAACAAACTGTAGGGACTAGTTTGCTGAGAGTACTCCGTAAGTTTGATCGAAATCGTTTGAGCCGTTTTTGAGAAAATTGGAATACCGATAAATTAATATTCGACAAATCTCCTTTTCTTAGTCAACTTGGCATATAGCTCCGTTCAACTTGTATGAATAGAAACACGTTATAGAGAACAAAATGGGGGCACCAATCAAATATCTGGTGCGTAGCAACACAGGTGGTGTTAGAACACCAGCTACATATCTTCTTTCAACGCATTTCTACAGAACAAAATGTAGGGACTAGTTAGCTGAGAGTACTCCGTAAGTTTGATCGAAATCGTTAGAGCCGTTTTTGAGAAAATTGGAATACCGATAAATCAATATTCGACAAATCTCTTCTGAGTTAACTTGGCTTATATCTCCGTTCAACATATATATACAGAAATAATTATAGAGAACGAAATGTGGCTATGGGAGGCTAAAAGACACTCTGTAAGATCTATCACATCTGGTGAAGAAGTTAGCCTGGAATTTACGGAAATGTTCGAAAAAACGTTATTTTTGACACATTTTGATGTTTATCTCTGTTCAATGGACTGTCAGAGGAACATTTATTGAGAACAATATGTATGTATTAACTATTTGAAAACATCTTGAAAGTTTGGTGATAATCGTTGAAGCCGTTTTACCAAAAAGCGTAAAAAACCTATTTTTGCTTCATAGGCCTATATCTCCGTTCACCGTATTTTCATGGAGATATGTATGGAGAAGAAAAGTTAGGTATTGATTAGTAGAAGATAATTTGGAAGTTATATCAAAATCGTTTGAGCCGTTTTCGGGAAAAATGCGAAAAACCCTAGTTTTTGGTACATTTTCGTCCCCCACCCCTCTTCCGATCGGCCGAAATCGCCCATAACCTTATTTTGGTGTCTACAAAAAATAACCAACAAAACAAAAAAAGAACCAGCTCATTCGGATCAGCCGTTCTCCCACAAATCGAACTACAGGCACACACACACGGACCACGCGCCGAATATTAGGTTTTTTAGACTCAGTAGGGTCTGAAATGTGAAGATCTGAAGAAAACCCAAATTTTTTTTTTTTTACCCGATTACTATACTTTTCTTCTCTTCGGGTAGCGGAAAGTAAAAACGGCGTTCCTCAAACGTAAATATGGATAACCCACTGGCGGCAGTCGTTGTGCAATTAATCACTAATCGTTAACCGTGTCGACAAAGAGTGTGTGTTGGAAAAAGGGAAGGATCTCTGTGTTATTTTTTTCGATATTACTCCCTTCCTCCTCTCCGCTCATCCTGATCAAAAAAGAATTCATGTTTATATAGAGGCAGAGTGCTTACTAACTCTCGACAGTAGACGAAAGAGATGAACTTCGCCACAAAATCGGCTGTCCTGGATTACGAAAATTATCTTCCGACTCAGCGACGTTTGAAAACACCGAATCGTATAGATAAGGCCCGCTATGAATGAAAGAACCCACATTTCGTTACTATCGCTTCTGCCGAGAGGATCCCTTGAGCTAGCCGCCCGTGCAACTTCACTTTTATGACCCTTAGAGCAGTTTTTGGATCGGAGTTCTATTTCGAGAAGTCGTAACATTTGTGTTTATCTCTCTCTTCAACTCACCCGCGGTTGAACTGCTCTTGACATTCTTTTCTTATCGTGATTCAATTCTGTTTGTAGCTCGTCAGCAGCTGTTGAGTCGCTATTTACGTTGCTTTTTAGTTCGCTCATTCAAAAAATAAAATTTTGTCGCTATAATTTTGAAGTCGGTCGCGTGAAATTCGGAATTTTTCAACGGTTTTGACTGCCTTTACTCTTTTCCTCCCCAACTTCGCGATTTTTAAAGGGATCCGAAGGCCTCTTTGTCGCGTAATCCTATCAAAAAATATACGCTCCCCAAAATGGTGTATTTAATTTTACTATTGCAACAAAGAGCTAGATAACTATTCAACTATTGTCAGTTTAGGTATTACTAACTTTCCTTCGCTGTATGAAGAAGAAAGTCGGCTGAAAAAAAAACTTCTGAATTCTCTTCAGATCTTTACATTTCAATGTCCGAAAAATACCATTCACGAAAATGGTCTGTGCAGGAGTGTGCCCTTGAAACGTAATGATCTGCGGAAGACTCAATTTTATCAGCTGATTAACTTTCCTCCCTACGGCGTAGGGCTGTGGAAAGTAAAACGTGGCATTATTAGGTGCAAGTTGGGTTGGATTATAACAATTAAAACTGTAGTGCGTAGCCGTAGATGAAATTGTAACGTATAATTTCGCTCATTTATTCGACAGGCAGTGACGGGCCTAAGCTCTTAGGTGGAACTAATTTTGAGTTAGAAGGCGAAAGCTGGACACGTGTGTCCGTGAGGTTAAGAGGTACCATCCAACTATTCTTCGTTATCTATTCCAATTATCAGCGGGGCGGTGGCCAATTTGCATCGAGAAGAGCTGCTCCCATCCAGGAAATTACGTTCAACGTATTAGCGTTAAATTGGTTATGCCTAGACGGATTTTTATCCGCCCAAAACCCTTTACCGTTCGCTATTTCACGTATCAATTCTCGAAACCAATCAAGTGAGAAATAAAAAAAGCCCCGTTTTGATCTGGTGGTGGTGGGGGGGGGGGGCGTCATTGTCGAGTTCTTAACGAGACATCCGTTGGTCTCATAAACTGACCATAACTGAACGTGAGATACAACACGTGCATACTTAAGATGCCGAAGAGCCGTCAACGTGCTCGAAAAGGTTTTCCCACGCACCTGATCGACCGATAAAGCGGCTTCAGAGGTCGCTCAAGCAACAAATTACTATTCGTCTAATTGACATTAGGACCGTAGGAGACACGCCGGACGGAATTAAGAATTGAATGATCAGGCCTCTTTCCAAGCTGAAGACCGAACGCCGTACACACTCCAACAACGTAATGGGAGACCGTGTGAATGTCCAGGGTTCAATGTTTTACACGTTGTATGAACTAGGACAACACAATGAATTAAATGAACTGAAATAATTGAAATACTCGATTACATCGCGTTTTTGAAGGATTTTGAGCACTTTCTTAACCCTAGAATGACATCAGGGGTCTTTTGGACCCCAACGTCAAACTTCTTTTCGCCACGCCACTTTTCTGTGAATCACAGCTTCCCCTCTCCCCCTCCTAAATACACCTCTAACCCTCTCATTCACGATACCACTATCAGATAATATAGTTGCCATCTAGAAATCGAACAGTGTGCGTATAAAGTGGCTCTGGGGTCCAATGGACACCGTGTTGTAGTTAACGTGTGATCTTTTGCGCTTTCGTCTTGAGTCAGAGTCGTGTTTCTCACCCATTTTTTGTAGTTTTGTTTTCGTTTCTTGTGAATAGCAGGGCGTCAAAGCCTTTGTTTACTAACTCCGGCCAAGGGAATTCCAGTAGGTTCCTCCAGATTCGGATTTGATAATAAAAAAACTCTCGTTTCCTACACACCTAAGAAAAACAAAGTCTTTCTTCTGTCTTCCCTACACCACGATGATGCCATAAATCGTGATACTGGCAAACCTGAGATCATTATGATTACATTACAATAAAACCAAGGGAGGGACTGATTCATTTGATCAGTTGTGCCTTACATACACCACAGCTAGGAAGACTCGGCGATGGCCAATGCGTTTTTTCTTTGGAATGCTTGATCAGGCAGGAGTCGATGCCGCAGTTCTTCATGGAATGACCAACTGGGACAACAAGGTTCCTCGAAAAAATTGTCTATGCGAACTGGGCTATTGATCAAACCATGGTTGGAAAAAAGATATAAATCAACTATACCAACGTCTCTCAAACTTACGATTCGGCAGATTTTGGGAGGAACCCCTGACATTGCTTCAACTTCCAATGAAAAAACGATGCTTGATAAGAAACAGCGATGTGCTTTCTGTAAGAGGGAAGAAGACGAAAAAACCAAAAGATTGTGTCAAGGATGTAAAAGACCAATGTGCGATGAACATCGTTCAGCGAAATGCTATGAATGTAGCGAATAGTGAAAATTCTCGTGCTCGTACATTTATCACGATTTTGACGATCCGTTTTTTGATTTTGATTCAGAAAGTATTTGACTTTTGAAATATTAATGTCTTAGTTTTTTGAGAAGCATGTACAATTTAGTTTTTTTTCAAATAATGTAAGGAAATGAAAAAGTTTCGAACGTATTCAAAGTTTCCATGTGCTTACTGTTAATAAAAAAATAAATATTTCACAAATTTTTGTTTTGTTCCTTTTCTTTAATCCCATAGAGTGAAAAAGCAAACTTAGTTGGTCGAAATAACAACTAGAAAAATAAAAATAATTGAAATAATAGGTGTGGGGTCCAGGGGACCCCTGTTGTCAGATTAAGGTGAATGAATAAGGTTGTCATTCTTGGATTAAAAAAAAACTCTAGTACATTTTTGAGGCTTAAGAGATAACGATGAAGAACAACCCTCAACACTATAATCGGAACCACCTGTTATTTTTTCGATGATTAGCAAGCTTCTGGCGGGCTTAAGAGTTACAATTTTACTTTCAATTGCAGTTTTGTAAGATGATTTCAGTAGGCCAATTAACCTCCAACCCCGTGCTTAAAGTATCGTGCTCTTCTCACTTTTCTGAAGCATTTGAAGTAAAATGAGCTTATTACATGATATTTCTAGTCACGCGGAGGAAAATAACGCGTCAAGCGACCTACTGGAAGGTAGGGCGAGGGTTTGACAGCAGAAATTCTCGTGAGTCGTTCTGTTAGTTCACTTGAACGAGTTGGTTCGTTCAAGAGCTACTCACTCAAAGTATATTGACTATGAGACTGATTAGAATGGGATAAATGATGAGAAAGAACTAAATGAACTAGTTCATGTAAGTGAGCGAACGACTCGTTCATCGTTCGACGTGTAGAATTAACATGGTCACATCTCCTCTGCTCCCCTTGACAGGGAACTGTTCAATTTAAAAATATCTGGTGCGTAGCAACACACAACTTTCCGCCACCCCCGTAAGTTCGAACACCAGCTACATATGCGGTCTTCGTTCTTCGTTCAACGCATTTCTACCGAAACATTTATGGAGAACAAACTGTAGGGACTAGTTTGCTGAGAGTACTCCGTAAGTTTGATCGAAATCGTTTGAGCCGTTTTTGAGAAAATTGGAATACCGATAAATTAATATTCGACAAATCTCCTTTTCTTAGTCAACTTGGCATATAGCTCCGTTCAACTTGTATGAATAGAAACACGTTATAGAGAACAAAATGGGGGCACCAATCAAATATCTGGTGCGTAGCAACACAGGTGGTGTTAGAACACCAGCTACATATCTTCTTTCAACGCATTTCTACAGAACAAAATGTAGGGACTAGTTAGCTGAGAGTACTCCGTAAGTTTGATCGAAATCGTTAGAGCCGTTTTTGAGAAAATTGGAATACCGATAAATCAATATTCGACAAATCTCTTCTGAGTTAACTTGGCTTATATCTCCGTTCAACATATATATACAGAAATAATTATAGAGAACGAAATGTGGCTATGGGAGGCTAAAAGACACTCTGTAAGATCTATCACATCTGGTGAAGAAGTTAGCCTGGAATTTACGGAAATGTTCGAAAAAACGTTATTTTTGACACATTTTGATGTTTATCTCTGTTCAATGGACTGTCAGAGGAACATTTATTGAGAACAATATGTAGGTATTAACTATTCGAAAACATCTTGAAAGTTTGGTGATAATCGTTGAAGCCGTTTTGCCAAAAAGCGTAAAAACCCATTTTTGCTTCATAGGCCTATATCTCCGTTCGCCGTATTTTCGTGGAGATATGTATGGAGAAGAAAAGTTAGGTATTGATTAGTAAAAGATAATTTGGAAGTTATATCAAAATCGTTTGAGCCGTTTTCGGGAAAAATGCGAAAAACCCTAGTTTTTGGTACATTTTCGTCCCCCACCCCTCTTCCGATCGGCCGAAATCGCCCATAACCTTATTTTGGTGTCTACAAAAAATAACCAACAAAACAAAAAAAGAACCAGCTCATTCGGATCAGCCGTTCTCCCACAAATCGAACTACAGGCACACACACACGGACCACGCGCCGAATATTAGGTTTTTTAGACTCAGTAGGGTCTGAAATGTGAAGATCTGAAGAAAACCCAAATTTTTTTTTTTTTACCCGATTACTATACTTTTCTTCTCTTCGGGTAGCGGAAAGTAAAAACGGCGTTCCTCAAACGTAAATATGGATAACCCACTGGCGGCAGTCGTTGTGCAATTAATCACTAATCGTTAACCGTGTCGACAAAGAGTGTGTGTTGGAAAAAGGGAAGGATCTCTGTGTTATTTTTTTCGATATTACTCCCTTCCTCCTCTCCGCTCATCCTGATCAAAAAAGAATTCATGTTTATATAGAGGCAGAGTGCTTACTAACTCTCGACAGTAGATGAAAGAGTTTTAGAAGCCAATGCGCCAATAAAGGCCAACTCAAAATAAGCTAGCGATGTTCAAAGATATGGGGATCACCTCTCCATCATTCCACCTCGTTCCCATTAGGTGAATGAATCTTGGAGGCTATCGAAGTATTTTTATCCCTTTGCACCGCTGCGGTTCAACTTTCGTTTTCAAGGCTCCTCTCTTTCCCCAAAGCGACATTTTTGGCAAAGTGTGACGTATTACATAATCACTGATTGTACTGTGGACTTTAAGAAATTGGCGGATAATAGCTCGAGTGAAACAATATCAGTCGGGTACTGTATACTAGGGATTAGTAGAAGGCACCATATGAGTTTAATTTAAACTGTAAGAGTTAATTGTTTCTACCAAAACTTTAACTAAAATTCTCTTCTTGGGCTTTGCTGCACCTGAGGTCAAAGCTCCTTTAAAAGTCATTTTAAACCTTCCAGGTGTCCTACCGGTATGCCACTTTTGCTAACTCCTTGAAATCAGGCCGCTGTCACCGAGTCAGAACCCAGAAATCCACTCAGGAAGAGAGTTATGCTCTTCCAATTAGCGGTCTTGCAGCTCTGGGGAGTTCGATCTAGGCTTTCTCCCGAAATACCTTTCCTTCGGTCTCATCTCAGAGGTCAAGTTACTCACTCTAGTTCCCCATTTACTTCAAGCCGCCGGAAACTTGTGATGCCTTTCATTCAGTTTTTGATCCTTACCTACTCGCAAGCCTTCCTTTTCCCCAATTCATACTAATCTTGGAGACAGCGCCGTCAGTTAAAGTGTACGTACTTACATCTCACTTGCCCGTTCTCAGCTTTCAGCTCCTTGTGCTAGAACCAGCGAGTCTAGTAGTTTGTCGTGGGGGGGGGGGGGACTTATTGTGTGTTTATTTAATCATGCCCTCTCTTCCACTTACGCACGATGCAATTTCAATTCAAGAATAGTCGTTCTCGTCCCCGGCTTAAATTAAACAATAGATTTTGTGACGTACTTGGGGAATTCCTTTTCAGAATTCCCCGCGTACAGGACACGAGTGAAAGTTGTGTCAGGGCCCCAAACACGAACAAGTTAAATATACTCAATTGTACTCACTTGATGTAAATGAACAAAATAATGTATTAAAGAAATTGGGTTATATCCGCCAGTAGGCAAATTACTAAAGTTAACGTACCTGTTAGGTGAGTCCGTCTCCTCTGGCTTGTGAGTTACTGTGGGCAAGCGCTTTCGATGTAAAGACATCATCGTCTGGCCGTTAAGTCAGTACTCACTGACACACTTACTGACTTAACGGCCAGACGATGATGTCTTTACATCGAAAGCGCTTGCCCACAGTAACTCACAAGCCAGAGGAGACGGACTCACCTAACAGGTACGTTAACTTTAACAAAATAATGCCTCTCAGGAAAGTTCTGGGAAATTAAATTATAAACCAAATAGGACCCACTTGAATTTAATCAGGGAAAAATAGAAATGAAATGAACTCCTTTTAGAATGAAACAAATCACCTATGCTCGGATTGTAGTAAATGACAACAAAGGGACAATGGGGAAAATGAAACACCAAGCTCTGATCGCTTACCTTACTTCACACAATATAAAGGGACTTTAAATACTTTATCACTGGCTTAAAAAATGGGAGAGATCCCCCTGAGTCCGAAAAACACTATTTGGGAAAATGGTCTGTGTGTGTGTGTGTGTGTGTGTGTGTGTGTGTGTGTGTGTGTGTCTGTGAACGATTTTTAGAGAAAACCACCGTACGAAATCAGCTCAAACTTCATACCTCGCCCGCAGGTTACCAAGGGACGCCAAAGTAATGGTTTGAACAAAATCCACCGAAAGTTAACTATACTTATCATAGTGATCAAAACACCAAATATTTTTTTTCTCAAAAACGGCTCTTAACGATTTTGATTACATTTCTTATATTGATAGCTCTCAATAGGACAATTATAGCATAAAATTCCCATTTGTGGGAAAATGATGAGAGCAGCACAATAAATTACCAAAACTTTCGACGAAATCAATTTTAGCGCGGTTTTTAGAGAAAACCACCGTGCCAAATCAGCTGAAACTTTATGTCTAGCCTACAGGTTACCATGGGACGCCAAAATAAGGGTATGGGCAAAATCCACCGAAAGTTAACTATAGTTATCATCGTGATCAAAACACCAACTTTTTTTCTTGAAAACGGCTCCAACGATTTTGATTATATTTTTTATATTGATAACTCTCAATAAGGCAATGATAGCATAAAATTCCCATTGGGGGGAAAATGACGAGAGCAGCACAATAAATTATCAAAATTTTCGACCAAAGGCATTTTTGGCGCAGTTTTTTCCTTATAAACTCCACTGGAATTCTTGTAGAATGTGAAAGAAAATTGGTATTGTAGTCCAATTCAATACCTAAAGGGTGAGTGTTTAAAATCGCTCATGAGATACATGGGGGTCACTCCAGAAATTCCTGAATTTCAACTACTGCCGTTTCGCTTACTACCAGTTCTAAAAGTGTTTACGCAATAACTCTGCAAAAGTAATTACTATCCTTCTTCAAAAAAATTTGTGTTCACAGCCTCATTAAATATCTGTGTACCACTTGCTCAATAAAGGTACTGCAATGAGTACGAGCAGCACAATAAAATCTGGAACTGTAAGCGCTGCCGCTTCCTGCAGCCGCAATGTGTTGCTTGACCAAGTTCAAAGGAACTAAGTGATGAATGAATTGCTTAAATAGAATTAGCCATGTACAACGTGAATTGACGTAGAGCTAAGGAAAGTTGTGTGTTGCAACGCACCAGATATTTTAAAAATTAAAATGGTTTCACTATTTCAAAAACGTGTGTCTCATGAATATATAAACATCTCGTATTGTTAGAACACTTAAACTAACACTTACGAGCACCGATGGGAAAGCGGCGAGGTCAGGGATATTCCTACCCTTCTCCACATTCAGTTTTATCACCTACATACACACATTAAGCCTAAAGCATAGTATTGACGCATGAACCATATTTATTCATGGAAAAAATGCCAACACAGGACAAATAACAGAAAATCACTCGATATACCTTATATTCGATCTTTGACGAGACAGCGAAAGAGAAATGATAGATGGGAAGGCTAGACGTAGGTTTATGGATGGAGCTCAAGAATAAAAATACTAACCAATTTTTTTAAATCAAAATCTCTGGCAAATCTTTTTTAAAAAACTTACGCCACGGCCTTCATTGAATGACCATTGGTTTGGTCGTTTATAACGCTGTAGACACGCTGATGTGGATTGTTGATAGTCAGTCAGGATAAAATGAAAATTCTCTAGGAGGACGTTCCGCTCAATTTATTAAGCATCGTCAGAGAAAGGCAGTCAACAACAGTCAATCTGAATGTCATTATTTTAAGCAACCATTAGCAATTTCCCGAGCCCTGACGATCCTTAATAAATTAAGCGAAACGTCCGCCTAGAGAAGCTTTTCATTTTATCCTGACTGACTCTCAACAATCCACACCAGAGTCAACTTCTACAGTCAATAACGACACCACATCGCAATTGTCAACACGGTTATTTTGGTTTATAGTTCTGAAATGGTAGGGAAACCCCTGTGAAAAAGTCAGTCAAAGAAACGATATTAGTATGAATTCTGAAATTTCGTGGGACGTTTCTAATTATTTTAGGTAACTGCCAACACCATTTTAGTTTGGGAACCCCCATATATAAGCGGAACTTATAAGAAATAAATAACCTGCGGGCTAGATATCAAGATTGAGGTGATTTGGTTCGTTCGTCTTCTCTAAAAACCACTCTAAAATCGATTACGTTAAAAATTTTGGTAATTTATTGTGCTGCTCTCGCCATTTTTCCACAAATGGGAATTTTGTGGAATAGTTGCCTTATTGAAAGTTATCAATATAAAAAGTTTAATCAAAATCGTTAGAGCCGTTTTTGAGAAAAAAAAATATTTTGTGTTTTGATCACTATGATAACTATAGTCAACTTTCGGTGGATTTTGTTCATACCCTTATTTTGGCGTCCCATGCCAACCTGCAGGTCATATATCAAGTTTGAGCTGATTTGGTACGGTGGTTTTCTCTAAAAATCGTTCACAGACACACACCCCATTTTCCCAAATAGTGTTTTTCGGACTCAGGGGGGTCTGAAACGTAAAGATCTGAAGAAAACTCACATTTTTTTCTTCAGCCGATTACATAACTTTCCTTTCTACTTTGTAAAGCCAAGGAAAGTAAAAAACTGAGCTAAAATCAATTTTCGCCGAAACTTTTGATAATTGAAAGCGGCGCTCTCGTGATCTCACCAACAAAAATTTTATATTACGGTTTTTGTCGGAAAAAGTTGTTTGATCGCTATTAAAACTATAGTTAATTTTGAACTTATTTGCTCATAAATTAAAATACCAAATTTAATTTGATTTGGTTCACAAGTTCTCTCTTTATCACGTTCAGACTCACACACTCAATTCTGTTTTCGGACTCAAAAGCCACAATGATCTGATGAAAACTCGCATTTTGTTAAGGGCCGATTTCGTAACTTCCCTTTCTGCTTCGGACGGAAATTAAAACGTAAAAATCTTGATATCTCCAGAACGGCTCAAACTCAGGTGCAGGTAAGATTTGGTAATGTTCGTTATGAAAAATACTAATAAAATGAAATAAATGAGCTGCAATGAGAGTTTTGTTCGTTTACGCTCGTTGGTCCACGAAGATAATTTAGGAAACCATTTGTTTTCCCAGGTTTTGCGATGGCCGTATGTATATTTGTGTGTAAAGCCTAATATTCCGTCGAGCAGTTAATTAATTAATAGCATTGTACGGTTGAATTAGGAATCCGCTTCACGCTTCAAACGTCGACAGGCGGTTATTGAACACTTTCGCCACTGCGAACTAATCATGATGTTTGCTTTCATCGCAGTTTTGATTCATAACTCGCCCGACGTTCATCGCTCTCTTTAAAAACAGTATCTATTTCGACAGGATGTTGCATTTAATGATAGGCTACTAAGAATTATCGGGGTCTCGCAAAACTCCTAATTACCATCACAACGTTCTCCGTTGATTTCCATATTCAATAGCTAGTTTCAATTTCTCCTTCTGGCCGTTAGCCAGGCCGAATTCATCACGTTGAGCGGACCTATATAGCTGTGCCAACTCTAAGCAATGACGATGTTTTCCCTCCATAACATGGAATGCACAATCAATTCTTCATTAGACATTCATTCATCCTTTAGGACGTACTTCGTCCTTTATTTATTTACTTTTTTTTCCCCCGAGGACATGCGGGACATGGTCCCTTTGTTACTGCAGCCACACGTGGGCTTATTGTGATACAGGCCCTTCCTTAGTAGAAGAAGGCGTCGTACATACCCGCCCCCTTTATGAAGCCAAGTATGTCCTTCACCGCAGATTTCGCTATGATATGGCGCCCACCACGGTCCGTAACGTCTCCTGCTCCCATCGTTCCCTACCTGAACCTCGACTGACCCTGAATGGCAGCGCTCTGACATGACGTCGGTAGCAAGGACTACTGCCACTTCCAGTGTGAACTGTCTAGTTGTTCTTTGGAGGCTTGCCTTAACCCTGGTGGAGGTGTTCCCTGTCTGCAAAAGCCTTACTGCTCCCAGGTAAGCATATGGAGAGGTGAGATGTCTAAAAGTACTTCCATTGCAGCAGTAGGGCACGTATTCATTGCCCCTGTAATAACTAGGCACGCCTGTCGCTGCAGTTTCTGAAGTTTCCCTTGGGCTGCTAGCCGGCATGTTGCCTTCCACCACACCATGGAGGCGTAGGTATTTATTTACTTACGTAGGAAATTGAGGTTTTTACATGAGGACACGTTTGTTCCTACGATTGATGAAATAGCTCGCTTCGTCAACCTCGAACTGTTCTGAATTTCAATAACCCTCTTTTTTCCAGCTTCCTCAATTGATACGATGAAATTCTTAACGAATGGCTTTCACTGCGGTTGACCAGCTGTGCCGCCAGTTCCCTCTAGTCCCATTGAATGAGTCGTTTCGATTGATGAACAAGTTATATTGTTTCTTCACATAGCCCTCTCTCGCACCCAACAGCCCTTTATGATGTAGTTTAGCACTCGCTGTAAAAAGTGTACTTAAGAAAGGAATTAACCATGCGCTTTGCCTTATCATTAATTAGTTATTACAATAATAATTAATATTAGTCATTTCTATAAATCTAATGAGATGTAATAAAAACGTGATATCGCCGATGTCCGAACGGCGTGTTTCTTAGCTCATCTTTGACCATACCTTTGGATGAGATTAAACTTGTTTTCTAAGGTTTATAATTTTTTTGGGCGGAGTCCCATCCGCTCTTCAGTTTTCTCTTGTCCCTCGTCGTGTTAACTGCCCCTTACAACCTAACTATGTTCATCTACAACGCGAGAACCAACTTTCACTTCCTTTCGAGAACCTAATATCGTACTTTGAGCGTCTAATCGTCGAACAGGTTTTCGGCTTACTCATCACTTTTTTTATTAATACTCCTCGTAATTTAAATTTCTCTCGTTACTTCGAATTAACTAGAATACTTGGAGACGCGGATTGGCATTTATCGAGTAAACGTTTCATTTGCATAATTATTCGGCCCTTCGTTTTAATAAGGGTATACCTCATTGTTCTTAGCGAGATTCAGTAAGGTTATTCAGCGAGGAAGAAGGCTTTTTACATCTCCTCCGATCGGTGTCTTCTAGGAGAGCCGCATTCGATTGCAGGCGGCCTCGAAGGGCCTGGAATGCAGAATCGTGAGTTTATTACGTCTGTAGGAAGTCGCAGGAGTTGAGCCCGAATATATTGTCGTTTCTCTCATTAAAAAAAAAAAAAAATTCCCCCCTTCGAATGAAAAAGTTTCCGTGCAAGGCGCCAATCTAAACAGATAACTAGACAGTGGAGCTTAGATCACGAATTGTGTGGCACCAACGAATCCATTTATTATTCAGTTACTTCAGTGCTTGGGGCCCTTGATTTCCAGTAATTCTTGACAAGGCGCGTGAGGGCGCATATTTCCTGGACTTTACTTGCGAAATAACCTTATAATATTGTGACTGTGTAAACTATTTCACGTTGAGCTTGGTATTTATTAAAAACTCGATAATTCGCGCTAATCCACAGGGAAGAGCGTGGGCGAACGCCGGCCTGTAGTCACCCTTCATGTGAGTCGTAACTCTTGTGAAAGTTCAGTTTTCTTTTGATCTTCACTCCTCTGGCCTACGGAATATAAAAAATACCTGCTGGGACGAATCTCCTTAGCCCTACGGAGTCACAAGAAAAGTTTTGTAATCGGTTGAATAAAAGTATTTTGAGTTGTCTTCAGATCGAGAGAAATTAAAAAGTTTTTTCGTTTCAAAGGCTACCAAGTGAAGAAAAAAAACGCCTTTGGAATAATGATCTGTGTGTGTGTGAACGCCATTGAGACAGAAAGGCTTAACCGAATCGCCTGAAATTTGATATGAAGGCAGGAGATCACCATAAGACTCCAAAATCAAAAAAATTGATTCACAAGTAACTATAGAACTATAGTTTTCACAGTGATCAAAACACCAATTTTTTTCTCAAATGATATAACCGTACGATTAATGTTTTTTGTTTAATCGGTGGATGCAGGTGATACCCTCACTCAGCCACAAACGATCCTATTGTAAGGGCGTCCATGATCCTCAGATCATGCCCCCCCCCTGCACCCCACCACACAAAGCGTAGGATATCCTCAAGTTCTGCATTCGCCACCTCTTCTGGCTGAAGAAAGGGCCTCCCAAACACACGAAGGCGCGATGCCACGAGTCCAACGCATACGCACAGCACATGCTCTGCCATCTCTAGCCCTACCTCGCAGAACCTGCATACCTGTACCTCGCACTTGCCAATATTTGCAAGGTGGTTCCTCAGTGGACAGTGACCTGTGAACAGACCATATGATCCTCTCATATCCTTCCTCCCCAGTGCAAGCACCTTCCTTGGCCCTCGCTCTGTAGAGATGGATGAAGAGTTTTGACTGTCTAAGGCCGGGCAGCCCTGCACCTATCCTCCCATTTGTCAACCTCTCTACGTAGGTGGCTCCCGGTAGTCCCAACAAAGGGCTCAGGACCGATAGGGGTCTGCGCCAATCCCTTCTTTGCCTACCCATCAGCCCGTTCGTTTCCCTCTATACCCTGATGCCCTGGCACCCAACACAGCGTTACGCTGTTGTCCACGGCCAGGGCCTTCAGCCCAGTCAGACACTCCCACACCTGCCGCGATGTGAGACAGTATGACGCTAAGGCCTGGAGAGTGGCCTGACTGTCCACCATGATGTAGATCCGCTGTTAAATGTTTCATCTGTGGAAAAAAGACGAGAGTGTCGCAATAAAGTATCAGAAATTTACGCGAAATGAGATTTCAGTGCAATTTTGCCCTTATAAATTCGTGCCCATAAGAATCAAACTGGTAGCCCAAAAGCATACGTACACGGAGAAAGTTTATAAACTATGTGAGGATTCTCCGAATTATAACGCCCGGAGAAAAAAGGTACTCGCTTTGATTTACTTTGGAAATTGTTAAAATAAAATAAAAAGTCTCTTCCAGAAAAAACCCAAAATTATATACACGTTCTCAACTCGTAACACAATAAAAAATAAACGGGAAACACTTCGATAAGTTTCTTAACGCGAAAACTCTAGGACGAGATTGATTCGTTCAGGCGCACTTCTTCGTTCAGCCCCGGAGCCGTACTGCTCTCGCAAAGGTGCTCGTTCGCGTCCGTCCGCCTAATCAGTCGGCATCTTCAGGAGCGGGTGTGTAAGCCTGACAACTACTAATAAATAATTAAGGGCACTACCCGATATTCCGAAATACCAACTATTGTCATTTCATTGACGAATTCTTTTTAAAGTGTTTTCCCTATAAATACACATGGAGACGTGTAAGTTTCACAAACGACAACAAAAAGTGGGCAGTTCTGCAATATATGCGATGGTGATTCAATAAAGGTCGTGACTAACGTAAGGGCAACCTTTTAAAATCGGTTACCTTAAGCACAGCTAATTTCAATGTACAACGTTAAGTTCTACTAAGTAAACTGAGCATAAACAGAGTTTTTGGAAACTATAAACATCGCTGAATATACTTAAGAGTGAAGAAAGTTGTGATGAGCCCCGCCAGATATTTAAAATCTATATCCATTTACGATGATCGGCTCATTTACAAGTTAAATATTTATCGTATTCCCTTACCACTTATTTTACTTAATTTAAATAAATGGTTTCTCCAAATTGATCACCCGTTTGTCATTAAATTTAATTTTTCAATTTATGCCAACATTTTTTTTTTTTTTTTCAACTTCATACAAACAGTATCATGTGCGTGCAATTTTCGCAAATACGGTGTAGGAAACGTATACAGTGTCTGTGTTGAGTTAGTGTGCACATAAATATTTGTCAAACTCCGGGGCTTCACGATGCTCTGCGCTCCACCCTTTTTCAGTTTAATAAAACAAAGGGCGGCGGCTTTGCGGTAAAAAATTAAACTACGAATAGTTTCGGCCGTTATAAAAATAGAGAACGCTATGCGAGACGGGGTGTGGTCTTTCCAAAGTTAGTGGATGGCGTTTAATCAACGTCAGTTTTGCAGGGGTAGGAGGGGTTGGATGGAGGGAGGGGGGAGTGAGTGAAGAGAGAGCTGTTGAAGTCCATAAACCACCTGGAAGGCCGTCTAACTGACGAGGGTTTTTGGCGCTTACATTGAGTTTCCGTGAAATGGTGCAGTTGATTCCACTCGATTTAATTTTCTTCGTCAAATATTGGAGAAAGGGTTGACTGCGTTTTTCAAGTATAAACACTAATAGAATAACGAACAATGGCCACTCTGTTAAATTTGAAACATTTCGTGCAATACGTTGACAGGAGGGTAAGAAAATCGTCCCACCTCTGCGTTTTCCTGAGAATATAGACGTCCCATTTCATGCGCGCTCAGAATATCAAGTTATATTATATTTGTTAACGTAGGGTCCACCATCAAATTCAATTCTAATGGCAATCAGCGTCTAAACGTCGCCCTCATTTTGTCTGTCAACCTCTCATAGGAATTGTACGCACAAATTTCTTCGGGAAACGGGTTTTCGAACTAGCGATTTATTAGCTCGTTCATAAAACAGTCAATAGGCTAGGGAATATCTTTGTAGCAGAACAAGGGCAAACATATCAGCCCAGTAAATGCTTTTCAACTTCTAAAGAATCTCTTGGAAGCTTCACGTAATAACTGCTCATAATAGAAAATTTAGCTGCAATAACAATTGTTTCCCCTCTACTTGCAACAAATACGAAAATGGACGTAATTTTCTACTTTAAAAAATGAAACTACCCCCTAAGATTGAATGTCTATACAAGACAGAGTAGCCACGGAGCGGTAATGAAAGGCTCTGACCAGCCTTGTACCACTCTAAATGTATGCATTAAATATGTGTGTTATAGTATGTATTGCTCGTAGTAAGGCAAGTCTTGCGATGGTAATGTCTTTAAGGGACTGGAGGTGTTGGCTGAAGCCCCACCTCTCACCTATTTTTACTTCTAAATACTTGATGCGCTTTTCAAGGAGGAATCTGTGGCCGCCAACGAGTTTTTAGGTTTGGGTATTTACTTTTCCTTTCATGAGGATTAGTTGGGTTTTTTCCTCAGCCACCTGCACCTTGACATGCTCGCACTATTGGGCGACGGTGTGGAGAGCGTGTTGGGTGTTGGGCGCATGAGAGGGCAAGAGTTGAAGATCGAAATAAAAGGAACTCGAGGAAGGTGAGGAGGACTGTATTATGTGCAATGAAGTGAGTAGAGTTCGTGTACAAAAGGGCGACGCAAGGCGATAACTCGGAATATGCGTGAACTGGCGTGGGAAACCGTATCGGAAGGAGATAGCAAACTGTAGGAGCCAAGAATAGACTGAGGAAAGTGTCTGAGTGGGCACAGGGAAACGAGTGTGACTTTCGCCAGAGTTCATAGGTGAGTGAATTTGGGAGGAGCTGTCTGTTGTGGACAGGAATCTGAAAAAGATGGGAAAACCACTTTGGGAAATCCGCCGTTGGATAACTGCAGAGGTGGAATTCCTTCAGGTACGAAAGTCTTTGAGGGAACAATGACTTTGCGTTAAGGGCCAGGGAGTCCCGTTAGGGCAGGTGAGGGATCTCCGAGATCAAAAAATCCAGACTGATTTAGCTTGCGTCGTTTGGCTTTTTCTTAGATTTGACAAAGATCAGCACAGTCAGGTCATCCACATAGGCGATTCTCCTGAGAAGACGTTGAAAAAGGCATTCCAGAGTGCTGGTCCAAGGGTTGAGCCCTTCTCAACCTTTCTCTGGACGGAGACATGCCTGCATTCGATCGTAGCAGTTCTGTCTGTCAGGTAACTTCAGACGAGCAAGTACAGGTTGCCGGGGATTCCCCTACATTTAAGCTCATTGAGTAGCGTTGGCTACGAAAGGTTGTCAAACGCTCCCCTGATGTCAATCAGAACTGCTACGACGACGTACTTACCGCTGCCAGCAGCGAAACATTGCGAATTTCGACAATGGCATCCTCCTTCCTTTGGTACACCCATGAGGTTGCGGCCAAAGACTCCTTCAAGGGACTGCAACATCAAGATTTCTAATGTTTTGCCTAATATGGAAAGAAGGCTGAGTGTTAAGCTAACCCCTTGTATCATACGAGCGGGATTTATAAAGCACAACTAGAATTCATAAAGAACTGAGCTTTGTGGATAGAAAAAAATTAAGACTTGAGGACGAAGTTAAGTTGAAGTCATGAAAGGGAACCGATCTAGCGCCTCAGCCAGTTGAGTAACGTAGGAGCCCCAAATTATGTCATACTTCTCAATTGCAGCTAATACTCTTTTCATCGCCGATCCTTCGAGGAAAAGGGAGTTTGTTTGGTCATCAAGGGACGAGATGAGTGAGACAGGAAGAAGGGACACTTGGACGGCCCCGACAGAAACCATCAAGTTGATCGAGAGTTTCAAGCGATTAGTACTTCAAGTGAAGTCGTTTCCACCAAACTAAGAAGACGTTCTTAGTGCATCTAGAGGTCCATTCAAATGATAGGGAATTATCAGACCAACTCGACACCGGCAAATTAGAGCGATTATTGCTTTATGGCGAACATAACTGAAACCCGCAGCCCCACTCCAAAAATATTCGTCTGATAAATCCACGTTGACCAAGACACACACACACACACACCTTTTCTCAAAGCGTTTGTAACCATAATTATAAACTAAGAAGCCTTTGGAGGGTATAGATAAAAGAAAACTCCCAAATTTTCGTCAAACCGATAACATAACTTTCCTTCCTCCTCCGTAGTGCTAAGTAAAGTAAATATCTGGTGCGTTGCAACACACAACTTTCCATAGCTCTACGTCAATCCACTTATGTACATGACTTTTTTTATACTTACTCAATTCACTTATCACTCAGATAATTTGAACTTGGTCAAACAACGCTTTACGTTCGATCGTTTTCTCTAAAAACCACTCTAAAATCGATTACGTCGAAAATTTATTGTGCTGCTCTCGTCATTTTCCCACGAATGGAAATTTTATGGAATAATTGCCTTATTGGGAGCTATCAATACAAAAAATTTAATCAAAATCGTTGGAGTCGTTTTTGAGAAAAAAAATATTTGGTGTTTTGATCACTATGATAACTATAGTTAGCTTTCGGTGGATTTTGTTCAAACCCTTATTTTGGCGTCCCGTGGTAACCTGCGGACGAGATATGAAGTTTGAGCTGATTTGGTACGTTGGTTTTCTCTAAAAATCGTTCACAGACACACAAACCATTTTCTCAAATAGTGTTTTTCGGACTCAGGAGGGTCTGAAACGTAAAGATCTGAAGAAAACTCAAATTTTTTTTTTCAGCCGATTACATAACTTTCCTTTTTACTTTGTAGAGCCAAGGAAAGTAAAAATAGTTCAGATAAGTTGCTAGAGCAACAAATATTACTGACTGCACTATGGGCTGAGGAATGTTGTAGGATGCGTCGCCACTGATTGCCACTTAAAACAAGTTTTTACCGATGCAGTCTACGCCCTAAACCACCAAATATTTAATAAATATCAACTTGTTTTGAATAATTCAGCATTCGGACGTGTAAATTCCGATATTGGTTTTGATTCACGCTAATAGTCCTTATTTTTTGTGCAGAATCAATTTACTAACGTTATATTTTCCTTTGGCACTTTTTAGTTGGGGCGATGCCGGATAGAAGAATGGAGGACGACTACAATGCCGATGAAACTGCCGACGACGACGTAGACGACTCGGACGACGTGCCCATCAAAATTCTTTCCGATGACCAAACGCTCGAAGTCAACGTCGGTTCTACTGTCAAACTGCCATGCAAAACGGACCGCCCAAGTAAGTTTTTAATGTTTTATGATATTTATTTTAACATTATGGTCGAGTGCGATGCACACAATTCCTTACTTCAAATAAAACTGAAAAGTAAATTGGAATAGTAGCTACAGCCTTGAAAGTAGCTGAATTAGGGTTGAGTCGCTTCAATTATTTACAGTTGGTTCGTCCCTATGACGTGTCGCAATACTAACGCGATAGGCGAATCGTTTACAGTTGCCGTCTGTGAGCTGTTGAATGGACTTCACGTGGTCTTCCTCGTGTTAAATCGCTTCCTTGGGCACCAGATGTGTTCTTAGTTCACCCTACTATCCTTGCGCCCAATTTCAAAGGCGCGATATTATCGTTATGCTGTTTGTTAGTGTTTTTTTGTTTTTGCTCCCATTGTCATCGCCATTTTTAATTTTTTTAAATAAAACATCGTCTGTTTTATCACTTCGAGCTACACACTTCATACGAGGTAATATTGTTAATAACTTTTGTATTTTTATAGACGAAGCGGTTATTCAGTGGAGAAGACATGAAATCCCTCTGTTTTTGGGAGCCACGAGACAAACTAAAGAGGAACGCTTCATGTTGGACTCTAAGGACTATACTCTGACCATCGAAAACGTAAAGAGTACTGACGAAGATGAATACATATGTCAACTTCTAGGGGAAGAGCCTGTTCAGCGTGTAACGCATATGCTTAACGTCCGCAGTAAGTTTAAAATAATTAACTACGGTTAATTATCTGCCACTTCCGTTTTTTACTATTTTAATATTTTATTTACGCGTCGCTCTTACGTTACTATTCGATACATTTTCACCTGGAGAGAGAGAGAGAGAGAGAGAGAGAGAGAGAGAGAGAGAGAGAGAGAGAGAGAGAGAGACAGACAACAGGGAGTCAGGACTTGGTGGGAAGCCCGTGTACTGAGGTATTTTGGAGATGCTTTTAAAGAGCTGCTGACTCAGGCAAAAATTACGGCAATCGCGCCGGAGCTCCGATCCACTATCTCCGACTTACGTTGAGAATTATGAACCATTGTCTTAACCACTAGACCACGATCGCCCGGTGCCTTTAACAGGAGTCAGTCAGCACATCTCCCCCCTCGTCATTAGCCGCTGCTCCTGGAGCGGACTCTTTTAAGGAACGAATTTATGAGAGTTGAGCGAATCCTCGGAAAACCCGTTCTTTGATTCGAGAAACGAGGAACTGGCTCGTCCAGAGGTTTCTCATGACGTTCATTCCCCAGCTGTATCCGTCAGTTTCCTCATCGAATGACTGTATATCAGTCATCGAAGTTGCGGTTTAGCTAATATACAATAGACCGGCCCCTGCAGCATCCACCGAACTCAGACCTGCAGAACTGGCTCGTCCAGTGGTTTCTCAAGACGTTCATTCCCCAGCTGTATCGCCGGAACCCACTGCCTCATCCCCCTAGGTTTGGAATGCATGGTCGGGGATCAAACCAGAGTCCGCCCTTTCATCGCTTTTTTATTTAAAAGGAAAGTTTTGTAAGCGGTTGAAATTTTATTTTTATGTTTTAAGTTTTCTTTGTGTTTTAACGCCCAAAAAACACGATTCGAGAATGTGCCTTTGTAGCTTTTGATGCATTGTCCTCTTGATGCTCGGCAGTATTTATTGCTTCTATTTCCGTACATTCTCCCATATTGTTGTGTTACGAAGGTTCAGGTTTGGTCTTCTCTTTGGGAATCTTCCTTGCTCCAATTCGGCACTGCGGGATGCTTCAATGTAGCTCTTCTCGCTCTCATGTCTTAATATCAGTCCCTGTGAGCTCTATCCGCTTTTAGCTTAAGTCCAAAGCAAGTTGACAACTCATTTAGCTTAATGTTGGAGAGTCGAGTGAGCAATTTTGCTCGTCTCATGTGTGACATGAAGTGGGTGGGGGTCTGTGTCATCGCAGTATCATTTACTGCACACAGAGAGGTTCGTAACCTCCATCTTGTCTTAGCCCTGCATAAACACGTGAATGTGGAATTCTATGGTCCCAATGCAGACCGCATCTTTCATGTTCAACGGGCACTCATCCCCTCCTTTTCGTTACATCACTTTCTACTCCTGAGTGATTATTATATCGCCTGTGCAACCCGTCTTTGTGCATCTCTTGTGGATCGTTAACACTATGTTGCACTGAATCAAACCTATTATTGACCTTACCATGATAAGAGTAATGTTGAGTTCAACGTAACTAGTTCCTAAAACTGCTGATGAATCAAACTTAATTTTGCACACTTATAATTTACTTTTATTTTCACGACAGCGGGGCCAAAAATTAAGCTTATCATACCCGATAAAGTAGTAATGGAAGAAAAAGAGGGAGTTCCAATCACCTTCATGTGCGACGCCACTGGCCGCCCCACTCCCAAAGTTTATTGGAGGCGCAAAGTAAGTTATCACTTCTTCCTTGCGATACGTAACTCAATAAGAAATCTCATAATCCGCCTCTTTTATTAATATTTCCGTGTAAATTGCCCGTTTATTTGGATCATTTACACCTCCACAAGTTTTCATCTCAAAAACTTGTTCGTTACGCGCTTTACAAGTTTTGAGAATCAAAACACAGCTTGCTGTTTGTTTTTTCTGTTCCCACATTCAGTCTCTTGTTTTCGTATCTTCTAGAACAACGTGAACGAATCTAAAATTATGGAAGCCGAATTCTTCAGCTATGATCGATTGACCTGGAGACATAGCGGCAATTATACTTGCGTCGCGGAAGGCGAGAAAGGTCTTACGGACGAACGAACTGTGGTACTTCAAGTGCGAGGTAAGGGCGCAGACTCACTTGATGTTTCAGTACTTTATCATTTAAAACAACTGTGGTATAGCAAACCAAGCAAACAAATTTAGTGCGAGTTTTCGAAAATTTCGAGCCGAAATCCTTTTCAAGCCACGTCTAGGTGAATCCTAGATTTCGAAGCTTTTGAGCGTGTATGAATGCTTCGTAGGTTTTTTTGAAGTCAGGCCAACGTGTTGCTCAATTTATTAAGCTTCATCTACTAACAGTAGATGTATTTGAAAGTATATATAAATTTCCAATTCATAAATTAATATGAGTCGATAGAACGTTGAAAAATTATTAGAATTAGATTATTTAGTATAGTACCATACTCTAAAATATTGATCGTTAAATGACGATAAAAAATATCTGGAGCGTTGCAACACACAACTTTTCTTAGCTCTACGTCAATTCACTTTGTACATGGCTGATTCTATTTAATCGATTCATTTATCACTCAGTTCCTTTGAACTTGGCCAAACAACACTTCACAGCAGCTAGAAGCGGAAGCGCTTACAGTTCCAGATTTTATTGTGCTGCTCGTACTCATTGCAGGACCAATATTGAGCAATCGGTACACAGGAAATTAATGAGGCTGTAAACACGAATTTTTTTGAAGAAGGATAGTAATCACTTTTGCAGAGTTATTGAGTAATAACTGTTAGAACTGGTAGTAAGCGAAACAGCGGTAGTTGAAATTCAGGAAATTCTGGAGTGACCCCCATGTATCTCATGAGCGTTTTTAAACACTCACCCTTTAGGTATTGGATTGGACTACAACATTCTACCTAATTCATAAACATTCTACCAACATTCCAGCGGAGTTTATAAGGAAAAAACCGCGCTAAAAACGCTTTTCGGCGAAAAGTTTGATAATTTATTGTGCTGCTCTCGTCATTTTCCTACGAATGGGAATTTTATGGTATAATTGCCTTATGAATAGCTATCAATATAAAAAATTTAATCAAAGTTGTTGGAGCCGTTTTGGAGAAAAAAATATTTGGTGTTTTGATTACTGTGATAACTATAGTTAACTTTCGGTGCGTCCCATGGTGACCTGCGAGCGAGATATCAAGTTTGAGCTGATTAGATACGATGGTTTTCTCTAAAAATCGTTCACTGGCACACACACACAGACCATTTTCCCAAATAGTGTTTTTTGGACTCAGGAGGGTCTGAAACGTAAAGATCTGAAGAGAACTCAAAATTTTTTTTTCAGCCGATTACATAGCTTTCCTTTCTACTTCGTAGAGCCAAGGAAAGTAAAATTGAAAGAGAGTAAACAGACAAGGCTCACAAGTAGATTGAGGTTATAAAAATGTTATAATGAATATATGAGGGAACGGAGAAACAAAAGTTGACCGAGGTAGACAGGAGACGCACAATGAGAGGGTCTTAGGTAACCAGCTGCATGAAATAGTCGCCATTCGGGTTTATCCATCGCCCTTCTAAGTATCACAATCAACTGATGTACGACCTGTGGGAACTGGCCCTGGGCTAGCCTAGCTTCATCTCTTGGATTGACTCAATGGCAGCCAGGTAAACTGCGTGGCCTTGCAGGGAGCATCACCGACACAACAGGTTGCTTTCTAGAGGCGTGATGGACTTCTACAGGGCTCGTGTAGTGAGCGTAACTACGGGCCACTGCTCTGGCAATGAAAAGTAATGTGCAGATATCAGCTCACTTTACTCCAGAAATACTTTGCTCTTAAGCCATTGCCTTCGGCCACAGGTCCGCCTGCATCTTTATAAAAATGGCTGTTCCTTTATACTCATAAAAGAGTTATATCATTCAAAAGGCACGGAGGTTGCTATTTCGCTGGCGTGCGAGAGTGTGCTCACTCACTCACTATACATCGAACTCAGACCTGTGGAGTTATGGGCAGGGTATCATTTTTTCAATCATTCCTGTTGCTTACGTGTTACCACGTAGAGGTATGACCCTGGAGTACTTCCTGAAAGGAGTTCTTAATCTGGTTTTCCACCTGATCTAACGATTTACTTGAGTAACAAGTTTCAAAGGGACGGATCAACAGATCAATTTTATTTTGTCTTCGTAAACTCAGTAAAACAGTTCTGAGCTGCCTTAGTAGCAGTCAAAACTGAAAGCTTTGGCTGCTCTTTCAACAACTGTCGCTCACTGGTTTCTTGTTTTCTCCACGCTAGAGGCAGTGATCACCTCGAGTCTTTCAGTTGATGCTATCTTTCGGCCTTGGTGATCCACTGGAGTGCAGCTCTCTGGGGTTGGGCTAGGACTCTCATTTGGTTAATTGTGAGTTTGCTACCCCGAAACAACGAGGCAGTAGCCAGTCACACCTAAGTAAATGGCCTTGTACTTGAAGTTAGTGTCACTGTAACACACACCCCAACTGGCTTATTGCTCGCACTGAGGCAAACTTTGCGAGAGTAGTGCCTTGGATGGACTGGAAGTGTCGGCTGAAATGCCACCCTCCCACCTATAATTGCGCCTAAGTACTTGACTTGCCTACTTAACGTATCAATAATTGGCTATCGGTTTATTATTCATTCTGAATAATAACCCTATGTTTTCGGTCAGGAAAAATTGTTTACAACCCCCCCTCAAAATTTGATACTTTACGTTTCAAGACATGGGGATTCCAAATCTGCAATGGCCGTCCACCGCCCGTTTTGTGCCTTTAACGTGGTCTGAAAAATCCGTTCTTTCGCAAAAAAATCCCATTTGGCGTCTAGTTGTGCCCGCCATCTCGGCAATCGGATCGGACGAAGCCCATGGTTGTTATGGACAAAAAATGGTTTAAAAAATTAACAAAACGCAGTATAATCGCAAATACGCCGTGTTTCGTATCGTTAAGAAGGTATTTTTACATCCTGGGTCGAATAGAATGAGTATCAGACGTGTACAATTATAGTCAAATTACAGTAATTATAGTGAGCCAAAGTCAACTAATTGAAAGAACTCGCGGGAACTACAGCGGAAGTCAACTTTTCGTCGTTAGTACTCCCTCCCACATCAAAACCACCCGCTCAAATCCCAACGTCATGCCTACTGCCTGCAGGCGCTTACGGGCGCCGGGGGAATAATTAGTTTCTGTAATTCCAGTGTAGTCAGGTCATGTTTCGTATGGTTTGCTAGTATTTTTCGATGCTGAATCGAATGGGATGGGTCTCGGAGCAGTAATAATAGGTCAAGCTGTTCATGAGAATAATACTCGTAAACCGTTGTGTAATAATTTGCAAGGTTTTAGTTATCCTTTTAAGAGGGTAAGTTGAGGGTCTGACGCATACCCAGTGATGAGAGTAGAAATAATGGAAAGGCATAAACTCAATAACAATTCAGAAATCAACTTAAAACTTGTACTTG
Source organism: Pachypeltis micranthus (assembly GCA_020466155.1). NCBI lineage: Eukaryota > Metazoa > Arthropoda > Insecta > Hemiptera > Miridae > Pachypeltis > Pachypeltis micranthus. Next base: position 17,476,837 of record CM035777.1, read on the forward strand.
CTCCCTATGGCAAGTTACTGCTTCTGCCAAAGTGGTCAAAAGAAGGGGATGTTATGACAACTCACTGGCCACACTTGGGGCTGGAATTGAAATCAGTCTGTGTATTAATCTACTTCAACTAGATCAGTCTCGTTTCCAGGGTATCTGGCTGTTCAGCCCTTTAGTTCTTCTTTTAGTGAGCACAGTGTTCGCTTGGGCGTGTTTTTCGTGTGAGGGGTTCTCTGTAGTATCAACTGTCATGTAAAACCTCTAAGTGTCCTTGCCATAGTGTGGTTAATTGGTTTATTTTCGTTATTTAATTTGAAAGAGTATTCATTCAACCACAATCACCTAACATTTCCAAATCCTGAACAACGAGGTTGTTATGTCGATTAATTGTTAGTAAGATTACCGTCCATAGTTTTCGATTCTATTATTCATTCAAGTTCCGTGCGCATTTTGTGAAACACAATTCCCAAGCACGTCACATGTATAACTAAAGGGGTTTTCCAATCCAGCGAACCGTCGAATCGTTCAAACATTTTTGCTGAATAATTATTTCTTTACAAGTTAAATAATTCAGCATTTGGCAGCTCCCAATACGATAATGGGAGTAAAATCATGCCGCCGTTCCATTTGCTTAATGGAATTCATTTCTCTCTGGGAGTTAACATGGCCTTATCAATTCATTATTTATTCCACGATTTTCAGCGGGCCCAGAGGTGGATGTTCCTTCTACTATTGTGAATTCAGCCGAAAAATACGAGTCGGAAATCATCTGCAATGTTCACTGCAACAAATGTCAACCGGTGAGTTATAATATGATTTAAACAACGCTGTGTAGCGTTAACGTTGTACTGTAATAGAAACCTAATATATAATAACGCATACATGTATGCTTCATACTAAGATTACTTGTGAATGGTATAACAAACGCTACATTTACTTCTTGCTTCATTTGTAGATCTCTTGGGAAAAGGACGGCAGTAAGATCAAACAAGACTCCAGGCACTACCAAGTTCTTCAGGAGGGACACAGGCAGATCCTTCGAATTTCCGCTACCAAAAAAAGTGATTTTGGACAGTACACTTGTGTTGCAGTAAATCAATACGGAACCGCAAATAAAACGATTACCCTTCGAGGTAAGTGCTGGAAATGTTTACACGATTTGACAACTATTCTAGGGTTGTTCGGAAAATAAGGTTTCTACGATTGTAAAATATAGAAACGAACCAAATTTAGAGGGTACGCTCGAAAATATTTGTTCGCTTCTCAATCCTCAGCTTTTAAACCTCTCCCTTGCACCATTCGAAAGTTGCTTCTCCACACCTTCACCTTCTCATTGCGCTGCGTAATCTGTAACCTTTTCCCATTCAAAAACTCTTTTGACTAGGTGAGAAGATGATAACCTCACAGTGTACAACATTCAATCTGCAGTAGAAAGCAAAGCTTATTTAACGTGATCGAAATAGAGTTACGCACTGCCGTGAAGCAGAGGCATGTGATCAATGTTCTGAAGGTTGAGAGACGACCTTATTCATGAGCCATAACTTATAGAGGTTTTATTTCAGTGTCGGCCAAATCTAATTATCTAACTTCGCCAGGGCGCCTTCCAGGGTATGCCAGTATGGAATTATCCGAATTGGGACATGAAACGCAAAGGGTGGCGGAAAGTTGTGTGTTGCTACGCACCGTTCGTTTCTTACCATCCCATATCATAACTTTGTCAGGCGGGTACTTCGAGCGAAGTTCACCACCCACGAGGGCGAGATAATTGCGTCTGAATAACATTTCAACGTGAGAGACCCCTCCATCGACGAAAGCAAGACGCTCCTTCTCTTTCAAAGGGTCACAATTGTAGACTCGAAAGCCGTCTGCCATTCCACAAGCAAAATACCCTTGGTCTTGGTTGAATGCGGCAAAAAGAAGGCCATTCCCAGATGACGTGAACGCTTAGCGACGACATTCCTGGGGAAGTTTTGTATAGTAACGTCAAAACAGATGAGTTTATCGACATATATTTCGAGGTTGGGACCAAATGTAAAATTCGGCTTTCAAAACACGAAATTTCTTTCAGTCTATCCGTAATCACGCACTGCACTGAAATTAAACTCGGATCCCAGCAATTTTTACATGTTGGTGGGTGGATTGCCCAGCGTCGGTTAATTAATTGCCCTCTTCTCGTCATTAATCTTTTCTGTTTCATTTTTGTTACAATTTCTGTACGTAAGTGCATTTTGATGGCTTCGGTTTTTATATCGTCGAACCTCCCTTTTCTATCACAAAATTCGGATACTGTAATTTCCTGCTTTGAAAATTGTTCTACGAATTTGTTTGGTGCAAACTGAAAATGAAGTAGAACGCTGGATTTCTGCCAAAATGATCCCAAAGTCGTCACTTCAAACTACTCAAATTTCAAATTTGTCAACTCAAAGCGACTTTGATAATTTGCCCTGTGACCCCACAAACTAAACAATATGTGTATGTGTTGGTGGGGGGGGGGGATTAATCTGACATCAGCAGATTTAACAAAGAAGCAAACAGATTAAGGGTTTGGCATGACGAAATTTCAGTATTTTGGAACCCTCTGCACGGAACAATCGAAGAATGAAACTCTCCTCCTCCTTACGACACTTACCTACTTTTCTGGATATTTCTCGTCGTTCATACACATCCAATTGTTGCAGGAGAGCCGCTTAAACCTAGTTTTGAATCACTGAAAACGAGCCCTAGCAATCAGCCCATTCTCACGTGGAAAATCAACAGCAAAGCTGACGTTCAAGCTTATGAAATCATCTACAAACGACAACAAGTGAGTCTTACTATGTTATCGAATATTAGCCAACTGTTAGCCAATTAGTCGATACTAGCCGAGTGTTGAGCCTCTAAAAATACTGGGGGGAGAGAGACAGAGGGGCAGACAAGTCACAGAAAGAGGAAATAATGCGAAAGAAGGCTGAGTAGACAATCTCCTGGGGCTGCGGTCTTGTGACTACAGGCTGGAAAGTCCCCCTTCTCGATGGAAATCTGTGTGCATCATTGCTTTTCAAAAGAGGGACGACCACAATCAGTCAGACCAGCCTTCTTTTAATATTAGGAAAAACGTTCGAACGATCTTCATGATGTAGTTTTTCGCGGGAGTTTTTGGCTGCGACTTCACAGATAGTAAAGTCATGGGTGTAAAGCGCCGAAATGAAGGTTTATAATTGTTTGAAGTTACTTTTAGTTTTGCGAGAACTTTCTGCAACTTTAACTGACAGACTGGCATTACAAACAGCTGACGTAACCTGGTAACGGCAAAATAATTGCCGAAATGCACTTAATAACGAAAGTAAACCTAAGTAGCTTCTAATTGACGAACACCACATGTGCACTAAGTCCATGCAGGGCGTTATTGTTAACTTCTGCAGTGTTTCTCGCAGTAGCAGTTCTCATAGACATCAGAAGAAGGTCAAATAGGTCGCTGAATTCAGGAACGGTCTAGAAGAAAAAAAGATAGATAAAAGGGAAATACAAAGATTGTTTTCACTTGCTTTCTACTTTTCTCAGCTCTAAGAAGTGCCAATGATGGAGCGTCAACATTTTGAGCTTCCTCCGACCGTTATGTTTCCAAAGTTTTCATGTCATATTGAGAGAAAACAGCTGAGCCTGTGGCGTAAATAGTGTAGCTTGTGTCTGGGCTATGCTCAATCTGACGCCGGTTGATAAAAGAAAGAGAGAGAAATAAAACTGAAAATTGTTAGAAAAATAAACGACAAAATTAAAGGTGAAGTGGACTGTATTTATATAAATGCGCGGTGGTATCGTGGACACTTAAGAAAAGGGGAATTTAAGAGCTCTGTACAGGAAAATAGACTCGTTTAAATATTAAATGGGGTAAAATAAATTATTCTGAAGATAAAAGAAAAGAAAGCCGGAATGATCTGACCAGGACTTCGGGTAGGAGATTATTGAAGCCGAGGAAAATCCTGTTTTCCTTCTCCTCGCTTTCGGCTGTTCCTCGCCCAGAAATGTCCAGTAGTAACGACTATCTTGAGAAGCCTTCGGATTCAGAGACCGTTAAATATAAACGAATGGAGGACAGTTGAGGCACAGACCAAGTTGCCGATCGTAGGCGCAATGAGGCTGTGGGCCGACATTATTGTGGCCAACGAGTTTGTTGGAGATCAGGTCGCCATACGGTCGAACGTCTGTGCCGAGATCCGTTAGCGTCAACAGAACCAAATCTGCTCAAATTTGATATTCAGTCTGTAGATAAACGTAGGATGCCAGAACGAGAGAGTGAACCAAATCGAGTTTAAACTAATTACTGCAAATATTATTTTCTCAAAAACCTTTTAATTACATTTTTGCTGTGGATAGCGTCGAATGACGGTGCTATAACTTTCGTTTGTACGAAAATGAGGAGAGTAACAACATAAATTATCAAAAGTAACGGCATTATCGATTTTAGGGCTATTATTTCTCATGAGTTTTGCATATATAAGAAGGTTCTTCGTAGTATAGTAAGTTACCTGAAATAACCAGAAACATCCCACGAAATTTCGGGATTCAAACTATTGTCGTTTCTTTGACTTACTTTTCTTCGAAGCATTTTACCCTAACCATGAAGACTAACATTTCCACAAAAAATTAATAAGTACCTATTCGATGGTCGTGACGTAAGTCGGAGCAACCCTATAAATTGTGGAACATGGAGCTCAACAAATGTCTTTATAGAACACTAGCTGACCCGGCGAACTTCGTACCGCCTTAGCGTAAATTTGATGCACTATTTTATTTTGTATATCTCGAATAACTTTTGTTGCGCCAAATGATGTCATTTGAAAGCAATTATTATATTGTTGGATATGAGTCAAAAAATTATTAGAATCTGGCCCATTTCCGGAAACCAATGAATGTAGTGGCTCTCGTGGCGTCATTTTGACTTGGCCGCTGGCGCAACGCAATCCAGGGGCTTCATTTTTGAGTTTCAATGCATTACAATGTGGCCACACAATATTCATTAGTCCAATAGCGACGATTTGCTCTGAACTGTAATCAATTGCCACATTATAACTGAATGCAGCTGTGTGGGGATTAAACACAACATTCCTATGTGATTTCGATTCCGTTGAAGTTCATTTCGTGCTTCGCGTTGCTCATCAGTTTGATTCGCTCTTATATTTCTTTGACTTGCCGTATTTCGAGTTCTGCGGCCTAAGTTTGTCCGTCTGGTTGGTGGCATTGTTGATCCAACTAAAAAAATCTCATAAATTTTCTGTATATCCATGTATACCAAATTTTAATATTGTGTAGTCACCAACCGTTAACAAAAATCGTTGTAAAATGAATTGAGCTTACCGTGCTTAACAAACACTTATTAGCAAACAAAAAACTTCTTAGTAATTTAAAACAAAACGAACTTTATCAAAAACTTAATAAAATTATTTTTAGCGCGGTTATGGATGTGTGACAGATTACCACATATTTTTTTGTTTTAAATTGAATGACGTTGACGTTCGTAACGCGCTTTTCTTAAAATATTCAAAATTAAATTTATATTTTTCAATCTTTCTGAGAAATTTTCTTAATATTTTTTTCCGTAAGAACCTTGTACAGAGTATTAGAAAACTACAACAACAAAAATCAGCCAAATCGGTCAAGCCGTTTTCATGCTATGTCGTGACAACGGAAAACGGGTTTCATTTTTATATATATATAGATGAAGACTCAATGAAAAACGGATTTTATTAGCAAAGTGATCAGAATCGCTGAATGGGTGTGGGGCTGAGGGTTGCTGAAAGGAAGATATTTGATGTTCTTGAGAAGGAAAGTATTTGAAATACGTGAATCAACTGAGAATTGGTTTGTGCTCAGATGATAGACACGGATGATGCACAATTATAACTATCTCCGATCGACCAAAGTATGAAAGGCCATACAGAGGCAGAGAAGTCGAAATAAAACGCCAATCCGACGTACAAACTATTTGTTCGTTTTTAAATAATTTATACTTTTTCAATCGACTATAAAGAGGCTGATGGGAGGATTATCATATTCATTCCATGAATCTCCCCAACTCATTTTAGTTTGCGTATCATATTTGGCAGATGATTATGTGACGCGGGTAATAAATTACGGTAATTTTATTCAATCTGCACGTTGTTTCGTCGACTAATGTTTCTGTCTTTTAAGGATGACGACTGGGCCACCTTGAACCCCGAAATTAAGCCTGGAAGCAACGGAGTTTATCTTTTAACTCACACCTTCACCGATCTCCAACCTGAGACTTACTTGGCCAAATTGAGAGTAAAGAACGAGTACGGGTTTTCTGAACTTTCAGACGAAACGCATTTCCCAGGAGGTAAATACCGCGTGTGTTGATTTCGCATGCTGCTCTGCCTGTGTTGGATGCACCCATTGCATGCTGCTTTGAGTGTCTTCCAACTCGACACACTATTTATTAGGATCGATATTTTTACTTTCCTTGGCTCTACGAGCCTAAAAAATTTTGTTCCTACTGAGTTCACTATTTGAAAAAATGGTACGTGTGTCTGTGAACGATTTTTAGAGAAAACGGCCAACCAAATCAGGTTAAACTTGATATCTAGCCCACATATGTTTGAGCAAGTGCGCTCTAAAGTAACTATAAGTCTCGACAGCTTTAACGATTTTAATTAAACTTTTTACATAGACAGCTCCTATGGCACAATAGGTCATATGGCCGCGGTGCACACCCCATTACTGGGAGTACAGTCAGAAGATTATAGACAGCTCCTAATTAGTTGACTACACCATAAAAATCCTTGTTGTGGGAAAATGACGAGAGCAGCGCAATAAATTACTAAACATTTGGACGAAAATCGAATTTAGCGCAGTTTGTTCCTGATTAACTCCATTAAAAGTTATTAGGATCGTCAGAAAAATTCAGGCGGTAGTCCAACCAAGTACCCATACAACGAGTCTTTAATAACGCTCATAAGATATGCAGGGGCTAGTCCGAAAATTCCGGAATTTTAACCTCGGCCGTTTCACTTGCTACAATTTCTTAAAGTTTTCACCCGGTAACTCCCCTTTCAAAAAAACGCGTTTACAGCTTCTTTAATTCTCCGTGTACTGCTCGCTCAATAAGGATCAGTGCGTGAGTACGAGCAGCACAATTAATTCCGGAACTGTAAGCGCAACATACAACTCTCCGCAACCCCCGTCAATTCGACGACCTGCTCCTTATACGGGCCCTGTATCTTCGTTCAAAGCATTTCTACGGGAACATTTATTTGAGAACAAAGTATAGGTATTAGTTAGGTGAGAGTACCCTGTTAGTTTGATTGAAATCGTTCGAGCCGTTTTTCTGAAAATTGGAATACCGATAAATTAATTTTTGACAAATCTCCTTTTCTGAGTTAGCTTGCCTTATATATCCGTTCATCGTATTTTCAAGGAGATTTTGTAGAGAATAAAAGTTTGATATTGACTAGTAAAAGACAAGTTGAAATCGCCCATAACCTTATTATCGGGTCAAAAAAAAAATCACGAACAAAACAAGGTGCTTGTTCGGCGCGCTCGATCGGTCCAGCCGTTCTCTCGCAGGTCGAACCACAGACACACATGGACCACCACACATTAGATTTTTTGGATTCATTAGGCCTCTAAATGTAAAGATCTGAAGAAAACTCAACTTTTTTTGACACGATTATAACTAATTACCTACTACGACTAATTAGTAATAAAAGCGGCGAACACGAGTGGATGAGCGTAGATCTAAGGAAGTTGTGTAATGCAGCTGCTTCACCCATGGGGAAAACCGAAGGTGTGGCGCAGTGGGACCTACTAACGTCAAATCTACCAAATGTTCATAAACAGAGGGAGTTAGATTAGTGGCTAGAGCTACCATAAATCACTGAATGTAGGTGGGGCTGAGGAAAGTGGGCGATTTTCGATGATTTCATGCACCCAATATGCACAACACGTGTAGTATTTGTCCTCAAAAGTTGGATATTGTCAAGAATTGAAGAGGGGAATAGCTTGTTGCACTGTGTGACGGGTAGTTATCTGAACCAGAACGTGTACGCATCCAAATTTGAGCGCGGGGGAGTATAAAAACAAAAATTAAGTGTTTGTGGTACAAAAAACTACTGACTTGTAGGTCATTTAACATTTAACGTTGGTAGGTCCCACTACGCGACGCCTTTGGTTTTCGTCGCACCTTGATCGTCAATTATCCAATTATCCCCTTTAAGCCATCCTCCCGTTCCCCGCCTGGACAGCGGGCATTTAGTAAGTTGAGAGGGTTCCACTATCCTGCAGTTGGGGCGATGCTTCACTCTTTGGCTACTCTCAAGCATGGTACTGTATTGGTATCGCACTTGCCATAGGTCTGAAGTATATTTCATTGTGTCTCAATGTACAGCACCCAACAGCTGACACAGGTGTCTCCCAAGTAATGGAAGTTGGAGGAATCGAGGTCCTACTGGTCCTCAGTCCTCTTGTGGCATGTGTACTGTCTGTTAATAACCGCCACTATTGGGTCATTGTACTGTGAGCGAAGACAACCCTCGGGGTTCCTTTTCTATTTACAAAGTTGGGCCACTTTGTGCGCCTTCGTGATTACCAGTTGTATGCGAGCAGAATATCAACTGTATCAAGTCAAGGGATTGCTATCTCAGTTTCCCTATCGAGATTTATTTGTTAGAAGAGATAGAACGGTGGGATGAATTTAATGAATTAAATTTCCTCCTTAATTACAGTGTGAACTACGGCTTCTAAAAAACTGTAAGGACCACTGAGTACAATTGGGCAATCAGTCTAAATGTGACTGAATTAAGTGGATTAATATGTGCGCTGAAGGTTTTGAAACATTTGTCCACTCGTTCAGATCTAGAACCAACAGGTTGGGGAAGCGATCAATAGATCTAACTGATAGGAGAGGACAAGAATCGTCGGCCGTTCTATGTTTTGTGGACTGGAAGCTAAATCCCATTAACTCTGCAGAGGTGGAAAATTGTCATAGTGGCGACTTGAACAAAACTTTGGTCATTGTCCTCACGACCTTCTCGTCTGGTGCCATGTTAACCTCTTTTTCTACGCTTGTAATTGGATAATGAAAGATTTAGAAGCTTCAATGTCTCGTTTGAAGGAAAATGAGCACTGGACAGGCCCAAACTGCTCACACTCAAGCAACGTTCATGAAGTTCTGGTAATCAATACAGGACTCGCTCATTATCCGAACTATGAAAAAACTAATTAACAAATCTTTTGGGCAAATTAAGACTGATTCCAACTCGTTGTTTGTCCCTCTCCCTCTCTTATATACTCTCATAAGTTTCTTTATGAAACCACTTGAGCATATCATATGTGAATGCCCAATTTGGTTTAGAACCAGACTAGAAAGACTAGGAGGAAATATAATGGATAGGACGAAATACGGAATGGAGGAAAATACTCAAATTTGTGGAGGGAACCGAAAGATTCTGGATCCCATTATCATTTGAGTGATGAGGAAATGGGCCTGTTGTGGCCACGACTCAGGTCTCTGTTCCTTCGGCTTTGGCTAATGCTCTGCAGTCTTCTGCTCTATGAAAGAATTGAAAAGTAGAACTAGTCAACTACTGCCTGTGTCACAAGGGCTCGTTTCATCAAGCGCTTTGAGTGTAACGAACAACTAAAGGCTGGCCTGAGATGCGCTGTTCCTCATTCCACCGCCAAAGCTCTGAAAGAGGCCACTTCCTCAAATCCAGAGGTAAAGCCTCGTATTCATCAAGCCCAGATGTTTGGAGAGTCGCTGTTTCAGGAAAAAAGTACAGCAATCCCGAGCTTCGATCCAATGCCCAACTTTTCTCGCACTTTTCTTCGTCTATCCCCACTAGACTACGATCTCTAGGGTGCCTACAATGGAAGTCAGGCGGTACACAGAACCAGCTTGTTCCATCTGTTAAGGTCTGGGATCTTAAAATAACATTGAAAATACATATTTTCAATAAATCTTTTGGCCAGGACTTTGGAGACTGTGTGCTGACTGACTCCTATTAAAGGCACCGGGCGATCGTGGTCTAGTGGTTAAGACATTGTTCATAATTCTTGACGTAAGTCGAGGATTGCGGATCAGAGCTCTGGGGCCTTTAATAGGAGTCAGTCAGCACACAGTCTCCAAAGTCCTGACCAAAAGATTTATTGAAAATATGTATTTTCAATGTATGTTTTTCTCATAAGCGTATCTTTTAAGGTAATAACAGACTGCCTGAGCAGGTACTGAATTTGAAAGAGTTTGGATGCCTAAAGTACTGGTACAACTTTTCATGGAATATCGTTCAATATTTCCTCGCGAACATCAGCTTTTGCAAGCATGGAATATAAAAACCCTGACGCACATGTGGCTGATAATGCTCTTTCTCAAGGTTCTCATTACTTGTATTTCAAAGTGCAAGTTAGATCAAATTCCTATGACTCTACCACTCCAACAGACTTGACTTCAACAAATTGTCGTTTAATTAACGTTTCAAGATCACAGTTATACCCTTTCAACCTTATGATCAGAGGTGGAACGAACCAATTAGAAACAGCTTTGTCGCCCCTTGGGTCCTCGCTTTATTGCTGCTTGACTCCCAAAAATGTGTTTAACAGGTTTACAGTGAATGAAAAAGCCACAATTCGCCTGCTAAATTAACTAGAATTTCGCACATACATTTACCATATAATTTAGAGCACCATTTTATTTTTCTATTACTCGTTTTTGGCAAGATTTGATTTTTGCTTGTTTCTCACGGACTTGTAATAATACCGCTTGGCTTGCACTTTTATGTTCATTTTATACGCTCTTGCAGGCGGCAGTGATGATGGAGACGCTACACAATCCATGCTCGGTAAGTGGTAGGAAAATGGTAATTTGCACTTTATAACGCTCCGCTTGTAACTCCTGCACTTTGCCGTTTTTAATCTTTTAATTGAAAGTAATTGTCGAACTATAACCAACTAGAAACCTTTGCTTAACTTCATTCAGAATGACGCCGTCACGATCCACCACAGTTCACCCAAATCTCAGGGTTTCGTCTCCCTAATTTCTCCCTTACTTGACCTATTTTCTGCCTGTCCTTGTCTTCTTGCTCGAGCGAAGCTCTTATTAGCGAATGTGGGCCGCGGTTTGAGTAATTTGGGGGGAAGTGACGAGCTTTTAGCGAGTACTTCGGAAAAACCAAGGAAGTGGCGGAAACAGGAAAAATGAAGGATTCCAATTTTTAGCTTGTTGGTGCTTTTGAGGGGCTAAAAATAATCGTTTGGTTACTACAGAGGTTTTATTTTATACATAAATGGCTGGTACCTTTAGGGAACTGTTACTATCCACTTACGATACAGCAGCCTCTCGTGAAAACAATCCACCTTCTATGCCAGCGATGAAATTGATGAATCTGTTGATTCGCTCGAGCGGAGAGGAGGATTCCTATCAGTTTAATAGGAACTTGGTGAGCACGACGCACAGGTTGGCACACTTTATGCGCCAGCCGCTTTTTCACAATATTTACCAACTCTGAGAGGAATACAAGCACGGGTTCGTAATACTTAAAGAAACAATTTTTTTAAATAGAAAAATAAGTATACGTTAATACGATAGGCACATTATGGAAAATACTTCATGTTCGTACAAACGAATCCAAATATATATAAATTGTATAAGCTGGTGCGTGAATGGGAACGTGAACTAGTTCGGTCGGTTGGGTTCCGCAGTAAATTTCGAGGTCTAATGTATAATACCCCCGTGAGTCGACTATGGCAAATATTTTGATGCCACATTTGGGCGGCTTATTTGGCAATGTATTAGATTGTGGCGTGAAAGTTTGAAATTGACCGGAAGAAACCGGTTCTGGGAGAAGCTTCTGCAGTCTAGCGGGCAATGTTAATACTACAGGTGGCTCAGCACTACCTGACTTCCCAGTAATTCGCTAATTTAAAAAACAAATTTAAAAACAATAAAAGGAGTTGAAAAGAGAAAAACAAAAAAAGAAAGCGCCAACATTTCGGCAGCAGTCTGTCTAGGAGCCAGCGACATTAGTACGGACATGCTCTCCTTTTGTCGTCTCGATTTTTTTTTTTCTTTGTTCATTTCGTCGCTGTGGTATGAGAAATTCTACATACTCGGAATAACTTGCTTCGTCGTACCGTTCGAGGAGTCCCCTCGAAGATTTGCCATTCGCCCATTTCCATCACGCGACCCACCCTCAGTTTATTTAGAGAGACGTTTTTTATTTATTTTACAATATCAACCAACTCCCTGGTGCATCTATAAATAAAAAAAAAGAAAAAAAGTAGAACAGTTTATTTGTACAATCTCCCTGAGAAGGTGGCTAGTTTTTAAGTTTGTAGGTTTTGGGTTTTTATTATTTTTCTGTTAATGAGAATCGTTTTCAGTCGTTATTTTATTACAAATTTTCTTTTGAAAGTATTTATTTTTTTCCTTCTCGTGGGATTTGTCCCCACCCGTTTATTTTTCTCCAAAAAATCGTACAAGATAAAAGGGCGCTCGAGCTTCCCATCAATAGTTGTTCCTCTGGTGCGAAATGTTTGTACTTTTCACGAAAATGTTCAAAATACTCTCCGACAGGCGCTAATTTGCCCGTTTCCTTACGAGTTACTTCGGTCGACTTGTCATCAAATGTTATTGAACACAATCCGAATTGAAACTAATTTATTGAATGAGTTCGTTGAATTTAGTCGAATTTCTATTCCTGCACCATCGTTTCTCCATACCTCCAGGAGATTCGCTGTTCTCGTTTTTTTCTGATCTAGAAAATAAAAATTCCGATGAAAGGTAGAATTTCGTCTCTGGGTGTTTCAGTTTTGCTGTATTTTGAACGGTCTTTCGGATCTAGTGAAGAAGTTTTTCTTTGGATGAGCGTATTTGTATATTTCACTACTCCATCAATCATTTTTTGCTTTATAATTTTTTGGAATGCAGTGATTTTCTCACTTACGTTCTCACAATTTTCCAAATTTGCAATGTCCGTCCGCCATCCGGGCCGTTTTGCGCCTTTAACGTGGTCTAAAAAATTCGTTCTTTCGCACAAAAATCCAATTTGGTATCTAGTTGTGCCCGCCATCTCGGCAATCTGATCGGACAATGCCCATGATTGTTATGGGCAAAAAACAGTTAAAAAAATGAACGAAACGCAGTACAACGCGGGAACTACAGCGGAAGTCAACGTTTCGTCGTTTGAACTCCATCCCTCCCGCCCGTCTCACGAAATCGCTCGCCTGCTCAACTGGCAACGCCGCCCCCTCGCCTCGCAACGGGTTCGCCCAATTTTTTTTCTCGTCTTCACCTCCACGAATGACTGTTTCGCTCTGTCTCAACTATTTCCGTTAGCAAAATATCTGTTATCTTCGATTGAACTTTTCATTATTCGTTTATTTTTGGTTTATTTATTTAATAGTTCGTTCGTTTCATTTTTTTTGGTTTTAATACGATTCAATTTTTTTAGATTCTTTCGTTTCATTCTCATCTTGGTTTTTTTCATAGATTTTTGGTTACATTTTGATATTAATATTTAGCGTGCATGTTTTCATATTAAAATTCAGTTTTTTCTAGATACTTTCATTTTTTTGTTAATTTTAATATTACGATTCAGTTCTTTTCGACCTTGTTTTGGGTTTCATTTTGATATTTTTCGATGCTGAATCGAACGGGATGGGTCTCGGAGCATTAATGCTAGGTCAAGCTGTTTATCCGAATAATAAACCGTTGTGTAATAATTTGCAGGGTTTTTTTACTTTCCTTTGCTCTACGAAGTAGAAAGGAAAGTTATGTAATCGGCTGAAAAATTTGTACAACTTCATGCTGGTATTTCTTTGGCACAGTCTTTACAGCATAATATTGTTGACAAAAAAAAAGTAAAGCGATTGGTTGAGCAGCGCCTGAAAAATCGGTTCCTAAAGATAACTACATTATAAGAGAAATTCTCAGGCCGAAAAAATGACATACTGCCCATAACTTCTCCAGTCCCAAACATATAGTGTTAAAGCAAAGTGTGGTTGTTTTATTTAAATTCTCACCAGAAATAATCGGAGGCTAGAAATAAATTTTGTTTTGTTCAATATGTAACTCACTGTATAATTATGTTACAGCTCCATCAACAACAAGCGGCGCTGCACTCTTGGAACTTAGGATATCAGCCATGCTATTAGTCAGTTTACTCACCTCTCGCTTCCTGCGCTGATGAAACAAAAAGGTATGTTACTAACTCAAAACTTTTTCGTAACAACCCGACTTACGAATTTGCCCTTCGACGTTGACGTTCTCGTTTTTCTCGTTACAGAAACTGGCGTTACCTTCACAAGCACATCCATCAACTATCAAAGGCCGGAGGGAACGCACTATCTAAACGACTTAATGAGCGACAACGTCAATGAAAATCGTTTTCTTTGCGCTTGACAAAAAAATATCGCTTCTTTCAACTTTAGTCTCTTCTTTTGGTTGCCCCTTTCGTGTAAAACTATTGTCGCTTGGCGCTCGTTTGATTTATTTTTGTTTGTGAATTCTATTTTAAGGACAACTGATATCTGAGAAAAGACAATTTATCCCCGCGATTGTAAAAGCCTTTCTCAGACATTCATGTTTTAAAGTGACTACGAAAACGTGCGTCCGCATTATCAATGTTTAAGGGAAAATTAAAATTAAATAATCAACAGATACGTTTCTTCCATGATAGATTTAAGATTTAAAAAAAAAAACCTTGAAAGTAATGTAATTAGCGAGTCACTAATTTTAAGAACGTTTTACAGGTAGACGCATTTGAGAAGTGCAGAATGAAATTGATCAATTTTTCTTTTATATTATTCGCATTTGTGAACACGCACGACGATGGTGTTACGAAAAAATGAAATCAGCGCTCCTCGACTCAACTCTCTTGTAGAGTTATGGAAACAACGATGGTGGGATATAAGTGTGTAAGAAACCGAAGAAGCACTAATGTAGCTCATCCATTTAGATGGGAAATACCAAAGTATTTGTTTTTTCTTTTTTTGTATAGATTGTTGTGAATATCAAATTTAGCTTTTTAAAGTAAAAATAGGTTATACAGCGTGTTTAGGGATCAAAACACGAGTCGCGAGCTATCCTTGGTTCAAAACCCCTCTTCCTGATACCCCCACCCTGTCGTAATTAGGCGCCTAACAAGTTAATAGTTCAGTCTTACTCTTGGTTTTAAAAAAAAGTTCCAAATTTGTGGTCTTGCGATTACAATTTGATTTTGATACAATCCGCCCAAGGGCTTTCAAACGCCAACTGCACCAAAAGTGTCTTATAGCAAAAAAAAAATCAACTGAATCTTACGCGAAACTGTTGCATTTTTAGGAAAAGAAAGGGCTTTTTTAAACGTTTCAAATTGATTGGCAGAACTTGAGTGCCTTTTTAGAACCAAGAAAAAACTAATTGACCAGGAAAAAAAAACTAGAATTATTTCCAAAATAACTGGGTTAGGTTAAGTTTTATTTAAATGTCCAGTGAACTGTGTAAACTATTTATGAAGATTCTTACGTTAGCCTATCGATAGTTGTACATTGACCGACATTGATAGCAGTTATTGTTTTGTTTTGTATTTAATACCAGTAGATAGATTGAGTTGTTTCAAGTGTAAGTGCTGTCCTGTAAGTGATCATGTTGGCGTTCATCACTGGTTATCCTGATTATCGTAATAAGTGTACGGTCGAAGGCAAATGGACGTTGTGTAATGTTACGTATCTTTTTGATCTTCCGAAAACCAAAGGCATCTTGATAAT
This sequence comes from Pachypeltis micranthus, assembly GCA_020466155.1. Classification (NCBI taxonomy): domain Eukaryota; kingdom Metazoa; phylum Arthropoda; class Insecta; order Hemiptera; family Miridae; genus Pachypeltis; species Pachypeltis micranthus. The sequence goes on from CM035777.1 coordinate 17,492,563, forward strand.
TAAATAACCTTTTGTCTGTTTCTCTAAACCTCGTATTTCTATAAGTGATGAGGCACATCTTGTTGATTTTAGTATTTTTCCTCACCAAGGGTATAGCATAATTGCTGAGTAGGTTGCAATCGTTTCAACCACCCTTCATTGCAGCTTCGGTCGAATACGGTGTCAGTTGAAAATCGCATAACGTTTTCCTCCCATTCATTCATTCATACCAGGGAGGCAGCTGTGGGCGATACAATTCCGCCAGAGCTGCAGGACCAATGGCATTTCGCCGTGGCGCACATTGGGCCCCCGTGTCCTAACTCCCCTGGAGCCCGTTGGGGGGCCCGCTTAGTGTCCCAGCCGCCGCCGGTACCCATTGCCTCACCCCCCTGGGTTTGGTGGAGGGGGTGCCTGGTCGGGGATCGAACCAGAGTCCGCTGGCTCTATTCCCACCTGGCTCAGAAAGCCTTCGCGCCCCAACACGCTTGGCCACCACGCCCCCACGTTTTCCTCACATCGCCCGTGATACTTCGAAGAGGCTCGCGTTCAGTTTTCAACAATTTACACTCTTGCTAAGGTTTAGAATAGCTTCTGGATTTCGTCGGCTGTTACCTATTTGCATATGATTTTTCATTGCCTGAAACACTCACTGATATCCAGTGAAGAGACAATGCCTCAAATGAATGGGCGCGTGCTTTGGAATAATGAAGGCGTTCTAAATTGTACATCTTGTAGCACGACAGCTGTTAGAGGCATGGAAACTCTTTCTAATAATTTCACAGGCCCTCAATGGCCTCACGTGCTGATAATCAAACCTCTAGTATCGAGCCTTATCTTGACACGGTAAAATATGCATAAGATAATAATAATGTGAATAGGGAATAAAACGACCGAATTCACACTCTCGTTTCAACAAACACACAACAGTGTATCTTTGGGATCGTTTAATATGTCTGACAGGAGGACGAATCTCATTTCCCAAAAAGCATTACCGCTCCCGTCATCTTCGTGAACGTACAATTCCAGAATGTGAGGTTGTCTGGCACTAATTCGAACAAATCTTCTCAAGCCGAGCCAGACTTCTGTTCAATTATTTAAAAATAGAAACTCAACTTTGAGAATTCGTGTTTTATTTTTCACTGCCAACGGATGTCATCCTAATTGGGTGACCACTATCCAAACTGAACAATACTTTTTTAGCGCAGAATCTCTTACTGAACCGTTTTGCTTGCGCAAAAAAAGAACTCAGTTGATGTCACGCGATCTACTGACTAATATAATCCTCGTCTAAGGTTTAGGAGAATTCATTTAATAAGCAAACAGACCTGTTACGCGATGTTTGTATGAGTGATTAGGGCAGTTACAGACTAATCCGCTCTTTCCTCACAAAAGTTCAGCGAATCAAGTGAGAACATTTATTAAATAACTAAAGTTTACCGAATGCTTCTGTGCGTTCTGGTTTTGAGGAGAAAATTACCAACACAAAATAATAGGACTTGAAGTTTAGGTTATCGAGCTGTGAGATACCAGATATTCCTCAGACCGTGCCAAGTGACGGGCTTTGACTAGTGTAGATGCGCTATTCATTGACAGCTTGGGAGCCCCATCTGACGCTTAGGTTGTTGGAAAGGATGGACGTTAGGAATTTTTCTCGATTGAATGAGTGGGAAGATTCAGACGTAATGACTCTTAGCAGACACAATTTCGTCAATCGACACCGATACTTTTAATACAATTTTTCAAATCCGACACCTCGTCAGTGACGCTTGAATAAACTCATTTGTCTTCGATTATATTTGTTATTTTCGTATTTATTATATAAATTGTTACTAACGGTGACGCCCGCATAAATCGAACACCTTACTTCTATTCCATTGGTCGCTTACACAATTTTCAAAGGACGTTATGCTTCTTTATCATTTGCTCGTCTGCTTCAACATTTGTTTTCAAAGCTCCTCTGTAACTATCCGATTTTGGATGTTTTTAACTACGTAAAATCTATTTAAATCGTGGATAAATCAGTTTCTCCAACAGGAATGGTATTCAAAGAAGCCTTATATGACTAAGATACTGTAAGCTGTAACTATACGTTTATGTTGAATAGGCCATAATGCATTGGAACTTGTAAATATGGTTTTCGTTTAAGAGCGAGATTCAAATGTTTATAGAATGGATTTGTATGAAAGTTAAAACAAGTGTATTTAAACAGTAGTAAACATAAGCAAAATAAAACTATAACTACATTTGGGGGTTTAAGCTAATTTCAGTTCCCTTGAGGTTCCTCTTGCTTAAAAAGTGCATTAGGTGAGTATTGACGCTTTAGAAATTTTGAGGCGAGGCCTAGCAGCCAGGAGTAAGAGTTGTGAGGTTAGAGTAAGGCTAGTAGGATGACTTTGGAGAAAACAGAAAGAGTGGCAAGTGAAGAGAAGTGCATTCGATTCCACTAGAACTCCTAGCACTCCCCGTGATTTATTGTACAAAAATATCTGGTGCGTTGCAACATACAACTTTCCTTAGCTCTACGTCAATTCACTTTGTACATGGCTAATTCTATTTAATCGATTCATTTATCACTCAGTTCCTTTGAACTTGGTCAAAAAACACGTCACTGCAGCTGGAAGCGGTAGCGCCTACAGTTATGGAATTTATTGTGCTGCTCGTACTCATTGCAGGACCATTATTGAGCAATTGGTATACAGAAAATTAATGAGGCTGTAAACACACATTTTTTGAAGGAGGATAGTAATCACTTTTGCAGAGTTACTGGGTAATAACTGTTAGAACTAGTATTAAGCGAAACGGCGGTAGTTGAAACTCAGGAATTTCTGGAGTAACCCCCATGTATCTCATGAGCGTTTTTAAAGACTCACCCTGTAGATATTGGATTGGCCTACAACACGACTTTTTTTAAACATTCTAGTAACATTCCAGCGGGGTTTAAAAGGAAAAAACCGCGGCAAAAACGCTTTTCGTCGAAAATTTTTATTATTTATTGTGCTGCTCTCGTCATTTTCCCACGAACGGGAATTTTATGGTGTGATTGCCATATTGCGAGCTATCAATATAAAAAATTTAATCAAAATCGTATGAGCCGTTTTTGAGAAAAAAATTTTGTGTTTTGATCACTATGATAACTATAGTTAACTTTCGGTGGATTTTGCTCATACCCTTATTTTGGCGTCCCATGGTAACCTGCGGGCTAGATATCAAGTTTGAGGGGATTTGCTACGGTCGTTTTCTCTTAAAAACACTCTAAAATCGATTACGTCGAAAGTTTTGGCAATTTATTGTGCTGCTCTCGTCATTTTCCCATAAATGGGAATTTTATGGTATAGTTGCCATATTAGGAGCTATCAATATAAAAAATTTAATCAAAATCGTTAGAGCCGTTTTTGAGAAAAAAAATATTTGGTGTTTTGATCACTATGATAACTATAGTTAAATTTCGGTGAATTTTGTTCATACCCTTATTTTGGCGTCGCATGATGACCCTTGGGCGAGATATGAAGTTTGAGGTGATTTGGTACGGTGGTTTTCTCTAAAAATCGTTCACAGACACACATACACACAGACCATTTTCCCAAATAGTATTTTTCGGACTCAGGGGGGTCTGAAACGTAAAGATCTGAAAAAAACTCAAAAAACAATTTCAGCCGATTACATAACTTTCCTTTCTACTTTGTAGAGCCAAGGAAAGTAAAAAATTAAGGAAAATAGAACCCCACAAAATGAAGAGGTGAGATGTTCAAAAGGGGTTCCATTGCAGCAGTGGGGCAGGCACTCATTGCCCCTGTAATAGCAAAACTTAATTAATTTACTGCAATACAACTGAAGCTGTTGCTGTTGATCTCCAGAGATTTTGTGTTTGCAATCCTTATCCACCACACACCAGTGGAGGCGTAACACAGGGTCTTGTTATCCCCTTGTAACCAGAGACCATTCTGACTTCCTGTAGCATCACCAAGGAAAAACGCCAGCCTAGAATGATCGCTAGTATTGACGATTTTTAAAAGAACTGTTTCTAGATTAGAGTTGCAAACGCAAAATCTCTTGAGATGCCACACACCAATTCAATTATCAGCTTCGTGAAAAACGCTGCAACACCTTGTTATATTGCAGTAAACTACATTTCAGTAAAAAGTTCAACACTTCAAACAAGCGTTTTTATTTCACAAATACAACTCTAATAAATTCAACAACAAATTTAAAAACTACACATTCCAAATATATTCTGAATTATCAGCCTTAAAATGTCAACAAACTTATTGAATAAATGAAATGTGTCCTGCTACTTCTTACAAGTTGGTACATAAATCATCTTGTTTGTACCATTCAGAACAGTTTGTTCAGAATTCAGGAAGTACTGGACACAACCAAAATCAGCAGCATTTTCAGACGGCAGAACACTTAAATTGAGCGATTTCAGTCAGAATGTCCCTCACACAGAACTACTCGAAACTAAAACCCTTTATATCTTGGAGAAGCGCCGAGTTCGAAAATCGCTCTCACAAATGAACTTTAAGAGCTGAAGCAAAATGTTGGGGAGTCGGTTTTTCAGCGACGAAGGACACTTCGAGAAACTCTTTCATCGCTGCTTCAGTCGTTGGTCCAATAGCGCCAAACTGCAACACCAAAACGATAAATGTGTTGGTAAATATCTGATGGAACCCAACCCTCCCACACCTTTCCTTGGCCCACGTGCATTCAACTATATTCTTCACTCAAGCAACTGATCACGTCTGTTTTTCATTAAATTTATAACAGCATTTTACATAAAAACTGACGAAGCTTGAGGTTCCAGAACTCATTGTGCTGCTCCTACTCATGCCACGTCTATTACCGAGCAATCAGTTTTTTTTTTCGTGATTTATTATTGCAACTGAATAATAAAATACAATCCATCTAGCAATATTACATATCTTTTCATACACTCCTTGAGGACCCGTTTACAGTAAAACCAAGCCCCTTCGCATAACAGTTTATCGACAACACTGAGCTATACTTGTACTTCAACAGCGCTAACTAAGTCCAGAGGTTTTTTCCGCTTGAGTCGTCGGAGCTCATCCTCGTTGTCCAAAACGTAGAGCATTTCCGGGTTTTCATGGTTGTGGAGACGTTGTTCATGCCTCCTTGAGTACCTTGCGATAACTTCGTGGACTGTTTCCATCCCCAAATCTCGATGAATATCATCGTTTCTCATGTACCAGGGCGCATGCACTATGCTTCTCAGTATTTTATTTTGGGAGGTTTGGATTTTGTTAATATTTGTTTTTTTGGCACAGCCCCATAACTGAATTCCATAGGTCCATATAGGGCGAAGGATCTGCTTATAAATAAGCAGTTTATTGTGGAGAGAGAGACGAGAATTCCTTCCCATCAACCAATACATCTTTCTGAATTTAATTCTAATTTCCTCTTTTCTCTTTTCTATGTGTTTTTTCCAGTTTAATTTGGAGTCGAGGGTCATACCTAAGTATTTGACTGCATCGGTATGGGGTATTTTATTTGAATTGATCTCAACATCCATGACAGGAATTTTTCGGTTAGTAAAGTTGATGTGAACTGATTTTGATTCATTTAACTTTATTCTCCACATCTTTGTCCACTTAGAAATCTCAGTAATTGACGTCTGTAGATTACTAGTTGCGGCTTCGGCTTCATCATCTACTGAGAGGATAGCCGTATCATCAGCAAAAGTGGCAACAGTTGTACCTTCTTGTTGAGGTAAGTCCCGGGTATACAGAAGATAAAGGACTGGCCCTAGGACACTCCCTTGCGGGATCCCTGCTTTAATTGGCTTCAAGCCAGAGTATTGGTCATCTTGCTTCACCCTGAAATGTCTATTTTCAAGGTAAGATTTTAGCAGTAAGTAGTACTGTTTTGGGAGATCTCGGTGCAGTTTGTACCCAGTCCCTCATGCCAAACCTTGTCAAAGGCCTGAGCCACATCTAAAAATATGCTGGCACAGATTTTCTTACCTTCAAGGGCCTTTTCAATTATATTAGTTATTCGATGGACTTGATCTATAGTTGAGTGTTTTTGCCTGAATCCGAATTGATGGATTGGGATCAAGTTTCTATCTTCAATTATGGGTTTGAGTCGTTTAAGAAGCAATTTTTCGAACAGTTTTGACATAACGGGGAGGAGGGATATTGGTCGATATCCCGTCTTCTCGTTTGGTGACTTCCCTGGTTTGGAGATCATGATGACTTCCGCAACTTTCCATTGGGAAGGTACGTATTTCAGTCTAAATGTAGCATTAATAATGTGAAGCAATTTTATCACTGCTTTATCAGGAAGCTCTTTCACAACTCGACCTGATATCAGGTCGTAGCCGGGCGTTTTTTTAGCATTAATGTTGCTTTTTATTTCATCCTTAAGTTCTTTCAGTGTCACTGGGACTATTTTGAGTTCGTCAGTTTTTTCCGTCCGAGTTATATTTTCGTCTGGTATTTGATTTGGTAATGGTTGAAAAGTTTCGAAGAGATGTTCTGCAAAAAGATCAGCTTTCTCTTTATTGGAGCAATCAGTGCGAAGAAAATTCGTGAGGCTATGTAAATTATTTTTTTAGGATAGTGTTTACAGTTTTGGAATAATCTGTAAACTGAAAGAAATGGCAGTAGGTGAAAAGAAGGAGTCCCAGAATTTCTAAAGTAGCTCCTAATTATCTCGTGAACGTTACTAAACACTCATCGTATAGGTAGTTTATTGGATAACCGCCTGAATTACCTGAATTTTTCTGAGAATGCGAGAATCATTCGAGCGAAATTAATTTTTTTAAACTGCGTCGTTGTGCTGCTCTCGTAATTTGCACTGATGAAATTTCTATGGCATTGTTGTATTGTTGGAGCTGTCCGTACGAAAAGTTTAATCAAAAGCGTTAGATCCACTTTTGAGAAGAAAAATTTGGTGTTTTGATCTTTTATAACTACGTTAGTTTTGGGTGGATTTTGCGCATACCCTCATTTTGACGTCCCGTAGTAACCTGCAGGCCAAATATTAAATGACGTCGATTTGGTTATGCCGCTTTCTCCCAATCTTTTTCACAAACCGTTTTCTCTAACAGCGTTTTTATCGGAACCAGACGTACTTTTTACTTTCCTCAGCCCTACGCAGTAGGAAGCAAAGTCACGTTATCAGCTGCTGTTTTTAGTTTTCTTCGGCTCTTTACGCTTCAAAAGCTTCTTAGTCTAAAAAACACCATCGGAGGATACTGTGGACGCGAATGAGAGAGCACTGCTGAACCTTATTGCCTCAAACTTAATATTTAGCCGGCAGATCAACAACAAACGCCGAAATAATGTTAAGAGCAAAATCGTTGCCAAACTGACTATAATTAACAAAGTTATCAAAATATCACTTCTTTTTGCTCGAAAATGGCTCTAAAGATGATGATTCAATTTGTTGCACAGATAGATTTGAACGGCTGGACGGCAATATAACATGTTCGTGCGTGGAAAAACGACGTTACACGCCCAATAAATTGTCAAATAATTCAAGAAAAATTAATTTTAGTTGTTTTTTTTTTCATAAAAACTAGCGTTCACACAAAAATCAGATTGGTGGTCAAGTGAGCTACGTATACGGTGGAAGTTAACATAATAGTGGTTGTTGCGGATCGCGCTGGTTTTTCCTCAGAGTTTGTGGACTGTATAAAGAATATGAGGGAATTTAACTCTGCTTACATGAAATGCAACACTAGGAGTACTCACGACACTGGGAGCTGGAGTTGCAGACCACCGGCCGGCGGGAGAGTCGAGGAGACGAGTCGGGCGATGTTGCAGGCCGAGTGGATAAATGAATTTAGCGCAGAGTGACGGAGGGAATTTTAGACACCCTTAGACAGACGACAACTCACTAATTTAAATAACTAATAAATAAATAAATATTACGAAAATAACGAAGAAAGGCGTGATAGCACGAAAGATATAACTGAGGGAAACCGATAACGGCGAGAGACTGACTTGAAAGAGCAGGGCAGAGTCGCATGGCCTGTGATGTGGCACACCAGGTTACGCCACCTCCTGGACAGAGCATTTGAGCGCTTCATTTCAAAGGCGCGTACAGTGGTTATAAGACATCTAGAATCAACCTAACAAATTCCTGAATTCAAACTTTTTCACAAAGTTTTCCCAATAATTCCACGACTGTGAACAGGAGCCTTAAAAACAATACATGGCTTTTTTCTACTTACTTAATTCATTTATCACTCAGTTCATTTGATTTTTTTTTAACATTCTAGTAACATTTCAGCGGAGTTTAAAAGGAAACTAGATATCAAATATGAGCTGATTTGTTACGGTCGTTTTCTCTAAAAACCGCGCTAAAATCGATTTCGTCGAAAAGTTTGGTAATTTATTGTGCTGCTCTCGTCATTTTCCCACAAATGGGAATTTTATGGTATAGTTGCCATATTGGGATCTATCAATATAACAAATTTAATCAATATCATTGGAGCTGTTTTTGAGAAAAAAATTAATTATCTCATTACATATGCAATGGTTATTAAATAAAGGTGGTAAAGGCAACCCGATAAATTCTGGAACTTTAAGCACTACCCGAGTTCATATAAACTGTGTGAAAAACTGTTGGAACTAGCCGGTGAAGTGATCAAAATTGCTAAATATAAGTGATGCTGAGGAAAGATGTGCGATGCGTCGCCTAAGATCTTTCTTATAGCAAATCGAATGAGATAATTTGACCATTCTAGAGTGAGTTGTATATTGTATATGTTTAAATGCCAAGTTTAGGGGAAGGTGTGCGTGTGAGAATGTTTCATTAATGCACGGCAGTAGTAGAAAAGCACGTGTAAGCTTAGAACGTTTATCACAGGAAATAGCACTGCAGAAATGATTCACCTGCCAAGGGAATTCTGTTTCCCAAAAATCTTCCAAACAACGCAGTTTAAATGGCTACTCGTCTATAATGGGTATTGTCGAGCGCGAGTTTTTATCGATCTAGAAGGCCAAAAACGAAAGTGAAGAAAGCTCGAAGTTTTTCCACAATGGCTATACTTTCCTTACCCTCTGAGTATCACAAATACAGTCAAAAATTATTGAGCAACTTAACTAATACCTATCTACAACAAATTTCTTTAAAAGTAGTGTTTAGGGGCATTTACATTATTTAGAGGGGTGAGACGTTGAGAACTATTTCGAACTGTGATTCGAACAACGTTCAATTTAAGTTGTGAGAACTAGTAAAAATTCTTAGAGGGAATGACGATCGGAAAACGTGCAAATTTCCATAGCTGTAAGAAACGTCGTCCAACAGTAACCCCCAACAAGTATTGCCAGTAACCCCCTGATAGTATGATTGGTTTGCGACAAATTATACTTTTTTCAGGTTATTACAATCAAAATAGCAACACTTTTAGAGAGACAAGGCTTTTCAAAATTTCAGTGCCATTGGAATTCGAAAATTAGGTAAGGGCGGTTGACAAATTTACCGAATAAATACCAACTAATTGGTCAACAAACTTGTGTCAGGGAACTATACTCAAAGTATGCAACATTTTGCTATAGCAGATCGACTCTGGGAGTGTTTCAACCTGACTCACGATGTTTTCATGTAAATTACGACAGATTCTTACTTTGACAGATGTACAATCAACTCCCAACTTTTTCAAAATAGGTAGCGTGGATCGGACGCCCGATGGACTGAAATACAAAATGTAATTCAACGACTCTGAGTTGTCCAGCACTCTTTGAATGTTTTCTTCCAGGTTGGGGCTCGGAGCAGTACAATACACAACAATACGGTCAACTTCTATTCCACCGCTTTTCAGCTTATCCATGATTGTGTTGGTAGCCAAATTACCGCACGGCATCAACAATGGTTTAGTAACTGGATCTGTGAAGAGATAAAAATCCTTTATGAATGACAATGAACGGAGTAGGAAGGAAAGCCACGCAATCGTTACAAATTTCTTTTGAGTTTCCTTCAGATCTTTACTCTTTGGAGGCTCCTGAATCCGGAAATCACCATTTAAGGGGCTTAGTGTGCGTCCTTAAACGCTATTACCAGAGAACAGCGGAACCCAATTGATTTAAAAGTGATATTCGTATTCAGCCTGCAAATAAACATGGGAAGTCAAATGTGGGCTTCAGCAAAATCTGTTCAAAATTAACAATATTTACCATCATGATCAAAACACTAAATTCTTTCATTCAAGAGCTATAAGTGTTTTTATTACATTTGTTTGTGAACAGATCCAAGTGAAATAACAATACTATGAATTTTTCATCACAATGAATTATCGAAAATTTCGAGAAAAAAAACACACTATTTAAATAGTTTTTCCCTCACTGGTTGGCGTACTAAAACGAGCGGTGCGTAGCAACACACAACTTTCCGCCACCCGCGTAAGTTCGAACACCACATATCTTCATTCAACGCATTTCTACAGAAACATTGATGGAGAAAAACGTTATTTTCGACACATTTTCATTTTTATCTCCATTCAATGGACTGTCAGAGGAACATTTATACAGAACAATACGTAGGTATTAACTACTCGAAAACATCCTGAGAGTTTGGTGAAAATCGTTGAAGCCGTTTTGCTGTAAAAAACCTATTTTTACTTCATAGGCTTATATCTCCTTCACCGTATTTTCATGGAGATATGTATTCAGAAGAATGAAGTTGGAAATTGATTGGTAGAAGATAATTTGAAAGTTCAATCAAAATCGTTACAGCCGTTTTCGAGAAAAAGGCGAAAACCCCTCGTTTTTGGTACATTTTCGTCGTCTTCCCCCTTCCCATCGACGGAAATCGTCCATAACCTTATTTTGGTGTCTACAAAAAAAAAACTAACAAAACAAAAAAAGAACCAGCTCAATCAGCTCAGCCATTCTCCCGCAAATCGAACTACAGACACATACACAGACCACGCGCCAAAATTAGGTTTTTTATACTCCGTAGGCCTCAAAAGGTAAAGATCTGAAGAAAACCCAAATTTGTTTGACACGATTACTATACTTTCCTTTTCCTTTGGAGTAGCGGAAAGTAAAAAAAGTCAGATTGTTGTAAGAATAAGCTACCTCAACAGTGTATGTTTAATGATTGTCATAACTTCATTAGGAGCAACCCTAGAAATTCCAGATTTCAACCTGCCATATCACAAAACCCCAAACTATGGCAGGAAAAGTAATAATCAACTTAATAAATGAGACTGGGTGGTAGGTAAGGGGTATCCTGACAACAGATCCACCATGTGACTCCAGTGATAAAAGCGCCTGCCCTCAGTTCCCCTTGAAAAAAAATTGATAACTGTTTCCCCCCTTAGCCGCTGAACAGTAGACATGGATTTTCTCAACAACAACAAATCATGATGAGTCATATAAATGATCTAATCATGTTCTTCCTGGATTGATTGCAAAGGTTATAAAAAAAACAAAGAATTTAAGTAAATCTACGAACTATTCCGTAAATAAATATTTGGGTTTCAATTTTGTTCGGGCTAAAGTTCAATTTCTTAGGATGATTTACTTGATACTGGATCCTGATGTATGAGACCAACAAGGTGGTACACAATAGACAATGCCAAGGGGCAATCCTTGGTTCTACCTTGTGGAATGTCGCCTACGATGGCTTTTTCCACCTGGAGACACCAAAAGTGGTCTTCGGGAGTTATGCGGATGATTTGGCAGCAGTCATTGTTGGTCGCATGATGGAGTCTGCAAAGATTAAGCAGGACCGAGTGGTGGAGTGAATGAGTACACACGGCCTGTCTCTTGCCCTACAAAAGGATGTCATTTTAAGCAAGACGAGGAGTCTGCAGTTGTCAGGCCATTCGAGTCGAAAACACGAGATTCCTAAACATCTAGATGTGATAGTGGATACCAAATTGTCCTTGGATACCAGTATGTGGCAGACAAGACTGCCACAATGACATCTGCTCATCATATAAATTAAACACCCCCAGTACAAAGAAATTGCCCCATTTGCATCGCTGGCTCAGATTGTACCGTCCCTTACAAGGCAATTTTGGTGATAGCTGGCAGGATTCTGACTCGCCTCCTGGCTGCAGAAGGAAGATGCACTTCTTTAAAGGATTGCTTGGGGTGCAGCTTGGAAAAGAAAAGGAAGAGGGCAACATCCATTAGTAGGTGGCAAGAAGAGTGGTAGGGCAGTGGACCAGATGTATAACCTCAGACCATGACATTCTACACACCCCAGCTCCTCAAGAGACACGGAGAGTTCCACGCTTACCTACACCAGAGGGTATTCCTTGAGGAGCAGATATCCATGACGCCAGCCCTATCGTGTTTCGTGCTAGAGATTGGGAGACTGGCTGAAGATGCTTGTCACCACCATGCTGAAGAAGGGAGAGAACTGACGGTGCATCCCCCAACTCCCACAGGCGGTGCTGGGCAAGAAGAGAATAAAGCCCACTAATTCCGCAACAAGAGTGAAGATCCCCGGAATAATCATTACTCCCGAACCTCCCATACTGAACACTATGGGACTATGGGCAAAAGGGGCATTGCCGACCTGAAGTAATTTACAAAAATGGTGCACGCTCGGCTTCCTAGCCAGTTGTGGATCCAACACCCTTTCTCCTACAATAAAATCTCAATTTCAAATGTGATGGACAAAGAGAAATTTATTTACCACCGACGAAAATTAATTTTACTGTGATGAAAAATGCCTGTGTTAAATCACGCTAAAGCGTTTGACCCGAACTGTTCTTGATTTTTTTCTCAGCTGTTTAAAAAGGTTCTTTTAAAAGCTTTGATGACTGCTCAGAATTTGATGGTAATTTTTTAGACGGTAGATAAATGAATCACAATAATATTACGGTGAAGACAACACGAGTTCCTTCTTCCTATTTCAATTAATGGCCACCTTCACTATTGAAAATAAATAATTACGTCTGGAAGCAGTGTTTTTACTGCGATATGTATTGAGGTTCAAATATTTCAAATATACTAGAGTTTATTGAGAATACTGTATTCTTTGAAATAACCTAACCTGTTATAAAGGGTCAGCAATGCAAGGTGATTGAACTAAAAAAAATTGCAGCATCCACTCGGCCGCTCATGAGACTAGCCTCGCTTTAAGGTTAATCAAAAGCATTGAAAAATTTGAATCTCGTTCAGCAGACAACTGATACGTACACGTTAAAATAAAATCTGCCAATGCAGCTCCTGTTCCTGCGTCACAGCCTAAAGGCTCCAATCCCAAGCTCTGTACCTCATTGGCCGTTTTTTCTCCCACGGTAAAAGCATGCTTAGATTCCCAGCCAGATAAATGAGAACATCTCTTCACCGCTTCCACTACCCTCGGGCTTGAGAATATAATACCTGAAAAAAAAAAGTGTAAAGCATTCCACTAATTATATTTCCTACAAAATTTAACGACTTGAAATGTCTAACTTTCGATTGAAATGTCATTCGCATAACAACATCATGTGCTGTACAAAATGAGTCTATACGCTAGGTTGTTAAAATTGTAGTGTCCACCCAAATTGAGGCATGAGCTTCCTATATTTTCTGATAGTAAGGCCTATTAATCCTTTAAAACAGTATTGCCTTAAGAGCGAGATTTATAAATGAAACAGCACAAGTAGTAGAATGTAATGTTTAATAGAGAAACTGGTTTAAAAAGCAGAAGTGGCAGGAATTTGAAAATGAACAGGAGCCTACGTGAGCGTTTCGGTCCCTTTCTTCGCAAGTGGAAGTTCGGAATTTAAAAATGCGATCAGTAAATTAGTAATGTGTTGGTTACTCAATAAAGGAAGGTATTAATCGTGAACGTAGGCAACCCACAACACTCCTGCGATGATGATGATAACAGGGAGGCAGCTGCAGGCGTACCGACCGCAGCACCATCAACTGCAGCTGCGGGACCAATGGCAGTATGCCGTGGCCACTGAGGGCCCATGCCCCAACTTCCCTATTGCCGGTACCCATTGCCTCACCCCCCTGGGTTTGGAGGAGGGGGGGGTTCATTTGATTACGTGAACTTACTGCACTTATCACTAGCGTGCCTGTCATTTTGAAGGTAGGCAACCTGCTACACTCGAGCTAGCTCCTGTTTATTTTCAAACTCCTGTTACTTCTCCTGCTTTTTAAATCAGTTTCTGTATTACACATTGCGTTCTACGAAGTTAAACTAACTAACGTTAAAAAGAGGCTGTAGTAACAGGAGATTGAAAATGAACAAGAACTCGAACGAACGGGTTACCTACCTTTAAAATGGCAGGCAGGCACACTGCCGATATGTTGTAGATCCAAACCCACTCACCCCGCGCTTAACAACGATAATTATGCTACACGTCCCCCCGACTAGGGTAACTTAATTACCCCGTGGACATTATTTGGTTTTTGAACTGATTACGCTGCACTCCAACTCAATTATGGATATACCTCAACTATGCATACGCCGCATTGAGTGCTGTGCTGATTTTGTGGCAAAACTCTGGAAATGTGGACCCGGGGGGTAAAATCAGGGGCTTAACACTAGACTGGTTAAAACGAATGAACAACAAGACAACTGCAATTGTTTTCAATCAAAACAATGCGATTTTAACGAATGGGGAAGAATTTGTAAATAAAAGACTAATAGCTCCCCGTCTACCTTTTTACGAATCACCTGAATATGATTCCGGTTGAGCGAGCCGCTTATCCAATTCATCCAAAGCGACGTACTCAAAGCTGATAACCGAAATGACATGGCAGTCGATGTTAAGTGACTTGATCTCTTCAGCGTACGGGTCCTTGGAATTTGAGCTGTCATCATCGCTAGCTTTAAAAATTATGGCTTCTTTTCTAGTCATCTCCGGGCATGCAACTTCAGGAAGAAGTTAAAAGCAACTGCAGTGGTTAAAACCAACCAGTTGTACCCATTCACCAACGACTTCCTGGCAGAGTAAACAATAACATGGGATTTGGACTGCACGGGTGTCCCTACGGAACTCGGACTGCATAGTCTATTAAGGAACATCTCCCACCATTGGAACCATGACCACTACTTTGCTCGTTTATTAGTTAATTTATTTACGTGCGTCACGGATAAATAATGTAAAATTGAAGAATTTATTACATCACAGGAGATTCCGTTATTACAGTCCACATAACGATCATTCCATATCAAAATCACAAAACGCTGTTTCGTTTTATTTGAACTATCTATTCGTGTAAATCGGTACTAAAAACAAGACAAATTTTATTTTTATTCCTACTATTAGTAACTGAGAGAGAGAGAATGGCTGAACCATACCAACTCAAGTCCAGCCACAAGACCAATGAGGAACTACAGAATAAAGTTATTTGCTAAATAAGTTCACAATAACTATAGTTATTCCAAAATGCCAATTTTTCCTCACTACGATTTAGATTACATTGTGTGTGTGTGTAGACACTGCCAAATAACCTAGTGGAACTGTATATCTCTCAAATTTGGGCTGTACAGTATCCACTCAATTATTGCTGTAATTCGTATCTTTAAATTTTAGACCCAGAGACTTATCCTGATGCTGTATAGGATGTTTCGAATAATCACCTGATCGAAAGTGTATACACTTCCTAATGGCTATTTCGTATTCTTATTTTCAACTGTCAATGGGGAAAAAGAAAAGCGTGTTTCATTTTCTACGGTAAGTTGCCTACTGGAGAAGAGCTCCCAGATTCTGGTTTTCCCAAAATGGAGATTTCCCCCTACATTTCTACCATTTAAAGCCACTTCAGCTGTCCAAGGTATGTGTGTGTACCCCTGACCTTCCAATTTTCAATTTCAGAGAGCGGTTAGAAGCGCTACAAACTTAATAACCATGAACAAGAAGAGCGATGAGAGCGGCACGCACAACGACCCACTGGGGGTAAGAACCTTCTGTGGGTTATCCTACATAACACACATGTAGAATTCATTGATAAAATTATTTGTGGCGTTAGTAACGACGGTTTTTTAAGTCACAGAGTATGGAAGACATACCAGAAGCCATGTCAAAGTATCACGCAATGTACTCCGGAAAATTGATTTTAGCTCCTATGGTTCGGGTTGGGACTCTACCTATGAGACTTTTAGCCCTTGAAAACGGCGCAAATTTGGTTTACACAGAAGAACTGATTGATTTTAAACTTCTTCGGTCTTATCGCCGAGAGAACCGTAAGTTGTTTCGTAAACAAATGTCTGGGTCACTTAAAGAAGCGGAGCATGCCCAGTTGGTAACATGGTGTGAGATTAGGTTATTGCAGATATTATATTTGGAGTTATGGGAGAGAAAGGATTTTGGGATGAGGTGAGAGGGGTGACATCACAGTTTGATACGGCTGCACATTTACGCATTAGAGTGCTGGCCATCTTCCTCCTATCCACCTTCCATTAACACTGGGACGAGAGTGACTGGGCATTTACCTGAAGTAATACAAACCAACATTAGCGTTATGTCCTGTCAAAAGAAATGAATATTCATGTTGTGACAGCCTTGCAAGATGGAGAAGAGCAACTATAGCAATGAAGCAATTATAGCTTTTGGTAAATGGAAGGTTTTCTCCCACGACCCTATAACTTCCCTCTCTCCATTTCATTCCCTTGAGGAATCAGATAACCCTTCAATGCACAAATGCTCTTAGTCTCTTGCGCTATTTTTTCAAGTCTGGTTACACATTTTACTTGACCTTTCAACGCCAATTCCCATCTTATTTATTTCAGTCATCTTTAGTTTCTCATAATTTTGCTAAATCCAAGTGCTGCGTGAGAACTGCTCTCCAAATTTATTATTCAATTGGCACCATTTCTTACGCAACCCAATAAATTCAGAATGATTGATAAGAGGACTAAGTATAGATTGAGCCAATACAGGACAGTTATTGCTGTTCATTTAATTTTTTTTTAATACTTACTCCTTTGATTTCTTTTAGCTGCTTTGGGAACTGTGGACTTCGTTGACCGAACAGATGGCACCATCATTTTCCGTACGTGTGACCGTGAGAAAGATTGTGTAATTCTACAACTGGGGACCTCCGATCCTGAAAGAGCCTTCCAAGTTGCCAGGCTAATGTCTGCTATAGTTGTAAACCCCTTAATTATTGTTTCATTCCATTTTGTGAAATATCAACTCACAAATAATTGAATAGATGAATCAATTGAGCGTGTCACAGTAATGATGGTTAAGTTCTGGTTGTGGCACCAGAAAATAAGTAATATTTGTATTAGGTTCTTACCGTCTACAATTCAGCACTTTCTCATTTGATCTCTTTTTATGCTGTTAGCATCACTGTTACAATAATAATCACTGTAGGGAAGAGAATCATCCTGTTTAGTTTTAACTGTACAGTATTCAACTTACCAACGTGTCATTTAGGATTCTTCACACAAGCGCATACAGGCAGGGCAACAGAGCTTTGCCGAATTGGGTAAAAGACCTCAAATTATATTGTTGCAGCCACAGAGGGATTGCCTTATAGAAGGGTGGGTTCATGACCAACAGAGAAGGGTCGTCGTATGAGCTTCCAATGGAGACAATACGACATTGTGAACAAAATGAAGACTGAAGTTGTTAATGTCACAAATCAACGCTCGCTGTCTATACCATTATATACATCATACCGAGGGGGTTTAATTGGGAAACTCTGGGAGTATCCAACTCCCTTCCCAATCAGATGAGCTCGCTTTTAGAGTGTCCTTGGGTACGATGGGAGAGCTGGGAGTTTGTTAAAAATACGACTCTTACGTAATTTTTATTGATTTTAATTCTATGTAGTTCGTATAATTCTGGGCTGTTTTAATCGACTAGTAACGACCAAACCACTTGAGTACCCTAAAACTTTGTTTTTATATTGCTCGTATTTAGCAAAATGGTATAGACAGATAAACGTAAGTGTGATGACTTTACGTTTATAGTGTTTTGGGTGAGGTTGATTGACACACAGAAGCGCGAAGAATAATTTTATTCACATTTTTTATAACGCAAGAAATAGTGACTTGGGTCGTAGAATGTTCCCCAAATGGTCAAGTGGGAGCTGAGAAAGAACTCTGCAAATGAAAGATTTTCCGTTTTAGTTAGTTGCTTCGAGGGTTGCTGTTGAGATGGTCATTGCTTTGGTAATTCTAGCTGTAGGGCGTGCACTGATACTGTTGTACTGACTGACTCCTATTAAAGGTATCGGGTAATCGTGGTTTAGTGGATAAGACATTGTTCATAATTCTCGACGTAAAGTTGAGGATTGTGGATTGGAGCTCCGGCGCGATTGCCATAATTTTTGCCTGAGTCAGCAGCTCTTAAAAAAAAAAGCATTCCAAACTACCTCAGTTCAATTGGCGCCCAACTAGTGGTCGAACTTCTTCATTCCAAGAAAAAAAAAGAAGAGGCCCAGAGAGAAAAAATGAAAAAATTAAGAGAGAAATAATGAGACGAATTCTCGGGTCCGGGATTCACTGACGCTGTGCATGTCCCAGCGCGAAGGGAAATAAAATGGGCGATGCGCCTACTACAGTGTGAAAGAAAAGACTTTCCTTGTAGCCCCTTCGTTTCTCGAATCAAAGATCGGATTTTCCAGGGATTCGCTCAACTCTCATAAATTCCTTAAAAGGAGCGGAAATTCCAGGAGGAGCGGTTAAAAGACGAGGGGGGAGATGTACTGACTGACTCCTATTAAAGGCACCCGGTGATCGTGGTCTAGTGGATAAGACATTCGTTCATAATTCTCGACGTAAGTTCCGGAGCTCCGGTGCAATTGCCGTAATTTTTGGCCGAGTCAGCAGCTCTTCAAATAACATCTCCAAAACTTACCTCGTAACACTGTCGTACATTACTGAGGAGTTGTTCCTATGAGAGCTAAAACCCAGACAGGGAGCAAATGCGATGTCTCTAGATTCCTGATCGGTTGGGTATAGATATTGCATAGTTATCGCTTGTATTCGAGCTCAGTGTAGTTGTAGGTTTTACTCAACAGTATGTACGAATTACCTTCGCCCCCTTACGATTTTTCACATAATTGTTCTTATTTTCAGAGAAAATGACGTGGCCGGCATTGACATTAATATGGGCTGCCCTAAAGAGTTTTCCTTGAAAGGAGAAATGGGCGTCGCTTTGCTGTCAAACCCTGAAAGAGCCAAAGCCATATTGACTAAATTGGTCGAAGGTATTCGACGACCCATTACGTGTAAAATTCGAGTTTTTGAAGACGAAGAAAAAACACTTAATCTCTGTAAAGAGTTTGAAAGTTGTGGAATTGCAGCGATTGCAGTACACGGACGGACGAAAACAGAACGCCAGCAGCACCCGAATAGGAATGAGCTATTAAAAAAAATAGCTCAGCACCTTAAGATTCCTGTGATCGCCAAGTAAGAACCTTTTACTTTAATATGGAATTTTTCTGTTCCCTTAGTTTCCCATTCCATGACCACCGCGCTCAAAATTGGAAGTACGACTTTGACTGAGTGGTAGTTCAAGAAATTCTACTACCGACCTTTCAGTCCGACGAAGAAAAGCAACTCTTTGGCTTAACGGCTTCAGGAGCCTACTCCAGCACTTAGTGAACCAGACGAGCACGAGTTCTTCCTCAATCTGCCAGTGGGCCCCCTTCATCGGGGATCAGCGGGGCTCTAGCAGCCTGTGCTACCAGTTGCTAAGCGGTCGCCCGCTAGCGGCCTTCTGGTATGCCTCGAAGATCTAACATTGCCTGAGGGGAGAGCCTCTCAGGGTGTTAGGCCTCCTACCGCTTCCCTCAGTGGTGCTGACTAGCCTCCGCATCGTTACGCCTTAGAAGTGAGTGCAATGAAGCTAAGAGGTGTCGAAGGCAGCTGTAATACTGAGGAGGATACAGTCCACATTCGGATATAGAGTAAGTGAGGATGCTCCCCGCCAAATCCTCCAGCGCTGGGAAGCCAGTCGCTGACACATAATGTGCCAGGTCAATCGGGAGCTCATCCTCGAATACCCTCTCCCTCAGACGTGCGCGCTGAAATGTTCTGGAATATACAGTGAGTACATGTTGCGCTGTTTCAGGGGCGATTCCACAGCTACATGTCTCTAAGTCACAGAGACCGAGCTGGTGGAGCTTCGCCCTGAAATCCCCGTGGCCCAACAAGAGTTGAGACACTGAGTATCCAGGGCTAACCCACCTCATTTTCAATCTGCCCTCCACTGACAGGAATAGGGCAAACGTCCATCGGCCAGTTTCAGCCTCTGTCCACCTCTCTTGCCATGCACTTATTAGGCTGGCCTTTATCGCCCTTTGTCTGGACGAATTCGTGTCCCCTTCATTCAGAGGTAACGATATTTCCGGGCAGGAAACGCCGAGCTTTTTCCTCACCTTCCATTTTACACCTCCAAGTACCGAACCTCACGTACGGCGGTCAAAGCCACGCCACCGAGCCTTATTACCGGCAGCAGCGTGGTAGTGAGGAATCTGTGTATATTTCTAAGAAGTGGAACTGGTGGGTCGTTGTGCTGTGCTTAGCCCCCTTCCCTCCTCTACGGTTGCTGTTTTCCCCTATAACCCACATTCCCATCCTGTACAGAACACAGATGTTGAGTGAACTGGACTCGACAATATTTTGCTGTAATAGTTTTCGTTTCATTGCATTCATCTAGTTCAATGTTTGGAAGAGATTATTGTTTCGTCTGTTATTTTTGTAATTCAATTTTCTCTGCATACTCAGTCAAGTTGGAAGTAGCCACCAATGGCAGTCACGGCACACACTTGATTTCAAAAAGAGTTGTCTCGAACATTAATGTGAATGAAATGAGAGTCTAAGGAACTTTTCATCAAATTACCAATCGTATTTGTAAAGCAACTAGATGGTCATGTTAGGTTTATTGATAACAAGTTACTGTGTTATAATTTCAGCGGAGGCTCTAGAGAAATTGAGAAGTTTGAGGATATAGCTAAATTTCGAAAAGCAACTGGGTGCAGTAGCATAATGTTGGCCAGAGCCGCTGAATGGAACGCGTCGATCTTTAGAAAGAGTGGAAAACGTCCTTTGGATGAAATGATAAAATCATATATTAAATTGTCAATAGACTACGATAATTCTCCGTCCAACACGAAATATTGCATACAGAATATGCTGCGAGAATTGCAAGAGAGCGAGTTGGGAAAAAAGTTCTTGGAAGCTCAAACTCTTGCGCAAATGAGGTAATTAAAGTTATTCTATTATTTGAATTGTGACTTATGTTCGTTCTAGTAAATACATTAGACTTGGGCGCTGAGAAAGAGGAGTTTTGCATATTTTATTTAATAGCATTTTCTTTCAACTTACCTGCTACTAGCCAGTACCTAACTTTTGTTCTCGATTAACGAATTTTGTCAAATAATATCTTCGTTTTCAGCGATCTCTGGGGGATGGCGGATTATTGTAAAAAAGTTAACGCTAAATTAAACGCCAGCGGCTTAATTGGGCGTCGTGACGTTTGTCCCACCGGCTACAAAAAACGTTGCCTCGATGATTTGATCGAAATGGAGTGCGCTTTCATCAGAAACTTGTACCCTTCTGACCCCGATTTACCTAAAACCCGATTGCTCAATTGGGCGAAGGCTAAAGGATACGAAAAACCTTTGTACACTACGGAACATGTCGATAAATTGTTCAAAGCCGTCGTCGTCGTCAATAACCGCAAATACTCTTCGACGTTTTGGTGAGACTCCAATTTTGGGTTTACTTAAGTTGAGCATTTTACGTTTCTCTAGTACGAGTAATTTTGCTGGGGGTAGCTAATTCATTTATTCGTTAGACGTGAAAATAAGGTTATTTACACAATTTCCCACGATGCTGGTACAAAAAGTGGTTTCTGCGTGTTACTCCCAAATGGATGCAACAATTTTGATCAAACTTACCGCATATCGTCTTGATTAATACACCCATATCCACATTTCATTCCCCTACTTTATTTATATTCATTCAACAAGCAAGAACTGCAAAGGGAAATGAGATGATTTTTTGCTCCATAAATGCATTGAACAAAGATACTGTCTACGTATATAGTAGCGCATCATCGAATATGAAAGGGTTAAGAAAGTTGTGTGATATTTAGCACCAGGCATTTTAATTTGAACACAGACGCTCCTGGAGTTGGGAATACTGGTAGCTCGACTGCCAACGTCTTGTTGCTCAACAATGCAGATCAGCTGTTTAAATTGTGCTTATATTTTCATTGTAGCGATGATTTTGTGAAATAAGCCGACCACGTATTTTTTATGGCACAATGACAGCACAAATTCCACGTTAGAACTTTAAAACCCCTTGAAAAGAAAATTGCATAATTTCAGGCACTTGGTATGCCAAACATAGCCATATAATCTGTTGAAAGGTCACAAGTAGTAGGAAGTGAATTATAGTAATCGTTTTGGAGGATAATAACATTAAGAGTAATTAACATATTTTGTGGTTGATAATACAGATGAATACGTCTTCGGTTAATAATTTTATTTCGTATCAGGGATATTTAAATAACCGAAAAAATTAAAATGTCACTGTTTACAATCCACTCTCTAACTTTGCGTCAAGGGTCATGCGATTTCGCCGACCATAATTAGGCAAAGATAAGCCGCAGCTCTGACCTACTCACCGGCAGATCTTTCTACTTTCCTTGGTTCTACGAAGTAGAAAGAAAAGTTATGTAATCGGCTGAAAAAAAATTTAGAGTTTTCTTCAGATCTTTACGTTTTAAACCCTCCTGAGTCCGAAAAACACTATTTGGGAAAATGGTCTGTGTGTCTGTATACGATTTTTAGAGAAAACCACCGTACCAAATCAGTTGAAACTTGATGTCTAGCCTACAGGTTACCATGGGACGCAAAAATAAGGGTATGGGCAAAATCCACCGAAAGTTAACTATAGTTATCATAGTGATCAAAACTCCAAATTTGTTTTCTCAAAAACTGTTATAACGATTTTGATTAAATTTTTTATATAGATAGCTCTTAATAAGATAATTATACCATAAAATTCCCATTTGTGAAAAATGACGAGAGCAGCACAATAAATTATCAAAATTTTCGACGAAAAGCGTTTTTGCCGTGGTTTTTTCCTTTTAAACTCCGCTGGAATGTTAGTAGAATGTTAAAGAAAATTGGTACTGTAGTCTAATCCAATACCTATAGGGTAAGTATTTAAAAACGCTCATGAGATACATGGGGCTCACTCCAGAAATTCCTGAATTTCAACTACCGCCGTTTCGCTTTCTACCAGTTCTAAACTTTTTACCCAATAACTCTGCAAAAGTAATTACTATCCTTCTCAAAAAAATTTGTGTGTACAGCCTCATTAATTATCTGTGTACCAATTGCTCAATAATGGTCCTGCAATGAGTATGAGCAGCACAATAAAATCTGGAACTGTAAGCGCTACCGCTTCCTGCTGCCGTAAAGCGTTGTTTGTCCAAGTTCAAATTAACTGAGTGATAAATGAATTGATTAAATAGAATTAACCATGTACAAAGTGAATTGACGTAGAGCTAAGGAAAGTTGTGTGTTGCAACGCACCAGATATTTTTTTCCTCTCGTCTTCTCCTTGATCTCTCTCGTCCACCTGTGCTATCGGCAGTCCGTTTCCCCGATCTCTCCGAGTGTGATCTGTGTCGAATAAGCAAAAAATGCGCGACGATTTTACTCGACTTAGTGCGGTTGGACTAATTTCCCCGACTAATTAGCCACCCCCCCTGCCGTGCAACCTTCCGCGACGGGAGTACTACCTCTTCAATCAAGAGACTTTTAATTTACCAGCTCATCAATAAGTTTAAGTGGCCGTTCAGCAGTTTTATTATACTTAATAGTTTACGTTTCAGTTCAGTTCAACTTTCACCTTCTATCTTTTCAACCCCTCGATCCGACACTGTTTAGTCGAAACAGTTTGACGAGGCAGAAACAGTCACATTTTAGATAAGATATATCGATGACCAGATATTGATTTCCATCCCTAGACTAGTCAAGATGGTTTGATAGAACCAGCTCTTATAAGGTCCAATGCTCACCTAAAGCTGCCCCCTATCCAGTAATAGGGATCATAAATCTAAGTGTTATTTGTTGAGGGTATCATTACTGATCAGAAAATAATATTAGATTTGAATGTACAGGTAAACAAAATAGGAGTACTATTTGTCACCAGTGTTTTGAGTGTTTTTTATTCTTTCCTCTCCATAGGGAAAAGAACAAACGGTGGGCCGAACAAGGAGCTGCGATTGTGTGTCTCTGCGATAATGGTCTTTTCGATAAAAGTGTTCTGAAAGAAGATGGCGTTTTAAGGTGAAATAAATGTATATAACGGCGACCGTCAATTTTGTTTTATTCACACCGAAATGTCAACTTTCCTGACCACTTCTTCACAGCCAATCTATACGTTAACTTAGTAGATAATATGTACACATCAATTTACAAACGCACTCATTTACTGCAGAGATCAGTCCTTTGGCTTCAAAAATCCTTCGACGGGCTTCTTCGTCTTGTTTTTGTTGAATTTATTGGCGACAGTTTTGTGGAGAGAGTTGGAAAATTCTGCCATTTCGTTGTCACTCACTTCTTTATCCATTTCGCGAGACGCTGATTGATTGCTCGGACTACTCGTTTCATCGTCCATGAACTTTTCGATTTCAGGATTGAAGCCCCCGTACGAGCCTCTGCCAACCCTTAGATTCAGAATTGGGGCGTAACTTGGCATAATTATATACTTATCTCTGAAACGAATTTTAAAAATGTTCGTCAGTACAATAAAGTAGTTCGCTTCACAAGCGTTACATAATTTAGTAGCGGACGTAGCGATGATCAGGATAGTAAGATACTGGCTGAGTTTATCATACTAGGCATAGTGTTACAGGTCTAAGAGCAGAAGAAATGTCCCATTAGTCATTATTCATAATCAATGAATAAGATGGTAATCCAGCATTAAGTTTAGCTTTCCTCCAAGAATAGTAAGCCAAGGCCTTGAAATTCTGGGCTCACTTAAGGCCTTGTTCAAGAATTATTTCGACGAAAGTTATCAAGATGTTGATCTCTGGTGGCGTTACGGAGTTTCGCTCTAATTGGTATAACCGTGAATTGTGAAATACCAAATCTGTACGAACCCCCATGGATTTCTGGTTGATGAATATTTCGGCTAATTCCCAAAATAATGGCCACGAGTACATTTTCCTGGTTCGCGATTTGGAACATTGAAGAGCGTCACTGATACTGGTGCTAGTTACAACTTTCATCACTGGCAACTGTCTAGCACTAGTATTCTTCAAAATACGAATTCAATCGCTCGACTAATCGTCCTTCAGTCGTCGAGTCGCCGCCACCTTATGCTTAACCATTTCTTTCCATATTCGTTTGTTACGTATCCATTTTGTTTCGCGCCCGTCCGACCGGCTTCTGCTTTAGTGGGGACTGCCCTCTTCGCGTTTATTTGTTTGCTATAATTCGACCAGCCATGGATAGGCAAATTAATACGATTTTGTTTAATCGGTTCAGAGAAAAGGCTCGCGAAGTGTTGAGGATTGAGTATCGGTTTCATCTCTCACGAGTATGTGGTGCATGGAGGAATGAATGTTATTTGAAGTCATCAAAGCAGTCTATCTCCTCCCGAAATTCGGATATGTAACTTGAGAGGTGAGTGATATTTTAAGTTACTTTTGTGATCGGCTATGTGTGTTATGTTGCACTGATATCTATCATTTTTGTGGTAGTCAATAGCAATGGTAGCAAGAGGCTCGCACTGTTTGTCTACGTTGACTCAATACCGCGCGTTGTTTACATTCACGTTTACGACCAAACTTCGCTCAACTCTTACTGCTACTGTTAGGCTCACCAGTATCAGTGATGCTAGTAAAACGTTCCGAATCGCGAACCTTAGTTTGACGCAAATGTACCCGAGGCTATTGTATTGGGAATTTACCCCTAACTGAAGAAATATTCGAAGCCGACAACTGCTGAATCCAGCACCTCGTGGGTAACTGCGGCAACGGACAAACAGCCTGCTCTACCGATTACTTTTCAGAACAATATCAACCACACAGTTGAATAGTCTTTTATAAGCCCACGAGAGGGAGAGTATATACAAAAAGTGAACGATAGGTGTCTTTTTTGGGGTCTGTGCAGATCTACGTGAAACACCACTAAATCTTTTATATTTACGAACGTATAACTCAAACGCCTCACAAACAAACGCTGGCTCAACTACAAATAATCGAAAATGCCCGACTTACGGCTTACAACGTAGAAACATACGTATATTGCACTTACACAGCGTTGATCATTCCTTTGGTTATTTCTTTGCCATACATCGATCGCCCCTCTTCAGCCTCTTGCTCTAACGTTATCCTGTTCTTGGTTCTTTGCATAAACTGAAACGGGAATTGAAAACGAAGATTATCATTAAGAACGAATTCATCTTGTCAACTGGTACTGAAATTCCGCACAATCGTTTACTAGAGCAATAAACTGACAAGTTACCTTCATTTCGAGTACGCTTTTTGAAAGCCGCACTTTGTGTCTCCGCTCTTTCGGCATCTTATTGCGGAGTATGCTTTTCAATTACTACTTCAGGTAAGCTACACTTGTACAAGAACACAGTTAGGTACTACAAAATAGCAAATACAAGCTCGTGGACGGCCTTTCGTGTTGATAGACGCGTTACCACTTACTATATTACCTCCCCTCTAGTTTAACTGAAGTTGTTGTTGTTTCCTATTTTAGTTGTCCAGGAGGACACCTGTGTCCGACGAACACTAGGAAAATAATGTGTGTGCCTGTAAACTAGTGAAGGCTGACTCAAGCGAAAGTATACTCGCTTTTTTGTATAATTACGCTGTTCTGCATTTCTTAGTCCTATTTGGCTACAAATAAAGCGGAAACAAAAGAAGGAGGTCTGACGCTTCAAAATGGAAAGATAAGGAAAAAAATCGTCATGTTATCTAAAACAACGTCTTACTGACTCCTCAAAACAATCGAACAAGTTGAGAAAGACACAAAACCGGACTATTTGAATGATTACTCGATAATTAAGAAATGAATAAGTATAAAAGGTAAGCGGTAGGGAATGGAACTTTCGAGCTGGAGATTATTGCAATGTCCAACGACGTGATTAGGTTAGACGTTCAAGTGTTGTTTATGGCAACACTGTAAGTTTGAGTTGAGAGCGAGTTGATTTTGCGTTACCGCAGCGCGTGCACGTGGTTATTCCGGTGTTTGAAATTGTGATTCGAGTGTGATTATTGAATTTTCCGCTATGGGTAACAATTTATTGCACTCCTTCTTTATCGCTGTTCATTTGATTCAGATATGAAGAGTATAAAAAAAGAAAGTACACGTCAACTTGTCGTGCCGGGATTCCTATATTTGTATTGCTTGTTACAGCGGACGTCGAAGCCATGTCCAATTCGAAAAAGAAGTCCAAGAAACCGAAAAACCTGGGAGAATTTCAAGAGCAAGGGGAATTTCACATAAAGCCTTCAAATGATATTCCAGAACTACATAGCTCTGAGTGGCCGCTGTTGATGAAGGTGAGATTTATACCGCGTGCTTACCAGTCTTGTTAAAATCCCTCCTTTGAACTTGACATCTAATTTTGGTTATCATATAGACATTCGTTAATTATGTTCTCGTACCTGCGGCACAGTGATACACGTAATTTGTTGGTTTATGCCGCCAACCCATTTGTCATTGTCTTGACACTCTTGCGCCTAACAAGCTACTAGCAGTGGGGACATCAATGGAGTCTTAGCTCTTAATGCTAGGGTTGTCAGTTTGTTTACAAGCTTTGATTGGAAGAAATTCAGCAGTGAAACAAAGCGACAAACAACCGAACGAGAATCCAATTATTATAATAATTATCTATGAGCATATCGATGGGGAGCTAAGCATGCCTGAACTGAAAGTGAGAAGTCTCGTCTACTGGTATAACAATCGGCGGCAAACACAATTCACGGGAGAAACAGTTTGTAGCTGCTCAGGTAAACCATTTCTGAGGTTCACGAATGCCTAAATAGAGATAATTTCTGAGATATAAATGAGTAGATGCAAACCTTCAGGAATAAAATTCATTTTGTGGGGGCAATTACTTCAAGGGGCGTCGATGGTAATGTAAAACTTTTTACGACACACTGTGTAAAAAATGATCAATAGAACCGAAGTTCGTGCAAAATGTAGGCATTTTGTTTCGTCGTTTTGATTTATATTTAGTGTAAAAAAGAGAAAGTAACACATCTAGACAAAACAAATAGAAAGACATACAAATGTGTAACGGAATAGTTTTTTCCAATAAGAAATAATGCTCTGCAATTATATAAATAAAGTAAAGGCAGAGGAAAAACTGGAAAAAAGAAGTGGCAGTTTAACCACTGACACTTGCCAGCAAAGTGTACCATTACACCTGATGGAAACCCAGAGATAAGATACGAAATTGAAGGTAGAACCAATTCATTTAGATCCCTCCTTCACATGGAAAGTCTCCCCATACCTACACACCCTGTACCAACTTTCGTTGTGTGGCAAAGGAAATGTGATGGGAAAAATCACAACAAATCTCCTGTACCCATTACATCAAAGGTTAGGATGTGGTTTTTACTGATCAAGTTCTACAAAGAGCCACCAATGATGCAATACTGTTCACCCCACTACTCATCTACTTTTTTCTTTAGCAAATAGGGTCCAAAGTTAAAACGCTTAGGGGAAGGGATTAGGGCTGACAGGGCTTCATCCAGAAATTAGTAGTAGCTACAGTAGAACAGGATGCAGTTTCTCCTTTCCACTAGTCTGGAAGCATAAGAAGTGCTTAGTGAGAATTCTTCCCGAGACGAGACATGAAGCAGCGCATTGAAGTCTCTGTGTCCTATAGCTTGGCTCTTGGGCATTTTCTCTTACAACAGTTTTGAATGTTCGAAAAATCTCGTGTTTTGTCTCCTTGAAGAGGCAAACCTAATGAAGATTGTGGTTGTAGGGGACTAATCATATCTAGGCACTTTGACCTGCTTGTCTAGAAGAAGCCTGTCGAAATAGGTTCAAGAGGATGAGTTGTCTTTTGCTTCCTAGCATGCTCAAAACTACAGGAAATGATGATTTTATCCTCAATATTACTGATGAGCACATCCAGGTCATCTGCATTGGTGTACAGCTCACAGTCTTCATAAGGCCTCCAAAAAGCTCTTTAATCAGTACATTCCCAAGGTCTGGTCAACAACCTAGAGCTGAGGGCTCGTTTCGAACTTCAAACCCATTGAGCAAAGGGTACCTGTGCTGGGCACGTGTGAATCACCATGTTAGAGTGTTGACTTGTTCATAGCTCATGGTTGCTAGCTGCACCTCAAAGATGCGAGTGTGGATGTGTGATCTTTCTGGTATAGGCAGCCCATCAAACTTTATTATCAAAGTGTCAAAGTTAAAATGTAGTTGATAGTTACATGTACATGTCTTATCAACCTATGGTATTTAGCGTCAGATGCACGCCTGGTGTTTCAATCCTTCATTCTCCGTGTTTTAACACGAGCAAATTATTTACGATAAATGCATTTTGATTGACGGATACTCGGGTTTTTTATTTCAGAACTACACAAAGTTGCAAACTAAGACGTCTCATTTCACACCTCTGCCCTCTGGAGCGTCTCCTCTTCAGAGAAATATAACTGATTATATGAAATCGGGCTACATCAATCTTGACAAGCCTAGCAACCCGAGTTCTCATGAAGTCGTCGCCTGGATCAAGAAGATTTTAAGGGTTGAGAAAACTGGCCATTCTGGGACGCTTGACCCTAAAACGTCAGGATGTCTTATTGTTTGCATCGACAGAGCCACGCGATTAGCGAAAAGCCAGCAGGCGGCTGGCAAAGAATATATTGGAGTCTTCAAGCTGCACACCCCTGTGGACGGAGAAGATAAAGTGAGCTGTTTTAACTGCCTGTGGTACAATAACTCATGTAGATCATTTTCTATATAAATGATGACTAAATATCACTAATTCACGTTTTAAGAGACTTATAAACAAACCAGATCGCTGACGGAGCGACTTATAAGTTCGGTGTAAACTAACGGGCCACTGCTCGACGAGCACATAATCTGCATTTGTAATCGCTGAGGCAAAATATAACGTGTGTACATTTCTTGCTGTTCCAGATTCTTAAAGCTCTGCAGCTTCTGAGAAATGCGCAGTTTCAAAAACCTCCTGTTATTGCTGCAGTGAAACGAGTTCTAAGGGTACGACATATCTACGAAAATAAACTTTTAGAATTCGACCCAGAGCGAAATATAGGTATGAAACTATAACTTGAATATATTTATTGTTTTTGAAAAGCGAAGCTGCAGTTTTGAGCTGAGTTGAATGTTTTTGTTAAGGTATTGTGTGGTTGAAGTGCGAGGCTGGTACTTACGTCAGAACGTTTTGCGTCCATTTGGGGCTTCTGTTGGGCACTGGAGGCCACATGGTGGAATTAAGGAGAAACCGTTCCGGTATAACTGGGGAAGGGGAAAGCTTGATGACGATGCACGATATTCAAGACGCAATGTGGCTGTACGACAACTACAAAGATGAAAGTTATCTCAGGAGAGTTATTCGACCGTTGGAAGGTCTTTTAGTGAACTACAAAAGGATTGTAATGAAAGATAGTGCAGTAAGTTATTGTTATAAATTTGGAGTCACTGTTAGTATATTAGTCTGTGCTTTTGACTGTAATTTACTCCTTAGAATTCATCTCATCCTTTTGACAGGTGAATGCAGTTTGTTATGGTGCTAAAATCATGTTACCGGGTATACTGAAATTTGAGGATGGCATTGAGCTGAACGAAGAGATTGTTATTATTACTACCAAAGGAGAAGCTGTTTGTGTCGGTAAGTTATTAAATTCACGATTATCAATGAATTCAGTATTTTCCAATTAATGTATCCCATTTCAAATGTATGGTTAATGGAATGCATCACGGCACCACGTAGAATCGATGATTTGCCAAATACCTCGCTGCTGTAATTTCGTTCAAAGCATTAATAAAAACGCGAGGAATGTACGAAACACACGTGAAACTCATGATACTCCCTGGGCTTTGCAGAGGTCTCATTTCATTCATTATGAATCAGTATTTAGCGAATGTGTATAATTGGAATGTGAAAGGAATCATAATTTCATTTTAGACGGAAGTATTTACAAATAGCGTAGAGAAATCTGAAAGTAAACGAAAGGTAGGAAAAAATATCTGGTGCGTAGCAACACACAACTTTCCGCCACCCCTGTAAGTTCGAAGACTGGCTACATACGCGGGTGCTATATCTTCATTCAACGCATTTCTGCAGAAACATTTATAAAGAACAAAATGTAGGGACTAGTTTGCTGAGAGGACTCCGTAAGTTTGATCGAAATCGTTAGAGCCGTTTTCGAGAAAAATGCGAAAAACCCTAGTTTTTGGTACATTTTCGTCCCCCCCCCTTCCCATCGGCCCAAATTTTTTTTGGGCCGATTACTATACTTTCCTTCCCTTCGGGTAGCGGAAATTAAAAAAATGTAGGAACTTGACGCCACGTCACTCTCCTCTAAAGGTCACTGCACTGAGTGTCTGAAGGGGGGTAATGTAAGCAGGGGAATACTGATGGACGTGCTGCCAGAGTGGATGGGCATGACGCTGGTTTCATAGTTGACCTTGTTTAGGAGGAATGCAGGTTTAAGTCGAATTGCGGTTTTCTCCCAACTGCTACTGTGAAAAGTTCATCCGTTCAACCCACCCAGAGTGTGGTCTATCATATCACCTGTACTCGCTTGTGAGAAGTTATCTGACAGACACAACTGCTACTTTTTCTGTCCAGAGAAAGTCCTTGGACCAGCGCTCTGGAATGCCTTCTTCAAAGCTCTTCTCAGGAGGCTCATGGAGACTGACTATGAGCCGTACGCCTATGTGGATGACTTGACTGTGCTGATCTTAGCCGAGTCAGTCCGCCAAATCGAAGAAAAAACCCACCACGTGCTCAGCACCATCACCCAATGGTGCGAGCATGTCAAGATGCAGGTGGCTGAGGAAAAAAGCTAGCTAATCCTCTTGAAAGGAAAAGTGAACAATCAACCCTTAGAACTGTACTATGTGGCACGGGAAATTTAGTGGGGATGAACCCACGTAAATAAAACGAAATTTTAACCAATTTCCTTTAATTGGTGAAAAAAAAATGGAGAAAAAAATACTGGAAATTATACTATGGACTATACTGGATATTATAATTATTAATTATATGTGGAAATTATACTTTGTCTCAGGGAAGCCACATAAACAATCTTTAAAAAATTAATTCTTACCTTGCTAGGTACAGCTTATGAATACCTACTTCCAACTGCCGAGGAACTTTACAATTAAGTATTCTAAGTATCAGAATTTCTGCCCTGCGAGGAAACTGAAGTCGGGAAAGGGAGGCACTTGTCCTTTTCAGAGAGGAGAACGACATACGGAAGACGATTTTCAAAATAACTTCAGCCGGTTACCTGAAGCTGAGAAAAAAGGGAAAATAAATCATTTGCTGCTTGAGCGCCGGAAAAGTTGAAGTCAAAAGGAAAGAATTAGGCTGCCTACCGGTACGGTATCATCAATTCGTTTGATGTAGGTAGGCATTTTGGCGAAGCGGGACTCCTGGAACCAGGGGAATTATGGAATTCGAGGTCTTCGAATTTTACGAAGTGATGCGAAGAAAACTGAATAATAATTTGCCTTCTTTGCGGCGAAAACTTCAGATTTAACGAGACGGAAGACGACGACAACGTGCTCATTAAAATGGCGATAGACGACTGGGAAGAGACGACGAATTGTTCATAGTTGAGAGGAGCTGATGGAGGTGGCAGCACCTTACGGGTCACTTGCTGAACAGTCATTTGATTGGTCGACAGCGAAAACCGCGTTTAATTCAAATAATTCATGGCACAGTACGCTTTGGCAGCCACAGGCTCCTTCTTTAAAAGCACATCAAGTATTTAGGAGTGAATATAGGTGAGAGATGGGGCTTCAACCAACACCTCCAGTCCCTTAAAGGCACTACCATTGCAAGGTTTGCCTCACTGCGTGCAATTACTAAGGCCACTTGGGGTGTGTGTTACCATGACACTATTCTCATGTATAAGGCCATCTATCTAGGCGTGATTGGCTATTGCCCCGTTGTCTGGGGTAGCAAACTAACTTCCCAATCCCAGAGGGCTGCGCTCCTGTCAATCACCAAGGCCTACAAGACTGTATCAACAGAAGCACTCCTGGTGATCACTGATCAGTTGACAAGTGGAGAGTGAAACTAGAGCTTGCCCCGCTTTGGCAACTCCGTGTGGATCTCACCACAGAACAGAAACTTGCCGCCATCAACGAATGGGCGTTAGAGAAATGGCATGGGGATCCTCGTCAAAGGAACGTGAAATGTATGAGTTCTTCCCCAACATCTGTGAACGTCTTGCAAGATAATGGGTTGAGCCAGTTCCTCACGGGACATGGTGACTTAAATGCGCGGCTCCACTTCTTTTCTCTCAAAGACTCTCTGTCATGCACGTCCAGTGCGGAGGAAGCAAGAAACCATGTGCTGCTCCACTGTAGTTTCTACAACAGTGAGCGATGGGCAAACGAACTTAGCAGCATTGACTGCTACAAAGCAAGCCTATAACCATTTTGCTGAGTTCATGAAGAAGGTGATGGCTAAGAAACGTGGTCATAGTTGATCTGTCCTTGTGAAGGTGGTCACCTCTGCGCGGTAACACATGGGCAACAGCTCTCTACCGGGAGACTGGCCAACGACCAAATACCTGTCGTACCTCCACAGGTCTGAGTTTGGTGGATGCTGCAGAGGCCGGCCTCTTGCATATTAGCGAAACCGCATCTTCCATGACTGATATAACCCTCGTCGAGGGTTTAGGAATGGTGAACGGTCATCAAATAAGGAAACAGACCTGTGGTCTATCATATAAATGATCTTATGATATTCGTGTTGGAAAGTCTTCTGCAATGCATCATGTCGTACAAAAAAGTGTGATGCAGCTGGCAGGCGGGGGTCTTCAAGTGTCGTCCTGTTATTCTTCTGCTTCAATGGAACTTGCCTGAGTTAACTGGCATAGTGAAGGCGTCTGTAGGAATGCGTGGTATCTCAAACGTGTCTGATTTAAGGTATATTGTCTCTCCATTGATAAGCTCAACTGGCGTCACTTCACAATCTGGAATCAAGTACTCACGTATAGATCCGTACACCAAAATGGTTGCTGCTTAGGCTTTTGTGAAGATGTAATGATGCTTCTGTAAATTTGGATTTGGCAGTCAAATTGTCTTCTTCTCTCAGTCGTGATGTGGGGAGGGGGTTCCAAACCTCGAAATCCAGAATGCTACCAATGCTAACTCGACAGTATCTGCTGCAAATATAGAGGTATCAGAGACCATGAGACTGTGGCAATGACTGCGAAGTCCAGGTTCACGTGAGCAAAACAGGCTTCAGTTGTTCTCTAGCCAAGTGTTAGTGGAGTGGCTGCCGACAAGTACATCAAAATATATAGAATTTGTTGTACGTCCAACAATTCAATTCCCTTGAAACACTATCTTCCTGCGGTCAGAAGAAACCTTTGGTAGGAATCAATTACTTTTAGTCATGTTGGGTTCACATACCCCTTTTCAATTCCTTTAGTTAAAAATAATTTTCGTCGAAAGTTTTGCTTGGCTGCTGGTATTTAGGTGCAATATATGTGAACAATGACAATTCAAGAAGTAGAAACGATTTTATTGTAATTATAGTAATGAATTCATTGTTTTCAATTGTTGCAGCTACTGCTTTGATGACTACATCTACAATAGCTACTTGCGATCATGGTTTTGTAGCAAAAATAAAGCGAGTCATCATGGACAGAGACACCTATCCAAGGAGATGGGGCTTGGGAAAACAAGTGAGTATTTATACTTTCATTCACGTTTATAGAAAGGAGGCGGAATCAAAAAGCCAATTCGACGTTAATTCTTGATCGATGAGGTAATTTTGTGGCACTGAGTTCTTCTTCATTCATCACAAGAGTGTTCTATTGTTCTGCGTTGATCAGTGACTATGCTATGTTACTTTTAAAAACACTGTGCCTCATCATTTCCTCTAGAAAATAGTTTGGTTTCTGCGAGCATTTCAGAGAGCTCAGTGCAAAATACCCCGTTTTGTGGAGTAGCCAAAACTGACTAGATCGAACTGTTGAAACTTACGCCCAGCCTTTTACTCCTCCATATCGGACAAATTATGATTATTTCTAAGTTACATGTTTAATCACGAATCTAGTTTACACTTCCACAAGGGGCATGAGGTGAAGATTGCTCTTTGAAGACTGGTCCCTAGCCTGCCTAATGCTAAGCTTCCGTTCATCCATGCCATAGTATCCGCTGTTATTGTTTGCCACAGACTGATGGCTAAGGCAGTTGCAGAATAACCTAAACCACCTAAGTAAACTTAAGAATGATGTCAATATCAGGCCGCATCTCACTATCTGCAGATCTGTTATGAACAACGTGGATATGGGGTCGCATTTTGATGAAAACTGTTTTACTGCATTACATAAGTGCACTCTAGTTTGCTCTGCTCTTAGGTAGTCTGAAGCAACTTTCACGCAATGCGCGCTGACAAACCTCCCAAGAAGCTCGAAATATAATAGAATATGGTACGCTTTGGATTTCAGAAAAACGAAGAGAGGAGGCATACACAAATGAAAGCTAATAAGCAGTACAGTCTGCAATTAAAGAGCTCGCAGTGACTGGTTGTGAATTTAATTCGTGATTGACATAGCTCCGACAATACAGCATCAGACAGGAGCAAGCTGCTCATATATAACAATTTATTTGAATACTCCTGATTGTATTGCTAGTGTTATGGAAGCGTTTGAGCGTCTCTCAATAATAAATTCTTCCTTCAATAAGTACGATATATATTCCACGTAGATCCGTTCACAATAGGTGTGTACATGATGATAGATATGGTCGGAAAGCGTCCAGAAGCGAATAGCCAGTGTCTCCCGACACCTTCATGTGGCCCTCAGTTATAGCGCCTGGTATTCGTGATGAGCATTTAGCGTGAAGAACGAAGAGCGACTTTTTTTCGATAGTTTTCTCGTTTTGTGCACTCCTGGGAAATTCGTGCTGAGCATTCCTTTAGGCTCCTTTCTTCCACGTTCTACTGTTCTGTTCTTCAAACAATTTAGCTGCACAAACAGGACAGGACACTAATTACGTTTCCTGTACGCGTGAAATATGTTGAATCGCCTTAGTCTGAACTTTTCTTTCTTACGACTTATTCCCCCCCCTCCGTCATTCATGACAATGTCAAACCAGTTCACCTTTCAAGCGGTTTCCCTCTATCCGCCCCCTGCTCACTCTATTTAAGGTATTGTAGAAGTAAGCTGATTGTAATTGCTTTGTGTGTGTGTGTGTGTGTAGCTCTTACTACGCACATCCACAAGCTGCAGTCACATTAATGATACATTTTGGAACCTATTTATTTATTTTTGAATCTTATACCTCGTGTTGGAGAGTTACACTCGAAACTGGGTCTGCATGCGCTGGTTCTATTGAGATCCGCTAGAACAATTACTGGTCGATTGACTCTTTGTGTGGACTGTATAATACTTGTAGTGTGTGAATTTCGTAAACAATACATCGTGTTGCAAGTGTTGGACAGAATGCACTACTCACCATACAGCTCCAGACGTAGAGTTTCCCTGGCCAGGGAGAAGAGGAAGCGGTGATGGACTGCCACGTGCTTGGGACAATCAGAGAAGCAAACACAACAAGTTCCGAAATTCACACCAAACAAATTGCGTCTGACAGTTGACAAAATGCCTTTTCTTTACAAATTAATAAACGAAATGATCACTAAAAAGGCAAATGATTGGAAATTATACAAAAGGGAAAATATAAACGAGCGGGTGGACTTGGCAGGAGGCGACTAGCACGAGAGGCAGGAGAACGCGGAATGAAAAACAAAAGGCCGCAGCGAGAGCTCTCTTTGGCGCGGCAAAACACGATCGAGCTAGGTTGGTCTGAGCTCAACGGCGAATACACCTCGTAAGGTCTCTTATTTGTTTGAATCGTATTTAAACGGGCAAACAAAAAAAAAACAGTCCACCTTGAGAGGGATCCCCCTTCGTTCGCATTTAATGTTCCTCGTGGCGTACTGAACACTGTAAATAATATCTGCTCACCCTGCAACTTGTGTGTCCCAGAAGATACGATGCATTTCTTGGGAGAGCCTTCTGTGTTGAGCGAGCTCAGAAAAGCGAATTACAGCACTGAATGTTCTGGCATAAATTTTGTATAGCGGTGTACGTTGCTTAATTGAGACTTTTGCACTCCAAAATTTATCATTAAACTTGACTCTGCCCTCACTCACATGAAATATCTTAAGTTCATTATTTGGTCACTAATTACGTTATTATTTTTTACCCTCTACAATCATAGGCTGCCAAGAAGAAAATGTTGATTTCACAAGGTTTACTCGACAAGTACGGAAAACCTAATGAACTAACTCCTGCTGATTGGTTAGCTGAAGATGCCGGAAATTCCAAAAACAGTGACGAGTCTGCTAGCAAAAAGGTACGTATCTTTTTTACTTATCGTTGAACACAACAGTTACGTAAGTTTTCTTCTAATCTTCTTCAAGGGCTGCTGAGTCCGAAAAATACACAGTTGGTGAACACTCTTGTGTGTCAGTGAATACGATTAAGAAAGAATGACTGTACGGAATCAGCTAAACATTTTTTATCCAGCCTGTGGCTGAACATGATACACCAAAATACGCGCCAAGTCGATCAAAAGCTATAGTTATTGTAGTGGTCAAAACATCAACTGTAATGATGTTCATTTACTCTTTTCGATTGGTCAGTTCCCAGCTACTAAAAATGTTTCATTTGAATTCAATAGAAACAAGAGCATGGTGTAACGCGGAATAGAAACAAAATATGACTAGAGAAAAACAGATGATAGCATTTATTAAAGAAAAAAGAATATTGCGGACTGCAATCTATCGGGCTCTACAATGGGGGTACAATTGAATGGAAGAATAAATGTAACTAGCTTAGAAAGTGGATAGAAAGGCAGTGGAGATTAATTACGAGGAACGCTTAAGAATCACAACTAAAAACGTTGCAAATGATTACATAACGGCTTATTATGTAAAAACATTTTCCTGGTTGAGAACGGGTATATTTCAGAAAGAATTGTAAACCAAAAAACGAATCGCGATTCGCAGTC
This sequence comes from Pachypeltis micranthus, assembly GCA_020466155.1. Taxonomy (NCBI): domain Eukaryota; kingdom Metazoa; phylum Arthropoda; class Insecta; order Hemiptera; family Miridae; genus Pachypeltis; species Pachypeltis micranthus. The sequence continues at coordinate 17,530,659 of CM035777.1, forward strand.
TGAATGCGTCTCTCATTCGTGAATTTCGTCCTTCCTTAGCCTTGGTAAGCAAAAAGGGTGTGATACGCCTAAAAGAAATGGGACTATTGTCACTGTTTAAGGCGACCTGATAACTTTTTTGCTTTGAACAACAATCGATCAAAAGGTTCAAGTTGAGTACTTTTTTTTCTACTGGACCAACCAAATGTGTGTGTAAAACGCGAGGTGGCATTAGAAACATTCAATCTGACCACAATCCATGTATTTATTTGCAAAGTAAATAGCGTTTGTTTTAAAGATTGATAATCTTATTTGCAGATGCGATTAAGCAGCCCACAACTGGAAAATGACGAGCCATCTGAAAAAAAGAAAAAGAAGAAGAAAAATAAGAAGGACGAGGAAGAAGGTGCTGATCAATCCACTGAAGTAAGTAATCCCCTACATCTATTGCAGGTTGTTTTGTCATCCGCGTAGATCTCTATATCAATATGTGGGGTGTAGTAGTGGTTTTTCCTCAATCGCCGGAATTTTGGAAGTTTTCGTTGACATATTTTCTTAGAAAATTAGTCTATAGCAATCCAATAAAATAATACGAATGTGCAGGAAGTCGAGAAATGCAAAGAAAGAAGGCAAAGGATATCAATTACTTCTTGACATCTATAACTGTGAACTGGCCGCGTGTCAAACCATTTTCTGAAATTTGTGTATTGCATTTTATTTCTGTGTGTTTCTCGCAGTCAATCCCTATTCAAATATATATGTTTCTTTGGGGTACTCCTAGATATTTGTGTAGAGGATAGGCAAATGAGAAAATAGGACAATACTAACAAAAAGGAGCACAAAAACGAAACCTTGTCAAACGAAGAGAACGACGATTGAAAGCACGCTGGGAGTAAACTTGAGTGTCGGTGACAATGGACGCCTCAGCAGAGCTGTTCTAAAGATCATTATATCCAGGATATTGTAGGTCTCGATGTCCCAGCAAAGAGCTCCCAGGCATCCCAAACTGAATGGATGTTTGCTCTGTCACAGTGCATCTGTTGAAGATATTTTATTTAAATCTCTGATTAGTTAAAATTACGCCTGTTAGAAGAAACTAATCTTAATACAACCGCTTTTTGTTTTAGGTTAAGGACGAGGAAGACGAAGAAAGAAAGAAAAAGAAGAAGAAGAAAAAATCCGTAAAAGATGAGGAAGCATGAACTTCATTGCTTTAGTTTTTATTATAAAACTAAATTGTATATTTATAGACTGCTGAATTGACGCAGCCTTTTTAAAATGGTTTATATTACAAAACGTGTTGAGTTTTTAAATGGTTCGTGAGATAAATCATGAATATTATAACGGTTGAACTCATGTTAATAATTGTGGTTCTCCTTTCTGCATCTGAATTTTTACTCTTAGGCTGACGTCAGACTTAGGTGGTACGTAACATCGTTACACTGTTTTCCAGCACCTAAATTTGGGCTTCTGTTTCCAACTTGAACGTTTGTAACGTGCTCTTGTTGGCGAAGGCATGTATTATCTTGGTTGTTAATCCTTACAATCACAGCCAGTAGACTATTGAGTTAGGGATCTGCTGAATGAAAGTGTGCTTTGCAAAGGACTTCGCCATCTAAAGTATATGATCATGATTTTAAAAACATTAAATGCTGCTCAAAATGTGCAGAACTGCGGCTAGCATCAGCTATTGCTGAGCTATTGGCTGTTGCTTCTGGTGCACTGTGCAGGGGGTGCATCCTTTAACCCATTCAGTGCGGATGGCATCATATGATGTCATGGTGGTTTTCGTCTCGTACGGGTGGCATCATACGATGCCATGCCCAACAATAAGAGCGCCCCTCGCCAATTTTTCCGACCGTTAGGTTGTCCGACTTTTTTTCCCCGCATCGAATGGGTTAAAGTCAGGAAGCGATACTATAATACAGTGTTTCTGCCTGCTGTCTCGTACGGAGCCTCGAACTGGGGGAATAAACCCTCGCAAAGCGTAAGGAACAGCGCAAATAAGATCCAGTGGGCCATACTGATAAGAGTCACGGGAGCATACAGGACAGCCCCAACGTCAGCTCTCCAAGTAATAGCGGGATGCCTACCTCTTGACCTGTTTCTGGATGCGCAGGTGGCAAAAATAAAGACAACAAGACCGAACAGGGTAACGGTAGCCACAGAGCAGGAATTGGCAGGAAGAATGAGGGCAGTAGAAAGTGTCGAGGCAAAGGGCGAGAAGATCAAGGAATGGCTGATGGAAAACTGGCAAGCCAGCTGGGATACAGAAACTATGGGCAGGCACGCTCACGAGCTATTCCCTGAAGTAAGGAGGAGGACAGAGTGCCAAGATGTATGTCCGAGCCATGAATCGACCCAGCTCTACACAGGTCACTGATGCTTTAACGGAAAACTGCAGCTGTTCAGGAGGAGAACTTTGGCAAGGTGTCTGTGTGGCCACATTGCGAAACTGCGGATCACATATTAAGGGAGTGGAGTCTGTTCATAGAGGAGAGGGTGTTGCTCACTGGAAGCGCCCAGTACGATGGGCCGCTAAATAGATTAGTTGAGCGACAGAATGGCGGTTGCAATATGGAGACATTTGCTGCAAAATGGCGCAGAAGACGAGGCCCAGGTCCGGATATGTCTGTGGGTGGCAGAAGAGAGGATAGATCCCTCGGTGATTAATAGATTATTTATGTATATTTAGGGTAGGAAACTCTGCGATATTGGTTAGAATTAGGTTAGGGGCGATGGAGGGACGGGAGGAATATACAAATGCTCGCCCTCTCCTCCTTCGCCAAGTAGGTATAAGTAGTGAACAGGGGGTGGAATATCCCAGTACTCCCCCCTGAGGTGTGCATGTAATTTATACGGAGTGCATGTAAATTATTATGAGTTAATGTTGGTGTATATGTGTGCTTGTGTGTTTATGTCTGTGTGTGTGTGTATTAGTGTCAGCATAGATCTGGGCAAGAAGATTCGTCAAGACTGAGCAACGATGGGAAAACTCCATGCTATGAGAAGAGGGAGTAGAGTACCTAGTCTGATCAATGGAGCAGTTCAGGCAGTGATGGGGAAACCCCATATAAGAAGAGGGGGCAGAGTACCTAGCCCGATGGACTGAGTGTGTTTACGTCTCCTCCCCTGCCCAGAAAGAAAGTAAAAGACTTACAGAAAATATGGAAGACTCCGTCTCAGCCATTAAAATCCTGGCACCGCCACGAGGTCCAGCCTGGACATACCTAGAGGGGTGACTGAAGCCAGGGGGGGCCCGCTGTTCCATAGCACGCCGGGAGGCGTGCTACTGATAAGGCGAAACGCCCTTTCAGTCTTATGATGATGAGAAAAATGGGGTGACCGGCAACGAAGCTTGATGAGGAAGGAAGAGCACACATGCAGTAAGGCCACTGAGGTGCTGATGGGTTGTTATGAGCCACAAAAGAGGCCCGGGTGCAACCGCCTCCCCACCGGTCAGGAACAGCGGTGCGCTGTGCAGGTGGGTGTAGTATCCAATTTATTACTGCGAGTCGGTATGGATCCAAAGTTACCCAAAACTCATCAATCTTCCATAAAATTCCGCCGGAAGAATCTGGGCGAGGAAACAACCAAGAAGAACAGTCCAGAAAGCCGAATGAAGGATTGAGCAGACCGGAGCTTTTGTGCGAGAAGACAACTAGAAATGGAAGAGTTGTGAAAACACCGACCAAACTCAAAGATTATATTTTATATAAGGGGGGAATTATAATTAGGTAAGGGGGGAAAGATGTAGTATCCTACAATGATTATAATTACTTATCTGGTTTCCTCGCAACGAGCTGATAAAGACGGGGAGAAAATAAAGAGATCATTCTGATGTTTACCTTTAAAGCGAATACTTATTCAGATTTCGCATATTTAAATAAGTATACATAGTATACAACAGCGGGTTTGTGGAGAATCCTTGATCAGTAGTCTGCTTAGCTTTCAAAACGTTTGAAGAGTATTGTATTCCCAAATTTACGATTGAGCCATACCACACGTCCACATCCAAATTCTGAAAGTATTCAGAAAACAATTTCTACAACGAAGCACTTGAAAAAGTAAGGATATGAGCAAAATAACGCTAAACGTTTCATTTTTGTGAAGTACATTTGAAAAGGAAAACTTCTAATTGGGCTCTTCTGCATGCTATCGCGTTCATAATTTACGAAGTTGGTAAACACAATTTAAATCGGTCAAGTCGATCGAAGAAGCATTCGTATTATATTCGTACATCTCCAACGCCCAATGTGATTGATTCGCATTTGTTAATAGTAATGCTACCGGGAGTGTTAACTGTCCACCATCATGTCACATTTGAGATATTTGGATGAGCTGGTTCGTGAGTATTTGTTATTTAGAGGATTCACTATAACATTGAAGTCCTTTGACGGAGAACTTAAAGTTGATAAAGATAGAGGTTTCCGAGTGGACCGGATTGTCGATCAGTTCCTTTTATTTATTAACAATTCGGATCTCGCTTCCCTGAGAGATTTATGGCATCACTTTGACCAAAAAATCTTCTCGAAACTCGACCACGATTTTACCCTGGGCCTCCGAAAGCTCGAAGCTTCTCTGCTCAAATTTTATCTCGTCAACGCTGTGTCTAACGGCCGCCTCGAAAAAGTGAACGAATTTTTCCAAAGATTGACTCCTGAATTGCAAAATCAGCCGGAATGGAAAGACTGGTTTATGTTGCCTTTCGTCCGAAATCCCGAAGAGCATAGCACGTTCGCCGTACATTTCACTAAACAATGGCAAGACACGTTTTTAGTTTCGTTGCACAATTTCCTTTCGACAATTTATCAAGTGATACCGGAGCCAGCGCTGTCGAGTTACGAGGAAGAAGCGACTAAATTGAGGCGACTTCAAGAAGAGAACGAAACTCTCAAACATAAATTGAACACTTTGAGCCATTGCTCGGATGTCATTTTGGACGCCGTTCCACCGATCGACATCATGGACGATTTTTACATAATCGCTCAAGAAACTCCGAATTCCGGCGAAAGTCACTCAAAGTCGTTGAAAAATCTGATCCGAACTATCGGAGGAGGGTTGCCAACGAGCCCGATAATGGGGAGAAAGACCCACAATCAGGGGAATCAATAATAGGAGCACATATCGTCCGTACAACTGTTCTGTATTCCTCGCTTGTTGCTACGCACTGCCCTTCCAGCAGCATCATATCACAACAGCCGATGTTCTCTGTGACGCTTCTATTCCTGAATTATTGATTTTTTTAATGTAGAGTTAATTACAGAAAGTGATTGCATTGACTTGAAACGAGTTACTCCAGAGTGCTAGAACTTTAGTGAGCAGGCTTTTGTTTCTCTCTAGTTGACCTGCTGGTTGAGGGGCACCCCTGTCACACATGTGTTCCGTTTGTATGGTTATTTATTCACATTATTTACCGCATACTAAATAATATTAACGGCTTATGTATTTTTTATCCTTATATATCTGTCGCCCCAATAAATTCTGTTTCATAAACTTGCGAAGAGGCATTGCCCCCTCCTCTCCTGAAAAGTTTCTTCCCATAAAGTTTCTTGCGCAACCTCTTTGAGCAACACCAATGTTCGGGAATGAGTGAAGATAAATGGAGGAGTTCACTAGAACAGTGGGAAAATCGAAAGAAAATATTTGGTGCGACGCATCACGCAACTTTCTTCGGCCTCACGTTAATTCTTGCTACTGATCCAATTTATTTTTCACTCAGTTCATGCGAACTTGTAACTTGACGTTCTGCGTTGAAACTGGTAGCGTCTACAGTTCCGAAATGTATTGCGCTGCTGCTGCTCATGGGGAAGGTCTGCGCCCATCGTTTTGGAATTATATGGGAAACACTGGCTAAGAAACGACATTGGTGTGACTTATGTAATTCCCGAGCTCGCCCCATACTTTATGACCACTAATAAACGTCTATCGTATAATAAGCTTACTTTTTAGAACTCTACTCTCTTCTAAGCCTGACTTCCAGAGAAAAAAGTGCGCTAAAACTGATTTTTGTCGAAATGTTACTAATTTATTGGGCTGCTATCGTTGCTTTTTTTTTTTTAAACGGTGGATGCATGCGATACCCTCACTGCAGCCACAAACGGGCCTATTGTAAGGGCGTCTATGATCCTCAGATCATGGGCCCCCTGCACCACGTCCAGGCCCTACGGCACGTCACCTATGCGCCCCCGCACAAAGCGGAGGATATCCGCAAGTTCTGCATTTGCCACCTCTTTGGGCTGAAGAAAGGGCCTCCCAAACACACAACCTGCGACAACAAGCGATGCCGCGAGTCCATTGCATACGCACGGCACATGCTCTGCCGTCTCTAGCCCTACCTCGCAGAACCTGCATACCTGTACCTCGCACTTGCCAATATTTGCAAGGTGGTACCTTAGCGGACAGTGACCTGTGAACAGGTCACATATGATCCTCATATCCTTCCAACCCAGTGCAAGCACGACCCTGGACCTCTCTCTGGAGAGCCGGATGAAGAGTTTTGACTGTCTAAGGCCAGGCAGCCCCTGCCAACGAGCAGCCCTGCACCGGTCCTCCCATTTGCCAACCTCTCTGCGTAGGTGGCTCCTGGTAGTTCCAACAAAGGGCTCAGGCCCAATAGGTATCTGCGCTTATCTCTTCTTAGCCAACCTATCAGCCCATTCGTTTCCCTCTATACCCTGATGCCCTATACCCAACACAGTGTTACACTGTTGTCCTCTGCCAGGGCCTTCAGTCCAGTCAGACACTACACACCTGTCACGATGTAAGACAGTATGAGGCTAAGGCCTTGAGAGTGGCCTGACTGTTCACCATTATGTAGATTCTCTGCCGCTTCAGTCCCCTCTGCAGCAGCCGCTGCACACAGACTGTCACCGCAGCCACCTCTGCCTGGAACACTGTGGCCAGCGACCCCAATGGGTTCGCTGCCCTGACTCTCGGCCCAAAGATGCCTGACCCTGCTAGACCACCCTGCACCGAGCCATCAGGGCCCCAGCTTCGAAAGTGGGAGCTCCCCCTTCCCACCTGGATCGCTCATGAATGAGTATCCGAAAGGGTAGTATGTCGTTGCTTTCCGACGAACTTAATGCATGAGAACGGTTTTTGAGAATTTTTTTTGGTGTTGTGATCGCTATATACTTCCGTACCGTCGCTGCCTCAATGAACCAATTTCCCTCACCTTCATGTTTCTCACGTACCAGCTAAATGTACAATTTGAGCCATTACGGTTCCACCGTTCTTTTCTCAATTATGTTCCCTCACGAACCATTTTATCAAATGATGCTTTTCGTACTAGTAGAAACATCAAGATCTGAAGAAAATTCAACTTTTTTTCCTCAGTCGATTACACTACTTTCCTTCCTACTTTGTAGAGCTAAGGAAAGTTAAACATCCGCTCGTCAAAGGGTTTTACCAAAATGCAATAATTTAATAAATTATTTATATTGAGCAAAATTAATATATCAAATTATAAATGCGCTAAATAACAATATATGCGAATACTCATTTACAGTCAACATAAACAAAAACAAATTAAGTTCCTAAACACGTAAATTTATTTTTATTTCTCTCAATTACAACATCGCTGCGTAGGTATAAGTAAAAATAATTACACGTTAGTGGTTTCTCCGGGGAAATAATACTTACAAGGAGGTTCATCAAGAATTTTCTTTCTTCTACACGCTTTGTCTCAAAATTCAACTGTTTAAAAACAGTCGGTACAAGAACATCACTCGGGATTTTTACATAATGTTGCTAATGTGTTACGTTGATATTCTTTTTACAATACCATCCTAAAATTTGATATTCTATTTATACGCCAAAGCATATCTTGTTCGTTTCGAGCCTTATCTAATTTTGTTTTTAAAATCTTATATTTGCCGTTGCTTATTAAATGGTGAGTAGCTTTCTGAAATTCCTATTGGTCTGTACAGTACAACATTCGATGCTGTCACGAGAATAATAGAGGCGCAGTCAAATTAATTCCCTCTCGCGCAACGGTAGCTAGTAAAAGAATATTGTTCAAATTTGGGAATATCCAGTGCCAGAAATTCTAATTCTAATTGAATCGCAGTGTCACGGATTTGTTTAACAGCCTGACAAAGGTTTTAAAAAACCATCGGGTGTGGCACGTTACTCAACTCCGCGTGTTGTAATAATTTTCTCCCCCATCATACAGAAAACTTGTATAGCAAATGGCGTACAATAATGCCCCAGAGTTGAGAGTTGATCGCGCATTTTATGAACTAGTTTACATTCAATGGTTGACCTTTTGGTTTCGACTCTGCCCAGTAAATAGTGTGACTCCTTTGAACAGAGAAACAATCGCCGAAACATTTATCATTCAGTCGAGGAGACTCTTCAATTCCGCCGTTTGATTCAGGATGAAAATTTACTTTGAAATCGGCGCCAACTCATAGTGTCATTCTCTACAACAAAAGTCCTCCGATGTTAATGAAAAAAAAAAGAGTCTTTGCATTCCCATTATCATTCGCTCTCCCTCCCCTAATAAAATAATAAGAATGAAATTGATTGCGTAGGAGTTACCAACTTAACGAAGGCAGGAGAAAATGCCAAAAGTTTTAAATAAAACTGCAATTGACCAAATTTGAAAACAATTAACCCAGCGATGAGAAGTACATAATTGGCGGAAACTTTTCAATTTTCATTGTACCTCTGTGTTTTGGGGACCTACTGAGTTGGAACGCTGAGTCGGCTGAAGTCAACTTCGGTTACTTTTCTGAGAAGTTAAAATAACGTTATGGGATGAAGTACATGAGGATTCTCGTGTTCAAATATAAAATATCTTTTTTAAGTTTTGTCAAAATTTTTGAAAAACGGCTTCAGCGATTTCTACGATTCTTATTTATTATTAATCACTACATGTTGGTAAGTGTTTTCTCTAAAAATAGTGTTATTAGCTCAGTGAGCTGCTAAATATTTCTTTCCAACTTTTATGAAAACAGAACGAACCGAGTTTACATCAAGTAATCGCCTCATTTTGTAGCGATGTGCCTGGGGCATCCCTACCAGGGCTTCTCTCTCTCTCTCTTTCAACATTTTCATCCCTAAACTTTTCATCCGTTACGTGGTCCAGTCGCGCCCTCCCCTTTTCACACCAACTTTTTCGGCACCAGTGTGTCTAATGAGTACATACATATTGTATCTCACAAACATTTGTAGCGCTACCCGTTGAAACAAAATCCAAACAAATTCGTTTTTCTGGAAAGATTGAGAACACGGCCTTTTAGTGGCCAAAACATCGTTTTGGGCTTTAGTTCCCGTTAAAGGGGTACGATAAAAATGGTTGTGGCGGAAAACGTTATTTGTTGCTCGCTAGTTGAAACACACAGCGCATTTGTTTCAAAGAGTTATTGTGCGAATTTTTTGCTCCTCTGGTATATCTCCATTCAACAATTTTTATAAATGTTTCCAAAGCTGCTAGTTCGCACCACTTATATTTTTCGTTTTTCCTCAAAGTCAACAGTAAGAAGACAGGCGTTACGATACCGAAACTTAGCCAGTGGAATGTTTTATTATTTTACACTAAGGGAAAACTAAAATTGAGAGAAAGGGAGAAATAAATGAAGAGTACGAGCACGTTAACACTTCAGACACCAACAACTTTTTACAAGACCTCAGGTTTATAGAAGGAAGGGGCAGATTGGTTGGTTCATTAATGGGCTTGATGTAATCAAATCAGGTGACGGCTGCAGGTCCACAACCTTAGTTGTTCTTCAAGTTGTCCTTTAAGGTGCCCACGACTTGAGCTGGGGGTCCAAATTACTTGGAGACCTGGTTCTGGGATATCTTCCCAGGAGCATGCCCGTGCTACCAGGCGCGACCACGAGTTGTGCATAGTGGAATGGCCATGGCATTGTCCCCAGGGGCATGTCTGCGGCCAGCTGTGAATAAGGTCAGCATGCTGACTGAATAAGCAGCCGCGAACAATGGGCAAAACCCAAGAGATCGCAGAAGAGATCCTGAACAAAGGGCTCAAGGGCAAACGGATCTACATTTTCTCAGACAGCCAGGCCGCCTTAAAGGCCATCGCAGCCTATAGTTTTAGGTGTAAGCTGGCATGGGAATGCCTCCATGCGTTCAAGCAGCTCGGCGCCCGTAACAGGCTCTTCCTCATTTGGGTGCCGGCTCACAGGGGGCATGAGGGCAATGAAAAGGCTGACCGCCTCGCGAAAAGGGGTACAGAATCCCTACCCACCGGGTCTGAACTACACGTGGGTCTGACGAAAAGTCACCTGAACCATCTGGTTGCCCGATGGGAGATACAGGAAAATGGCGCCCATTGGCATCGCCAGCCACGACTAAGACAGGCGAAAAGGCTTGTCACGCCTTCCTGTCAAAGGGCGAAGGCGATGCTGACACTCTCTAGACAAGATCTGAGAGTACTGATAAGCTTCCTCACCACGCACTGCCCACTCAGATATCACCTCAACAAGATGGGCATCTCAGAGGCGGTGGAATGCAGACTCTGCAGTGAGGAGGACGAGACAGCAGAGCATATCCTATGTGAATGCCCTGCCTTGGCAGCAAAACGCTTTGAATACTTCGGTCAGGGGACCACCGAACCCCAAAACATAGCGGACTCAGCGGTGAAGGACATATTCGGCTTCCTGAAGGGGGCGGGTATGTACGACGCCTTCTACTAAGAAAGGACCAGCGTCACAATAGGCCCATATGCGGCCGCAGTGACAAAGGGACTTGTCCCACACGCCTTGGGCCACAAAAAAAAAAAATTAAAAAATTACTTGGAGTCCACTACGGGCTAAATGCAGTTCTGCTAAAACGTGGATTTTCATCTTTTTGTTCTTCCAGTCTTCACCAGCTACCGTTGTTAGACCAGGAACTAATTTAACGATAAATACGTTGAGGACCAAAAGAGGAAAAAGCCCTTGAAATTTTACTAAACAGCTATTTATTTTTTCGTTTGCGACGTGACTTTAAACGTTAACGAGAGATGCCAATAAAGTACCAAAATTAATTTTTCTGTTTGTCAACTGCTGGGAGAAAAAAGCACTTCAGACTGGATAGTTCCAGCGGTGTGCGTTTGACTTCAAAATAATAACTGACGATTATTTATCAAAATTGGCTATGAGAGCTTGGTATCTACTTGATTGAAGTTTTGAACAGTTGGAGTTGCATGTGGTTGCTTAGATTTGTTTCCCCGTTCTTTGCTCACTGTGCATTACCAGTCAGGGCCGCCGAAACATCTATTGGCGGACTTGGCCCAATCAATTCAAGCACTCGTATTGTAATCACTCTTAAAACAAATGCCAATTCAGTTGTCTAATGAATCTCTATATATTAGTCAGTATGCTAAGGGGCCATTGATAGTCTTAGACTGTACTACGTTCCACGTTTGAGTTTTATTTAAGGACATTCGTAACATTTTGTGGTGACCACGGCAGCTTGGATGCTGGAAAATCTAGGTCTACCATTTTTAGTGGTCGTAAAGGCTGATTAAAATTTATGTTTCATCTCTTTTTTCGTTCTTTCCTCCATTGTTGCTCTCCTCTATTTCTCAATAACTTCGAAGTGTTCCGTACATTAACTTCTTCTCTCTCTGAGGGCTGATATTGAGTTGTACTGCCTGTAAGTCTGTCAAAATAACGTTTGTCTTTGTAATTGTTGCATTTTACTGCAACCAACGTTTAGTTGGTTTCCAATTTGGACCGAAGAAATGTAATGCGTGGTAGTAAACTACTTTCTACAAAAATCATTCAGCCACGCATAACCGAACCAACTTAAGTTTCATCAACTCCCAAACGCATTGCCTGCTGCGACTGTCTCCAACTGCACTCGAGAGCCTTTACAGTAAACAGGCGAACTAGTGAAATGTCAATTAAGAGCGAAACGAACTATCTGGGCATCAGAGCCGGGTTATTAAACAAGGGAGAAGTAAAAACAAGAATAAGAGTTTGGTACACTTCATCTTCTATAAAGTGAGTTTGAAAGCAGCCGTGGAGTATCAGGATTGTGAGTGGGAGGAACGACAGTTGAATGGAAGTTTGTATCAAGTCAAGGGGAACTTCTAAGAGTTAAGGTCGGGGAAAAGGTGGATAGTTGGCTAAGACTATTTTGGGGAAGATAAACTAGAAGACCTGGCGATATTGTGTGGTTTCATTGATCTCAGAGCTCTCTTTGAAACTGTTGACGTACCAATAGTTTGATGGTGTGCCGCACTTGGCTTCTTGTCAGCTAAACCACAGTTGCCTGGTTCTGGGTTATCTTCCCAGGAGCATGCCCATGCTACCAGGCGCGACCACGGGTTGTGGATAGTGGAACGGCCACGGCATTGTCCCCAGGGGCATGTCTGCTGCCAGCTGTGAATAAGGTCAGCATGCTGACTGAATAAGCAGCCGCGAACAATGGGCAAAACCCAAGAGATCGCAGAAGAGATCCTGAACAAAGGGCTCAAGGGCAAGCGGATCTACATTTTCTCAGACAGCCGCCTTAAAGGCCATCGCAGCCTATAGTTTTAGGTGTAAGCTGGCATGGGAATGCCTCCATGCGCTCAAGCAGCTCGGCGCCCGTAACAGGCTCTCAGGCTGACCGCCTCGCGAAAAGGGGTACAGAATCCCTACCCATCGGGCCTGAACCACACGTGGGTCTGATGAAAAGTCACCTGAACCATCTGGTTGCTCGATGGGAGATACAGGAAAATGGCGCCCATTGGCATCGCCAGCCACGACTAAGACAGGCGAAAAGGCTTGTCACGCCTTCCTGTCAAAGGGCGAAGGCGATGCTGACACTCTCTAGACAAGATCTGAGAGTACTGATAAGCTTCCTCACCACGCACTGCCCACTCAGATATCACCTCAACAAGATGGGCATCTCAGAGGCGGTGGAATGCAGACTCTGCGTGAGGAGGACGAGACAGCAGAGCATATCCTATGTGAATGCCCTGCCTTGGCAGCAAAACGCTTTGAATACTTCGGTCAGGGGACCACTGAACCTCAAACCGTAGCGGACTCTGCGGTGAAGGACATACTCGGCTTCCTAAGGGGGGCGGGTATGTACGACGCCTTCTACTAAGAAAGGGCCAGCGTCACAATAGGCCCATATGCGGCCGCAGTGACAAAGGGACTTGTCCCACACGCCCTCGGGTCAAAAAAACAAAACAAAACCATAGTTGGGTCATCATTGTTTTTGTAAAATAGTTATTATGACCGTTAACCGGTTGTTAGCAATGAAAATAGTAAGTCTGCTTAGTGTTTAGTTGTGGATTATGAAGCATAGTTTCTTCTACAACGCCAGGTGAAAGGACTGGGTGGAGAAGAGGTAGAAAGGGAACGTAGGGATCTGATGTTTGCATGCGTGGAACCTGAAAGTACCGAAAAAGCTTTCAGTATGTGTGCTACCTAAGTTTACGCCGCGAAATGGGAAGAAGGGAGTAAAGCTTTCAAGTAACCATACAAACCTAACGAATATATATTTTTAGCCCATTGAATTTTGAACAGTACCCGAGAATGAGGCACTTTCTGAGTTTGTTATGCGACTGAAGAAGTTAGGATCAATTATAGTCCACGCTAACGTGGAGAGTGAGGGATTTTGCAGGAGGTTTCAAGTTTTCCATTTTTTCGAAATAGAAATTCGCCAACGTTGGTCGAACGGGATGAGTGAACATGATGTTGCAGATTTCTAGCATTCTTCCACCCTTCAAAAATATGCGTCAATGTCAACTAGCCACCTGTCGCCCTGTACTGACCCACTCAAATGCAGTTGAACTCTCCCCCGAACGCTCTGTGGAATATTCCATCGATATAATGGTACAATTCATTATGGGTATAATGTATTTTTTAATTTTTTTGTGGGGAGACTGAGCCGGCTTATGTCTAACATAGGTGGCCCATCCCCTAGGAAGCGTAAACTGCTGATGAGAGCAGCAGAGGCCATAATGCTGTATGGTGCGGAAATATGGGCAACCTCACTTCGATGCCAAAAACATAGAGCCAGAATCGAAGGAGTGCAGAGAAGAGGGGCTCTCAGGATCTGCAGTGCATACCGCACAGTATCGACACCGGCAGCCCAGCTGATTGCGGGGGTTGTCCCAATTGACATGCTGGCACAAGAGCGGCAACGGGTCTATCGAAGAAAGGGGAAAGAGACACCGTTGGCGAACGTCAAGAAGGAGGAAAGAGAGGTCACTCTCAGACAGTGGCAGCGCAGTTGGGATGCGGAGAGTCGGGAACGGTGGACCGCCCGCCTCGTACGGAGCGTTGAAACATGGGCGACAAGGAGGCATGGAGAGGTAGGTTACTACCTGACCCAGTTTCTCATCGGGCATGGGTGTTTCCGGGCCTACCTTAAACAAGTGGGAAAGTCAGCAGACTCCATATGTCTTTACTGCCGGATGGAAGATGAAGATGTACACCACACCTTTTTAGTGTGCCCCCACTGGGACGAAGAGAGGAGACGGCTGGCCGACAAGATTGGAGGACTGTCCGCAGTGACAATTGTCAATGTTAGGATGAAAAGCAGAGAAAATTGGCAAGCTGCAACAGACTACGTGCACAGCATACTCAAAAAAAAGAGATGAACCGAGAATGGGAAGGACCCTAGAAATGATAAAGCTGTAGAGCCATGACAACACGACTGACCCGAAGTAATACAGAAAGTAGTTCTGGGTCAGTCGTTCTAGAAGAAAGGGCGGTTTTTTAGATGGTAGGGTCTGGGTTATCCCTCCCTAGTCCTACTCCGTCATATCCTGTCCGTCCTTGCAGGAATCCATAAAGAATTTTTCCGCCCTTGTAATTAAAAAATAAAAAATAAAAAAATAAATAAAAAATGTATTTTTTATTGAACTAAATAAGTTTACTTTGTTTCTGACTAGTGTGGCACGTCTATTTACACTGAATTAAATGGGCGTATTATGGAAAATGTCTACAACCAAGGAATTAATTCATCATTGTAATAATCGTGATACAGTTTGAGGAAAAAAAAACGAGCCCTACACACATGTGGTTGCAGTTCCCAGCAGCATCACTTGGGCTCTACTGCTCGGGAAGATAAAAATTGAGAAGACACCGTGTTTTCACTGTAAAATAGATCTCCCAAACTACTCATCAATTTTCCTCCACGCCTCTTCAAAATATTGGTATTCAGAAGTTCAAAGACGTCCTCGAGATATTCCCACACGAGTTCACGGGGAAAACGAAAAATATTTATGTGGTAAATACAACAAAAACGCTATTCAGACGAAGCAAGTTGGCAGCACACAATAGTTCTGTGAGTATGTATATAAATAAATATTGAGTTGACCTTCGAACTAAAGCGATATGGCGTTAGTTGACAAATGAGTGCTACGTTGCAGGACTTCAGGGTTGTCCCTTAAGAAACATCAAGATGTATTGTATTACTTGGAACTTCCTTATTCTTGTACTTAATGCTTCGCATTGTGTAATTTATTTTGTATGTTTCCCCATCAAAAGACCCTCGAAATATTTCCTTTGTACTTTGTTTGCTTGTTGAGTGACATTTAATTTGTTGATTCTTAATTGCAGTTTGGGGGAATGATCTTAACGTATTTTTCTGACTTCGTGAGTGTTTCATAGTAGTATTGAACAGATCACCCGCGTTATTTCATTGAAGAAAAAAAAAGTTATAAATATTGTCGGCCTGGATACTAAGGACACTATTCTAAAGTGAGTTTGCCTTTTCCTAAAGGTGAAGATAAAAATAGGAAAATATTTATAAAATATCTGGTGCGTTGCAACACACAACTTTCCTTAGCTCTACGTCAATTCACTTTGTACATGGCTAATTCTATTTAATCAATTCATTTATCACTCAGTTAATTTGAACTTGGTCAAACAACGCTTTACGGCAACAGAAAGAGGTAGCGCTTACAGTTCCGGAATTTATTGTGCTGCTCGTACTCATTGCAGGACCATTATTAAGCATTTGGTGCACAGATAATTAATGAGGCTGTAAACGCGATTTTTAAAAAAAAGGATAGTAATCACTTTTGCAGAGTTATTGGAAAATAACTGTTAGAACTGGTAGTAACCGCAACGACAGTAGTTGGAATTCTTGAATTTCTGGAGAGACCCCCGTGTATCTCATGAGCCTTTTTTAACACTCACCCTTTAGGTATTGGATTGGACTACAATACCAATTTTTTTTAGCATTCTACTAACATAACAGCGGACTTTATAAGGAAAAAACTGCGCTAAAAACGCTTTTGGTCGAAAATTTTGATAATTTATTGTGCTGCTCTCGTAATTTTCCCACAAATGGGATTTTTATAGTATCATTGCCCGATTGAGAGCTATCAATGTAAAAAATGTAATTAAAATCGTTAGAGCCGTTTTTGAGAAAAAAAATATTTGGTGTTTTGATCACTATAGTTAACTTTCGGTGGATTTTGCCCATACCCTCATTATTGCGTCCCATGATAACCTGTAGGGTAGACATCAAGTTTCAGCTGATTTGGTACGATGGTTTTATCTAAAAACTGCGCTAAAATCGATTTCGTCGAAAGTTTTGGTAATTTATTGTGCTGCTCTCGTCATTTTCCCACAAATGGGAATTTTATGATATAATTGCCTTACTGAGAGCTATGAATATAAAAAATTTAATCAAAATCGTTAGAGCCGTTTTTGAGAAAAACAAATATTTGGTGTTTTCATCACTATGGTAACTATAGTTAGTTTTCGGTGGATTTTGTTCAAACCCTTATTTTGGCGTCCCATGGTGACCTGCGGGCGAGATAAGTTTGAGCTGGTTTGGTAAGGTAGTTTTCTCTTAAAATCGTTCACAGACACACAGACCATTTTCCCAAATAGTGTTTTTCGGACTCAGGAGGGTCTGAAACGTAAAGATCTGAAGAGAACTCAACATTTTTTTTCAGCCGATTACATGACTTTTCTTTCTACTTCGTAGAGCAAGGAAAGTAAAAAGCTGAAGCCTTGAGATTCATAACCAGCAGCTCTAACTCCGACATGAGAACATCATTTCAACAAATGTGATGCGCTCAGACGAGCTTAATTTTTATAGAAAAAATAAAACGTGCAGTGATTCTCGCCTACGTACTTGCTACAGAACAATTTAGTTTGGTCTCAATGTGCATGAGGTATATGTGTGTATATTAACCAAACAAGAATTGTACATTACGCCTGCTTGTGTGGGTAGTACATCTGATCAAATTAGTAAATGCTTGTTGAATAAATAAAATTTGTACCACCAACTTGCAACGTCTTCAGTGCAAATACTGCCATCTCTTTTGGTTCTTAAATTGTAACTGATGAACATTTTTATTTTCAGATGTGAATACGTATCACAGGTATATCTTTAGTCCAGCGTGGATTTCTTGCTTATCGATATCTGGATGTGGGACGGAGGAAATGGATTGTTACTTAGTGGGAAATCTTCCTGGGTTAATGCGTTTGATACGTAAAGAGCCTGGAACTAGTCAGCGTGACTTGTAATTATGGTAACGTTTCATAATAATGGTAACGTTTCATGCTACCAGGCGCAGCCACGGGTTGTGGATAGTGGAATGGCCACGGCATTGTCCCCAGGGGCATGTCTGCAGCCAGCTGTGAATAAGGTCAGCATGCTGACTGAATAAGCAGCCGCGAACAATGGGCAAAACCCAAGAGACCGTAGAAGAGATCCTGAACAAAGGGCTCAAGGGCAAGCGGATCTACATTTTCTCAGACAGCCGCCTTAAAGGCCATCACAGCCTATAGTTTTAGGTTTAAGCTGGCATGGGAATGCCTCCACGCGCTCAAGCAGCTCGGCGCCCGTAACAGGCTCTCAGGCTGACGGCCTCACGAAAAGGGGTACAGAATCCCTACCCATCGGGCCTGAACCACACGTGGGTCTAACGAAAAGTCACCTGAACCGTCTGGTTGCTCGATGGGAGATACAGGAAAATGGCGCCCATTGGCATCGCTAGCCACGACTAAGACAGGCGAAAAGGCTTGTCACGCCTTCCTGTCAAAGGGCGAAGGCGATGCTGACACTCTCTAGACAAGATCTGAGAGTACTGATAAGCTTCCTCACCACGCACTGCCCACTCAGATATCACCTCAACAAGATAGGCATCTCAGAGGCGGTGGAATGCAGACTCTGCGGTGAGGAGGAAGAGACAGCAGAGCATATCCTATGTGAATGCCCTGCCTTGGCAGCAAAACGCTTTGAATACTTCGGTCAGGGGACCACTGAACCCCAAACCATGGCAGAATCTGCGGTGAAGGACATACTCGGCTTCCTAAGGGGGGCGGGTATGAACGACGCCTTCTACTAAGAAAGGACCAGCGTCACAATAGGCCCATATGCGGCCGCAGTGACAAAGGGACTTGTCCCACACGCCCTCGGGTCAAAAAAAAAAAAACGTTTCATTGTTATAATTTCAATTTGATTGTTGGGGGGCTTTTGCGTTGGCGAGTATTTATGTCTGCATGAATTTGTCATTTCCGTAACTTGAAATCACAAAGCTGGTACCAAGTTTTGGCGCGTTAATGTCATCTGTTGCTCGCTCATCTGCTGCATTTAGGGTTTTTGGATCAACATCGTGCCGCCTAGTTCGCGTTGAATTGAGTAAGCACAGATCAGAGATATGCAAGGGAAGGAAAGAAGGATTTTATCTGCATGTCCTTTGAAAGACGGGTTCTAAGGAAAGTATTTGGAGCAGAAGGTAGCGAGTGGAATTGAGGGGAAAATAATGGCAGGCCGTACGACCTGTACAGAGAGATAAAGGCCTGTAGTTCAACTACCTTGGACTACTCACAAGTGCTGGAAAAATAAAAGAATCGAACCAAATCAGAAACATCTTCACTGGAATGCGGTGGGGGAGCTCTCCCTGGGCTCTAAATGCTTCGTCACTACCTTCTGTCAGTCACTAACTACCAATATTCTCATATACACCCCGTTATTTGAGAATACCACCATTCTTCCGTGGCGCCACGGAAACACTTTTAATCGAACACAAAAATTATATTTGTTTGTTAAAGACTGTCCACCAGCCAATGATCTTCACAAACATAGAAGCGACAACGAATATCAAGAAAGCAGCTTAGTTCCAACCGACGATCCCTATTTTATTCAGAACACTGCAGAGTTCCAGGTGCCCCGACAGCGATTGGTTCGCACGTTTCAAGCAGCGCATTCATCGTCGTACATTTATGCGAAACCCACATTAGTAACTCCAACTGTTTACATTAATAAATATGATGTCGTCTCGAAAAATAATAAAAATAAGGCGTTCGCTGAATGGGGCAAACGTCGAAATAAGTTCATATTGGGAAATTATTGTCCATTCAACCGAAGATTTTGTCATTAAATCCCCAAGTCGTCAAAGCCACTACATGCTTGGCCACTGACCGTGCTACTACAATACAACGACGGAATGTAGGTACCAGTTTGTACATTAATTTACTTACATCAAAATTGTTCAAATTCATTTTCGCTGTACAAACATTTTTTTTATTTTAAATTCAAGACTAACATTTAAACAACCAAATGTGGATTAGGTACTCCGTTTCCGCCGCGAGTCGATTTAAAACTTACTAGCTTGGAAATAATATTTATAATGCGCTAATCGTTAACTTTTCGATTAAACGAACCTGAAGTCAAACGGTTGAACTTGACAGTTGCTCGATTCGGTTTGGAAAATTAAAATTATAAACATTAGAGCATCATTCTCCAGCTTGCCTGTTGTACAGTCAATTCCTCAACATAAGTGGAATCAATAACCTATGCTATTGATAATGGACAAGAACTGAGTATGTATTTCATTTTGTACAGATCGTCGTTAGTCGTAACGCTAATGCTCGTTAATAATAATACGCATTAATTTTTATTATCTACTTATTCCAACCGTTTCTCACTCTTATTGAATAAAAATATACTCTGAAAGCAATTTAAACAGTTTAAGGTTTTTGTCCGGATACCCTGTTCTACACTGGTTTCACTCTGCCAGCTCTGCTGAAAAATGTCCTTTACAAAACTTAAACGTTATTTCCAAAAATATACGATTCCTTTCCTCTAAAATGGTAAGATGCGGCTTAGCAAGATATTTCTGTATCTTGTTTCAAAGTTGATGACACTGTGTAGACCGACGAGTCCGCTCGACTACCGTTCAGGTTGTTGAGGTGGGGTTTCGATATGGTGGAAGCAGTTGAAATTGGATTGTTGTTATTTGTAGCGGCGGCGTTAGCCTGAGCAGTCGGAGCTTCGTCGGTGTTGACGTTTTCTAGGAGCATTTGAGTAGAGCGGGCTGTCACGAGGGGATCGGGATAATCCCACTCTTGCGGGCCAGGGAGTGGAATGAGATAATCGGGTTGAATGCAGTCCTCTACGCTCGACCTCATAATTGTCGTGTCTGGGTCAGAAGATGGCGGCTTTGTGTAGATTGGGAGTGGTGCTCTTTTCACATCTGGATCCTTTAACATTAGTTTAACACATTAACTATTAGTTTTAATGAAATGATGTTACAGTTTGATTCTGAATAAATTGTAACCGCAATGAGTATAACTTGAAATATCTGGTGCGTTGCAACACACAACTTTCCTTAGGTCTACAACAATTCACTTTGTACATGGCTAATTCTATTTAATCAATTCATTTATCACTCGGTTATTTGAACTTGGTCAAACAACGCTTTACGGCAGCAGGAAGCGGTAGCGCTTACAGTTCCAGATTTTATTGTGCTGCTCGTATTCATTGCAGGACCCTTATTGAGAAACTGGTACACAGATAATTATATAGGCTGTAAACACAAATTTTTTGAAGAAGGATAGTAATAACTTTTGCAGAGTTATTGGGTAAAAAGTTTAGAACTGGTAGTAAGCGAAACGGCAGTAGTCGAAATTCAGGAATTTCTTGAGTGACCCCCATGTATCTCATGAGCGTTTTTAAACACTCACCCTTTAGGTATTGGATTGGACTACAATACTAATTTTTTTTAACATTCTACTAAATTTCCAGCGGACTTTATAAGGAAAAAACTGCGCTAAAAACGCTTTTCGTCGAAAATTTTGATAATTTATTGTGCTGCTCTCGTCATTTTTCCACGAATGAGAATTTTATGATATAATTGCCTTATTGAGAGCTATCAATATAAAAAATTTAATCAAAATCGTAAAAAAAAAATTTGGTGTTTTGATCACTATGATAACTATAGTTAACTTTCGGTGGATTTTGTTCAAACCCTTATTTTGGTGTCCCATGGTAACTCGTGGGCGAGATATCAAGTTTAAGTGGATTTGGTACGGCGGTTCTCTCTAAAAATCGTTCACAGACACACATACACACAAGCCATTTTCCCAAATAATGTTTTTGTTTTTTGGACTCAGGGGGGTCTGAAACATAAAGATCTGAAGAGAACTCAAAATTTTTTTTTCAGCCGATTACATAACTTTCCTTTTTACATTGTAGAGCCAAGGAAAGTAAAAAACAATTAAAACTTGGGAAATTTACAAATCGACCTGTAATGCATCTTTCCAGTGACAATCAAAGTTCAGTGAAGGTCGCGAAGTCGATTATAAAAGTTGGGGAATCGAGAAGGAATTATTGACAAGTTGAGAAGGGGAGACAAGTAAAAATGTGAAAATTGAGTAAAAGATTTTAAAAAATTGAATATTTATTTAAATTAATAGGAAGTTAAATAGAATTGTTGGAAACTCGTTTAAAACAGCTTAGTAATCGACATTTGGGAGGATAAAACTCAGGCGAAAATTATTAGATAAAAGTACATTGGAAAATGGAGAACAATTTTTCAGAAAATAGGAAAAATCGTTAGGAAGTTTAGTAACAATTGTTGAGACCACCAGCCATAACGTTAGAAAAAATGGATAAAAGTTGTAGAAAAATCGAGTACAACGTGTTCACAAATGTGAATAGTTTGTTTGAACTTGGCAAAAACTGTTAAACTTTGAGTGACTAAGGCGAGAGACGTAAAAAACTCAAGAAGAGTGTTTTGGAGAAACGGTAAATTATAACAGAAATTGGGTAGTAATGCGTCGGACAAATGTCACCAGCCGAGGAAGACAGGCTCACCCAACAGGTAGGTTGAGTACGTTGAACATACTCCAAGAGAATGTGAAGCTTAACGGGGCACTACATGACTTTCAGAGTATGCGTGTTTCAGAAATGTTAGCTCGTCGAGCTCTGACCATTATACTCGTATACCAGTCCACGCCTAATACAGTCTTATATTCTTAATCTCTTATTCTTACCTGTATACAGTACCCTAAACGTTCCAAAATCAACCCAAAACCAGGGCGCTCGTCCGGATTCGGATGCCAACACTGAGTCATGATTGCGTACAGTTGTGAAGGACAACTGGTCGGCGGTGCCAGACGCCCTCCGTTTGTCACTAACTGCATGACTTCTCTATTGGCGCAACCTGTATAAGGCATGTACCCCATTGACAGGACTTCCCACATTAGCACCCCGAATGACCTGTAAAATAAATGCGCATTATGAAGGTGGTCGTACGTTAAAAAGTAGGTGAAATATGAGCTATTTTTGAACTTCACGTTTCCTTAGCTCTACGTCAATTCGCTTGTGCACATGGATTTTTCTACTTACTTAATTTGTTTATCACTCAGTTCATTTGAACTTGATCAAACATCACTTAACGGCTGCAGAAAGCGGTAGCGCTTACAGTTCCAGAATTTATTGTGCTGCTCGTACTCATTCCCGAACTATTATTGAGCAATTGGTACATAGAGAATTACTGAGGCTGTAATCACGATTTTTTTGAAGAGGATAATAATCACTTGTCCCGAGTTATCGGGTAAAAACATTAAGAAATGGTAATAAGCGAAACTGCCGAGGTTGAAATTCCGACATTTCAGTTGTTATTTTAGTAGAAATTCCGGAATTTCTGGAGTGACCCAAAACGCTCACCCTATAGGTATTCGATTGGACTACCATACCAATTTTTTTGAAGATTATTAACATTTCAGCGGAATTCATAAGGAAAAAGTCGCGCTATAATAGATTTTCGCCGAAACGTTTGATAATTTATTGCGCTGCTCTCGTCATTCTCCCACAAATGGGAATTTTACGGTATAATCACTTTATTGGGTGCTGTCCATATGAAAAATTTAATCAAAATCGGTGCAGCCGTTTTTGAAAAAAAAAAATTTAGTGTTTTGATCACTATGATAACTATAGTTAATTTTGGGCGGATATTGCCCATACCCTTATTTTGGAGTCCCCTGGTTACCTGCAGGCTAGATATCAAGTTTGAGATGATTTGGTACGGCCGTTTTCTCTAAAAATCTTTCACATACACCAAGACTATTTTCCTAAATAGTGTCCTTTGACGGTGACAGCAAAACTTACCAAACGTCAGTTTTTGTCGTAAAAATACCATCTAAGAATGCTTCTGGAGGCATCCACTTGATAGGAAGCATAGCTTTTCCCCCTTTCCGATAATAATCGGCTCTGAAAAAGAATAATTTCTTTAATGCGAAACAAATAAAACGATTTGATGAAATTGAAATAATAAGTTAGGTAGTAATTAAGTCACCTGTAAATATCGCGGGCCATGCCAAAGTCCGCAATTTTTACCACCCTTCCAGGGCCTTTAGTAGTTAAAAGGCAGTTCCTCGCCGCTATATCTCTATGTATAAACCTATTTTCTTCCATGTACTTGCAACCTTTGGCTATGTCCATGATGCAACTAATCAAGTCTTTCATAGTTAGCGGAGCTATTCGATCCTAAAATGTACATTTAATTAGCGCATTATATTATTGCAGTAGTCACACACAACACAATGTCATGACTCAACATAATATAGTTACAATGATGGAACATTCAACCATTCGTTTATTAATTCTGGTGCTGTTGACATTCAAGATAAGATGTCTTCAGAGCTCTACCGCGACATGCAACACGCAGACAGATTCACACCGGTTAAGAAAAAAAAATTGACCAGAGGGAGCTCCGAAGATTTGAAACAATGAGTCAAATTCGTTGGTATGGCCTTGGACCATTTCAACAAAGGAAATTGACGTTACCTGCGAGCGGAACAAGAATGTTTTACGCACCCATCACTTTTTTATAATTCCTGATTTTGGCGACTTGCGTTAGATCCAACTTAATTACTGTTTTACCTCATTTTGGAGGTCCAGATACACATCACAAGCAAGCAAGGTGATCGGTAAGTGGCTCATTAGACCGTATCACATTCAAAATTGCTCGATTATCACAGAGGGTGTGTAGACATTAGCACGAAGACCAGAATGTTTCCGAAACTGTACTTATAGAACGGAAGAGTTACGCCACAAAACTTATACGAAATACCCTTTAGGCGGAAGGTATTTTGAGTTAGGAATGGCTATTCGTTTGTGGATTATGTGGGAACCAGGAGGAGGAGGAAATGTAAATGTACGGACTTAGAAGTAGGATGAGTGAGGACAAGAGCGAAATGTCAAAATCTTGAAGATCTTGGAAAACACTGCAAATTATTACACAACGGTTTATTATTCTCATGAACAGCTTGACCTATTATTACTGCTCCGAGACCCATTCCATTCGATTCCGCATCGAAAAATACTAGTAAACCATACGAAACATGACCTGACTACAATGGAACTACGGAAACCAAATATTCCCCCAGCTCCAGGCGTCCGTAAACGTCTGCAGGCATTTATGATCCGATGTAGGGGTGTGCAGAGGAAGTGGCCTCTGCCCCGTCCGGCAAAAAGAGCCGGAGAAATTGGGATGGGGACTTCCAGCGAACCCTAGGCAATTGGCACGACAGTGCAAGTCGAGCGGGCGGGTGGTTTTTGATGAGACAGGAGGGAAGGAGTACTAACGATGAAACGTTGACTTCCGCTGTAGTTTCCGTGAGTTCGTTCAATTAGTTGACTAATAATTACTGTGATTTCCCTATACGCAGTTGTACACGTCTGATACTCATTCCATTCGACCCAGGATGTAAAAATACCTTGAAAACGATAGGAAACACGGCTTATTTGCGATTATACTGCGTTTTGTTGATTTTTTAAACCATTTTTTGTTCATAACAACCATGGGCTTCGTTCGATCGGATTGCCGAGATGGCGGGCACAACTAGATACCAAATGGGGTTTTCGTGCGAAAGAATGGATTTTTTAGACCACATTAAAGGCACAAAACGGTCGGCGGATGGGGGATGGCGGACGGGGGACAGCAGACAGGGGACGGGGGACGGCGGACGGACATTGCAGATTTGGAATCCCCATGTCTTGAAACGTAAAGTATCAAATTTTGAGGGGGGGTTGTAAAAAATGTTTCGTGACCGAAAACATAGGGTTATTATTTAGAATGAATAATAAACCAAAAACCAGCTGAATTGTTTCGATGGGAAAGTCAGAAGGAATTCTCCGAGCAAAGGCGTTTCTAATTGAGGAGGCTCAATTTTAGAGGCTTTTAAATGAAATGAGTCAACGAGTCCTGACATCAGGAGATGACCTTCGTTGAGAAAACGACTTTCATACCATTTTTTTGGCGTTCGTGCTGAACACTGCTCGCGATAGTTCAATGTATTGTAAGGTAACGTTACGTGCCCAGAGAAACTCGTGTTAATTTGTTAAACGTTGTAGGTATGGTGTTGACTTACGACAGAAAGAAGTTGGTTATACATTTTGCTGAACAAAAACGGAATTCTTGTTATACATTTGGGGGCCCGTCTGGAATTCGTTC
Organism: Pachypeltis micranthus; assembly: GCA_020466155.1. Lineage (NCBI taxonomy): Eukaryota > Metazoa > Arthropoda > Insecta > Hemiptera > Miridae > Pachypeltis > Pachypeltis micranthus. Next base: position 17,556,301 of record CM035777.1, read on the forward strand.
GCTAAACGAACTGTTCAATTTCTTCTTTTGTTGTAAATGCCTCGTCGAAGAGCTGCAGCTTCAACGCCTCCCCGGTGGATGGGCACATCAACGTTGGAAGGCAGAACTAACGCTACAACGGAATCACTGCCTGTGTCAGTATCTAACACGAACGAATGAGTGTTTCGGAGACTACACTTGCTGTAGCGCCAGCTTACTTCCGCCATTCTGGGTCTCAAAGCCCTCATCGGAACTAATGTGTCCCACCAAGCAACTGACAGGGTCTAACAAGCTGAAGAGGCGCTTCAGCAGCATCGCGGCTCTGTTAATTTGGGTGAGCCTTCGTCCTTAAACAGCCAAAATGCCTAGGGTTGCACTTTCAGTACAGCGCCGCTGAGCATCGCTTGGGAAGAGTATAGAGGTCATTCCGAGGCACTTTCTCAGACCACCGGTTGGTACTGACCGTACTGAACAATTTATCTTTAGCTGAGCAACAACAGCACGTTAACACAAGCAATATTGTCACGTGTCCAGAGAACCTGGTGTTAATTTGTAAAACGTAGTAGTTATGGTATTGACTTAGGGCTAAAAACAGAATTCTCGTTATTCGTACAACATTATTAATTTACTCAATATAAGAAAAAATGAGCAAAACTCACCGGTTTGGGCCGAGCTTCCCTTAAAAATGTTTTCAGGTCTCCCCCAGCTAACAACTCAATCACAATGAATCTTGGGTCATGATCAAAACACACGCCGATGAAGTGAACTATATTCGGATGATTGAATTTACTCATTATCAAAGCTTCCATGAGAAAATCAGTCTCAGCTTGGTTGGTTGCCAAATGCGGCAATGTCTGCAACGAAGATGTCAAAGTTATGAACTAAATGATGAATTAACTACTTCTCTCGGGTCATTAAAAATAGCTTATAAGTTGATATCAGCCTAAGAGTATTCTCATGCACTCCACAAATAAATAATCTTATGTTAGTATCGAAGTACAATGAGTTCAAACTAATTGTATACCTTGACAGCGACAGGCATTTCCACAGTATCTCCTGCTCTGTGCTTATATAAACCTTGGTACACCTCTCCAAAAGCGCCTTGTCCCAAAGCCCTGGAAGATGAATCAATGGTTTCATTGAAGTTCAGAAAAATTCAAAAGAGCTAAATAGAAATCTACGAGAATCTATCATAATTACACCTCGAAATTGCTTCAAAAAACCAAAAACAACAGATATGAAGATATTAGTAGGTCGAGGTTTGTGTGATATCATTACAGTACTTTTTTGAAATTCCTTTGAGAAGCGTTCAAAGAAAGTTTGCCAGTATGTTGTAAAGTTGTAGGCACCTCCAGTGGTCTAGTGGTCATAGAAGAAGATTCATATTCCTACAAAAGTTGGGCATTGGATCGGAGCTTGGGGTCGCTGTAATTTTTGCCTGATTCAGTGGTTTTCCAAGCACCTCGTACCCCCCTCCACCCGTCACGTCAACTGGACCTCATCCTGGACGTGCCATCCTGCGGTCTAGCATTGGAGTGCTAGATGAGCACCGGGCCTGGAGTTACTGCTGACTGAGTGCCCTCCATTTGGCAAGGAGACTCCGCTGAGTGCCAGTTTGAGCTCCCATTTGGAGCGATCCTCAATGGGTGGGATGAAGGCCCCATGGCATGACATCTGCACGCCCTCCTCCCCTTTGTTTGGTACTGCCTGGGAATGGCACCCCAGTTTTCCTGGGAGACCAGCTGCTCTGTGGGTATGGTGCTTTCTATTTTAGGAGCAGCACATTCGATTTCTTCCTGTGTGGGCGGGGGATCAGCGAGAACGCATCACACGTTCTCTTTGCCTGCCGCATTTACCTGGACACGCAGGCTAGGCACAGGATCGCCATATTGGGCATAATGGGCGGCTTGGCAGCATAGGCTGGAGTCGTGGACTCTCCCTACTGTGGCGCACCCTCGACCATCAACATTTTCCCACTCCCTCATCTCCTTAAAGGCTCTACTCTCAGTGCACTTCCCTGTGTCAGGATCTAGAAGTGTGTCTGGCTAGAGTAAGTTTTAGAAGAGTTTTCCCCCCTTCGCACCAATGAGCCGGTAGGCCAGGACAAGCCTGGCTCGTTACCCAATTAAGTTCGTTGATGGTTCATGACAGTTTGCTCTTCAGGGGAGCTGTGGAGTGTGAATATTTATAAGCAAAAATTGAATAAAAAAGACAAAATGTACATTTAGTTGATTGCAGTACTTAACTTACACTAAGTGACCAGGAAACAAATAAATCTACTCAGCGACAATGTACCAAACAATGTTTAATTACTACCGAGGATAGTGGGGCGGAGGCTTACTTACATTTAAACGTGTTGGGCCACTGAAAACACTTACTTTACTAGTCGTAAATGATCCCTTGGAATTTCTTTCAAATCCCTCAAACTATATATGCCTCCTCCGAATTCGTAGTTCGGGTTGTACTCAGTCATCATACTATCTGAGGCCACTCGCAATCGGTTCAACTGCAAATCTGGACCGGCCAGCATTTTTCTTCTCATCATGGCGTTTTTCTTCTTCAAATACCTGGAATCTGGTAAAACATCATACGGTGAATGAGGTGCTCACTTATACTGAAGAAAAGTGACAGTAGCTCGTTTTATACTAACATAGGTAAATTGCGCACACGGTAGCAGCGAAAACACCGATCAACAGGATGGCTCCGAGAAGCGCTGATGGAAGGGCCAGCGAACTTCCAGGAAGAGGATTCACTGGAAATGAGAAATAGAACTCGATAATTCGATTGCGGTTTTTTCTGTTTATAAATAACATTCGTAACAGCCACAATTTGGTTTTGTCGACCGAAAACTTGAATAACTTGTACTCTTATGCGTTTCATTCTAAAATATTTCCAATTTTAGCTAAATAAATCAGTTAGTACGCAATTGAACCACTTACTATTTTATATTATGAGATCCTTTTTATACTAACTCAATTTTGCAGAAACTGGCAGAGTGGAATAATGAACAACAAATTAAATAAAAATTGTATCGAGGCAATTACACGCTCTCTCCCCACGTTTGCTAACGATCTCAGCTCTTCCACGTCAGTTATGTTGTGCGTTATCGTCAAACACCTTCCACCTCCGACTTTATTTAAGACCAAGGGATTCTGGTATGGCAGGACATTGTGCCACCCATTAAAAGTACTGTAATCACCTCTGCCAGTTGGTTTCCTTAAAAAAACTCATCTCAAATGGCATGAAAATCTTAGAAAATCTCGGTCTTCAGTAGCCAAACCCATTTCCATTGATGAGAAAGGGGTGGTGTGACAAAAATGTGCCAAAAACAGGGTTTTTCATACTCATCTTGAAAATGGCTCTAAAGAATTTGATTAAACCGTTAATTTATCTTTTACTAGGCAATGCCTAATTTTTCTTCTCCATACATATCTCCATGAAACGACGGTAAACGAAGATACAGGCCTACAAAGCAAAAATCGGGTTTTTATGCTTTTTGGGTAAACGGCTTCCAGGATTTCCACCAAAGTCACTGGGTGTTTTTGAAGAATTAATACCTATGTATTGTTAGACAAGCTGGATGCTTTGAGCCGAAGCGCAAGCCGTGTTGACCTTAAAATCAACCTAGACAAGACCAAAGAAATGAAAGTGAATGAGCGGTGCCGGGACCATCTTGTCCTGCAGGGCGGCACTGTGAAAGGGATTGACTCCTTTGCCTACCTGGGAAGCGTGGTCACGAAGGGGGGCGGATCATCGGAGGATGCTAAGAGCCGTATAAAGAAGGCAAATGGGGGCTTTTGTTCAGCTCTATCCAGTTTGGAAGAGCAGGAGCCTATCCAGGAGCACGAAAATACGGCTCTTCAACACAAACGTGAAATCGGTCCTGCTGTAAGGCAGTGAAACATGGAAAGTCACAGAGGGCTTCACCCGTCCGCTGCAGACCTTCGTGAACAGGTGCCTACGAAGAATCGTGGGTATTTGGTGGCCAGAGCACATCTCAAATGAAGAGCTATGGAGAGCCACTAACCAGCTTCCGATCCGCTTGCAAATTAGGAGGCGGAAACGGAGATGGGTGGGACACACCCTATTCGGTGGAGAAGGCGGCGCTACAGTGGAACCCCCAGGGAGAGAGGAGAAGAGGAAGACCCAGGGAGACGTGGCGCAGGTCTGCAGAGAGGGAGCTAGGCCAGGTCGGCAAAACATGGCAAGAAGCAAAGAGGATCGCCGCCAACCAGAACGAATGGATGACTCTCGTCGAAGCCCTATGCTCCAATAGGAGTTAATGGAAATAATAATAATAATTGTTTTCAATAAATGTTCCTCTGACAGTTCATTGAACAGAGATAAAAATGAATTTGTGTCGAAAATAATGTGTTTTTGAACGTTTTTGTAAGTTCTCGAGTAACTGCTTCACTGGATTTGATCAATCTTACGGAGTGTCTTCTAGCAACCTATACCTACATTTTGTTCTCCATAAATGTTCCTATAGAAATACTTTGAACGATGATATAGTGCTCGTATGAGATATTTACGGGGGTTGAATACAGAGTTGAATAGAATAAAAATATCGAATGATTGAGGACTTCAGTTCAATTAAATTCAGATTGAATATGTTGGCAGGTTTGTAAATTTCAACTCTCCTTTTTTACTGCTGGTGACACACCCACTTGTTCCTAAACTACAAACTATAAATTAGTTACACTTACTTATGCACTGCACCGAGTCATTAGCGATATGCCAGTTGTCGGGGCAGAGGCATTGAGTGGTCGCACGATGTTGATCCAAGGCGACGCAGAGGTAGTCGCAATCACATCCTTGGATTGCGGGGATGATCATCAACCATCCTGGGCCGGGCTCAGAAGAGATGCTCACTCTGTGATAGGTACCACCTTCGATCCACGAGTAGCCACCTTCACCTAAAACGCCTTTGCCGGTCCAAGCTCGACCGCCTGAATTTGACACGTTAAGCGAAACTTTATGCGACAAAACTGCTATTATAATTATGAGGGTAATTTAGAACGCTTCAGACTACTCTTAAAACTTGAATGTTGGCGTTTAATTGTTAGAAAACCGACTATCAATAAAGGCAGCCTGAGAACGAAGCATTGTAGCTCCTCAAAGTAAGTAGAGTAGACTTAAATGAATCTCGGAGACGGGTTTTAGTTTAGCACGAACTTGTAATTTGAAGAGATGGGATATCAAAAGATTTAAAGACTTCGATGTACAAAGAACAGGATACGATTTGGTTATATAAGCGCGAACAAGGAGTAAAAATGGTTGTACGGAAAACGAAGGAGAAATCCGAATTAGATGTCGGTGAGCGGTGAAATAAGTGTTTGCTGGGAGAATCAGGGACGATTGCATCGTGAGAGCTGTTACATGAGTGTGTGTTGGAAGAACTGTAGACGGCCGACTTTCGCGAGAATTCGTAGATGAATGAGTTTGGGAGGAGCTGTCTGTTGAGGAGAGGAATCTAAAATTGAGGGAGGGGAAATTCCAGGTGAGGGAAATTCGTTGTCACTTTGAAATAACTGAGGAGGTGGAATTTGGGGCTTGAGGACGAAGGTGTTTGGGGAAACAAAGACTCCTTTAGGGCTAGCGTGGGCCAGCTCTCCCAACGTTTTGGTTAATTATTCATCCTGAATAATAACCCTATGTTTTCAGTCACGAAAATTTTTTTACAACCCCCCCCCCCTCAAAATTTGATACTTTACGTTTCTAGACTTGGAGATTCCAAATTTGCAATGTCCGTCCACCGTCCGGGCCATTTTGTGCCTTACCGTGGTCTAAAAAATTCGTTCTTTCGCACAAAAACCCCATTTGGTATCTAGTTGTGCCTGCCATCTCAGCAATCCGATCGGACGAAGCCCATGGTTGTTATGGGCAAAAAATGGTTAAAAAAATTAATGAAACGCAGTAAAACGCGCGAACTACAGCGGAAGTCAACGTTTCGTCGTTTGTACTCCCTCCCTCCCGTTAGCATCAAACTCAATCGCCGCCCCCTCGACCGCCCGCTCGAATCAACAGGTCCCCGACTCTTTTTCTTTGCTTCGTCTAGGAAGCGCTCGTGTTTCGTATATAACCTTTGGCACTACGATTTGTCTCTTTATCGTCCGATTGCCTTGTTCTCGTCTTCACCTCACTGTTTCGCTCCGTCTCAACTATTTCCGTTAGCAAAATATCTGTTATCTTCGATTGAACTTTTCATTATTCGTTTATTTTTGGTTTATTTATTTAATAGTTCGTTTCATTTTTTTTGGTTTTAATACGATTCAATTTTTTTAGATTCTTTCGTTTCATTCTCATTTTGGTTACATTTTGATATTAGTATTTAGCGTGCATGTTTTCATATTAAAATTCAGTTTTTTCTAGATACTTTCGTTTGTTTTTTGTTTATTTTAATATCACGATTCAGTTCTTTTCGACCTTTTTTTGGGTTTCATTTTGATATTTTTCGATGCTGAATCGAACGGGATGGGTCTCGGAGCATTAATGCTAGGTCAAGCTGTTTATCCGAATAATAAACCGTTGTGTAATAATTTGCAGGGTTTTTTCTCAGGTCTCGCGCTACTCCCAACTCAACTGTCTCTCTTCCAATTAGTATCTCACAACCAGTTTCACAAGTATTGAGAGTACATTGTCCGCGTTTATATACTCACACTCAACCGGATATCGCTACTCTGTCAAGTGTTATACAGTCCTCACTCAAACTCACCATGTTAACTTATTTATCAGTTTCAAGCTCCCCCAATAAACTAGTCCAATATGCTTTCTGCCCAATGGAAGTTTAATAACAATCATGAATGAACAGGAAGACTGTTCAATGGAAACGAACAAAATTGTGTCGACAGAATATTTATAAATTACTTATAAGTAGATTATTTAACGAAGGTCCTGACATACATAATTCTTGTACGCTAAGCTCTACCAGTGATTGAGCAGTGGATCAACCTGAGTTCGTACAAACTGAGTCAAAAACGAATTGGATTTTTTGTCACAGCGATGAAAGTCATTGAATGTGCGTGAAACAGTAAAGTTTTTGATTGTTTTGACATCGCCATCTTTAACTCCTAAAAACGTTTGGAGGGGGATTCTTATCATCAATAACTATTGAAATATTTTATAGAGATTTGTACTCTTAGTGCGTTGATAAGTAGTTGCTACTTTTTCACTCGAACCTTACCAGCGTAACCACCTCCTCCACCTCCAGCAGTACATCCTCCTCCTCCACCTCCAAAACCTCCGGCTCCCATGTCAGACGAATCACGACTAACGTAGCAAGCTTTTCCTCCTGTGCCGCCTTGGAGAAGGGACAGCCCGACGGAGTTTCTGTGCGTCGAATTGCCTCCTCTCCAACCACCACCGGTACCTGAAAAGTTTTTGCATTGAGCTTAATCACTCACCTCAGCCGTTATTACAACATTAACATTATGTGGAACGATACACTCACCTGCGGGAACAACTTTGCCTCGTGGGTCTTCAGCTGTTGGGGTGATTGGTGGAATCGTTCTGTCGATTCCTCGGCCGTGATGAACCAATTCTCTTTTCTTCGAGCCGTGCCCTAGGCCCCCTCCTCCGCCGGCAACGATAACCGGAACTTTTTCTTTAGTTATTGTCACCTAATTGGTACGAAAGAATTATATCAAAACGCTGTTAATTGCGGAAATTGGATTTACGTCATATATTAATCGCTTACCATAAAAACGTAAGTGGCTCCTCCTCCTCCTCCGCCCTCTGGCAGGAATTTCAATTTGGAAATTTCGTGCATTTTGCTCGATGATTTTACATTGTCAACGCCAATCTCTTCGCAAACGTTGCTTCGGTTTGAGTCGAAATTCTAGACAGCAACAAGAAACTTAATTGGGGTTTGAACTAAGTCCGATTTGCGCAATAGTCATTGCTTAGGCAAAAATTAGCTTCGAGCGGCGCTGTTTAGCAGATGGATTTCTTTATTGTGCCATTTTCGTTGGTGCATTCTTTCCCCGGAGCATACGATCCCTTCTTTTCCCCAAAATTTTACGCAAAGCGCCGAATCTGTCCAAGTTTTTGGCCGCGGAATTTGCGTTCCTGCCCAATGGGTCGCACCTGTGGCAAGGTCATTGTTTCTCCAAAGGTCTTTGCACCTACGGAAATCCCACCTGGTCGGTCATTTCCATCGGTGGTTTTCCCACCTTTTTCCTCTCCTCCTTTTTCAGATTCCACAACTGATACCTTCTCCCAAAATCATTCCGCTTCCCTGGGTCCTCTTGTCTACTCGCTCTCCCATATGGTTTCCCGCGCCAGCTCACGCGTTCCAAGTACTTGCCTTGTGTTGCCGTATTGTTCATGATCTCAGCTCGATTTCGCACGTAGAATACAGTCCACCTCACGCTCACCAAGGTTCATATTTATTTCGATCCTCAAACTCCCCCTCTTGTGCGCATGAGTCCTTGGTAATTCCCAATTATTATTTCAAAATCTATACAGTTCACCATCCGCATTGTCTCATACAGTCATCAAAACCCAAACTATTCGTTTTTTCTGCGGCACACACTAACACAGCTCAAATGCGTTATATTAAATTATCTCATGAGTTCCTGTGGCTTCATATAACACATATAACTGTCATATCTCAAGAGTATGCGACAAACGATCCTAAATATTCACTCTAATGAACGATTTCAAAAAGAACGATTCCATGAAAACCCCTGTGCAGGAAACATACCCTTAAAGAAAACGTACAAGGTATCACGCTACTTTATTCCAGCAAATACTATTTTTTCCTCCATTCAGCTCTAATTATAGTCATCATAGTGATCAACCAACCCCAACAGGTATAATGATTTTGATTAAATTTTTTACATGGTCACATAACAAAACAATACTATAAAATCCTCATTCGTGAGAAAATTACAGCAAAATAGATTATCACAACTCATTCTCCACCGAGGGCAAGGCCCAAATGGAGAATTATATTTCTATTAGGCAATAGAAGGTTAAATTTTCGTTTTTTTAGTTGGTATTGTTGGAAAGATGGATTTATGATTTATGCTGATAACTTGATTTCATTCACTGCAGCTTTTTTCTTATAAATCTCGCTCATCTGTCACTAGCGTCCCCCCCCCCCTCGAAGTGGTAGTCTGATAAGCTATCTATACGATGGAAGTTTAAAAATGGTCATTAGTTAGACCACAGAACTTCCGGAATCAAACTAAAGTTGTTTTGTGGACTAATTTTTACTTTCTTTGACTGTGCAGTAGAAAAGGTCAATTATTTAATCGGCTGAAATCAAACTTTGAGTTTTCTTCAGATCTTCACACTTGAACGTAATACTCCATTAGAGATAATGCTCTGAGGGTGTGTGTGTCTGTGAACCGAAAAAAAGGCTTAAACCACTCGGTTCCAACTTGATATTTAGTCTGTAGGTTACCGTGAAACGCCAAAATAAGGGTATGGGCGAAACCAGCTCGAAACTATCAATAAATATCAGGGTAATAAAAACCCGCCTATTTACTGTAGAACTATGTTATAAACTGAATGAAAAACGAATTATATTAATTGCTCAAGGTAATTAAAATCGCTGAATGCCCGCGGGGCCAAAGAAAGTTGTGTGATGAAAACCTTCCCACAAAAATCGTTATTACTACCCTAAGCCCAAACCACGGGCAGAAATGAGGTATTTAGTCGACTCAGTACGACTCGAAACAGAAAAATCTAAATTTTTTGAACGGAAAGTAAACATGTCAGCTGACGATCTTGCCTTCCGGCCTCAAAAAATCAGTGTTGAAAAATCAACCAGACTTTTCTAGCAAAGTTGAATATTCAGGTTCGAAAAACGGTTTGTTTTCAAGTGGGTTTTGAGACAGGCTCAACATTTTTTTGGCTTCACTGCACAAATGTTTCGAATACGTCGAAATTCCGTCCGGATTTTTGGTAGCGTCCATAGGAAATCAGGAAGATCTACAATATCCGGGAATAGGTTCAACGTTTCTTCGTATCTTATTCAATCAATTTGACATCGACATTACCTTTCTGCAGGAGGGCGTTCCTTCTTGCCCCACCAAAATGTACAGTTGCTGCCCCTTGCGAAGCTCCACGATGGTCCTCACGATGGCTCCTTTGCTGGTTCCTTGCCCATCACTTCCTTTCCCACCGCTCGCTCCTTTAGCTATTAATCTGGAAAACCAAACGGCGTTTTATGGAGTGTTTAAAATAATTTCGTTTGAGCATTTCTGTCTACCTGAAGGGGCACGTCAGAACATATTCCTTAGCACCGCGTGCATCTAGCAGTTTTAATGGCTTTAACGCTTCATTTGAACGACATCCGTTACTAAGAAAACCGTCAATGTACTTTTTTGAGAAGGTTAGTGTTTACTGTTTTGGAATTATTGGGGGGAAACTGTGAAACATGGTAATTAGCGAAACGGTGGTGGTCGAAATATCGAAGTTTCAGTAGTTATTTTAATACTGTTAACAATATTTCGTCAAGTAGCTTATTGCACTATCGTCACACTTTTTCTGAGAGTTCTCATTTTAATCACATAGAATTATAAGAAGAAAACTGCTTTAAAATATTTTGATAATTTATTGTGCTGCTCTCGTGATTTTTGCAGGAATGATCATTTTATATTACTGTTGTGTCATTTTTAACTGTCGATTCAAAGAGCGTAACCAACATCGGTTTAGCAGTTTTTAAGAAAAAGTGGTATTTTGATCAGCGTGGTTTTGGCTTATTCTTATTTTGGCATCCAATTATGATTTGAAGGCTAAATCTGAAATTTGAGTAGATCTGGTTAAGCGGATCTCTCAATCGCGTCAGGGCGGGAAGTTAGAAATTAATCACTGGTGTCCATTTGTTATAGTGCGCTAAAGAGGAATAGCCAATATTCAGAGTTAAGAAGGCTAAATATTCAAAATTAAAAAAAGTTAAATACGTGTAGAAGCCGCCTTCAGGTACAGTCCACTTTTGAATTCCTTCCATCAGCTTATCGGTCTGCACCTCAACTTCGACCTCCGTATTATTGTAAGCCTCTCTGCACTGCTCAGCAGTAGGGCCGTATCTCCCAGTAGATCCGCACGTATTAAACAGATAATCTAATAATACAGACAAAATTGAGAGTTACTTACAGTGGACTGGCAGAATTAAGCCGATACATGATTACAACGTTAATACTTACAGGTTGAGTTGATGAAGTCCTTATGGGTTACTGGTACGGTGGTCGGTTCTGGAATGCAAAGTAGTTTACGTTATTATGAACAAATTGCTTTCTACCGTCCAGACTTTGGCGCTGGGTCATCTGGGAATCGAAGGGAATGAACACTAGTCCTGATCCCTTCGTGGTGGTCACCAACGGCAGAGCGATGAGGTTGGCTAGCGGGAGGAGAATATGCAGGGCTCATTATTGACCGGACGGGCCTAGTCAAAGGCAATCAAAGTTCATCAGACTTGGCTGGGCCCCAGGTTTACATGGCAATTACTGCCACCGAATGCCTCTCCCGTCTCGTCACTCCCAATTCGCCGGATTGCACGCAAGTGACTTAGTGTATGCTATCTGTGACAACGCTTAATCCTGATGCCACTGAGAGGCACGGCTGGGCATACCAGCCGTGGTTCTTGGTGTCTAAGGTTGGATACAGGGATCTATGAGAGTCACAGAATGCGGGTACGGTAGAAAATCGGAGGAAATAGGTGTTCAACGGGTGTCTACGAGGATTACAAACGCCTCATCGTCTTGTCGTACAACCCTGATAACCTAAGACATATGGACGGTTACTCGAGCTTCCGTGGTTATCTAGGTTGAATGTTTCCTTCAAGGAAAGTTGATGCCTCAAAACCATTCACATCCCCGTACGTTCCACTCAAGGTGTCGGTCGTGGACCAGAAACGAGTTTGTATGTAGTGCAACACAAGTGAAAAGGAGAAGATTGTATACATATTTTAAAGATGTCCACTGTTGGAAGGAGGCCACTTGGGGTGTATCTTACCACAACACTATCCTCATGTACAAGGCCATCTATCAAGGCGTGATTGGCTATTGCCCCGTTGTCTGGGGTAGCAAACTAACAATCAACCAAAAGAGAGTATTGGCCCAATCCCAGAGAGCAGCGCTCCTTTGGATCATCAAGGCTGTATTAACAGAAACACTCCAGGTCATCACTGGTCAGCTACCGGGTGACTTGGCCGTTGAGTGCTTCATTGACAAGTGGAGAGTAAAACGGGAGCTTCTCTCGCTTTGTGCCGAACTCTGTGTGGATCTCAATACAGTACTGAAACTTGCTACCGTCGACGAATGGGTGGAAGAAATGGCAAGCAAGATGGGAACCCTCGTCAAGAGGACGTGACATTTATAAGTTCTCCCCAAACATCCGTGAACGTCTTAAGGGAGAGTGGATTGAGCCAGACCACTGGACGAGCCAGTTCCTCTTGGGACACGGCGACTTCAATGCACAGCTCCATTTCTTTTCTCTCAAAGCCTCTCCATCATGCGTGTTCTGCACCTCCAGTGTGGAAGAAACAAGGAACCAGGTGCTGCTCCACTGTAGTTTCTACAACAGTGAGCGACGGTTGTTGGGAGAGCAGACGAACTTAGCAGCATTGGCTGCTACAAAGCAAGCTTATAACTGTCTTGCCGAGTTCACGAAGAAGATGATGGCTAAGAAATGTGGTCACAGTTGATACGTCCCTTTGAAACTTGCCTCCCAAGTAAATAGTTTGATCAGGTGGGAACCCAGGTTAAGAACTCCCAGAGATTACGGGATTCCTCAGGTAGTCACCTCCGCGTGGTAACACGCAAGCGAGAAATGGCAAGCGAGAAATGGCAAGCGAGATGGGAACCCTCGTCAAGGGGACGTGACACGCATGAGTTCATCCCCAACATTCGTGAGCGTATTAAGAGAAGGCGAGTTGAGCCAGACCATTGTACAAGCCAGTTCCTCACAGGGCATGGCGACTTCAATGTGCCGCTCCACTGCTTTTTCCTCAAAGACTCTCCATCATGCACGTCTTGTGCGTCCATTGCGAAGGAAACGAGAAACAACGGGCTGCTCCACTGTAGTTTTCACAACGAGTGAGCGACGGTTGTTGGTGGAGGGGGGGGGGATACGAACTTAGCAGCCTATAACCGTGGTGTTTGCGAAGAAGGTGATGGCTAAGAAACGTGGAGACAGTTGATACGTCCCTTTGAAACGTGCCACCCAAGTAAATAGTTAGATCAGGTAGGAAACCAGATGAAGAACTCCTAGATCGTACGGGATTCCTCTGGTTGTCACCTGCGTGCGGTAACATTCTACCTGGAGACTGGCTAACGACCAAATACCTGCCCTACCTCAGCAGGTCTGCGTTCAGTGGATACTGCAGGGGCGTGAAGTTTTTCGGGTCACTGAAACTAAGCAGCTTGGAGACAGCTTCTTGCTTGGAGACGGATATGCTATTCCGCCTGTTTGGAGCTGGTTAAGGCTGTCTCAAAACAAGAACATTTTACGAAGTATTAATCGATGTTGGTTTGTCGCACAAAGCAATTTGAAGAAAATTTCTTTCTGTGTACACTCTTGTTACCTAGTACCACGAAATAAACATTAACTGATTGATTGATTGGGGCTACTACCAGTTCCAACCGAGTAGCGACGTACCTGGGCGGGATATTTACTCATGACTCACTTTCCAGCATCGTGAGCCGATCAACTCAGTAATCTCCTGAACAACTCAATAGCTCAGTGTCCCCGAAGATCAGAATAATGTTTAACCCTCATAACATGGTATATGGACGCTTCTCCGAGAAATGACTAAAATTGTACAGAGGAACGAAGACCATCACTATCCCCCGGTAACTAAGGGATTCTTATCCACCCTTCACCTCCCTATCTTCAATAAGAAAAATGTTTTATTTATTTACTCAAAAAAAAATCGTGTGACGAATGGCTAAACCAACTGAAAAGAGTCGAATATTTCAGATTCTGCTCATAAACTATTTGATAGCCAATTAGCGGCATACATAGCATCAATTTGAAATATACAAATCGAATTTGTGAAAGTGGGTACTTGGTTCTGTTCTAATAATGGCAAGTAAATCACAAAGTTCCTCTCAGAGAATGTAAGACATTTGAAAATTCCTTAATTTAATCGACAAAATGAGATCAGCGTACTGGCATTATTAGGTCGATTTTTTTTTCTCAAATTTAACGTTTATTGATTAATTCACAAACACTCACCAAAGTCGAAGACCATTTTATCGTAATCGTAGCCGTCAAGGTGCTCAGCAGGTACACCTGAACAAAATAAGAACAAAAGTGTAGGAGCGACAGATCAACTACGTGAGGTGGGTTAATTGCCCAACATAATGTGTGGGTTTTACCGTCTCCTTAGTACCGTGGTTATATAAAACGTGAAAATCCGGTCAAGTTCTACGGAATTCATATTAACGCAGTGAAAAACTGATTGGATTAGTTTATGAAGCGGCTACAGTCGTTGAACGCACGTAGGGAACGTCTCCCCAGATATTTTCAATATCGTTCCCCTATCTAATCATCTCTACCCTGCTTTTACTTCAATACATCAGCAAACCTGCGTGAAATGTTGACAGAAATCGAGAACATCCACCGTAAGGGAAAACGATCTCCCAGGGATGAGTTACTAAAGTTGAATTTCCCTAACAACGATTTTGTGGGTCGACAGGTAAATCGTAAAACGAGCACTATCGTAACGATTTTTGTGACCTTTTCTAGCGAGTAGGGTCATTGTTAAATTCTGTTTCGTAACCTTCGTAGAAGTTGAAGAAGACTAATTTATATCTCTTCTACGGATTCTTTTCTCTTCAAAACACGCACCCCTTACGTACATTAGGTAGTATGAATTCCATGATTTAAACTAAAAGAAAAAAAAACTAAACAAAACATTATATTTCAATGGGCACAGAAGAAATATTCTAATGAACCCATTGCAAACAATCTCAGTTTTGAAACTAAGTACATTCTTGCGTCATTTTACAAAACAACAACAAAAGTACCCTGAAAATGATTGTTGGGGGCAGGCCGAATTAGTTGGGGTTTTGACCTCGGAATGTCCACACTTGCCCTAATGGGACTCCCTGGCCCTAACGGGAAATCATTTCCCCGAACACTTTTCTGATCAGGTTCGTACCTGTGGAAAGTCCACATCTTCAGTTATTTCCGAGTGGCAACGGATTTCCCTTTCTTCTGGACTTTCCAAAATATCCTTTTCTCTCCCCTCAATTTACATTTCTCTCCACAACAGGCAGCTCATCCCAAACTCAGCCATCTACTAGTTTTCCCAACAGTCGTCTTTCAGTTCAACCAACAGACATATGCGGATTCTTCCTTCCTTCCCCGTCCAACCAGTTTCACGCCTTCAGCGCCCAAATACTTAAACCCTTATCCGGTTCTAGCTACTTCTAGCGATTTTGATAACGTTTCTTGTACCGCTCAAGATAAAAGAATGGTGGTGTACAATTTCCATTGATGGGAAAATGACAAAAGCAACACAATAAATCATTAAACAATTTTTCTGCATTCTTAAACGTATAACCTCCTAACGTTACTAGTTCTCTGAAAAATCAGGGTTGCAGTTCAATGAAGTTTAATTATTTTCAAAGATAATCAGAAGCAATCACAGAGATTCCAGATGTCAAACTAATCTCAGTTTTTTTTACTGTTTTCATTGTCATTTCGATACAACCATGACTGTAAACATTAACCTACCAGTCGACAATTTTCTAGATAGTGCCACGAATCACCTACAATAAAGGCCGGGGAATAGGTAGTATCAACCCAATCAAGTTTTAAGCGCTGCCGAGTTCACATTAGCAGAGTTATAAGCAGAGTTAAAATCACCGAATCTTCATGAGGCTGAGAACACGTGATGTAGCGCACAAACTTTTTTGTTTTTACCCGTTAAATTCTCAAAGAAACCGCCGATTCAGCTGATGAGTAAATCATAATGAGTATTGTTGAGAACTACTTAGGACCCCCTGACGATCCAACTACGTAGGAAGTAATAAGATCCATAATAGGACTTTTGGTTTATTATTCAGAATGAATAATAAACCTATGTTTTCAGGCAAGAAAATGTTTTTACACCCCGCCCCCCTCCTTTTAGACTTAACCTCTCAAGACATTAGGATTCCAAATCTGCCTTTAACGTGGTATAAAAAATTCTTTTTGGTATCTAGCTGTGCGTACCCATGGTTGTTCGGGGCAAAAAGTGGTGAAAAAAAATGAACAAAAACGCAGTTTTGATAGTTTTACTGCAAATACGCCGTGTTCGGTATCGTTTTCTAGGTATTTTTTGATGCTGGGTGGATTGGAACAATTTTCAGAGGTGTACGACTGCGTCAGTGAAATAGTGAAATCACAGTAATTATAGTGAGCGAAATTCTACTAATTGAAAGAAATCGCGGGACAGCCAAAGTAAACGTTTCATCGTTCGTACTCACTAACTCCCCAATGCCTACGGGCTTGTGGAATATTTAGTTTTCGTCGTTCCGTTGTCATGTTTCGTATGGTTTACTGGTAGTTTTCGTTGCTGAATCGAATGGGATGGGTCTCGGAGGCGTGAGCTCTGCTGTGCAAGAGAATATTAAACCATTGTGTAATATATTTGCTGCGTTTTATTTCCAAGCGATGGCTTGAGATCTTCAAGATAATAATCAAGATATAATGTATATTTTAAAGGATGAGTTGCTACCCGTCCGTCCAACTTACTTAGTCTGTATCCGTTATTAGATTGTAAATAACCTGACTCCGAGCGTCAGGGTTTTTCTTACAATTTTCTCAAAGAGCCATTTGATTATTTCTTTTTGATTAGTTTAATGTAAAACGCCGCAAATTATTCCATAGCGGTTTATTATTCTCTTACACAGCTCAACGTAGTCTCACACTTCTGAGACCCATTCTATTCAATTCAGCATCTAAAAACACTAGTAAGCGATTAGAAACATGACCTGAAATTGACATTTTCTAGACGACGCGAGGCAATTGGCACGAGATGACGAATCGAGCTAACGGGTGGCTGTGCGGGGAAAACGATTTTTGCCCCACAATATTTACTGCGATTTTACTGTTTTCTATCTAGACGCAGTCCAGGAAAAATATCTAGAAAACGATACCGAACACAATGTTATGCAGCTGAAACTGCCAAGATTTTATTTTAGTGAAGCGTCACTTTTGTGTTCGGATTGGAAGGGTGGTTGTAAAAAACATTTTCTTGACCAAAAACATAGCTGTAACACGTTACAGATGTCAAGTATGTTTTGCATTATTAACGTTGGATCGACAACATTTATAAACGAAAGGTAATGTATAGACGATGGAAACAATAATAGCGATGATCCTCACCTTTCCCAAAACACCTTGGGCTCATGGCAATGTCATCTAATGCTGGATCCCCTCTTGAAGCGTAGCTTTTCCTAGCCTCGAAGTTGAGGTAGTACCTGGAATTTAAAGCAAATAAACTCGTTACCCTCACTAAAAAGCCTTCATTTTCGTAGTCTGAGCGTGATACCGTTAAATGCAGTTATTTCAAACCGGGTTTCCACTATAGTTGCTCAACAACTAACACAAATGCGCATTCTATGTTTTGGAATTGGCATTTCTGGTGCGAGCTTACAACCCCCGAACATCCGACGATTCTGAAAAACGCAAATTGTGTGCTTTCATTTATTCTTTTGGTATTCTTGTCTGTTGAATAATAAATGGATATGTATATTGGGGTTCAGACAACAGCGACATATTCAGTGGCGATATTTTGAGGTTTAAATTTTCCTCTTAATCATGCCAGTTGGTGTGGACTCTCTGACACTCATAATCTTACTAAGATTTGTACAAGGTGTCATGTTTAATAACACAGTAGAGAAAGGGAACGTCAAGTAACATTTCGAACCATTTCAAAGGTATCCTTTTGTGATCTTGTTCAGCTCTGTGGAGTAACGCCTTCCTTTCACGGTCTCTTCAGTATGCCGGACAAAAAAAGTCAGAGCATGGTCTGGGGAAGATGTTAGAGCATCGTAGAGAGTATTTTTGCCAAAAATGTGTCCAACGGTGGTTTTGGTGCGAATTTACGGCGACCCGTCTCATTCACAAAATGTAACGTTACGTTGTCCTACGACAATATAAATGGCACAAAATAAACGATGACTTCCAAATGTTATTGTTGTTGGCGTGTGGTCAGGGCCTTGGGTGGGGAGATCTATGTAGTATCTTGTCCATATTAATGTAAAATAATGTAAAATTACTACACGTTAATTCGTCAGAACACAGAATGAATCGTCTATATTTTAATCTACAAGTAAGATAACAAGCAATCAGCTGAGTATAATAATAATAGTAGTGTCGTTGGTAACTAGCTCACTACAATCTAATGGGTGGGCTATTGGTTTGTGTTGTGTTTGTGTGTAGTTAAGTGTGTGTGAATGCGATGCCAAGGGTGGAAGAATATCAAATAGCCCACTCCCTGACTGCAGTGTGTGTGAGTGTATTTAAGGGCTGGAAGAACGTAAGAGTGAGGGAGTGTGTATGTGTTCGTATTATGTAGTGTAGGTGACAATAGGTAAAGTAGGGACGTTTCCAGGGGGGGGGGGGGGTGAATATCGAATAGTCCGCCGTCGGCCACGAACTCGCTTCCTCGGAAAGAAGGATCACAGTTCAGGCCAGGACGTAGACCTCGGCCACTCACCTTTCTCCATGGGTGAGACGGGGGCAAGTCCAATGGAGATAAAGCATAGGTGCTGGTAGAACGCCCTGAGCTTTTCCGGCGCCTAGGTCTGCTACCCATTCAGCTCTGGAGGCTACTCAAGTTGCAGCCAGATAGTACGAGTCCCACGGCGGCTTCTGCCCGGGACTGGTGGCGTGGAGTCTCTAGGGCGTGACGCCACTAGCTGTAAAGCCATGGGTTGGCTTCGTGGGGGCTGTGGTCTCGCTGGGAGTTCCCAAAGTTGTGTAGAGTGCAGCGGGGGAAACGTAGAGGTCACAAGGCTGGGTGCTCTCCGCACAACCAGGGTTTCGCAAGAACTCGCTTATTCTTGTTATTAGGATTATTCGCAATTACTCGGGAAGACGATTTATCATCACAAACTGAGAACTGGGTGGTAGCGAACGCGAACTCAGGCCCTGATCAATCCGTGGGATGCTAGCCAAGCTCCTCAGAACTTCGTGAATCATGGTGTCTACACATCACCAAAGTCGCGGGCAACCGTTTTCAGAATCAGGTTCGGTTCGTCACGGTAAAATTGAAAAGACTAGAAACGCAGAAAGCTGCTGATTGTTGCATAAAGCTGCTTCCCAGAGCATAACGCACTAACCATAGCGCTGCTACGTATATTTTTCTAATAAATCGCGAAACGCAAAACCCACGATTTTCGATTGTATCGGCAGGCAGGTTCTGTCAACAACTGATTGCCCTTCACTTTTTTTCTTCTACTAATGTAATACGTATGTAATGTAATGTAATTTATGTTCAAAATCGGTTCATTACATAAGTTCCAATAAAGTATCGGGAAATCAAAATCGTAAATTGGTTCAGTAAAATAAAAAGCTTCTCACCTTCCAGTGATGTTATGAGGCAACACCACAACGATCCTTAACCACTTTGCCCCCTTATTTCCATACCTCCACCACAACTTAGTGGTCTCATTTCCGTCCCTTTGAATCTCCGTCAGAAACAGCCCCAAAGACCCGCTGTGAGGACCGAACTTGTGGTAGAAGAAGGAGATCTAATAAAATACAACAACTCAATTAAAATACTTACACTTGTAATCTAAGAGAGTTGAAAATACGTTGCAGCTCAATAGTATATACAACTTCCTTCAGCACCACGTGCATTCAGCGCTTTTTATCACTAGTTACTAATCAAATCTGTTCTTTATTCAATTTATATGAAGGTGGTCATATAAGCTGGTGGCGTTTAATGGTCCAAAATTAATTGAGTTACTTTGAAGAGGTTAATATTTTTATTAAAAATATTAATTTTGAAGATTAAAGATGAGTTAGTACTTTTTACTGTTTTGAAAAACATTTTAACTATGATTTACAAGATCATTATTTTTATTTAAACTATTCACTGTATTATATTAATTACTCCTATATGGCAGGCCGAATTGGCTGGGCCTTTGACCTTCAAAACCTCAGTTATTTCCAAGTGACAACGAACTTCGTCTGCCCTGGACTTCCTCATCTATCTTTTCCACCCCTCAATTTTAGATTCCTTTTCCCAACAGACAGCTTCTTCCAAGTCAGTCACCCTTCACACAGTCGTCTCCCAGTTCTCCTGATTACTTTCAGCTCGCGCTAATCCCAACTCAACTCAATCTCTGTCCCACCACTTCGTATCTCACAACCAGTTTCTCAGGTATTGAGAATCCCTTGTGGGCGTTCATACACTAACACTGAGCCGGATATCGCTATTCTGTCAAGTGTAATACAGTCCTCACTTACGCTCACCACGTTAATTTATTTCTCAGTTTCAAGCGCCTAAAAACTTCTATTATATTATCAATAAATATAATTTTCATTTCTCTAATGCACCTGTTCGACGCAAAGCGCCAAATTGGTTAGAGTCTTTGATCTCGGACTTCCCCCCGTCATTGTCTCCGACCATTTCAATACCTGCCCCTCACCTGCGGGAATCCCTGAGCTGCGGTCGGTTGGTTCTAACAGCCCCCTTTCCTAGATTTTCCCCTTTATTTATTTCTTTCTCCCCAATTTCACTTTTTCTCTCCAAGACTGAGCACTTCCAAAATGATTCTGCTTCCAACTATCGTCGCAGTAAATTCTCGCTCTCCTGTACAGTTTCCCGCGCCAGTTCACGCGTTCCGAGTACTGCCTTTGTGCCGCCCATTTGTACACCATCTCAGCTCAATTTTAACTCAACTCAATTCTGCACGTATATTACAGTCCTCATCACGCTCACCGAGTTTCAGTTTTATTTCGATCCTCTAGCTCCCCTCTCGTGCGCCCAACAACACCCTATAAGAATAGGATTAGTGCTAACTATATAAACAATCATAATATAAATAATACAGGGTATATTAATAAAATCATTTTGAATTTCATATACATTATTAATTACTGCATTTGACTTAAACGGCGGGTGTTTGAACTCAGGAATTGTTGGGGTTTCCTACTAATTATATTTTGAGCATTATTAAGTTTTTATCGTTGAGATAATTTATTGGCCTACCACGTTGATTTTTTTGAAAATTTCTTCTTCCTCTTCTGTAGTATCATATGAACGGAATTTATAGGCAGAAACTGTGGTAAAATCTTCTTTCTATCGAGTTCACATCAACAGGTTGGATTAGTTGCTCAAGTGATAACAGTCGCGGAAAACACGTTGGCTTAAAGGACGTTGTGTTGTGAGTTGCCCAAGGCTTTTTTTTGTAGTGGTTTTGTAGTGGTGATGATTTCGATATGAGCGATATTCACTAACAATTAAATAACGATCCATAAAATACGCGTTATGCCCGTATTTGAACGCCACACTGCGTCTACCTCCGGTCGAACGACTTTAAGCGGCAATTTCAATTCGCCATCGTGTTCGAACAATTTCCAGACGGCTCCCTCTTTAAGTTCGTTAGGTCCCATGAGTAGGGAGTCTCGTTTCTCCTGTTTTGCGTCTGTCGTGGCAAGGGTTTAATGGAAGGAATGAGGGGAACCGCGATGGCGATAACTTAAAGCGGTTTAACGCCCCTAGAGGGAGAAGATTCTGCTACGGAGATACCATTTTATAACCGCTTCAGAAAGACAAGTCCGAGGCACTAATTTCGTAGTAGAGCACGCTACTGGTTCACCGTAACGAGAATGACCTTTCACCGCTTCATTTAAAAGCGGTAATTTCGTTCGACAAACTAATAGATATGCCACTTGAAAGATTTCTCAAAGAAACACATACTTTCACCATCTTCATAAATCAACGCAGCTTCCTTTTTTATGTCGTTGCACAGTGCTAGTTTCATAATTCGTCACTTTCTATGTTGCCGTTAATTGCGAAAACTCTGCGGTTGTTTCATAGAGGTGTGCAAGACAATATTGACATTGACAATATTGATTTTGACTCGTTAAAAGTTGTGAGACGCGGACAAAACGTGAAACTCGAAGTACTTCAATCCATCAAAGTCATCAATGCATGATCACTCATGTTGTTAAATAAAGAATAAATGCTTCATTTATGCGTTCCAACGTTCTCTGTCTCTCTGAGTCTATTCTCATTGGTGGAGCAGTTGGCCTTGGAGTTCGATGTTAACCAAATCCAACCACTAATTTTAGGAGCGGCCACTCATCCCAAATTTGTTGGAAACGCTTTACTTTGTTTCGAGATTTTATAACGAGAATAAATTTAGTTTTTACATGAAAAATGACGGAGTGAGTTCTATTTTCAAGACCCCCATCTCACTGTTGAACCACCCTTTTTCCACTGTAGCTGATGCGTAAATATGTTGAGCACAGAGAAATACCTGGAAAAACAGAATTAATTTTGATCGTCACTACAGACACCATTTTTTGTTTGTTTTTGAAACGTAGGAGGAAGGAATAAATTTACGTCTGCGAGTTGAAGTGCCAACCCATACTGGTTTAACGCCACATTGCTGTTTTCTGTGGTTTCTTCTCCTCTTCACCCTCATGAGAGTCTTGCAGCGTGCCATGATTCCCTTTTTTTAATATTTTTGTTCTTATAGGTGGATGCTGGAGATACCCTCACTGGGGCCACAAGCGGGCCTATTGTAAGGGCGTCCCCAGCTCATGGCCCCCCTGATCCACCTACAGACACCAAGGCTTCCTTAGTGTGACGTCACCTAAACGTCCCCGCTACCCCTGCACAATGAGGAGAACATTCACAAGTTCTGCCCTCACCACCGCTACTGGCTGTAGAAAGGGCCTCCCAAACACACGGCGGTGCACATCACATGCTCTGCCGTCTCTAGCCCTGCCTCGCAGAACCTACATACCTGTACCTCACACCAATGTTAGCAAGGTGGTACCTCAGGGGACAGTGACTCGTAAACAGGCCACATATGATCCTCATATCCTTCCTCCCCAGTGCGAGCACCTCCTTAGCCTTCCCTCTGTAGAGTCAAATGAAGAGTTTTGACTGTCGAAGACTAGGCACTCCCTGCCAATAGGCAGCCCTGCACCTATCCTCCCATTTGCCAACCTCTCTACGTAGGTGGCTCCTGCTGATCCTAACAAAGGGCTCAGGGCCAACAGGGATTCCTTTACATTCACTTATACGGCTCAGCAGTTTGGGAGGTTCAGCAGCTGCCATTATTCCGCTTCTTCATTCTGCATCCCTGTGGAATACAGTCCTTGGATCAGCTAGCTCCATTCTCTTCTGGTTTAGCACTACACTGGCAAATTGAGTAGTGCACCTTCAGGTCCTTGGTATGGTCGAACGTCTCTGGCATGACCTGGCCATGTGTGCCATTCACCATGCGTCACCAGCCTGACTGCCTTCGGCATGAGACGATGGCATGGCAAGCGCCATCTACAACTGCGCTGCAGAACAGTCAGTTCCGGCCTGTAGCTTTACCTATGCGGTGCAGGTACGTCTTGATGCTAAAATGTCTCTCTAGGAGCTGGGTATGGCAGAAATCGACCTCACCACCCCATCTACCCCAGCCATGGGCCAAGTGTTAAAATCTACCTGGTCCTTCCCCCTTTCTTTTTTAAACTGACTGTGACTGACAGTAAATCCCTACTGGGGCATCAAATCGGCCTTTTGTCAGGCGACTATGAGCCTCGTCTTTTCAGTTCCACTCCCATGTCCTACGTAGCTACTTCCGCAATCGTTTTCGTTCGCTTGCTAGGAGATGGATCTTGATAACGCCCCAACAACAACTCTGTCTTTTGAGAAACGCAAGCAACGGCGCCTACGACGTGTTACGAGGAAGCAACGCGGAGAGCGCACCTAATATGCACTGCTGCCATCCGACAATGCTCAACTTGTCGGCGCACAACTCAAACAGAAGGCTGGAGTGGCCAACACTCATAAGTAATCACTCTTGTGTAGGGGATCAGATGGAAAAACCATACATGCCGTATGTGGAAACCAAACGACAGCTCCACCGTCACGCCCAGATATCGAACTGCTCCCCTCGTTATCTTCACACGGATGGAGAATTTCCTCTACAGGAAATTCTCCATCCTACCTACCCCTCTCTAAGGCTGGAGACCATTTCTTCAACGGTTTTTTGCACTCAGAGGACTTCGAAACATGTAGATCGGTAGAAAACCCCAAAAAATTGCAGCCGATTACATAACCTTCCTTTCAACTTCGTAGAGCTAAAGAAAGTAAACAGTATAAAAATAAAACGTGCAATCAATCGATGTGTAACTAGAAGTAGGGCAGCACTTACATAACAACTATTGTAGAACGGAGATGACGAGTTGCTGTGATATTTGGGCGGAGGATTAATAAGAGGGCTTTCCAAATCAGAAGACGAACCCATCTTATGTCCTCCAGTCATATCCACGTAGATGTACATACCTGCGAGGCAAATTTTTCCAATTATTGAAACTCTAAGCGGATTAATGACCAGAGCAGATACGAAGTCATTAACGTAAAGAAGTTTAAAAGTGGTATCGGGGGAGATTACACTCATAACCGTTTTACGGCTATCGGAAAGATTTCAACGGTAATTATGGCCAGTTGCACCAAACCTCGTTAAAATGTTTTGCGCCGTTAGAAGTGATGTTACGACAGTTGACCAGTCGAGTTAACTAATTCACCGTTCCATTAAAAGGTTAGCGATAAAATTTCGACTACTGCGAGTTATTTGGCACACGTTTCGTTAACATTGAGTATCTTAGTACGGTTTATTTGTGTTCGTTTGATCTTGTGATGTATAACCTGAAGAAATTCATCAGTTGTGAGCTGCAATAGTGAAATGTAGTCAAAAATGCAGTTGAAACTATAATTGTTAAAGCAAACTAAAAGTAAACTGCAAGAAAAAAAGTAAGTAGCATTATTTCGAGTTGAAAATAAAAAACTGTTATGTTTGAGACTACTGAAAAAGGAATTATGTAAAATAGTCTGTTAAAATATATCGGATCAAGTTTTTCCTTAGGAATATTATTACGTCATTTGCGGTGACTGCCGCTGAGAAACCATACACCAAAAATTCAATTTCTGAAAATCAACTGAATTAAAAAAAAAAAATACTCCCAACCGTGTAAAAAAAAAACCATGAGTTAAGCAGAAACTGATGGAGAAACATCTTCCCCCCTCCCATCCCCGACGCTTCACCATACCATTTACCTTTCTCTTCGTCTGTAAAGACCACGACCAACTAACTGACCTTAGTACTGACTTAACGG
Organism: Pachypeltis micranthus; assembly: GCA_020466155.1. Lineage (NCBI taxonomy): Eukaryota > Metazoa > Arthropoda > Insecta > Hemiptera > Miridae > Pachypeltis > Pachypeltis micranthus. The sequence goes on from CM035777.1 coordinate 17,581,579, forward strand.
CCGGACGATGATGCCATTACATCGCAAGCGCTCGCTCACAGTATCTCACCAGCCAGAGGAGACGGACTCACAAAACGGGCACGTTAACTTTAATAAGAAACATCTGTTAGGGGCAATGAATACGTGCCCGACTGCTCCAATGGAAGTCCTTTTGGTCATCTCACTTCTCCATAGGACTGCCCAGGACTGCTTACCTGGGAGCGGTAAGGCTTTTGCAGACAGGGAACATCTCCACCAGGGGTAATGCAAGCCTCCAAAGAATAACTAGACAGTTCAAACTGGAAGAGGCAGTAGTCCTTACTACTGACGTCCTGTCAGAGCGGAAGAACTGTCGACCGCCATTCAGGGTCAGTATCCGCTCGTGGGAAAGATGGGAGCAGGAGACGTTCCAGACCGAGGTGAGCGCCCTGCGGTGGTACACCGATGGTTCAGTCATGGGAGGCAGAGCTGGACTGGGCATTGTTGGGCCCAATTACAGTCTGGCTAAGCCGCTGGGAGAGTACGCCACGATTTTCCAAGCTGAAATCCTAGCTATAAAGATCTGCGCGGAAGAGATCCTGTCTAAAGGACTCAAGGGCAAGCAGATCTACATATTCTAATGCCTTCATGCGCTCAAGCAGCTCAGCGCCCACAATAGGCTTTCCCTCATCTGAGTGCCGGCTTACAGGGGGCATGAGGGCAATGAAAAGGCTGACCACCTTGCGAAGAAGGGCACAGAAACCCTACCCATTGGGCCTGAACACCTCACGTAGGTATGACGAAGAGTCGCCAGAACCATCTGGTGGCCCGATGGGAGATACAGGAAAATAGCGCACATTGGCATCACCACCCACGACTTGAACAATCGAAAAGGCTTGTTACGCCTTCTGGTCCAAGGGCAAAGGCGATGCTGACACTCTCCAGGATGGATCTGAGGGTCTTGATTAGCTTCCTGACCGGACACTGCCCACTCAGGTATCACCTCAACAAGATGGGCGTCTCAGAGGCGGTGGAATGCAGACTCTGTGGTGAGGAGGACGAGACGGCGGAGCATATCCTATGTGAGTGCCCTGCCCTAGCAGTCAAGCGCTTTGGATACTTTGCCCAGGGGATTATTGAGCCCCATATCATAGCGGAAGCTGCGGTGAAGGACATACTCGGCATCATAAAGGGGGCGGGCGTGTACGACACCTTTTACTAAGGAAGGGCTAGTGTCACAATAGGCCCACACGTGGCCGCAGTGGCGAAGGGACCTGTCCCGCATGCCCTCGGACGTAAAAAAAAGAAACATCTGATGCTTTCCGCAACCATTATACATTCGATGGTATGGCATACAACGGGTTCTGTCTCTCTGTTCAACGCGTTCATACGGAAACATTTACGGAGAACAAAATCGGGGTAGTAGTTACCTGGAAGAGTTTCATCAAAATCGTTGGAGCCCTTTTTGAGAAAATAAAAAAACAACAATAATTTAATGTTCGGCAATCCTCATTTACCGATGATATGAGAAATTTTCGCCTGAAGCAAAATGAGGGCTGGCTTTTCAGGAATTCCGAAAACTTTCAAAATAATACGACGGCTTAGAACATGTAGCAGAGATGATATTGACAGAGAACCACAATTAAATATTGAACAGTAGAATGAAACTTTAATCAAATTCGATTTAGCCGCCTTCGAGACAGTTTCGAAAAACCCTGGTTTTTTGAACATTTTAGTTCCATCTCCAACCCTAATCATGTATGATCATAATCTTAATTTTGAGCGTTCAAAAAATAAATAACGAATACAAATGCTGCAAAATATTATTCTCTCGCACAGCAGAATTGTGACCAATAAATAAACGAGTGAGTAAATAAATAAGTATTGAGTTCAATCGATCCAGTCGGTAGATTCCTCACTACTAATTACAGGGACACACACACATGCACAGTTCACTCGTCCCAAAAACGTCAAGATCTGAAAACAACTCTTTTTTTCGCTCTATTACGAATTGAAATTCCCCATTAAAAATTCGAAATACTCTATTATTCACTGCAATTCCCTGCACGTTTTTTAAGGCAGCTCAAGACAACATGTAGAGCAAAAACTGACGATGAAATTAGTACGTTAAGTCATTGTTGTGTTTTCGTCGACCATTTCCCTGGGGACGACAATTGGGTTCAGCTTTCCTGTTAAAATTACCGTTGAGAGAAATGAGTTAGATGACACAAGTTTCTCAGATAATAATCACAACGATTTTATGTTCACTGGAGCTTGGACGTACTGGTTGTGTAAGCTTTCCCGGTTGTATTGCCTTCACACATTTTATTTGTGGTTAGTCTGAATGAAAAACATCTAAACGGTGGGGTAAATGAAAAATTAAGAGAATAAACATATTAATTAAACCCTATGATGTTGAATTACTTGTATCTAAATGTCCCCTTTGTTGAAAATGTTTCATAACCTACTCTTATACTTCAAGTATTGTAGCGACTTCGAATTTAATATTCAATTTGCTGCCAATGAGCCGATTTTGGATGTGTGTAAGAAGGTTAGACATTTAAGAAGAAGAGGATCACTTCACTGACATGATAACGTTATTGCAACACCTGATTAATAAACATTAACAAACGTTAGGTCAATCAACTTCGTAGGTGCAACTGGCCCTGTGGATGGTAGTATGCTGACGTAGGTGTTACAGTAGATGCGTAAAATTAAACCAAACTATAAATAATTCTATAAATCACATACTCGAATATATGATAAAGGCAAAGTCTCAAGTTTCTGTGTACGTACCGGTCGCGTTTTTCAAGGTATGGTCGAAGTCAGGCCCGGTAGCGGTTGTAGTAAGCGAGCCGTTTTTCAATTTCCAATTCAAATCGCGGTTCTCTTTGCTCGTCCAATTGCACATGCCTTGCTCGAACGTACAGCGAGCAAATGTAGGGACTTCGTCTGACGGGAGAAATCAATAATAGTTCATCGTGAGAAATTAGTGGCTGAATTAGATCGAGTTTGAGGAGTCAGATGGTGGATTACAAAAGGAATGTCCAGCAAAAGTAAGCAGTTGTAAATGGCGTGGAGTGGCAGTGCTTCCAGGGGGTGGAGAGTGGAGCTAATTGTGGTCAAAGAGAGATGTTGAGAAGGTAATTTTAGACCACTACTAAAAAGTTGGTGTAATGAGATGTGAGGATAGCTCGTGTGGTTAGTTTATCAATGGAATGTATTTTTCATTTTAGGGCAACCCCAGAACCAGCACAAAGTTCACGGTATTTCTCGTAACGTGTCTCCAGGGTCCTCAGATTAGTCCTGTTTCTGACATTCACCAAACATCTGCTCCCGGACGTTCAGTTCGGGTTTCGCGAAAATTTATCGGGACCTCTGCATCTGCAAAGATTTACTTCTTACATTAAGCAGGCCTTCCATGACGAATCAGTTTGCCGAGCAGAATTCTAAGACACTGAACAGGCGTTTGGCAGAGTGTGGCACGCGGGTTTACTTCTGAAAATACGCCCTCACATCCCAAACAACTTGATCGCCTTGCTTTCAAGCTATCTGAGCGACAGGGCCTATGAGGTATCAGTTCTGAGTCAGCTGTCATCCTCCAGGACTGTCCAAACAGGAGTACCGCAAGGTAACGTGAGGGGACCATTCCTTAACTGTTACGATGTGCCATCGCCTAATAATTTTCCGAATACTACAAACCTTCATTGAACAGTTAGGTCAATGGTGCAACCGATGGCGGCTTAACATCAATGCCTCGAAGTTGTGTACCGTCCCTTCACGCGTAAGAAGAATTACTCAGACATTCCCTTGATTTACGAAGGAGAAGCCATTCCAACCTTGGAGTCGCACAAATATCTCGGTGTGATACTTGACAAACGCCTTACATATTGCCAGCATGTTGACGATCTGAAAAAGAAGCTGATGGCCAGGACAGCGCAGCTCAAGTACTTTCTCGACAATCCGCCCTGTCACTTGACAATAATATGTTAATTTATAAAGTTTTTATCCGACGCATTTGGTTGTACGCACTGCCAGTCTATGGAACGTGTTCCAAATCAGTGTTTCGACAATTGGAGCAGCACCAGAACCGTACATTACAGCGTGAAGTTCTCAATACTCCCCCATACGTTCGAAACCGCACGGTCTACAAGGATTTCGGTCTGAGCACCCCGTCTGAAATCCTACAGGAAACTGAACTTTCTTCACGTCCAATGTTAACCATAGCTATCCCGCTGCAAGCGATGGCTTCAACCCTCCACTCAATATGAGACTACGTACTCCCAGACATATTCAAGACTTCTTAGATCTGTGAAGTGAGGCAAGCAGAAAACCCATCATTGAAAACTGTACGACGTTATTCACCTACCCCCCATGTGTGGGGATGAGGTGTTACAAACTAATAAGGTGAGGTCCTGGTTCTGGGTTATCTTCCCAGGAGCATGCCCATGCTACCAGGCGCGACCACGGGTTGTGGATAGTGGAACGACCACGGCATTATCCCCAGGGGCATGTCTGCGGCCAGCTGTGAATAAGGTCAGCATGCTGACTGAATAAGAAGCCGCGAACAATGGGCAAAACCCAAGAGATCGCAGAAGAGATCCTGAACAAAGGGCTGAAGGGCAAGCGGATCTACATTTTCTCTCCCTCCTTAAAAGCCATCGCAGCCTATAGTTGTAGGTCTAAGCTGGCATGGGAATGCCTCCATGCGCTCAAGCAGCTCGGCGCCCGTAACAGGCTCTCTCTCATTTGGGTGCCGGCTCACAGGGGGCATGAGGGCAATGAAAAGGCTGACCGCCTCGCGAAAACGGGTACAGAATCCTTACCCATCGGGCCTAAACCACACGTGGGACTGACGAAAAGTCACCTGAACCGTCTGGTTGCTTGATGGGAGATACAGGAAAATGGCGCCCATTGGCATCTCCAGCCACGACTAAGACAGGCGAAAAGGCGTGTCACGCCTTCCTGTCAAAGGGCGAAGGCGATGCTGACACTCTCTAGACAAGATCTGAGAGTACTCATAAGCTTCCTCACCGGGCACTGCCCACTCAGATATCACCTCAACAAGATGGGCATCTCAGAGGCGGTGGAATGCAGACTCTGCGGTGAGGAGGACGAGACAGCAGAGCATATCCTATGTGAATGCCCTGCCTTGGCAGCAAAACGCTTTGAATACTTCGGTCAGGGGACCACTGAACCCCAAACCATAGCGGACTCTGCGGTGAAGGACATACTCGGCTTCCTAAGGGAGGCGGGTATGTACGACGCCTTCTATTAAGAAAGTCCCACACGCCCTCGGGTCAAAAAAAAAAAAAATAAGGTGAGGAACAATAACGTTAAAATCACTTTTCATAAAGTTATATTACTCATATGTAATAGTCTAAATATTAAAAAAAACTGATTAATTTTTCCGTAACTCGATGTGAATATTGAATCAGTTCTATACAACACAAGTCACTTCCCTCCCGTCTTACATTATTCATTTCCGTTGCCCACGCTTGATACCGTTTCTCTCTTGCACCGCACACCGTTCATTAATCGGATGACATGAGGTGCTAATAGTTTCCTACATCTAAGAGCAAATACGTATTGCGAGGAACGCCGAGTCAGGGAGTTTTGACAAACGCTTTCTGATATAATACATATTGCAGTTTTGCGATACATGCTCCAGAATCAATAAAGAATACGTGGCAGGGAAATAATAGATGGAGAGATCATCCTAAATTAATAACTGCATTTACCCTTCTATTAATGCACTTTTAAGACGGTACATCGTTCATAAATTTTAATATAAAAACGCCCGAACACTTACCGCAAGCTTGTTCTTCATCTTCCCCATCGGGACAGTCCTTTTCGATGTTGCACACGTTTGTGTGGTCGATACAGGCTGAATTGTTCGAGCATTGAAACTGACCAGGAAGGCATTCCTGATGTTGATCTAAATCGAAGAATGACAATGTTCAAGTATTAACTCGCGTTGTTTCAGAAAATAACACTTTGTTGAAAAAGTATTTTATTGTTTCGTGTTTTCAACGCCTTCAACTGGCAGTGTTTGACATCAACTTGTTCAAAATGAGCGACGATAATAATTTCGTCGAAAAAAAAGCTGCTGAACTGAAAAAAAACTAAAACTTCTCAAATCACAAAAGATAGCCATACACTAGCAGATATCTGCGACAGATATCGCGTTTTTAAACGATATCTGTGGGAAAGTTCTGTGCGTTAGTGGGCGTTAAAAAATTATGAAAGATGTGAAAATCAACCAGAGATATCTGCGAGAGTTCAAATCTGGCAGATGGTAGTCGGGCGTCCCCCTTAACCTGCAGACTTCTCGGAAGCGGTGTCTGTGGTTCAAAGAACTGTTCGATTGGATCGGGCAGTCACTTAACGTTAAGATGTTCTGTTGCCCACGAGTGTTTTCCCCTGTTTTCACGTAAGTAATTCAAAACTCGTAACTGCAAACATTCGTAGGAAACTACAATTTTCGTAACTACAAAAAATGATCTCCCCACAACCTAATAAATTCGTAAATACATTATTACTTGTTGGCACCTACCCCCAGTGGCATACTTACCCAGAAGGGGGGGGATAGTATTTTCAAATTTAGTTGTAGTTTTTTATTTACAAAAAACCAAATGAATTGAATTACGGGAGCCGGGGAGATGAGCTAGCAAAATGTTCACAATCCCGCGGGTTGTTCTCTCTAAGGTGCGTCAACAACTTCATGTGCCCGAACTTTCTCCTTTCCGAAACCCATGACTTCTCCCAAACTTGTCTTTTTTTTGACTTAGCCGTTTTATGGGCAATAAAAAAAATACCCGCCGCAAAAGCCGCTAATTTACGCTTTTTTTACAACGAACAGTCACTAACCCCATGGCATCAACTTACGGAATGTGTGACCGATCTGGAAAATATTTCGGATTCGACCGATAACTCGAGTCTGCCAGACGAACGTCGGTGACAAACCTGAATTGACAGATTTCATCCCACGAACGAACAGATGACATCGGGCACTGGTCAGGTGACAGATCTCGGGCATGAAAGATCGGCCGATAAGTTTTTCGTGTTAAGGGGCGACGACCGATCTCATCGGGCGACCAAATCTGCCGCAGATATCTGCTCGTGTATGGCTGGCTAAAGAAGGGCGAGATGACAAACAACTGGGTGGAAGATCTTCAAAATGGCCGCAACTATTGTGAAAAAATGTTTATAGCAGATATTTTTATGGAAAGAACACCGACACGCTGCGTTTGGATCAATCCGAAAACCGTAACGAGGGCCGCATTCCCAAGCTTGAGCTACCCTAACCCCTGTCAATAAGCTCTTACACGTTCAACAAAGTCTTAGGTAGTTTCTGGAGCTCTGTAACTGTCAACGTGATTGAATAATTCCCTCTTTCTCCTTGATACAGTAGCCAGGTTGAGTAAGTTGGATTTGAGAGACTCATTCTCCGGGGACCTTACCCCGCCACAGCACAAGCAGCAACTATAGCTTCTTCTCAGTCACCTTGTCCAATCTCTTCCATTCTTACAGTCCCCCCCTCTGTTCACACTCATTTTCAGAAGACAAACGTTTCTCTGGATCTCACTCTCTCATCTGTACCTCATCTCCTGAATATTTTTCATAAATATCAATCAAACTAGTGATTAATTCACAACCTGTATATGTTTTCAATTTCTCTCTTGCACCTAACGGTCAATACTTTGTTCATTTCAGTTCAATTTCAATCAATGAATCAAAGCTTATGGTGACCGCTTCTCACAATAATTATCACGCTTGGTTTATTTCAAGAGTACAAAAAGTTAATTTTGCTTTCGACGAGGAGTGTGGTCTTGTTAACTCACGTGTCTACATTTAAACCTCAGAAACAGCGTGAGCTGACGCTTTATCGTGAACTGTATGTGAATGTCACATAAATTCAGTTTGTTGAACTGACTGATTTATTTATATGTCTGTACATTTTTGGGCCTAAGCGGCTCACTCTTACAAATATAAAGATACATAATATGAAAAACAAAATTCAGCCTAAATTTCTCGAACAAATTTCAACCAATGCCTTTGTTACGGCGGGGAATTAATAGTGGAAGCGATATCGCACTAAGAGAGTCGGGGACTTAGTACGATATCAAGCGAATGCAATTGGAACAGAGTTTTATTCTCAATTACATTCGAGGAAGTTTTACCACCACAGACAGGAAACTGAGTGGGAGGGAACAAGAGCGTGGACGACACGGCGACGAGGGAACTGGCTCAGTTACAACTGATGGCAGCGAAGTCTCGAGCGAATCGAGGCATTTGAGGGGCCCAGTCAGCATAAATGCCCAGGACGAGCCTCCGCTGAATCGAAGGGTTTGGTTCGCCCCGTTACAGAAGATTTCTGATAGTCCGTGTTTGAAAAAGTGGGTCATTAATAGTTAAAAATTAACCTAAGCATGATTTTATATGACGAAGACTTAATCGTATGATGCCCCATTCTATGTACTATTCTAGAATATTTAACAATTACTCCCATTTGTTTCTTGATCGAATTATCTCTATCAGTTGAGCCAATTCTGATTAGTACATGTTATAGATAAGATCGTTTGCTTCTGGGTTTGTAATTTCAGCTCAGGTTCATTATCGTTGCGTTTTACTTTCTTTTTCCGCCTTGAGATTCGCTCCTTTTTTAAAGGGTTGAAAATTAACGATTACGAGTCCTCTAAGTGCTGCTTGTTGAACGCCGCTGAACTTTCACGCCCAAAATTACTAGCCCTCTAAAAGGAAATTAGGCAGGATGTGCGGAGTCATACCGAGTCAGTGCAAGGGATGAAACTAAAATTAATTTCGTTCCAAAAGAAGTCGAACCGAACTTTATCGTCGTTGCCATTTTTTTCGATTTGAATCAAACGCCTTTCAATGATTTCTCGAATCATTACAAAGGCTTTGAGGTTAATGCGATCAAATATAAATATAATGAGGCTTAGGAGCTACGAATGGCATCGAGAGTCAATTCTAGTTGGTTGAATGACGAAGAAAGAAGATTGGACTCACCTTGGAAACAGTTGGATAACGTAATGTTATCTATGGCTACGTGATTCGGTTGCTTTTTGCTCGGCGACACTACGAGCAAAATGGTAAAATCCTGTTGAGCTCCGATGCTCAGACTCACATTTTCCCATCTAAGTCAACAAAGAACACGAATACATTGCATTACAAAGTCCATACTCCCGACTAATCCGATTTTCGCAGAAGTTCATAATTAGCATGAGACGTATTTATGCTCATAAGCTTAGTGGGTAACGATGACGGTATACAAAAGGTCACAGTTATTATAAACCCGTTCATAGAAATGTTATTAAGTTCACGTTAAGTTTTTCAAACTTCTCTCACTTTAGAACGATGACGCGCATATGGCATTTCTCTACAAGAAGGGAGTTGATCAACAGGTTCCATAGGAGCGGAGATAGTACTCCTCCCTGAGAGCATCTCCACAGTCCTTGCCCTAAGTGAGCAGTTTCCTAGCGAAGTCTGTATCTCTCTGCGGTTCGGCACAGCAACCGCAACATTATTGCATTCTTATTGCCAATGCCATTTCAATGCTGCGTATGGAGGTAGTGCCAAAGGCCCCTAAGGCAATCTCCTTACTCCCTATTGACTCTTATAGTACTGAATAGTGCGTTAAGCATGTTGACAATCCGCCAGGGGTGTCAATTTCAAACATCCATCTCTCAACAACCTGTCGAGAATCTCTACAGTTTTGAGCAGGAAAGGTGTCGTAGTCACAAACTCATATAACTGATGTGAAGAATGTTAGTTTCTAGAACGACAAAAATTTCTGCATGTACGCGGAGCAAGGGAAAGTAATGTGATGCGCCGCACCATTATTCAATATGCGCTTGGCCCTTCACACGACACTCTTATGTACCGGATTTTGAAGCGTCGTTACTTTGGCGTTAGATGGCATAATTTCGAAAGAGGTCTCACATTTCTTCAGATCAACGCAGTTTGTCAGGTTCGATAGAAGACGCCGCGTTATTGATTTTGGACCGTTTTTCGGGCCAATCGTCTCGACCAATCGGCCAGTTTATAGGAGGTTTAAGCAATCAAAAGCTGACAAGTTGATCTTGACCACAGTAAGTTTTTCCAAGCTTCGAACCACTTGCCGGCTGTTTTATTTATTCGCTCGGCTACTCAACACTCGATTGGAACCAGCTGAACTCATCCGTTAGTGTCCAAGAACGCTAATGCGGTGTATATCACTCCCTTTGAAACGCTTCTCATAATAACTCTGAGAAGAGATCTTACTAAAAATAGAAATTCATCAGAGCGCCACTATATTATCGTTGATCCTAATTGTTACTATTTACGAGCCTTACGAGGAGCTGCATGGTTACTCGCATTTTAAACTGATTTCAGCATTCCTTTGCACAAACAATTTAAAGGCATTTGAGGGTCAACTTAGACAAACCCCAGTCACTGCTTTCTACAATTATTCAACACACAGAAAGGATGCAGCTTTCAATTGACAAAAACTAGAGTCACAGCTTCATGCGATCTTCCGTATGTTGTGCAAAATCGCAGAAGTTGATATCTACCGACTCGAATAAAACAGGGGCAGCAATCGAGGCGTCTTAGTTTGTAAATACCGGGCGATAAATCCGCCTTCATCAATTATGCAGACAAAACAAACTGACCACTCGCTATTTTGTCGCTATTAATAGCGGCTGGAATTTTCCAATTCAACACGACTTTCTCAGAAGAACTCAAAGCGTACGGCGAAGTTTATAATTTTATTTTTCACCTTCCTGATTTATGTAATCGTTAACCTCTTCATACAACGTATTTCTACCTAAATATTTGTAGAGAACAACAAGACACTGCTCGGGTTTAACCAAATATGCTCGCAACACTTTTTTTACGAATTTGAAAAACGTTCGAAGCGGGCTTCACCTTAAAACTCTATAGAAACAAAACATGACTTCGCGTTAATATACTTAACCTAAAGTACCAACTAATACACAGCATAGCAATATCATATTTCAACTAATCATCGGGTTAAAAGAAATAAATCAGAAAATTGCTACATTCCAGCGGGATCATGCAAATTGTACGCTGAATTCCGACGCAACTAAAATCAGAAAATAAATAGTTAAAGCAAAATATATGTTCGACTCATCACACAATCTTTCTCAGACCCAAGTGTATTTCGCGGTTTTACTCTAACAAATAATAACATCTATTTTTAATTTTGTCCATAAGAGTTTGGTAAAACGTAGCTCAACGTTCAACTCAGTGGTAGCGCTAAAGATTGAGTTGCTCCTACTCCTGCCGCGACAATTGTTGAGTAACTAATGTAAAGGAGACTGTGAGCACGATTTAGCTGTTAAGTTATGTTAAGTCAAACGACGAAGCTTTGAACTACGACATTTTTAGAGTTGCTACATCTTTATAGCGTTTTTAATTCCTCATCGTAAAGGTCGCTGGACACCTTGGTGGGGCTGAGGAAAGTAGTAGATCCCCCACACAAACAATGATTCCCAACGCCAACGTTAAAAAAACGTTGTTTTTACTTTCCTTGGCCCTACAAAGTAGAAAGGAAAGTTATGTAATCGGCTGAAAAAAAAAGATTTTGAGTTCTCCTCAGATCTTTACGTTTCAGAACTCCCTGAGTCCGAAAAACACTATTTGGGAAAATGGTCTGTGTGTGTCTGATTTGTAGAGAGGATCACCGTACCAAATCCACTCAAACTTGATATCCAGCCCGCAGGTTACCATGGGACGCCAAAATAAGCTTATGAGCAAAATCAACCGAAAGTTATTATAGTGATTAAAACACACACTATTTTTTTCTCAAAAATGGCTCTAACGATTTTGATTACATTGGTTGTATTCATAGCTCCCAATATGGCAACTATACCATAAAATTCTCATTCGTGGGAATTTGACGAGAGCAGCACAATAAATTACCAAAACTTTCGACGTAATCGATTTTAGCGCGGTTTTTAGAGAAAACAACCGTACCAAATCAGCTCAAACTTGATGTCTAGCCTTTACGTTACCATGGGACGCAAAAATAAGGGTATGAGAAAAATCCACCGAAAGTTAACTATAGTTATCATAGTGATCAAAACACCAAATTTTTTTTCTCAAAAATGGCTCTAACGATTTTGATTAAATTTTTTATATTGAGAGCTCTCAATAAGGGTTTTCCTTATAAACTCCGCTGGAATGTTAGTAGAATGTTTAAAAAAATTGGTATCGTAGTCCAATACAATACCTATAGGGTGAGTGTTTAAAAACGCTCATGAGGTACATGGGGCTCACTCCATAAATTCCTGAGTTTCAACTACCGCCGTTTCGCTTACTACCAGTTCTAAAAGTTTTTACCCAATAACTCCGCGAAAGTGGTTAGTATCGTCTTTTAAAAAAATCGTGCTCACAGGCTCATCAATTCTCTGTGTACGAATCGTTCAATAACGGTCCGAGAATGAGTACAAGCAGCACAATAAATTCCGGAACTGTAACCGCTACCGCTTTCCGCTGCCGGGAAATGATGTTTGACCAAGTTCAAATGAAATGATTTAGTAGAAAAAGCCATGTAAAAAGTGAATTGACGTAGAGCTAAGGAAAGTTGTGTGTTGCAACGCACCAGATATTTTTTGTTCCGGTAAAGCTTGTGTCATTAGTGTATAATGAGTGGAATAAATACATTTGTTCAGATCTGTTTTAGGGATGATGAAAATCGCTATGTGGTGCTGAGGAATATTGTATAATGCGTAGCACCAGAGATTTGTTTTAACCATTACAGTGTAATGAAGTGAAACAAATACCTATTTAGAACGGTACTTCGCTTTACGTCAAAAGGTAAGCTTATGGTAACGGTTAAATTTTAACATCCGAACTGTTTTTTTTGGTTTTCCTATTTTTGTGCTGGCTAAAAGTTCGTAGCGAGAAATCCGTATGTTTCAGGAAAGCCGCGCCGGTTGAGCGAATGGAGATGCTTCTTCAACTGACGCAGACTCTGCACGTAACGCGAACGATCGACTGTTGAACACGAAAGTCGATCTCGCCAACAAACCTTCGAGGCGAAGGTATCAGCGTTCTAAATCTCGTAGCGTGCCACGAGACCCGACCCCAGACACCTGATGCTTGATGGTGTCAAACCTTTCTTAGAAAAACCACATTACGGGTTCGTAGCACTTCATTGGCTCGACATTCTGTGCGTCCGTGATAGTTTTGGGTGGCGGTCGCATCAGATGGATTCTCCTCGAAATCGTAGTTGTCGATTCCGAATTAAAAGCGTTCAATTCGTTACTGAGACGTTCGCTGACTCCATCACCTGTGAGGCGATGATTCTTGAACTGCGCTTGAGGAGCTGTTATTGTGAATTCTGGTTCATAGGTTCGCTGCTGTAGTCCACGCCATACTTTGCTACGCTGAGTCAATCTGAGGCTTCGACGCACATACTGCTGCAGAGGCTCCTTAGTTAGGCGTCTCTCTCAGCTTCCACAGGGAGTAAAAAGCTACCAGATTCTCCTGTAGACGGGTGTTGACATTGGTTGCTGTGCTGGACTGTGATTTTGACATCTGCACGTTCTCAACCACCACTTGAATTACATCTTGAGAATCTCGCAAATGCCTGATTCCTATCTTTTTCGTAGAGTAGCCGTGGCAGTGGTAAAGTCAGTAATTTTCTCTCTTGCGTATTGTCAGTGTTGGCTCTGATGCTGGAGCTAGACTCACCGGCCCCTCTATTGTTGGGCTGGGCCAATAAAATATTCAGTTGGCTTTCGTTGAAGAGAAGTTCTCTAGGCAGCCACGCTCTGAGCCTTTTGTGCGGCTTACGCTCTATCCAGCGTTGGTAATACCAGTCTGATTGGCTCCGAGATGCCTTCGTGTGTCGCCAGGTTCAAGGTGAGAGTGGCGTGAGAGCGGTCCACAACAGATCTTCATGAACGGAAGGACTTCTGTTACTTCCTTTGCGTTTGCCCAATCCTCTCTTAGTACTAACAGCCATTAATTGAAGCACTTAGACGCAACGAAGCCGTTTATTTCCTGTATAGCCTTGACTGGCTGCCACTTGTGAATTTTTGTCCCCTGGCATGATGGTAGTTCGAACATTTTATTCTTTTCAGCATTGTTTTATTTCTTAATTGTGATTAACTTCAGAATCGTTTCGTTCTTAACTCGTACCATTGGCAGTTGGGTTTAAAAGTATCATTTAAACTCAAAAGATGTATTTAGAAAATTTAGATGGTTTATCCAGTTATTCTTGTTACTGTATCTACCTATATATTTATCCTTTTTTTTGTATCTGTGTATCCCTGTTAACACAGGAACTGTTTGATTTCAATAAATTATTCAGTTGTACTCGTACAAACATTATATTATTCATTTCTAGGAATATGCATTTTGAAATGCGTAGTGAACGAAGAGTAGATTGTTGCAGGGGAACGAAGGTACACGAAATTGCCTTCCGCCCTTCGGTTGTCCAACGACAACTGTTGAAAAGACCGTGACAGTTATTAATTACCGCAAAATCCATCCATCGGCCCGTGGCAACTTCACGAGGGCAGCTCTAAAATTGATGCTCTTCCACGTTTCGGCTTTCCATGAAACGCGGGCTCATTTCAGGTCACGATTGAGAGATAACGACTGAATCGAATTTCACGTTTAGTCTGCGTGTTACAGCAAGTCGCCGAAATACGGGTAAATCGGTTCAAAACTATGTTTTTGCAGCATTTAAAAAAAATAGAAAACAAGCTTAGAGATTTTGATTAAACTTTGTACTTTCCTTAGCTCAACTTTTAAGAGTGTCGAGCAGTTAATTCAGTAACACGCCAGAAGTCAACTAGAATCTTACTGACGAACTATTTCACTTCCTCTCGTATGTGCGACGAGCGCGGAAGCCTTCAAAAAATTTCAAATTGTCATATGCATACCCTTTCCAGAGTAAAATCGCTCTTACGACTATTTGACAGTTTAATAGTCACTAATTGTACCGAAGGAAGGTCATCTTAATGACTTGAAAATATCATAAACCAATTCAAAAGCAGAATGATGCCATTCATTGAATATTTTGTGCATCCAATTTGAGATCTTCGGAGACGAGTAGATTTCGATGAACTTGTAGGAAAATTCTACGGGAAAAACTTGAACTAGACATAGCTCTAATAGTCCTATCCCGTTTTATATTTTGATTGAATCAGTTCTTAAATTAAATAACTCATTAACATGTAACACTCCAGTTTTCGTTCGTCACCAACGATAAGCGTCATCACTTTAAGTTTCCTCTCCGAGAATTTATTTGTCCGCTCGTTTCGTCCATTTCAACAATTTGCCGTAGATGAGACTATTTTGCTGAAAGAAGGCTTGTTTTGACACTTTATGTCTTTACTTTGCTACATAAACTCGAAAATGTATCGCGGGATATGTAACGGAGAAGCGTCACGAAATTTGTTTGGGGTTAAGTGCATGGTAACGTCTGTTACAAAATCTAACGCTTGGTAACATCACACTTTTAATAACCTCAGTGACTTAGTGATGATGTCAATTGCAATTGACGCGGCCATTATATCGAAACCATCAACGAGCACAATCAAACGTAGTTATCATTGCACGAAAAAAAAAACAAAAATAAAAGAGATAAAATGTTTCTAGTGGTTGCGTACTTGTACGAAAGCTGTACCCACCGTTTGTGTGAAGGTTTCTTTCGCGCCCGCCAGCCTCAACGTTTCCAATCACTCGTAAGGAATCGCATCGGAGAAAATCGAGGTTTAGACGACAATCAATATTATGCCACGGAAAAGTAATCAACAACAACAAGATCAACATTCACACTATAAGGTCACAACAACCTGACTTCAATGAACTAATAGAACGTTTCCATTACACGTTAGTTGAATACCAAAGGTTGTTAAAAAATTTCCGAGCCGATTTACACTCTTAGTTGGCTTTTATTTTGGTTCATATTGGCTTTTATCTTCACTCAACGTAGAATAAAAGTTTACAGAATGTGTAAATATTGACTGTCTAGTTGACCCCTTGTGAATTTCATCCTAATCAAATCTACGTACTCACATTTTATTTGCAAATTCGGAAATTACGTCTTCAAAATTTAATCTAGTAGTTAAATCTTTTTCAATAGCTAAAACTGCAAGATAATTCAGTCGCTTCTGAGTTGTAGTTGAACGTAGTTTATAACCCTAAAGAGAGTAGGGTTAGTTAGAGTGATCTTTATGCCGAGCAGTTTGAAACAGGGATGCACGGATAAATTAGCACGTTTTATGCAATGATAACTACGTTTGATTGTGCTCGTTGATGGTTTCGATGTAATGGCCGCGTCAATTGCAATTGACATCATCACTTAGTTAGCAAATTGTTGAAATGGACGAAACGAGCGAACAAATGAATTCTCGGAGAGGAAACTAAAAGTGATGACGCTTATCGTTGGTGACGAACAAAAACTGGAGTATTAAAGCAATTGGGTTATATCCGCCAGTAGGCAAATTACTAAAGTCTCAGTTACTCACCAGCCAGAGGAGACGGACTCACCTAACAGGTACGTTAACTTTAGTAAAAACTGGAGTTTTACATTTTTCGATTCGCTTTCAGATATTCTATGAATCTTCATAGCTAATAAACTTTATTTATATTACTATCATGAGATTATTTGGTAAAACGCTTTTAGAACACATCGCAGTTGCCTTCTTTGGTTTTCACGCTTATAAACATAAAATGTAATGTGACCCGCAATTTGATATTTTCTTTATAGTTTTCTAGGGTTTGTTTGAGTGAAGTCCCTTTTTTGAATTGGTTCAACACTTTAAATTCAAAATAATTCATATTTAAAATCTCAATGCGTCACGAAATAAATTTATCTGCGTTCGGTTTAACCACCGACGAATTGAATATATTTTCATTAATTTGGAAGAATTACGATAATTTTCATTGCGCGTTTCATTTTCGTAGCTGAATATTTTAATTATTTGGAGTGCGTTTCTTTGTAAATGCTACGCGCGATTCGTAAATGTTACAAGTACTACACATATGGTTGAGAATAAATATCCAAATAAGCGATTTAAACAGTCAGAAAGGGGATCGTTCAATGCTCCAGAGAAACAGACAGCTTTCGGGGAAGATAAATACGTCACATAATACTTTTAAAGCGAAACGGTGAAGTTTACCTGTTGTGATTATTTCCGAGAATTTCTTTAATGACCCACTGCGTCTTGTTGGGCAAAGCAGTTTCGATAACCACTTTGATGTTTCCAACGTGCGTTTTTCTATCGGAAATATGTTTGATAAAATCCGCCTTCATATCGTCCGTTTCCAAATGCTTCAACGGCTTTCGATGAGCGAGCTCAGGCTCCTCCATGTACATGTGGGTCCAAAACGTCAAACGACACGAAGGCCCGGTTCTGACGTACTTCGGCGATTTTATGTGGTACTCTTTGAGTTCAGATCTCTTGACTAGAAGATACAGGAAATGACCTGCGGAAGAAAAAAAGCGAGAGCCTTTGAAAACATTTTGTGATACAAAGGAAGTGTACATTTTAAACACATTTATTTACCAATTAGTTCTCAAATCGTTTACCAGCCAAATTTCATTCGAAATGTAACAAAAAGAAATGTGTGACAGTCACAAATGGTAGAAGTGAAACTTTAACGTGCAAAACCGAATCACAACGGACAAGTGGAAAAACAACGGAAAAGTGGAAAAATGCATCGCAAAAACATTTTTACTCGAAGTTTTACGGGCAAGTTTTCAAATTCGACAAGTACATTAACAATCTGCCCGTAAAACTTCGAGTAAAAATGTTTTTGCGATGCGTTTTTCCACTTTTCCGTTGTTTTTCCACTTTATTCACAGGTTTACTGCAAATTATGATTTGGTTAGGGTAGGTAAATTGTAATGAATGCATTTTTTATATTATTTAAACATATTTTATTTTATATAACAGGAAAACAGAATTCAATCCGGAAAAAAAACATCCATAGTCTACTCTACAATGCAGCGCGCTCTATTGACGTCGCCAGGTGAGAGCACACGAGCGAATTAAGAAGTTAAGGAGAGCGAAAACGACAGGCAGAGGCAACGATGCCCAGCCACGTGGAGAGCGGAAATAAGAAAATAACAGTTGAGCACATGCCACCGGGACTCTGGTGGAGGACATATCACACGAGAGCATCTGCTCAGCTGTCCCTCCTATTGGCGCACGGCTACGCATTATGCAGTTGCCCTATCTCCACCGCCCCTAGCCTTCCCTCTCTCTGTCGCTGCTACACCTGCTCTCGCCGTTGTCTTGCCCTACCACGTGACCGGTAACGGATTTTCGTGACTCGAAAGTCCTAAGACGTGGCTCTATATAGAAGTTTCACTTCAATAAATAGAGAATGGTGAAACACACAGCTTCATGTACATTCAACAATTTCTACCGTTCTAGCAACTAATTCAGTACGTTTTTGACTCTGTTTTAATGAGCCTGTTAGAACATACAGCGTGGAACGTCTTTTTTATGTTTTTGATTGTACTTGTGTCAAGTAGGATACTTGCAAAAACGCTAATACGTACAGGATTTTTTAAAGAATTACTGTAGGAATATTAGAAATTTTGAACAATTAGTTCTGCTCACTTCACTCCCTCACAGGTTTACATTCTACCGTTCAGTTATTTGAACTGTACATTCAACAAATTTAATTTGCATGTGAGATATGCACTGCATAAGGCAACTGCAGCCCTGTGGGTACGTAGGAGGCTGTGCAGCAAATCTTGGGGCATAACTCCAAAAATGATGGAGTGGCTCTATAAGACCCCGCGTCACCTCTGCCTCCACGGTGTGGTGGAAGGCAACATGCCGGCTAGCCGCCAAGGGAAACTTCAGAAACTGCAGCGACAGGCATGCCTAGCTATTACAGGGGGAATGAATACGTGCCCTACTGCTGCAATGGAAGTCCTTTTAGATATCTCACCTCTCCATATACATATTCAGTGGACTGCTTACCTGGGAGCAGTAAGGCATTTGCACACAGGGAACATCTCCACCAGGGTTAAGGCAAGCCTCCAAAGAACAACTAGACAGTTCAAACAGGAAGAGGCAGTAGTCCTTGCTACTGACTTCCTGTCAGAGCTGAAGAACTTTCGGCCGCCATTCAGGGTCAGTATCCACTCGGGGGAAGGATGGGAGCAGGAGACGTTCCGGACCGAGGTGGGCACGCCGCGGTGGTACACCGATGATTCAGTCATGGGAGACAGAGCTGGACTGGGCATTTCTGGGCCCAACTACAGTCTGGCTAAGCCGCTGGGAGAATACGCCACGATATTCCAAGCTGAAATCCTAGCTATAAAGATCTGCACGGAAAAGATCCTGTCTAAAGGACTCAAGGGCAAGCGGATCTACATATTCTCGGACAGCCAGGCCGCACTAAAGGCCATCGCAGCCTACAGCTTCAGGTCCAGGCTGGCATAGGAATGCCTTCATGCGCTCAAGCAGCTCAGCGCCCACAATTGGCTTTCCCTCATCTAAGTGCCGGCTCACAGGGAGCATGAGGGCAATGGAAAGGCTGACCACCTTGCGAAGAAGGGCACAGAAACCCTACCCATTGGGCCTGAACCTCACGTAGGTATGACTAAAAGTCACCCGAACCGTTTGGTGGCCCAATGGGAGACACAGGAAAATAGCGCCCATTGGCATCGCCAGCCACGACTTAGACAATCGAAAAGGCTTGTTACGCCTTCTGGTCCAAGGGCAGAGGCGATGCTGACACTCACCAGGATGGATCTGAGGGTCTTGATTAGCTTCCTCACCGGACACTGCCCACTCAGGTATCACCTCAACAAGATGGGCGTCTCAGAGGCGGTGGAATGCAGACTCTGTGGTGAGGAGGACGGCGGAGCACATCCTATGTGAGTGCCCTGCCCTAGCAGTCAAACGCTTTGGATACTTTGCCCAGGGGATTATTGAGCCCCATATCATAGCGGAAGCTGCGATGAAGGACATACTTGGCTTCATAAAGGGGGCGGGTATGTACGACGCCTTCTACTTAGGAAGGGTTAGTGTCACAATAGGCCCCACACGTGGCCGCAGTGACAAAGGGACTTGTCCCGCACGTCCTCGGAAAAAAAAATTATAATTAAAATTGCTACAGAAGGTTGTAACTAAAGATGAAAGATGTATGTCTTATTAATTTAGCGTTGAATCGATTTTACCGATAAGTTTATACGGTTTTGCAGGCTGAGATCAAACGATTTCGTCAGAACCGTGTTCGCAGGCAGAAACACTTGCACGACCTCGATTTTGACGAAGGATATTTTTTGTCGTAACGCTAAGATTTGAAGAAAACCAAAAAAATGTTTTTTCCTCGGCGGATTACGTAATTTTCTTTTCTTTTTAAGCGAAAAGAAAAAAAACACTCTCGGTCGCGTTATTTACGATCTCAAAAGGAATAACTAGGTCAAGTGTCATTGAAAGCTCTTAGAAAGAGGGTTATAGATGCTGATCTTGTCGGGGGCGTCGGCTAACTATTGGCATCAACAAGTGATGGGGTGGCAGGCTGCTATCGTACAACACGCCCACGGCCAAACAACGCGGACTCTTCAGGAGTTCCTCTGTTAGCCAAACCGCCGGTTTTCGTTCGAATCGATAGCCACTTTTCTCCGACGCGCGGCAAACTGCGATGCGTCGACGCACGTTGATTTCGTTCCTCATTTTACTGCGACGAAGTCTATTCATTGCCGACGTTTTAGGATCATCTTTGAAGGGCTGTTATCTAATTAGGGGACCGGGTCAAACCTGAATATCTCGGACCAATAGCTACCACAAAAAGAGAGGTCTGAGCATATTATTGTACGAGAAGCTAAAATAACACCTAAAGTCAATATTTGTGGAGTTATCTGATCCAAAGTCCGAAACGCGTATCAAGACTCTGGACGGGGCTAAGTCAGTCTATTCAAGTGTGAGTTTATTGAAAGTAATAGCTGTTCACACAAACAAAATTGACAACTCTTATTTTACTCGTTTTAATCAACACAACTTTACTTCCTTTCTCGAAGTACTTAATGTCCCACTTAACACTGCAGTTATTACGAAATTTAAAAAATATCTTCCTTAAAACTGTTGCTAACGAACTTCTTTGGAATATTTCATGGAAAACAATAAGTAGCTTCCATATCAATTAAAACAACGACACGTAATGGACTTTCCTCTAGAACGTTCGATGGCGCTTTATATTTACAGGCCCTGTTTTTTTGGCCAATGCGTTAAAGGAGATCGACATGGTGATATTGGTTAGTCGACATTAACTTGTGAGTTAAAATCGTTTGCGGCAACTTCCACGAAAACATTTTTAATAAAGAATCTCATTTTTGCAAGCGTTTATTTCTCCGCTTAACGAATAGTAATAAAAGTAGTCGAATTGTACACTACTGGCATAAGTTATACTGCCATGTTCAGTTGGATCAAAATTGGTTTGAGGTTCGCTGTGGAAAATTTTTGAAATATTGTATATTTGGTACATTTCAGCTGCGTTCGCTGGACTATGAAAGAAAATATTTATGAACCACGCTGAGGTATTGATTAGTCGTAGAAACCCTCATGTGCTGAAAGTAGAATTCGATAAAGCTCAGAGGAAGTTTGTTTCCCGCCTTGGGACTACGCTTCGGTTCACAGTTTTTCAAACAGAGGGTGGCACTTTTTAAAGGGTGTCCCAAAATTAACGCAAGATTTGAATTTGCCGCCATTTATGCAGTACAGTGTTGCCAACCCTAAAAACAAAATAAATCGACAGTTGACAGTTTAGGGTTAGTAAAAATGGAGCGTTACGCAATAGAACAACGTGTCTTCATTGTTGAGCAATATTTCAAATGGATTATTGAGCAACAACAAATGAATGCTGATTTTTCGAGCAAACTCATCCTAAGCGACGAAGCACATTTTCACCTTGATGGCTTTGTTAATCGCCAAAATTGCCGCTTTTGGGGTTCTGAAAACCCACATATGATTGTCGAAAAACAAATGCATCCACAACGTGTCACGGTTTGGTGTGCATTTTGGGCTGGAGCATAATTGTACCACTTTTTTGAAAATGAGGCTGGTCAAACAGTGACTGTTACTTCTGCTCGATATCGCGACATGATAACACGGTTCTTTTTGCCGAAATTGGATGATATTGATGTGGCCAATATGTGGTTTCAACAAGACGGTGCCACATGCCATACAGTCCGGGAAACACTTCAATTACTGCATGAGACATTTCCAGGTCGTGTACTCTCTCGTTTCGGTGATCAGAGTTGGCCCCCTAGATCGTGTGATTTAACACCATTAGATTTCTTTTTATGGGGTTATCTAAAATCACAGGTCTACGTCAACAAGCTCACAACTACGCGTGCATTAAAGGAGGAGATTCAACGTTGCATCAACGAAATTCAGCCACATTTATGCAGAACGGTCATGGAAAATTTCGACAAACGAGTGCGTATGTGTATGCAAAGCCGCGGAGGCCATTTGCCCGATGTGTTATTCCATAAGTAACCCTATCCTATGTACTTTATGAATCAATAAAAAAATTACAATCAAAAGACTAAAAACTGTGTTTTCTATTTAATTCAAATCTTGCGTTAATTTTGGGACGCCCTATACTTTTCGTGGCTCTACGAAGTAGAAAGAAAAGTGATGTAATCGGCTGAAAAAAAATGGGTGGTAGTCGATGGTAACATCCCAGAAGGTGTACAGGACTCCTATTTTTTTTATTTGCAGGGGATCCTGGTCTCCCCCTAGGTGCTATGGCTAAATTGAGGTGGGGATCCTTGCCAAAGGGTTCTCCACCCTCATAATTGCCCTTATCTGTCGTGAGTGACAGAAATATCCAGCCTCATAGTAGTATCTAAGGGTTTTCAGGGAGGCCCACGGTGTCGCCCGGACATTGACCTCCTTCCCCTTCGCCATCCTTTTCCAGTTCTTCTCCTACTCTTCCTCCATCTCCACCACGATAGACGACAGTTACTGCAGGTACTGTCTCACGATTCCGCAGTGCTCTCCTGGGCCTGAAAGAAAAAGAAGCAGGCCTTGGCTGATTGCCTATTGGTGTGGGAGCTCCAGATCGACTTATCCATTATGTGAGCTCTCTGTACGGAGAAGGGGGTGGTGAAGGCCTTGTAGGCTGAAGGTGAGATGTCTGTGGACGTGGCAAAAGGGAGTGGGGGACCCTCTGTCTCCTATACTCTCAATCTTGTGATTGACGCTGCGCTGGGTAAGCTATTTCAGGAAGAAGGGTTTCGTTTCACTCAAGGTGTGCAAGTGATGATATCGTCCTCCTCGCAGATACCAAGCAGGGCTTGCAGATCGCCCTAGACAAGTTGGTAAGACAGTTAGGCATGTGCGGTTTAGAGGTGACTCCTCAGTTTCCTTGGTCCTATCGAGGTTACAGCGTGAAGGTCGTAGATGCGGGTTTCGTCATTGGTCCTGGCAAGAGGCGTCCTTGAGATGTGGCAGTACCTTGGAATCGAGTTTCTCAGTGCAATCTCATTGGCTGGATGCTGCGAAGAGCTGAGTGGTTATCTTCAGAAAGTTGCCAAGGCTCCACTAAAGCCACAACAGAAGCTGCACCTCCTTCGGACGTACTTGCACCCAAAGCAGACCCATGGACTGGTTTTTGGGAGGTTGGCCGGCTGAAGGTTAATAGGTCTCGATAGAATGGTGTTCTTTTCAAGACCTTCTATACGATGAGTGTTTGATCACGCTCATTAGATATATCGGAGCTACTCCAAAAATTCCGGAATTTTAACCTCTTCCGTTTCACCTTCTACCGTTTTCCGCAACTTTCATTCAACAATTCTGGAACAGTGATTATAATCGTGCTAAAAAATTGTGTTTACAGTTTAATTCTCAGTGTTGTCGTTGCTCAATAATGGCCGTGGCACAAGTAGGAGAGCGACAATACATCCCGGAACTATAAGCGCTATCACTTTCAACCACCGTGAAGTTATGTTGTATCAAGTTCAAATGAATCAAATCAATAGCAAAGCCCACGAAAACAAGCGAATTTACGATGAGCTAAGGAAAGTTGTGTGATGCGCTGCACCTGAGTTTACTTCTGTGCTTCCCGTTATAAGGGATTTTGAGTTCGGAAAACACCATTTGTCAAAATGAACGAAATTGAGAGAGAACGCCCGAACTAATTCTGCTCAAAGTTGACCGTATCCTTTCTATGGGACGTCAGTGTAACGGCATGAGCGAGCTCGGTTCGGAACTATCTATACTTTTCGGACTTATGAAACGCCATATTTCAAATTCTTATAAATTGGTGTAAGAATTTCGATAAAATGTTGTGTTAGGGCGGTTCTGAACAGCCGAACGGTATTATATTCTCATCTCCGGGAAAAAGACGTCAGCTCAATAAATTATCGGAAATTAATACAAAAATCGATTTTAGTACAGTTTACTCGTTACGAATCTTGCTCACACGGCACTACCGTCTCTCTCGAGCAAATTATGCGACAGCCCGTTAAGCTACAACCTTCACGATGGAAGTTATAACGTTTATAAAATAATGAGAAACAACCGAGAAAATTGCAGAATTCGAACTGTATTCACTTTGGTAAATTTTTCTTTTCACAGTTTGGCTCCATCACTCCAAGAAAAAGCCAAAACTGCCAACGCAAATCGCGTTGACAGTCCCGCAAATTGGCAGTACGCTGTTGGTAATTCAATGAAAATGTCATAATCACGGGCAAGGCAATAAATTCTGGTAGGTTAATTTCTCACCGTGTCTGCTTTTAACGTAAAGTCAAGTACATACTACCAAGTTCATGTAAAGAGAATTAAAAGCATTTCGTATTAGTCGGTTGTTTCGAAAATCGTTGAATATACGGGGCACTGAATATTACAATTTGATTAATGAATTTCACTTATCGCAATTTATTACATTTGAAAAGCTCGTCCTAGTAGTAGCAATAATCCTTTAATTTGTTGGGCTTAGGGTTAGCAATGACGAAACTAATAAATAATTAAAACGCGAGTGCAAAAAGTATTATTAATTATTACGATTGTCGTCTTGATGTTCTCGCTGCAGCCCTTGGAACCTGAGCTAAATAAAGGCGAAAATACTTCCAACATACGAATATGTAGGATATTTCAAGAGCACGCATCCTCTCACCGCGCATCTTAACCCCATCAGTCGATCTCCATGCAGACCGATGCTTCAATAACAACTCGTCCAACGGCAAAAGATTTCGTCGTTTTCAAAGGATAATTAAACGCTTAAAATAATTATATTATACGGGATACGCTCTGGAGGTTGTGATGGTTGAAGCTGTGGAGGGAGGGAATCGGCGAGGGGGTGGGTGGAGAAGAAGCCTCTAAGGCTTCAAGAATCCTTGCGCAGAGTGTTCATCGATCTGGGAGGGTCCTGCTATCCCCATTCCCTATTTTCCCTTCCCTTATAGGACCTCATATAACGAGAATCGACAACTTTTTGTAGCTTTGGCGTTTTCATTTCCACCTTTCATAGTAAATTCAAAACGTCATAACGCGTCCGAATTGACATTTTCTTCGAGACTTTCTTTAACTTCAATGAAATCTCAAGACAAGCTAAAGGCGCTTTGAACTTGGTCAGGCTCTGACATTTTTCTGTATTTCTTTGGTTAAAAATAAAGTTTATGAGGAGCAATCTTCCAACGACAACAAAGTTCATATCCGTATGTCTATATAAGGCTTAGGTTATAGTCCCAATTTCGAAAATTTACTTTTCACTTCAGAAGTAGTGTTCAGGCCGCTACACCACTTATGGTATCCACTTAATTACATTCAGAAGTGTTATATTTCATTTCGTTTTGATGTGAGTGACGTCAGCACACCAGCCATCACCAGCTCCATGCGCCATTTTCTTCCATTCCAATTCTACCTATCTGCGTACCGCCACGTGCACGTGAAAACTGTTTATATTAGTTATTCCTTGACATTTCCTCACTTCGCAGTGAACTTCATCATTAACGCGCAGTTATCATTCTCTTCGAGTCGCAGTATCCCGCAAGTCCCGTAGTCAACGTCAACCAGCACCACATTTGGATTAATACCAAGCCGAAGGCCTATTGGACAAAGTAGACGCACGAAACTTGAACGTCGATCGAAGAAAACTTGTACCAAGTACCCACTTATTTTTACTTTCGCTTCAGACTTTTCACGAGCAGTAACTTTTATTTTCTATTTATTTTTTATGAGCTCAACGATACATTTATTTCCATCATTTTTCTGTATTAAACATTTTGTGTGCAAAACCTGGTTGGATAACCATTCACCACTTTGTCACAACAATTAGAAAGAAATGTTAATAATAGGCAGGAATTAGTTATCTTCATAACTGTATTTTGACTTTTGAGTTCTAAAACTATTTTGAAAACCGGCGTGTGTCTGTGAAAATGACTATGTTCCCTCTAAGAACACGATTGTGAGAGAACGGCTGAGCCACATTAGCTAACAATTAGTATTTAATCTGAAAATCATGGTGTGAATCGACCGACAATTACTCAGAGCTATAGTAATAAAAAAAACGAATATGTTTTCTTGAAAACAGCTATTTAGTTTTCTCACGTTCCAAGGGACACAATATTGGGTATGACGAAAACAGTTTCAGTACAAGTGAGAAAAAACAAAATGTATTTAATCTTTTACATTCCTTTATTAGGAGTATCCGGGTTTCGGCGACTAATTGTCGCTTCAGCAACAAATAAAATCTCTTAATCTCTCAGTTAATGTGTACTGGAAGAGCGTTCTACGCCAACTGGTAGTGCTTAAGGTACCCGAATTTATTGGGTCGCTCCTACTTATCTATTTTTATTGAAGAATCGAAGTATAAGTAATTTATGGGATTTTCCTCGTGGGTTTTAGTTTCATGTGGTTGCCTGAAAAATACCCGAGTTCTATTCACATCTTCAGGTTTCAAAGGGTTCGAAATACGAAAACCCGCATTTGAGAAAATGGTCAGTGAGCGCAGCTGAGACAAACGGCTCTACCAAATCGACCTAAAATTGGTATTTAGGTTACTATGGGACGTCCAAATAAGGCTATGAGCATAATCAACTGAAACCTAACTACAATTATCTAAATAGTTTAACAACGAATGTATTTTTCTCAAAAACAACTACAGCTCCACTAACACAGTATCATGACATTGGAAAACGACGAGAGCAGCGCAATAAATTATCAAACATTCCTACGAAAATTGATTTTAACGCGTTTTTCCTTTTACATAGGTCCGTTTCCTTATTTGATGACTGTTCCTGAACCCTCGACGATCGATCAGTCATTTTTTTACTTTCCGACTGTTTAATTTTTGAGAATTAGGGCTTGACGACAAATGATTTGATCAAGATTCAGTGACAACGCCTACATACAGTTAGAAAACATTCTCGGGTTATCTCTTCGCTGAAGGGGTGGTCCACAAAAATTAGAAACACCAACCAAAATTGTTTGAATTTCTGTAGCGTTGATGGTATTCCGTTATTCCCGTGTATATTTCGCCCAAATTATACTAGCTTTCCTAAAAAATTGTGGTCGTAGTTCAATAAAAACCCTAAACGATGAACGCGTAATAACGCTCATAAGATATTTAGGAACTACTAGAGATTCCTTATGTTTTGACCAGGGTAGACTTGAATGAATCACGGTTTACTGTAGCACAAAACTGGTAATTGAAGAGTTAGGAAATCACAACAAGATTCGAACACTTGCATGTACAAAGGAGAAGTGAAACACAAATTACAGTAGTTCTGAGTGCGAGGACAGGAGAGGGAACCACCACTTTGAAAGGGGTATTCGTCAAATTGGTTAGGTAAATGAGGAAGGTTTTCAAAAGGGGCGTCAAGAGACGCGTTTTAATTGGTAGGTTTCGCATGGAAGATGGTTGTGACCAGTGGAGGGGTGACAGGAAGTATCCGGGAAATCTGGACTTACGGAGTTTCTTTAGTTGGGGGCTCTATTATAATTTGTGGTATTAGAATTTGAAGCCTATTGTTGAGAACTGGCAAGAGCTGGAGAGTTTTGAAGCGCGTGGGAAAACTAATTGGGGAACTCCATGCGCATAGAGCCGGACTCTCAGGTACAAGGGTTGGAAGGTCTTGCTTGTCGGATTCAAAAGAGGAACAGTGAGGAGCTGGAAAAACTGGAAAGTTGACCGAGGTCAATGTATTTTGAGACTTGCTCAAAACACCTTATATGAAAGCGGAAACGTGTTGGGGCGCTTTCGTTCACTTGTCACCACTCTAGGTGGAAACCAGGAGGACCTCTTGCCGGAACGCAAGTACTTGTACTTAGTCCTAGTGTGTTATCATCGACCACCGAGGTTGTTGATGTCTGGGGTCACCGGACTAAAACACGATTAACCACATTAGGTCGACACACCCATACACACAAATGAAATTTTATCATACAGTATTTAACAGACTCAAGAGCCTTTGAAATATGAAGACAAAACATTTTTTCAACCGATTGTCATTTTCCTTCCTACCTCGCAGAGCTCAAGAAAGTAAAAACTTAGTTAGTCTATGAACTGATGTTAGTTTGCTCTTCATAGCTTTAGGGTACTATTCGCAGCCCCTTGGACCACCACCCTAACTAGACGCTATTTTTCCCTGCTATCGTTAAGAGAAAACCCTGCAAATTATAACACAAAGGTTTATTATTCTCATGAACAGCTTGACCTAGTATTATTGCTCCGAAACCCATCCCATTCAATTCGGCATCGAACACTAGTAAACCATACGAAACATGACCTGGCTACAATGGAACTACGGAAACTAAATATTCCCCCGGCGCCAGGCACCCGTAAACGTCTGAAGGCATTTATGATCCGATGTAGTGATGTGCGGCGGAAGTGCTGGCCTCATCGGCCCTAACCTTCAACCACCCCGTCGGGCAAAAAGAGTCGGGGAAATTGGGACAGGGGCTTCCAGTGAACCCTCGCTCAGTAATTGGCAGGACGTTGCGAGTCCAAAGGGCGTTGCGAGTCGAGCGGGCCTTGAAAACGATACGAAACACGGCTCATTTGCGATTATACTGCGTTTCGTTAATTTTGTAAACCATTTTTTGTCCAAAACAACCATGGGTTTCGTCGGATCGGGTTGCCGAGATGGCAGGCACAACTAGATACCAAATGGGATTTTTGTGCCAAAGAACGAATTTTTTAGACCACGTTAAAGGCACAAAACGGCCTGGATAGCGGACGGGTGACGGGGGACGGCGGACGGACATCGCCGATTTGGAATCTCCATGTCTTGAAACGTAAAGTGTCAAATTTTGAGGGGGGGTTGTAAAAACTTTTTTCGTGACCAAAAACATAGGTTATTATTCAGAATGAATAATAAACCAAAACAGCACTAAAATCGTGATTCGTAGATATTGTTGATAATTTATTATACTATACTTAACATTTTACCACTGATGAATACGTTATATTATAACCGTAAGAGCTGTTCTTGTGAAGAAAAATTGTGTGTTTTTTATCATGATGATAAATATAGTTAGTTACGGACTGATTTGGCTCATAACCTTATTTTGGTGAACCGTTTGATTTGCACCCTGAATTAATCAGGGCTCGCTTCAATCATTTCCTCTGAATTTTGTTCACCCGCACTATTCTCTCAAATGACTTAGACTTGGAAACGTAAACATACGAAGAAAACTCCAATTTTCGTCAAGTGGGGAAATAATTTTCTTCTCTCCTTCGTAGGGTTGAGGGAACCAAAAACGACGAACTGTATCATCCGATTCGTGCATATGGCATGAGAAAGAGAGGCGTAAAGAAAATAAAAGAATCTTAGTTCTCAAATTGCGAAAGCCGTACATCAATGTTGAGTGCTTTACAGTGATGTGTAGCTCGGATTTTCTCACGTTGAACGTTCTAGCGTCACTGTAGACTAAGGAGGTAACTTCATGATAACTAGGAAGACCTGATAAGGTAAGTCTCAGTCTCCTCTAAAGCCCTTCCTCACTGCGCAGCAAACTCGGCTTCTTCTAATGGTAACCTAATATCAGCGGGTTGTAACGTTCCGAATGGAAATTCTCTCGAAGTCGCTATGAAAGGTATTCGCGAGTCCTTTACTCCCTATTTCTCGCTCACCAGAACCGTTTCCACCCTTCAATAAGGGGAATCGATCAGCGCCCGACTGAGTCTTATCGCTTTCCCTACTTCCAGTACGGAAATCAAATCGGATATCATTAATCAAGGCTCCTTCCCGAGTCTACCATTTAAAGTGGGTCTTTTGAAACTGAACCGCTTACCGCTTCGCGGGCAGTTTACTGTCTTTTCGCAATTTACTCGCGCAGTTGCTTCAATTTGGACTTCATTTAAAGCAACTAAATAAGTTTAAAATTGATGTTTCAGAACAAGACAACTTACATTTTATGAGTTCTGTTACATCGATAGCAGAGGAGAACGAGGTTTCTCATTTTCACATATATGGAAGTGCGCGACTTGCAAACTAGGGATTCTTTCAAAGAAAAGAAGTAAAACCAGTCGCTGAGTTTGGTACGGAATCAACTCGTCCGATGATCCGACGTGGAAAGTCACGTCTGTGGGATGCACGAATCAGGGAGCTTGAACTGAGAAATAAATGGGCGTGGTGAGCGTGAGTGAGGACTGTATTACACTTGATCGAATAGCGATATGAATAGTGCTTTGAGTCTGATTATATAAGGGTTGCACAAGGGGCTCCGAATACGCGCGAACGGCTTGCGTGGGGAACGAAGTGGAGAGACTGTCGTTCTGGAGCTGTCTGTTGTGGAGAGGAACGTAAAATTGACGGGTGGTGAAAGGGTATTTTGGTATGTCCAGAAAAGGGGGAAAACCGTTGTCACGCGGAAATAACTGAAGATTTGGGCTTTCCGCGGGTACAAACGAAAGGGTTTAGGACAGAAGGTGTCTGGGGAAACAGTGACTTCGCCGATAGGGATGGTAACATAAGGATGGTACAAGGGGACTCCGAATACGCGCAAACAGATTGCATCGGAAGTGGAGAGATTGTCGTTCATGAGAGCTGCTAGATAACTGACTTTTGGGAGGAGCTGTCTATTCGACGCAAGCGCCGAATCCCTCCAGGTTTTCGACTTCGGAATTTCCGCTCCCTGCCCAACGGGCACCTGTGGCAAGGTCTTTGCACCCATGGAAATCCCAAATCGGCGAATATTTCCAACAGTGATTTTCCCATCCTTTCCCTCTCCTCTCTTCTCAGATTCCTCCCCACAACAGATACCCTCTCACAAAAAATCATTCTGCTATGAAGTGTCGCTGAAGTGAGTCATCTTCAGTTCTCCCAACACTTGTTTCCTAACACCTTTCGTAATACGGCCGTCTCCGATTCTCCCAACGGATACTTTTTTCACCTCTCATCGACTTCTAGTTCGGCTTTCTCCCTCATTCCGAGTACAACCAGTTTTCACGTCTTCAGAGCCCTATTTGTTCGCGATTTCATACTCAACTCCTCTCTCGTGTAAGTCACCTCTTCTTTGTACATCGAAGTCCTCAAATCTTGTGATATACAGCTCACCAATTACAATTTTGTGCTCAGTAAATACCCGTCTCCGAGTTTCATTCACGTCTATCCTGGTCCAAACACCGTCTGTTGTGGAGAGGAATGTAAAATTGACGAGTGGGAAAAGGATATTTTGGAACGTCCAGAAAAGGGGGGAAATCCCTTGTCACGCGGAAATAACTGAAGATTTGGGCTTTCCGCGGGTACAAACAAAAGGGTTGAGGACAGAACGTGTTCGGGCAACAGTGATTTCACCGTTAGGGCAGTGAGTCCCGTTAGGGCAGTGAGTCCCGTTAGGGCAAGCGCGGACGTTCCGTACCTGCGCCGAACGACGTCCCTTTGCCATCTCGCTTACCATTTATCCTTGTATGCTCTTTCTGAGCTCATCTTAGTTGACTTTCAACTAAGAGGTTGTCTCAAGGTTCAGCGTATAGTAGACGTTCAGCACTTTGAAGTCTCGCTTGAATAAAATTACATACACTTCAGTGACGTATACAATCGTGTTGAGGTTTGTCGGTTGCCTGAGCGTAAATGTTTTGAATTCAGTAGGCACTGTTTTCCAGATTGAAACCGCCGTTCAGCTACTAATTAATGAATAAGTATTGCTAATTAGTTAGCCAGCGTCGATAAATTTTCTTCTTTTATTGCATACCGGGTTTATTGATAGCATTACTATTTTTAAACTGACTCCCCCTTCTCCTTCTGTTTTTTTTTTCAAACCCCTGTAATAGGATTGGGAGAAGAGCACTCCTCGCTCATTAGAACTGACACTTCAAACCGTGTCTCAAGGGTTATTATGAAGAGAAGAAACATCTTGTGCCGACGAACAGGCAACAAGTAACCGTTGGGTAGGGTAAAAATTAAGATAGTGCGAGTGGTAGGAGTGTGCAGGCAGGCTCCGCTTGCATTTTTGATTTTTCTAAAATCTAATTTCGACAAAGCTTTTAGAAAGTGAAAGCACATGGAGCACTTGATAGTCTTATTACTTGTTTGGCCGTACACATTGAAAATATCTGGTGCGTTGCAACACACAACTTTCCTTAGCTCTACAACAATTCACTTTGTACATGGCTAATTCTACTCACTCAATTAATTTATCACTCATGTCCTTTGAACATGGTCAAACAACACGTCACAGCAGCAGGTAGCGCTTACAGTTCCGGAATTTATTGTGCTGCTCATACTCATTATAGGACCATTATTGAGCAATTGGTACACAGAAAATTAATGAGGCTGTTCACGAATTTTTCGAAGAGGGATAATAATCACTTTTGCAGAGTTAATGGGTAATAACTGTTAGAACTGGCAGTAAGCGAAACGGCGGTAGTTGAAATTCAGGAATTTCTTAAGTGAGCCTCATGTACCTCATGAGCGTTTTTAAACACTCACACTTCAGGTATTGGATTGGACTACAATACCAATTTTCTTTAACTTTCTACTAACATCCCAGCGGAGTTTATAAGGAAAAAACTGCGCTAAAAACGCTTTTCGTCGAAAATTTTGATTATTTATTGTGCTGCTCTCGTCATTTTCCCACGAATGGAAATTTTATGGTGTGATTGCCATATTGGGAGCTATCAATATAAAAAATTTAATCAAAATCGTTAGAGCCGTTTTTGAGAAAAACATTTTGTGTTTTGATCACTATGGTGACTACAGTTCACTTTCGGTGGATTTTGCTCATACCCTTATTTGGCGTCCCATGGTAACCTGCGGGCTAGATATCAAGTTTGAGGGGATTTGGTAGGTCGTTTTCTCTAAAAACCACTCTAAAATCGATTACGTCGAAAGTTTTGGCAATTTATTGTGCTGCTCTCGTCATTTTCCCATAGATGGGAATTTGATGGTATAGTTGCCATGTTGCGAGCTATCAATATAAAAAATTTAATCAAAATCGTTAGAGCCGTTTTTGAGAAAAAAAATACTTGGTGTTTTGATCACTATGATAACTATAGTTAACTTTCGGTGGATTTTGTTCAAACCCTTATTTTGGCG
The DNA here is from genome assembly GCA_020466155.1 of Pachypeltis micranthus. Lineage (NCBI taxonomy): Eukaryota > Metazoa > Arthropoda > Insecta > Hemiptera > Miridae > Pachypeltis > Pachypeltis micranthus. The sequence continues at coordinate 17,615,033 of CM035777.1, forward strand.
TCCCATTGTGACCAGCGGGCGAGATATCAAGTTTGAGCTGATTTGGTACGGTGGTTTTCTCTAAAAATCGTGCAAAGACATACACACAGACACAGACACACACACACACAGACCATTTTCCCAAATAGTGTTTTTCGGACTCAGGGGGTTCTGAAACGTAAATATTTGAAGAGAACTCAAACTTTTTTTTCAGCCGATTAGATAACTTTCCTTTCTACTTTGTAGAGCCAAGGAAAGTAAAAAAATATCTGGTGCGTAGCAACACACAACTTTCCGCCACCCCTTTAAGTTCGAACACCACCCACATATGCGGGTGCTATATCTTCGTTCAACGCATTTTTACAGGAAAATTTATGGAGAACAAAATGTAGGGGCTAGTTAGCTGAGAGTACTCCGAAAGTTTGATCGAAATCGTTAGAGCCGTTTTTGAGAAAATCGGAATACCGATAAATTAATATTCGACAAATCTCCTTTTCTGAGTTAACTGGGCTTATATCTCCGTTCAACGTCTATATACAAAAATAATTATGGAGAACGAAATGTGGCTATGGGTTACTAAAAGTCACTCCATTAGAATTTATCACATCTGGTGAAGAAGTTACCCTGGAATTTACGGAAATGTTAGAAAAAACGTTATTTTTGACACATTTTAATTTTTATCTATTTTCAATGGACCGTCACAGGAACATTTATTGAGAGGAATATGTAGGTATTAACTATTTGAAAACATCCTGTGAGTTTGGTGAAAATCGTTGAAGCCGTTTGGCCAAAAAGCGTAAAAAACCCATTTTTGCTTCATAGGCCTATATCTCCGTTCACCGTATTTTCATGGAGATATGTATGAAGAAGAAAAGTTAGGTATTGATTAGGAGAAGATGATTTGAAAGTTTAATCAAAATCGTTAGAGCCGTTTTTGAGAAAAATGCGAAAAACCCTAGTTTTTGGTACATTTTCGTCCCCCACCCCCCCCCCCCCCTTCCCATCGGCCGAAATCGTCCATAACCTTATTTTGGTGTCTACAAAAAATAAGGAACAAAACAAAAAAAGAACCAGCTCAATCGGATCAGCCGTTCTCCCGCAAATCGAACTACAGATACACACACACACACACACAGACATACACACACACAGACACACACACACACGGACCTCTCTCCGAAATTAGGTTTTTTAGACTCAGTAGGGTCTGAAACGTAAAGATCTGAAGAAAACCCAAATTTTTTTTTTGGGCCGATTACTATACTTTCCTTCCCTTCGGGTAGCGGAAAGTAAAAAATCGTGTTATGTCTCACCGAGATCTGGTTACGCAAAGAAGATCGTTACCTTAGCAGTTGCCACCGAATAAATTCCGAAACGTGAAGCGCACTTGATAAATTCTATCAAGTTCGCACAAACTGAGCTAAAAACAGGTTTGATTGGTTTTTAGAGCGATCCTAATCCTCGAACGTAAATTGGGCTGAGGGATGTTGTATCATGAGTCGTACCAGATTTCTCTTTGTGACATCAAGCAAATGTTTTGCACCTTCACCCTCATTTTACTACGTAAAATACGGGTTTCGAACTCTGTCGCGTATTAACTAAGAAAACAGGTATCGCGGAGGGCAGTACATGGGAAGTGGCGTGAATGGGGATAGCGTACTGCTCGATCAATAGCGCAGTTGGTGGAGGATGCGGGCGTTAGGCTCCTGAGAGGATAAAACCTCTCCGGAGTTCCTCCTTTATACCAAACACGTGCACTTTCCTCATATTGCCTAAATTTTCCTGAAGCTCCAATTCACTAACCCTGCGGTGTGTTTCTTGAAAGGCTGCCTTCAGGCAGTCAGATCGTTTTCATAAAGAACGTTTTTCGGGCTCCGATATTGCGAAGATCTGAAGAAAACGGGGGGGGGGGGGAGATGTCAGCCGATCGCGTAACTTTTATTTCTAGAAAGAATAAGAAAGTTTGATATAAACCTAACACCTTATAAAAATTGGTGTTTTATGTTAAAAGGTTACAGAAGAAGGACTGAGAATTCACAAAGCGCGAATTTTTTCGAGTATATGAATTTACTAATTTAATGATTTGGGGTCAAAAGAGTTCTCGCATTTTGGATTGATTGCTATCACCAGTTCGTCGCATGATTGAGCCCAATGGAGCCAGTAAAATGCACAAGTAAGAAACTCTGTTAAATTATATTAAACGACATAATCCAAGGTGTAGTCAGTCACATTTTCCTGTAGCGCAGAACTCGGTAGTTGATGACGCGAGGAGACTTCATTTCTTTCAGAGGCAGATATCTTCATGAACATGCCCCGGTTCCTAACAAATTAACCCCTACTACCCTCAAACTCGTTGAGCGATGTAATGGCGATACGAACGTGTTCAGGAAGCTGCACGAAGGACGTGCTTCACACAAACCTTTCGAGCCGCTTTATTTTGTGAAAAGTAGAGAACGGGGTTTTATATACAGGCGAATAACGACCTAGAAGTGACCGTAAGAACGTATCGTCCGTTTCGTAATGTTCGTGAATTGAACGAGAAAAATATCTAGCGCGAAGCGTCCGCGTAACTTTCCCCTACTCCTCTTAATTCGATGGGCGTTTGTTCAGGATGTTTGGTGTATCTGCTTTATCAACGCAATTTGCAGGATTACAGGAAAATAAAGAAAGTAGTAGTGACCTGAAAGTACACAATGTTTCATTAAGATCGAAGAACCGGTTTTGAGAACATTTGAAAAACGATCATTCAGGCCTCATTGTTTTCCATTGATAAACTCCTGCGGAGGCCTACTTTTACTCAAAAAATAAACTCTGTGCACTCTGCCCTACAGTGTTGTTTGGTTTTACTTACTAATGGAGTAATGTAGCTCTCTCTTTCTTTCCTTTTTTGAGTGGAGTCTTTCGTATTCATTCAAATTAAAAATCGAGTGAGACAGCCAGGCATTTCTCGCGGTTCACTGTTTTTGTACATTTTTCACAATTTAAATGCGCGTGCTCGTTCTGAGTAGCTCCCTGAGCCGTGTGTGCATCCGAGTTTCTAAAATTCTTCACATCATGCGAATATGATCAGCACCTAGCAATGCAGAGAGACTACTGAAAAGTTTGCAGTCGAATTGTTTGCCCCGATCAGTGGTAATACGACGTGGAATTCCAAACCGGGAAAACCATGTAGTGACTAGCACACGCAGTGGCCGGCATGTTCAGTTTCCTGCACGATATCGTTAACACTTGGGGGGGAGTGATGTGGCTACTACTTGACATTTAACGCCATGGCCAACACCTGGGTTACCAGCTGACCGACAGATTGTCTTTTTATCTTACGTGTCCTTCCATGATATTCAATTTGATCTAATTATCTGTTCTTACCCGACAATTTATTAATAAACAATCGTTCCTTTACTGGTGTCTCAGGAGTTGATAATTTAAACCGGTTCACAGTGTAGTAGCCATAGACTAATAAGTTCATGATAGGTTTGGCTACTGCGCTAAGCTTATATTTATATTTTATCTTCTCACTGCTCACGCATCAATATTCGAAGAATTCGTTCGGAAGAACTTCGCTGATTGGTTTCTTTGGCAATTCAAACCATCCATTGCGTTCCCACGAAACTGGATAGAAAATCAACAACGGTGCGGTTACTAGGGACTTATTCAACCTTCATTAGCTTTTTAAATTTTCAAAATTGTAGGATATTCGAAGGAGTTCGCCGATGCCTTTTTCGCATTATTCCTCTATAGAAAAAGTAAAATTACTGAGAGCCCAGTTTGATTCTCCGCAGCACAGATTGGATGGCTACCTCATCACGAATTATGATCAACACACCAACGAAGTAACATCTCCCGGAGATCGACGAGTTCATTACATGACCGGCTATTCTGGTTGTCACGGCCTCGCAATCGTAACCAGAGACGATTCTAGCCTATGGGTGGACAATAAGAGTCAAAGTCAAGCGTCGAGGGAGCATCAGATTCCCTTCAATTTGAGTCCAGGGGCGCCGAACGTCGCGACTTTGACGACTTGGATAGCTAAAGCTTTTCCGAAGGGGGGCGTTTTAGGCGCGTCCGACGTTTACGTGCCTACTATTTTCTGGGAATCGTTTTCAGAAGAAATTGGAATTTTGAACGTTAAGCTCGTAAGCGTCGAATCAGATTTGGTCAATTTGATATGGAAGGAGCGGCCTCAAATCAAGTTGCAAGAAATCGTCCCTCATCCGATCAGTTATACGGGGAAATTGGCTGAAGACAAGGTGGCCAAAGTTGTGGAAGAGATGAAAAAGAAGAAATGCGACATGCTAGTATTATCAGAACTGGACGACATAGCGTGGTTGTTGAATTTAAGAGGCAGCGACATAAATTTCACTCCCGTATTCTTCAGCTTTTTGATCGTTAGAATTCACTTCGCCGACTTGTATTCCAAAGTTATTGGTGAATCAGTGCGGCATCATTTATTTACGGAAAATGTCAAAGTATGCGACCACGATTACTACGAATTTTACGATTCATTGACTGAAATGGCCAAAGACAATGAAATACAACGAATATGGATTTCAGACAAAGCGAATTACCGGCTTTATCGGTGCTTGCCGAGCGAAAAGGTTTCTCTGAAGGCAAGCCTTGTCTCCGCCATGAAATGCATCAAAACCGACGTAGAAGCTTCAGGTATGATCGAGGCCCACGTTTATGACGGTTACGCCATGTGCAAATTTTTCGCTTGGCTGAACAAAGAAATAAAAAGTAGACACGCTCCGACTGAGGCATCGGCTGCCGAAAAACTGGAACAAATAAAAAAACGAAATAGCGACTACGTTGGACCGAGTTTCAAAACCATTTCCGCCAGCGGCGTGCACACCACGATACCCAACTACGAGGCATTGTCAGAATCTAAAAAACCGTTAAATCGTCAAGACATTTACGTTTGCAGCTCTGGATCGCAATATCGATGCGGAACGACAGACGTGACGAGAACGTATCATTTTGGAAAACCGACAGAATTTGAAAAAGAGTGTTACACGCGAGTTTTTCTCGGGCAGGTGAACGTTAGCAGCGCAGTTTTTCCCGAATCGACAAAATGTAGCGCGTTGGATACATTGGCGCGGCAATATCTGTGGAAACGAGGGCTCGACTTCAACCACAGCGCGGGGCATGGCATCGGGTGTTATCTTAACGTGCGAGAGCCACCAGTGGTCGGCTATTCGAAAGACGAGGAGCCATGCCTGTCTGGTAACATGTTTATAACGAATGAGCCTAGTTGTTGCACGAATTTTGGCGTCAAGTTGGGAAACGTTGAGCACGTAGTTCCCGCTCCAATATCTCCCAACGGTACGAAGTTTTTGACTTTCGAAAACGTCACATTATGCCCGTACCAGCCGTCGTTACTGTTAACTTCACTGCTTTCGGCTGATGATATGGATTATCTTAATCAATACAACGAGCAAATAAGGAAATTTTTATGTCCAGTTTTTCAGAGTGAAGATGATTCCGACACGTACAATTGGGTGATGACAATGACGGAACCGCTTGTGCTGTAACTGCCGATGCAGTTTTCGAATTCATTGCGAACAAATACATACTGTAAAATTATTTGTATTTTCCTTGGATCTACAAAGTAGCAAAGAAAGTTATGTAATCGGCTGAAGAGAAAATTTGAGTTTTCTTCAGATCTTTACGTTTTAGACTCCCCTGAGTCCGAAAAACTATTTGGGAAAATGGTCTGTGTGTCTGTGTGTGAACGATTTTTAGAGAAACCCACCATACCAAATCAGCTGAAACTTGATATCTAGACCACAAGTTACCATAGGACGCCAAAATGAGGACATGAAAAAAATCCACCGAAAGTTAACTATAGTTATCATAGTGATCTAAATACCAAACATTTTTTTCTCAAAAACGAGTCTAGCGATTTTGATTAAATTTTTTATATTGATAGCTCCCAATATGGCAACTATACTATAGAATTCTCATTTGTGGGAAAATGACGAGAGCAGCGCAATATATTACCATCTATTTTAGAGCGGTTTTTAGAGAAAACGACCGTATCAAATCACCTCAAACTCGATATCTAGCCTGCAGGTTACCATGGCACGCCAAAATAGGGAAAATGACAAAATCCACCGAAAGTTAACTATAGTTATCATAGTGATCAAAACACCAAATATTTTTTTTCTCAAAAACGGCTATAACGATTTTGATTACATTTTTTATATTGATAACTCCTAATAATGTCACTATTCCATAAAATTCCGATTTGTGGGAAAATGACGAGAGCAACACAATAAATTACCAAAAGTTTAGCGTAGTTCAAGATTTTAGCGTGATTTTCTCTCATAAACTCCGCTGAAGTGTCACTAGAATGTTAATAAAAATTGGTGTAGTAGTCCAATCCAATACCTATAGGGCGAGCGTTGATAAACGTTCATAAGATATAAGGGGCTCACTCCAGAAATTCCAGAATTTCATCTACCGCCATTTCGCTTACTACCAGTGTTAAACGTTTTTACCCAATAACTCTGCAAAAGTGATTACTATCCTTTAAAAACGCGTTTACAGCCTCATTAATGATCTGTGTACCAATTGTTCAATAATAGTCTGCGAATGAGTACGAGGAGCACAATAAATTCGGAAACTGTAAGCGCTACTGCTTTCTGCTGCCGTGAAGTGATAAATCCCGAGTTGATCCAATTCTAAGAAGGTTAGTTCACAGATGAAATTCGCCGAGGCGTTTTGAAGTTGTTTGGGGAGGTTTACGTTATCAGTGTGTGATGGGAACAAATTCGCCAAAATTGATTAAAATAAAAAACTAAATAAAGTAAATTAATAAATTTTATAAATTTGTGTGTTGTTTTTCATAAAATTGCCTTTTTCTTTCCCTATTCTATTTTCCCGATTTATTAGCGATGGGTTCTTGTGTATACAAAAAAAGTTGAACTTAAGGATTCAATAGCATGTCGTGAAATGGGGCTTAGAAGATGAAGTTTTCGAAAATTCACTCTGATTAATTCGTTCGTATTCACTACAATCTTATTTCTCGTGTTCTACGGGTCCACTTAGTGTCCCGAAGCTAATCTGAACGGTCGAAATTTCCAAAAGAAGCGGATTGGTTCCCGATTCGTCCCTCGCTCGGTCAGTTTTTGTGAAAGGTAGAACCATCAAATCATATTGAAAGGATGGCAGTTGAATATGGTATCCTACCGCAAGTTCCAGAGCGCATTGATCGAACATCCTCTTTTCCCCTTCCAAATCATTCATTTCAACTTAGGATCCTCCGGTATTTCGACCGCCGAACGCACAAATGTTAACAGAATCAATCTGAAGCGAGCTTTACACTCGGTGAGTGATCAACTTTGAAGAGTAAAAGGTCAAAAGGTTAGTACACCCATAAGGGAGCCTGAGTTTGCCGGATCAATACATTCAAACATCAAAATCAGCAGGAAAGAACCTTTCGCGATATTGTTGAAAACGGCAGTTGATGTTGCATCGATGGTGGGCACTGGAAGAGAAACACGTTACTTTCAACAATATAATAAATTGTAAAACTGTATTTTGTGTAGCTAAAGTCCGATTTTGTAATTACCCCCGAAAAAGTTTCTCTCCCTTAATCACATGAATTGTCTGCGTATTTCTGGGGTTCGTGAAATAATCTTAAAATTGCATTAATCGCATTCGCTAGGCAATATTTCATTTATTGACGTGTTGACATCAAAATCTTGTGATGGTGTGTTCAGTCTGTCATGGAACATTGCCCCTGTTTTGGGTTAGTTTTCATATTTACGTCGTAGCAGCCAAGTGCATCGACTATCTTAAACCGAATGCACACGGACGTCAAATGTTACGTCAACAAAAATTTCTAGCCCCAAGCTCATAATGACGGTAGCAGACAGGTAAGTAAAGATTAAGGAAAGAAGCAATTTTCGTAAGCACTGATCCTCTGAATCTACGATTCTTATTATTGTAGTTTCATGCGCGAACTCTTCTAGTCCAGGAGCCAGCTCGAAAAAGACGTCGTAAAAGGTGGACAATTTTCAAGCACATAAGGCGAAAGAGTTCACTCTACTAAACTCATAACTGCACGTCTCCTATGTGGAGGATCTTGGAGTTTTCCCATCACTGACCACACTATTTTGGTCGTCTGGCTACGTACTCTGCTCCAACCTTTGGAGTTCCCATCGTAGCACGAACTGTAATCACTTGAACTCTTTCCTCTTGTGACAATTAGTCACCTTTCCAACTACATTGTCGCGTGAGTCAACAACGTCAAAACTTGAAACGGAATATTCGTTATCGGCAGAGGAGGTGTGAAATAAGATTTAATAAGAAGAAGATTTTCCAGGGTTTCCAGAAGATTTCACATGAAGAAATACTTGATGGCGCTTTTTACTTTCTGCTACCCCAAAGGGAAAGGAAAGTATAGTTATCGTCCAAAAAAATAAGTGGGTTTTCTTCAGATCTTTACGTTTCGAGGCCTACTGAGTCCAACAAACCTAATTTCGGCGCGTGGACCGTGTGTGTGTGTGTGTCTGTAGTTTGATTTGCGGGAGAACGGCTAATCCGATTGAGCTGGTTCTTTTTTTGTTTTGTTTCTTATTTTTTGTAGACACCAAAATAAGGTTATGGGCGATTTCGGTCGATGGTAAGAGGGGGACGGGGACGCAAATGTACCAATAACTAGGGTTTTTCGCATTTTTCTCAAAAACGGCTCTAACGATTTTGATCAAACGTTCAAATTATCTTCTACTAATCAATACCTAACTTTTCTTCTCCATACATATCTCCATGAAAATACGGCGAACGGAGATACAGGCCTATGAAGCAAAAATAGGTTTTTTACGCTTTTTGGCCAAACGGCTTCAACGATTATCACCAAACTTCCAAGATGTTTTCAAATAGTTAATGCCTACATATTGTTCTATATAAATGTTCCTCTGACAGTCCATTGAACAGAGATAAAAATCAAAATGTGTCGAAAATAACGTTTTTTCGAACATTTCCGTAAATTCCATGGTAACTTCTTCACCAGATGTGATAAATTCTAATGAAGTGTCTTTTAGTCACCCATACCCACATTTTGTTCGCCATAATTATTTCTGTATATATATGTTGAACGGAGATATAAGCCATGTTAACTCAGAATAGGAGATTTGTCGAATATTCTCTCCATGTCTCAGGTAACTAGTCCCTACATTTAGTTCTCCATAAATGTTTCTGTAGAAATGTGTTGAACGAAGATATAGCACCCGCATATGCAGCTGGTGTTCGAATTTACGGGGGTGGCGGAAAGTTGTGTGTTGCTACGCCCCAGATATTTTTAAAATATCTTTTAAACAGAATATTTCCATTTATAATAAAAAACGACCAACTTTATAGTACCGCCTGCCAATACATTTCCCCAACTATCATATGGCCGACTAGGTCCGTTCCTCTCTCCATGTCGAGTAGGTTCAAGCGACCAAAATTTCATCAGTCCAAAACAATTTTCATTTTAGTACAAAAAAGTACCCTTTTTCAACCATCGTCTGCCAGTACTTCCCACAGGGTGAGGGGCGGCAGACGTGAATTTCTATATCCACGTCGTTTGTAGGATCCCTCAGACAATTTTTGGCTCTACAGAAGTACTTGCAATTTTCACGAGTTTAGGAAATTTAAAATGGTCACCACTGCTGAACCTCCCCGGCTGTGAGCTGGCAGACGTGCAGTTATGAGTTCAGCAGTGTGAACTCTTTCGCCTTATGTGCTTGAAAATTGTCCACCTTTTACGACGTCTTTTTGGAGCTGGCTCCACGTCTATTCTGTTTTATTGGTCTTTGTAATTAACGACGGTCTACTAAACCAGCAAAGCTTACAGGTCGTGCGGGCTAGGTCGATGTCACACTGGGAACCAGTGACAATACGCGTCACAATAGATAAATGACCTAACTATTTGCAGGTGTGTACGTGAGTTATATTTTGATTAGGGTACACGCAAAGAATATAACGTTGACTGTTCTGCAAAACCCCTTCTCAGTACGAATAAATTCTCATTTGACCGTCTTGCTGCCCGTATCTATCTTCGTCAACTCATTTGTGTTCAAATAAATTAGTGCTTTTTGCATTTCTCAGCGCTACGGAGCGAGGAAGAATATTTTGTAATTGGCTGAAAATGTTTTTGTGAGTTTTTTTCAGGTCTTCGCGTCGCAAGGAAGAACGAGCTGTGCGTAGCAACACTCAACTTTCCGCCACCCCCGTAAGTTCGAACACCACCTACATATGCGGGCGCTATATCTTCGTTTAACGCATTTATGGAGAACATAATGTTGGGACAAGTTATTTGAGAGTCATTCGTAAGTATGATCGAAATCGTCCGAACCATTTTTGAGAAAATTGGAATACCGATAAATTAATATTCGACAAATCTGCTTTTCTGAGTTAACTTGGCTTATATCTCCGTTCAACATATATACACAGAAATAATTATGGAAAACAAAATGTGGGTATGGGTGATTAGAAGACACTACATTAGAATTTATCACGTTTGGTAAAGAAGTTACCATGGAATTTACGGAAATGTTCGAAAAAAAACGTTATTTTCGACACATTTTGATTTTTATTTCTGTTCAATGGACTGTCAGAGGAACATTTATTGAGAACAATATGTAGGTATTAACTATTAAAAAACATTCTGAGAGTTTGGTGGTAATGGTTGAAGCCGTTTTGCCAAAAAGTGTAAAAAACCTATTTTTGCTTCATGGGTCCATATCTCCGTTCACCGTATTTTCATAGAGATTGTATGGAGAAGAAAATGATTGATTAGTAGAAGATAATTTGAAAGTTTAATCAAAATCTTTATAGCCGTTTTTGAATAAAAGCCGAAAAACTCTAGTTTTTGGTACATTTTCGTCCCCCACGCCCCTCTGCATCCAAGGTTAAATAAAAAACTGTTAAAATCGATTTTCGTCGAATTATTTGGTAATGTATTGTGCTGTTTTCGTGATTTTTTTACAAATGATACTTTTATGGTGTTGTCGCGTCAGAGCTTTCCGTACAAACAATTTATTCAAAATCGTAGCAGTTTTTGTGAAAAAAATGTGTTATTTCGATCACGACGATAACTATAGTTAATTTTGGATCGATTTCGCTTTTACTCTTATTTCGTAGTCTGCGGGCTGTACATCCAATTTGAGTTGATTGGTTCAACCGTTTCCTCAACTTAACGTTCCAACGAAGGAACTGGTAGCGCTTCAAGTTCTGGAATTTATTGGGCTGCTAGAGCTGCTAAGTCCCTCACTGCGAACCAGTTATATGGAAAGTGGCCAAACCATCGACTCTACCTAAATGAAAATCTGACGGCCTTTCGAGCCGAGTTGTTACGTCGGGCAAAAATCAGGGCCAAGGAGAGAGGGATAAGGTTCGTCTGGGTCAAGAATTTCATAGTGCACGCAAAGAAGGCTGAGGGTGAGCGTGCATTCACCATAAGGACCCTCGACGACATCGACCGCATGTGAAATTTCCACTCCTCATTGCTTTGTCACGTGGTTGGTGTTGTACCTGTATCCTAATACTTTGTATGAACGTCCTAAATAATAGTAACTTACTAGATAATATGGTCAGTCAAAATTGTGGAACATTTGATGGTCTTACCACTTTCTGTGAAACTTCTATGGACTCAACAAAATTACTCCTTCTTCACATGAACATTAGGAGTTTCGAAAAAAACTTTGATGAGTTTTCTCTCTGGCTTGATGCGCAGAAGTGTTCACCAGATTTCATTATTTTTTCTGAGGTGTGGGCGGAAAACTGTGGAAACTTTAGGGATCTTCCAGGATATAGCAGGTTCGTGTCAAACTACCATCGGAATAGAAACGACGGAGTCATATTTTATGGAACTAATAAATTTAATTACTCGGCAAAGCAACTCCACATCACTAGCGCTACAGTCTTGAAGATTGAATTCTCCACTGGGATGCAGCCATGTGTGATCTACGCATTATATAGGACAGGTAGCGAGGTGGAACGCTTCATTGGCGATTTAGCATCAGAGCTTCGATCACTCGGTTCTGGTTGTGACTCAGTTATGGCGGTGGGTGACTTTAACATAAACACTTTGGATGTGGACAATCGTTGGGTGAGCTTTTATGATGAGGAAATGGGATCTTTGGGTTTCTTGCAGGTGATCACAGAACCAACCCGAATCACTGGGAGGTCTGCTTCTTGTCTGGACCATATCCTGGTGAGGGGGAGGGGATTGTCATTTTGCCCAGCTGTTATTCGGTGCTTCGTCACTGATCATTTTGTATCTGCTTTGGCCTTTTCGACTGCCGGCGCTCATGGACCGTTGCCACTAACGTCTTCGGGGGCTTCCAGACGCCTGAATTATGAAGACCTGGAAAGTAGGTTGGGTGCCTGCGACTGGTCATCTGTGTTGGTGAATGATGTGGATACCTCGGCGAGTGCTTTAATCGATGTTATTGATACGTGCATGACGGAAGCGTCCCGAGTGGTTCAATGTACACCAAACAGGAAGAGATTAACGCCATGGATCACTGGAGGAATTATCAAGTCGATGGAGAAGCGCGATAAATTGAAAAAGAAGCTCTGGCGTCAGCCCTTTAACACCAGGTTAAAGGTGTATTTCATTCGATTTCGCAACAAGCTGCGAGGTCTCATCCGTGCGGCACGCAGGGCTTATTTTGACGGAAAACTTAAGAACGCGGAGGGCGACCACAGGAAGGAGTGGAGGGTTCTGAACGAAGCCTTACATCGGGGGCGTGGGGATGCCGCTGAGTGCCCGTTGGTTCAGGGTCTGATGAGTACAAGAGGTTCTAGTGGGCTGGCTGCCAGGGTGGAGGCATGCGATAAGCTGAATGAGTGTTTCACTTCCATGGGAGCGAGGCTGGCTAAGCGCATTGTTGATAACCCTGCCCCTCGTTTCAGTGCCACCTCTGTGGCTGTCTCCAGCAGGTTCATGATCCCGCTCATGGATGACAGGGGTTTTCTCAGGGTTGTTTCTCAAATGAAGGGGAACTCGGCGCCGGGCCATGACGGCATCCCGGCCAAAATTCTCAAACAGTTTGCACCATTGTTGACTGTCCCCTTTGTCCATCTCTGCAATCTGTCTATCTCAAAGTGCGTGTTTCCCACAGCATTCAAGGTGGCCAAGGTGACTCCTCTTCACAAGGGTGGCTGTTCACTGGACCCTGAAAACTACAGGCCGATATCAATGCTTAGCGTCATTGGTAAGGTATTGGAAAAATGGGTTAAAATCAGCCTTGCCGGGTACCTTGAGTCCAACAACCTGTTGAGCCCTGCGCAATATGGGTTCCGAGCTGCTCGCGGTGTTGATGATGCCCTCTTCCATCTCACACGGAGGTTGTATGAGATCAGGGACATGAGGCAGATGGCGGCGGTTGTCTTCCTTGACCTGCAGAAGGCCTTTGATTCTATCGATAGGGCGATGCTCCTCTCCACTCTTTCTGATGTGGGGCTGGTGGAGGCAAGCTTGAAATGGTTCTCCAGCTACCTGTCGGGTCGTGCCCAATATGTCGCAATTGGGGAGACTGCTGGCACTCCAAGACCTATAGATTATGGTGTCATTCAAGGAAGTACACTTGGGCCAATCCTCTTCCTGATCTACATCAACCAGTTGGCTGCTTTGGCTCCCGCTGGCGATGTGCTCCTCTTCGCGGATGATGCGGCTGTTGTGGTCTCTGGCTCGACGTGGGGTGAGGTTCATGGCAGGATGCAGGGTCTCCTGGACAAGATTAATGGCTGGCTGCTTGGACGTTTCCTCTCTCTGAACGTGATGAAAACCAAGTGTATGTTTGTTGGTGGGGGCAGCATCCCTGACGTTCGTGGGCTGAGAATCCATTCGTGCCATGATCCTGCTGGCTGTGACTGCGCGGAGCTCGAAGTAGTGCCACAGTACAAGTACCTAGGGGTAATTGTGGAGAATTCTCTCACTTGGGAAAAGCATATCTGCCATCTTTACACCAAGCTCCGCAAATTCCTTTATGTTTTCTACCATGTGAGGCCTCTCCTATCGGTCGATCGTCTGAAATTGGTGTACACCTCACTTGTTCAGTCCTTGCTCCAGTATGGGATTGTGGCGTGGGGGGGTGCATTCCCGACCCATATGAGTAAATTGGTGACCTCACAAAAAGGAATTCTGAAGGTGATGCTTACCAAACCAAGAAGGTTCTCAAGTGAGCTCCTGTTCCGAGAGGCCAAGGTATTTTCGATACGTCAGCTCTTCGTCAAGGCCATGGTCCTTTTCTTCTATGCCAACCGTTGGGCCGTCGAGAGACCGTACGTAAACCCCATCCGACTAGATTCCAGTTCCTCCGGCGTGTCGTTCACCCTAAGATCAACTTGTCCCTTACCTCTAGAAGTCCGCAATACCTCATCTACCTAGTTTATAATTCTCTTCCGGCTTCTCTTACGGACCCTTCTACTCACTCCCGGTCCTCCTATAAAAAATGTGTATACTCCTGGCTTATTGCCCTGGGGTCCAACGGCGTAGAGGATCTCCTAACGAGCCCTTACGTCTAGAACCCTCCATTTTTTCAGATTGATATGAGTGAATCATAGCACACGAAACATGCGTAGTCACTTGCTAGGCACTGTAATAATGTTTTATAGGTACATGTTTATCCTATTGAGTTTGTGTTTGGCATTATTTTTATTTATTTTTCAATGTGATTTGGTATCAATAAGGAATTTGATTGTGTCAGTTATGGGTATGATATTTTTTTAGTTTTATTATGATATTGGAGCTACTCTGGCCCGTCAATACAGGTTTACCTACAGACGGGCCACACTATTCAGCGCGTAATTCTGTTTTTTTCCTGTCTTCATGAATATTTCTGTTCCGAATAAAGTTTATTCTATTCTATTCTATTCTATTCTATGCTGCTACTTAAACTACGACCTCAATGGAAGAACCGACGTATATATAATTAATAGGAGTGCCGACATGATTTTTCTGGAGCGGATCGTTCTCGCGATTCTGGAATTATAAGGAAAACGCTGCGAAAAAATTACCAACTCTAGAATTTTGGATTTTGCTTCTGTGTGTCTCGTGACGCTTATTAAATTCTATCGTATAGTCAATTGTCGAATGAGCGAGGTTCATGAGGGACAAAAGTTAACTAAAATCGCCTTTCGTCGAAATTGTCATTTTCGTTTGACCGTTTATCGTAAAGCTATCGTCATTCATGGAAGAACACATCACGACACCGGTATAGAAATTGTAAAGGTTTAGTTGAAATCGTTCTAAGCTTTTTTGAGGAAAAAATATTTGGTGTTTTTGTAACTTTATATTAACTGTTTAAATTATTTAAATATCGAATCTGAGTCGATCTGATGCAACGGTTTTCTCTTAACCGTGTTGAAAGGTGCACAGACACACATCGCTTTCTCAAATGGCGTTTTCGGGCTCAGAAGCACGTAAACCGTTCAGCCTTAAAAAAAAAATTACTTTTCTTCGTTTTCATTTTGTCGAGGAACGTGAACATTTTTTTGGTAGTAAAATAAGTCGTCTGTTCAGTAGTTGTTTAATGACGATAAATAACTAATTAGAAGCATCTCAGGAAATTCAGGAATTTAAACGATTGCCTTGATAGAAAGGGCTTTACTGGGCCATGCAGGCACCCTTCTTGATCGTTGTTTGTTTGCCTTCGATCGTAGCTGTCCTATTCCTCAGATAGCTTCAGTAGAGTGAGTGCGCTCCGCAATGTTTTCTCTTTTTGAAGAGCCATGGCACTGTAGGTTCCTAAACGCTTCTGTGGTGTCGAGGCGGAGTAACTTGACACGTACTTGTGCGCTTGTCGCGGAACGTTGCAGGTGTCAATAATGACGTCAACCGTGGATGATCCTTTAGTACTAGAATGCCGTATATTTGTGATATTCTATCCGAAGGCCCCCATTCCAGAGACTGTAGTGCCAATATTTCTGGAGTATTGCCTGCCATATACAGAAAATTCGGCTGTTTCTGATCGATTCCAGTCGCCTCCTTTTTACTTTCCTTGGCTCTACAAAGTAGAAAGGAAAGTTATGCAATCGGCTGAAAAAAATATGTTGAGTTTTCAACAGATCTTTACGTTTCAGACCCCCCTGAGTCCGAAAAACACTATTTGGGAAAATGGTCTGTGTGTGTGTGTGGGTCTGTGAACGATTTTTAGAGAAAACCACCGTACCAAATCAGCTCAAACTTCATATCTCGCCCGCAGGTTACTATGGAACGCCAAAATAAGGGTATGGACAAAATCTACCGAAAGTTGACTATAGTTATCATAGTGATCAAAACACCAAATTTTTTTCTCAAAAACGGCTCTAACGATTTTGATTAAATTTTTTATATTGTTAGCTCTTAATAAGACAATTATACCATAAAATTTCCATTTGTGAGAAAATGACGAGAGCAGCACAATAAATTATCAAAATTTTCGACGAAAAGCGTTTTTAGCGCAGTTTTTTCCTTATGAACTCCACTGGAATTTTTGTAGAATGTTAAAAAAAATTGGTATCGTAGTCCAATCCAGTACCTAAAAAGTGAGTGTTTAAAAACGCTCATGAGATACATGGGGATCACTCCAGAAATTCCTGAATTTCAACTACTGCCGTTTCGCTTACTACCAGTTCTAAACGTTTTTACCCAATAACTCTGCAAAAGTAATTACTATCCTTCTTCAAAAAATTCTTGTTTACAGCCCGCATTAATTCTCTGTGTACCAATTGCTCAATAATGGTTCTGCAATGAGTACGAGCAGCACAATAAAATCTGGAACTTTAAGCGCTACCGCTTCCTGCTGCTGTTAAGCGTTGTTTGACCAAGTTCAAATTAACTGAGTGATAAATGAATTGATGTGTACAAAGTGAATTGTTGTAGAGCTAAAAGTTGTGTGTTGCAACGCACCAGATATTTGAAAAACTACATGGAGTAGTGTGTATCTGCAGGCAGTTATCAAATAGGTTGAGGAGGATAGGTTGCTTGTTGTCCACGATCTGCCCTCTGAGCATTTGCTGCCGTTGAGCTTTGTGGCCTTGGGTCTGATTCACCTCGCGGCTTTTTCTTTAAACCCCAGGCCGAAGCCTTGCTAACTGTTCAGTCAAGACCCTTAGGTCCCTTCCGCGGGTTCGGCTACAACTCCATCTTCTTAGACCAACGTGGCCAAAACCCTTGCAGTAAACTCCAGAGGAGTACTACAATACTCCATCCTTAAACCTCGTTTTGTTCAGTCTTCTCATAAAGGAGCCACAAACCAGTCCACAGAAGTGAAAATAACGTCCTACTCCTCAGGGGGATCTTCGTTCCTGACCTGAAACACTAATTTTGAGCCAGGTTTCGCTGAACGAAGCTTAATTTCGTCAAAGTCGTCTGACGTTGATTGAAAAGCACTCATTCATAGTCATAGGAATAATCCTCATTCACGCCTAGCACAACCCCAAAAACGAGTAATATCCCTAATTTGAAATTGCAACAGTTTAATAGCACGAATGATAATCATAGTCGCTTAGAAGCTTTTACCGTTAAGTAACGGCTCACAGGAGTGCACCGCCCTTGTGACTTTATCACGCGTCAACGGTAATTGTCGAAAATCAATGGAGACCCTCCCACAGCGTTCAAGTCCTCGGAACTAATTGGAACCTTCCAACTGATTAGCTGTCGTTCATAATCGCCGTTTCCTTCTCATAGTTTGATATTCGACGAGTCGTAATAATTTGGCAAAGACGTAACCGTTCGGAGGTTTATTATCGCGACTTCGCGGTAGCATTTCTCTCTGAGGGCTGCATTCAAGAACTTTCGAAGGGGTTTTTGACCGCTAACGACCGAGTACACGCGACACTGGCACGCTCACGTACCGATTCTTCCAATTTTTTCTGAGAATTTCGGGAAAGTATTTGATGCGACGCATCACGCGACTTTCCTCAGCCCCACGTCTATTCGATTGTGACAGCTTTCGCTACTAATTAGGCTTTGATTTAAACCTTGCCGTCACACGATTCGGAATTAATAAATTTTCTCTCGCCGAATGTTTTCCGTCCAGCCCTGGCCGAGTAAAGCCTCGATCCTGCAAACGATATCGTGAACAAGTTCGGTACGTAGTTACAAACTTTGCACTGCCCTACGGGACCAGAAACTTGAGTTCAAGTCAGCGAACGTTCAATTAACCAGAAATTTCGCTCGTCTCATTCTTCATTTGAACTGAATTTCGTGTCTCTCCTTATTTCACCTTATTTTGTACGTAATTGTATGAAATTTTCGTGAATAGGTACGTACATTCAGAAATTTACAAATCCCTATGAATTCATGAGCATGTATTTCGATACGTTTATCTGTACGAAATCCAATTCTGGAAGGAAGGAGACTGGGGACCATGATTGCCTTGCCCGCAGAGCAATTTATTGTATTGTGGCATGGGGAAACAGTAGTCATGTAACTCACATATTTTAACTACAAAAACGTGCCATCAGAATCTTGGCTAATCTCTCTTTGCTCGCCTTGGCGTTCTTACATTGCCTAGTGCAGGGGTGCTCAAACGGTCGATCGCGAGTGCTTTTTGAGTGGATCTCGAGAAGAAAAATTTTTTTAATAAGTAGGTAGGTAACTAAACTACGAAAATGTATTACGTAACAAATTAACACTGCTTGCGGCAAAAGGCGGCTTTATCAAAGGAACGCGCGGCACTTGTCAAGCCGCGTTGTTTCTAGACTAGGCGATGACACTCAGATTTTGAAAAACGAAAAATGGCTGATTGATTTGGCATTTTTGACTGACGTCACAATGCACTTAAACGCCGTCAACTTGGAGCTTCAAGGTAAAGGAAAAACTATCATTGAGATGATTCGCGCAATAAACGCATTCAAAAGTAAATTGCAACTTATGATAGATCAACTGAAAAGAAACGATCTGAAACATTTTCCGTCTTTGAAAGCAAGGATTCCTCAGTTGAATTATTATACGTATGAGGCTGAATTATCAAATATTTTTGGACAATTTGAAATGCGTTTTTACTTTCCTTGGCTCTACGAAGTAGAAAGGAAAGTTATGTAATCAGCTAAAAAAAATTTTTGAGTTTTCTTCAGATCTTTACGTTTCAGACACTCCTGAGTCCGAAAAATACTATTTGGGAAAATGGTCTGTGTGTGTGTGTGTATGTGTGTCTGTGAACGATTTTTAGAGGAAACCACCGTACCAAATCAGCTCAAACTTGATATCTCGTCCGCAGGTCACCATGGGACGCCAAAATAAGGGTTTGAACAAAATCCACCGAAAGTTAACTATAGTTACCATAGTGATCAAAACACAAAATATTTTTTTCTCAAAAACGGCTCTAACCATTTTGATTAAATTTTTTATATTGATAGCTCTAAATATGGCAATTATACAATGAAATTCCCATTTGTGGGAAAATGACGAGAGCAGCACAATAAATTACCACAATTTTCGACGAAAAGCGTTTTTAGCGCAGTTTTTTTTTCCTTATAAACTCCGCTGGAATTTTTGTTGAATGTTGAAAAAAATTGGTATTGTAGTCCAATCCAATACCTAAAGGGTGCATGCTTAAAAACGCTCATGAGATACATGGGGGTTACTCCAGAAATTCCTGAATTTCAACTACTGTCATTTCGCTTAATACCAGTTAAAGGTAAGTTAAGTTACCCAATAACTCTGCAATAGTAATTACTATCCTTCTTCAAAAAATTTGTGTTCACAGCCTCATTAATTATCTGTGTACCAATTGCTCAATAATGGTCCTGCAATGAGTACGAGCAGCACAATAAATTCCGGAACTGTAAGCGCTACCGCTTGCTGCTGCCGTTAAGCGTTGTTTGACGATGTTCAAATTAACTGAGTGATAAATGAATTGATTAAATAGAATTAGCCATGTACACAGTGAATTGTTGTAGAGCTAAGGAAAGTTGTGTGTTGCAACGCACCAGATATTTATGATTGCAGTAAATTGGAAAATATAGCATCATTTATGAGTTATCCTTTTTCATGTAAAAACATCGAGAAATTAATTTAACACCGTACGTAACTTTTTTGTTTTGTAACAACCAACTAACTCGCAATTTTGAATAACTATGAGTTTTTCCATTGATATTGTAGAGAAGAACCTAACTAAACCTATCCCGAACCTTGACTTGTTACCTATATTGTACAAAAAGCTAATATCTATATATGCTACGGTACCTAGGTGTATTTACGACAACCGTGCATTACACACATACTTGCAGCCTCTCAGAGTCGATCGTAAGTAGTCTAAAAGTATTGAGGTAGATCGCCAGCAGTTCAAGTTTGAGCACCCCTGGCCTAGTGCATATGTCTTGGGAGTTTTGAATCTGATTAAAGTAAACATGTCGCTCCTTGCCGTGGCATGACACCCGATCCCGAACCTTGTGATTATTTTTACTCGCCTAGGTATAGCTCATAAAAATGACCCAACCCAAGTAGGCTCTGGTCTGTATAACGCCCTACCCCATAATATTCAGCATCTGCCTATTAAGTCTTTCACTGAGGTCATAAAAGTTCATCTCATTAAGGCAGAGCTGTACTCGGTTGGCGAGTTTTTTGGGATTGTGTGTGATGTGTCTCTCTTTTGACATTTTATGTCTTTACTTTGCTACATAAACTCGAAAAGTGTAACGGCCAAAAGCGTCACGAAAATTAACCTTTGAGGCCGATTGGACGAGGCAACGTTTTAACCCAAGTTGCAACCGCAGTCCCTGTGGCGTAATGCGTAAGGCATCGGTCTCCTAAACTGGAGGTTGTAGGTTCGAGTCCCACCAGGGTTACGATTTTTTTTTTTTTTTTTTACATTTTATGTCATTACTTTGCTACATAAACTCGAAAAGTGTAACGGCCAAAAGCGTCAAGAAAATTAACCTTTGAGGCCGATTGGACAAGCCAACATTCTAACCCGAGTTGCAACCGCAGTCCCTGTGGTGATGCATAAGGCATCAGTCTCCTAAACCGGAGGTTGTGGGTTCGAGTCCCACCAGGGTTACAATTATTTTGTTGTTGACATTTTATGTCTTTACTTTGCTACATAAACTCGAAAATTTAACGCGGGATATGTAACGGAGAAGCGTAACTAAATTTGTGTTGGGTTAAGTGCATGGTAACGTCTATTACAAAAATGAAAAATGTGAAAAATTTTTGTGTTGTAATTTTATATTTCTTTATTTAAAATAAACAAAATTATATTAAAATAAAAAGGCATAAAATGTCTCTCGTGGTTGTGTACTTGTACGAAAGCTGTACCCACCATTTGTGTTTTGGTTTATTATTCATTCTGAATAATAACCCTATGTTTTCGGTCATGAAACAGATTCCAAATTTGTTATGGGCAAAAAACGGTTAAAAAAATTAACGAAACGGAGTACAACGCGAGAACTACAGCGGAAGTCAACGTTTCGTCGTTTGTACTCCCTCCGTCCCCGCCCGTCTCATTAAAAAACCACCCGCCCTCGCTCGCCTCCCAACGACGCTGCCACTCAACTCCCCTTTCGACTCACAACGGGTTCGCTTGAAGCGCCCCTGTTCCAATTTCTCCGACCCGACGAGGCAAAATCATCAGACGTTTTGATTCCGTAGTTCCATTGTAGTCAGGTCATGTTTCGTATGGTTTACTAGTATTCAATGCTGAATCGAATGGGATGGGGGAGCAGTAATACTTGGTCAAGCTGTTCATGAGAATAATAAACAATTGTGTAATAATTTGCAGGGGTTTTTTAGATGTTTGCGTTTAATCATCTACTTAAGGATTAACAACTCATTCATTCATTCCTGCAAGAATATTCGTTGATGTTCACCCTTCAAGAAACATTTAACAGAAATCGCTCTCTGTCAAGTGTTTGACGCTGCCAGGACGTAGAGCTAGGGAAATTTGTGTGTTGCAACGCACCAGAAATTCCAACCACCGCTGCTTCCTTTCCATCTCTAACAGTTTGTACTTGATTATTAAGTGGAAGATATGTACTTTCCACACAAAAAAATCCTGTTGACTAGCCTCAAACATCTTCTGTGCATTTATTGCTCAGTAACGGTCGTGACATGAACACAAGCAGCACAATAAATTCCGAAACCTTGAGCGGTACCAGTTTTAACGTAGGACATGTAACTTAATGGAAATTTGATTAGTTACTAGACTGAAGAAAGTCGATCACTGCACGTGGAGCCAAAGGAAGTTGTGCGACACGTCGCACTAGATTTTTGACGCGCTAGCAATACTTACCCTTTGGGTAGCCGGGAACGTAAAAATTCGGTTGACCATCACGCGAATTATTTATACGTCCCATTACTTCAATAAAAGCCGCGGCAAAAGTAGCAGCTGCCCAATAAAATCAGTAAAGGTTAATCTGAACGCTTTACCGAGCGAACATAATTTGATTGAAAAATAAATTGGATAGTTCCGCGAAAACCACCCCAATATACTTGGGGCTGAGAAAAGTCGTGCGATGCGCGGCACCAAATTTCCTCTAGGTACCGTTGCACTCTTCGAAAACTGTATATGAGGTGGTGGTGGTGGTGGTGGTGGTGGTGGGGGGGGGGGGTACACAAAAAAAGTTGCGTAATAAATTACGTAATTATTTCTTCAATGTCGTAAAGGTTGAGGAAAGCAATAACGAAATTCGGATTTGGAAATTAGAAATTGTACAAGAGGGGGATTGATAGGACAGGTGGTGGGGGGGTCTAAAGGGCTGGTCCAGCGATTCTGAGGCTGAGTCCCCCTATATCGATCCCAGCCTAACCTTCCACAACGAGAGGTGCAGCGCGGGAGAGGCGAGGGGAGAGAGTGAGGTGAAGGCAAAATTCCCCGTATCACAGAAAAGAGAGGCTGTAGTTGTGGGAGTGGGGGAAAAAAAAGGATGCGGTCAAGAAACCCAAAAAATGTAGCTAGGCCTAGTCTGAGCCTGTTAATTTCTTCCCTTCGCTAGGCCCAAAAAAAAAAATAAATAAATAAATTCGAACGACAGAGTCGCGGTATGTGGAGCGGAAAACGTACCATTGGTGTTGTTGTCGGCGTCGGTGAACGGTCCGCCCAAATGCCCGTCGCTCGGAACCCAACTGTTATTCACTTCTTGTCCGGTGACGATTTTAAAACCTCCGTCTTTCGAATCCCAAGGGCAGGGTTTTTCGAAATCGCAGACGGTTCTCGCGTCCCCCCCAACGGGCTCAGCGACTGCCGCGAGGAGGAGCGCCCAAACGAGACAACAGACGATCATGTCCCATTGGCGTCCATAGCACTACTACTGGGACTGGGACTGGGACTTTACGGGGGTCCTGGCGAAAGGGGGCGGACCCTCTGCCGCCGTTTACCACCTCCCGACCGAGCAGCACCTTCCCGATAACCCGCCTTTCCGACCGCTAACGTTGCGAGGAGTCCGAAAAGGGCTGCCTGTTAGACGTTGGCACCTTCGAATGGGCCATTTTGGGTTTTTTTCCCCCAAACGAGAAAAAGGGTGAAGGCAAGTATTGCGATCGAGTCACAAAACGTCACGGTATTACCACCCTTTCCTACCAATCCAATGTATTTTGATTTATTAGGAAACGAACCAAGCGGTTCAGACAATAATAGTCCGGAATGGATAATTTTTACTTACCGCTACCCCAAAGGGATAGGAAAGTACAGTAATCGTGTCAAAAATATCTATCTGGTGAGTTGCAACACACAACTTTCCTTAGCTCTACGTCAATTCACTTTGTACATGGCTCATTCTATTTAATCAATTCATTTATCACTCAGTTAATTTGAACTTGGTCAAACAACGCTTACAGTTCCGTAATTTATTGTGCTGCTCGTACTCATTCCAGATCATAATTGAGCAATTGGTACACAGATAATTGATGAGGCTGTAAACACAAATCTTTTGAAGAAGAATAGTAATTACATTTGCAGAGTTATTGGGTCATAACTGTTAGAATTGGTAGTAAGCAAAACGGCGGTAGTTGAAATTCAGGAATTTTTGGTGTGAGCCCCATCTATGTCACGAGCATTTTTAAACACTCGCCCTATAGGTAGTGGATTGGACTGCAATGTAATTGTCTTATTGAGAGCTATCAATATAAGAAATTTAAGCAAAATCGTTAGAGCCGTTTTTGAGAAAAAAATTGGTGTTTTGATCACTATGATAACTATAGTTAACTCTCGGTGGATTTTATCCATACCCTTATTTTCGCGTCCCATGGTATCCTGCGGGCTAGATATCAAGTTTAAAGTGATGTGGATCGGTCGTTTTCTCTAAAAACTACTCTAAAATCGATTACGTCGAAAATTTTGGTAATTTATTGTGCTGCTCTCGTGATTTTCCCATAGATGGGAATTTTATGGTATAGTTGCCATATTGGGAACTGTTAGGTGCAAGAATGGGGGAGCTGAGGATCACAATAAAGCTGAAACTCGGAGAGGGTGAGGAGGACTGTATTACATGAGGAGATGGAGTACAAATGGGCGACACAAGGGAAGTGCTCGGAACGCGTGAACTGACGTGGGCAACCGTGAGAGAGAGTAAGAAGTTACTGGGGTGGAAGTTGGAAGCAGAATGATTTGGAAGAGCTCTGTCATCGATAGGAAAATGAAATTGGGAGAAAGAAATAAAGAAAGGGGAAAAACCTAGAAAAGGGGGCAGGGGGCAGCTTAGGAATTCCCGCAGGTTAGGGTTCGTTATTGCAATGGTTGGAGACAATTAGGCGGACGGAGACAATGGCGCGGGGAAGCCCAAGGTCGAAGACCCAGACAACTTCGACGCTTTGCGTCGAACAGAGCTATCAATATAAAACATTTAAGCAAAATCGTTAGAGCCGTTTTTGAGAAAAAAATTTGGTGTTTTGATCACTATGATAACTATAGTTAACTTTCGGTGGATTTTGTTCATACCCTTATTTTGGCGTCCCATAGTAACCTGCGGGCGAGATATCAAGTTTGAGCTGATTTGGTACGGTGGTTCTCATGAATGAACGTCTAGGGTCATCAACATGTGGCTGAAATTCTTTAGGCGTTCCTCGTTTGATGATTGCACATGCGGTGAGGGAGTTCTGGAAGGTTCTCTGCTGCTATTGCTTTTACAGTAAAGCACGTACTTCCAAG
Organism: Pachypeltis micranthus; assembly: GCA_020466155.1. NCBI lineage: Eukaryota > Metazoa > Arthropoda > Insecta > Hemiptera > Miridae > Pachypeltis > Pachypeltis micranthus. Next base: position 17,640,073 of record CM035777.1, read on the forward strand.
AAGAGATGCAGCTGAGTCGTTTCTGTCCAACCAGTCCTCACATTAACGATCAAACAGCAATAGCAGTGCGGTAACATGGCACAGCAGACACAACGATCTATACCACCAGCCCATCACCAATGAGTCAGTGGGCTAGAAGTGGCCTGGCCCATTGCGCTCATTTAGGCTTACATGCAAAGATTCTTCACATTTCTTCCCCTACTTCCACTGAAGGGAGTCAACCTGTCAATATTACCCACTTTACGAGCTGAGTTCTTTTTTTTCCAACCTGATACAACAGGGGGAACTACTCACCCTCTGTGCCACCTCGTAACCTCCCAACTCCATCCCGAGCTCCTGTGGCGCTGGTATTCCCTGATGTGACGTCCCCACCATTCTCAAATGAAACGCAAGACGATCTTGAGATCCATCCATGCAACTTTCTTTGACTGTAGCTGAGGGAGGGACCACAAGCACTCTGAGGTCCACTATAACCAGCTCCTGACATACGCAGTACATAGTCTGTCTCGCAGAATCTGCAACTCCATACCTCCGACTTACCAATCTTTGCCAGGTGATACCGTAGTGGACAGCATGTTCACAGGCTGCCTTTCATTCGTATACCTTCTATCTCCAGACTGAGGATCTGTTGTGTTCGCACCCTGGAGAGTTTGATAAACAAGCTAACTGCATTTGGCCTGGCACATCCCGCCAACAGGCAGCCGTGCTCTTCTTCTCCCACTTGCCAACCTCTTGGCTCTTGGTGGTACCAGGGGCTCAGATAAGCTGACTTCTTGCCTCAACGTTGTTTGATGCGAATTATGGCAGTTCATTTCAAAACGATGAATGAATCAGTGAAGACGTTAACACGGAGTTTGAGTCTTGTATAAATAATTTACCAAGGAGTCCACTCGAACTCCCTAACATATTGGAACGTAGTTTCTTTCCCGTTTTTTTCCTTCATTATTCTGCCTCCGCCATGCCCTTCTCAGGTTCCGGATCTCAATGGGTAAATCCTCTGATGGAGAAAATTGCCGACGTTCTCGGTCAAATTACTATAATCGGTCGATTATTCGCCGAGATTCCTTTGCATAAAACGCGCCACGGGCAACAGTCATACGTCTGTACAGGACTGCAAAACTACTCAACCGCTTACCACTGATCGTTAACTCGACAGCCAAATATCGTATCTTCAAAGAAATATTTAAAAGACGCCTCATTCTTTAAAAAGCGTCGACACAGCGGAGTTCAATGTGGGAATGAAGTGAGAAGTGCCGAATTAAATTGTCAAACCCAGTTAATAGGTAACTTTTGTCACGCGGTTAAATATTTTTATTTATTGCTCCACTCTTTTGAGCAAAAGAGTTGAGCAATAAATAAAAATTTTTTTTTGAGTTTTCTTCAGATCTTTACGTTTCAGACCCTCCTGAGTTCGAAAAACACTATTTGGGAAAATGGTCTGTGTGTCTGTGAACGATTTTGAGAGAAAACCATCGTACCAAATCAGCTCAAACTTGATATCTCGCTCGCAGGCCTCCATAGGACGCCAAAATAAGGGTATGGGCAAAATCCACCGAAATTTAACTATAGTTATCATAGTGATCAAAACACCAAATATTTTTTTTTCTCAAAAACGGCTCTAACGATTTTGATTAAATTTTTTATATTGGTAGCTCCTAATATGGCAACTATACCATAAAATTCCCATCTATGGGAAATTGACGAGAGCAGCACAATAAATTACCAAAACTTTCGACGAAATCGATTTTAGCGCGGTTTTTAGAGAAAACAATCGTACCAAATCAGCTGAAACTTGATTTCTAGCCTACGAGTTACCATGGGACGCAATAGTGATTGATAGCTCTCAATGAGGCAATGATACTATAAAATTCTCATTCGTGGGAAAATGACGAGAGCAGCACAATAAATTATCAAAATTTTCGACCAAAAGCGTTTTTCGCGCAGTTTTTTCCTTATAAACTCCGCTGGAATTCTTGTAGAATGTTAAAAAAAATTGGTATTGTAGTCCAATCATATACCTAAAAGGTGAGTGTTTAAAAACGCTCATGAGATACATGGTGCTCACTCCAGAAATTTCTGAATTTCAACTACTGCCGTTTCGCTTACTACCAGTTCTAACAGTTATTTTCCAATAACTCTGCAAAAGTGATTACTATCCTTTTTTTTTAAAATCGTGTTTACAGCCTCATTAATTATCTGTGTACCAATTGCTCAATAATGGTCCTATAATGAGTATGAGCAGCACAATAAATTCCGGAACTGTAAGCGCTACCGCTTCCTGTTGCTGTGACGTGTTGTTTGACCAAGTTCAAATTAACTGAGTGATAAATGAATTGATTAAATACAATTAGCCATGTACAAAGTGAATTGACGTAGAGCTAAGGAAAGTTGTGTGTTGCAACGCACCAGATATTTTTGGAGTAGGGTACTTATCGCCTAATGGAAGGCAGCGTATAAGTTTGGCAAAAATTGTTGAAGCCGTTTACTGATTTGTCAGTGAGACATTCGAAAGTTCACAACATATTCATTCGAAGTTTGGCCTAGTTCAAATTGGCCACCTAATGTAAGAACTGGAAAAACTGAAAAAGACTCTTCTCTCCCGATTCTAAATATGTTTCGTGTCAACCACTGAAGCCATCCAGGGCCAACGGTCAAACTTTCAACGATGAATATGTAGCTAACTTCAGTCTAGTGAAAGTTTAACCAAAATCGTTAGAGCTGTTTTCGATAAAAATGCGAAAATCCCTCTTTCTGGTACATCACCCCTCCCTCCCCCGCCTACTGATCGTTGAAAATCGCTCATAACCTTGTTTTTGCGTCTTCAAAAAATCAAGAAGAGAATTAAAAAAAGAACCAACTCAATCGGTGGGGCCGTACTTCCGCAAATTGAATTACAGACACGCTTCGAAATAACTTTTTCGAATTAATTAGGCCTCAAAACATAAAGATATGTAAAACCTCACTTTTTTTACACTATCGCAATACTTTCCTTACCACACCCTTTCGGTTACGAGGAAATAAAATGGGGTCGCAACTTTCTCGATATATTTAGCGGGTTTTCGAGCGGCGTTCGCACGACGCTTCCTGTTTTAAATTAGTCGCAGATTCCATCTCAGAGGTTTTCCAGTCTCTGCCCCTTCCCCATATGTAACAAACTCGGCGAACGTCTCGGCCAAAATACCGTTCGAAAGGGGTGGAAAGAGGGTTCGTTTTCTTGAACGGAAAACGGAGGGAGTCCTAGAGCGGTGCCTCTACAACTTGATTGGATCTTTCGCAACCGGAGCCGATTCCCATTTCCTCATCTCGAAACAGATCTCGTCGGCCCAGTTTCCACCCTCAATCATCGAGGAATTTGCAACTTAACGACCAAACATCAATCTCCCGTTTCGCCCGCTTGAAAAACGTTTTCCCGCCCCTTCAACATTTGGCGGCATCGTTCCAATAACGAAATTGGTGGTGTTTTCACAATAATAAAGATGAACGTTTGGAAAGAGTGGATTCCAACGTGGAGGCCGTATTTACGTTTTTGGGCATAAGATACTCCATATCAACTAATAACGAAACTAATTTAAAAAACTTTGCAAATTATTACGGTTCATTATTCTCTTGAACAGCCAGACCTAGTTTCACACCGTCGAGACACATCGAAAAATACCAGTAAACCATACGAAATACCTAAGTACTACGAAACGACGAAAATTATAAATTCCAGGCGCCTATGGGTAACCACAGGCATTTGTACGAATGCTGGGTATATACTCAATGGGGTAACGAGCCAGGCCTGGCTGGGCCTACCAGCTCATTGGCCTGCGAGGGGCACGCGCCTCTACACCGTGGCGGTCATCAAGGCGCTGTGTCGCTCTTGCGCTAGGGCAAGGACACGGGAGTTCTTGCTCTGGTCCTGGTGCCTCATCAAGTGAGGGGCACCATGTTTTCAAGCCCCTCCACCGGTTTGCTGACTCTTACGGAGGAGACCTGGAACTGGCACTGGGTATATGCCAGCTGCCTTGGAGAGGGTTCCTAGCTTGGTGGCCTTAACCCTTCTTCTGCCAGCACCGTACAGTTCTCTAGATGAACTACCAACGAAACCACTGCCCCTATGTAGCCAAACCCATGGCTTCACGGCAGGCTACATAACGGACGAAACGGCTTCATGCCAGGCGGCCGCGGGTAGAAATCACAGACTTGAGCAGCCTCCGGACTTGAATGGGTGGCAGGCCCTGGTGCCGGAATAGCCAAGAGGCGTTCCACCGGCACCTACGCTTTATATCCGTGGGAATTCCGGGGATTGGACTTGCCCCCATCATTCCCACAGATTAGGGTGTCAGGCCACATTCTTTGATCCCAGCCTGAACTGCGATGCCTGCAGGCAATAGGCACGACGATGCGAGTCTAGCTGGCGGGTGGTCTTCATGAGACGGGAGGGAGGGCAACAGTCACTTTTGTACTGAAGTAGTTTGGAGATGCTTTTGAAGAGCTGCTGACTCAGGCAAAAATTACAGCAATCGCGCGGAGCTCTGATCCATTATTGCCCGACTTTCATCGGGAATATGAACCATTGTCTTAACAACTAGACCACGATCGCCTGGTGCCTTTTAATACGAGTCAGTCAGTACACTTTTGCTGCAGTTAATGTCACGCGAGTTCTTTCTATTATTATACTTGTATTAGTACAATTACTGAGATTTCACTATTTTCCGTCTAGACGCAGTCGTACACATCTGAAAGTTTCATCCGATCCAGCATCTAAAAATACTTAGAAAACGATACCGAACACGGCGTATCTGCGTATAAAACTGCCGAAATCTCGTTTCGGTTCATCTTTTTAAACCATATTTTGCCCATAACTACCATGTGCTTCATCCGATCGGATTGCCGAGTAGGCGGGTACAACTAGGTACCGAATGAGATTTTTGTGCGAAAGAACGGGGGAAAGGCGCAGGACGGGGGAAAGGCGCAGGACGGCGGACGGACATTGCAGATTTGGAATCCCGATGTCTTGAAACGTAAAGTATCAAATTGTGAGGGGGGGGGGGGATCGTAAAACATTTTTCCCGGCCGAACAGATTTATTATTCATTCTGAAGAATAGCGCTGATTTTGTTTCTTTGCATACTTTTAAACTGAGCATTATGTTAAATCTTTCCTTAATTAGATATAAGTGTACATTTAAGTTCCAGAACTATAATTAATTATTAGCGTTAATGTTATTATCTAGCACTTGGGTATTTTCAATGAAACACTATTACAATTCACAGAAAGCCCGAGTTTTATTCATAAAAATTAAAAAGTACCATTTAAAGAAACGTGTTACGTTAATAACGAGGCTCTACTGTCACTTAGGTTAGCGGAATGTAAAACGCAAATTTGTACATCGTCTTGAAACTTCGTTGTGGGAACATAATAAAATACGAAACACTTTATTCGAAGTACGGGTTTTCAGTTGGTAACAGTTTTTTTAAAATACATCAAGTACACAGTTATATATTCAAATGCTACTCCCTCATGTGAAGAAACCTCGAGTTTGGGGGTGGAGTATAGTAATCGGCCCAAAAAAAAAAATTTGGGTTTTCTTCAGATCTTCACGTTTCAGACCCTACTGAGTCTAAAAAACCTAATTTCGGCGCGTGGTCCGTGTGTGTGTGTGTCTGTAGTTCGATTTGCGGGAGAACGGCTGATCCGATTGAGCTGGTTCTTTTTTGTTTTGTTCGTTATTTTTTGTAGACACCAAAATAAGGTTATGGACGATTTCGGCCGATGGGAAGGGGGGTGGGGGACGAAAATGTAACAAAAACTACGGTTTTTCGCATTTTTCTCGAAAACGGCTCTAACGATTTTGATTAAACTTTCAAATTATCTTCTCCTAATCAATACCTAACTTTTCTTTTCCATACATATCTCCATGAAAATACGGTAAAAATACGGAGATATGGGCCCCTGAAGCAAAAATAGGTTTTTTACGCTTTTTGGCAAAACGGCTTCAGCGATTTTCATCAAACTCACAGGATGTTTTCAAATATAACTATTCCTACATATTCTTTTCAATAAATGTTCCTGTGACGGTCCATTGAACAGAGATAAAAATCAAAATACGTCGAAAATACCGTTTTTTCTAACATTTCCGTACATTCCAGGGTAACTTTTTCACCAGATGTGATAAATCCTAATGGAGTGTCATTAAATCACCCATGCCAACATTTCGTTCTCCATAATTATTTCTGTATATATATGTTGAACAGAGATATAAGCCAAGTTAACTCAGAAAAGGAGATTTGTGGAATATTAATTTATCGGTATTCCAATTTTCTCAAAAACGGCTCTAACGATTTCGATCAAACTTTCGGAGTACTCTCAGCTAACTAGTCCCTACATTTTGTTCTATATAAATGTTCCTGTAAAAATGCGTTGAACGAAAATATAGCGCCCGCCTATGTAGGTGTTGTTCGAACTTACAGGGGTGGCGGAAAGTTGTGTGTTGCTACGCACCAGATATTTTAGAAGGATTTTGTTTAGGCATTTTTGAGCAACAATGAGAGGTCGCAGAGTGATCTTCCCCAAGTGGCTACACCATAGGACATAACCGAGAAATTAGAGCATTATATATTTTTTTAATTTTCAGAGGTTAGAAAGCTTCGAATTCTACAATAGATTCCTGTCATTCTTCTTAATCGTCGATAAAAGATCGAGAAACGATCCTTCAAACTCTAACACTACTCTCAACTATTTGACTGAGCCAACATGCTTGATTACCAGACAGGAGCATGAATCGTTGAGATTCGTCCCCCCGATGACACATCAAGAACCCCAACCCAGGGGCACCCAGGGGTGAGCGAAGTAAGAAACAGACAAATTGTGTTTAGAAACATTCAACTTGAAACTGTTTTTATTTAAACGACTACCCTCAAAGAACTTTCTGCTCTAAGTTGGTTATGAAGTTGCCATAACGACAAAACAACACCTCACACGAGCTCGAGTTGTTCAAGTATCTATCGTTGAAATAACATAATTTCCTTATAGAAACCACCGGTAGTCGGTGAATAGGAGAACCAAAATACTACTGCGTGAGAAAATTGGTTCATGACGGCAGCATACTGACATGAGTCGCGAGAAGAGGGCGGCGGACGAGTTCGCGCTGTTGAAATTGGAGGAGGATTTGACGCATAAAACTTGGTCATCGCGGAAACAGGGTTACGAAACGGCTCTCTCAATACTGGGACAAATCGACGGGCGCTCAGTCAATGGCGGTTTCGTATCCGTCCTGTTGAAAGCAGTCGCGGCGGAGCGAAACGTTCCCGCTTTGGAGAAAGGTTTAGGAGCGATTTTGGCCTTAGCTCGAAATTGTAGAAACTGCGAAGACGAAACCGTCACTCTAATCATGGACGGAGTCGTGAAACGGTGCCTCTCTCATTCCAAACCGCGAATTCGGGATTTGTCCGTTCAAATTTGTTTCGCTTTTATCGAAAAACGTAAAAACGAGCTGGTGATGAACGCCCTCCTGAAGAATATTTCAGGTCAGAAGAATCAAAAGCAAGTTCTCGCCAGCGTTAAGGCCCTGACGAAAATTTTAAAGGAGTTCGGGCCTCAAACTATGAACGTTCCGCGAGTAGTTTCCAAAATAACGGATTTATGCAACGACAAAAGTACGTTCCAGCAAGAGGTCAAGGACTTCTTGAAAGAGCTTTACGCGAGCTTCGGACCCTCGTTGAAGGATCACTTGCATCCACTTGGGGCACTTCAAAAGAAAGCCGTTGAAGCGGAGTTCGCTAAAGTTGAAAAACCTACCAGCAAAGCGGACTCAAAAGCAAGCCCTAAAAAATGGATAAGAAAATTCAAATTTAGACCAACGTCAGCCGATGTTCCCACTAAGGCGCCCGACTCATCCCCGATTCGGAGCAGCCGCCCATTTTCGAGCAAACACGACGAGAGTAAACACGCGGCAACCAAACAGAGAATTAAGAGCGCACGAGTGGCCGGTAATAGGGAAGATGCGGAAGACTTGACGAGATCTTCCAATCAACGAACGTGCTCAACGCTGGATGACACGATGAACATGATTCAAAGCGATCAGTGGGGAGACCGAAAAAAAGGTTTAGAATTAATCGCGACGCTTTTGAAAACTTCGCCAGCCCCTTCTTCCGTACTTACCAGCAAGCTCATAAAGGGTTTACGAAATATAATTCTAGAAGATACCAACGTTCTCATTGTAGCTAAAGCCGTACAATGCGTCACAGCTTTGGCGAACAGGAAGAACGACATTTTTCGACAAGAAGCCCCGCTTTTGATGACTTTATTACTCGAGAGGTTCAAGGAGAAGAAACCCCTGGTGATCAGCTCTCTTCGGGAAGCTACGGACGCAATTTACAAATCGGCAGACACGCAAAGCATCATACGGTACGTTACGATAAGCTTAGATCACAAAAACCCCTCCATCAAATCGGAAACAGAGTTGCTCCTGCAACGTTGTTATTTGGCGCCCAACTCAGCTTTGCTCAAACAAACCAACTGGAGACCGTTAGTCAGTAGTTTGATCAAAAACCTCGCAAATCAAGACCGAACGGTGAGGGAGAACGCCATGGCTGCGTTAGGAACGATTAAACAGGCCGTCGGCGACGAATTGGTTGCCCCTTATTTCGATACCGTGCTGAAACATCAAGTACCGATTATTGAAAAGTACAGCCAAAATGCTGTTATTAAGTACCAGAACGTTCAGAGCTACGAAGAGCGAGTCGGCAGTCGCGAAAAAGGTAGCGAAGCGTCGAATTATTCGTCCGAAGAGTCTTTGCTGCCTCAACGAGGATCGAGCGACAATTCCGTAGTTTCGAAATTGAACAAAATCACTATGATCGAACCGACCCCGTCTGACTTGGAAGCAAGCGATCAGGACAGAAAATCGCACTACGTCAGAGAAACAGTGTTGACAGTTGCACCAAGAGACGCTCCGCCGGTAACAAAAAAGGGTCTTTCAAAGCGTAGCGTGTCTGCAGGAGAAACGAATGAACCAACCAGACGACCACGACCGTTGTCATCGTCTGATCAAGACAAACTCAGTTGTTTGCGGAATAAAATTAAAACTTTAAGAGAGCTTTGGTCTGAAATGCAGACGCCGCTGATGAATACACTGCCAGAGTAAATATCGGATTGTTATTTAGTGTTAAGGTGGGGTTGTCTCGAATTACAGGGAGTGGGGGTTTTAAACTAAGTCTGGCCTATTTTTTTTTGAACAACACAAGTTCACACTATATAGGGAGCTTGACACCCGCTTCAAGGCCGCTTGGTCAGTGAGCCAGTGCTGGATATTTTCTCGGCGAGGTGGATTTTTAAGTTGAAGGGAGTACTGCTACATCTCAATGCAAAGCCGGATAACACTTACCATAACGAGGAGTGTGCTCTGTGCAATAGGCATGAGAGGGAAGACTTGCACCACTTTCTCTGCACTTGCCCAGTACTTGGATAGTTTAGGATCGAAGTTTTTAATAAACCCGTCCTTTCACGGAATGAGGCTGTGGCTTTGTTGGATGGTGGTGGATGGCCTTAACTGGTGGCTTTTAGTAAAATAGCCTGGAGATATCGCTCTGCGTTGGTACATGAATTTAATTTTTAAAGAAATTGGGTTGTGTCCGCCAGTAGGCAAATTACTAAAGTTAACGTACCTGTTAGGTGAGTCCGTCTCCTCTGGCTGGTGAGTTACTGTGGGCAAGCGCTTTCGATGTAAAGACATCATCGTCTGGCCGTTTAGTCAGTACTGGAGTCAGTCAGTTGGTCGTGGTCTTTATATACAAAGAGAAAAGTGAAAGGACTGATGGAGCGTTTGGGAAGGGGCGGGGAGAGGTCTTGTTGGTCAGTCTTGTTAGTAGTACCTTAGCCGGGCTGGCTGTGTTAGGTATTAAAGAAATTGGGCAGTCCGCCAGTAGGCAAATACTAAAGTTAACGTACCTGTTGGGTGAGTCCGTCTCCTCTGGCTTGTGAGTTACTGTGGGCAAGCGCTTTCGATGTAAAGACATCATCGTCTGGCCGTTTAGTCAGTACTGGAGTCAGTCAGTTGGTCGTGGTCTTTATATACAAAGAGAAAAGTGAAAGGACTGATGGAGCCAGACGATGATGTCTTTACATCGAAAGCGCTTGCCCACAGTAACTCACCAGCCAGAGGAGACGGACTCACCTAACAGGTACGTTAACTTTAGTAATTTAATTTTTAATTTCCTTTTATTTTATTGTATTTTGTTTTCACTGTAGGTTCTTTTTCTTTTCGTATTTTTTCTAGTATAACCTGCTGACGCCCCCGACAGACGGTTTGAAAAACCATGTCGGTATTGTATATTTTTGTAATGCAGAAGGAATCTTTTACTTTGTTTTATTTTGTAAATAAACTTTTTTCTTCTTCTTCTTCACTAGTTTGGGCTTCGACGAGTCCACCCTGAGTCCACGCAGATCCAAGCTTTATCCAAAAACCAGGAACAAAGACGATGAACGCGATGAATAGGCTAGTGGTGCACGTCGTACAAGAGCTCAGGTACACGTGGTCGCGTCTACGTCTTTTTGGCGTCACTTTGCTGAAAAAAAAAGCTAAAACGAAACTCCTTCGTGCTAGAATGGTTAATAAAATACCTAATCCTCCCAAATAAACTCTCCCAATTGGCGCATCTCGGGATTTGACTCGGCCTGATTAGACTCGTAACTGCAGAGAAATTCTATGTACCTAAACAATTCGTCTCAACTATTGCAGGATTCACTTCACAATTCGACTGAACACCAAACCAGCTCACTAGTTTCTCCTGATCATTTTAACAGTGAACTTCCAAGCCCCCCCTCCCCATTTAACGCGCACTTTAGGTCGAATACACTACCTTCAGTCAAGTGTCGTATGTGATACTGAACTCTTATTCTCAATTCTAGCTCACAAGTGCACATTCTGTTAAGCCTTACTTTGATATGAATAGAGGCCATTCCACGTTCTTCATTTTACGAATCTTTCGTTCATATGTATTTCGTCTCTCTCTGAGTGCTGGGGCAATCAAGTGACAGCTACATGCAACGCGGCATTTAAGACCATCTACCAACTAAGGAGGAAAGCTGCAGACATTCCATAGCACGTACGAGTCCAATTTATTTCAAGTCTCGTAATGCCTCATTTGGACTATGCTGCTGCTGCTGCATTGTGAGATTTGAAGAGCGAGGAACTGAGTCGGTCGCAGGTGGCTCAAAATGCAGCACTCCGGTTCCCGTTGAGACTAAAAGTGGACGTTCAAGTCAACCCTCACTCTTTTCGGATTGCCTGGATAAAAAATTGGGGCCAAAAAAGCTTGGAATTGAACGGGAGGAAGCGGTTTCTGGGAGAAGCTCCTGCAAACTAGCCCCGCTAGTAATGTTCCTACTACAAGTGGCTCAGCTCAACCGCGCTTCCCCGTAATTCGCTAATTTATCTATTTCCTTTCCAATAGAAAAGAAAAGAATTTTATTATTTTATTTAAAACAAAAGAAAGTCTGTTTAGTACGGACATGCTGCCGAAATGTTGACGCTTTCTTTTTTAGTTTTCTCTTTTCTACTCCTTTTTTATTACTGCAAGTGGCCACAATGATGCTTAAAACCCTGAAGAACAACAAACCGGCATATCTTCCCTTCAAACTTCACATCCTGGCGACAAGGGGCACGCAGAACCGCGATAGAGTGCTTCGGATGCCTACGCATCGAAATGTTCGCCTGTTCTTTCGAGATTCCGGCGTGCAAATTATATAATGTGAATGGAGAAATGATTGAGTTTAGGGAGAAAGTTAAAAGCAAACTGTTGAGACTGTATTAAGTGGAAGTGTGTTTTTTTTCCCCCCGAGGGCATGCGGGACAAGTCCCTTTGTCACTGCGGCCACGTGCGGGCCTATTGTGACTCTAGCCCTTCCTTAGTAGAAGGCGTCGTACATACCCGCCCCCTTTATGAAGCCAAGTATGTCCTTCACCGCAGCTTCCGCTATGATATGGGGCTCAATAATCCCCTGGGCAAAGTATCCAAAGCGTTTGACTGCTAAGGCAGGGCACTCACATAGGATGTGCTTCGCTGTCTCGTCCTCCTCACCACAGAGTCTGCATTCCACCGCTTCTGAAATGCCCATCTTGTTGAGGTGATATCTGAGTGGGCAAGGGTCCGGTGAGGAAGCTAATCAAGACCCTCAAATCCCTCCTGGAGAGTGTCAGCATCGCCTTTGCCCTTTGACCAGAAGGCGTAACAAGCCTTTTTGATTGTCTAAGTCGTGGCTGGCGATGCCAATGGGCGCTATTTTCCTGTATCTCCCATTAGGCCACTAAACGGTTCGGGTGACTTTTGGTCATACCTACGTGAGGTTCAGGCCCAATGGGTAGGGTTTCTGTGCCCTTCTTCGCAAGGTGGTCAGCCTTTTCATTGCACTCATGCCCCTTGTGAGCCGGCACCCAGATGAGGGAAAGCCTATTGTGGGCGCCGAGCTGCTTGAGAGCATGAAGGCCTTCCCATGCCAGCCTGGACCTAAAACTATAGGCCGCGATGGCCTTTAATGCGGCCTGGCTGTCCAAGAATATGTAGATCTGCTTGCCCTTGAGTCCCTTAGACAGGATCTCTTCCGGGCGGATCTTTATAGCTAGGATTTCAGCTTGGAAAATCGTAGTGTACTCTCCCAGCGGCTTAGCCAGACTGTAATTGGGCCCAACAATGCCCAGTCCAGCTCTGCCTCCCATGACTGAACCATCGGTGTACCACCGCAGAGCGCCCACCTCGGTCCGGAACGTCTCCTGCTCCCATCGTTCCCGCGAGTGGATACTGACCCTGAATGGCAGCCGAAAGTTCTTTCACTCTGACATAACGTCGGTAGCAAGGACCACTGCCTCTTCCAGTTTGAACTGTCTAGTTGTTCTTTGGAGGCTTACCTTAACCCTGGTGGAGATGTTCCCTGTCTGCAAAAGCCTTACAGCTCACAGGTAAGCAGTCCTCTGAATGTGTATATGGAGAAGTGAGATGACCAAAAGGACTTCCATTGCAGCAGTAGGGCACGTATTCATTGCCCCTGCAATAGCTAGGCATGCCTGTCGCTGCAGTTTTTGGAGTTATCCTTGAGCTGCTAGCCGGCGTGTTACCTTCCACCACACTGTGGAGACGTAGGTGACGCGGGGTCTTATTATCCCCTTATAGAACCACTCCATCATTTTTCGAGTTATTCCCCATGATTTGCTGCACAGCCTCCTGCATGCCCACAGGGCTGCAGTGGCCTTGTGCAGCGCATATCTCACATGTGAATTCTAAGTGAGCTGCTTATCCTGTATCACCCCGAGGTATTTCACCTCCATACTTATGTGGAGCCTCGCTCCTTGCATGGTACGCGATACTATATTTAGGTTTCTTCGCTTGGTGAATGAAACCATGGTGGTCTTGGTTGGGTTTATGTGCAATCCCTCCTTATCACACCATCCTTGGATGATATCTATAGCTCCTTGCATCCTTTGGAAGTGTGTTTAGTAAAAGAGACACCGAAGCGAACAAGATCAGAATTGATAGGGAAAGTGATTTTAGATTTCTTTTTTCTGTTGTACTGCAACTAACTTTAAATATGCTTAATATTTTTCATGGAGAGGGGAAGAGAGGGTCTCATGGCCCTAACGCTTTCCTGATTGTTAAATAAAATTTCAATCTCTCTCTCTTCTCTTTATCTTTTTATTACATATGCTGGGCATATCTCTCTCTGTCTTCTCATACTAGCAGCACCAGAGCTGGTCTTAACACGCTGGAAATACCTCGACACCGAACTGAGATCACGAGCAATTCATTGGGATCGCCAATGAAAGCCAGGAGTTGTTCCAGGAACAAAGAAAAAGCTAACTATTACCACACTTAATCGAAGGGACTTAGTAACGAAAATTTCAATTGACTTGGAAAATTGTTTCTTTGGTTTTTATTTTAATAACTTGATGTTTAAATATTTTGATGAAAATTGGAAATACGACATTTATTTAAATTGTTTGATACTTGATGAAAATTGAAAGAAGGTGTAACGGGGCGAACCAAGCCCTTCGATTCAGGGGAAGCTCCTCCAGGGCATTTATGCTGACTGGGCACCTGAAATGTCCCGGGATTCGCTCGAGACTTCGCTGCCGTCATTTATAACCGAGCCGGTTCCCTGGTCGCCGTGTCGTCCACGCTCGCTTTTGCTCCCACTCAGTTCCCTGTCTGTGGTGGTAAAACTTCTCCGAATGTAATTGAGAATAAAACTCCGTTCCAATTGCATTCCGTTGATATCGTAGTAACTCCCCAACTCTCTTAGTGCGATATCGCTTCAATATTAATCCCCCCCGTAACAAAGGCATTGATTTAAATTTGTATGAGAAATTTAGGCTGAATTTTGTTTTTCATATTATGTATCTGTATATTTGTAAGAGTGAGCCGCTTAGGCCCAAAAATGTACAGACATAAATAAATCAGTCAGTCAGTCTCTCTCGCCAGTTCTTGTCTATTGAAACAACAGGTTACTAAATGTCCTCCCATCGTAGGAAGATCATGGGGGGCTTAATCATAAGGAATCATTTGATTGGGGAGAATAGCGTCACTTGAATATTTCACCCGTTGAGTAACTGGAAGTCAAGACTGCTGAATGGTTCATCGCCTAATGCTTTTCCCAACATCACTCTACTCAATCAAGTTGGATCCCTCTGCTCGAACACCTTCTCAAGTGAGTCTGTTTACCTCACAATCGACGAGCTAAAACGTATTGTGCATGCATTGTCGGGAACGACGAACTTCAAACAATTCTCAGTTTTTCACATTCGAGTGAAATATAGATTGGATTAAAGTCGCACCAGGCATTAGCTGACTTTCCCAACAATGCCAATACTACACTAATTGCCCTAGTTCTGTTTGGTTAATTAAATAACCAGTTTAACGTCATGTCATTGCTTACAAGCAAAATTGTTTCCTCGATGGAGTAATCATGAGCGATTAATGAAAGGATCATCCCATCGCCTCGAAGTCTTGCCTAAAACCTTCCTCAGTGAGGAGAAGGCTTCGCGTCTAACCCCACAGTTAACTAGCTACAAAGTATTGTAGAAACAACAAACTCTTTCTTTCATGCAATGCTCGTAAGAACGGTACATGTGTTGGGTTGTACGATTCAGTAACTGAGCGTAATTTATCGCCAGTTCTAAAACCCCGGGTTACATTCGTAATGTAGACGTCAAAATCGAGCGATTTGATAGACTCCGAATGTTCCAGAAAGTCGTTCGCTAAGGAATTAGCGGTCATTTCGAAAGGCAGCGTGTGGGAAGTTACGGCACCCTAGCAAACGAAGGAGGAAATAAAAGAGTTTTATTGTACAACGATAAGATTTTTTATTGAACAGACACGACATATCATTAAATCCAACGGAGGCGAATAGGGCCCACGTTGGGAGAAATACCATAAAACGCGACGTGTAATCTACCAGTAAATGTATCACACTTATCATAAGGCATTAATCATATTAAGTTGCGAAACTGCTATCGAGGGAATATTGATATTCTGGCCAATTTTTATTGATTGCGTCGGAATAATTTCTGCTATTTGGTTTTTTAAAATTACTGGGGGTCTAAATCCAAAACCTTAAGAGGACGAATGAGTACGTAAGAAATGAGTTAGCCATCATTTGGTTCCCACAACGAAACTGTCGTCGATCCCACACACGTGATGTAATGCGCCTTGAATCAACGGATATTTGGGAAAACGCTCCTTTGGTCCTAGTTCGTGGTGAGCGATCATAAATTGGGAAGAAGTGAGGAACAGTTTCATCATATCGTTCTGAGAGAAATAACATCAGGGTTTAAATGGAAAACAGTGAAACCGGAGTAAACACAGTGAGCCAAATTATAGTACCTGACGGGGCTCGCGGGACAATGGCGAAATTTATCGTTTATCCCCGGTCTGAGCTTCTGCATTGCCTCTGGCTTCACTCAAACCTACAATCATTTCGACCAGTCACTTTGTGCCAATTGCCTTGCTTTGCCTGGAACGTGTCAATTTTCGTTGTTCTGTCGTAGTCCAGTCATGTCAGTGCTGAATTGAACTCCGTTATTTATTGTACTGCTCCCATTCATGCAAGTATTGAGCAATTGGTAGACAAAATATGAATGAGGTTGTAGATACGATTTTTTTGTGTGGAAAAAACAGTAACCAGTTTCCCAGAATTATCGATGAAAAAAAAACAGCGGTGGTTTAAATTCTGGAATTTCCTGTCTGGTCCCCTATACATTTGTTACGGGGGGGGGGGATTAATATTGAAGCGACGTTGGGGGGTTAGTACGATATCAAGCCGAATGCAATTGGAACAGAGTTTTATTCACAACCACCAGAGACAGGGAACTGAGGGGGAGCGAACGTGAGCGCAGGCAACACGGGAACGAGGGAACCGGCTCGGTTACAACTGACAGCAGCGAAGTCTCAGCAAATCGGGGCATTTGAGGTGCCAAGTCACCTCACAATGTGTCTGACGTACACATCTTGGGTTGTGTGGATCGTACGTCTTCGTCCCATGCAGCTGCGACATTCATGGTTCAGAGAATCGGTCCATCTCTTGGCGAAAGACGATTCTTTGAGTAAGGGGAGTCGCAGTTTCCCTCCTCCTCAGAGGACACCTGCCCTCAGGTGTTCCAGAAGGGGTAGTGCAGAGCGAAGATGCTGCGTCTGCCGTGCAGTGGTTAGTTGCACTTTTGGGAACAAGTGCGGCGTCCTGGCTCATGGGGTGGGGCAGAGTGTGATGCTTGTGTTGACAGCATTCACACGTGCACGTTGAGTGGCAGCTCTTGACCGTGTGTGAGGCTGCTAGACAATTCGTACACAGATTGTACACTTCCACGCAGGTTCTTCGAGCCTCCTGGCTGGAATTGAGGAAACGTGGGCACTTCATCAAGGGCGGAGTGGTGTAACGGGACGAACCAAAACCTTTGATCCAGCGGAGGCTCGCCCGGGGCATTTGAGCTGACTGGGACCTCAAATGCTCCGATTTACTGAGACTTCGCTGCTGTCAGTTGTAACCGAGCCGGTTCCCTCGTCCCTGTGTTGCCTGCGCTCACGTTCGCTCACCCTCAGTTCCCTGTCTGTGGTGGTAAAACTTCCTCGAATATAATTGAGAATAAAACTCTGTCCCAATTGCATTCGGCTTGATATCCTACTAACTCCCCAACTCTCTTAGTGCGATATCGCTTCAATATTAATCCCCCCTGTTACATTGGCGCCCAACTAGTGGTCGAACTTCCCCTACATTAGTTCGAGATGCCTGTCACGCAGTTATGCACGTTATTGAAGACTCATCGTATAGATACTAGCTTGGACAAGCAGTCGAATTTTTCTGGAGACTCTTGAGCGGAGTTTATAAGAAAAAAACTGCAAAAATCGAACGTAGAAAGTGTTTGACGGTAATATACATCATAACTGATGTGGAAGAGCTCAGATCGTTAGCAAACGAGGGAGGGGAGCGTATGATTGCCTCTCACTGATGTACAACGTTGTCAACACCATTTTTAAGGAATCGAAAAACAAGTTGCTCCTGTCGATTGACACAAAGTTGACATTACTAGCTCAGAAACTGATTGAAAGTGAAACAAGAACCTTCCAGTCTGACGAAATCTTCGAAAATCACTCAACTTTCCTCAGTTCTACTTACATCACGCCCGTGGCGTTTACTGTCAATTACTTTCCGCGACCCGAAGGGTAAAGAAAGTGTTGTAATCTTGTCTCAAGGAAAAAAGTTGGGTTTTCTTCAGATCTTAACGTTTCAGACCCTCCTGAGTCCGAAAAACACTATTTGGGAAAATGGTCTGTGTGTATGTGTGTGTCTGTGAACGATTTTAGAGAAAACCGCCGTACCAAATCAGCTCAAACTTACCACGGGACGTCAAAATAAGGGTATGGGCAAAATCCACCGAAAGTTAACTATAGTTATCATAGTGATTAAAACACCAAATATTTTTTCTCCAAAAACGACTCTAACGATTTAAATTAAATTTTTACTTTCCTTGCTCTACAAAGTAGAAAGGAAAGTTATGTAATCGACTGAAAAAAAAAAATTTGAGTTTTATTCAGATCTTTACGTTTCAGACCCTCCTGAGTCCGAAAAACACTATTTGGGAAAATGGTCTGTGTGTGTGTGTATGTGTGTCTGTGAACGATTTTTAGAAAAAACCACCGTACCAAATAAGCTCAAACTTGATATCTCGCTCGCAGGTCTCCATGGGACGCCAAAATAAGGGTTTGAACAAAATCCACCGAAAGTTAACTATAGTTATCATAGTGATCAAAACACCAAATATTTTTTTTCTCAAAAACGGCTATAACGATTTTGATTAAATTTTTTATATTGATAGCTCTTAATAAGGCAATTATAGCATAAAAATCCCATTTGTGGGAAAATGACGAGAGCAGCACAATAATTTATAGACATTTTCGAGACAATCGATTTTAGCGCGGTTCTTAGAGAAAACAACCGTACCAAATCAGCGGAAACTTGATGTCTAGCCTACGGGTTACCATGGGACGCAAAAATAAGTGTATGGGCAAAATCCACCGAAAGTTAACTATAGTTATCATAGTGATCAAAACACCAAATTTTTTTCTCAAAAACGGCTCTAACGATTTTGATTACATAATTTATATTGATAGCTCTCAATAAGGTAATTATACCATAAAGTTCCCATTCGTGGGAAAATGACGAGAGCAGCACAATAAATTATCAAAATGTTTGACAAGCGTTTTTAGCGCGGTTTTTTCCGTATAAACTCCGCTGGAATGGCAGTAGAATGTTTAAAAAAATTGGAATCGTAGTCCAATCCAATACCTATAGGGTGAGTGTTTAAAAACGCTCATAAGATATAAGGGCGTCACTCCGGAAATTCCGGCATTTCAACTATCGCCGTTTCGCTTACTACCAGTTCTAAACGTTTTTACCCAATAACTCTGCTGATGCAATTACTATCCTTCTTCAAAAAATCGTGTTTACAGCCTCGTTAATTCTCTGTGTACCAATTGCTCAATACTGGTTCGGGAATGAGTACGAGCAGCACAATAAATTCCGGAACTGTAGGCGCTACCGCTTTCTTCGTCAATTGTTGTTTGACCAAATTCAAATGAACAAAATTATAAATGAATTGATTAAGTAGACAAAGCCATGTACACAAGTGAATTGACGTAGAGCTAAGGAAAGTTGTGTGTTGCAACGCACCAGATATTTTCGTTTGTTCGCTCTCAGAAACGACTTCACCAGTTTCTACGTACAATGTCGAGCTGCTTTCGACCAAGTTTATGTTAACCTAATGAAAAACGTATTTTATTAGTTGCCAGCGATGAAACTGAGGAAAGTTAAGTGATTCGTCGTATCAGATATCTTTTGACCTGGAGGGGGCAAAGTATACCTAAATCGAGAGTTTTTAGCAACTTCCCTCAAAAACAGCTTTTCGTGCAAACGTGATGTTGTCTTGAGTGTCCTCAGCAGGAGTTCCCGTCTTATATTGTTAAACAAGTGATTATTTTAAAACTAGTAATTTCCCAAACTAGTTAAGCTATGGGTTCTAGAATGGTCTCACTCGATTCGTAAACCCCGTGTGGAAGATTTAACGAATTTTCAAAATCAATTTGGAGTACTTGCAGTTATCTGATTCTGCTCGATGACAAGTGTAGTCTAGAGAATTACAAGAGCTACTTTTCGTCACTTTCGTACTCATGGAGAGGATTTTTCAGAACGCTCCGAAATTTCTTTCTTGACACAAATGTTATAGCTTTATTTTTAAACGAAAATTCGCTGAAAATGGAACAGGTGGACAGAGAAAAAGGTATGTAGGGTGGTTTTACAATCAAATAAACTTTAGCCTCATGATTTTGCTCGTATGACTTACAAATGGCTAAAGTTAACGTACCTGTTAGGTGAGTCCGTCTCCTCTGGCTGGTGAGTTACTGTGGGCAAGCGCTTTCGATGTAAAGACATCATCGTCTGGCCGTTAAGTCAGTACTGGAGTCAGTCAGTTAGTCGTGGTCTTTATATACAAAGAGAAAGGTGAAAGGGGTGATGGAGCGTCGGGGAAGGGGCGGGGAGAGGAGGCACAAATCAACACAAAATGCGACACCATATTCACACCACTCAAAACACTACACAAACGAAAACAACCAACTGACAGATTTACAGACCACCCTACACAAAAAAGACGTAAATTCCACAATTGACCATCCAACACGTCCCATTTATCTCTAGGGGGTTTCCCCCTGAGGTACATGACCTCCTCTCCCCGCCCCTTCCCCGACGCTCCATCACCCCTTTCATCTTTCTCTTTGTATATAAAGACCACGACTAACTGACTGACTCCAGTACTGACTTAACGGCCAGACGATGATGTCTTTACATCGAAAGCGCTTGCCCACAGTAACTCACAAGCCAGAGGAGACGGACTCACCTAACAGGTACGTTAACTTTAGTAATTTGCCTACTGGCGGACATAACCCAATTTCTTTAATACTTACAAATGGTGTTAGATTAATACAGGTCAATATCAAAAATGGCGATTGTGGACAGTAGCTGCACAACCACAGCACTGGGCTTCTAATACCTTTTCTGTAATAGGTAACTCGGTGAAACACGAGTGAAGTACAAGGGCGATTCAAATAATAACGGTATGTGTTGGCAGTTGAGACTAGTGGGCTCTTCTGAGTGGCGCCTCTTGTGCAAGGAGATAGCCACTCATTCTCTTGCAGTGTCAACGTTCGGCCTAAGTGAGTAAACTTGTTTTTAATTTAGCTTTTATTTTGGGGGATGAACCAATCCTGACTTCTACGTAGTGTCCCCTGGAAAACGCTCACTTACGACTGAGTAGGCTAACAGGGATTGGAACGCCCAAGCCAAGGTGTAGGGAGCTCGTGCCAAGGCTGAATGGTGCAGGGTGTTTAAACATGTGTATCGCTCCCCCGTACTCGTGGAACCAAAAATGGAGACCAATTTTAACAAAAATTTTAAAAAGGTTGAGGACACCTCAATATCGGAGAAATCCGATGACATCCAGTCAGTCATTGACTCAATGGCTGCGCTGGAAAAGGAAGAGGGCTTTAGCGGGGGAGTTGGAGTGGAATCCTTACCCAAACCCCTGCCACGTCCATCAGTTGAGAGTCTGCTCCTGCTTGGAGAGAAGGGGGTGGAACTACTGCACCTGTCAGTGGGGAAGCAAGGTCCAAGCGTCCCCGGGACCAGAAAGGGGCTCCCTCCCCTTGTAATGGGGAGAAAAGAAGGAGGATAGGGTATAGTCATGCAGTCAGTGCTATCAAGGTGGCAGTGATCTACGAAGACTATCCCACCAGCCAGCCTCCTGACACAGGACACCACCGACAAGATCATGCACCACCTTATGGTGGAACTTCGTAGCCCCAACGCAGAAGAGCTGGCGGTGCACTACTGCGGGCACTCCCTGCCGAATGGTGGGATGGTTGTGAGATGTCTAAAAACTGGCTCATGCAAAGCATCGCGCGCGATGCCCCCCGTAGGAGAGTGGCCGACTTAGGACTTGCGACCCTGGGCCACCGCCCCATTGTGGGTTTTCTCTGTCACTAGTAAAAAGGACTGAGATATAACACGCCAGAAGACTGCATCAGACAATCTGGAATGCTGCAGGAATAAGACACTCCAAACACTTCGTCTCAGAGCAATCAAGCGAGATAAGACACAACCTTCTGACACGGAGAGGAAGGACTTAAGGCAGATCGTGGGATCATAACTGGGCACTGCAGAATGAACAAACACATGTACGTTATGGGTATAGTCGACACCCCTCGATGCAGGTGGTGTAGCATAGATGAGGAGACTCCCTACCATGTCCTGGCCCAGTGCCAGGGACTTGAGAAGGAGCGACTTTTGGTCTTTGGCACCACTTCTCCCAGAATAGATACCAACGAGGACTCTTTCAGGAACTACCTGGCTTTCCTCAGAAAGCTAGGCATTGACCTGTAAGACATTAGGACTGGCACAATAGGCCATCTGGCCGCAGTGCACATCCCACCACTGGGACAGTCATAAGACTATATATAATTTAGCCATATTGAGTTCTCTCTGAGGAGATTCGAAGCGCAACTGTGACTAAATAGGTTTTGAGCCCGAATAACGTCGTTTGAGAAAATGAAATGTGTAATAAGATTGAGAGAATGGCTTAATCAACTCGGCTCCAATTTGACGATTAGTTGATTGAACTACACTATAGGAGCTTAATAAGTCATTAGATAATCAGGATCAACCTCAGAAATTCTGAAATCTAAGCTAACACAATTTTTCACCATTTTCTCAGTGTTCCCCCAATGATTCCAGAACTGTGAGGACAAACTTTTTCCCAAAATCATGTTGATAGCCTCATCAATCACCTGTGGATTTTCATCGAAAATCGTGGCATAAGAAACAGCGGCGCAATGAAGTCAAGAACTTTAGGGGGACGTTTCCACATAGTGTACTGACTGACTCCTATTAAAGGCAACTGGGTGATCGTGGTCTAGTGGATAAGACATTGCTCATAAGTCTCGACGTAAAGTTGAGGATTGTGGATCAGAGCTCTGGCGCGATTGCCGTTAATTTTTGCCTAAGTCAGCAGCTCGTCAAAAAGCATCTCCAAACTACCTCAGTTCAACGTTTTGGTTTACAAGACCATAAAAACTCAATGAGCAATCGATTGGATTGGTAACTAGACTGAGGAAAGTTGCGGGATGCGCCACACCAGATATTTATTTAAGTAACGAACCAAACAAATCGCCAGCGCCCAAGAAACTGTAGCGAAGACCACTACACGATTCCTCTTTCCCTCACACAAAACAGTAAAAACGGGGTTTATCTGTTAACGGACGCAGTCCGGATTCGTTCGCTGTCTCTGCGTCAAAAGTCTCAACTCCGGATTTGCCCGTTTTGATTTGAACTGATCAATCTGCACAAAAAGGTGGGTTGTTGTTCGTAGATCTTGAGGAACCAAAGCCCTTGGCGTTTGGGCCCTGGTCTGAGGCATTGCCTAGCTTCAATGCTTTCAGAATCTTCAAAGGGGAGTTTGAATGGGTACCTTACACCAGTTCAAGCCTATGGCGCTTTGAAATCTTCGTGAACTGTATTTCTCAAACGACCCAGTTTTTGCAGCCCAAGCGCCTCACTCTTCCTATTAAAATTCGATGTCCCTGCCTCTCTCAAAGCACTTCCTCTAATGGCGAAGTCTAGAGCCCAGTAGCCCTCGTTACGTGTCGGAGAACTTCAACGGACCCATAGCCACTTAGGATCTATTTAAAAAAACTACCGTTCACATTTGAATCACCGTTGTTCACTTTCAATGTTCATTCGGCTGGTAATACACATTCCTCTCTAGAAACAAACACAACGTCTCCTAAAAACTATATTTCTTTTTGTTAAATCATTCTTAATCTACTTCAAAGGCCTTATGTCATCACCTAAACTACTTTGCTTGAAAGCTTCAACATTGCTAGTGATGTGGTTGAAAGAGTGCGCAGGTTCTTAAAACCTCCGAACGGCAAAAATGTTAGGAAGAACGAAGCCTAAACATTACAAACTTGAAGCACCGTAATTAATACAACTTTTTTCTTCTCGTTACATTTACTACTTTAACTAACATTGCACCAAATAGACAGTAAGCACACTTAAACCGTACAATTATTGCCAGCTGTGAGTCGTATTAATCTTCAATACATTCTACTGATATTTTGCCGATATATTACAAGTTTCAAAAAATACACAAAATCTACTCGACATAAACTACTTGAACGCTCCCTTTGGTGTTGCGTTTGAGATGCTTAGAAAATTTGGAAAAGACAATTCGGGAGAACAAGCTACACGAGTTTTTGGTAACACCTGAAAAATTTTTTTCTGTCATGAGTTGCTATAAACTCGCAGGCACTGGAATGAGCTATTACAACTAAGCAACAAACGTCATAGAAACAGGGTCGTTTCAGAATTGTACATTCCATAATTAGAGATCAACATACGCATAGTTCATGCAGTTCAAATAGGAAGACGGATACGCACTTATACGATTATACGAGCTCCGTGCTAAACTCCAGTAAGTATCAATTCCAAGTTAAATGCAAATCGCCTCTTAAAATTGTTTTCATACTTTGTTTTTTTTTTTTCTAAACTATGTCTAAATATTAATCATTAGCCTCACGCAACGTGATACAATTATCGAACTATTCGTAGCAACCTTTATTACTTGGACCACATCGAATCGACTTCCGCCATTTAAAATGTAGTTTACGAAAAGAAGCCATTTTACAATGGAGTCAAAAGATAAGCACCATTAATTAGGCCAAACTACTTCCATCAAATTTTGATATTTCCGAGTCCAAAAAAACGCATTTTGGGACGTCGTTCTCTGGTTCCTCACATTTTTTATTTATTTTCTCTACTTAGCTGCCATTGTCTGTCATTATTATTACGTCATCACTTCTGGGATAAATAGCCTTAAGTAGCATTGGGCCAATCCTAAATATCTTACCCACACCCAGCTGCTTCTGGGCACACGGGACGATTCCGGGCTGCTGTGAGATGAAATAGCGTCTGTGTACGATATGAATAGGTGGTAACCCGCCTATGTAGACCTTAATACACAAGAGACGCCCAACGCCACGACGTAAAAATTACCACCCAGTTTAGGCTCTTCTTAGTCAAAGCGCCTAGTTCTCACCTTATTCTTCAGAACTGAATTTGAATATTTGAAAGAAAAAAAAAATCTGAAGTTATCTTCCGGTGTATTCCCTCTTGATGAGGGACGTACAAGCTCAACGAGACAGTGGCTAAATAGGTGGAGCTGACGGACCCAGTCTTGCCTGCTAGTCGGCCTTACGATCCCCAATAATTTTTTAGTGCTCAAAAGCCCTGCAAATATTAATTATATTAGAGAGTAAAGCCACTCCCTACAATCCTTCACCTATTTAGACAACTCAAAAAATTAGATACCCCGCATGTCAACTTTTGTCAGCCACACATATGTTCAATTTTTTTAATCAATTATGAGGGCGACAAACTTTTTTTACTCAAAGCAGAGTAACGAAAATTGAAAAGACATTTAAATACCTGGTGCGTTGCAACACACAATTTTCCT
Source organism: Pachypeltis micranthus (assembly GCA_020466155.1). Classification (NCBI taxonomy): domain Eukaryota; kingdom Metazoa; phylum Arthropoda; class Insecta; order Hemiptera; family Miridae; genus Pachypeltis; species Pachypeltis micranthus. The sequence goes on from CM035777.1 coordinate 17,665,162, forward strand.
TAGCTCCACAACAATTCACTTTGTACATGGCTAATACTAAATAGAATTAGCCAATCAATTCATTTATCACTCAGTTAATTTGAACTTCGTCAAAAAACACGTCACAGCAGCAGGAAGCGGTAGGGCTTACAGTTCCAGAATTTATTGTGCTGCTCGTACTCATTCCAGGACCATTATTGAGCAATTGGTACACAGATAATTAATGAGGCTGTAAACACAAATTTTTTGAAGAAGGATAGTTATTACTTTTGCAGAGTTAATGGGTAATAACTGTTAGAACTGGCAGCAAGCGAAACGGCAGTAGTTGAAATTCAGGAATTTCTGGAGTGACCCCCATGTATCTTATGAGCGTTTTTAAACACTCACCCTTTAGGTATTGGATTAGACTCCAATACCAATTTTTTTTAAACATTCTACTAAAATTCCAGTGGAGTTTATAAGGAAAAAACTACGCTAAAACCGCTTTTCGTAGAAAATTTTGATAATTAATTGTGCTGCTCTCGTTATTTTTCCACGAATGGGAATTTTATGGTATAGTTGCCTTATTGAGAGCTATCAATATAAAAAATTTAATCAAAATCGTTAGAACCGTTTTTGAGAAAAAAATTTGGTATTTTGATCACTATAACTATAGTTAACTTTCGGTGGCCCATACCCTTATTTTTGCGTCCCATGGTAACCTGTAGGCTAGAAATCAAGTTTCAGCTGATTTGGTACGGTTGCTTTCTCTAAAAACCGCGCTAAATTCGATTTCGTCGAAAGTTTTGGTAATTTATTGTGCTTATTTCCACGAATGGGAATTTTAGGGAATTGTTGCCTTATTGAGAGTTATCAATATAAAAAATTTAATCAAAATCGTTAGAGCCGTTTTTGAGAAAAAAATTTGTTGTTTTGATCACTATAACTATAGTTAAAATTAAAAAAAAAAATTTTCAGCCGATTACATAACTTTCGGGTTGTGTCCGCCAGTAGGCAAATACTAAAGTTAACGTACCTGTTAGGTGAGTCCGTCTCCTCTGGCTTGTGAGTTACTGTGGGCAAGCGCTTTCGATGTAAAGACATCATCGTCTGGCCGTTTAGTCAGTACTGGAGTCAGTCAGTTGGTCGTGGTCTCTATATAGCAAGCGATAGGTGATGGGAGTGATGGAGCGTTGGGGGAGGGGCGGCTAAGGGACTACTAACAAGACTGACCAACAAGACCTCTCCTGCCCTTCCCCAACGCTCCATCACTCCCTTCACCTTTCTCTTTGTATATAAAGACCACGACCAACTGACTGACTCCAGTACTGACTAAACGGCCAGACGATGATGTCTTTACATCGAAAGCGCTTGCCCACAGTAACTCACAAGCCAGAGGAGACGGACTCACCTAACAGGTACGTTAACTTTAGTACATAACTTTCCTTTCTACTTTGTAGAGCCAAGGAAAGTAAAAAACGAAAGGAGAGTGTTGGTAACTTGTTGGACTATCAAGATGATTTTTTTTCGTGTATGTGTTAGAATTACAGACAAACGACAGCAAAACGGTTGGTCAAGGATACGATAATAGCATGCCCTCCAGAATTTTGCCCAGCAACGCTGCTTCTTCAAATTTAACCTGAGCCCCTTTCCTTATTTGGATATCTGCTAAGGCAAAAGGAAAACTGCTGGTGTTTCGAATTTTTAGCATTCTATCGTTCGCTTGTAATAATTTGTTTAATGTCTAGCCTGGGGTAAAGGTTTTTTGTTGTTGAATCAAGAAGTCATTTCTTTTTAATGAAGAAATGGGTTAATTTGAAGAAAATTTGCGGTTTCTGTGATCTCTCATCACTACTTAATTTGTTCTAGTTGATTATTTGTGGTAAACTCTGGTGAATCAGTGAGTTAGTATTTGTACGTTATCACTCCTAACACCCACTTCCATTTGCCACTGAGCGACCTATGCGGGTTTGTTGCACACTTAATTGTGCCGCTTATCACGCTGTACTTCAGGATAATTGTTTTTTGTGCTATACGCGCTAATGGGGAAAATACCTGTATTTCAACAGATTCTTTTTCGAACTCACGGGTATTCGTCGAGGGCCAAACAGTATGTGCATTGGCGCTAAATACAGTTAATTTTTATTTACGATTTTTCGTTGTTTTTTCTCTCTCATTTCTTTTCATTTTAATCCTCTTGTGATTAATTTAAACGACCATGTTGTATTAAATTAATACCGAGTCGAGCAAAATCAGATCTTCTCTTCACACTCCAGCTTCAGAGCTCCTACACGACTTGTGATCGGTGCATTTTCTTTCCAACGATTTCGAAGGTACATTTCGTTCGTCCTCTCGTAGATTCCTTCGCTCTACACAAATCTGAAGGTTGGTGAGCTCTTTTAACTCCTTAAATTCATACAATGTCTTAACACGCAACACGCGATCTCACCTTCTCCAAGTTGATTTACTGAGTATCACATTTCATCTCTTTTCAGCACCAAGTTATCAAAAAGTTAGCTGACATCGTTTCATTCTCAATTTTGCCTTTTAGTTCTTTTCCATTTCAAAGAGTACCTCGGTCATGCGTGAAAAGTTATTTTTTCATTCCCGTAATAAAAGTTTGTTTCTATGTTCATTGAATTCCTCCTATGTTGATTGAATTTCTATCGTTTTCCCCTTTTATCAAATGTGGAAAGCGGGGATCATACCTACACGACCTACCCCTTCACGACTGCACAACGTTCCTTGGTGGCATAACAGTGCAACAGAAGTTCAATATTCTCTTTGACATTCCACTTCCGGCTCTCGGGTTTCCAGAGTTTCCACTTTTTCCCCCATTTGCGCGAACAATTTCAATTCGCTTTGGCTCATTTAAGGCGTCTCGATATATCCTGAAGGTGTGAAGGTTGGTTACTCACGAAGTTCATATTTGTGTCATTCCTAGGACAATTTTTATGGCGAGGGAAACCATCAATTTTAATTTCAATTAAAGACGAGGAAAGTTGTTTTCTGCATTATCAACGCAATTTCATCCCCCTTCTCCCTTCTCAAGAATTACTGACATAAATGACGAACTAGAGTATACTCAATTAGTAATTTAGTTGACACTTGGGTGGCTTTTAAAGCCAAGACGTCGTCACTCAAAACACGTTTTTCGGACTATACGACTACGGTATTTAGTGCTTGCGTGATTTTTGCACTGAATACGTTTCACCTATCAATGCACCACTATTAAAGGAAGTTCAACTATAAAATCGGACAGCTCAACAAACTAGAAGCTTCTTCTCTAAACTCTAAAATGACTAAACACTTCCATTACTGATTTCACAGACGAAGGGCAATTTCAAAAATGTCCGATAAATCGACGTTAAATGATAAAATCTCAACATTTAAAGGGTATCATATAATATTGCCCGGTTTAATGTATTCATTATCGTTAATTACGCTACATGCCTTAGGAATTGTAAACATTTTTAACAACTAAATTTACTAACGATAACACTTCCTCAAGGACAAAATATACATCCACGTTGCTATAGTAAAAATATGGCCGACTCCTATCGGAGCTGTAAAGAAATTATCACATTAGGTCAAATGCAAATTGGATTGAAACAACAGTTCCATGTGGTAAGTTCAAAGAACAAGTCAGTCGAAAACCTACTAATTTTAGGTAACATAAACAAGGCCTAAGTAATTATTTTTCGATGCAATAATTTAGCGATTTGATAAATAGATTGACCAGATTTCACTTCTTCGCAGAATAAGTGCACTTGCCATTCTCTAATTAAGAGTCGTAAAGTGCTTGGACCCTTCAAACTCGTTACAATTAGGTCCTTCCAATTCTTCGAGCCGCTCTTTGAAGCGTAATCCGTTCTTTATTTTTAATTATAAACGACACATTACGGTAGCAACGCTGGCTGATTTGCCAGCGAGACAGAGAAGTTTGTTTTATCTCGATTATATCATACGCACCACTATTAATAAATTTCTTACGCTTAAAGTAAAAACGTGACTGCATTCGGATAATTTGTTGAATGTTTAATTCGTTCATTATCTTGACTAACCAATATCAATGCGCCTCACGAAAAAGTTACACATTCGTTATGTTGGCACGTAAAATTGTACGCACGATCTAAATACCAAAATAGTTTTCACCAAGTATATTTGTTTTGCCTTCGGAGGAAGCGAACTTCGTCCACGCAAGGTACAATTGGCCTCTAGGGCAGAACAGGGTCTTAGCACCCAAGCTGTTTAGGGTAGAACGTACTGTCAATACCCCGCCATCAAGTTCTAGTATTTTGGAGAACCAGTGAGGACCTGCAGCTACACTTCCAAAACACAAGGGAACAAGAAAACAAGCGCTTACGTTGGCGTGCATAAAGAAATTAAATACCTGTAGGACTGTCGAAGGATTCCGTTCGTTGGAACAACTTTCCGAGTCGTTAATGATCTACTTCAGGACGGAAGTGAAGAAAAACAAAAAATATGCCGATCTTAGATCGGCAATACAAATGAAGGAGTGGAAAGGTTAAGTGACGGATCAACCAATCAGCTTGTCTTGGCTGAACAGGGTGTTGTGTCCCTTCAGTGAGATGGAAGACACTAAACATAATCTTCAGAATGCATTCTGATTTGAATGGGAATGCCCGAGTACATCATCTAAGCAACAATAAACTCCACTTTCGTGTCAAAAAGCAAGCTCATCAGAAAGTGGGACGGAGAAAAGTCAGCACACTGATAGGGAAGGTTTGAATTGTGTCAGTTGAAAAGCCCCTGGTACTCGTTACAATGAAGCTAATTCCCACTGTGGTATCCTGTACCCCCCCTCAAATTCCCTTTAACAAATTAAAATTTCCCCCACCCTCACGTTGGCAGCCCTTATCACAGCCAACCTCTGCAGGTTTAAAATCCACTCTTCCCCAGTTCAGTAAATTGAACACATTCAGAGTGATCAGAGAGGCAACTTTTTACTCTCTCAGTGAAACAATATGGTTGAGCATCAAAGAGAACGCATGTTTAATTTCCGAGTCAGTATGAGCTCAATGAAACAAATTATCTACAATTCATCAATCACATTCTAAAATTGCTTTTCATACATTCACTACACATCATCTCTCGATTTACTCATAAAATTGACATTATTCTGCTCATCTTCAAGAATAGTCGCATTTGAGCAACTGCCTTCACTCAACCATTGAAGTCAGTAAGAAAACTCATTAAAAGAATAGTCTAAATCTTGGATTTTGAAGACATTCAACAAAATATTCGTAGTGTCACATTGTGTTGTCCTGATACATTCACAAATTTGTTATTTTGACACTTTGGGAAGAATAATCATCTTAGGGCTATTTAAAAGACACAACATTCAGGAAAAGACAAACAAGAATTCGTCTTGCAAGGTGAACACTCGTATGAGTACGTTAAGAAGCAATGGCTGTACCTCCTAAGTACACTTTACATTAAATCTCTACGCTGCTTCGAAATTATTGAAAATGTTTTATGGTATTCACGTTTTTATTTTATTTTAAGGCTTAACGCTCTGCGCAAAAACACTGTTACAACAAGAGGATTATACTTTTTATACCATTTAGAAATTTAACCGTGGGAGAGTCAGGGAGGCGACAACGAGGCATGTGTGAAGGGTTTGCAGGTAGTCTTCCAGCGTCCCAAAGAACATTTTTGGATGAAGGGTTCACTTCTATTGCACTCACATGGATAGTGGACTGTGGCAGGTGAATCCTATGCTTCCTCTGCCGTGATTTAGTATTTTCACCCTACTGAGAGTTCTTCCTATACTGTTCAGTTTGGGAGTTGTTGTGGATGACTGTGTGTGGATAGCTGTTCAGTTGTGGATGACTTGACTGTGCTGATCTTTGCAGTCAGTCCGCCAAATTGAAGAAAAAACCCACCACGTGCTCCACACTGTCAACCAATGGTGCGAACATGTCAAGATGCAGGTGGCTGAGGAAAAAACCCAGCTAATCCTCTTGAAAGGGAAAGTGAATAATCCACCCACAATACGCTTCGGCGGCCACAGGCTCCTTCTTGAAAAGCACGTCAAGTATTTAGGAGTGAATATAGGTGAGAGGTGGGGTTTCAACCAACACCTCCAGTCCCTTAAAGGCACTACCATTGCAAGATTTGCCTCACTGCGTGCCATTACTAAGGCCACATGGGGTGTGTGTTACCACGACACTATCCTCATGTATAAGGCCATCTATCTAGGTGTGATTAGCTACTGCCCCGTTGTCTGGGGTAGCAAACTAACAGTCAATCAAAAGAGAGTATTGGCCCAATCCCAGAGAGCTGCGCTCCTGTGGATCACCAAGGCCTACAAGACTGTATCAACAGAAGCACTCCAGGTGATCACTGGTCAGTTACCAGTTGATTTGGCTGTTGAGTGCATGGTTGACAAGTGGAGAGTGAAATGGGAGCTTCCCCCGCTTTGGGTTGAACTCTGTGCGGATCTCACCACAGAACAGAAACTTGCCACCATCGATGAATGGGCTCTAGTGAAATGGCAAGCAAGATGGGAATCCTCGTCAAAGGGACGTGATACGTATGAGTTCTTCCCAACATCCGTGAACGTCTTTCTAGAAAATGGGTTGAGCCAGACCACTGGACGAGCCAGTTCCTCACGGGACATTGTGACTTCAATGCGCGGCTTCACTTCTTTTCTCTGAAAGACTCTCCATTATGCACGTCTTGTGCCTGCACAAGAGGAAACAAGAAACCATGTGCTGCTCCACTGTAGTTTCTACAACAGTGAGTGACGGTTGTTGGGAGGGCAAACGAACTTAGCAGCATTGACTGCTTCAAAGCAAGCCTATAACCATTTTGCAAAGTTCGCGAAGAAGGTGATGGCTAAGAAATGTGGTCATAGTTGATCTGTCCTTTTGAAACTTGCCACCCAAGTAAGGTAGGAAACCAGATTAAGAACTCCTCCCAGATGGTACGGGATTCCTCAGGTGGTCACCTCTGCGCGGTCACACATGGGCAACAGCTCTCTACCGGGAGACTGGCTAACGACCAAATACCTGCCGTACCTCCACAGGTCTGAGTTTGGGGGATGCTGCAGGGGCCGGCCCCTTGCATATTAGCGAAACCGCAACTTCTATGACTGATATAACCCTCGTCGAGGGTTTAGGTACAGTCATCAAATAAGGAAACAGACCTGTTCAGTTTGGGAGGTGCTAAAGCTTCTTCAGCCTTGCGGGATGGCGTGTTGCTGTTTGGGTTGATGAGTTGAGTTTACTCATGAGAAAAACGTTCATTGAGAGTAATATACACATTGACTAGTTAAAGATGAGTTTGACCGACATCATTAATCCCATTTACGCGAAAGGTTTTCTCAGATATTCAGTCAGAGTAAAAATATATATGATAATAAGTTTAATTGAGACCATTAAACGTCACAATTACGTTTTTTGTGACAGTTCGATTCTCTGAACGCGCATCTGTCTTAGAAAAATTAGAAACAAAACGACAAAAGATCGACCTCATTCGGTGTCATTCAGGTTCTCCTACAAAACTGACTAGAGACACACACAAATACAGACGTTTGTGCGGGTAATAATCTGATATTTGGTATTCTGACGAAGGAGACCTGGAAAATGGAAGATCTGACGAGTACTGGACTGGAGCAGAGCGCCATACTTTCCTTACACCTTGAAGGAAAATAAAAACAAAGCTCTCGAGCGACAGCCTGATTAACTGAGCAGACTTTGTCCATAACTGAGGGGCCGCTGGTTGAGTAGTTTAACCTCGTTGACAGAATGAAATTCGATGTTAATATCGTACCCGTTTTACCCACAAGGATGGTGCAGGAATGGAGCTTGTTTGGCACAGCGGGTTAGCTGAGTGAGCTCTGCATCTCATTTCTTTTCTTACGAAAGATCTCAAATTGGGTTATCGCTTCTTTGGGACTGTTGAGGCGTACGGAAATGAAACTTCGTGTTTCCCAGTAACACCGAACACATATGGCTGGACTGGAGGACCACGGTACAAATACCGATAAATAAAATGTGAAAAAGAAAGGGAAGTTGAATGAGAAAAGAGTAATAAGGAAAGTAATTCGAAATTAAAAGAGTAAAGATGTTTATATACTTTTAAGAAAATGTATGTACGAGGAAATCTCGAGCAACGAAATAAATAAATGAATTTAACTTTCATTGGGGCTCTTGATGAGGTGACGAGTTGTTGATGAAAAATACGGTGAATGTGATGGCGTGAGGTGGAGAAGAAAATTGGAATGATCTTACCAGTGGAAAGTGGTTGGAATAGAGGGGGAAAACGAGATGAAACACAAAGGGTGGCGACGCTCGGAAAAGGTGTGATGGATTGTGTTGTATGGAATCGGTAAACCGCAGATGTAGAACAGCACTCGTCCCATGAGCAGTTCAACAGGCGGAGGGAAGTCGATGGGGTGATGCCTGTTCTGGTGTGTCTTGAGGGGTATTGGGTGAACAACGTTTTCAAGGCCACACTTGTTGTAAGCTAAAGGCGCAGAGGGGCCAGCAATAAGGAGAGCACGGAGTTAACAATGGCCCTCACATCGAGAAATTTTCGCCCCAATGAGAGATTATAAGGTCAGTGAAGTACGCTTGCTTGTCAGCACAACCTACAGCACTCAAATCAATGTCGAACTGAGGTGTAAGAACGACGTGACAGATAAAGCTCCCAGGCGGGATATTAGTTGGTCAAAAAGTAGGGAAAACTCTATCCACATTTTGAAATCCTTACATAATACATCACAACCATTCCTCAATATTGTGATCTAGATTGTTATCAGTATGCAGCCCACTATAGTTCCCACATCGAAATGGCATTTTTGTGAATTCATAAAACATCTTAAATCTCGAGAATCGACCACCTTTCAGAGCTTGGCAAGTCGTAACAACAAACCTAGTGATAATAAGACTAAACAACAGTACGAATAAATCATCTTGAACTCCCAATTTTAATCAGTAGATCGGTCGCACTAATGCACAATGTAAATGCAAGATTATTCCCGACATGGAAACTATATTTCTACGAAAAAAAAAGTATTGTAAGAAAAAGTGAGACTAAAATTATGTTAAGATCTCACTTTGAAGGCCTCGCTCGTCGTGACATCCACATTCTTAACACTTCACTAATATAAAAGGGTGCATAAAATAATAACATCTAACGAACAATGAGACATTATTATGAACTATTGATGCCAATGTAAATTTAATGCTGTCAAAAAAAAAACAAAAAAAAACAGTCGTTTAAGTAATAAGAGAAAAACTATCACAGAAAAGCATGAGTTTTATAGTTTAAGAGTTTATCACGAACCTTAGAGCTATAGAATAATTTACGCTGATAAACATGTTACCAGTAGGCCATAAAATTCAATTGTGCCAAGCAAGCATTCAAATTAACTATTACTTAAAATTACAATTGAAGCAGGTATGAGGTGAAGGAAGCGGTGATAAAAGGAGTGGATAGGGGAGTAACCACTGAAGAACAGAGCATCATTGAATCATCAGCTAAAGGTCTCTTCAGTCAAAGTAATCGGTGAAACGTTCAATCAAATATTTCATGACGCTTCTACTCGTCACCAAACACTCTTTCAACAAACCCAATTTCCCGTCATCTCATTCAACATTTCTTGCGAAAAGATGCGGCAAAAAGAGACTTAGTTATATTTTATTTTCGACGCACCCGTTGGTTACGACGCACCTGGCTGATTTATATCCCAGAGCTTGCGAGAAACGTTTGGACTAGTCATGTTGAAACCAAAACCTTCTGACTTAACCGTTTATTTCACTAAACTGACTGAAATGTTTCAATTGGCTCGTTTTTGATGAGATTTCACCGAAAATGAAGTTATCTAAATTACTAGCTTTTTTGGAGAGATTTTAACATTTATGAATATGTCCAAATTTTATTTCAAAAATGCATAAAATCTCGGGCATGGTCAAAAATGTTGACGGGGCATGAGGGTTATTTCGGGAATTTTTTAAATTCAAATAAAAATTTGAGTAATATGAGATCAACTGCATAAGCTGAAGTGCTCTGGGGTGTAAGGATATAGTCTCTTATTCCGTCAGCTCTTCTTCCTTAGCGCTCTCTGCCGTGCGGTGGAAAAACGTGGGCAAGGGAGAGTGGCTTATTCACGAGGCGTTGTGCTCCATTTTTCATTTTGATTCTTCACACCCGCTGAGACGTACTAATCGAGCCTCTCCCTTATTAGCCAGAGATTTCAAGTGTTTTCCTCCCTCGCTCGAGTATTATTGGATAAAGGTCGACAAATCCCTGTTTGTTAACCCCTTGTTTCGATATTGTCTTTATTAATGATCCGAGCAAATTAGGTTAGGAATCAGGAGTTTGATTCATTTATTTCATTCTTATTTTTTCGATTAAATTCCAAGTGGGTCTTATTGCATTTTTAGTTTCATTCCCTCGTTTTCTCCTCAAGAAGAGTTATTTATTTATTTAATATCTGAGGCGAGTTTCATGAGTTCTTGTCTGATTAAGTATATTGGGCCCAGACACGAACTACTATAGTGCTGTATGCATTTGTTGTTGGTGTGTTTATGATAGCTGCGTATTTTCCTGTGTTGGTGGTGTAGAATTCTTCCCTGCTCAACTTTTACAACTCTTAACATGACTGATTTTTACTTTCATATAATGCACCGCAAACAGTTTTCAAGGAAATTGCGAAAAACACCTGCTTTCATCCCCCCCCCCCCCTTTGGTAGAACTTTTTTCAGCTGAAGCACTCACCCAGTTAATTATTGTTGTTATGTTAAATGTTGTTGTTATGTTAAATGTTGTTTAAACAGTTTTTATTAAATGGGACATCGGGTTTTGTGACGAAGTGTTCATATTTTTGGTTTATTATTCATTCTGAATAATAACCCTATGTTTTCGGTCACGAAAAATTTTTTACAACCCCCCCTCAAAATTTGATACTTTACGTTTCAAGGCATGGAGATTCCAAATTTGCAATGTCCGTCCGCCGTCCCCCGTCCGGGCCGTTTTGTGCCTTTAACGTGGTCTAAAAAATTCGTTCTTTCGCCCAAAAATCCGATTTGGTATCTAGTTGTGCCCGCCATTTCGGCAATCCGATCGGACGAAGCCCGTGGGTGTAATGGGCAAAAACGGTTAAAAAATTAACGAAACGCAGTACAACGCGGGAGCTACAGCGTTTCGTCGTTTGAATTCCCTCCGCCCCGCCCGCCTCTTTAAAAAAGCTCGCCTCGAGCGCCCGCTCGCTTCCCCCCAAACGACTCCGCCTCCCGCTCGCCGCTCAACTCCCCGTTCGCCTCTCCCTTCGAGCGCCCCAGTTCCAATTTCCCCGATGTTTTGGTTTTAATACGATTCAATTTTTTTAGATTCTTTCGTTTCATTCTCATTTTGGTTTTTTCATAGATTTTAGGTTAAATTTTGATATTAGTATTTAGCATGCATGTTTTCATATTAAAATTCAGTTTTTTCTAGATACTTTCGTTTTTTTTTGTTTATTTTAATATTACGATTCAGTTCTTTTCGACCTTTTTTTGGGTTTCATTATGATATTTTTCGATGCTGAATCGAACAGGATGGGTCTCGGAGCATTAATGCTAGGTCAAGTTGATTATCCGAATAATAAACCGTTGTGTAATAATTTGCAGGGTTTTCATTCTGTAAATATAATTAGATTATCCAATAATCTAACACCCCTCCTCCCATTAGACGGAAATGGCCCAAAACAATATTTTCGAGTATACAGAAAATGACAACCAACACAAAGGAATAATAAGTTCAATTTTATCAGCCCCCCGCTATGTTGAGTAGTCACAAAAAAGTTTGATAAATTATTTCATTAAAACGTTTGTTAGAGTGTGAGATGCCTTAAGAGTAATAAAATAGTGAACTTGATGGAAACAGAAATCACAAGAACCCATCGAACAACCATTAAATGGATCACAGCTAAAATCATTCATCCTTGGTCTAAGACAACCAATAATAGTCATAGCGGCACAAAAATGAGGTATTGACAAAAGCCTCAACACAACGTAATGCTACAATGCATCGTGAATCAGTTCAGATATGTTAAATTTGACAGTGATAAAGGAAGGTTGCAAAAGGCCTTTTGAAAACTTTAGTAAATGGGAGCTGTGAGGGTGTTTATTTTTTGTCCGTTGAACCCCCCTCCCCCTGTTTCTTCTACTCAAAATGTGCCTTGACACGTCTTCGAGGCGCGGAATCCTTCCACAATTAGTAGAAAACACCTTAGCAAACCAAGAAATGAAAATCTGTGTGACAGTTGCGCATACAGTGGATCATTACGGACAAGAAGGGAATGAGGTGGGAGCCCACAAATTGAAAGTGTAGAACCAGTTGCGCAAGGAAGCAGGCGAAATCGGAGAAAAGTAGTGGGGGCGGGGGTCCTATTGGCAGCATGTGTTCGGCCAAAGTCAGGCAAAGCTATTTACGACTTTCTCAAGAGCGAGGGAGGGAACGTCCTTAATCTGGAGAGAGGGAATACGAATTAGACGCGGCCTGTTTGCAAGGTACTGACCACTAAGGCACCACTGAGCCAATACGGGTAAGTCTAAGATACTGGTATGCAAATTCCTTTGAGGAGGTGGAGTCGGTAGACAGTGTACTGTATACATGTGAGCAGCTGACTGAAATATGCCTCAGCACGTTGTTAAGCCTTTCCTCCAGCTCCCAGAAGGTTGCTGAGTGACAGAAACGCCCTGCCAAGAACTACCAGTTCTACAGTATCTGGGAGGACTTGAGGATACAGTGTGAGGTTTTCAGGTACACTTTTCCTATTTACCACTATAACTCCGCACATATTAAAGCGCTGTATCAACTGCATTAAAAACGTATCCCACAAACGAGATCTTATCTAACAAAATGGTTCCAAAAACGCGGTATTGACTGCGAAATGAGACATTTGATAATACCCGTGCAACTAGTAACATATTATATAAATACACTTGAGGCACAAATACGGAAGATATTTCGAATGCTCCTTTTTAAAATAGATTCAGCAAATGACTCGAAAAAAAATAGAAATAATGAACGTGAGGTAACTTGTTTTACACCAACTCAACGGGGAATGATTATCAAAGCCTTTAAAGCATTGGTTTTCCCCAAACTATCGCAACTTTGTTTTTTCTCTCCCAATAATATGACTAGCATAGAGCTGCACAAACCAACCTCACAATAAGGCCTTGGCAAGTAACAAAATACATTTAGGACACTACTATTGTCATGAACCCTAAACAGAAGATAAATCCTTAACTTGATGCAAAAAAAAAGAAAAAGAAATCACTTAAAATGAGATAAACCAACTAGGTGCTGAGTACCATCCGCAGGTCTAGGAGAAACTACCTCTCGTAGAGTTGTTGAGTCGTCGCTTTTCAATTTTTTCGGTGGATTATGCACCGACAAATGAGTCTTCAGTTTATCTGTAATGAAAGGGAATAAGACAACGTTTTTCAAAGCTAGGGAAGACTAGGGAAGATTCGTATAAATAATTGCTAACTTATAAGGGAGTAAATGAGGTACGGCGTTCGCCTGCAATTTGTTTAGATTTAAGGTTTTGTACGGTTAAGGGGCGTTTCCACCAAAACAGCACTAAACGTGATCTAACTGATCATGGCTAGATAACTAAATCAAGGCTAGCCATTTTCCCGTGCCCACCACGCTAGCCGAGATCACTGTGGGATGCAGTTAGGATAGCCGTGATTATGCTGCGATTAAGCCATATCGAGAAGGCAGTGGACTAATGAGGTTACAGTAAAGTAAGGAAATTGGGCATCTGTTCGACATACCGTCCTGTAAACAAGTGTCATGTAAACGTATCCCGTAGATGCCCAATGCTCAACAATCCAGATTTGACCAAATTATTGTCAGACACCAAAGTGGCTGCATTAACCTCTGCCGAAGCTGAAACTGGTGAGGAGCATAAAGTGAAAATACGCGTACTACAACTGCAGGAAAAAGCCAAATTAGTCTGGGAGAATGCTTTGTGCGTATAGGAAAAATCGGAAGGGGTACAAGAAAATGAGAACTGAGCAAGAAATAATAAAAACCGAAATTATAAGGTTACAACTTTTACAAGCAAGGAACTTTAAGGAGGAAGGGTGAATTGTCGGGTTTAATACACTAGTGTTTGTGTAAAAGCGTGGTATTATTTAATATTTCCTACTTATTTGCTATTAAATCCACCCAGGTCAGCCATTTGCGTTTGGGTTTTCTAACACGGCAATATGACGTCTAGGTTTTTCAGAGACTGCTTAGCACACATTTTACGCAAACAAGAAGTTTTCGACGATCGTAATACTTTTGTTCGCAACAGAATTTAAATGCATACTTCTAGAAGCCGTGGGAACGCTCTCGTATCCATTTGAGGCGCCGGGTGAGATGACGATAACCTAAGATATTAGATTATAATCTAAGCAGAAAAGCAATTGAAATAACTACGCGCTTGTAAACAGTATCTTTGTTTATTATTATTCCAAAATATACATAAATTATTCACACCAATGGGGGAAACGAGCCAGGCCTCGCTTGGCCTACTGGCTCATTGTCCTTCGAGGGGCGTGTGTCTCCACGCTGCGGCAGTCATCTATCGCCGCAGCGGAGGCAGTGCGCTGTGCTTGCGGTAGGGCAAGGACGCAGGAGCGGTCTCACTCGTCCTAGCCACGTCTAGTGGGGGGCACCATGATTCCAGGTCCTTCCACCAGTTCCCCCACGCTTGCACGAAGACGTGGAACCGGCGGACATCCGCCTTGCTGGAGGGGAACTGCCGTCCTCTTGCCTCAGGGAATGGAGCGCACACTCTGGCCCTGCTATAAAGATGGCAGGAAAAGAGCATGTGGGATGCGTTCTCCACTGCGCCTCCACAGGGGCAGTCGCTGAAGGGGCGTCGTTAAAGGCTCCATGGCCAGAGAGCAGCTGCACTCCCGCAAAGGACAGCTGCCACCAGCCCATCCGCAACCTCGCCTCGATGGAGGGGAGTATGCTGTGGAGGTGCCACGAGGTGGGTAAATTATTCACAATAATAGAATCGAATACTCAGCGGAGCACGGTAATGGCAGACAAATAAAAGGATATGATAAAGAAAGATAAGAGCTAACCAGACCTAACCGCCCAACTTTTTGGGGTTAACAGTTGATCAGGGCTAGGGCTTAACCCAATCTGGTGAAGCCCGTTTTTGTGGCGGGAACGGGTTAGGTGCTGTTAATTGACTCTAAACGGGATCAACGCAGTTGGTGAAGACGGCCCTAGAGTTGGTTGTAAGATGTTATTGTTTTTCTATAAATTAAATCAGATTTCATTCAACAAAAACTACCTAAAAACTGAGCAGCTTCCCATACAGACCAGAGCATACTGAACCACCACAATAAACATAAAGCTGAAAGCCATCTTCGGGATTTTAGATCAGACCTATGTGGATGTTATTTTAACTGTTACACTGCAATCAGTCAATCCTTTCTCGGTTATGAACCGCTAATGATTTGCTCAAACGTAACCTCCAATGTACCCTCTAAAACAAATTTTACTGTCAGTAGAAACTACCTACCTCCTCGGGAAAATTCTTTGGTGCATCCACTCGACTTCAGGTACGGGCATTTGAATTTTTTTACTGTGGCGTGTATCAAACTATGACGAACCAGTTTCTCTCGCCGACTGAATGATGCGGAGCACGTCTAAAAACAAGCACAGAAATTAGCCCAACCTGGATTGCGCGTAAAAAGGAGGCCAGTTAAATAAATTTTTGAAAGTACTAAGTTGGAATAGTGAGCGGTGGATAGCAGCCAAGACATTGGCCAGATGGGGTATATGTGTGTATAACATAACTCTGGAAAAGCATTTTGAACGATTATCCAAAATTGCGACAAAAGAGCACATAAGGTCTTGTCGACATTACTTTTCACTGGCTGTGTCTCTGAAATCTCACTCAGCAACGAACCCCCTTCATCCGTCAAAGCAAAAGTCAGCCATTTTAAAAGAAAACCACAACTTCCAGCTTGTCCAAGTAATCAAGTAATAGGAGTTTGACACCTCCTTTGATAACTACCAGCTGAAAAAGACACAACTCCACCTGTTGGCCTTTGGTAGAAAGCACCGACTCCAGACATAATAGCACCCAGGGGTAACCTACAGCAGGTTTTTGGGAGGATGTACGTGAGGAGGCCTTCATAGAACGGCTGTTAGTGCTGTGTGCCTCGCTAGACATCTCATCTTTCGGGTGCATTCGGGTATAATTTGTAAGACTTGGGTGTTTCGTCTCTCTGTTCCCTCTGCAAGCATACTGTGGGTAGCATAGGATTTGTGCAGGCCAGCTACGATGTGTCACACTCTTTGTACCTCCCACCTACTAGAACTGAACAAAATGTGGTCTAGTGTGGCTGTTCACATTTCGGACGGGACCACAAATAAGGTGGAGAATTAGGAAGGAAGGAAGCATTTTATTTTTAATTTCACCAATGCAACCAAATATTTTGTTTATCCGTTTTTTCTTTTATTACTATTATTATTGAACGATTTGTGACGGGATACAGTTCGTAGTGTCATCGATTCAGTAGAACTGCCCGCCACTGACAAAAACCATCCAGAGGTGTAAGCTTCCTTTTTTTTATCATCATCATATCTATCATCGCCGTGTTTTTTTTATACCTTTTATACATACTGTTTTATCCTTTTCTTTTACCACCCCCAACTATACCTACTACCAACTTCAGTCTTCAACATCGTTCATACCACTTTCTTCAACACCAACCTCATCCGCAAGCTTACAAAAACTTGACCTGCTGTGAGTTATCCGTGGGTGGAAGAAGTGAATTTAACCAAACAATTGTCTCCAAAGCACTGTTTTATTTTATTAATTTATATGTTTTATCAGAAGATTAAAGTGTTTATTTTGTTTCTTTTCTGTTCGATCATGTTTTGTTTTTCCATTATACGAGCCGTATCTTTTTAAAAAAATATTTATTAACACCTTCTATTGGGGCATATTAGAACTAGCCCCCTGTTCATCAGGACAAGGCTCTCAATAGCCCAGACATAGTCTGCCTCATGCAAAGCTTTGAATGGCGGAAGTGACAGAGGTGTAGGGCAGAATTAAATAAGCGTTGGCTAAATCCTAATATGAAATGTACGGGAAATGACGACAAGAGCTCAATAACGGCTGAAAACTCACTTGACAGACGAACGGCTTCAGGTTTGAATGAACCACTTGATGCAGATTCAATGATTTTAGCGATTTAAACGCTTTGTTGCAGTCGGAGCAAACGTAGATAAGCGCCGAGCTGTGCACAGCGAGATGCCGACGCAGAAACCGTTCCGAACTAAACGTTCTATCACATTTTGGGCAAGGGATAGTGCGGCAAATGTGTTCTTTCCCCGACAAATATTTCACACCGCACTTGTGGCATACAGCTCTCCTGCAAACAGTAACACATGGTATTAAATATGAGACAACAGTTTTGACATCAGTGTGGAAACTTTTGGAATAAGAAGCCAAAGTTTGTTAAGAAAAAAAAATTACTCAAACGGTTACTTGGTCTTCTGGGGAAAAGGATTGACCGAATAACTAAAAACGTAGATGCACGAAAGGGATCAGCTGTTAACTGAACATCAAAATATTGGCCTATTCACATTCCATATACCCAAAAATTTGTTCAAAAGCACCAACAAAAATCGAATAGCTCTAGTTAATTCTTGGAATAACTACACCAGAAAAGCAGTCCAGGCAAAAGTTGTATGACAAGGTTATCCCAGTAAAGTTGGCAGCACTGTTTCAAGGTTTTCACCACAGTGTTGATTCTTTTTCGAGCATCAGCCCCACCATAAATTATTTCAGCTCGTTTGTGAGCACCCAATACGTGTGTGGATGGAAAAGTGCTCAACTGAACCAGCTCAAATTTGATAATGAACCTACAGCTCAAGATGGGCCGCCAAAATAAAGGGTTAATAATATTGGTCCAAAACTAACTACAATTATCATTGAGGTCAAAATTCAAAATAATCAATAACCCAAATGGTTTTCCTCAAAAACCGCTCTAACGATTTTAATATGTGGTCAGATAACAGAACAGTAATATAAAACGTTCAATAGGGGTAAAATGAAGAGAGCAGCACGATAAATTATCAAACATTGCGACAAAAATCAAATTTGCTTCAGTTGTTTTCTTATCAATCACTCACACGATACTAAACAAAACTCCTCCTCAAACAAAATTTTACTAGTACTCCAATAAATTATTTACACTATGACAATTTAATCGAGACTAGAATAACAATAAATAATTAGGAGCGCCTCACAAAATGCTGGAATTTATTCCCAATATTTTTCCTGCAATGCAGAACTATACACAAGAATGTTTCCCCCCAAAATCCTCTTGACAGTCTCACAAATCTCCTATGCAATGTTCACTCAATGAAGGTTGAGACATAAATAGTACGATAACCTTTAACGCTAACCATTTCTACTTAGAACGTTGAGCTAAGTTACACCAAGTTCATATAAACTGATTGAAAAACATATTTATTAGTTGCCACGGGGGATAAAAATCGGCGAATGCGTGAGGTGCTGACGAAACTTGTGTACACGTCATTTTGAAGGTTGGCTAGGAGGTATTAGGTCTTGTTTTTGTTTTTTTTTGGAACATGAGCCCCCTCATGTCCACCCAGTTCCACTCTCCAATGGTTTTTAATGCGACGTGCCTGATATGTCCCCACCATTCTCACACAAGACTACGTTGAGGTCCATTCCTGCAACCTAACTGGCCACAGCTGATGAACCGCAAGCTCTCTGAGGCGCACTGCAGCTCCACCTCACAGAATCTGCAATCCTGTACCTCGGACTTACCAATCTTGGCCAGATGGTACCTCAGTGGACAGTGAACTGTAATCAGGCCACCTACCATTCATATATAATCCGTCTCCAGACAGAGGATCTCTGTTGTTTGCTCCCTGGCGAGTCTGATAACAGCCTTGACTGCCTTTGACCAGGCGCATCCCGCCAATAGGCAGCCCAGCACTTCTCCTCCCACTTACCAACCTCCTTGATCAAGTGGCTCTTGGTAGTCCCAACAAAGGGCTCAGGTCCCACCGGGAGAAGTGCGGATCCTTTCCTCCCCAGTTTGTCGGCCTCCCCATTCCCTTCTATTCCTGTATGATCTGGCACCCGACATAGTGCTGATGTGTTTTCCTTTGCCAAGGCCTTTTGGCTAGTCAGGCATTCCCAAACCAGCCCCAACGTGATGGTATAGAAAGCCAGGGCCATAAGTGCAGCCTGACTGCCCGACATAATGTAGACATGGTGTACACATAGGTCCTGTTATTATCAATTAACAATAATTTCATAACCTTCAGCCATGACGATTGCAAAGTTATAGCAAAAGAATGACAATTGCGAAAAATTGGCATGTTGGTTAAATTACATAATTAAACTAATCACGCAGCGATATAACAAATTCAGATCGAGGGGCTTTGAAATACTCAATGCAAGACGTGATTCCCAGTTTTTTAAAAATCCCCATAAAGTGATAAAACGGTTAGAAATTAAACACAAACCAAGTACGCATTGCTTAGAACTTACTTGTTCAATACGCTGGGAAAGTCGTTAGAGCACTGGTGAAGTCCTATTTTATTCAGCGACGAGAAATTTTCCAAGCACAAATGGCAACTATACTGAGCTCGCTCAGAATGTTGTGCTCGTATATGGGTCAAAAATGAATCCACGTCGTGAAAGGTGAGGCCGCACGATTTTTGTACGCACTGGAAAACCTGAAATGTTTCATAGTAGCTTAGCGCGATGAGCCGAAAAAAGGGAACAATGATCGAATACGGTTTTCGGGTGCCCACTATCACGTAAAATTGAAGATTGCATTAAAAGGTGAAGAGCTCTGGCATTGGAATGACATTCCTGTTAGATTTTCTTGTTGAATACACTTAAATTCCCTGCCGCAGTGATATGCAGAACAATCAGCCACTTTTAGACTACAAATGAATTCAGCTCCAACGGCCGAAATCCAATGTGAGCTTCTAGAAACTAAATTAACAAAAACTTATTTCAATTGAACACTCGCCTTTTCATTTTTGTGAATTTTCATGTGAGATCTCCACGCCAAGTACGTTGGCATTACTTCAGAACAATACTGACATTTGAACGAATTGACATCAGCTGAGATCAGGTTTTCGTTTGAATCCTGTAACAAAAGCGTATTTATTTAGTAACTTTTACGAACCCCATCATCGCAAATGGTTTCAGCTTACAGACATTCAGTGACCGACTGATTCAGTGTATACAAGATAATAATGGTGCTATCTAGACGAAAGACTTCCACAGCTGCTGTTCTTCCACTAAAGTTTCCTCGCCAGCCCATCCAGCATATCACAAACGTGGAGAGCTACCAACTTATAGCTCGTGCCTCTCTTGATTTTAGTCTCTCGAGGAAGCAGATTGCCTTTTTATAATTCTTCAAAACACAACTTCTATTCTCTTGCAGTGTTCTACTCAAGTCGACTCGCCCTCTTTTCTTTGAGTGAGAATGTTGAGCTCAGAACATCCTGACACCATTTTGTTACAAAGGGATTGAGTTGTTAAAAGCCCTTGGCAAAGATTGTGTGCAAATGTTACGAGGGGTTTGGAAGTGTTAGGAGAACCGTCGACTCACGCAAAAATTACACTGATCACGAGCTCCGATCCAATGCCCAATTTTCGTCGGATTATGTATCTTCGTCTATAACCACTAGAATATGATCATTGTATCTGCTACCACTGGAATCAGAATGTCTCTTCCCTGGCCTCTAAACGGTCGAGTTCGAAGTAAACTTAACTTAGCATCAGTATTTCATTTACGAGGAGCAGAGTGAAATGAGACAATAATGCGAGATCTGTACTTCAAGCGTAACAGAGAAAACATTTATTGACATTGTATAAACGAAGGTTGAAATGAAGATATCCTACCTAAAGAGCCCTAAAAAATAGAGACTTAGCTTGATGGTGAAAAGAAATTTGAGTGGAGAGATTCGTTTCGTGGAAGCTGAGATGGTGACGAGAACAGCGTTGAAGCGCCTCCGGGGTCGTTCCAGGTAGTCCAGGGATAAACGTATCCAAACCGAAACCGAAGATTCAAAGGCGATTTTAGTTGAAGCCACTGTTATGAACTCAAATCGCCAACTCCGATTTCACATCCACCACACCACACTTTCCCGATACCGCTATTTATTGTTTACGTTCCATTATAAGTTATCAACAGTTATGCCAACAGAGCAGCAGAAATTCCAGCACGCTATTGTTCTTAAACCTGACCAACAGCGCTGTCCCCAGCAGCAATTTCCGCCCACCACTGGAGGGAACGAGGTTGTAACCTCTTCCGTTTATTATTATTGTTATATTTTTTCTATCCTTGGTTATATTCACCATCTACCATCTGTTTTCTGGCGACCTCGTGTGTGCTGTTTCGTTTTCGCCTGACCGCTTAACCGTTTTGTTTGCATCGTTTTTCGGATTCTCACCACCATTCGGACGTGTTGGACAGCGACTCACGACCATCCAACAGGGAAGACGCCAGAACGGATTGGAACGATTTTGCGCGCTCTCTCAGCATTCCCCAACGCGTGATTCCGAGTTGGACTTTGCAAGTACCAGATCTTTTTCCATTTTGTGTTTCCCCAACTATATTGTGAATAAACTCTTTAAACTCCTCTGTTGCCCTTTGTAGCTGTATCCGGTTGTTCATTTCAATATTCACCATATTTTACACCCATCACACGTTATTTTCTGAAACTGGTAAGCTGTGCGGGGTTATAGCCAATGTTCAACGGCAGGCCCAGAGCATACTAAAACAGCCGCAATCTCGACGAGGATTTTGGCTTTTGGGAAAATGAAATGGAGTCTGCGAAAACGTTCGGCGACGCGGGTAAAAAAAAATAGACGGGAGTTGTCAGTTTGATCGCAAACGAGGTAATAATCGTGTCTGCGCAGAAGGGGAATCCTTGTTCTTTCGGTCTTGTTCTTCACCTTCCGTAAACAACAAAGAGCCAATGGTGACGGTGACCGGCTGAGAGACCCGGACGGCGATAAAGGTCTTCTTAAATTAATATAACAAAAAGGTAAAAGATAAAAAATAAACATTGCTGTCTGTCTCGAACACATTGGAGTGCCTACAATGGGACTTATCTGGTACATCTCCCCCGTCACCATTAGCCGCTGCTCTTGGAGCGGACGACTTCAATGAACGGATTTTTGAGAGTGAGCAAATCCTGGGAAAATCCGATCAAAGCTTCGAAGAACCAGTAGGCGCGTCGCCATTTCTCAATATGCTGGAACTTTCACGTCAGCGAATTGCGGTTCTGAGAATTCGTAGATGTACCACTAGACTACGATCATTGGAGTGCCTACAGTGGGAATCAGGTGAACGAAGGCCTGTAAGAAGTAAGCAAGTTCTAGAACAGTCGTCGCATTGCCACCTCTAGGACCTTCCTAGTTGGACATAGCCATTGGGGATATAGACCACAGTGTGACGCTACTCCATTATATTGGGGCGCTATTGGGAGTAGACGAGGGATGAGAGCTGGGACAGAGTTCGATCATTGTTTTTGTCGTTTCAACCAGTTTTGATTTTTCCCTTATACTTTTATATGTTTCTCCAACTCGCTATGGACTTAAGGGCCAATCAGCCAAATCGAAGACGACCTTATGCTAAACCAGCGCATTCCTACTGTAAATTGGATCTGCTCGTATATCGAACTAAAATAGTCATGACAGTAAAATTACTAGGACCACGAACAGTCCCTTCAACCCCCTCATTTAATTCAGAGGCAACTTAGTACCCCACAACTACTACAGCGGGTAGAATGAGAGAGAAGTCACTCAACACAACTACCTCTCACATTCCAGGGAGGCATGCGGGAAGAACAATCAATCAAAAGTAACAAATAAAAATCGAGCGTACCTTACTTCCAACTTCTACAGAAACAAACGGGTTTTCAGGAATTGTGGTTAGCTTCTTCGGCCACACTTTGTGAGTAGACATGTGTTTTATGACGTTACTTTTTTGAGCGAAAGCTCGGCCACAGACGACACATAAAAACGGTCGTTCCCCAGTATGAGATCGCAGGTGTTGCTTCAAGTCGAACGTTTTTCGAAAATGTTTCCCACAAAAAGAGCATTTAAGCTGAAAACAAAGAGAATTTGATTACTTCGATGAAAATTTGGATTATTTTAATACTGATGAAAGAGATTGTTTTACTTCTAGTGCTTCGAATATAGTTTACATGTAGCCCTCATCTACAGATGTGGCGAATGAGATCATGTAAACGCCTCACACACAATGCCCCTGCTCTTGCCAACTGATCTATTTCATTCCATGGGAAAGTCAAAGAGCTAACAGAGCAAGTAGACAGACGGGTTCACCAGGGGCCTAATTAATAGGAATGTGAGATCACACTACCGTTTTTCGTGTGTGCTCCGAGTTCGTTATTTATAAGAGATACTTAAATTTTTACAACCTCATAATAACACCAGGTAAATGAAGGAAAATACTGTCTCGACGAGTTTAACCATTATTTGAAAGAATTAAGAGACACATTTTCATTCACTTTATACGAATTTGGAAGAACCTAGCTCAACATTCTCCATTAAGTCAGCTTGCGTACAAGTCCTCAACACAGCAAAGGGTTTTTGTGGAGCTCCGTGGGCCTTGGACTCCATAGAAATGCCTTTTAGAAAGCGAAGCTTCGAACGAGTATCAAATACCAGAATCGCTAAAGAACGATTTTATCAGTGCACGTTGTTTGATTTGAGATGTGAGCTGCTCTCTTATCATTGACTTGTATCCAAGTAAACATACCACACTATAGTTTATATCCCACAAAGATCTCAAAAGTCTTATTTCAGCAGTTTTTATTTGGACTCCACCATCGAAATCACCTTTGAATACATGGACAGAACCGACAGGTGCCAAAACTGGCTATCATAAGTAACAATTTGTATACACGTAAAAAAAGTTACCCAAAATTATGGTGTGCAGTTAATTGGGGAACATCACAACCCTAATTGAATTGACACTTTTGCATGAACAAGACATTGAGGAACAAAAATTTTATTTTCCACTATCTAAAGGGTAAGAAAAGTAGTGATCATGTAAAAAAAAATAAATAAAATCAGGTGTGCCGCACTGCACAACTTATCATACTCGTAGCTCTACATCTGCTCACGACGTTTTCTACTAACTAAATTTTGAGGAAACTGGCAGAGGAGATTGCAATGCTTCTAATGGATCGCACTATCTCCTTCCATACGAGAACCCCTAGTGTGCTGACTGACTCCTATTAAAGGCACCGGGCGATTGTGGTCTAGTGGTTAAGACAGTGGTTTAAATTTCAAGAGGTTCAAAATAACAACGCGATTGCTGTTAATTTTTTCCTGAGTCAGCAGCTCTTCAAACATCTCCAAACTTTCCGCAGTACACTTGGTCATAAATAAAGTCGGAGGTAGACGGTTTTTGACGTTAATGTACAACATAATTGACGTGAGAGAGCTGAGCTCGTTAGGAAACGAGGGAAGAGATCGTGTGATTGCCTCCCATTCATGTACAACGCTACCAACACAATTTTTAAGAAATCGGAAAACAAGTTGCCCTGTCAATTCACATTAAGTTGACAGTAACAGCGCAGAAACTGATTTTATGCGCTCGACTTTTCAATAGTTTCAACGATAACACTCAATTTCACCTCGCCCGCGCGACGGTGAACTAAATTAGTTCACACGTTTGCCGCTAGGCACGCAATGGAAAGTTGAATCTCGCTCGTATTTGAACAATCTGAACTCGGAAATTTCCGATTCTGACAAGCCCTCGGGATCGATCGAATGTTGAGCGAACTAAAGTAGAGGGCTAGCTCCTTAACGTTTATAATCTCCTGTTCAAATATCTTCCCAAACTGACACTTCAGGCAAGTTGACTATTACCATTCAGCGACTACATTGCCGGAAGGTCTCAACAGACCGGAAGGTCTCAACAGACCGTTCAAATCTTCCGTTGCGATTCTAGCGGCAAACGTGGAAACTACTTTCGTTCATCCAACATCCTGCAGATCGCCCGGGCGAGGCAAAATCGAACGTTTCCCCATAAAACCTATCAAAAGTCGAGCGCATAAAAAACAGTTTCTGATCTGCTACTTACTGTCAGCTTCTTGTGAATTGAAAGGGCAACTTTCGATTTCTTAAAAATTGTATTAATATCGCATGCAGGAATGTAATAAAAACTTTCCAGTCAGACGAAATCTTCGAAAATCACCCAACTTTTAAAAGGTTATATTTTATTATTCATTAATTAACTCGAGGTCGAAACTTCAACTTACTTTTTTTCCAAGGAGGAAAATTTAATCCAGCTTTTCTTTCATAAACTAAATATAGTTTGTTCCGTAATTAGTTTCATTTTAAAAAAGGGGACTTTTTTACCTATTCTTTTCTCCTTCCCTTTTTCGTTTCTTATTCTTTCTTAACAATAAACCTATGTTTACGATTCCTCATCAAAATTTTTCACTTTACGTTTCAAGGCATGGAGATTCGAATTTCATGGAGACTAACAAATCAACTTGGATAAAAATTCCATTTGGCATTGCGTCTTGCCAATTGCCAGCGTCGCCTAGAAAACCTCCATTTTAGTTGTTCCAATGCAGTGGTCATGTTTCGTCGCGTCAACTAGTTTTTTTCGATGATCAATCGCATGAGAAGTGCTCTACAAACATAGTCGTTTGGATAAGATGCACAAGTTATGGTCCTAATATCTTTCGACGTTGATACGGTAGGTATCGATCATGCTGAACATTGCGTAATAATTTGCAGCCTTTACCAAAGGGTAAGGAAAGTATTGCGATCGCAGTAAAAGAAGGTGGGTTTCCTTCAAGTAAGTTAATCTTCACGTTTTGGAGCTAACTTTGGGGAACGATAAAATAAAATAAATAAAAAAAGTCAGAGTGTGGGGGACTGCAGTTCAGACATAAGGTTACGGGGAATTGCCCATTTTATCGAATGGAAAGGCGGGTGGGGGACAAAAATGTACTAAAAACTAAGGGTTGTGGCATTTTTCTTGAAAACTGTACTAACGATTTTGATCAAACTTTCAAATTATTTGGTCGAGTCAGTAACCAACGTTTTTTCTCCATAAATATCTCCATGAAACTGAGATATAGGTCTGTGAAGCAAAAAATGGGTTTTTTACGCTGTTCAGCCAAATGGCTTCTGCAGTTTTCACAAAATTCACAGGATGTTATCAAATAGTTGATACCTGTATATTGTACAGAGTAAATGGTCTTCTAGCAGTCCATTAAAAAGAAATAAAATGAACATTTTCGTAATTTCTAGAGTAGCTGCGTCACTGGATTTGACCAAACTTATAGTGTCTTCGAGCCACCCATACACACATTTCATCACGCGTAATTATTTCTTTATCTATCTATTGAATGGAGACACGAGCTATGATAGTTCGGATTTATCGGCTATTAATTTACCGTTTCTTCGATTTTCGCAAAAACGGCAGTAAAAGTTTCTATCAAACTTATGGAATACTCTCAACTAACTGGTACCCACATTTTGTTCTCTACATATGTTTAGATAGAAATGTGTTGAACAAAGATACAGCGTACGTATGTAAAACAGGTAGTCAAATGTGTGGGAAGTTGTTACGTTTCAGATATTTGCATTTTGCAACCCCAGCCGCACTGAAATTTGGTGTAAGTCGGTTTCCTGAGGCTCACAACTGATACTTATTTATACTGTTAACCCCAAAGCCAGCAGTAGTATGGCCTAAGTCAACGTACCGTCTTCCAGTGGTGCACCTAAGGGTGTGTGCTTTCGTTAACGAGCGGTGCGTAGCAACACACAACTTTTCGCAATCCCTTCAAGTTCAAACACCAGCTGCGTATGCGGGCGCTATATCTTCGTTCAACGCATTTTTACAGGAACATTTATAGAAAACAAAATGTAGGGACTAGTTAGCTGAGAGTATACCGTAAGTTTGATCGAAATCGTAATAGCCGTTTTTGTAAAAATTGGAATAATGCTAAATTAATATTGGACGATTTGTCCTTTTCTGAGTTAACATAGCTTATATCTCCGTTCAACATATATATACAGAAATATTATAGAGAATGAAATGTGGGTATGGGTAACTAAAAGACACTGTAAGATTGATCACATCTGGTCAGTTACCCTGGAATTTACAGAAATGTTCGAAAACACGTTATTTTCGACACACTTCGATTTTTATCTCTGTTCAATGGACTGTCAGAGGAACATTTATTGAGAACAATATGTAGGTATTAACTATTCAAAAACATCTTGAAAGTTTGGTGAAAATCGCTGGAGCCGTTTTGCCAAAAAGCGTAAAAAACCTATTTTTGCTTCATGGGCCCATATCTCCGTTCACCGTATTTTCATGGAGATACTCGTATTTACGGAGAAGAAAAGTTAGGTATTGATTAGTAGAAGATAATTTGAAAGTGTAATCAAAATCGTTAACGCCGTTTTTGAGAAAAATGCGAAAAACACTAGTTTTTGGTACATTTTCGTCGTCCCCCCCCCCCCCTTCACATCGACCGAAATCGCCCATAACCTTATTTTGGTGTCTACACAAAATAACGAACAAAACAAAAAAGAATCAGCTCAATCGGATCACCAGTCCTCCCGCAAATCGAACTACATACACACACACCGTCAGTAGGCCTCAAAACATAAAGATATGAAGAAAAAACTTTTTTTTTTGACACGATTACTATACTTTCCTTTCCCTATGGGGCAGCGGAAAGTAAAAATACGTCAACTTCTTTTCACTTACGAGCGAAAAATGACGCTTTTTAGGTTCTAGCAAATTTTACTCAATCAATTATTCAATTTTCTAACGAAGTTTACTGAATTTTTCAACAATTTTAGCTCGATTTCCTGAGAATGTTCCAAAACTGACTATTTTTACAGTACTCTCAACCATCTGCACTTAGCGCGCCATTTTAAATCCGGTTCTCATTATTTTTTTAATTATGCTCCAAATATTTATCTTCATTTTGTAACAATTTTTATTCAATTTCCCCGACGATCTGTACCCATTTTGTTGGCCAGTTTTACGTAACTACGCGACTCAAGCGGAGTAGGAGTTGGGCCGAAAAGATTTTTTTGGCGAATTGTCTGATTGAGGAGGAGGAGAGGGCGACTTCCCTTTCTACAGCGATATCCGTCTTTCTAGCTACTTATTCGTCTGTAACTTCATCTTCTTTACTTGTTCTAGTTAATTCGTCTTGAATTGCCAATTATATGTAGTCATTGGGTCTACATGTTTCCAACAACAACAAATATTTAGTGGCCTTTAAAGCCAGTTCCTATTTTAGTATTTCTGTATAAACTTCAAATGAAACGCAACCTTTTAGTTCAGCCTCAAGGTGGACAAACAAGAGGAAATCTATTATGCACCAGTCCGAACATTTCTATTGGGATGCTCAAGAAAATATTCCCTCAGTGGACTATTATGTTAAATTTTTCAAGTTGATTTGGCTAGAGAATAATTTCGTTAGTTCTACCGTTAAGTTGTTAAGAACATCCCAATAGTCATTACTAACGAAACACAGAAATCCATAATAAAACTGAATTGTCATTGTAAGGAACGGCGAATGCCTGAATTTACCGTTGTTACGGGTAAAACTTCTTTCTTTTTATGTTTTTCTTTTTCATTGCCAATTTCTTCTTTTTCTGAGAGGGTCTCGTAAATAGGAGGAGTGAGTTGAACGGAATCGCTTGGGCTCTTGGAGTTTGAAAGGAACGATTCTTCCTTCAAGTCGATGTTATCAAACGACGAAATCTCCTCGTTTAAAGAAGGGAGAAAGTGTTTCTGGCCCTGAAAATTCAGAACAGACGTAGTAAGAAAACGAGGTGAAAACTACACATTAAGTGTTTCAAAACAACGATTTACGTGCTTCTCTATGGGCAAACATTTTCAAAACCAGAACTCACCTCGACAAGCATAAGGTTGCCTTGCAAAAGCGAACTGACCAAGTGGCCATCATTTTCGAGCAGTATGTAGTTTTTCAAACCATCCGGTACGGAGTTACAGTCCTCTTCAAAGCTGTGCACGGGCTAAGACAAACGTTCAATGTTAAGCTGAATTTTCCAACAAAAAAAACAGGTAACAGGGATTATTTTTCAGGTGCGCCGCATCACACCACTGTTAGCTGCATATTCACTGGTTTTCATGGCTTTTGCTACTAATTCAATTTATTATTCGCCTAGTTCATTTAAACTTGGTAAAACACCACTTCATGATGGCAGAAAGCGGTAGCGCTTACAATTCTGAAATTAATTATGCTGCTCTTACTGACTATGTACGTGAGGCACAGAGGAGGCCATAGACACCGTAGGCACCATATTTTTGAGAAGGATAATAATCACTTTTCTAGAGCT
This sequence comes from Pachypeltis micranthus, assembly GCA_020466155.1. Lineage (NCBI taxonomy): Eukaryota > Metazoa > Arthropoda > Insecta > Hemiptera > Miridae > Pachypeltis > Pachypeltis micranthus. The sequence goes on from CM035777.1 coordinate 17,694,551, forward strand.
ATCGGGTAATAACGTTTAGAAATAGCAGAAAGTGCAACGATGGAGTATTGTTTTTCAAACTCAGTAGCTTCTTAGAGCCAAGGAAATTAAAAACAATAAGTAACGGGGATTATTTTTCATTAACACTACACAAAGGGAAATTTTCATCACTTTTAGATGATTATGATACCATAGACTCTAAGTAAATAGGTGATGCGGTAAGGATCCAGTAAACAGTTACCAAACACACTTGCAACGCTCAAGGAATGACCAAACAGTTCAGAGCAGGTAAGATGAAGTAACGTGCGAAAAACAGCAAATTGGATGAACCAACTGGGCGAAGAACAACTCCAAACTGGTGTGAGAATAAGATGGGTGATCTGTCTCACCTGCTGTGTTTACATGCATTACACGTAGTCATCATAATTTACCAATTAAAGCTAACAGTGGTCTAAGAAGCGCACATAAGGTATTACGTAGCTTACCTCATCTAACGGAGGAGGGAGTGGGCTAGTGTCGATCGAATAACTCCCGTCAAAAACAATCGGTTGGCTCCCAACGAGATTTGATGCTTCTAAATGTTCTATTTGGTAACTTTGTGGAATACTTGATATAATGAGATCGTTCTTAGGTCCTGAGACACGAGAGAGACAAATTAGTGAGCAATATTCGATAAAAACTGACAATAAAGTAGTTAAATACGGTGAGGCTATGGGACAATTATTTGAAAGGATCTTCTAGTGAAACACAAGAGCACTTCGATGTGTCACCAGTTGAGCAGGTGGCCTGTGGCACAAGCACAAGCTTATTTTTACTGAGTTCAAGAGCCTCTGTCCATATGACTTTATCCGCAATCGGTGGAGAGAACTACATTCTTCATCCAACACGCTCTCATCACTGAGCATGAATAATTTCGCGATCAAGGAAAACACATAGGTAACATTAACAACTGAGTGGATTATACAAAAATGATACTAACAGTATCACTGTGGTTTGACTTACCGATGCGTGGTTTCATCTGATAAGAATTTATGAAATACATCGAAACGCTCTCCATCTTTCAACATGCCCCCAAGATTTAATACGTTTCAGAAATTTTCAAAATAAAATTATACGAAATCACTGGCCAACAAACTTAACTGAGGGTTAAGTAGCCGCACTTCTAGTCCAAGTTTTTGAGTAAAATGACAAATGTACGTAAAGCACTAAAATCTAGGGCCTAGGGAATGCAATAACACGGATTTTGGTTAGAAAGTGTCACGAAAATTCGTAGAAAACAAATATTTGTTTCAATTCAACATTAATTTAATGACATGCAGCAAGTTTGGGTATGATTGCACTTACAATTTAAACCAATTAACACTCCAAGCTCCCCCCCCCCCCAACCAAACGTAAATAGAAGGGGGTTTTACCTAGACAAGCATTTTTCTTATGTAGAACAAAACCAGTAAAGGAAAACTTTTTTTTGCATTTGCCACACTGGAAGACATCACCTTCATCAACTGTAATACCTGAAACAAGAGACTTGACGATAGTAAATACGATAACGAGTCGGGGTTGATAAATATGATTCACTTATTTGCAGAAGAAAACTCACTACTGTGCTGTGCATCCTCAAACCTATAAAAAGTAACATTTGGTTGTGCAGCTTGAAGTTCTACATGCTGTTGACCACAGTTTGGCAACCCTGTAATATATTATAAACTACGAAGTAGTACATCCGAAAGAAGAGAAAACAATTTTGTTCTGGAATTTCCAGAAAATGGGAAGAGGCTTTTTCTAACACGAGGCAGCCAATCAAATGAATTTAAATACGAGGGACGTCTGAAAAGTAAGTTCCGATCATTGGTAAATCCGAGGGAAAATGCTGTAGGGAAAAAATTCCAACGGGGAATTTTGTGTTACATCTGGTGGCAACACTGAATTTTTCTTATGTTGCTATCACTTGTTGCGGCTTATCAGCACCAGTGTAAACATGGCTGCTACATTGAAAAACCCGTCAAATTGTGAAATCCGTTCGGTGATCCGTTTTTTAGTTTTTGAGAATGTTTCTGTGCCCGAAATTCACCGCAGACTCTCTTCAGCGTATGGAGAAGAGGTCATGAGCATCAAAATGGTCCATAAGTGGAAGAGAAGTTTCCTGGAAGGGCGAGAAAGTGTGCACGATGAACAGCGAAGTGGGCTCCGTTCCACTTCTCGTGGAGAGGACGCAGTTTCTGCAGTTTGCAAGCTTTTGGAGGAAGATGCGCGCTTTACTCTAAGTGATATTGTCGAGAAAGTGCACAACAAACACCAATTGACTCGTTCTTCAGGCCGGGCATGTTGCGGAAAAAAGTGTTGCTGTTCCACGACAATGCGCGACCCCATTCAGCAAAAATCACCCAACATTTGCTTGGAACATTTGATTGGGATGTTTTACCCCACCCCCCATACTCTCTAGACCTTGCACCGAGTGACTTTTTTCCTTTTCTCTCTCCTCAAAGTCCACCTGGGCGGAAGAAAGTTCCATACGAACGCCGAACTCGAAGCCGCGGTCTCGGCATTCTTCAAGACAAGGGGTTACGTAAACTGGTACCACGGTACCAAAAATGCATCGATCGGAATGGCGACTACGTCGAAAAATAAAGTAGATCCGCACCTTTAAGAATAATTTTTTTTTTCAAATTGGTTGAGTTTTCGATTTTTCCCAGCACTTCGGAACTTACTTTTGGGACGTCCCTCGTATCTTCTGCTCGACTGAACTGTCCCGCCATGCCACCACTCTCACCAGCCAAACTATTACTCTTCGTTCCAGACGTTTCCGAGTATTTATCTGATCATCTTTTCTAACTAACAGATTTCCGTGCACAGGGCCAGTTTATCAATTCTCCAGTTAAAACGTCGAATTGGGAGCCGTTGGTCAACGATATTCGGTGAGTAGAAATTGCAGGAGCATAAAATGCGGATGATTGAAACCTAGCGCTAGCCAGGCGTCAAAGTGAATTGACTGATGAATGGATCATTGGGAGGTATTTGAAGATTTGACTTATTCAACCTTTATTCGGGCCGGCAAGTGACATTGATAAACCAGCCCTGAGAGTTATGGCACATAACTGAGGAGTGATCAGATGAATCCACCAAGGAGAGGTAATTACTTATTTCAATTGCACGAAGTACTAACTAGTACATGCATCAATATTATATTCTCACCTGATAGAGTTGTGTAGAAAATTTGAGCCATAGTGTAAAAAAATATAAGAGCCAGTTGAATACATAACTCCACAAATTTCATTCAAATTAACTGATCTTCGAGCCTGCGCCTGGAATGAGAAAAGCGAAGTGCGAACATTAGTTCATTTCAGCATGTGACACAAAAAATTTGGCGATTAATCCATCACGAATCAAAAGTAGCACGCTGTGCTGTGAGTAGCTCGTTAACCTACAAAATTCAGCATCAACCCACAGTGCTGAAGTAATACATTCAGTAGTAGGTACCAATTTGACGATTTCATGTGCCAGTGCTTCTATACACTTAAATAATGGCTAGGTGGAAGGAACTTTGTTAAAGCAAAGAATATGGACCGCTCCCTCTGGTAAGTGATATGTGATATCGATATATCACAACCGAGGTCAGGTTATTGATATGCCAGACATCGCTCATAGGCTCTCCCCCAACAACTGCGCTGGTGACGCATATTGATACTTGCAGTCGTAGCGTTCAAGCGAACCATCGATACATGCAGTCGTAGCGTTATCAAGCGGTCTGTCCATGTTCTTTAGTTCACCCGGAACTTTTAGCGCAAAAAAATTGCTATGGTGAAAGCAGAATTGGCTAATTCCCAATACAATGGCCAAGGGTACATTCGCCCGGTTCTTCGGTTCACGATTCAGAACATTGAAGAGCGTCACTGATACTGGTGCTAGTTACAACTTTCATCACTGGCAACTTTCTAGTGCTAGTATTCTTCAAAATATGACTTAAATCGTTCGACTAACCCTTGAACTATGGAATCATTCTGCGAATCCCACCCTTCGGCAAATTTCCGTTGTAACCGTATTATCGTCCGTTCAGTTGCCGCCACTGCATGCGCCTTTCTCCGATCTTTCCTGGTTACGTGTCCAATTTTTTTCGCGCCCGTCCGGATTCTCCTACTTTAGTGCTTTCCCCACTGCCCTTTTCGCGTTTATTTTTTGTGATATTACTCGACCAGCCATGGATGGGCCAATTAATACCGATTTGATCCATCGATTGAGAGTGGGGAAGGCTTACGGAGTGTTGTGCATTGGTGTCGGTTTTATCTCAGAGAAGTATGAATGTCCTGAATGTGGTGGGTGGATGAAATTGTCTCCAAAGGCTGGTTCCTTGGATGGTTTTGAATGGAGGTGTAGACGGGATGGCCACAACTCCAAACGGTCAATTCGTAAGGGGTCGTGGTTCAGCCTGAGTAAGTTGAGTATGACTGACATCATGCTTCTCACCCTTAATTGGGTAATGAGATTACCGGCAGAGATGAGTGCGATAGATGGGAATGTTTCCAGGAACACCGTGACCGACTGGAAGAAGCCTATCCCCCTCAAAGTTTGGGTACGTAACTTGAGAGGTGAGTGATATTTTTTATTATTTTTGTGGTCGTCAATGTCTGTTCTGTTGCATTACTCTTAATGCTACTGTTACGCTCACCAGTATCAGTGACGCCAGTAAACCGTTCCGAAGTTCCACGCGAATGTACCCGTGGCCATTGTATTGGGAATTTACCGCAGAATTTTACCGACGAGCTCAATATCGACGATGATAGCTACTTGGCATTAGCTTCAATTTCGTACAAACGGTAAAAAGATGATGTACTGCACGTCAGATTTGACCTACAACTCTCCTTCTGGTGAATGTGGCTAAAACATTATTGTTACTGAGGGGCCTACCTCAGCCAGTACCTTCCTCCAATCATTTCACAATGATAGCCGCCTTCTACCACTAACCACGCCTTTCTCGAAATTCTACTACACACGCAACTGCCCAAATGATATTCAATACTTTGAGCGAGACGGAAATGACAGTGAAATACGTAAGAATAGAATCTTTTATCTTGACGAGGCGTTATGTTTAATAAAGTATTGTAGAGTGGACATTCACGTAACGCCTATCTTGATATAAATGTTCAAATCGTCTACTGGCTCAGGCTGTAAACATACACCAAATGTACCAAGAAAAACTGCGTACCGAGTAACTAAACAAACCAAAAGTGGCCTATGGTTGAGTTGCTCTCAGACGATTAAGCAGAGCTCCACAAATAGAACGCCACGGCTAATAAATATGTTCCTGGCTAACATACTTATCGCCTAATTTGTACAGTACTTACAGATAAACAACGTAGGCGGAACTTACATTTTAAATGTACGTTGTTTATAGTCATCGCTCACTGGCTGGCAACATACAGTATCCTAATATCACAGTTCGTTCGTTACGTCTAATTTGTTACGATATTAATCTACGAGCAGAGGCAATTTACAATCACAACAATCACAAACTTGGCAGAGTAGGATACTTTGATGAGATCGATAATACATTCATGGAAGCTATCGATAACGCCTAACCTCTTTGGTTGCTAACGTGAAACCTGCAGGCGGCATTCGGAACTACACTGTCACGGGTTAAAATGATTTGGCGAATGATCCTTTTATTTCTTCTCGTAACCAGTTCAGCTTTCAGTAATGTCGAGTGAGTAAAACTTGGGCTTCTCAAAACCATCTTACAAATACAACTGATACACGTTCGATTTAACCTACAACAGGCTAAACAGACTTATCAGGTCGCACTATTTTACTGACGGCTTAGACCCCTCAACATTACGGTTTTATTTTCTTTATACTCACAAAGTAGGAAGGAAATTTGTTTGCGTTTTCGGATGAAAAAAAAATTTTTTTCTGAATTTAATTTCGGTCGTTTGAAACAGTTAGGAGCCTTAGATCATTCGAAAAATTGGTTCTTGCACGTATGTGGAGGAGGTGGTTTTTGTCGACCAAAGGTGTAGTAGGCGTGTTTTAGACACACACAACCTCTTTATGGTCATTGATGATAACACCCTAGAGTTTATATGGTGGTGGCACATACACTGTCATCTGCGGGCTGAGGCCAATGTCACGGTGGTCTCCAACATGTCTTCAGTGATTCTCTCTGGAAGCTGAGATCTTATGCTCACTTGGCAAGCCAAGAACAGTGGATTTTGGTTTATTATTCATCAAAATTTGATACTTTACGTTTCAATGTCCGTCCGCCATCCCCCTTCCCCGTCCGCCGTCCGGGCCGTTTTGTGCCTTTAACGTGGTCTAAAAAATGCTTTCTTTCGCACAAAAATTCCATTTGGTATCTAGTTGTGCCCGCCATCTCGGCAATCCGATCGGACGAAGCCCGTGATTGTTATGGGCAAAAAACGGTTAAAAAAATTAACAAAACGCAGTACAACGCGGGAACTACAGCGGAAGTCAACGTTTCCTCATTTGTACTCCCTCCGTCCCCGCCCGTCTCATTAAAAAACCACCCGCTCGCTCCCTCGCCTCCCAACGACGCCGCTCAACTCCCCTTTCGACTCACAACGAGTTCGCTCGAAGCGCCCCCGTTCCAATTTCCCTGACCCGATGGGGCAAAATCATCAGACGTTTTGTTTCCGTAGTTCCATTGTAGTCAGGTCATGTTTCGTATGGTTTACTATTATTTTTCGATGCTGAATCAAATGGGATGGGGGAGCAGTAATACTTGGTCAAGCTGTTCATGAGAATAATAAACCATTGTGTAATAATTTGCAGGGTTTTTGTATGGTGGTCGAGACAGATAGCATCAGGGTTGCAGCTTTGAAAGGGCCTTGGTGCAACATGGGGTGTAAGTAACGTTTTAACAGATACCTGTGTGCGTCAGTAGGCATTTTTTGAGGTATTGCCACCTGTGTGTAACTTGGTTCATACCTTAACCAATGGGCATTTTATCATGGAAGTTCTTCTCAGGTGTATATCCATTCCCCCTCTCAATCTACCTCTCCCTTGATCATGTATAGAGTAGTGTGAGTACCCCCCCCCCCTCCACCACACGCCTCACCACCTTTCATTATTAATTTTAGTTTGGTTTGGTACTATCCCTTTTCATCAGCAAGCTTCATATAAGAAAAAAAGGGTGCGGCCATCATGGTCAGGCTTTCATAGGTGGGTAAAAGACAAGAGCAAAACAATGAATTATAAAAATTTCGATCTAACTTATCTATTCTATTTGTGTCTCATAATAGATAGGAGTACACACTTAAGAGCCACAGTAGAAGGTTATTTTTCTGGCCAAGGCGTTGTGCATCTGAAACGTACCCCTTAGTACTGAATCAAGTGTCGAGGTTGTGGATATAACTTCCTCAGAGCCAAGGAGTGAGTGAACTGGACAGCTGTAAGGGCTGGAGAAAATTGAGGATAGTACCCACAACAAATAGTACAACCTACTACTAACCCTTATTACTTTTTTAGGAGGGAGGGTCTGCTCTTGGTGGCCTCACGAATTGACATCTGCATGTTGAGAATCAACCTGCAACTGTTTAGTACGTAGAATTCTTATCCTTTCACCCTGGCAAGAATCTTGCAGCTAACAAAAATTTTCGTACATCCTATCATACAGCTCTGGTCCTAGTAGCGCATAGCAACAGTACATTTAGGTTTGCTGATTAGTCTATACTAAAAGTAACTTCAGAGCTCGCAAATACGTTCATTTAACATTTATGGGCGAGTTGGAAAAATGGTCTGTGTGTCTTAGGGAGTAAACACAACTTTTCCTTGCCCTGCAACCTTCAGCAACTAAGCGGCGACTCGACCCAAACATCTTGTCTACAACTTCTGGACAAAGTGGTATTCCACCCGTCTCATTCTTTTAGCTTCCCTATGACCACTCGTACGGGGCAGATTAGAAAAACCTCGGTTCTATGCCCCATACACCCGTCAGAAAAATGCATTGCAGACAATCAGCAACATCGTCCACAGAAACATCATGGCCAGAAACAACCCTCCTTGCCAGGCTCTGCAGATGAGGATTCTGATAACCATCCACTCTACTCACCAGCTCAACAATCCTCAGAATCTCAATCCTCAAAAGGGGATGTGAGAAGTTAGAGGCTTCGACGTGTCACTAATTTTTTGGGGGCTGCTGAACAACGTCTGCAATGGGAGAGCCTGGTAGAGGTCGCAAAATGTTTGCCCCTCCCTCACTGCCTGCACCTCAGCAACTACAATGAAGTGCAGTGCAGTCCTCTCCGAAGCACTCGTGTACACTGACCTTTTGAGGCTTAACAGGATGCCAAAGGTGCCAAAGGGTAGCCAGGGGCTATGAGGCATATTTTTACTGTTACCCATGGCGAGAGAACGGCTCACATGAGGGCGGCTGATGCTATACTTTAGCTTGCTTACTTATGAGGATTATTTAAAAGTGTAATAGGAAGAACACCGAAAGTAATGAAGGCGTTATTCGATATCGTACGTCACACTGTTCAGCTATCTATCATTGATGGGACATGTTTAAAACCAGGGGTGTTTAAATTTTCTCCCCACCGCTACGAACAATGCAGAAGATTTGCGAGATACGACAAATTTCCCTTGAACGAATCAGAAAACTTAGAAGCAAGCAACTGTATTAAATAACTTAAGCCCCTGCGAGACTTCGTCAGAAAAAGTTCCCCCACAGTCACGAGAAAAGTGGGACAGAAACACTCTTTGGTAGTTGCCAACTAACTCGACGCGTTATATGGTGGCTCTTGAGAAGGCATCTTCTTCCTCAAACTCTCTTGCTAATGAACCTCTCATCTCTCGGTAACAAGCAGAGAAGACAAGTAGGTGTAGAGGTCACGAAGATGCACGGGGGAGCCCGTGCTCACTTCAACTCTCATTTCAATTAATATATACAACGCTACCAATGTTTTCCAGAGGTCTATCATTTCAAGCGAGGATGATGTAATTGAAGAGTAGTTACTCGAGGAAGTTGCCAAACGCAATTTAAATCGACTAAAAAAATCCTAAAGATGTTATTGTTATGTTTTCACAATTCCAATTACTTCTTTTGCTTCTGTAATCGTGCCAAGGGCAAAAAGTGTCAAAATAAATACTAAAGGGATACTGGAATATAATAAGTGATTGAATAGCACAGGAATGGTGATATTTTAAATGAGAAACTTTACTCCAAATGTCTGGTGCGTTGCAACACACAACTTTCCTTAGACAAAGTTACGATTCCAATATCGGTAGACTAAGTTAGGATTCCAAAATTTTTGAAGTAATTTTCGATTATCTTACGACCGTTATTAAACTTGCATATACTTTATTGAACTAACAGCACTATGTTTTTGAGAACGCTAGTATAGCATGAGCGAGATGTATAAGGACTTTAGATAACTTATTGTGCTGCTCTAGTCCTTTTCCTTCAAATTGAAATTCCGCTTACTGCTACGCCATTTGGAACCCCCAATACAAAAATTTTAATCAAAATTTGTTGAGCGGTTTTCGAGAAAATAATATTAAAAGTCCGAAAATTGTGCAACAAGAAGTGGTAATACATTCTATAGACCCCAAAATTTCTCAAAAATATACAAACCCTCCGGCCAAATTCCGTGCACTATGATAACTACTGTCAATTTCGAACCGACTTTGATCAAAAGATTATTTTTGGCGTTCCATACATTCACATTGGATATACAATTTGAGGTGGTTTGGTTCCGCAGTTTCCTCTCAATCATGATCCCACGTTCTTTACTTTCCTTCGCTCTAAAAAGTTGAAAGGAAAGTTATGTAATCGCCGAAAATTTTTTTTTTTAATTCTCTTCAGATCTTTACGTTTCAGACCCCCCTGAGTCCAAAAAACACTATTTGGGAAAATGGTCTGTGTGTCTCTGAACGATTTTTAGAGAGAACCACCGTACCAAATCCACTCAAGCTTGATATCTCGCCCGGAGGTTACTGTGGGACGCCAAAATAAGGGTTTGAACAAAATCCACCGAAAGTTAACTATAGTTATCATAGTGATCAAAACATCAAATATTTTTTTTCTCAAAAACGGCTCTAACGATTTTGATTAAGTTGTTTATATTGATAGCTCAATAAGGCAATCATACCAAAAAATTCCCATTTGTGGGAAAATGACGAGAGCAGCACAATAAATTACCAAAACCTTCGACGAAATCGATTTTAGCGCAGTTTTTAGAGAAAACCACCGTACCAAATCAGCTGAAACTTGATGTCTAGCCTACAGGTTATCATGGGACGCAATAATGAGGGTATGGGCCAAATCCACCGGAAGTTAACTATAGTCATCATAGTGATCAAAACACCAGATATTTTTTCTCGTAAACGGCTCTAACGATTTTGATTAAATTTCTTATATAGATAGCTCTTAATAAGATAATTATACCATAAAATTCCCATTCGTGGGAAAATGACGAGAGCAGCACAATAAAATATCAAAATTTTCGACGAAAAGCGTTTTTAGCACGGTTTTTCCTTATAAACTCCGCTGGAATGTTGGTAGAATGTTTAAGAAAACTGATATTGTAGTCCAATCCAATACCTAAAGGGTGAGTGTTTAAAAACGCTCATGAGATACATGGGGCTCACTCCAGAAATGCCTGAATTTCAACTACCGCCGTTTCGCTTACTACCAGTTCTGACAGTTATTTTCCAATAACTCTGCACAAGTGATTACTATCCTTCTTCAAAATATTTGTGATTACTCCCTCATTAATTATCTGTGTACCAATTGCTCAATAATGGTCCTGCAATGAGTACGAGCAGCACAATAAAATCTGGAACTGTAAGCGCTACCGCTTCCTGCAGCCGTAAAGCGTTGTTTGACCAAGTTCAAATTAACTGAGTGATAAATGAATTGATTAAATAGAATTAGCCATGCACAAATTGAGTTGTTGTAGAGCTAAGGAAGGTTTTTTTATTAGTTCCCAGGATTAATGCAGTGGGCACTTCAGTATTCTCCAGGATCTCTTTAACATCGTCTGCATATGGATTGGATATCTATATTGTCCTGTATAGCACATACCGGTATAATTCTTGATATTGTTGGTTACCTAGTTTATTGCGTAATTCGGAAGATTCGAGGGAACTCTTCCATGAACGAATACTTCATTTTAATTTAACTTCTAGTAACTTTTTGAAGTCCGTCTAATAATAGTTTCATTTGTTACTGTGTGCAGGTGGGGTTAAGCGAAAGCGAGATCTGCGGAAGCAAAATTAATTGACTGATAGAAGGAGGATGTGCGAGGAGTATAGTGAGCAACAATCTTCCAACTATCTTGGAGAATTACAACAGTAGACTTATGGAACCGTAACTGCCAGGCTTTAGCCCAATTAGATGCACCTGCTTCCAAGCCTTTGAGAAAGCGGAATAGTGCCTTCCATTTTCGAAAACATTGAAAAAAATCCTCTTTTTTTGAAGCCTCGACGAATGAACGAAACAAACACAACAAAATCTAACTACTGACACACCTACACTGACCACTCAGGAAGTTTGTTTTTCTGGTTTAGAAAGCCTAAAAACGTTACAAATGAAAACTCAATTTTTGTTTTTTTTACTGATTACAATATTTTCTTCGCCCTTGCGATAGCTGAAAGTAAAAATATAGCTCCTGTGTCTTTCGTGACGCAACAACATTTCATACGAAACCGCCCTCAAGAGCCGAGTTTCGTTATCAAGTCAAAGGGAGTTGGGGGTAGCTAAAGAACGTCACACTTGACAGCACCTGCCTCATTTCCGACCTTTGACGCCACAGATAGCAACCCAATCACCGTCGCCTTCCACTCAGAGGTAACGACCGAAAGCTCTCCCTCTCCCGCCAATAGTCGGCCCAATAACATCCCTGTCCCTGTCCGACTTATCATCGCCCTTTTATCGAACAGAGGGAACGAACGGACTTGCCTACGATCAATGTTTACCATCCAGCTCCCAATGTCATTTTGAATTCTCCCGCCCGTACCATTGTTTTCTGGAATACAGGTGAGGCACCTACCTTTTCTGGCAGTCGGCGATGACTAGTGCACTTCCAATGAATACAGAAGGGGCAGTAGCGGCATTTTCAGACGCTTAATGTCGTCTTTCAGTCATCCAGTTGTGAGCGTTATTGTACGCGATAAACAAAAACTTGAGCTTTCTGCCGAACGTGGTCTAAAAAATTCGTTCTTTCGCACAAAAATCCCATTTGGTATCTAGTTGTGCCCGCCTGTTCGGCAATCCGATCGGACGAAGCCCATGGTTGTTATGGGCGAAAAACGGTTAACCCTCCAGCACTCGCGTCGGGTCTTTTCGGCCCGAGCCATTTTAAATTCAAGTTTTGGGGGTAAAATGGTTACAAAACCAAAAAACAGACACATATTCTGAAAGAGGTACTAATTTTCTTTATTTAAATAACAACATTTGCACATTGAGATCATTCTTGGTATTTTTAATTTGAGCTCAAAATATCACATGCCATTTACCCTTATTTTCACTACAGTCCCAATTTTAAGCGTCATTTACCTATATATAGTGCAACTTCTAATAATTCTCTGTATTCTTTATCGACATGTTAAATGTTGAAAAATCACAAAATGAATGGTTTCCGGCAATAGATCCAAGGGGGTGCAAGATACCGTTGTATGAATAGTCTCAATTTTTGGGATTTTCAGTCTCTTGAATGACAAATTCAGACCTCTTGTTTGCATCACGACAGAGGGTTACAAGCACAATAATTCCCGTTGAACGAAACGAGAATTGAACCCTCAAAATAAAATATTCAAAAAATTGTGGGAAGGAGAACTTCAATAGCTACACTAGAACAAACATACCTACATTACTGATAGTAATGAGAGATCAAAATTGAACAATAAGAATATAGAGCGCTCGAAAAACAATCACAAAAAATCATGAAAATACAATATTGAACAAAACGAGGATTTGACGGGCGAAATGAATTACGAAAACGAAATACTTGGTAAACATCTCAAGGCAAGAAAGACATTCATACGAATTTTCGTTAAATAATAACTATGTGCATCAGTTATCCCCTAAATTTTGACATTCTGAACAGATCTGGTAGGTGTGCTTCTTATAAATAGCTCCATCACATAAAATACACTTTATAGCATACTTAGTATCAATAGAACTTGGACCGTCGTCGAGGCGTTCGACGGCATCAATTTCCTCGTCGTCACTTTCAGGGACCAACTCGTCATCATCCTGAATGGGAGGTTCACAATTTTGCCGCTCTAATTCTTGCAACAGTTCATTATCACTCACAAAAAGTCTTTTCTCCACTTTCTAAGAGCGAGTGTTCAATGGAAACTAGCATTAATGCTCCGAGACCCATCCCGTTCGATTCAGCATCGAAAAATATCAAAATGAAACCCAAAAAAAGGTCGAAAAGAACTGAATCGTAATATTAAAATAAACAAAAAATATCTGGTGCGTTGCAACACACAACTTTCCTTAGCTCTACGTCAATTCACTTTGTACATGGCTAACTATATTTAATCAATTCATTTATCACTCAGTTAATTTGAACTTGGTCAAACAACGCTTAAAGACAGCAGAAAGCGGTAGCGCTTACAGTTCCGGAATTTATTGTGCTGCTCGTACTCATTACAGGATCATTATTGAGCAATTAGTATACAGATAATTAATGAGGCTGTAAACACAAATTTTTTGAGAAGGATAGTAATCACTTTTGCAGAGTTATTGGAAAATAACTGTTACAACTGGTAGTAAGCGAAACGGCAGTAGTTGAAATTCAGGAATTTCTGGAGTGAGCCCCATGTATCTCATGAGCGTTTTTAAACACTCACCCTTTAGGTATATGATAGGACTACAATACCAAATTTTTTTGACATTCTACAAGAATTCCAGCGGAGTTTATAAGGAAAAAACTGCGCGAAAAACGCTTTTGGTCGAAAGTTTTGATAATTTATTGTGCTGCTCTCGTCATTTTCCCACGAATGAGAATTTTATAGTATCATTGCCTCATTGAGAGCTATCAATATAAAAAATGTAATTAAAATCGTTAGAGCCGTTTTTGAGAAAAAAAATTTGGTGTTTTGATCACTATGATGACTATAGTTAACTTTCGGTGGATTTTGCCGATACCCTTATTTTTGCGTCCCATGGTAACCTGTAGCCTAGACATCAAGTTTCAGCTGATTTGGTCAGGTCGTTTTCTCTAAAAACCACTATAAAATCGATTACGTCGAATATTTTGGTAATTTATTGTGCTGCTCTCGTCATTTTCCCACAAATGGGAATTTTATGGTATGGTTGACATATTGAGAGCTATCAATATAAAAAATTTAATCAAAATCGTTAGAGCCGTTTTTGAGAAAAAAAAGTATTTGGTGTTTTGATCACTATGATAACTATAGTTAAATTTCGGTGGATTTTGTCCATATCCTTATTTTGGCGTCCCATAGTGACTTCCGGGCTAGATATCAAGTTTGAGCTGATTTGGTACGGTGGTTCTCTCTAAAAATCGTTCACAGACACACATACCCACAGACACACAGACCATTTTCCCAAATAGCGTTTTTCGGACTCAGGGGAGTCTGAAACGTAAAGATCTGAAGAGAACTCAAAATTTTTTTTTCAGCCGATTACATAACTTTCTTTTCTACTTCGTAGAGCAAGGAAAGTAAATATAGCAAACATTCACTAAGGCACCTCGTCAGAAAAAGTTACGAGTTGACTCGCGTCGGGTCCAAATACCTCTTTTACCTATGAAACATTACTCTTTCGACTCGTGAATCATACTGACAGGTGCATCTAGCCGACTGGGAGGATTAGCAAGGGGTTCGGAGGGGGGAACACACACTGTTCTGAGAAGTATTCACCTTTGAACAGAGGCTCGAGTCACCATGACCCGAAGCGAGTGCTGGAGGGTTAAGAAAATTAACAAAAAACGCAATTTTGGCAGTTCCATCGCAAATACGCCGTGTTTGGTATCGTTTTCAAGGTATTTTTAGGTCCAGGGTCGAATGGAATGAGTATCAGAAGTGTACAACAGCGTATAGTGTAATTACAGTAATTATAGTTAACCTAAGTCTACATTACAGCGAAACTAATCGTTTCATCGTTTGTACTCCCTCCCTCCCATCTGCCAATTGCGAATATTTGTTTTTCGTCAGTCCGTTGTAGTCAGGTCATGTTTCCCATGGTTTACTGGTATTTTTCGATGCTGAATCGAATGGGATGGGTCTCGGAGCTGTCAGAATCCGTCAAACTGTTCAAGAGATTAATAAACCGTTATGTGCAGATCTTCTAATTATCGAGCTTCAGAAGGAGAACGATATATACGGGAGAACAAATCACTGGATTTTTAAATTTTCGTTTGTAAGCCGTTGCTTTTAACACATTCGTATTCTTTTGCCCATTGGACGAAGTACGTCGTCTTGTTGAAAATAAAATGAGAAGAAATGCCACCGTCCATTTTCATCTCTTCGGCTTGACCTCATTGTCTACTTCCCATTCAACTCAAATAATCCAAAATATTCGATTCAATTGAAGTCGAAACATGGCTTTAACTTGTGCGATACACGATTGAAACTTTGCTTAGTCCTCGCAATACATTAACTTGAACTGCTCGTCTTTTAGCTAATGGGTACCCCTTGCAGAACTAGAGGGGAAGAATATGTTTTTTCGCGCGGAAAATTCAATAACCAGCGGTGAAGATAATGGTGGAGCAGGAGGTTAATGGAGCGTTAACTTCCGAGGTAGGTCACCATTATTCGTTTTGTCGTCTACTCCAAGCCCTTGCGTTGCCTTCAGTCGCTGATGATTCGGAAATCATTTACATCTTCCAATATCAAACCTCTTCAACTCTCTTCTACTTTCTAGCTCGGGCGTTATCGCCACTCGGAGGAGAGTGTTGCGTCATACGAGACAGCTAACAAATAAATCAGAAATAACGCGATATTAATGAGTAACATTTACATTCTCGCCCTTAAAAGGGAGCGAAGAGCAAAGAAGTGAATAAATTAAGTGATCCCCAGAAATTAAATTCTTCTACAAAAAACACTCTTAAGAAACAGATGGGCGGAGTGTGTGCCAGTTAACTTGATTGAGTGAGTAAAGCTGAACCAAATCAGTTCTAACTAAATACTCAGCCTGTATGGTAAATCGTCTGAGCTAAAAGTAGAAACTACGCTATATAAATCCCGTATTACAAGGTAATATAATTATTGATGAAGTAATTTCAACAATTGTGATCATACTTAGGAAACACGTGTAAGGCGTGAATTGCAAATGACCCTGATGCCGCACAGCCGCTAGTTCATCGCAATGCGAATACCACACTGTAGTAATTGCAGAATTTCCTTGTAACAGCAAAAAGCGAAATTTCAGACTACGAAGTTCTCTAATGAGCTGTTGTCAACGAAGACCAACCTCAGGAGGGTTATTTAAAGGCCGCGACAAGCCCGCCCAAGGGTTGTTCCTTATTGTTTTAGCTGGTAACATGCCAATCAACCCTGGACCAGCGCCAGGGCAGCGCATGACGCAGCGTGTTTAGGTGCCTCGCCAAATGAGAAACATTAATTCTCAGCGAAGAAACAAGTAAACGGGACACGAAATTAAACCTCCTAACTACAGAGTAGATAATTGCTGCAACTTGAAAAATTATTAAACCTATAATGCCCAAGTTTTATTATGATACCTGTGCTTGTAAACGACTAAAATTTAGAGCGTCGGTTGGCACGCCGCTTCTAAATTATGTAGTCAGTCACCTTTTGGATGGTTTCAACGATAGCTTTGTACGAACGAAGCGCGACGAACACGTTCTAGTTCTGCTTGAATCGCAGAGTTATTTGGCATTACGTCAAAGTCTGCACAAACTCGAAAAGCATTTTATGAAACACGCTGATAAATCCTTGCTCAAAAAGGGGAATTGAGTAATGCTTAGGAACAATGATAAATTTCTTTAATTCCAGAAGTTATATTGAAAGAGCAGAATGAAGGAGCTGGAGTGCGGAATGCGAAGCATCTTCAATTGGGGCCTCCTTCAAATATCTTTCAGCGGCTCGTAATCAACTGTTTTCGAGGAAAATTATGACGACGTAGCCTCCTTCCGATGAATACTGATTACTTGGGGGAAATGATGAGAGGTAACCTCTGAGCAAACGTTCGAATATGAAGAGAGTCATATTCTCGAGATTTTTACAGTAAAGATTTAATATAACGAGTTAATATCCTCAAATATAGAGAGGAAATATGAGCTGCATATCGCCAACCATAGAAAGCGGATTACTGTAGTACCGCATGAAAATGAGTGCAGAGGTGCGGAAGACTACCTGAAGTAATGTGTTTCTTTTAAAAACAAGTCAGGTGCGCCGCATCACACAACGTTCCTCAACTCTACGCCAATTCACTTGTCTTCGTGACTTATTCCACTAACTCAATTTATTTTTCACTCAGTTCATAAAAAACATCACGTCAAGTTGGCAGAAAGCAGTAGAGCTTACAGATACGGAATTTATTGTGCAGCTCGTCCTCATGCTTGACCATTATTGAGCGATCGGTACGCGGATAATTAATGAAGCAGTAAACGTAATTTTTTTAAAAGGAATAATAATCACACTTCCAGAGTAATCAACTAAAAACGTTTAGTAGTGGTAATAAGTGAATGGGCGGTGGTTGGAATTCTGTAAGCCCCTGTATACCTTACGTTATTAAACGTATAGATATCTGACTAACACCTCAATTTTGTTGAAGATTCTAGTAACATTTGAGCGGATTTTTGTAAGGAAAAAACTTCGATTGATTTTCGTCGCTATGTTAGGTAATTTATTGTGCTGCTCTCGTCCTTTTCCCACAGATGGGAATTTTGTTATTGTTGTCTCATTAGGATTTGTTCATATGCAAAAATTGTTCAAAATCGTTTTAGCCATTTTTGAAAAAAAAAATGTTTAGTGTTTTGACCACAATGATAACTATAGTTAGTTTTTGGCGGATTTTGCTGATACCCTGTTTTTTTGCCTCATAGTGACCTGCCGGCTAAATATCAAGTTTGAGCAGATCTCAGTCGCGCTCACAGACGCTCTTACACACATACGTTTTTCTCACTCAAAATTGGGTTTTCAGCCGATTGCATAAGCCAAAGAAAGTACAAAGAATCTGGCGCGACGCATCACGCAACATACCTTAGCCTCACGCACATCCAGTGATTGTCATGGCTTCAACTACTAATCCAGTATTCTTTGCACTCAGTTCATTTAAACCAGATAAAACATAACTTCACGTTTTCAGTAGAAAGTGGTAGATCTTAATAGTCGCGAATTTATTGCATCGCTCACTATATTTTTGAAAAGGATTGTGTTTACTGTTTTGGAGTTATCGGATTGAAACTCGTTTTGTGGTACTACGAAGCTATTTAACTTCAAGAGCTCGTGATTAACACTGTCGGGGATACCTTAAATAAGGCGAGTCGTGGCCTAAATTAATAGATGTTAAACACAAATATTCGTCCTCGAACTCTGGTGAACAACTGAATTTAATTTGCGTGCCATATGGGAATTTATAGATCAAGATTTTATAATCCACTGGAGGAGACAATAATATTTTCGACAAACACGTTAATTTTTATTTCTATGAGTAGTACGGAGTAGGGAGGAAAGTTATCATTTAAGTTCGCTATAGGTCCTACGTAGACTGATGAGCATCTTTAAAAATATCTGGTGCGTTGCAACACACAACATTCCTTAGCTCTACAACAATTCACTTTGTACATGGCTAATTCTACTTACTCAATTCATTTATCACTCAGT
The DNA here is from genome assembly GCA_020466155.1 of Pachypeltis micranthus. Taxonomy (NCBI): domain Eukaryota; kingdom Metazoa; phylum Arthropoda; class Insecta; order Hemiptera; family Miridae; genus Pachypeltis; species Pachypeltis micranthus. Next base: position 17,713,304 of record CM035777.1, read on the forward strand.
TCCTTCTAACTTGGTCAAACAACACGTCACAGCAGCAGCAAGCGGTAGCGCTTACAGTTCCGGAATTTATTGTGCTGCTAATACGCATTATAGGACCATTATTGAGCAATTGGTACACAGAAAATTAATGAGGCTGTACACGAATTTTTTGAAGAGGGATAATAATCACTTTTGCAGAGTTAATGGGTAATAACTGTTAGAACTGGCATCCCAGCGGAGTTTATAAGGAAAAACTGCGCTAAAAACGCTTTTCGTCGAAAATTTTGATTATTTATTGTGCTGCTCTCGTCATTTTCCCACGAATGGGAATTTTATGGAATATTTGCCTTATTGAGAGTTATCAACATAAAAAATTTAATCAAAATCGTTAGAGCCGTTTTTGAGAAAAAAAATATTTGGTGTTTTGATCACTATGATAACTATAGTTAACTTTCAATGGATTTTGCTCATACCCTTATTTTGGCGTCCCATGGTAACCTGCGGGCGAGATATGAAGTTTGAGCTGATTTGGTGCGGTGGTTTTCTCTAAAAATCGTTCACAGACACACATACACACAGACACTCAGACTCACAGACCATTTTCCCAAATAGTGTTTTTTGGACTCAGGAGGATCTGAAACGTAAAGATCTGAAGATAACTCAAAATTTTTTTTTCAGCCGATTACATAACTTTGCTTTCTACTTTGTAGAGCCAAGGAAAGTAAAACCTGAGCGAACTGTAGAGGGGAGTTGTGGATGGTCGCAATCGAATATCGAGAGGTTTTATATTTAACTATACTATTCGAGACGAAACTTGATGCCTTCGATATGCCTGATGAGCTCTCAGAAACTTAACTGCGAGCCCGATTCTAAAGAATGCTTCCTTTTACGGGCCCAATAGAAATCCCGAACTACAGCGCAATCGAAGCGTATTGGTCAATACGTAAATAACATGCGAATGATGGGGGGGGGGGGGAGATTTATTTCTCAACTCTCAACACACATATGAAACATGTTGCCCTCAAATGGGTCCGTTCTGCGGCATATGAGGCTCAATATCGGGAAATCGTTCGTCTTATCCAAACTAGAAGTCTGAAGGAAAAACAAACGATTTTACTTATTCTCGAATTGGTTGGCTGAGGCGGATGAATAGAATGGCCCGAGGGAATTGGGTTGTCAGCTGCTTGATATATAACCGTGGGAATCGAATAGTAGGTCATAAAACGAAGAATGTAATATAAACGAGTTAGCGTCAACTTAATCGAACTAGCAATTGAGAACAGGGTTGAAACGAAATACGTTTATGTAACGAAACATGTGAATTGTTTTAATGCTAAATCTTCAGATTATATTTTAGAAAAATGAGATCCATGACATAAAGGTAAGTTTTTATATTACAGATATTTCAAAAATCGTTAAGTTAAATTATCTTAATTAAAGGTGTATCGTCCGAATGTCTAGGTTTACATATTAATATATCGCCACCTCACAGACTTGTGGCGTTGTTAAATTTCCCATTATTAACCAAAAATACTTCAATTTTTTACTAAACATCATTCAAGTTACACATTCTCGCCCAAAAGGCGCTTTATAAAGTTTTTAAACCATTTGAGAACAGCAAACGGACATTGCACATTTGGAATCCCGACGTCTTGAAACTAAAATATGGAATTTTTAGGGGGGGGGGGGTTGTAAAACATTTTTCTTGACTGAAAACATAGGCGTATTATTCAGAATGAATAATAATCCAAAAGCGCCATGAGACGCTTGAAGTATGTTCGCAGACGACATCAGTAAACTTAAGATCATTACATGCGGTATTACATTTAATTAATTGACCCGCGAGGGCTAGATCTAAAGGTTACGTCACTAGGATTAGGCGGCGCATGGTCAGGATTGTAGTTCAACGGGTTGGCCCAATAACTCGGGCACCGTAGAAGCCCATAGTGTCACGAATGTTAGATGACAAAGGCTTCAGTAAGATTTGGGTTTCAATAAAACGCGCTTTCCGTTTTTTTTCTCTTCTGTCGCAATTTTCGCTACAGTAATGGTTACTATTGAGTAGCAGCGTATTATATTACAGACAGAATATCAAAGTAAATTAGAATGGGTGAATAAAATAAAGTAATGTTGACATTGACAGAATCGGTGGAGGATTGATACGCTATTTCATAAATTGCTCTGTCCCTGGTTTGCCATTTTCTTAGAAATCGTAGCGATTTATTATCAATATTTGAATGCTAACGCGAGTGATTTATTAGAGTTGAAAGAAGAGACACTTGAATGAAAAATGTAGTTTCAAGTGGACTCCATGCATGCTGGCTCTAGGGGAATCGGTACAGAGAGCCTAATGGCCCTAATTTCCCTTGATGGATAAATAAACGTTTCAATCAGTGTGTCTTGTTTCAAACACCACACTTTTTGCAAATTCTTCGTCCCAGACGAGGTTTCCTAAAATATTTCCGAAGTGTCTACAAAAATATCATCGTCCTGTGGAGTTTTTTTCGATTGACCTCAAACGTTAATGAAGTATTTATTCCCACTTCAAAGCTTCATCAGCTTCGGCAGCCAAACTATTTACTAACCCGACTCGCTTTCATCTGTTTCCGTTTTATTACCGTTGCAGATGAATATTTAGTTCAAAAAGGAGCGTATTTGCCGCAGCTAACAACGGTTACAGTCTGAGCAGGAACTCCGGCTTCATCCCCCAAAGCTGCTATAGCATCGATAATTTCGATTCCCTGAATTACGTGACCGAATATAGCTGAAATCCCTTTTTTGTGTTTGAGCATTATTCTGAATTGGCTGCTGACTTTTCCTCTTTTGTGAAGCCGCTGTTTAAATCGTCTCATACCAACGGCTCCTCTTTCCGGTGGTAAGTGAGTCTCGTCTGGGTCAAAATATTCGCCGTTCAAGATAGATTTACCCCCAGTTCCGTCGTTATTTTCGTAGTCTCCGGCTATTATAGATTCCTTGTTCCAACACTGAAAGACCACGCACCCTTCGAACGAGTGGCCCCTGGCACCTGTGCACAACACCGCGAAATTTGCCGACATCAAAGGGGCAGCATCCGGATTCGTTTCGATCAACACTTTTCCAAACCTATTTTGATCGGTTTCAAAATCCAAAAAGAAAACGTTCGGTCTCGCTTGTGACACTCGGTTGTAATTAGGCCCGTTTCCGTGCACGCCGCTGTACTCACTTTCACCGATTCCAGAAGAAATTGAGCCAGCCTCCGAATCGGAAGAGCCGCTGATCGTTCTTTTGTGCATATTTTTGAAGTGGCCCTCATTTTGTGACTCGCGAGCGGCCTTTTCGTTCGAAGCGTTTTTTAAATTATCGCGGTACACGGCAAACAGCTTGGCTAATGCGACGCTGCACAATGCGAGCACGGTATTCGGAGCTCGCCCTGGTTCATCAACTTCTAACTGTACCGCCATTATTTCCAACCAATACCTGATTTGAATATAGTCTTTCAGTAGTGGGTTCTCAGGGCCCAGTAACTGTTCGTTAATTTTGCACACCATTGGAAGTATTTCGTCTGACGAGAGAAAGTCGAGTTTAGTATTCTGGTATCTAAGTTCTTCTGGTAAATTTCGCACTCTGGATGCGCGTTGATCATTAACCGAAGGGCAAAAAGGCCTTAATTCGACTGTGAGGCATTTATTTGTCTGCTCCAAGTTGTACCTGAGGCACAAGAAAAAATCAATTGCTTCTTGGTGTTGTACGGGCTTAAGCCGCAAAGCCAGTGAAGTGAGGTGTAAGGAAACATCAGTTAGATCTTCTCTAGCAACCATGATCTGCAATAGGAAAAAACAACGCAAGAGAGTTATTGAATATGCTTCTTTCGACTGTAGAGAGGGCAAAACTTTACCTCTGAGTTGACAACCATTTTTCACAAATGTTTAAACGCATTGCGATTGCTCAAATTCCCCCGAAATTAGCAAAAAACATTTTTTAAAAATTTCTGTATTGTTCTGTGTTAAAATATCTGATGTGACGCACCACACAAATTTTTTCAGCTCAAAGTACATTCGGCTGTATGCATTTTACAAAGGAAACACACCTCTATAGAAACGTTTATCGGGAATAAAATGTAGTTACTAGTTAGCTGAAAAGTATGCTGTGAGTGTGATCAAACAAGTGAATTTTGAAGAACAAACCTCAGGTTTTTTGAGAACCTCATTTTTACATACGTTTTGGCCTGCAAGCGGCTCGCTGTCCGAAGAATCGTTTGAGAAAAAAGTCAGTTTTATCCGAAAATTCTCGTTTCGTGGGGTAAGTTGGCATTAATTTCGGTAGGGCCTGCAGAGAAATATTTATGGAAGTATGGTTCAAGCTCGACGTCTGAGCAACGGCCTTTTTTAAAAATCGAAGAGATTCGAAACACTAAGTGGGGGGAAGTTTAAGTCAAGAGCCAACTAAGTAGTACACCGAGATATCGGGTGAGAGGAAATTCGAGCAACGTGCAATTCAGCTAGACGTCAGGAGGACGCTCAAAGAAGCCTCGTGCAATAAGTGTGTGGGAACGCCCTTGGCCTATAACAAGCTGAAGAGCGCCTAATGCTGCCCGTTCCTTCCTCTGTTTGTGAGCAATAAGTCCTTCTGTTCAAGCTAGACGCACGAAAGGGTGAAATTTTTGAGTTTCTCAATCTCGGGATTAAGAGTTTTGTCGGTAGTTGCCTCTGAAGGGAAATTATTTGGTACCTCTCGGTTCTTGCAGGATGTACGGACCTGCCTTAACTTCTCTCACATCTAAGTGTTCCTTACTTATTGTAACCTGCAATAGCTAGTCAATTATCGCCTTGAGAGCGTTAAATTATCTCTACAAGTGACTCGCGACAGCTCTCTCTGTTCAAAGTTCGCAAACCAGAATTTATTACTTAAAGAGGCATTGATATGAAAACAAGATCACAAGGAGAATGAAAAGTTGTATACTATACCCGATGCTCTGTAGTTGCCCTTAAATCAAGCAGGTTCGGGAAATCAAATATTTAGTGGTCACTATTGATCAGTGTCTAAATTGGCAAACGCATATCAGGGAACTGAGGGGAAGAGATTGAGGAAACTGACATCTGTATGCCGTGAGGATCGAAATTTTGTGTCAGTGGATCGAAATACAGTGGCTACTGGTCTCTTCTACACCAGCATGGGGTACGGCATCTCAAAGTAATTTACTGGTTAGCCAAAACTCACTAATTAAAATTCTTTTTAAAAAATGCATCAGATATTCAACTAAAATTTTGTTTAAGAAATTCGATGTATTATACCTATCTAAATTGATTGAGACAACCATAGTAATATGTACATATAAAAATACTTATAATATAAAATAGAATAAATAGAGTTAGGTACAAGAAGCTCAGACGTTATTACGTTAAAAGCAGTACGGGTAAAAACGCCTGCTACCCAAAGAATTTATTTGTAAAGAGGTGTGATGAACTTCAACGGTCTACTCAACAGCCCGACAGGGAAACTGTCTCTGAGCCATATATATAGACTTCTGACTGTCCCAGTGGTGGGATGTGCACCGCGGCCAGATGGCCTAATGTGCCAGTCCTAATGTCTTACAGGTCAATGCCTTGCTTTCTGAGGAAGTGGTGCCAAAGACCAAAAGCCGCTTCCTCTCAAGTCTCCGGCACTGGGCCAGGACATGGTAGGGAGTTTCCTCATCCGTGCCACACCACCTGCATCGAGGGGTGTCGACTATACCCGTAACATACATGCGTTTGTTCATTCTGCAGTGTCCAGTTATGATCCCAACAACCTGCCTTAAGTCCTTCCTCTCCGTCCTCAGAAGGGTGTGTCTTATCTCATTTGATTGCTCTAAGACAAAGCGTTTGGAGTGTCTTACTCCTGTAGCGTTCCAGATTGTCTGATGCAGTCTTCTGGCGTGTTCTCTCACAGTCCTTTTTACTAGTGACAGAGAAATCTTACAATGGGGCGGTGGCGCAATAGGTACCGTAGAAGAACCGCGTCTGGTCTGGGCTGTAGGTCCCATGTCCTCCCACACATTCTCTGACACGTCCAAAGGGCCGTTGTCGCCTTCTTGGTCACGCATCTGATGAGCTCTTGCCAGACTAGTTGTCTATCCAAAATCACCCCCAGATACTTGACTTGCTCGCTGAGCTGAATTTCTCTGCCCATCACTAACTGCGGCCTCAGTCCTGACAGTCGCCTTAGCCTTGTGAACGGCACAATTACCGTTTTGGCAGGGTTGATGTATAACCCCATCTCCCCACACCGTCGCTGAGCCAAGATTTCGTCGCTGTTCAAAGATTTCTTTCTGGATGGGTACGAAAATGAACGCTATTTCTTTTTGTCTTTTTACAACTAAGGACAGGTAGGTTTCGCTCTACTGTGAGTACCCAGTGTAAATATTTATTAGAACGAGCGGTGCGTAGCAACACACAACTTTCCGCCACCCCTTTAAGTTCGAACACCAGCTGCATATGCGGGTGCTATATCTTCGTTCAACGCATTTTCACAGAAACGTTTATGGAGAACAAAATGTAGGGACTAGTTAGCTTAGACTACGCCGTACGTTTGATCGAAATCGTCTGAACCGTTTTTGAGAACATTCGAATACCGTTAAATTAATATTCGACAAATCTCCTTTTCTTAGTTAACTTGGATTATATCTCCGTTCAACATATATATATACAGGAATAATTATGCACAACAGAATGTTGGTATGGGTGACTAAAAGACACTTCATTAGGATTTATCACGTCTGGTGAAGCAGTTACCCTGGAATTTACAGAAATGTTCGAAAAAACGTTATTTTCGACACATTTTGATTTTTATCTCTGTTCAATGGACTGTCAGAGGAATTTATCAAGAACAATATGTAGGTATTAACTATTCAAAAAAAAACTTGAAAGTTTGGTGATAATCGTTGAAGCAGTTTTGCCAAAAAGCGTAAAAAACCCATTTTTGCTTCATAGGCCTATGTCTCCGTTCATCGTATTTTCATGGAGATATGTATAGAGAAGAAAAGTTATGTATTGATTAGTAGAAGATAATTTGAAAGTTTAATCAAAATCGTTAAAGCCGTTTACGAGAAAAATGCGAAAAACCCTAGTGTTTGGTACATTTTCGTCCCCCACAACCCTTTCCCATCGACCGAAATCGCCCATAACCTCCATAATTTTGGTGTCCCTTCGGGTAGCGGAAAGTAAAATAAATCTTAAGGCTTAGACAAAGGAAAACATACAGAATTGGTAACCAAACCTGGCCACTCCACAATTTGACGTGCACGGCCCGAAAATAAGCCCGAATTCGGGATATTATAAAACCAAGTCGGAAATTCTCCGTAGTCGAGAGGAGTAGCCACAGTCGAGGCGATATGTCGAGTTACTTTGCCCAAAATCGTTGATGGGAAAGAAAATGCAACAACAATCAACTGTCGATTCTGATCCGGCCCGTTTGTTTGAGCGATAGCAGTTAGCTCCGCGAGCTGCTCTTCTCAGCGGGTCGTCTCCCCCCGGCCGGGGCCGCGGCTCGTCAACTGCCTCAGTCCGCTCTCAACGGAAGTCGAGTCACCCGGAGGTTTCACCAAACGCTCACAATTGTCGACTAAAACAATCGTAAATGATCGCTAATTTCAGATTTGCCATGCAATATAACGGATTTCACCAACGTTGTTTACGATTAAAACATAATAATAACCCGCGAATTCTTCAAAACGGAGTCGTAGCGGTTAAAAGTTGACTCGGCGCGTCGCGGTTACCGCTCGCCAAACGAAGACCGTTTTGCAGACAGAACTCTGCCTTTAACTTAATAATACGAGTTTTATGGCTGCATTTCGTCTTGCCTTGAATCTTTCAGCTAATTTTACTTACTTGAAACGCACGAAAGGAAGACGAGAATAGGGGGTTCATTTTGGTTGTTCAAAAAAACGAGAAGGTTATGATTTCCTACTAGTTCGTAATAAAATGATTCTGGTGAAATGATATGTAATCTGAGCATTCGAACACCCACTGAATTCTTCGGGTCTGCTTTTGTTTTCGACAATAACGGCTGCTAGTACCAACCGAAATGCTCAACCACAGATTATTTTTGTAGAAGTAGGAACAGAAATGAGGAAGCCGTTGAAACGTACATATCAGCTGAGGGCTCAAAAAAGTGACATCTCTTACAAATCAAGTCAACTAGGTCTATCAAACAACCAGTTCTAGCTAGGCTAGTACGTTCGTGAACCCCAACATTCAAGGATTTAAACAAACATGCAAACCACAAAGTGGTAAATCGTTGATTTAGAACGATGCCCAGTTCCGAAATTTTGTGGTCGAATCAATCGTAGATTTGTTGATCCTGATCGTTTACTCACTTCAAACGACGTTGGAGAAACCCGATTTAATAACTGAAAATTACGACTTATCAATTAAATGTTGTTTGGAAAAGTTTGGTGGCACCAGCGCGCGGTCGTGTTTCGTGTTCCGCGACAAAATTCCGTTTCTCGTAAAGCCGAAGTGAATCCGCGATTCTCCATAAGTGTGATTGTCGGTGAATTGTCGTTCCGTGGTTAACCAGTCCGCGGACACATCATAACTCAGTGCGCGGCAAGATATTCCTGCGTTACAGTCAAACCTACGCTCTCCTGCCAATGTTGTCCTCAAATGTTTCGTCACTTTGAAGACTCCAGAGGTGAGTTTTTACACAACATGCTATTTTGGTACGTGAAGCATAGTTATCATTTCTTCCCGTCCGTCTTGAAAATATCAATTCGAGCCGGATTTAAACGGAACCACTGCCCGAGACGTTTAACCTAACAATTGTCTAACCTGGGCTATCTGATCGGCTGTCATGGGAAAAAAAATGAACAAAAACGCATTTTTGGCGGTTTTACCGCAAATGCGCCGCGTTCGGTATTGTTTGCCAGGTATTTATAGATGCTGGGGAGAATGGAATAATTCAAAAAGTGTACAATGCGTCTAGAGCGAAAATAGTGAAATCACAGTCATTATTGTGAGTCTAATTCTATTAATTGAAAGAACTAGCGGGACAATAACTGCTGTGAAACTAATCGTTTCATCGTTTGTACTCCCCTCCCATCACATTAAAGCCAGCCGCCCGCTCGACGAGCCACGTCGTCCCAATTTCTTACAGGCGCCTGGAATATTTCGGTCAGGTCATGTTTCGTAAGGTTTACTAGTATTTTTCGATTCTTAATCGAATGGGATGGGTCTCGGAGGTGTCAGACTCCGTCAAGCTGTTCAAGTGAACGCTTTGTGTTATTCTGAAGCGCTCGTATCGGGAGTTCCAGATTTTTTTTTTGGTATCTCCAAGCTCTTTTGGCAGCTGTAGCTCTAAGTTTTCAGTTTTCTCGCACTATTTTTCTAGCTTCTTTATTGTGTTGTGACAACACAACATCATAGTAACGGCGACACGGCACAGAGAAGAAAAGTTAGGTATTGATTAGGAGAAGATAATTTGAAAGTTTAATCAAAATCGTTAGAGCCGTTTTCGAGAAAAATGCGAAAAACCCTAGTTTTTGGTAAATTTTCGTCCCCCTTCCCATTGGCCGAAATCGTCCATAACTTTATTTTGGTGTCTACAAAAAATAACGAACAAAACAAAAAAAACCAGCTCAATCGGATCAGCCGTTCTCCCGTAAATCGAACTACAGACACATACACGGAACACGCGCCGAAATTAGGTTTTTTAGACTCAGTAGGCCTCAAAACGTAAAGATCTGAAGAAAACCCAATTTTTTTTTTTCCGCCCTTCGGGTAGCGGAAAGTAAAAAGTATTTGGTATTCCTACATATATTTTTGAGTTCAGTTTAAAGGAAGCACGCTATCTAGTTTTATTATTTTCCAAGACGCTCCAGTTCCCAGCACAAGAGTACTCAATGGGGAACTGTAGCACTTCGAATTTCGAAGAAATATTAAAATTTATAACTGTATGTTCAAAATAAATGAATGCGAAAACGAATGTTATTTGGGTTTAATAAAATACCGAACGTACATTTATTTTGACGCACGTACACCTGTTCCTTTTCTAGACTGAGATGCGCGAACGGGTATTTTACATTAGATTGGTACTTATGGTTCTTAGTTCTTCACGTGAGTGTTGAATTATAATCGATTATGCGCAGGAGCGTTACTTGTGGCCAAATTATTTCGAAATAATTTCAGCGACAGCGTAGAAAAACTGTTGGTTAAAATAAAAAAATAACCGTTTTGGCCCTCATGACCTCATTCGCCCCAACCTCGCAGGAAGAAAAAGAATGTGGTTTTTGCAATATTGGCCTAGTTATTATTTATGTTGACATAAGCAACAACTATTAGTCATTAAATAAAGCCTGAAGTAATTCGTATTTTCACGTTAATCTGAACGTACCTTTTGATTGGCCAATTCAAGTACTGTCCCGATGGGGAACACTTTATGACTTCTATCGTGATTCATATCAATGGAGCAAATGAGGCACATCTCCGTGCAACAAGTACCACACCATTTGTTCTTCGCGCGATCATGACGATGACATATTCCGTTTCCCACCTGCACAAATTGCCAAATCATACATTAGTCGCCTTTATAAAAATATCTGGTGCGTAGCAACACACTACTTTCCGCCACCCCTTTAAGTTCGAACACCATCTACATAGGCGGGCGCTATATCTTCGTTCAACGCATTTTTACAGGAACATTTATACGGAACAAAATGTAGGGACTAGTTAGCTGAGAGTACTCCGAAAGTTTTATCGAAATCGTTGGAGCCGTTTTTGAGAAAATACGAATACCGATAAATTAATATTCGACAAATCTCCTTTTCTGAGTTAACGTGGCTTATATCTCCGTGCAACATATATATACAGAAATAGTTATGGAGAACAAAATGTTGGTATGGGTGACTAAAAGACACTTCATTAGGATTTATCACATCTGGTGAAAAAATTACCCTGGAACTTTCGGAAATGTTCGAAAAAACGTTATTTTCAACACATTTTCATTTTTATCTCTGCTCAATGGACTTTCAGAGGAACATTTATTGAGAACAATATGTAGGTATTAACTATTCGAAAATATCCTGAGAGTTTGATGATAATCGTTGAAGTCATTTTGCCAAAAAGCGTAAAAAACCTATTTTTGCTTCAGGGGCCCATATCTCCGTTCACCGTATTTTCATGGAGATATGTATACAGAGGAAAAGTTAGATATTGATTAGGAGAAGATAATTTGAAAGTTTAATCAAAATCGTTAGAGCTGTTTTCGAGAAAAATGCGAAAACCCTAGTTTTTGGTACATTTTCGTCCCCACCCCCTTCCCATCGGCCGAAATCGTCCATAACCTTATTTTGGTGTCTACAAAAATAACGAACAAAACAAAAAAGAACCAGCTCAATCGGATCAGCTGTTCTCCGCAAATCGAACTACATACACACACACATACACACACACACACACACACACACACACACATACACACACACATACACACGGACCACGCGCCGAAATTAGGTTTTTTAGGCTCAGTAGGCCTCAAAACGTAAAGATCTGAAGAAAACCCAAATTTTTTTTTTGGGCCGATTACTATACTTTCCTTCCCTTCGGGTAGCGGAAAGTAAAAATCAACGCTACAAATGAAAATCGATATTCTAAAGCGTAAAAAATATTAAAAAGTTAGGTGTTGCGTGCTAGTCAAAAACTTGTTACCGTTCTAAGAATTCATGGTAGTACATATCGGAAGTACCGTTTGCATATTCGGTGAGACGCAAAACGTTTTGTGCTGCACCTTAAGGTGTCTTAAATAACTCTTTCTTGTGTCTGTGTTGAATAATGTCAATAACAATTTTTATATCGATGTCAGCAAATTGGGATTGGTTTATAAGCGGTCTCCAGTGAAATTTGTGAAGGCAGGTGCTCAGCTGCTTAAATACTTCAAATCGCAGTGAAAAAGCGTAGGGGTTTGACAATTGGAACACAGTAGTGGTGGAAACACTAGGCCGCCGATTATTAGATCTTAGCAACAATTCGATCTATCCATGATCACACTATGGTATACAAATTTCAACCTCTCGGATTACTTTATTTCTTGTATATGTTTGCTGAACGTCGTATATCATATTAATTGTCTATTATTTTCCCAATTTCTCAATTCAAATCGATATTCACATCACCAAGTACCAAGTGTTTTGGGTGAGCCACCCCGTAGTGGGATGTTTCATTTTGCCACATTCGTAGGCAACTGGTGGGGTTTTGACGAGTACGCCAACGCAGTGTTGTGATATGGGCGTGTTTAGTGAACTTTAGACTGATATAACTCTTTCGGAGAGTTCAGTAACGGACATTTTGACAAGAAACCAGTGAGAGAATACAGGTGGAGAATACGGTGAAGCGTAAGTGAAACCTAAGTCCCTATTTATTGGGTTCAGTGTTTGATGCGAATGAGGAATATATAATTAAACAGGAACGAAAACAAATTGGGCATGAATATTAGAGGAAAGGGAAGTGATCTGTATTTGTCCCCCCCGAGTACGCAGGTAGTTGATATCCATAATGAGAAACGGGAGAATAAAAGTTTACACAACGCGTGGAGGTTTGCCTCTGGAAAATGAGCGTAATGTGATCATGATGGGACGGACAAGCTCTAGGAGCGTTCGAGACTGGACTGTGAGGTCTCAAAGGGGAGGGGGGGGATCCTACAAGACGAGGACTGTCTATTCAAGAGTTTTGGGGAACTTTACATTAGAATGAATGGGGAAAGGTTTTTTAATGTGAGGCATGACTTAGGGTGAATATCAGTGATTGCAATACCCCTAGACTCTCCCCCCACCCACAGGTGCTAATTTGTTCAACACCCTACTCTCTTCTTAATAATATCGGTAGAATGAATAAAGCATAATTGAAATGTAAGTCCCTGCTGAATGGTAACACGATCAATTTTCTTCTCGTTTTATTTTTCAATTATTTGTTTTTATTTAATTATTGTTTATTTAAATTGATTTTTTTAATATGGAACACTCCAGCCCACGGCCATTTCGGCTTCTGGCAACGCTAAAAAAGATTCAACGGTCCTTTCCCGTCCCGACTTGACATAAACTCCCTTCGTGATTTTGGTACTATTTTCATCTGGCGATACATCTGGGCACTAGCGTTGTCGTCACTCACATCGCTACCTAAATTTGATCATAGAAATTTAAAACGAAAAATACGTACAGTTTCATTATTGGCCGAAGAATCCTGCGGCGTTTGAAACACAGGTCGCAAACACGAGCTATAAGGGCGCCCCTGCACTTCTTCTTGGAAAGCCCCTTGCCAGACGGATCTCCAACTGAACGGTCCCAGCGTTAAGGAGTTTGGTTTTAGAGTGTCTTGTGACAATAGATGTCTTTCGTGTTCACTCTTCATATACTTGCCGTCGTTGTCCTAAACGTGGGAGAAATGGTTCTGAGCGATCAATGTGTTTCGCATGCACACGATTCTTAATATTTATTTGCGGCGTTAGCAGTTTTACTCCTAATTATCTGACGAACGTTATTAAATTAATTGATCGCATCGCTATTTTATTGAACTACCACTCATTTTGAGAATGTTAGTATCATACGAGCGTCATTTGTGACGAAAAAATCGGGCTTAATCTGATTTTTCCGACATTTTGGATAATTTACTGTGCTGGTCTTGTGATTTTCCCGCAGATGAGAATTTTCGTGTTGCATTATTGAAACAGAGTTTGAACAAAAAGTTTATGTTTCGATCACTTTGATAGCTATAGTTAGTTTCAAACCGATTTTGCCTATACCCAAAGTTTGGTATCTGCGGTAACTTCACGTTTTAGATAGAATCAGCTGTCCATGAGATCACTGTATTATAATTCCTTATTTATAAATCCGACACATGTTCCTGCGTCGAAGTGATAGAAATACGGTCTTTTTCTGGATTGCATGCATTATTAAATAGATTATAGTTAATGAGAGACAGCTTAGTTGGCGACGTGCGTGAAAATTGAGTGCCCGCCGTTCAATTAAAGCTCGCTTTTCAAAAATTTGCGTCGAAACTATTCGACGGTGGATACCAGGGTAAGACCACTCATTTTTCGATTTTTACATAATCGCCTTCCGAAGATGCATTCAATGGAAGCTACACAATTGGCGGATTTTCTAGCCGCTTTCACAGATCCACAAAACAGCTCATCCGCACAATTTCAACCCGCTTCCAAGCTCAAGTTCAAGCAATTGTTTCCTCAACTGTAGGTACTTCTGGAAGTGGTGCTCCACACACGCCTTCACGGAGCGTGTCAAACATTTCTCCTTTTGAAAATTGTAATTCCACCGCATTCAGATAATCTAGAGCAGTGGTTCCCAAAGTGGTCTATATCGACCCCTAGGGGTCTATGACAACCTGCAAGGGGTCTACGTCAGCGAAAACAAATTTGGGGGCCCATGAAATGAAAATTGGGGTCCACGATATGGCATATTGGCACTTTTTGAGACTATTTTAGAATTTCTGGATACTAAAGATAAAATTTTAAAAGAAAATTTAATGAAGAGGAAAACAGACATCGCCTATTTAACAGATTTGTTTGCAAAATTTAATACGGTTAATTTGCAATTACAAGGCGACAGTTTAAATTTGATTAAAACAAAGTCCATCTCATCAGCGTTTCTTGCCAGAGTTAAACTAATGAAGCAAAATATTGGACGGGGCGAATTTTCTCAGTTCCCCTAGTTGTCACAGACAAACTGCCAGGAAGACGACGTTTCAACTTAACATTTAAATGCCCTCTATTCAGGTTTTGAATCTAGGTTTGAGGATATTTTGACTATGGTAATACCACCGTGGATAATTAATCCATATGGTGACATAGAAGAAACGAATGTCATAATACAAGAGGAACTGACTGAACTAAGTACGAACGAAGAACTTAAGGTTCAGTTTAGAAACGGATATCAGCAATTCTGGCAGCAAAACAAAACATACCCGTTACTTATCCCGTATTATGGAATATAGCGAGGAAAATTTTAATTTACTTTCCATCGTCATACCTAGTGGAAAGGGGGTTCAGCGCTGTTACCAATCTCCTAACGAAAAAAAGAAACACACTGGACATCATTAGTCGAGGAGATTTAAGATCAACACTTAACAAAATTGACGCCAAATGTTGATAATTTATTATTAAAGCATCAGGTTCATCCTTCTCACTAAAAAAAATATTGACTTATTGCTTATGTTGTTCTATTTATGGTTTATTTTGTGTTACGTATGTTTTACATGTAAATGTATAAATTAACAAGTGTTTTTACTTTAAGTTTTTAACACTAAACTTCACTACAATTAGAAATTTACAGGAAATCGATATCAGTGAAGTAGGGGGTCTACTCAACACGGAAAAACATGGCAAGTTTTGGTCTACGACACAAAAAAGTTTGGGGAACTCTGATCTAGAGCTATCATCATCTACCAATCCAGCTCTCGAACAGCAGCCAAATAATTTGGCTCCCGAATTCCATGCAAGACCACATAGGCAGAGGCGCATACCGACTCATTTAAAGGATTTTGCGTTATATTGATTCAAGTGGGGGGTTTTCAAAATGAGCGGGGGAGAATGTGATGACTTCAAATTTCAGATAGAGTCACCTGGCTTCGAGATCACTCTATTATAATTCGTTATTTATGACAACCTAATATGACACATGTTCCTGCGTCGAAGTTATACAAATGCAATCTTTTCTGGGTTCTTTTTCCTCAATGAATTGCGTGCATTATTAAATATATTATAATTAGAGACATTTTAGTATCCCATGATGATGTGCAGGCTTAGTATGAATATTGAGTCAAATTTGCTCAGTTATAGAGCCGTTTTCGAGAAAAATGCGAAAAACCTTAGTTTTTGGTACATTTTCGTCCCCCCACCGGCCGAAATCGTCCATAACCTTATGTTGCTGTCTACAAAAAATAACGAAAAAAAAGAACCAGCTCAATCGGATCAGCCGTTCTTCCGCAAATCGAACTACAGACACACACACATACGGACCACGCGCCGAAATTAGGTTTTTTAGACTCAGTAGGCCTCAAAACGTAAAGATCTGAAGAATACCCAAATTTTTTTTTGACCCGATTACTATACTTTCCTTCCCTTCTGGTAGCGGAAAGTAAAAATTGAAAAAAATGCAGTCGAACGTACCTTTTCTTTTTAATAGGAAAGTAAAAAGTTGGAACACAAATGTTCAAAGAAGTATTTTCACATGTATTTATCAGGGTGTTACATAAATACATGAACTGACCCGCGATAACTTTCGACAGGAGTGAGCTAAGGAACCTTGTCATATTTACGTCAAAGCATTATGAAAGATGTAAGCGAATATTGATGGAACACAACGCCTTCGCTTCCTCGGCACTTCCTTGGTCTTAGATAGCCCGGTTTAAGACGTATAAATGAACGGATTATGTACTCTTGCCTCCCTTAGTGAGCAGAAAAAAAAAATTTTATTTTAAGCACGTCCTCTTACACAAATTGGAGAAGTGTGGTTTTCTCTTTCAGTGAAAACCAATCAAAATATACGGTTCCTTCACTTACACCTTTGCCGTCCAGTCTGTTCGGGAACGTGTGGAACTATGCACTTTTTTTTTTTACAAGATTCAATTGCTTTGTTAACCACGAAATTCCCAAAACGGAAATGTGAAATGCGGCGGTAAGAGGTTGAGAGGCGGGAAATAGGAATTTGCCAGTGGCCCCCCAATAGACCCCGTTTACCCATTTCTCGAAGAACTTAGTCTCACGAAAGTTCAATTGCGACCCAGGACTTACCATTTTCATCGAGAATATACAGCCAGTGCATGACGACCTGTTTCCACTCGATGATTTCAATTCAGTAGTTGTGAGTTTATAGGGAGAACAGATACACCGAGAAAACCCAGAGGGTTGGTCTCTCGGCCATGAAGGTTCCATGAAGACTTCGAATCTACGAAAAATATATTCGGTCATTATTGGCGCAATTAAGAGTTGTAGTTGTCAGTGGGTTTAAATATTTAGGAATTTAATGGCGTCTGTTCTCACATTTACTCCTAATTTATTTGAATGGAGTTTTACCAACAAGCTCTCCACTACCAGTATTTCTGAAAACTTCATGTTTCAAAACGTAGCATTTGTTTACGCCTGTGAGCAGTTTTTATTTGTTTACTTTTTTTTTGGTTACTGGTGAGCTTTGAACTTCACCTCAGGTGTTACACAACTATTGTTGTTGCCTACCTGAATCGCCTACACCGTTTTTTTTTTGTCGTCCATCTCTGCCATCATTCTCATTCTCGCCCAACTTCTCTTTTTTTGACACATCAGTGGTCAACAGTATCCGCCGAAATTTCTCCAATCTCCGAGTTTGGTTTCCTACGGTCATCAGCATCTAAAGGAAATCAATTTTCTCAAGAATTCGGATTCACTTCGCAACAACGTCCTGAAGTACGAAGTTCCGCATTAAAACTGGCCAGAGACACGTTTTTTCAATAACTGTGAACTGCGAAGAAGTTTTATTTTTCAGTCCTTAAGTCTATTTTTAATTATCTTGAAGAGACTTTTTTACTTTCCGCTACCCTAAAGGGAAAGAAAAGTATAGTAATCGTGTAAAAAAAAAAAAAAAAAAAAAAAAAAAATGTGAGTTTTCTTTAGATCTTTACGTTTTGAGGCCTACTGAGTCTAAAAAACCTAATTTCGGCGCGTGGTCCATGTGTATGTGTGTGTGTCTGTAGTTCGATTTGCGGGAGTACGGCTGATCCGATTGAGCTGGTTCTATTTCGTTTTGTTTGTTATTTTTCGTTTTCTCGAAAACGGCCCTAACGATTTTGATTAAACTTTCAAATTATCTTCTCCTAACTAATACCTAACTTATCTTATCCATACATATCTCCATGAAAATACGGTGGACGGAGATATGGGCCTCTGAAGCAAAAATAGGTTTTTTACGCTTTTTGGCAAAACGGCTTCAGCGATTTTCACCAAACTCACAGGATGTTTTCAAATAGTTAATACCTACATATTGTTTCCAATAAATGTTCCTGAGACGGTCCATTGAACAGAGATAAAAATCAAAATGTGTCAAAAATAACGTTTTTTCTAACATTTCCGTAAATTCCAGGGTAACTTCTTCACCAGATGGGATAAATCTTAATGGAGTGTCTTCTAGTCACCCATACCCACATTTCGTTCTACATAATTATTTCTGTATATATATGTTGAACGGAGATATAAGGCAAGTTAACTCAGAAAAGGAGATTTGTCGAATATTAATTTATCGGTATTCCAATTCTCTCAAAAACGGCTCTAACCATTTCGATCAAACCTTCGGACTACTCTCAGCTAACTAGTCCCTACATTTTGTTCTCCATAAATGTTCCTGTAAAAATGCGTTGAACGAAGATATAGCGCCCGCCTATGTAGGTGGTGTTCGAACTTTCGGGGTGGCGGAAAGTTGCTACGCTCCAGATATTTTTCTTTTGCTGTTTTACTCTTTTTTCTGATACATAATTCGTTCTCAAAATATAGTTTAGGTTAGTTATTCGTTGTTCAAGAGTTTGAAGCCCACCTCTGGCAATTATTCATACAGTACTTGATACTGTTCGTTCGAGCTTAGGTTAATTGTCCCAAACGTGGGGTTTCAGTTACGGCAGTGGGGTCCAAGCGGTTGTTCATTGTTTCATTTAGATCATGTTTTCACTGTTGAAGCGCACTCCCAATTACATTTTGTTTCTTGAAACCCCAATAGAACCTCTTTACTCTTAAATGCATGTTGAAAACGACAAGATTATTCGAAGATCTAAAATATTTAGCGAAACAATGTTTGCTTTTCAAGTGTTGGCGAAAAAACTGGAGAGGCTAATAGAAAAGTCAGTTTGTACGTTAAAAGTTAGTATGGACCGAGTCACAAACATATTAGTAATCATGACAATGGCTGAGGAAAGCTGTGTGTGCGTAACAACAGATATTTACCTCAACGATGGTCGTCGTGGCCACTCGGGGAACACTCACAAAATTATAGTGATTCACAATGATAACTACACCGTTGAGAATGACGTTGTCTTGCTGAGACACGTATAGAAAATGACTCACAAAAATCATTCCAACTTCTTAAATACTCCGTCGAATGATCATCGAGATAAGTTTGAAAAAAAAACAAACAAAAATTGGTAGAATTCCTACAACTGTATTAAAAAAAAAGTTAAATTAGTGGCAAAAGTTGCATTACAACTTATAACGTGCGAGAAAACAACTTAGCCATAAATATTCGTCGAAAAAGGCAAGGCGTCAGCATTTCGGCAGATAACGCGCAGATGTGTAGCTCAACGCTCGTTGCTTTCGGCTGAAGTGCCACCGTTATTCCTTTTTAACGGGGACTTTCACTGTTTTACACGTTCGACGATATTAATATTTCACGTAGTATCGGTCGATTCAACATTCCGATTGTTTTCAGCGTAGTGTCCGACCCCGTGAACATGATCCTTCTCAGTTAATAGTCTCACGACTTTCCTGATTACTAAAAATAAAGGTGGTTACGGAAGTAGGAAAACGTGGAACGTCCTCGTGACTCGCCGAAATACTAAGTAGTGGCCTTCGCGTAAGTAGGAGGAGCTCAATAAATTCCAGAACCTAAACAGATTTTATTTGTTGCTAGAGTGATTAAAATCACCTAGTAGTTTGGGCTGAGGAAAGTTGTGCGATGGGTCGTAGTAGATATTTTTCTAATAAATCCCACTGATACGGCACTCACACACAGGAAAACCTCGTACGATGAATCTTAGATATCATAATCTTGATATTCTGCTTGAACTACACTGTATCCCAACAAATACTGATCTCACTAATGAGGTCCTACGTTGCACCCTTTGCCAAGCTCTTTACTAAAGACTACGGAAAGTACCAGCCATGAATGTTAAATGTGTACCTGTTGCTTGACGGATGCTTTAGTTCTTCAAGCTCAGTTTGCTCGTATTCTAAGCGACATTCAGAACCTCCGTCGCTCAACGCTTCTAGCGTTTTAGCCTCTGTATAGTTTTAGATTGATAGTTTATTATTCATTTCCGTTATCGCATCCTTTACAAGAAAGTCTGAGTTTTGGGGCGCAGAAGGTGAGTACCCATTAATGGCAAATGAGGAGCTCTTTTATAAAAGTTGTTTTTTTTTTAGTATGCTGCGTCGTTCGTAATGCCACAAAGATCAAAAGGTTTTAACCTTAAAAGCAACCCTTTGAAGGCAAAACCTTTAAAGCTTGGAAGTTAAAATCTTCCTCTCGAAACTATAGTAGAAAACTTAGCTTGAAACTGCCTCACTTAAACAATTAACTATCTTCGGAGGTAGAAAAGACCAGCCTGGTCCCATTCACCAGAAAACGCAACTTATAATGCTAGAACTCCTCCTTGGTGGGGGAATCCGACAGGAAGTGAAATACTTACGAGGCATTGGGAGCAATACCAAGGTCTTCATCCGTGATGTGGGCCATCCAGAAAATGGTTGGCAAGACGTGGGGACTGCGGCCGAAGATGGTCCTGTGGTTGTACAGGACGATCGTTAGGCCTGTGGTCACCTATGGGGCCCTGGTTTGGTGGACGAGGATGGGGAAGGAGACAGTGCAACTGCAGCGCAGGGTCTGATTGGCAGTGACAAGTTGTATGCAAACAGCCCCCACAGCTGTGCCAGAGGTCCTCCTGGGTCTTGCACCTCTCCACATATACCTGTGGGGAAAGCTGCCTCCTTACAGGTTCGTATGCTGAGAAACTGTGTCTTGTCAGCTGGGGAAGAAGAGATTAGGTGTGTGCAGAGGGGCCTGCTCTTCATGTCAGGGACCCGGTATACATGAAGTTTAATTTCGAACACGTACGAATCCATAGAAGATCCAGGTGGGAAAGGGGTGGTCTCTCTTTTGAGGCTGGGGCCATGGTATGTTATGCAGACGGATCAGTGAGTGGTGGCCTAGCGGGCGCAGGGGTTTATGGGCAGGGATTCAGACAGCGATACCTCTGGGTGCGCTGGCTACAGTTTCCCCAAGCAGACAATATGCGTGCAGCAACTCCTGCGTAGGGGCCTGAAACGGAAAGGAATATACATTATGTCGGACAGTCAGGCTGCTCTTAAGGTCCTCGCTTCCTATACGATCACATCGTGGCTGGTTTGGGAATGCCTGACTGGCCTGAAGACCTTGACAAAGAAAAAAACACATTAACGTTAGGTGCCAGGTCATACAGGTGTACTGAGGGGGTTTGGAGATGTTTGGGACTCTTTTAATTTTTAATTATGCTCTCTGGTGGTACCGACTGCACCAATTGTTGCGAGGGGGGTTTGGAGATGTTTGGGGATCTGCTGACTGGCAAAAATTACTGCGATCGCGAGGAGCTCCAATCCAATAAACCAACATTCGTCAGGATTATGAGCCATTGACTTAACCACTAGACTACGATCGCGAGGGTGCTTTTAAAGGGAGTCAGTCGGTACACAGGAATAGAAAAGAACGAGGAGGCCGACAAACTGGCGAGGAAAGGATCTGTGCTTTTCCTGGTGGGACCCGAACCCTTCATAGGGACCACCAAGAGCCACTTGATCAAGGAGGTATGCTGGGCTGCCTATTGGCAGGATTCGCCTGGCCAAAGACAGTCCAGGGACGACCCTCCAGGGAGCGAACAAGAGGGATCCTCAGTCTGGAGAGAGATACTATAGGGATGGTATGTGGCCTGTTGCCATACACGTACTACCTGGCCAAGATTGGTAAGTCAGAGGTACAGAATTGCAGATTCTGCGAGCTAGAGTCAGCGGAGCATGTACTGTCTACGTGTGAGGGGCTGCGAGGCGCAGGGCGTGTGAGGTCGCAGGGATGGACCTCAAGGTTGTCTTGCGTTTTGTGAAAAGTTGAGTGCCCATGTAGATACGAGTTAGTTCACAATAGCCTCTCATTCCTTTACAATTTTAATGTTGCTGTTATGTGTGTGGAGCCTCGAACATGAAGATACGAGCAGGTAGTGAAGGCGTGTGTTTATGGGCAGAGAGTAAATAATGGAGCTTACAGGCATCGGCTGACAGGTTGAGGCTACTGGCATTGTGGTTCAAATATGCGGGCTTGAGCTGAGGCAGTTGATACCTGGAAGTGGAGCTATTTGTGAGTCAGACTGGTCTGAAGCAGTAGAGGTGAATTACGTTTGGTCCATCAAATACTGTCGTAGAATACCGTTTGATTCTTCTAGCCCGCTCAAAAAACCTCCACAGCCACAGCGCCTCCCGTAATGTGCCTCCAATATTATTCGGTTGTCCCACGTCATTTCTTCATCTTCTGAGCATCGAATACTACAATAAAATTAAAATAAACAAGTTCGACCGTAGTCATTTCGCAGAAGTACAGAATGAGCTCCACAACCTCGTGGAACAACACAAAACTTTCAGAACCTTTCAACGAGAGATGGGAAGTGTTTTTAAAGGAGTATCGAGCGAAAGAGGAACGATAATTTTCCCAAACAATAGCAAAGCGGAACTCTCAACCAGAACCCCGTCCGCCGAAGCCAATCGTCCCAAAGGGCGGCAAGGAACAGGGTATTGAAACCACAAAGATAACGACAGTGAATCGAACCTAACACAAACTTGTTTCTGCTCCACAGCTTCTGGTTAGGACAAGTTTCGTTTTACCATTCACTCCCACAAGATTTCTCAACTAGTGGAATAATCTGTCCACAGTTTCCCCTCTCAAAGCTGACGCGTTTCAGCTTAACGCAGGCTCCGTCTAATCCATAGCCAATCAACGAACTACAATTCACTCTGATTAAATGTTTATATTTTTTCATCGCCGTTGAATAAATAGTTTAGTTTTCTTCAGATTATTCCAAGTACAAAATATCTCAGCGATTTTTGTCGCCCTGTTTTTCACTACGCTCTTATGACGCAGGTCTACTACTGCGCAAGTCTACTTTGTAGGGTATTTACTACCGTTCTGCTATCTGAAATTGACCACGCAGAAAATCTAATCAAAATCGTCATATCGATTTTTCAAAAAAGGAATATTCAGTGTTTTGGTCATAATGATAATTATGGTTCGGCGAAAGAACCGATTTTGCTCGTAACTTTATTTTGAGGTCTCCTGTATGAATCTCCAGTCTACATTTGAGCTGATTTCCTCTCAATTGTGTTCAGAACCCCAGACAATGTAAATGTACGATGTAGATCTCTGAAGAAAATTCCAAATTTTCTTCGCAGGGACAAGGAACGTACAAATGGAATGAATTAATTGTTGGGCTCTCGTTCGTTATGCGGAACTGGTATATGCTATGGTTATGTATTTATATTAGACGGGTTTATCAGTTTTTGGTTTATTATTCAGAATGAATGTTTTTGAAAACTGAAAAATGAATGTGAATGTTTTTGGTCAGGAAAAATTTTTTACAACCCCCCATCAAAATTTGATACTTTACGTTTTAAGACATGGGGATTCCAAATATGCAATGTCCGTCCACCGTCCCCCGTCCATCGTCCCCCGTATGCCATCCCCCGACCGTCGTCCCATTTTGTGCCTTTAACGTGGTCTAAAAAACATGTTCTTTCGCACAAAAATCCCATTTGGTATCTAGTTGTACCCGCCATCTCGGCAATCCGATCGGACGAAGCCCATGGTTGTTATGGACAAAAAATGGTTAAAAAAATTAACAAAACGCAGTATAATCGCAAACACGTCTTGTTTCGTATCGTTTTCATGGTATTTTTACATCCTGGGTTGAATGGAATGAGTATCAGACGTGTACAACTGTGTATAGGTAAATTACAGTAATTATTGTGAGCCAATGTCAACAAAACGAAAGAACTCGCAGGACCTACAGAGGAAGTCAACGTTTCGTCGTTAGTACTCCCTCCCTCCCTCCTGTCTCATTAAAACCACCCGCCCGCACGCCTCGCAACGCCTGCTTGACTCGCAACGTGCCAATTGCCAAGGGTTCGAGGTTCCCTGTCCCATTTCCCCGACTCTTTTTGCCCGATGGGGCGGAGGAAGGATAGGGCCACTTCCTACGCACACCCCTACATCGAATCTTAAAAATGCCTACAGACGCTTACGGGCGCCTGGCGCCGGGGGAATATTTAGTTTCAATAGTTCCATTGTAGTCAGGTCATGTTTCGAATGGTTTACTAGTATTTTTTGATGTTGAATCGAATGGGATGGATGGGGGAGCAGTAATACTAGGTCAAGCTGTTCATGAGAATAATTAACCGTTGTGTAATAATTTGCAGGGTTTTTATGAATCATGTGTGTTTACATAATACATCTAAAATACAATGCTTCTATAATGACTGGAATGCACGTAAGTGTATAATTTCAGTTTTAACTTGAGATCGATGTACAACTCGAGATTCACCCCAGTATAGAATTATGAAGCAGGAAAGGAAGTTAATGTGATCCTTTCGTCTTGATGGCTCATCGGATTTTAAAATCATTCATCTCAATTATTCGCAAAAGTCAGCAAGTTTCCATTCGAATTAATATTTCGACGACACGGCCTGACTACAAAAAAGACAACGAGTAGATTTGAATTGTGGAACACCGTCTAGCGTTTCACGTTATGTCTAGCGCTGAGTCACGTTGTTTTCCCGAGATTCATTTCATTACCGCGCTCGGTGACATTTGAAACGTTTAAAAAAAAGAAGAGATGCGAAAGGGAGGAGACTAGGATCCTCTTACAGTGGCGCCTCACTATCGACGTTGGAAGGTCGATAAGCCGCCCTTCCTCAATTCATTTCCCATTTCACTGTCCATTTTAACTAGTTGAAGGAGCTGAGTATTTCGAGCGTACTCTTAATGCGATAGTAACACGTAAATCAACCCCCCCCCCACCAACCTTTCCCAATTACAAACATAAAGTAACATTTCATCCAGCTAATGACGTGGTATTCAGGCAACTTTCGCGTTGGACGTAGATCGCTTCTCGCACGGTCATTTGTGTGTCAGATGTCTTAAAAGCAAAAAAATAGTGTGCCCCCGTGAGAACTGCAAAATTTTTGAAGTGAAACTTCTATATAGACGGGGGTCTTAGGATTTTCGAGTCACGAAAATCTGTTACCAGTCACGTGGCAGGGCAAGACGACGGCGAGAGCTGGTGTAGCAGCGACAGAGAGAGAGAAGGCTAGGGGCAATGGAGAGAGGGCAACTGCGTAATGCGCAGCCGCGCGGAGAAAGGGGATAGGAGGGACAGCTGAGCAGATGCTCTCGTGTGATATGTCCTCCACCAGAGTCCCGGCGGCGTGTGCTTAACTGTTATTTTCTTATTTCGGCTCTCCACGTGGCTGGGCATCGTTGCCTCTGCCTGTCGTTATCGCTCTCCTTAACTTCTTAATTCGCTCGTGTGCTCTCGCCCGGCGGCGTCAATAGAGCAGGCCACGTTGTAGAGTAGACCATGGATGTTTTTTTCCCCGGATTGAATTCTGTTTTCCTGTTTAATAAAATAAAATATGTTTAAATAATATAAAAAATGCATTCATTACAATTTACCTACCCTAACCAAATCATAATTTGCAGTAAACCTGTGAATAAAGAAATGTGTGACAGTCACGCATGGTAGAAGTGAAACTTTAACCTGCAAAACCGAATCGCAACCGACAAGTGGAAAAACGAATCACAACGGACAAGTGCAAAAACGAATCGCAATGGACAAGTGGAAAAACGAATCACAACGGACAAGTGGAAAAACGCATCGCAAAAACATTTTTACTCGAAGTTTTACGGGCAGATTGTTAATGAACTTGTAGAATTTGAAAACCTGCCCGTAAAACTTCGAGTAAAAATGTTTTTGCGATGCGTTTTTCCACTTTTCCGTTGTTTTTCCACTTGTCCGTTGTGATTCGTTTTTCCACTTGTCGGTTGCGATTCGGTTTTGCAGGTTAAAGTTTCACTTCTACCATGCGTGACTGTCACACATTTCTTTTTTTTGTTCCCCATGTCTCATCCTTGCAATCACAATGTGCCACAGCACGGCTTGATAGCGTACCCCGCTAGTATGTTACAATTTTTCTACATAAATGAACATTTTTCTATCTAACTTCTGGAGTAATGTGTATCACTCAGGCACTGGAAAATTAATTAGAACTGGGCGTACTATTAAAGATCAGTGTGACGAAAAAAACATAAAGTAGATTTTATTACAATTTAGTCTTAAGGTTTGGCGCTTTAACTCCTTGGTCTGTAATTTTTTCTTTACTCGTTCCTTCACTCTATTTTACTAACTATTAGGCACACAGTCATCGCCGAAAAACTCAGTTGTGCGGAACGTTCCTGTGAATTTGCCAAGGAAAAGTACCGAGGTGAGGGTTATTTGAAACTTTTAGATACTGCATTGCTACGAGTTTAACCAGTTGTTATTTTAAAAATGGATGTAAACAGCTCGTTTTTTATATATCAACGTTTATAGGTCATTCGTTCCATTTTCCACTATCATGGATGATGAGTGCAGGTTGGGCAAACTGATGAAAGAGCCGGGAATGAGATCAACATCATACGTTTCATAGAGTGAAGTTTCAACGCCATAACTTTAAATTAATGAAGCCTGATCCGTTTTTCATTTAACTACGCGAATATTAGAAGAAACGCAATCATGATTAAACTCACGATAAGGAAAAATGAGGGGAAATATGAGAAAAGTTTGGTGCTCATCGATGAAAACCACGTCATTACTCTGCGGGGGTTGAATATTCAGAGTATTTCCTCACCGCCTGCAAGATGAGGGAGGTTTTAAGGACTCTCCAAGGGAGAGGAACGCGGTCATCAGATACAATCTTATTCCAAGTGCTAAGGACTTCCTTTCTTTCAACAACCGAGCGAAACCCCTTTGTGTAAGATGTGAAGAGATACCTTTGCGATGACCTGGTAAGCTGCGACGCTAAAGTTACATCTACTTCCCACTTTATTCAACGCTTCTCAATTTTCAGTTTTCTTCGATATTCTCCGAAGTACAAAAACCTATCAATGTTCGCTCCATTAGCGGCACTAAGCAATTTTTGATGATTGCATTGTATAAATGTGCTGAGAAATACATGAAACTCAGAAATAGTCAAAGCTTACTGTACTTTGAATGGAATTACGTCGCAATTAAATGAACAATATAAGCGGGACAATTTGAAGCAATTAAGCACTACGCAAAACGTATTAGTAGGTCCGTGATACCTCAATGCGTGAAACCAAATTGGTTATTCGGAAGAGACTGTAGAGCCGGGGGGGCTCTACAACGTTGGGGAAAAGAATAGACGAGCAGTGTCCTGATAACACACTCCTAAGTAGTGGCTAATAATGTTGGGAGCACAAATGAAAGAACTTGAAACTGAGAAATAAATGGACGGGGTGTGTGTGAGTGAGGACTGTATTACACTTGACAGAATAGTGATATCAGTTTGAGTGTGAGTATATAAACGCGAACAAGGGGACTATCAATACATGTGAACTGGTTTTTGATCACTGAATGGAGGGAGAGAAAGAGAGAGCAAGAGGTAGAGAGAGTGGTGAGTAGCGCGAGACTTGAGAGATGGATGAATTGGGAGAACTGGTGAGATGAATGTCGTACACAAGTGCTGATGGATGAATGAGTGTTGGGAAGAGCTGTGTGTTGTGGACAGGAATCTAAAATTGAGGGGTGGAAAAGATAGTTGGGAAAGTTCAGGAAAGGGGGAAATCTATTGCCACTTGGAAATAACTGAGGAGCGGGACTTTCACAGGTCAAAACGGGTTGAGATAGAAAGGTGTTTGGAGAAACAATGACTTTCTGCACGGCCAGTAAGCACAGTTAAGTGCGGGTGCGAATACTCCAGAGGTCAAAGACCCAGCTAATTTGGCGTGCGACGAATATACTCCTTCCGCCCTTGAAGTGGGGTTACCCTGATGGTGGGTGGTAGTTCAGATGGGCAGGGAGGCTAGCGCCCACGAGGATTATGCCGGAGGATGTGGCAGAGCTGGACTACGAGGAGAGCCAGAGCACAGTGTGATTGAAGAAGGTTAGGTGTTGCGAAACAGATGGGGTGGTGAGTTGAGCACGACAACGGAAAACTTGAGCCTAGGTACGAAGGTGAGGATGAATGAGTGAGCATTTGAGGAAACGCAGGGGGTGGTGCAAGGAGAACGAAAGGATGGTGAGTCAGCACTAGCATGGCGTGAGAATGATCAAGGGGGGGTTGAATGGGAGTATTTTTCAAAAGCTGAGTCGCAAGGGTAAGCACATGCGCTGTAGGGGGATATGCACACAGGGGTGGTGGTGCAAAAAAGGGACCAGCACGCTGGGGTGAAATGGTAAATGATATGCGGGATGACTACACTCGGGTTCGAGAGGGTGAGGAATGCTGCTAGGACAGAACATTGAAGAAAGCGAAAGGGTTAGTCAAGGTGGTAGGGTGCAAGAGAAATGTGAAAACCATAAAGGCATTGAACCCATGATACTAGGGATGAGGGATCAGTTAAATTGTGAAAACGTAAATAAACTTATTTTTCCCCCCTTTCCTGATGGCCTAGGGAAAACCCACAAAACTGGGCCTTTTGTCTGGTTGACCATGAGCCCCCTCATATCCTCCCAGCTCTATTGAAAATATTATTGGCTCTGGTAGTCAACACATCTTCATCGTGTTCCTCTACATTTTTTTAGTTCAGAGCTCTTTCGTGAGCGCATACGTCAAGTTTTCAATTGTTCTTCCAGTCTTAGACATCGTCATCCAACGGGACTTGAACGAAAAACGGCCGTAAGGCAAAGTTTCAAATATTTTGCACACGAGGAACACATCAAGAAGCCTACATGTACAATTTTTGTTACTACGTTTCATGTCTCCTATGAGTTGATTCTATTAATGTTTTAAGTTTTAGACAACAGCGTAGGCATGTCATTTTCATCACGCTTACAACTAAAAAATTGTGTACCTAACTCAAAAGACTTACCATCAGCGGTTCCGTTGAAGAGTCGGCGAAGCTCTTGCCATGCGTCGTATCCTTTGGAAAAACGCATAATTTTCTGAATGTTTTCATCGCCGAGATTATTCATTATGACAACCATCGCTGTACTGTTCGCAGTGGCAAATTTTTGATCTTCCTTTTGTAGGCAGCCAGTTCCTCAACAGTTTCATGCAATGGCGAGGCTCTTTCAAGGTTCCTTAAACCACCTCGAATGCATTTTGGAGACCTTGAAATAATGTAGTCATTTTAAATTTCCCATTCAGTTCGCCTATGCTAAATCCATTGTCAATGTTCATTTCAGTCACAATCACTGTTCAATAATTGTTCCTTGTACACTATTCAAGTAGTCTAGGCCGATAATCTGTTGAAAAGATGATTCCAATTTGGGGGGATGTTGAAGTAGGTGTTTACACTAAATTATTCTTTTTTGATTTCTGGGTGTAATACATGTTGAATTTATTTATTTTAAAAAATGCTCTTGGTTTTCGTTTGTGACTGCAATCTTTGTTTCTTGTCTCTAATAATTTTCAATAAGTTCTTCCTAAGGAGCTGGTGTTTGATGCGGCGTCCCCTATACATACCGTCCATTCTCGCACAAAACGCAAGATGCCCTCTGGGCGCAGCTGATGAACCCCAAGCACTCTGAGGTGCACTCAAATGTACATTGTACATGCTCCACTAACTCCAGCTCCATCTCGTAGAATCTGCAATTCTGTACCTCTGATTTGCCAATCTTGGCCAGGTGACACCTGTATCGCAACAGGCCACTGAGGATCCCCCTCGTTTGCTCCCTGGAGAGTCTGATAAACAACTTTGACTGCCTTTGGCCAGGCTCTTCTCGCCAAGAGGCAATCCTGCACTTCTCCCCCCACTTACCAACCTCCTAAGCTATCAAAAAGAAACTTATTTTCATTGCCAAATTACTCAACAGCCTGCTAGTGTTCTATGCAAGATATGTACATTAATCTTCTAGGGCAGAGATGGTAATTTATGAAAAGTTCGGAGCAGTGAATTTGATCGTGCATAATCTACATGCTTGAAACTACGCATAATTTAATTCAAACCAATCGCCAAAGAGATAGACAGCAATCTATCAGCGGTTTACAGCGAACAACCATGTACAAGCCTTAAAGACTGTGCCGTGTAAATGTGACTCGAATTGAACATGCCTAACCCTGATGCAGTGGGTGGTTATTTATGCCGGATAATTGATATTGCGCAATCCCAAATGGGGAGCAAGTAACTTATGAAAACCTCCACTATCTCTTCCTTTGCTCGGAGCTGATTTCCGAGTCTGTCGAGTAGCCAACTCGTCGTTGCGCTCTTATCTTCCGTCATCCAATAAGCCGTCAATTAATTTTATAATTCTCCACAGTTCTATTTACTCCTCCTGGTCACAGTTCACTCTGACCGGAGATGAACCATCAAAGGTGCTGTGTGGTTGAACTCTCGCTCTCTCTTGATTGAGATTACCAACCAAACCACTGTTTTTTTCGTACAATACAGCCCATTTCTCTTTGTTCACTAGTTTCTTTGCCTGCATTTAATTTTTACTTGGCTCTACAAAGTAGAAAGGAAAGTTATGTAATCGGCTGAAAAAATGTTTTTGGGTTTTCTTCAGATCTTCACGTTTCAGACCCTCCTGAGTCTGAAAAACACTATTTGGGAAAATGGTCTGTGTGCGTGTGAACGATTTTTAGAGAAAACCACCGTACCAAATCAGCTAAAACTTGATATCTGGCCCGCAGGTTACCACGGGACGCCAAAATTAGGGTGTGAACAAAATCCACCGAAAGTTAACTGTAGCTATCATAGTGATCAAAACACCAATTTTTTTTTTCTCCAAAACGGCTCTAATGATTTTGATTAAATTTTTTATATTGGTAGCTCCCAACATGCCAATCTCATTCTCATTCGTGGGAAAATGACGAGAGCAGCACAATAAATTACCAAAACTTTCGACGAACTCGATTTTAGCGCGGTTTTTAGAGAAAACAACCGCACCAAATCAGCTCAAACTTGATGTCTAGCGTATAGATTACCATGGGACGCAAAAATAAGGGTATGGGCAAAATCCACCGAAAGCTAACTATAGCTATCATAGTGATCAAAACACCAAATTTTGTTTCTCAAAAACGGCTCTAACGATTTTGATTACATTTTTTATATTGATAGCTCTAAATGAGGCAATCATACCATGATTGCAAAACGCTTATGAAGTACATGGGGCTCACTCCAGAAATTCCTGAATTTCAACTAACGCCGTTTCGCTTACTACCAGTTCTAACAGTTATTACCCAATAACTCCGCAAAAGTGATTACTAACCTTCTTAAAAAAATTCGTGTTTACAGCCTCATTAATTATCTGTGTATCAATTGCTCAATAATGACCCTGAAATGAGTACGAGCAGCACAATAAATTCTGCAGCTTTAAGCGCTACCGTTTCCTGCTGCTGTGAAGTGTTGTTTGACCAAGTTCAAATGAACTGAGTGGTAAATGAATTGATTAAGTGCACAAAGCCATATAGAAAGTAATTGACGTAGAGCTAAGGAAAGTTGTGTGTTGCAACGCACCAGATATGTTGTTACTCTCTTCGCAGGAGAAAGTCGATAATTATGTTTATCCCGTCTGATCCCCAGAGGAAAGCTAGCAATTTAATGCAATGAAAAAGGTGCCTTGGTTCCCTAGTCTAGCACTACTAAACTATTTTATGCGAAATCGATAGTGAATTTTATTTTTCTGATACTCGAAGTGAGATGTAGTAATTTATGCAAGCTATACGGCAGTGGTTTTTTATGATGATCAATCCTGAATGGAAGCTAATAATTTATTATAATGCTTTTTACTTACTAATTATTATCGTTTATTTTATTTTCATATATTCATTTTGTTAACAAAACAAATTTACCAGTTGAATATGACAACGTATTTATTTCACGTAATCTTCAAATTAACTTAATTAATTAATGTTTTTCTCTCCAATAATTAACGAAAAATTTACAGCCTAAAACCTTGCACCATGTAATTGTTGAAGAAACCCTCTGAAACTAAGCAGGTCTTCTCAGAGCTCTTTTTCAGTCCTTTCAGAATGTACTCCTTGAGTTTCACATAGGTTTGTGAATAAGGCGGCACTTAGAGAGCTGATCCAGGGGTGTGGTGTTGTGTGGATATGCGTGGATGTGTGCTTTCCCCCATAACTTCAGAATAGTTAACATGAAATCTCTTGTGGGAAGTCCTAAGCATAATCATGCACTGTAAACGTCGTGTTGTGTGTATTGGTCGCCCAAAAAATTCTGAAGTACCTTTCCGGTTGCAATACACCACATGTCTGTAGTTAGTTGCTCCAATAATTGGACCTTTATTAATGCAGGGCTGCACATGCGTTGCTGTAAATGGCGTTACAGAGAAGAAAGTATTTAAAAGACGGTTAGCGATCCGTTCAACTGGGCGACCAACAAATGATTAATAATCCGCTCAGTAATGATTTGCAAAGGGTTTTCGTATTTGCCGCGCTGAGGGGGCGGTTGATGACGTATTGACTATTATTTAGGGCGGTTCAAGTCAGTTAACGTCTCGTTGACCGCGAAAGATGGCAATACTGACTTTCAAGCGAGCAGGTATTCGGCCATCGTGGAACTAGGTTGTGGGTAAAATGTATGACACCGGGGGCGGTGGACAGTATTCCAAGCGTTCACGGGGGTGGCAGCTCAGTGGGCTCTTCAGTCAACTTACCGCCTTCGCCAGCTATGGATCAGAAGACTTCCAACAGCCAGACGCCCCAACCAACGAGAACGCCGATGACGGAAAATAAATCCCAAGGTAATTGAATTACCTTCCACGTTAACTTAGCCAAATCAAACTTATATTTACTTTCCTTAGCTATACGAAGTAGTAAGGGAAGTTACGCAATCGACTAAGTCTCAATTTTCCTGAGATTTGTAGTGTTTTAGTCTTCTGAGATCAAATATGGTGGGGTGAATCGCACAACTTTCCTCACACCAACTTATTACCTCCAATCTCTTTTTCTCTCACTTAATAAACGGAGATGTACGCTTATGAAAGAAAATGAGGTTTTTTACTTGTTAAGTTTCAACGATTTTCATCAAACTCATGTTTTCAAATAGTTAATACCTGTATATTAATCTCCACGATCGTCGAATTTACGGGGGCTGCGGGATGTTGTGTGTTGGCACCAAATATTCTTTTTTTTCCACATATCACCGTAAATGTTCCTCTGGCAGTCTGTTAAAATAAAAACCAAAATGCGCTGAAAATCATGTGTTTTAAAACTTTTCTAAATTTTTTCAGTAAATGCGCGACTCACCCATACCCGAATTTTGTTCCTCGCAACTATTTCTGTGACTATACGTAAACGGAGACAAAAGCTAAGATAGATCGGAAGATGAAATTTGCCGAAAATCAGCATTTACTAATTTTTTCAAAAACTGCACGAACGGTATTGGTAAAATTGGCACAGTATTCTCAACTAACCATTTGCGTTTTTGAAGAAATGCGTATACCGAAGATAGAGCGCTTGTATTTCTAATTTCCAGATATTTTTTTACCGGAAGTCCTTTTACTTTTGTTTGGCGACTTATCTCCATTCAACAAATTCTTTAAATGATGTGCAAAGTAAGGCTTTATCGTAACCATAACCACTTCATAGATGCGTACGAAGCATTTTCGATGTTTTACCCTTAGGACAGAATCATTTTGTAACATAATATAGCTGAAAAAAGATATATTTTGCAGAAAAATGAGATAAATTGGCGAAGAAAAATATTGCCGGATTTACGAGGGTTTCGCCAAACAAGTTACTTTCATCATATTGTATTCACCGATTGACAGAATCGCTAAAAGCTACTAAACTACGCTTTTCAATCATGTTTTCCAACGTCTTCAATTGAGTTGATCGTGTATCAACACGATAATACGTTTTTCACCCCCGCGTGAACCATAAGAAACGTACGAAAGGGATTCACGAGGAATTGGCAAACGATTTATGAATCGGAAGTATGGTGTACTTCACACCAGTAATGTAAATGCGAGACATAAATAGAAAAAAGCGGCGAGAAGGAATGAAATTCTCGTGACGAATGACGCTATTTCCATGAGAGTACGATCGAAGGTCCTTTTCCTTCAGCGTTCAGTCTCCCGTTTTCGCTTGTTCCCAGGGTACTCTACGGAAATATCAGGCAGCTTGACCTGCTTTTATTACGATATCGATAGAATGTTTACAACTTAGGCAACCGATCTAAGAACTCGTTTTAGGTCTTGGTCAATAACTTCCTATCGCTCATCGTTGTTAAAGTAATTTACCTCTTTGCTGTTTGAACTAGAATAAAATTATCCCTAGTAGCTGTAAGCACACACAATTTTATTTAACTTCGTAATGGGTATTTTATGGCTGAATAAACTCCGATAATGCTTAACGAGCTCATCAGTTCTCCTCCAAACAGAGAGCCTTCCATATTTTGTACGAATTCATCAATCAAATCCACCATTAAACAATCTAACAATTAAACATGGCATTAAGAGAAGATTTAAAAACTAGTTAATATCAGTTTGATTTGATAGTTCAAATTAAAAATATGCGGCGCGACGCAACCTAAAACTTACCCCTCACCACGTTAAATTCAAGATCTGCTAAACGTACGAGTACTGTATATTAGTTCGACGCATTTCTACGAAAGAAAATAATGAATAATTGAGGATATCACGTCCCTTTGGTCGAAATTGATAGAGCCGTTATTGACAAAAAATAGAAAACCGAGAATTTAAAGCTTTTAATGTCGTGTCCGATCTATCTTGGCTTAAACGTTCTTTTCACGTAGGGAAGAAAATGAGTAGAACATACTCTTTCAGGTTCATCAAATTCTGTCATGCGTGTACTGGGAAAATTTCGAAAACGATAAAAACACGACTTTGTTTTATTATTCATTCGAAACAATACACCTATGTTTTCAGTCGGAAAATTTTTTTACACCCCCCCCCCCCCATCCCACCCCAATCCGTGATCCAGGACATTTTTGGCCCTAAAACCTCATTTGTTATCGAGTTGTGCCCGCCATCTCGGCAATCCGATTGGACGAAGCCCGTGGTTGTTATGGGCAAAAAATGGTTTAAAAAGTTGACAAAAACTCAATTCTTGCAGTTTTATCGCAATTAAGTCCTCGGTACTTTCTGAATATTCTTGGATGCTGGGTCAAATGAAACGAGTCTCAGAGACCGAAAACAGTGAAATCACGGCCATTTTAGTGAAAGTCTATTAATTTTTGTTTGAAGTGTAGCGACAAAAAAAAACTAAAAGATTAGGCTGCACAATAATTAAAATTTAGGAAGTCCTCAACCAACCAGTGGAGGAGCGGTGAGCCTCAAAGAAGGAAGTAAAAAAAAAAACGTCCTTGTCGGAAATTTTGACTCAAAAGGAAATAAATTTAATTTCTTTCAAAATTGCAATAAATGTATACTATGATCGGAGTGGCCATCTTTTACAAAATTCAAGAAAACAAAAGTAATAAATTTCTTATTGTTAAAAAATAAAACATCTCGTATGACGAATAAAAGTAAAATTAGGTCTCCGCCGACTCCGGATCTTCTTCGAAAATTTTGCTTATTTATTTAAAGTTGTCTATCCCACCTTATGTGTAGACACAAAAATTGGGTTAAAATCAGGCTTAGTCGAAATTCTGGCAGTTATATTGCATTTACGTCGTGTTCGGTATCGTTTCCTTGGTATTGTTTAATGCTGAGTCAAATAGGACGGGTATAAGAGGTGCAAGACTGCGTCTAGATGAACAACAGTGCAATCACAGTAAGTATGGTGAGGCGACTTCGCGGTAAAGCGTAGCGAAAGTCATTTTTCTCCCTGGCCTGAGCTCATTTCCTCTCATTGCCTTCTGCCTCACTCCAACCACGCGTCAGTTGAACTCGTCTCGTCCTGCAATTATTTAGCGTAGCCTGGAAAACGTCAATATTCGTACCGTTTATTTGTATTTTTTGATGTTGAATCAAATGACTCAATACTGAGTTGTCCCTTTCCGGATTGCTGATATACCTATGTTATATTCTCTCTTCTCAGAGGTGTGCGACTGCGTTTAGACCGTAAACGGTGAAATCACGTCCATTTTAGTTAGCCTAAGTCTTGTAATTTTTGTTTGTAGTGTAGCGGCAAAAAAACTAAAAGGTTAGGCCGTACAATAATTAAAATTTAGAAAGTTCTCAACCAACCAGCGGAGGAGGGGTGAGCCTCAAAGAAGGAAGTAAAAAACGTCCTTCCACTCAAAAGGAAATAAATTTAATTTCTTTCATAATTGCAATAAATGTATACCATGATCGAAGTGACCATCTTTTACAAAATTCAAGAAAACAAAAATAATAAATTTCTACTAGTCGAAAAAATAAAACATCTCGTATGATGAATAAAAGTAAAATTAGGTCTCCGACGACTCCAACGAGGTAAATCTTCTTCGAAATTTTTGCTTATTTATTTAAAGTTGTCTATCCCACCTTATGTGTAGAACTGAAGTCAGAGGTTGTAGTCTAGCCCTGGGCAAGGTGCCTCCTGGTACGATTTGTGACGACTGTGGGAGGCTAGGGAAAAGATACAGTTTTATTCTTCTGACTCGGCTCCTAAACAAGCGTTCTCTCGCGACCATCGGCGTTTGTTACAGTAGCTTGCACTCGCTTTCGTCTCAGTCCGACCACTCGTCAGCTTGACTCGTCTCGTCGTGCCAATGCCAACAAACGCCCGCAGGCCCCTAGAATATGTAATTTTCGTCGTTCTGTTGTAGTCAGGTCATGTTTCGTATCGTTTACTAGTATTTTTCGATGCTGAATCAAATGGGATGGGTCTCATGGGTGGGGGAATTCGTCATACGGTCCAAGAGAGTAATAAACCGTTGCGTAATAATTTGCAGCGTCTTTTAGAAAGTTCGCACATATCGTTGTGGATATATAGAGCAAACGAAATGGCAATGGTCTGATGTTGCTCTGATAATCTTACGAACATTACTAAACTTTCACACCGTTTAGGTAGTTAAATGGACTACCACCCTGATTCGACCTGGATTTATAAATATAAGACTGGGCTATTTAGTATTACTAGGGTGTAATATTGCAATCAGCTATCCAATCAAAGCTCAACCAATACATTCCCCCGAGAAAGTCATCGTTTTGTCCAGGAAATCACAAGAAATGACACTACCGTTGTAGATGATCACTGTGACTAAGGTTCACCACTCCCTCCACTAATTTACTTCTACGGTTATTCCGGTACCCCCTGAAAATCAATATTGGCACATTCGCTCTTTTTCGGAAATCAATATTGACCTTAGCGGTTCGGCCAGCACTGTGCGCTTCATGCTAATAGTACTCCGT
Source organism: Pachypeltis micranthus (assembly GCA_020466155.1). NCBI lineage: Eukaryota > Metazoa > Arthropoda > Insecta > Hemiptera > Miridae > Pachypeltis > Pachypeltis micranthus. The sequence continues at coordinate 17,750,536 of CM035777.1, forward strand.
GGTCGAGATAAATCGATGAGCCTTACCTACGTGATGAGACCGCGCGTAAATAAAAGAAAGGCTGGAATAAATTGGCGGCAATTCCTCGCCGCCCCGTTGACTCATTCAGAGGTGAAAAATACACTTTTTAAGATCACCTTATTACCACATCTTTATTACATCAACTGTTATCCGTATTGTATACGTTTATGCGATCCACTCTGTTTACGCTAATTCGATATTTAATATCTTACTGTAATTTGCTAACGAGAAGATTATTGTGGACCGAATCGTGACAGTTATTTCTTCAAATATATTCTCTTTCCATCTTTCTCTTACAAGCAATATCTATGGATAGGAATAATAAGGAATAATAGGTGGAACATGCCACCAAAATTGAACAAAATTCAGCATAGAAAAGTACCAGTAAATGCTAGGAAACATGACCTGACTACATCGGAACGACGAAAATGACAAATTGTAGGCGCCTGTGGGTCGCCGTAGGCAATTGGCACGACGTGACGAGCGGTTGGGCTGAGACGAGAGCGAGTGCAAACAATAGTGCAGACAATGAAACGATTATTTTCGCTGTATTGTCCCACGAGTTCTTTCAATTAATAGACTATAATTACAGTTATTTCACTGTTTTCGGTCTAAGCGCAGTCGTATCGAGTTGACCTCATGAATTACCTATAGACTAAATACCGAATAAAAATCGTGGCATAAGTAGGAACAGTTCAGTAAAGTCCGGAACAAAAGCGCGAACGCTTTTTGTATAGAACTTGAAGGTTCATATGAAGTTAGTGAAAAATTAGTTAGATTAGTTGCTAGAGCGATTAAAATCGCGGAATGACCACAAGGCTGAGGAAAGTTGCGTAATGCTATGATGAGATATTGAATGAAGTTTCCTTATTCACAAAATAACGCTCAACGGTCTTCGGCAGTTCGGATTCCTCAATAAGTCCGACATGAAGTACGACGCGCTAAAATTCGAAGCTGTTCAACGTGTTAAATCGATGCGTCCAGACCAAATAAGAGAAATGACGTTGTTTATGATCTGCCAAGAGTTGGTAGGAACTAAGTACAAGAGCTTTGGACGGCTGTCTGCCAACTTCCAGCTTCCGCCGTGGCCCCCTTCTAATTAATTATACAAACCCAGAAGTATCCTTCGCACAATGAAACTGTCATTTCCATTAATAATTAATTAACCGTGAACGTTATAGATGATGTTTCCGTCAGAATCTGTGCTTTATTATTCAACTTACAACGGAGGGAACTAATGCAACATTGTTTCGCGAAATTATACTTATCGTTTATTGGAGGCCTGCAAACTGTCAAAATGTCACCCAAGTTTTATTCGTCAACTCTTGACTCCAAGGTAAAACGCATATTAGTCCAACCGTTGGTTCATTTCTGACAATTCTCTAGAACATCAGTTTAAAGGAATTTTTAATGCTTCCTCTAGGCCGTAAAGTCCTTATGGGAAGAAGCGCAATCGGCGAGAAAAAAGAGTTTCCTTCGAATCATTATGTTTAAAGTTCTTAGAAGTTCGTAGCATTGCAGGAAAATGGTTTGCGTATCTTCTTACTGCAGAATCGGCTCAAATTTGTTATTTAATCTGCCTCAGGCTATCATGTAACGCCAAATGGTTATGGATCATATCGTTTCAAAACTGGCTATAGTTGTCATAGTCACAAATGAATCACCAAATATTACTTTTCCGCTGAAACGATTTAGATTACATTTTTGTTATGGAGAGCACCACACAACACGCCCGTAACGTCAACACGAGAGCAGCACATAAAATTATCAAAAATTTCCAAGAAAGTCTATTAGCGCAGTTTTTACATTCCGCTACCCAACGGATTAGGAAAGTATTGTGACTCCTTAAATAAAAACGCTGCAAATTATTGCACAACGGCTTATTATTCTCATGCACATTATGATTGGAACCTACCCTATTCAACCCAACGTCCAAAAATATTAAGAATATAACGCTGTCATGTCATGTTAATAATCTTCTATTAAGAATATATGGCTACCTATCTTGACGCAGTTTCACAACTGGTGAGAAGCATCCCGTTCGATTCAGTGCCTTCAGATTAACACATTATTATTCGATTTATAGGCGATGCTAGGCAATTGGCATGATGGGACGAGTCAAACTGATGTCTGGTTGGCGTGAGGGAGGGGGCAGTGGAGAGCAGCGGAAATGAGCAGCGCTGGCAGCGGAGAAAAGATAACTTTTGCTACGTTGTCTCGAGAGTTCCTTCAACTACTAGAATTCACCTCAGTGTAACATATTTACTGTGTCCTCCCGGTTGTCCATCTGGAAACACTCCTGCATCTCTGAGACCCGCCCTATTCGACTCAAAAATCGAAAAATACATAGTAAACAATACCAACTATGATGTATTTGCGACAAAACTGCCAAAAGCTCGTTTTTGGGTAATTTTTAAAAACAGTTTTTCATCTATTACAACCACGGGTTTTTGTCCGATCGGTTTGCCGAGCAGGTGAGCACAACTAGGTACCAAATAGAGTTTTCGTGCGATAGAATTTTCTAGACCACACAATTAGAGACAAACTATGGCGAGGGGCGGGAGGGGGGGGGAGTAAGCAAATTTTTCGGACCGAAAACATAGGTGTATTATTCAGAATGAATAATGAACCAAAACAAGTTTCGTTTTCTTCACACCTTTACGTTTTGATACTGAATCCAAAAAACCTCATTTCAGCGCGTCATCAGTGTGTGTGGCTGTAATGGACTGATATAATTTGATAAGGAAACATACCTGTGCACATCGTACATACCTTTAGTTCAATTTACGGGAGAACAACTGAACCTATTGAACTGGTTGTTTCTTAGTTTTGTTTATGATTTTTTGAACGCCCAAAATTAAGTTTATGAGCGATTTTCATCTATTGGAAAGGGGCGTAGGGGACCAAAATGTGCCAAAAACTACGGGTTTAAGAATTTTTCCCGTCAATGGTGATACCGATTTTGAATACACTTTCAAATTATCAGTTAGTACCCAACTTCTCTTCCCCATAAATATCTCCACGAAAATTTGGTGAACGAAGATATAAACTTATGAAGCACTTTTTTTTTCTTCACTTTTTGGGCAAACGGCTTCAACGATGTTCATCTAACTCACAGGATGCCTTCAAGTAGTTAATAGCTATTTATTCATCTCCAGGGTCGTCGAATTTACAGGTCTTGGTACGCACCAGATATTTTTCTAATAGATCCCGGTGATACTAGCGTTCTTAAAAAAATTATAGCGGTAGTTCAAAAATTACTTGGTAATTTTTTTGTACCCGTGTAATGGTTTGCAGCGGATTGCCATGCTGGCAACACTGTTGCCGCCACCTGTGCAGTTCGCCGCTGTTTATATTAGCGGAGGAGCAACATTTTACTGATATAACGGCTACCGACATCGCTGACGAATCTTCCCCTTTTTTAAGCCAGTATTTAAATTCCCTTTATATTGTGTGAAGTAAGGTAAGCGATCAGAGCTTGGTGTTTCATTTTCCCCATTGTCCCTGTATTGTCATTTACTACAACCCGATCATAGGTTATTTGTTTCATTCTAAAAGGAGTTCATTTCATTTCATTTCTATTTTTTCCTGATTAAATTCAAGTGGGTCCTATTTGGTTTATAGTTTCATTTCCCAGTACTTTCCTGAGAGGCATTATTTTATTTATTTTCATCACGTGAGTATAATTGAGTGTATTTAATTTGTTCGTTTCTTTTGGGCCCGGACACGACTTTCAATCGTGTTCTGTACGCGGGTAATTTGTAAAAGAATTCCCCAAGTACGTCACACCCGTTATTATATTAGTGTAAGTAAATTATTGAACAACCAGCACGATTAATTGGCCTCAATCTTTGCCTCAACCGTATAGACGGCATTTACGAAGGAAAAAACTCAAAATCGATTATGGATGCACTTTTTGAGATTGAGCCGCTCTTGCCACTTTTCTACGGATGAAAATTGAACGCTGAATCCTACTTGTCTGAGCTGGTTTTGAAAAAAAGAGATGTTTGGTGTTCATTAAGACGGTTGTAGTTTGTCCCGAACGGATTTTGGTCAGTGCCTCATTTTGGCGGGCCACGTTGATGCGCAGGTTGGACGTATAATTGGAGCTGGCGGGGCTCAGACGTTCTCTCTCAATCGCGTTCACACACACGCGCCATTTTCTCAAAAGGTTTGTTTTGGACCTAGGACCCTTCGAGACGTTAAAGTTTGAAGAAAACTGTGTGAACGTAATTTTAGTGAAGTTTTTTGCTGAAGAAGAAGAGTTGTTAAAATAAAGGAATATTGTAATATGTAAATAACTATCCGTAAACTGCATTGCGCCTCTTGCGGATTCAATCTGACGAAAACTATCCCCGAGCAATAAATCTATTACACATGCCGCCGACAGTGTTGACGCCGATTTACCTAATGACGTAGGGACTCCTCCAAAGCTGTCACGACGGGGGGCCGTGGTGGGGATGCGAAAGCCGCTGTAGGTGCAATATTGGTGCTTGTCAAGGGAACCCTTCTCCAGCTTCCTCATCTCACGAGAGTTCGATTGGTTTCTATCCCGCTCGAATGAGTTACACGAAGGCCTGCGCTAGACATTCTTCTGATCTTATAGATTTCATACTCCGTAAACCTTTTCGCTATTCATCCCGACATCTTTCAAACCTAAAACACAACTCATCTGAACTGTCTTTGCACTTCTTGAACCCACATTGAGAAAATCTAGGTAAAAACTTCAAATATTTTAATAATTTTTTATTGATTCTGAAAGTGGCAGGCCTCTATTGCTGTACTACTTGATAAGTGGCATATATATGATATATTTTGTAGGGATTGTGTAAAATATACGGTTCATTAGAAATTAAATTGTGTTGTACATCAATCAATTTAGACTAAGGAGATATTGGGAACTTAAGGATAATTATACGGTCCGTGTAAATTCGACGCAGATGTAAGAGTGTGAATTTCTGCGGACACTTAAGATCCAGAAGAAAATGTAAGTACGTGTTTGACAAACACACTCTGAAAATTTTATTAAAATCGGTTGAGCCGTACTGGGGAAAATTAGTTATACAATAAATAAATGTTCGCAAAGATCATCTTCGATGTATCTTCCCTTACATCTCCGTTCAACGTACAGTCACAAATCAGTTGTGGGGAAACAACATATAGACAAAAATGGGTAAAAGAAAGGAAAAAAGTTTCAGTTATGAATTTACTGAGGCAATTCTGAAAACGTTAAAAAACGTTGAGTCGGTTTTGGCACGTTTTTGTTTGAATCTGCGTTTGACGGATTCCAAATTTGCAACGTTTTCATCTCTAACGTGATCTAAAAACCTCATTCTTACGCACAAAAATTTCACTAGGTATCTAGCTATGTCCGCCTGCTCGGAAATCTGATCGGACGAAACTCACGGTAGTTATAAGCGAAAAGCGGGTTAAAATCAGCCTTAGTCGAAATTCTGGCAGTTATATCGCATTTACGTCGTGTTCGGTATCGTTTCCTTGGTATTTTATGGTGCCGAGTCAAATAGGACGGGTATAAGAGATGCAAGACTGCGTGATGACTTCGCGGTAAAGCGTAGCGAAAGTCATATTTTCTCCCTGGCCTGCGCTCATTTCCTCTCATTGCCTTCTGCCTCACTCCAACCACCCGTCAGTTCGACTCGTCTCGTCCTGCAATTATCTAGCGTAGCCTGGAAAATGTCAATATTCGTAGTGGTCATGTTTCGTACCGTTTGTACTGAGGTAGTTTCGAGATGCTTTGAAGAGCTGCTGACTCTGGCAAAAATTACGGCAAGTCGCGCGGAGCTCTGATCCACAATTCCCGACTTTCTTCGAAAATTATGAACCAATGTCTTAACCACTAGACCACGATCGCCCAGTGCCTTCAATAGGAGACAGTCAGTACACGTTTACTTGTATTTTCAAAGGTGAATCAAATTACTCAATACTCGATGGTCATTTGCGTACGAGTTGTCCCTTTCTGGATTGCTGATATACTGTAATGTTCTTACCGGGATTCACTGAAGATATTCACAATTAAATGAGCTGTTAAGAGAGAATACTTTTTATTCGGTTGAGACACGGATTTTAACTGCCAAGATGGCTAGCGTCGCACACGCCAACCTTACACAAATCACCGCTAGAGCTAACGTAACAAAGGATGGCGCTGGCGCGCAAAAGCGTTTAAATTCAAACATCACATTTCCTCCCTCTTAAATGTCTCATAAATATAAAATAAATATAAACTTCAAAATATGCTTTACAAATTACAAAAATAATTCACTTCACTAAATTGAGACAATTTTCGAAGTAATGGACATATTTCTTCTAAAATACCGTTTCATTGTTTTTTTTTTTCTTTCATCAATGGTATATAAACAAATGTTTAATTTTTCTTTACAACTATGTTTGTAGAAATGTAACTAAATGTAACAGGAACTGAACAATAAAATAAATAACTTCGGTCTACTACTGACCCAGAATATTGCAATCAATATGCCAAGCATCTTAACATGATATGCTTCAACATCAATAGTAGTTTAAGGAATAACATTTGGAAAAATAAATGGTATCTGTATTGCGTTATGCAAAGTTGGAGAGAACATAATCAAGGACTATATCTATCTATTTGGTTTTTTTATTGGTCTCCCATACCTACTTGTAGCAATTGAAGTGGTACTAGTATTTTCATCGTTATCAGTCACAATTGGATTGTTAACCATGACCTCTGGTTCAGGACTTACATTTTTACCAGAATCATTCACTATTGATTCGGTCACCAAATTACTAACAGTTCTAGGTCTCACCTGATGAACATGGCGAACCCATTCTAAATCCAAGTAAGGAATTTTAATCAAAACTCTACGCGAGCCCAAAATTTTGCTGACAGTGCCTTTAAGCCACTTCGCTTCCCTCGGTCTAAAGTTTCGTGCCCAAACCTGGTCACCTATTTCAAATTGTGATGGATTACTTCCCCCATGATACTGAATCTGCTTCTCTTGCACTCCTTCATTTTTAAAGTTAGTAGTGGGTGGCTTCAATAGGTCCAAACGCCCCCTAATTTGGCGTTTTAATAACACTTCTGCGGGAGATGTCCCTGTACTTCCATGTGTGCTATTTCGTAGATCTAGCAAAATCCTTTGGAGTTTCAACTCAAGTGAATTTAAATCACAATCCTCACCAGCAATCGCAGCTTTTAATGCGCGTTTTATGTTACGTACAACTATTTCGGCAGCACCATTCGTACGAGGTGAATATGGTGCTCCTGTTTTGAATTGAATACCATTTTTAGAACAAAAATTCTGAAACTCTTCTGATTTAAATGCTGAGTAATTATCAGCAACTAGCGTATGAGGTAATCCAAATCGCGCAAAAACCTGTCTCAACAATATTATAGTAGTAGAAGTTGTCATTGATTTTGTAAAGAAAGCTTCTACCCATTTTGAATGGGAGTCTACGATTACCAAAATGTAATAATTTGCGACAGGTCCCAAATAATCGAAATGTAACCTACTCCAAGGATGTGAAGTAACAGGCCAAGGTACCAAAGAATGTTTATTTGGTTCATCTTTTGAACTGGCACATTTATCGCAATTGCTAATCAAATGTTCTATTTGATCGTCGATTTGCGGCCACCAAACATAAGATCTGGCCAAAGATTTTACTTTCACTATCCCTAGGTGGGAACTGTGCAATTCCTGTAAGACCCTCTCTCTTAGCTTACCAGGCACTATTACCCTATAACCCCATAGAAGTATATTCTGTGAAACATGGAGTTCATCTTTATGCTTAGCATAAGCCTTTACTTCGTCATCTACCTTCTGTGACCATCCATGCTTGACATAACCTATCACCTTGAGCAATAGCAAATCCTTTTTTGTATATTTGACTATGTCTCCGTAATCAAGTGGTAAATTTTCATTTTCAAAAACATAATTTAATATAAGATCCGAATCTTCATCAGTTGCAATGGTATCTGGCAGGAATAAACTTAGGTGTTGCTCCCTCTTTAAGCTCGAGAGTAGCCTTGGCTTTTGTGAATAAACCTAGTTTTGCGCTGAAAACCGCTGGATATTTTTGTTTTAGCATACTCATCATATCGGAAAGAGCTATTGTATGACATTTCATTAATGTTGAATCAACCCTACCTTCAGCACCAGCAATCCTAAACCCAAGTTTAGTGAACCAATTTCTTCCTAGTAAAGGTGGTCCATCAGACTCAACAATGTATAATGGTAACTTCCCATATTTCTTTTCGTCATACTTAACGGATAAATATACCAAACCTAATGGTTTAGTCCTATTTTTAAAATACGTCACAAAGGTTTTATCAGTCTCGATCAATTTACAATTCGAGAAATAGGATTCATATAAACTGTTTGGTAAAATCGTGGAAACACAACCTGTGTCTATTTCAAAAACAATGTTCGTCGTTCAATTCAATGTCGACTTTGAATGTTGAATTTTATCTTCATCCCTACCAGACTGCAGAATTTTAAATAAATTTTCGTCATCTTCTTGAATAAAATGTGACTTCATGGGCCTCTTACCTTTCGATTTCTTGATACTACCTTCCGATTTGTGGTGGACCTCTTGTCTTTACAGACCTTTTGTAAGTGTCCGAGTACTCCACAGGACCTGCAGGTAAAGTCCTTGTATCGGCAGGTGCCAGGATGTCGTCCTCCACATACTCGACAACGTTCGATTTCTTGACCCTTCTTCTTAAAATGGTCAGTTTTGAAACGGATGTTTCCTACCATTTCCTGTTTTACTATGGTAGAAGATGGCGCATGATTCAATTGGTAGTTATGTGATGCACTTTCCTTTGCGATGGCTATGTTGATAGCAGTTGCCAGGGTGAGTTTTGTAGCGTCTTCTTCGAAGAGTCGATCTTTTATAGGTCCCTTGTTCATACCCAAAACGAATCGATCTAAAATTCTTGCATCAACGTCGGTGTTATATTGGCATTTGCTAATGAGTGATCGCAATCGGGCCAACCATTCATTTAAACCTTCTCCCGATTCTCGTTGTGCATTTGCGAATTTGTACCTTGCCGCATAGGTGGATTCCTTTACCATAAAATGATTATCAAAATGTTTTACGAGGGTGGCGTAAGACTCGGTTTCGGGCGTTTGGGGGACCGTGAGGTTAGCCAATAGCCGGTATCCGTCTTCTGAGAGTGCGTTGACGAATAAATTCTTTTTTACCTCGTCGTCTGTAATTCGTCCCGAATTTGCGTCGAAAAACGAGATCATATGAGGTTTGAATATCGCCCAATCATTGGTGACTGGTGAAAATTCACGCAGTCGGCCCACGAGGTTCGTGTCGGCCGTCATCGTCATCCCTAACGAAAGCCTAATAAAATCGTTTAATACTTCCAGGATACACTCCGGCGCACTGTTTCCATAGAACAAAACGGTAACACACAATTCTCGTCGCCAATTGTAATGTTCTTACCGGGATTCACTGAAGATATTCACAATTAAATGAGCTGTTAAGAGAGAATACTTTTTATTCGGTTGAGACACGGATTTTAACTGCCAAGATGGCTAGCGTCGCACACGCCAACCTTACACAAATCACCGCTAGAGCTAACGTAACAAAGGATGGCGCTGGCGCGCAAAAGCGTTTAAATTCAAACATCACATATACCTATGTTATATTCTTAATATTTTTCGGAGTTGGATAAAGTAGGGTAAATGCCAATCATGGCGTTCATGAGAATAATAGACCTTTTTTGTAATAATTTGCAGCGTTTTAGCTCATTGGCCTGTATTTCTTTTCACCAAATTTCACAAATATATTTATACTGAAAAAAATATAGATTCAAAATAATTCGAAAGTTCAATCGTAACGGTGAAAATTTGTCGTGAGGAATCGCTCACAACCTTATTTCCCCATCGAAAAATAGCGAGCGCGACAAAATTACTTTGTGGGACTAAGCTTTTAATTTTTACACGTTCCAATACTGTCCTAACCCTTTAGGCTGTGGAAAGTAACAAGGAAATCTGCTTTACTCTTTCATTTTATAAAGGGCGTCTAAGAGCAGCTACACATCGGTCTGATATGTAGATATCTACAATAAGGGGACAATTTGCGTAATGAACGACAGTAAAAACAACCGAACCTAATCGACTCTTCAAAAAGGTCGACGAAACTTGACGAATCACAAATAGGTCTGTCAGCCGAAACATGTTTTTTTTGGGATTCCCCGATTGAAGGCATTTCGACGCTCCTACTTGAATTAGATCTAGCTCTTTTTCCTTTTCCCGTAACGCATCACACGGTCAACTTTGTGGGTAGCTTGATCGAGTCGAGATTGAAGAGCTCGTGAATTTACGTCGAGGCTTTTATCGCAACCTTTCCAACGGCCTCTCAAGCTTTCACCTCTCATGATGAATCGTTGCGGCGGTAGATTCATCATTATTCCCAAAACCCTGTTGCTACTGCTGGTGTAACCCACAGTTGACATCTAGTTACCCGAAAAAAAAAAATGTTATTTTGCATTTAAAAACTGACCTGGTTTAATTTGACCATTGAAAGAAGTGTTTGATGTTATGTTAACCCTTTGCTGGGTGGAAATTAATTTGGGCCAACGTAACAAAAACACTGCATATTATTACTGGATAGCTTGACGTAATCATACAACTCCGAGACCCACCCCTTTCGATTCAGCATCGAAAAATACCGGTAAACGATACGAAACATGACCTGACAACAACGGAACGACGAAAATTACACACGGGCGCCTATTGGCAATTGGAACGAAGTGACGAGTCGAGCTGAAAGGTGGTTGGAGTGCAAACGATGAAACTGCTACTTTCGCTGTTTGTCCCGCGAGTTCTTTCAATTAGTATACTTTGGCTCACTATAATTACTGTGATTACACTGTTTTTGGTCTAGAAGCATTCGCACACCTCTGACACTCGTTCCATTCGACCCCTCGTGAAAAAATACTTCGAAAACGATACCAAACACGGCGTATTTGCGATAAAACTGCCAAAATTGCGTTTTTCTTACTTTTTTGTCCGTAACAACCATGGGCTTTGTCCGGTCGAATTGCCGAGCAGGCGGGCACAATTAGATACCAAATGGGCTATTCGTTGCTTATTTTATGAACAAGTAGATGTTACTTTACACAAAGACGAAATCCTGATTAAGTATTGGTAATGTACAAAATGAAAGTGGAATGCAAAATAATTGTCAGTATCGAGGACGACGATGGGTTCGAAGATAACGTATGTCATCTTGCGCTATGTAGAGCATATCGACATTTGATACGTGGAATAACTATATGTTTGCTAGATAACGGTTCGGCTTACGCGCAAGAAAGAATAGGAACGGGGGGAAAACGAAAACCACGTAGACTCTGTCAGGTTACTAATTAAAATCGAGTACACAGCAAGTTTTGAAAGTACGTAATGGGACGTGTGGTGTTGAAAATAATGCGAAGTTGAGTTGTAAGGCACTGGAACGTCTGAATGAAATGCTTTAGTTGCAACATTTTTTACTGAGCGCCTTCACAAAACTCGTTAAAAGCGACCAAACCTGTTCGGGAAGAAATGAAATAGTAAGCGGGGGCTTATAAAGCAATACTCAAGTGCTCATATTGCCGTAACGCTGTTTTATAAGGAGAAGTTAATGAAAGGAGGGCTATTATTTTTTTTCGGAAGAAAGGAAGAGAAAAAAAAAACCGAAGACCGGTACCTGGGAACTCCTAACAAAACGCCCATGAAAGAGTGAGCGCTGAAATGAAGGACCTCTTTAAGCGTGCGGTCGTTTGATGGAAGTATTTTTAGTCTCGGCTGCAAGTTGCACCCTCCACTTTTTCAAGAGGGGAGAAATGAAATCCCCCCCTCAGCTTTCCAATCAACTTAAAGTGCAATTGTCGGTAAGTGTAGCGTGATATAAATCCTCGTTGAGGCGCATAATGTAGTTGCGGCAAAACGTCTGATTAAAAACCTAGATTTACTCGTAGTCATGATTTTACTGACTGTAATGAGAGATATTTTGTGTAGCGTATCAAACTAATCCCCTCTCCCCCCGCCATCGCTCCATTCGAACGATAATTATATTATATGCGGACGAACGACGCGGAAAATAAGAGAATTAAAAAAACAAACAAAAACCCCCGTAGATTCTTTTCATTAAATAAAAATAAATATTATTGTCGTGAAAAAATATTGGTATTTTATTAGTTGTTTAGAGGGGCTACCGCATCGTGTGTCTTTTCTCTTCCCTACGTACGTTCAGTTATTTTTACCTTGCTGTCAACTAACCCAATCTGTTTTTCACTCACCTAACGCGAACCAGGTACCTTTGATAAAGAAATGGTGCTTGAAGCTACGGAAGATTTGAATTGCCACTACTCACGTCACGACCCTTACTGAGTTACCAAAGTATACATCATTTCTTAGACCGTCACACCTTTTTTGTTATCCTTAGCCCTACGGAGTGAGAAGGAATGTTGACTAATCGGCTGAAAAATTCTAAAATGCACCCGAAATACATCATTAAATGACGATAAAAAGGTAAATGTGCGCGCGAATGAGAGAAAATGGCTTGGCCAAATAGGCTCAAATGTGGCGCCCAGATAACAAGCAGCACAATGAATTATAAACATTTCGAGGAATACCGATTTTAACGCAGTTTTTTACTTTCCTTGGCTCTACAAAGTAGAAAGGAAAGTTATGTAATCGTCTGATCATTTTTTTTTGAGTTTTCTTCAGATCTTTACGTTTCTGACCTCCTGAGTCCGAAAAACACTATTTGGGAAAATGGTCTGAGTGTCTAGGTGTGTGTGTGTGTGTCTGTGAACGATTTTTAGAGAAAACCACCGTATCAAATCAGTTCAAACTAATATATCTCGCCGGCAGGTTACCATGGGACGCAAAAATAAGGGTATGGGCAAAATCCACCGAAATTTAACTATAGTTATCATAGTGATCAAAACACCAAATTTTTTTTCTCAAAAAAGGCTCTAACGATTTTGATTAAATTTTTTATATTGATAACTCCCAATAAGGCAACAAAAAATTCCAATTCGTGAGAACATTACGAGAACAGCACAATAAATTAGCAAAATGTTCGACGAAATCGATTTTAGCACGGTTTTTAGAGAAAACAACCGTACCAAATCAGCTGAAACTTGATGTATAGCCTACAGGTTACCATGGGACGCCAAAATAAGGGTATGGGCAAAATCCTCCGAAAGTTAACAATAGTTATCATGGTGATCAAAACACCAAATATTTTTTTCTCAAAAACGGCACTAACGATTTTGTTCACATATTTTATATTGAAAGCTCTCGATAAGGCAACTATACCATAAAATTCCCATTTGTGGGAAAATGACGAGAGCAGCACAATAAATTATCTAAATTTTCGACGAAAAGCGTTTTAGCGCAGTTTTTTCCTTATAAACTCCGCTGGAATTTTTGTAGAATGTTAAAAAAAATTGGTATTGTAGTCCACTTCAATACCTAAAGGGTGAGTGTTTAAAAACGCTCATGAGATACATGGGGGTCACTCCGGAAATTCCTGAATTACAACTACTGCCGTTTCGCTTACTACTAGTTCTAAACGTTTTTACCCAATAACTCTGCAAAAGTAATTACTGTCCTTCTTCAAAAAATTTGTCTTTACAGCCTCATTAGGTTAAACTAGGGTTTTTCGCATTTTTCTCAAAAACCGCTCTAACGGTTTTGATTGAACTTTCAAATTATCTTCTACTAATCAATACCTAACTTTTCTACTCCATACATATCTCCATGAAAATACCGTGTACGGAGATGTAGGCCTATGAAGCAAAAATAGGTTTTTTACGCTCTTTGGCAAAACGACTTCAACGATATTCACCAAACTCTCAGGCTGTTTTCGAATAGTTAATACGTACGTATTGTTATCAATAAATGTTCCTCTGAAAGTCCATTGAGCAGAGGTAAAAATGAAAATGTGTCGGAAATAACGTTTTTTTGAACATTTCCGTAAATTCTGGAGTAACTGCTTCACCAAATTCGATCAATCGTTCAGAGTGTCTTTTGGTTACCCATATCCACATTTCGTTCTTCATAATTATTTCTGTATATATATGTTGAACGGAGATATAAGCCAAGTTAACTCAGAAAAGGAGATTTGTCGAATATTAATTTATCGGTATTCCAATTGTCTCAACAACGGCTCCAACGATTTCGATAAAACTTACGGAGTATCCTCAGCTAACTAGTCCCTACATTTTGTTCTCCATAAATGTTTCCGTAGAAATGCGTTGAACGAAGATATAGCGCTCGCATATGTAGCTGGTGTTCGAACTTATGGGGGTGGCGGAAAGTTGTGTGTTGCTACGCACCACTCGTTTTCATTATAAAGCCCACCTATATGATACCAGCGTTTCCAGAAAATTAGTATTTTTGGTCGTAGTCCATCAAGCTATCATCCCGTGTAAATTTAGTAACGTTCATAAGACGATATGGGTCAGCCCCGAAATTCCGAAATACACACCACTCTAATCTGATTTTGTAGAGCTCCGCACCATTTTTATCCAGCTTTATAAAAAAAAATCGATTTGGTAATCAATTTCCTGTAGACTGATCACTTAATTAAAGGATGTGGCGTAAGTATGAGCGACTCAATACATTTTGGACGAACATTTTCTGTAACTCTATTTCTAGGTTTTATAAACCGAGTGCAGTATCCGGCGAGACGCCTCACACAACCCCGGGTGTATTGAGTGATTTATATTACAAGCAACTAATCAAATCGGTTTTTCATTCTGTTTATACGAATTTTTCACGTTGGCTAGTGATAAGACTAAACTAACTAACTAACTAAGTTGCCAAACAGACTACCGTTAGTTCAGAATCAATTAACATACTTCTGACGTAAGTCACTGGCATAAGTAAAATGAACGTATCGCAGGGTCGAAAAAGCACTGTCCTGGGGGCTCTAAAATCGGACTTGCTCGTGATCGACTTTCTTGATACTTTACTAAGGCTGGTTAGGTATCAAGATTCCAGCGATTTCCATGATGGATGCACTATTTCGCCGAACGTGATATGGCCCTTCATCACGCAAGTACTTAGCATTTCAAAACACATTCTCTTATAACTTCTCACGTTTGGCCAAGTTCAAATGAATACAGTGAAAAATAGATAGAATTAGGAGCAATAGGCACGAAAACCAGCCTGAGGTAAGTTGTGCGATACGTCGCACCGGATATTTAGAATTTTTTCCTATAATAGTTTTATTAAGTATTTTGCCCAGGTTGACGTTACCGAGTGTGTTGGAGTACAGCGTTGGTAACGTAGTAGACGGAGTTGAAGATCGAAGAAGTTATAGCTACTTCGACCGTCAAGAGATGGCAGCCCTTGCCTTCAGTTCGACTTTCAGTTGAATACCTTCATATTCTGGACTGTTCTAGCTCTCTTCGATTTCTGACCTTTTCGTGAGAAAACATCTGGTGCTCCGCAGTTTCCAAGGGTACTTTTCTTTATTGAACCACCTTGGAGTTGACCTGAATGTTCGCTATTTGGAACGGTAGACTTACGCCGTTTGATTAGCTTTAGTGGTTTATTTTGAAGAACTCCTGGACTAATATATTATATAAAGATGTTTCAAAGTCTACGGGCGTACAATCAATAACGCGTTGAAAATACATCTCTCGCTTCACAGAAATAACTTGAAAAGTTATAAAGACTCCTGTGTCAATTCAATCACCCTCAATTTTGCTCTCAGTATCCTTCAAACGTTTTGGTATTCATCAATGAACTGAATTAATGTTGTCAGTGCCCGAGCCTGGAAATACAAAACATTCGACGTCCCTATTAATTCTGCACTTTTACATTTAACTTTGCAACGGCATCCAGAATGCTAAGACCTTACCAGGATGTGATACAAATTCGTAATAAGGTGAAGGCACCAGAATTCTACCGTTCAAGAGAAAAGCTAGACAGTTTTTGTGCGTGTGCACCTTAAATGATCTTAAAACAACAAAATGAATGTTTAAGACAAAGCACTACTTCTAGATCACGGAATAACTACTATTTTCTCAAACAAATGAACCTGTAAGATAAAAAACTAAAAATTAGTTGTTGACCTTGTGTTGCACCAGGTGGAGTAAGGACAAAAAAAGGATAAATTTATGTTAAAAGTGAAAATAGAACGATCAATACAGTTGACACCAATCAAAATAAACGATTAAAATAGTGTTAATATTATAAACATTAAGCCATTTATTTCAATAAGTCAATCCACCAAAAAAAGCATGATTAAGCTTAACTTCTACATCCTTTTATTTAACCCTTGGCACGGCCAAATAGCAATTTAACTATACTACGATTAGCTGAAGGCACTTTTAGTTAACAATTAACATCAATCACAAGATAAGCGCAACGGAAGAGTTCTGAATGTTCAATTGACTGATGACTGATTGATTGAAAATTTCTAGCACTCACAGCGTTTAACACACTCAACCTAATAATTAAATGTCGTAGTTGACCATAGCTTGCATCAGTAATTGACCATGAGGATAACTATTGCAAGTATGAACAAAATTGTCATAAACAAGCTCGTCCCTACACCTAGGAACCAAGAAAATGAATGTAAGTGAATTATGAAAGAGTTCATTTATTTGACCACCACCGTCAAACTCTAGAGCAATCCTGAATTGTGGATTTAGCAGTTGACGACCTCCAAAATATGGCCAGAGAAAGGCTGACATCCGAGTCCGATGATTTACTGCAGAAAAAATGTTACAAGAATTGATCAAATTAACTACTCGCCCAATATTCTTCGTTGAAGGCGTTTTCTTTCAATAAAACCGCACGGCTGTTCTTACGCAAAACGCTTAAAAATTCAAACCGCCAAACGACTGACACCTATCACACGACACGACAACGCACGGCGCATTTAGCGATGCCAATGGAGATTCGCACCTGTCGAAATATCCTTTTGTAGAAGCTATTGTTGGTCGGAACCATATTAATAGCTGTTAAGTGTCAAAATCGTCAATAACTAGCGCACGGTCGACTATTAGTGCTCTTATGTCTCTCCTGTGCGATGCAATCACACAACTTTCCTCAGCTTCAAGTACATGCAGCGATTTTCGTGGCTTTGCCTACTACTGCAATATATTTTTCAGTTCATTTGAACTCGTAGAAAGTGTTAACGCTTGAAATTCAGGAATTTATTGGGTTGCTCCTACTTATGTCACTACATTTATTGAGTAGCCAACACATACCTAAATAATTCATTGAATTGCTAATACGTTTTTATTTTGGAAGGTTCGAGTTTACAGTTTTGAAAAAAAAGTGGGTTCACGAGTTTCGGAAGTTCCTTCTGACTATCTGGTGGCCATTATCGAGATTTAACCGTACAGGTCGCTGATTAAACAACTCCACTCAATTTTTTTGAGTTAGAAACATATGAACTAAGATTGTCATCGAAATATTTGCCAATTTATAGTGCTGCTCTCCTCACTTTGCTACGAACGAAAATATACGAGTACTTCACATGTTATACAAAAAATTTAATCAAAACTGTGTTAGCGAAAACAAGTAGTGTTCAGTTCACTGTGATAAATGGGAAAACTATGATTACGTAAAAACGCACAAAATTTAATCTAAATCGTTACAGCAGTTTTCCAGAAAAATGATATAATAAATCAGTTTTTTGAATATAATGTCAACTATAGTTACTTTTGCCCTGATTTCTTCATGTCTTTGGACGTGCACGTGAAGTTTGACCAGATTTGGTTCAGCCACACACACACATACATACAGAATCCTTTCAAACGTGATGATCCGAAGAAAATTAAAAGAGATTTTTTGTTGTTGGAGATTACATAAATTTCCTTTCTACATTGTTCGCGGAGGAAAGTGAATAAAACCTCTCAGTCCGTTCAAGCGTTCTCCCGCGACTTAAAACCAAAAATGAGTGGCGCGTGGCGTAATAGACGTGGACTAATTACGTATCCTCTCCCGATGAACCATCACAGTATCATCGAATTGGCAGGTGAAAAAGAAAAGTTGTACACGCTGCTATTGCGCCAGATCATATACTAGTGTCTGTATTAGGACTACCACTTTAAAA
Organism: Pachypeltis micranthus; assembly: GCA_020466155.1. Classification (NCBI taxonomy): domain Eukaryota; kingdom Metazoa; phylum Arthropoda; class Insecta; order Hemiptera; family Miridae; genus Pachypeltis; species Pachypeltis micranthus. Next base: position 17,768,641 of record CM035777.1, read on the forward strand.
TTAGTTACCCATTCTGACGATGGTATGCAAGATTTTCACCTTTGTCAACAAATCGAAATAAAATAACGAAAATTATGCAAGTTAACGTACCTGTTTGGCGAGTCCGCCTTCTTCGGCTGGTGAGATACTGTGGGCGAGCTTCTGACTGACTTTAGTACTGAGTTAACGGCCAGACGATGATGTCTTTTCATCGAAAGCTCTCGCCCGCAGTATCTCATCAGCCATAGAAGACGGACTAACCAAACAGATACGTAACTTTAGCAATTTACCTACTGGCGGAGCTAACTCAATTACTTCAATACCTAACGAAAATTATTTTCGATTGGTTACTTGCTCAACAAAGCTACGACTTCCACTTATGAGTGACACCAACGAGTTACGAGCGCTCATTAGGGACACTCCTTATTATCTCTAATTATCTCCAAGAGGTTGACGTTTCAACGTAATTCATTGAGTTTGTTAAAACTGCAGTAGTTGGTTTTAGAGAGGCGATAGAGGTGACCTGAATATTATTTATCGAGGAGAACTTCAGTTTTCTTACCGCAGTTTTTTGTTCCAAACCGTAATCGTCAGTGTGGAGAATATCGCGGCTTCCAAAGCGATTCTAACCGCATCCCTTTTCGCTATTAGATAACTGCTATCCGATTCTGTTTGAACGAAGGCAATCTATTCGGTGTGTTTCTCTCATAGTGAGTGGTTCACAGTACAAACACTGCTAAAGAACGAGGTAAACATGTCAGAACTACCTGTCTCTTCGAATCAATTAGGTAAGCCTCGAATGTTTTACGTAAAACTGTTTTTTAATTGTCATCAGAATAAAAATAAATGAACGTACCAAAAATGACGGTTTTCCCGAAAACCGCTGGAATGATCCAGATCAAATTGTGTCTTCAACTAGCCTATGTTTATGGATCGTTATAGAAATATTTCTGTGGCAGTCCGTTGAGCGGAGATACAAGCCAAAGTCCACCTAAAAGTGAGATTCGTCGAAGTTAGCATTTTACGTTTAAAAAACCCCGGGAATAACGATTTTGGTCAAACTGATGTTTTACGCGTTTTTGTAGAAATGTAGTTGAACGAATATACAGAACCTGATTGCATAGCGTGGCGCTGAGGGAAGTTATGTGATGCTTTCTCAGTCTTTGTCAGAGAATGTAAGTGTTATGCGTCTACGTGAGTTTCTCTGGCGAGGGTTTGTTTTTACCCTGCTCCGCTAACACCAATGAAATCTCCAGGTCCTCTCTGATAAGAAGACTGCCACTCAATGGTCATCAATCGAACCGTCTGAATCGCTATGGAGGCTTCAGAGGCCCGACCCGTGGGTCTCCGCCTTGTGCTGGGAGACAGAAAGTGACATGCATTCGCTCCCTGTGAAAATGATGCAAGATTCCACGCTTTGCTGGCTGGTGGGGAAGGCTGGGAAAGAGGCGTCGCACATAACGTTTGAGTGTCAAGTGCTGTCAGCTCGCACATATCAGCTCTTTAAGGCACGACTCGCCAATCCTTTGAGCTGAACTGCTTCGCATTGTCAAGAGACGACTGGTACTGTCTCTAGAGCTAAAATTCCTCGAGTGCATTAGGCCCGAAGGTGGGCGTCACCTGGTACAACCTAGAATCAATTTAAAATATCTAGTGCGACGGATCAACAACTTTCCCTAACTTTTACTGGTTTTCGTGGCTTCAGCCTACTAATTATAAATTTTTCGCTCAGTTCATTTAAACTTGGTCAAACATAACTTCACATTTATCGTGGTTAGTGGTAGCACTAAAAATTCCCGAATGTATTGTGGTGCTTCTACTCACGCTACGATCCTAAAATCAGTCCTCAGAATTTATGGGACTGCCAACACAATTTTTTGAGAAGGATATTTATATTGATACACCTGCTTCACGAGACAGAGTTTTGGTTACACGACCACTTTTGTTTATCAATACGTGAACTGGTGGTAGCTAGGTCAGTAGAACACGATAGATGATAGATAAGTGTCCATTGCGAGGCCTGAGAGATGAGCGTCGATCGTGAGAGCGTATGAATGACTGTGTTTGGGAAGAGCTGTGTGTTGTAGAGAGAAAGTAAATTGCAGGGAGGGAAGCTGGACTTTCCCACAGCTACAAAGTGCTTGGTCAAAGGCCTCGATGTTTGGAGAAGGCCCGAAACAATGACTTCCCATTAGGGGCAAGCGCGGACGTTCTAAGCTGAAAAATCCAACTAATTCGTCCTGCGTCGAACAATATTATTCATTGCTTTAGAATTGCCGGGTAAAAATTGTGAGAACTAGTAGTATGTGAGACGGCTTGGTTGAAACCGTACAGGCTTTTTCTGAAAATTCTATCAGGATCAGGAAAAGCTGCACTAAACTCGAGTTTCCTCGAATCGCATACTGTTAGAGAACCAATTCATTATGATCGTTAGATTAGTCCGAACTGTACTAAGGTAATGGCATCACTAGTTGACCAGCTAAGGAAAAATTCTTAATCAATCACCAACAGTATTAGCTGTGGAGTATGTATTGAATTTTCTCAGAGTTAGCGGAATTCTTGAACTGCCTACGTTGCTAATGATGACCTTTTTTTTACTAAAAAAAGGTTCATTATGCAAATTTTATTTATACTTTTGAAAAAAGTATTCGTGCTCTAGTAGATGACCACCTAAGAAAATAAAATCGCTAGTAGTTGACCCTATGCTGACGCAGTAGTTTGCCACGTGCACAGTAAGTTTTCAATGCTGAAGGGATACTATTATTAAATATCTGGTGCGTTGCCACACACGATTTTCCTTAGCTCTACGTCAATTCAGCGCTAACTTATTTATTGTGCTGCTCGTACTCGTTCGGGAATGAGTACGAGCAGCCCTAAAATTCCAGATCTGTAAGCGCTACCGTTTCCTGCCGCCGTAAAGCATTGTTTGACCAAGATCAAATTAACTGAGCGATAAATGAATTGAGTAAGTAGAAAAAAGACATGTACCAGAGTGAATTGACGTAGAGCTAAGGAAAGTTGTGTGTTGCAACGCACCAGACATTTTTTAAAAACATTCTAGTAACATTTCAGCGGAGTTTAAAAGGAAATTACATAACTTTCCTTTCTACTTCGTAGAGCAAGGAAAGTAAAAACCGCGCTAAAACCGATCTTCGTTGAGAATTTTGATAATTTATTGTGCTACCCGCGTCATTTTCCCACGAATGGGAATTTTATGGTATAATTGTCTTATTGAGAGCTATCAATATAAAAAATTAATCAAAATCGTTAGAGCGGTTTTGAGAAAAAAAAATTGGTGTTTTGATCACTATGATAACTATTGTTAACTTTCGGTGGATTTTGCCTATACCCTTATTGTGGTGTCCCATGGTAACGTGCGGGCTAGATATCAACTTTGAGGGGATTTGGTTCGGTCGTTTTCTCTAAAAACCGCGCTAAAATCGATTTCGTCGGAAATTTGGTAATTTATGGTGCTTCTCTCGTCATTTTCTCACGAATGGGAATTTTTTGGAATAGTTGCCTTATTGGGAGTTATCAATGGATTGATTTGTTGCTTCTTTGGTTTGATAGAAGAAATGTCTTAAATGGACTTGGGACTTTTTGTGAAAGGCTTGCAGAATTGGAGTCGTACGAGCTGCTTGCTCTTTTTTGGGTAAGGACAGCTGCCGGTGACGTGCAGTTGGACTGCTTGTGGCTTACAACGTTCCCATCGTCGAGTACTCGGGGGCTCACATAAGTCTCATAGGTTGTATCAATTATTGGTATAGGAGAGTTACGATCGCTTAATAGTGTGGTACCTGTAAGCACGTTAATGTCATACAACCCCCTGCTTGATGACTCGATGAATCCTCCCTTTGCAGAGGACTCAATTTATTAATTATCACTCATGTAAGTACTGATACCTTTCCATCGGTACATTTCTCTCTCATTTGCATTTCAGCGTTGTGCGGGGCACACCAAATTTCTTTGCTGCTTCCTTTATAGGGGTTTTGTGCAGCAAAACATTATTAACAGCTTTAAGTAAAGCCTCTACAGCATAATTGCGAAAATTATCCTTTGTTGGAGGCATGGCAAGAGCCTATAAAGTCAAAAAGTAAGGACCATGGGTCATGTCAGAAATAGACCAAGGGGTCAACTTCTGAATATAAACCATTTCTCAATCCAGTAGATGACCATAACACAATAACAGGCAAAGGAACGAATAAACAACATAATTCAAGCGTCATTTTGTTCAATAATACATGCACATAATACTTACACATAAACTGAAGCCAGTCCCTTAGTGAAAAAGGTTATATGAGGGCAAGAATGTGGAGAATCTGAGAGAGCACAACTTTCACTGGACACCATTAGCTTAAATGAGGCCTTACCAACTGTGAGTTGTTGACTCGCGTTTCTAGATGGCATTAGTGTCTTTTAAGCTGATTTGCACCAACACAAAATATACCCTTATTTTGAGGCTTTTCCCCAGAAACGGTCAACTAGTAGCGCATGGTCAATTAATGGCCTTAGTCAATTACTACCTTGTGTTATCCTTAAATACCATAACATTACCATGTCTCCACCTGTCTTCCAAAGTGAGGAAGTGGTTTTCCCCTTTTTCCCTACGTTCAAGTACAATTCTTTATTCAAAAAGTATATTCACTCTTGAGATAGGAAGTGAAACCAGTTTCGCTCCTCAGGAAGAACTTGCTCGATCGTACTACGACTAAAGATTTCCTCTGTCTGGGGAAGTACTCGTTACCTCAAAGGATCAAGACGTTTTCCTTCTTGAGGAAACTAGGCGTTGTAACTCAAAGAAAGTAGCACCTTTTCGATGGGAGATTCAGCTATTACAACACAAAGAAATTTATTTCATGGAGTTAAAGTGCACCAGAAGTATTGTTAATATAATCTAAATAGTATTGAGATTTTAGTTAGGGAAAACGCTCTACACAAATTCATCATTGATTACCAATGGTTTCTTGTCTGATTTTCTATTCCCACTTGGTTGGTTCATATCCTCGATGACCTGTTTAATTTGATCGTCGATGTGTCGATTTGATTAATCAAAATCGTTCGGTTGCTCTTTACTTTCTACAGCCACAACCTACTTGTCGTTAGTGAAAACTCAGGCCAACGGGCAAATCAAATAAATACTGCGATCCCTTTAGTCGTTTAGAAAATCCTTAGTAGATACGTCTGGCTGAGAAACAATTCGGTTTCATTCTTCGAACAAGTGGCTCTTGAAGCTATTTCGAGGTAACGTTCACAAAGAGACATCGAGCACAGATGTTGAACGCTCAAAAGAATTTTTCAGGGTGGTAATTTCCACTTCGGTCATCCATTTCCTCGAAAACAAGAAGCCGATGTTCATTTCCCCTTTCAACATCCTCCGGGAATTAGCCTTTAATCAGATTCGTGCGAAAAGCATCAAGCACTTCTAATTGTGTATTATTCCGTAAATCCGCGTCTTTCTTTTTATCCGATCAAATTAAACGACATAGGGTTTGTTGTCTGTACTCTGGACAGGTCGACATTATACGAATAGCGAACTTTTTCCTCTTCACTTCGTTTCACCCCACTCTGATCTTCAATGATCCAGATACGCTTTTGAGGATTAACCTTACACGAAACAAAATACGCGTCGAGTTGAGATTCACTCAAAGTGCTTCAATAATGAATCCAAATCCGCTTTCATTCGAGCCTTTGATGACCACTCCTCCCGTTCTGAAGAAATAATTTGTAGCGTCATTCGATCATCCATGTGAACTAAGCTTCAAAGAATTCTTCAAATTAATTAGATTTATTCAGGGGTCAAGAGATGTTCGGCGGATTACGTTCGAACAGTAATTACTGGGAGATATATTGCGGTGTGAGTAGTATGGGTTCAGCCATACCTACTGAAGATTGGTGGTGAATTAAGGTGGTCGACGTATCGATTTAATTTATCGGCTAACAATTATTTCCCGATAAGTAATTGTTCAGCTCAGGCCGAATTAGCTCGTTTTTGGTTTATTATTCATTTTGAATAATAACCCTATGTTTTCGGTCACGAAAAATGTTTTACAACCCCCCTCAAAATTTAATACATTACGTTTCAAGACATGGAGATTCCAAATTTGCAATGTCCGTCCGCCGTCAGCTGTCCGCCGTCCGCCGTCTGCTGTCCACCGTCCACCGTCCAGGCTGTTTTGTGCCTTTAACGTGGTCTAAAAAATTCGTTCTTTTGCACAAAAATCCCATTTGGTATCTAGTTATGCCCGCCATCTTGGCAATCCGATCGTACAAAGCCCATGATTCTTATGGGCAAAAAACGGTTAAAAAAATTAACGAAACGCAGTACAACGCGGGAACTACAGCGGAGGTCAACGTTTCGTCGTTAGTACCCCCTCCCTTCCTCCCGTCACAATAAAAAATCACCCGCTTCGTCCTCGCCTCGCAACGCTGCCCGCTCAACTCCCCTTTCAACTCGCAACGGGCTCGCTCGAAGCGCCCCCGTTCCAATTTCCCTGACCCGACGGGGCAAAATCATCAGACGTTTTGTTTCCGTAGTTCCATTGTAGTCAGGTCATGTTTCGTATGGTTTACTAGTATTTGATGCTGAATCGAATGGGATGGGGGAGCAGTAATACTAGTTCAAGCTGTTCATGAGAATAATAAACCATTGTGTAATAATTTGCAGGGTTTTTTTACCTCTGAATGTCCATGCTTGGCCCTAAGCCATTGTTTCCCTGAGCACCGACCCTTTTTGTACCAGTAGGAAGTCCTGCTGCTCAGTTATTCCCAAGTGACCACAGATTTCCTCCTTTCTTGGACCTCTCAAAATATCCTTCTCCCATCCCTTTTTTTTTTTACTTTTCTCTCTGCAAACAGACAGCTCTTTCCAACAATCATTCATCAATCAGCTCTCGCGAACGACAATTGTCTCCAAGTTCTCCCAACTCATTCGTCCCTCAGGTCTCGAGATTCACTTGTCTCTCTCTTTCTTTCTCTATCTCTCTCTCCCAATCCTCTCTCCTCTCTCTCTCTCTCTCTCTCTCTCTCTCTCTCTCTCTCTCTCTCTCTCTCTCAACTTAGTTTCTCTCGCAACCTTCGCGCGTATTTAGAGTCCCCTTGTTTGTTCGCTTTTAGATACTCTCACTCAAATTGATATCACTATTCTCTCAAGTGTAATACAGTCCTCACTCACGCTCACCACATTAATTTATTTCTCAATTCAAGCTCCCCCATTCGTTCGCCCAACAGTTATCATAACCAAGTTTTACAGGGTTCACATTGGACAAGGGAGGAGGGGTGGCGGGATGACAAGGGAATCAAATACGGACGAAAAAATTGGAGGCAAATTATATGAGCCAGAGAGGATTGTATTGAACCAAAAAAACACCGGCTGGTTACATAAACAGGGATTCATGTGGGGTAGTTCTGAGTAACAGGTAACTTGCAAATTGAGAGTCCTTGGGTCACTTGCTCTGGGGGAAACTGGTCGTAAGGAGGAGGCAAAAGTGAGGGGTGAGAAGTAGAATTAGTGGAGGGGAACAGAAACCTCTACTGAACTATTTAGGAAGCTCGAGTGTGCAGATGTACGCTTGGATATAGAAATACTAGTACTTGTGTTTGGTACAAGTGCCAACGTGTGTTTGATTTCGAGTTTCCGGTCGCTCCACGATCAAACAGCCTCCCAGTTTGAGGACAGAGACCTGTTTATTACCCATTGGGCTAAAGCTGAGAGCTGAGCGAAACGCCAATAGTTCAAAATCGTACGTAAACGTTTCACAGACGGCACAGCTAGGCCTGGCGACCAACGTCGACTATGATGCTATTTTTGATGCACTTTTTCATTCCACGTTGGATAAGTATAAACGTTCGTGAGATGTGACGAGTATTGTGTTTTGTTTGGTTCCCATAATTCTGCCATAATATGATTATTAGCCCTGCAGAGTACAAAGCAAAGTTACGTAATTAGCTGGATCTTTCCTCGTACCTTAACGTTTTAAGGACTTCCGTGTCCGAAAAATACGATTGGTAACACGGTTAAGTAAAGAGCACTATCCGGCTCAAGTTTGATATTACCCCAGCAGGCATTCACGGGGCGCCAAAATGAGGATGTAAGTAGAATCAATTAAAAACTAATTATAGATATCATAGTTTCCATAGTTTTTTTTCTTAAAAACGGCCACCAAAATGTTCAATTGATCATAAAACGAAGGTGATGTGTAATTATAATACACCTATCACATGTCAGGTCAGAAAGGAATGATCAGACAACAGCAATCTAGTATGTAGGGGTGCATCGGCGGTTGCTATATGAGTTGAGGCGCATGTCTGTTTTCTTTCATAGCGACCGTTGCTGTATTCTACAACGTAACGAATTTCGGTGCAAAACTATTCGGAAACCCAACTCTTGCAATAGCTTCATTTTTTGTGAAAATCTGTTCAAAACGAAGAGAGATCACCAACTGATTAGGCCGTTCTCCCAAACGGTTAACTGTAGACAGGCACACGCACCGCTGGCTCGCTGATTCTCGGCATTCTGGTTCTGGAAGAATGAAAAATAAAGAGACCCAAATCAAATGTTTTGTACGCCAACTGGAATAATTTCTGCGGGGAATCTGGGCATAAGGTCACGTTCTTGAACGAATTAAGCCCAAACTGTTCTAAACGGACGTCTCATTACTGACTCTCCACGCTATGTTCGCAATAGTATACCGCATGAGGATCTCCATATGACCTTAGTCTACGACTCTGTAAGATATAATTACCACAAAAACGTACTCGTTGATGCTACGTCACCCCCGTTTGCCACTGCAATCAACTTCTGTCTGCAACGTGACAGGCGAAGACTTGAAAACAACACGCTTATCTTCTCATGTAGCTAGTATTGAGCTGTCCTACCACCGGCGTTATCACCATCTCCAAACTCACGCCAACAGTTGCTCTACGTACACGATTATTTATTAAGTTTACCTTGGGCTACCAATTATTCCTGCAGAAATTAGAATCCATTGATGCGCCAGTGTGTTTCTCTTTGTATTTGTTGCACAACTGTATGTGCTTGTTAGTTGTGTACGATAAAGTGTACTCTTTCAAGTACGAAAGCGACTATATAACGCGACGTTACCGAGGAAATCTGTCGAAATACAAATCAGCACGATAAATATTCGAAAAATCGATTTTTCGCAGTTTTCCCGCATACATTCTGCTCAAATGATACTAGAATGCTGTGAAAAATTAGGTAGGTAGCCCAATAAAGTACCGATCCGACGGTAGTTAAGTAACGTTCATCACACACGTAGGAGAAACCCCAGAAAATCGTGAAATCCCACCGCCTCTGTTTCACCTACTAGCATTTCTCACAGTGTTTACCCGATAATTCCAAAACAGTGAAGACGAACCTTCTCAGAAAAAGTGTGCTAAGAGTGAAAGGAACATTCTATACAATGGTTGCTCAATAACAGTCGTGGTATGAGTAGGAGCAACTCAACGAGTTCCAGAACTTTGAGCGCTACCAAATTCTACCTAAAAAGTGAAGTCGCCTTGAAAATGGCGGAATTTACATGAGGTTAAGGACAGTCGTGTGATGCGTCGCATCAGAAATATTTTTGCCGACTACATGACCTTCCATCCTTCTACTTCCTAGGGGTATGGAAGTTTGAACAAATGAAGAGAATTAAGTTAATAACGATTACCAAACAGTTGAAAAAAAGGAGAAATAACACTTGGCAAACGAAGAAGCTAGTAGACCTCTTGTTCCGGCTGTCGGCTGCCCAATTCACTGTAAAACTTTAAAAGTAATCAACTTTCACGGTTCTAAGTTGTTAATTTGAAAGTTAGGTCACAAAGCTGAATTTTGGCTCCCTTCTACCCCTTAATAATAAATTGGGATATCCAACGATTAATGTCGGATCCAGGCAAGGAATATGGCTAAAGAACAATGGTTGGTAAAGCATGGGTTTAATTACATTGCAGAAACTGCGCTTTACACAAAATCAGCCACCAATTGACATTTGTGAACAGCGAATTTCAGTTTCATAGTTGTTCGGTAGTAAAAATGAGACTAGAAGACAATAACGGTAGTACAGCGGTACCTCGACATAACGAGTGTTTTGAGACAGATCATAAATGAAAATATCTGGTGCGTAGCAACACACAACTTTCCGCCACCCCCGTAATTTCGAACACCACCTACATAGGCGGGCGCTACATCTTCGTTCAACGCATTTTTACAGGAACATTTATGTAGAACAAAATGTACGTATTAGTTAGCTGAGAGTACTCCGTAAGTTTTATCGAAATCGTTAGAGCCGTTTTTGAGACCATTGGAATACCGATACACACATACACAGCCCACGCGCCGAAATTAGGTTTTTTAGACTCAGTAGGCCTCAAAATGTAAATGATAAAACCCAAATTTTTTTCTGACACGATTACTATACTTTCATTTCCCTTCGGGGTAGTGGAAAGTAAAAATCAACACAAAACGCGACACCATATTCACACCATACAAAACACTACACAAACGAAAACAACTAATTGGCGGATTTACGGACCACCCTATACAAAAAGACTTAGAATCCACAATTGACAGACCATTCAAGGCATTCCATTCACCTCTAGTGGGTTTCCCCAAAGGTACATGACCTTCTTCTTCCTCCCTCCCCTACCCCAACGCACCACCATCCCGTTTACCTTTCTCTTCATATATAAAGACCATGACCAACTGACTTCCCCAGTACTGACTTGACCGCCAGACATTGATATCTTTACATCGAAAGCGCTTGCCCCCAGTAACTCACCAGCCAGAGGAGACGGACTCACCTAACAGGTACGTTAACTTTACAAACCTTATTCTTCGAGAGTTGTCGAAGGCCCGCATTAACATCGTGATTTGCCTAAGAATGATTGACCAGGCCTGGTTGAGTGTTAAAACGAGGGCCTTAACCTCTGAATGGAAGAATCAGTTTTCTCCGGGGAAATCCATGGGTTTGGAGGTGGATGAGAGAGATTGTGGACGAACTCGTCGAGAAACAGTCTTAGGAGCTGACAACCGAGAGGAGTTAGATGATCTACATTCGCAGCGTGGTTCAACGAAAAATTAGTTTTGAGGAAGAGCCAGAGATGGAGGAATGTAGATCTTGGGAATGTGGTAGAAAGTTGTAGAGTTTGAGGGTACAAATGACCCCGACAACCCCAACATGACAAGTTGCAACTGGTCAGGCATCGGAGTTGCTCAACGAAACTTCCCTAACCATTCCCTAAATATCCTAAGGGAGAGGAAGAAACAAACCTCCTTGGACAGTTTTTTAAACGATCTGCATGTGAAAATGAAAATGAGCGAAGCGTGACGACAAAGCAATGACGACGCTTCTGCAAGTACTTCACATTTTCTTTTATTATGTTTTTATAGAAAAACTATTTGTATTTAATATATATAGTATATGTATTTTATAAATAAATGTTCCTTCTTGTAAATACAATTTTCTTATTCAAATAAACCACAAAAACAACTGAGGTGGTGTTTTGGGAGCTAAAACGGATTAATTACATTTCAATAGGGAACATTGCATTGAGATACGAGCAATTTGACATAGCAAGGTTACCAAATAAATTGAATTCGTATGTCGAGGTAGAACAGTACAATAATAGTGAATTAAATAGCAAAGAGTGTGCGGACCAGTGCTGACACACGAGTTGAGCAATGTCTATCACAATTGTTTACAATCAGAGATCTTTTCCACATGATCACATTTCATTTCGACGGGTTTCTTAATCTTACGAGTGCTAGTCGTAGAGCATAAACATGTTACTCAGTTCTTCGTCATCATAATTGTTCTGCAAGATTGCTACCCTCTGAAACAACTTGAGTAAACGAACCCACCCCGCCGCGTGGAAAATATCACAGTTGGTTGCCAAATCACTTGTTTTGACTCGGTCGTAAATGCGCTTACCTAAAATTACTTGTTTTTGATGAGCGTATATATTTAGCTCTAGGGACGTCAACGTTTTATGTGAATGACTCTTTGGGTAAAGTTGGAACCAGGCCACAAGAATGTAAGAGAGTTTATCCTGTGGCAAGTTGATATTGTGTTTGGCGTAATCATAAATTGCGGAAACATCCAAGGGAAATGTCTGCACTCGAGAGTAACGATCAACGAGCCTTTTCTTGTTGACGCAATGAAGCTTCAAGTAATTATTGAACAAGGAAAGGGCTTCACAATTTTGATAACAGGCGAGCTCTGGGTAGAGTATTCCGGTGTAAGTTTCGACGAAATACTTCACGCTCAGACCTACATCGCCAATTAGACTGTGCCAATTTCCCGTTAACCAGTTTTCTCTGAACGCTTTAATAGCTTCAACGTCGGCATCACGCACGTCGCGAGGACTTCGGGCATTTTCGTACTTAATGTCGTGTTGTTTAGCGATGCAATCGTCAGGATCAACACAAGGACCGCTGTCGATTTTATTTCCTGGGCCGATGTAGCGATGGAAAGGCAAAACTGGCATGTTCGTTATCTTCAATCTAATTAGTTGTTCAGAGCTTAAATATTCGCTTCACATCACCGTCGACTTGAACCGATCGCTCGACCGCGTTTATCAAAAGATGGTTGTTGACTGAGCGCCTCACGTCACGGAATCCCGGTTACCCAGGGCCGTCGTTCGGGAGAGGGGAGACGGACCTGTCTCTTAAAAATAATATCGAAAGCGGGTTATTATCGGCTCGCTTGCCTTGACCTCCTCGAGAAGAGTAACGACATTAGTCCGTCGCTTTCAATTTGATTGTCACCACCACAATAAACAGAGAGCTTGCCAGGGCATCCGAACTTGGACGTTCCTTGATCCGACATATGAATAACCATTTAACATTCAAATGGTTGTTGGATTGACCACCCTAACTATTTGAATTAGCCATATACTCGGCCTTTAGTGCTGGGCTTTTCCCTTGACATTCAAAATACACTATTTTCTGTTTATACTCATACAAAGTTCTGCCAACATACCCAATTAACGCTTCGTACCTTCTTATCTAGCAGAATCAGCGATGTATCACGCTTTACTGGCTGTCTAGTACAGACCTATGTCATCACTGACATTTCGGCGGTTTTCCAAGTCCACTCTCACTAAAGCCAAATTGAATATGAACAACATAACGCCCAAGTGGTCAGGACGCTCCCCCCAGACAGGGACGTCGTGCTCGTTCTTTCGTATTCTTCCAAGAGGTTTTATTTTTTGGCGAAGTCCAAACCAAGTACTGAAGGTACTGTGACATATTCCAATAGTTAAGGCTTCCAGGTTCAAATTGAGTTTTATCGAAACGGCAAATTAGACTCAAAGTTTTGTTAGTGGCATGAAACAGCGTTGATCACGTCTGATGTCACAGAGTGGGTTTCTGCGACCCACTAATTTCTAAGCGTCCTTCGTTGTTAGTTGACCAGGCTTGAGCTGAGCTATCTGTTTCGAAAAGCAGAAACCTGACCCATGGCAATACCTGACATTTGTATTAGTGCCGGGCATGGAGAGGGTACCCGTAACCAACCCAATGGGGTAACGCGGGCGGCGCATTTGTCTACGCCGGGAAGGGGGTGGACTTCCAGTGGCGAAGGCGAGGCGCCGCAATTACGAGGGTGTAGAGCGGGAGTTTTCCTCCTAGTCCTCAGCCTGCATCTGGGTGAGGTACCAGGATTCCAAGCCCTTCCGCTGGTTTGCCCATGCTTGGGCAAAAATGTGAAGACGGCGGCCCTCCGCCTTCCTGGTAAGGAGCGGTGAGACTCCTCTCGCCGCAGGAAATCGAGCGCGCTCTCGTGCATCACTGTATAGGCAGCAGGTAAAGAGTATGTGTGCTGCTGCTCTCCACGGCCTCCCTCACAGGGGCAGTCACTGAAGGGGCGGCGCCTAAAGAAGTGCAGCCGCTCATTAAAAGGACCATGGCCTGAGAGCAGCTGCATCGCTGGGAAGGACGGCCGCCATCATTCCATACACGTAGTCTCCTCTCTACCGAGGGGAGGATGCCGTAGAGGTGTGGCGCAGTGAGACCCTCGTCCCACTGTGTCAGCCACCTAGTGATGAGTGCCTCCTGGGCGAGAGCGAGTCTTGGAGAGGGTACCCAGCCTTGTGGCCTAAACCCCTTTCCAGCCAGCACCAGGCAGCTCTCAGGGGGGATTTCCTGTGGAACCACTGTCCCCACGAGGCCAAACCCATTGGTTTCACGACCAACAGCGCCACGCCCTAAAGGCTCCATGCTGCCAGTCACGGGCAGAAGCCCCTGTGGTACCCATTCTATATGGCTGCACCTTGAGCAGCCTACGGACCTGAATGGGTGGCAGGCCCTGGTGCCAGAATTGCCAAAAGGCGTTCTACCGACGCCTACGCTTTATTTCCATGGGTTTCCGGGCATTGGACTTGCCCCTGTACGCCCTTTGGGCACACACTCACACCATAAATACATTCACACATTTCCCAAAGGTCCAGGGGCGAACTACTCGATATTCGTCCCCCCCCCCCCCGAACCTTCCCTACATTACCTATTCCTACCAACACTCACAAACACTAACACACATGTACATTAATAACACATTCACTCACATCTACATTCAGCCCTTAAACACATTCACGCCATTGCTCCAGGGATGGGCTACTTGATATTCGACCATCTCTGGCACCGCTCATACACGACCACACACTAACACAAAACACACAAACATTGACAAACACACTATACCCTTTCTCCTTAGGCCCTGCAAGTGGACCCTGCCGAGATGGTCTTAGTATTAGATTGCCAAGTGTTCCATAAGTGCACATGGATGTTTAAAACGCGAGGAGGACGTTTGGCGCTCGGTCGTACAGTAGTGGAGTGGTAGAACATTCGTACCATTTTGTGTTTATTTCGCCCGAACGATCGTTAGGCACCGATGTATGGGAAGTAGGGAAAGTATAGGGCACCACGTAGATCCCAAACCCTCACCAAATCGTTAAATTATTTTGCCTTACGAGGATTTTCGACGCACAGACGGAAAGACAGGCGCGAAACACAAGTTCCTATAAAAACTTGAAACGGACAACGCAAGTTCAGTTTAGGAAATCGAAACGCAAACACGTTGCAGGCCCCTCACACGAGAACAATTCTTCCGATTGTCTCGCTATTCTCGGAAATCGTATTTGCTTAGCTCGAGAGCTTGTTCGCGCAACGCCCCTCTCACTCGAAAATACATTTTGGCCGATATTGGACCGGGGCTTGAGGATTGGACGTCATCGTTATACATTCTCCATCAGAAACCTGTCAGTCGGCTGAATTCAAACTTTTCACAGAAATCTCCAGCTTTTCAATTATCCGTTTAAAATTGCGCACTCCTGCGCCGGTTTTGACGGTTTTCCAGAAAGAGACATTCCGAAACCATCACTTACGGCCACTTCCGATAATCGCTTATTTGAAAAAATATCTGGTGCGAAGCATCCAACTTTCCTCATCCCACTGTGAAAAGAATGAATTCAACATGACATCCGGACGCCTGTATAACCTGGGGCTGTATCTTCGCTCAAGGCATTCAAAGTCAGTTTTTAGTTAGGAAAGTACAATTAGTTAAAATACTCTCATTATTCGAGCCTCTCCTGTCGGATCGTATCCAGTACGTGTCTGATCAGGAGGCATTCAGCTAAGTGAAACTCATCAAGAAAGTACGAAAGGCCCTGTTCTCTTTCTTAGCCATCTAAAACGTTTTGGTGTGGCGCGCTTGCAGTGCCACTAGGGAGAAGGAATGTCTGGAGATGAAGGACAGGGTCTTTTATCACAAACATCTCGAAATGTCTTTCTTCTGTTCTCTTGTTGACTGTACCTCTCTCTCCTCGCTTTTTTACAATTCCCCTTCCTGTTTCAAAACCCCCACGCTTACTGTTATGTAAGTGTTCGAGAAGAATGTCGCAGGTAGAAAGAGAAATATTTTGCTTTATTTTACGAGCTGACTCTGTATTTCATGAAGAAATTATGTTTTCATTTCAGTACATATATATGTAATTCTTACTTTTTTAATTATTCATTCTGTTTTTTCTTCCTTTCACTATCTCCCCCTTTTGAACGTTTGTCTTTCGCATTTCATTGACTTCATCCCTTCCTTCACCTGGCGCTTGGGAGTGATGTCTTCAAGTATACTGATGATACAGCCTTGCAGGTTTTTGGTCTTCCGCCGGAATGAGAGAGGATCTTGGAGCGGGCGTATGGCTGGTTTTGAAAAGCTCACACACTCTCATTGTGGATAAAACGAAGTGCGTACTTTTTGGTGGGGGCGTGGTTCATACGCTTGTTAGGTACTCGAAAATGTTAGCAAGTAACTTTCTCTGGGCGTCGTTGTGAATTCTCCACTCAGGTGTGGCCAATATATCAGCTCTGCGCCAGACTCATACTCCCGTATCATCGGTTGAGGACTGCACTGTTTTTGGAGCACTTAACATTGATTTATCTCGGCGTGGTACTTCAATATGGTGTGGTGGAGGTCTAGTGGTTCAAAGAATGATGGATGGTAAGTCGAGAAGACTCCCGAGTCATCGCCACTATAGGAAGGGTACGGTTTTCACTTGCCCTGCCTAAAGGGTTTATCGCACCCTCACTTCCAACATTAAACTCCTAGGAAATTTTGTTAATAATAAAGCTCGCCGTACTGTCATTTTAAGGAGCACAGAGTATTTAATTTATAATACAGTCAATTATTTCCTAACCTCTTAACCACTAGATGCAGTAAGTCTCAGCCGTCTTGCCTACACACGACTTATTTTTACACGGTTCATCAATTTGGAGCATTTATGTTGATTGAGAAGGGCGGGGCCTTGTCCAATTAAAATCAGACTCACCACATACGTAACTAGAGTAGCCGTTTATTTTTAAAACTTTTTTAGTAACTTTACCCTGTAAATGAATGCTAGTTAGGTATATTTGAAGGGTACAGGGAAAAAACCATCTTTGTCACAATTTTTTGATTTCAAGAAAAACGGGTTTTAAAGTTCAAAACCAAATAAAACATTTTAAACTATGCCAAATCACTATGTTATGATAAAATGACGGTTGAGATGTAAGGAGTAAATTAACAAATTTCAAATTTTTAATTATATTTTGGTACAAAATTGAGTTTACTTGAGGAAAACTCGATCGGGACCGTGAAAAAACCATCTATGTCATCTGAAACAGACAAGAACCATCTTTATTAGTGGTTGGCACTACTCGCTAAGTCACACTTACATGCATTTTTTTTAGATTCCTTTAACCATGTTTATTTACTTACAAAAGAATTTATTATTCGTGCGGTAGTTTTCTCAAAAACATCACTGCCTTTGGTCCGTAGAACTTGAGATGGCTCATTATGTCATTGTATTTGGCCTTGGAGATGGAAGTAAACCTGTTAAAGCATTCAAATAACCATTTTTGACTATAGCATACTAAAATAAGAAGGTAAGTAAGGCAATTTGAGGAATTTAAGCAAGTTCGAAATAATAATTATTATTTATAATAATAACATGTATTACCTTATCGAATAGGGAATTACCTCCCTAAGAAATACAGGGTAGACGGAATTCCCCTGGTCTCCAATTCGGATCGGTCCCCAATGGTTTTCCAATAACGCTGCTGACAACTTGGCCATTTTATGTAGATCGATGGTAAAGAAGCCTGCTCTCAATAGATTTGACTTGCACTTCCTTCAGTTTTTGGATCTTGAAAGGGCACTTCTTTCTTTACGTAGTAATTTTTATCCAGGAAGGTTTTCCAATCAAAAACCAGTTCCTTTTTAACATTCACAACATCGAAAGGAGGTCTTGGTCCTAGAGTTAGCCACCATTTCTCGAAATTTTTTAGGTGTCTCCATTCGAGCTTGTAGGTTTCACAGTCCTACATCCTTATCGGATTTCACGTAGGAGTGGCCGCGAACAGGAAACGTTATTTTTATGAATTTCAGCCCATGAATTCTAAATTTAGTGAGGTAATTAATGAAGCGGAAGAGTGTATAATTTTTATTTTGGCCGCCAGCTGAGTCACAAAAAATATGGAGTTGTTCAACTTCATCGCTTAGGTAATTGTTTATGAAGTGAAAAAGAAATGAAGCGACTTCATTTTCGCCTTTTTTTTGCCGTCGCTTCATGGTACGTATAAAAGACCGACAGGCCAGTTGAGAGACCATGGACGTCGAAGGAATACATATTCGATTGTCTCTTGTAGTACACGTCATTGGTACTAATATTTGGAAGAGAGACGTTCTTTGCAAAATCCATACAAATGGCCTCTATTTTCTTGTCTTCCATGGCCAGTTTTTTGCGATCATAGAAGTTTTTTGTACTTCTCACATGCTCATGTTTTATTTTCAGAGTATCAATACGGTTGGTCGCAGGGGATAGGGTTTTTAATTTTTGCTGTGAACTCGTCGCATGCAGCAAAAGTGTCACTTCGTGGGTAGCCAAAAGATATGTTGAATTTCGAGTTAAAAATACATCGATGTGTTTCATAGGAAACTTAACAAGTTAGATGTTTCTCTTGGAACACTTTTAATATGATCACAGATTAACTGGTGGGTTGAATAGTCAAGGTTTAGATGAAGGGAAGAATGTCGCGGAAACCGATGACAAAAATGGTTCTCTCTCTTCTTTTCCCTGCACACTGAACCTTACAGGCGGCTTTACTCTCTGACGAAGGTGGTTTTTCGCCTATTTCGATCTACCATTACAAAGATCTGCTCATTCTGAATCCAATGATATAAATATCTCATTTTCGAAAAAAAAAGATTAAGATGGTTTTTTCCCTGTACCCTTCATTTATTTTCTATTGTAGTTGGAATGAATTTTCTTACCCGCAATCTCTCCATGAGTTTGGTTAAAACCGTTAACCGGAATATTATTTTCCGTTGCATTTTGAGTTACAACGACACTGAAGGTATAGGCTACAGGAATATTTGAGGGAAACAAAATAGAGGTGTTGGTTGCTAAAAAACATTGATAACTCGGCAACAATCACACAAACCGCACGCCAGTTCCTGTTTCTGTGACCTGAAAATGTTGACAGAAGATGAAAACACAACTTTTATCGCCATTTACAGTACTTCCCCGTTTTGGCAACCATCTCAGGCAGAAGTGAGATAATCCTCTTTGGAGTTTGTCTCACACTTCTTACATAATTGTGATCGTTGAGGTATAACGCTGATGTAAAGCGATTTCCTCACTAATAAGGCGTGAACTAGTTGCTTTCGAAATGTTCGATATTGTCAAAGTTAGGTAGACAGTTATTTTGTAAGCTTAATAGGCGACTGCGACTTGTGAACGACACGAGTACAATTCGTTCAGATGAGTCGATTAGAAATAAAGACACCGTTCTCCGCCTCCGTTCGAACATTCACGGGTAAATCTTTTGAGCGAATCATCGATTGCGCTGCCTTCGCCCGAGTCCTGTTTTCACGTTTCGAAGCTCCATTTTGCCGCGGCGTATGAGGTTCTAGCGAATGTTCCGTGCTCACCTGGCGCTTTGTTCGCACTTCCATTGATGAAATCGCCTTCGCCGTCACGTAACGCTACAACTATTAAATAGAGTGGTTCTGGGGGTTTTTGCTTTTAATTCAAACGTTACGCTACGGAAAAATAAAATCCTTCGAGTGATTGAAATAGCGAGATCCTGCTAACGACCGCTCTTGGAAAGGTAACTGTAATAACGAAGCCATCGGTTGCAGCATAAAGGTCGATTATTCTCTCATTGAATAGCTCGTGATGATGATAAGCGATCGTAATTGAATTAATCACAAAATGATTCGACCATGATTGTTCGTGCAGCAGAAAATTAGAACGTCGTCTGATTTATTATCAAAACAAACTGTCCTTCATGTGTCCACATTTTTACTTTCCGCTACCCGAAGGGAAGGAAAGTATAGTAATCGGCCCAAAAAAAAAATTTGGGTTTTCTTCAGATCTTTACGTTTTGAGGCCTACTGAGTTTTCTGTGTCAGAATTACTTCTCTGGCAAAATTGCAAATAGTTCTGCTTAGTAATTGGCGTCAAGGAACCACGGAACCTCAATCTCACTCTCTCTCTCTCTCTCTCTCTCTCTCTCTCTCTCTCTCTCTCTCTCTCTCTCTCTCTCTCTCTCTCTCTCTCTCTCTCTCTCTCTCTCTCTCTCTCTCTCTCTCTCTCCCTCTCTCTTGATCTCCATGCGATCTTCCTATCACAGCTTGTTTTGTACACCTAAGGGCCGGATCATAATCGACCATCTGACAAAACAAGTCGTGGGGATCAGTTACCTCGTATTATCGTTGTTGCCTGGCCCTCCTGGTTGATTATTATCGCCAAATCTTCCTTCACCCAGGACCTAACCAACTGCAAGCATTACTGCAATGTCGATGTTGGATACCCACCTTAAGAAGACAGATCCGCAAAAGGGGATTTTTGTGCTTTCGGTGTTATAAATCTAAAGCGAAGGCGATTAATCCCCAGATGGGTAATTTGCCTAGTTGCCGTTTAGCCTTTGGGTGTAGGGCCCTTTTTTTTTTTTTGAGTTGTTTATTGATTGAGACCATTTTACAATATACCTCATTGAAATGGTGTACATACATTCGTTGTTTACTATATAATTTTTATGTTATCTACAAACATGGTTGTGGATAATCACTGCTGAACGATGTCCATGATGTGACGTGGGCGGGAGAGTCTTCTGACTTCTGGTGTTTGAAAGCCTTCGGTAACTAAAGGGTTGATGTGGTCAATGTTGCGTTGTACAAAGGAGCTGTAGCATCCATTCAGAAACAACTCGATCGGTGGTTCTAGCTGAAGGTCGTGATACAATGTTTCGTTTCTCACGAATAGAATTCCATTTTGTTGTTGCTCTATCCTCCTGAATTCTGATTTGGAGCAAGTGCCCCATACTGCCAAGCCGTATGTCCAGATCGTCTTGTATAATATCAGTTTGTTCTGGATGGATAAGTGTGGACTTCCAAGAAAGGACCTCAGCTGTGCAATTCTGTTTTTTACTCGCTTTATAATTTCGCTGATATGGTCATGGAACGTTAATCTTTTATCCAATATAACTCCGAGATATTTATGAGAGGCTCTGGTAGGTATAGGCTGTCCAAGATAGTGGAGTTCCGGATTTGTATAATTTCTTTTGTAAGTGTGTGTAACGATGCTAGATTTTTCATTGTTTATTTTTATCCTCCATTTCGTGCACCATTGTCCCAGTACGTTAAGCATCTGTTGGAGGTTCTCGGTCGCGATTTCAGATACCTCGTTCGACGTAGCGTAAACTAAATCGTCCGCATACAATCCGGAGAACCCATCGGGGACCTCCAGAGGCATGTCGCTCGTGTATATGGAGTATAAATATGGCGCCCAAACCCTTCCTTGTGCCACTCCAGCTTGGATTAGCCTTGTTGATGAGTGATGATTCTGGATTGAGACCACGAACGTCCTGTCCTGTAAGTAGTGTTTGACCACAGAAAACAGGTTGTTCGGTAGGTGCTGACGGAGTTTGAACAGAAGACCGTCATGCCAAGTTCTGTCAAATGCCTGTTCTACATCAAAGTGGGCAGAGTGGCACACCTTTCGCTGGTGATATACGTTTTTTATGTAGCTTGTATATCTTTGAAGCTGGAGGGGGCAAGAGTGGTCCTGACGGAAGCCAAATTGTTGGTTGGGTACAAGATGAGCTGTGTATTGTTGGAGATATGGGAGAAGTAGACGCTCGAAGGTTTTTGATAGAAGTGAGAGGAGACTGATAGGCCGGTAAGAAGTTGATAAATGAGGAGGTTTGTTGGGTTTCGGTACCATGCAAATAGCCGCGTGTCTCCAAGCTTTTGGAAAGTATCCTAACCGTATTGAGGCTGTGTCGACATGAGCCAGATGTGCAAACAGTCTGCGGGGCCCACGTAAAAGAAGAGGCTGCACTATTAGGTCTACGCCAGGGGCTTTTCTTGTAGGAGAAGCTCTGATTACTTTCTTAACTTGTTTGGGAGAGAAGAAAACAGGAGGAGAAGGGAAACTAGAATAATCTTCTTCCATCTCGGAGATATTAGGACCTAGATGGGTTTGAAACCTGAGTTGCAGGGAGTCGGCGAAATGGTTGGCTTTTTCTTCGGGGAGTGACAGCCATCTTGATCCGTTTTTTAATGGAGGTATATTTTGCCCTTTCTACGTGAAGATCCTGGTTGCCCTGTACAGAGAGCAGTCCTTTGCGTCAAGTGAAGTAAGTTTATGTTTCAACTGTTCTTCTCGGAAGTTGTTGACCTCTGCTTTGATAACATTTCCCAGGGCATTGCTCAATTGTTTTTCAGCTTGGTTCCTTGTTCTTAACCATCTTCTGTGAGCTCTTTTTCTTTCTTCCCATATATCTTTAATAAATGGTGGCAAATGTATGTTAATTTTAGGAGTTGGTAAGATGTTGGGGGCTGCTAGGGATGCAGCAGAAGTTATGATAGAAGTTATATCGCTCACAGCCTTATCAATATCATTGATATTACTTATATGCGGGAGACTGGCTAGATTCGATGCGATGTGCATACGATAGCGATCCCAATCCATCGGGTGCTTTATTAGAGTGGGCCTGGCTATGTTGCTGACTGGTTTGCCATACATCTCTGTGTGTACTAGGAGATGATCGGAGTTTAGATCGTGTTCCACTGCCGTATTGGTTATTCGAGATTGGAGGCCTTTACTGATGATGAAATCTATATGTGTGGGAGGGCCTTCACTCATGTAGGCATTGATTTTACTCTACTCGAATCCCTGAGAAGGAAGGCCCCTCAATTCAAAGGATACTTATGCCTATTTATTTGTATGGTGACGAAAGCAGTCCATTTGGAAGCCGTCACGAGTCTTTCTACACCTGCAGTTATGGCTTCCTTCCAGAGATTCATTTCAAGAAGAGGTTGGCCCAAACACATCTACAGTGACTGTGGGACAAATTTCGTGGGGGCAGCTAGGCACCTTCGTCAACTGTATCATTGGTGGAAGGAAACATTCCATGCCCTTTCATCGTGTGAACATCAACCCACCACAAACACCTCATATGGGAGGTCTATGGGAGGCTGGTGTGAAGTCAGTGTAGCGACGGCTTTCTTTAATAGCGGGGTCCACTCCCCTCACGTTTGAGGAGTTAACAACGTTTCTAGCCGAGATTGAAACTGGTTTAAACTCGCGCCCATTATGTCCTATCTCAACAAGACCGGATGAAATGGAACCCTTGACCCCAGGTAACTTCTTGGTCGGTGGCGCCCTCCAAGGAATTCCTGAAACACCTCTCCAGGACAAGAAAGTACACCTTCTCAGTAGATGGCTGCTTCTGAAGAGAATGACCTAACACTTCTGGCGCAGGTGGCGAATACTTGGCTATGCTGAAGTCCGGGTCAAATGGCACCGCAAGGTACCCAACCTCCAAGATGGTGAGTTGGTGCTTTTAAAGGATGACTCCTCCCCACAACAATGGCCATTAGCCCAAGTAATAGCCACTCATCCTGGTCTCGATGGGGTAGTTAGAGTTGTTACCATTCAGACCTCCAACAAATCTACGTACAAATGTCCAGCCAATCGATGCGTTCCACTTCTGCCACTATGGGAGCGGCCCTATCCATAAACCCTCTAGAAATTTGGATCCCGAATTTGGTCGGCGGCATGTTTAGTAATTGGCGTCAAGGAAACACGGAACCTCAATCTCTCTCTCTCTCTCTCTCTCTCCCTCTCTCTCTCTCTCTCTCTCTCTCCCTCTCTCTCTCTCTCTCTCTCTCCCTCTCTCTCTCTCTCTCTCTCTCTCTCTCTCTCTCTCTCTCTCTCTCTCTCTCTCTCTTGATCTCCATGCGATCTTCCTATCACGGCTTGTACACCTAAGGGGCGGATCATAATCGACCCTCTGACAAAACAAGTCGTGGAAATCAGTTGCCTCGTATTATCGTTGTTGTCTGGTCGATATTAGGCAGCGTGTAAAGCCATTTTCTTTCCCATCAACGATTTTGGGCAAAGTAATTCGACATATCGCCTCGTCTGTAGCTACGAAGCTCCTCTCGACTACGAAAAATTTTCGATTTGTTTTTATAATATTCCGGAGTCGGACTTGTTTTCGGAACGTGCACGTCAAATTGTGTAGTGGCCAGATTTGGGTACCCATTTTGTATATTTTCCTTTTGCATTTTTATTTTTCAACTAGAGCGTTCTTTTCAGTTTATAACCCTTTGTTTTTGTTCTATTATTTTTTTCATCATTATATTTCCTTTATTTCATATCATTTTGTTACTCCCTATTGTCTATATATTTTTGTGAGCCGTGAGTGCTGACTGTAACTGACTGACACCACTCATCGTGTTTCAACAGTTCTGTTCATGTAATACTCAAAAACTAATTCTACAGAAAAAATTCCATCGTACAAGAAGTGCATTTAGTTCCTATTGGTCGTCGATATTATCACAGACGAATATATAATGTGCCTTGTCCTACTTTTTCCTTGATTGAAAAAAAGATTCAAAATAATAACACATGTTGACTTTGGTTTAAATAGCGCATGTGAAAGCAACACTGGATTAATGACCAATTGCCATCTACACTCGAGGTTTATGAAAGTCGTCTCATAAATAAGCTCAACCTGGAAAAGTATTTCAATCTTCATTACATCAGACGTCATTGTCTTTCCGACAATATTTGAAACGCGAAGATTTACTTCGGCCTTTCAAAAATATTCCTACTCGTTAGCGTGTAACCGGCCTTATTATCTTAATCACGTCTCTCGGAGCTCTCTCAGCCTCAACCTCCCAGTCAAGTAATTAAAGGCCCCTGTCACAAATTGGAACGTTGCCCCAAAACATTTTCGAGCTTGAAATATTCGGACGGAGCGCGGAGAAGATCCTCCGTGAATGCCCCTAAAACGCGTTATTGCGGAAGGGGGAGTTTAAAACATGCCAAACGATTTTTTTACTACTCTTCCCGATTATTGTGTGAGAGGGTGAGGCAGCGGGTGAAACTGTTCAGCACTTCGTTACGTTCACTGAAACGAAAATAGGTTTTTACGTGAAGTCTCTCCTTTGGATTGGTTCATTTGAGTATATAACTAATTTTCTCTCAAAATTATAATAACAGGAAGGGTGCATAAACTATTAGGAGAAATTTGAAGTTTTGCTGGACGGAAGTAAAAATTATTACGTCAAGGAATAATATTTTCAAGATTATAGTTTATTACATAGATTTTAGGTAATTCTACTAAAGTGTATTGCGTCTTTCTACTGGTATGGCTAGCTAGGAGACACCATTATGCTGATTAGCGATTATTCTATACTTGAAAACGTGAAAGTTTAAAAGAGTGATGTCACTGGACTGTTGTCGTTGAATAATTTAAAATGTGCATTCAAAAACTCGAGTTTCCTTAATTTCTTTGAGTTCTACGATCTATATAATCATTTTATCATCGTTCATAGTTCAGAATAAATATTTGGTCAAATTTGAGAAAATTTCTAATCACCTCTTCACCAATTTCTGATTAAAACGGAGACGGGAAAGTGTACGGCTATAGCTTGAGTTTTTACGCTTTAACAATTTCCAGAAACATTAACGTTAGGGAAGGAAAGTATTATTTGGGAAGACTTATGACTCAATAGCCGAACACCCCCAGAAATGAACTTCTAATGGAACTGGAGTCCGACGGAGCTGAGTTCAATATTGCGCACGTTGAAATCACGTGGACGGGCGGCGTGATTCACTTCCCAATTTCCCTACGAGACTATGAAGACTCGATTCGCCTTTATTATCTACCCGTTGACCGGAACTTGATTCGTACGTGAAATAATTTGTATGTAGCTGTTTGAAAACTAAGTGGGCTCAGCTAGAGAACCGTTCACGAGAAGGAATCATTAAAAGAAACTGCCACGCCCACAACCAGAATAACTCAAGTCTAAAATTACTGACAAGACGTCAAAAAATTACGGTACTATACGGCGGGAGTGATTTGCCTTACTCCAGTTTCAGTATTTGAATTTTACAGACGCTACATCACATTTCAAAACGGCTTTAACGTTCGACCTAAGTGTAACTTACTTTCTTATAAAACGCCCCTATGCGTTTTGGAAATATTGTGCCTGTAACCTTAAAGAAACTCGCACAAATCTCGAGCTCAGGAAAACGAAACAATAAGAAAATTCGGTTTTCCGAAATAGCGGTTGACCAGTAGGTCTGAATGGACCAGTCGGAACAGATAGTGGGAACTTGCCAATAAAACTGAGTTTCTTAAAAAACAAGATGTTAGTGGTACAATTGAGTTCATTGAATTGTCCAGTTATGGGGCAAAATGATTGATTTTTTATTTTATTTCACTTTGGAAATCCAAACAGCCAAAGGGTGTTTGGACAGGTACACTGAAAAGGGACGAGGAGTTCACAACAAAATGAAGTTTCCAGGTTTAAAATAGTCACCATTTAAAAGGGGTATAAAAGATTCGGTTCATATCACATAACATTCTTTGCCGGAATGAAACCTTTCCTTCTTTGTCATGTATTATAGAAGTTCGACCCTGTCTTTCGAGTTGACAGGATGGCAGGGCACTATATGTTCTCCTGACACACCTTCGGAGCAATGATGTGATGTATGCACGTGTGGTAGGGCAATGCCCCGTGCGAAGCCTCTGTATAGTTTGTGACGTACTTGGGGAATTCTTTATCTTCACTACCGAATAACCCATGTACATTGTCATCAGAACACTTCTCGGTCTAGTGTGTATATCATGGAGGAAAATCATGGTGTTTGGTTCTTCAAAGAACTGCATCGTTCATTGAATCATTCTAGAGAATGTGGCAGCTTGGGCCATGGAAGCATGTGCGTTTCTGAATGGAAACTAAACACCTAGTTGCACAACTCAAATCGTAGAAATGGTCCATTCGCTTCTAGTCTGGAATCCTTTTGTCTCTTCAGGACAACCTAAAGGTTTAATGAGCCTATAACAAAAAGCGTCCGTTTTTTCAATTCATTTTAGATTCAGTGTCGAATACTTGGTATCAAGAGTGACGACCAAGGCGGGTTAATTAGAAGAAAATGGAACGATGAACGACAAGTTAAATCAATTGTGACCAGTTGCATTCAAGTCCCAAGTCAGATGGCTCGTTCTTAAGTAATTGGAGAAGCGATTTTAAAATGTGGTGAATGTACCACACTTGTAGCAGAAGTTGAGGCGTAGAGCTTCTTTCAATCGGTACGTTTTCAAGCAATTGCTGCATTTGAAACAACCTGAGAAAAAACGTCACACGCTACTGCCTCATATCAGTATAATCTACTGTCAGCTTACAGTATCAATCAGCAGGTTCCCTAGTCTAACTAGGTCAATAGAGGTCTACAACACTACTTAACCTTGAGAAGGCTGAACGAGGTATTGTGACGTTAACACTCCACAATGCAGCCTTCCATGGATACTAATGATAGTTCCTTGTGAATAGTTCTTGGGGATTGTTCGTTTCCATTCCATTCAATTATCACCAAAGACCTGTCAGCTGTCAAACCTTCTACTTCCGGTAGATTTGTGTTTAACATTTCTCAATTCTGACAATTAGTGACACAACATGCCCTCAGCCTTGAAACGTATGCACTCTTTTCAATTTCAAGATTCCCCACTTCTTCTCTTGCTGATTGTTGAGAGCTGATGAAAACAGGTGCAACCGATTTCGGACAAAGTGTCAATCTGAAGAAACAAACACCAAAAAATGGGATAAATTCGTGAGCGATGCCGGTAGCCGTTCTGCCGAAAGTGTGGCTCCTCCGCTTTTATAAACAGCGGCGAACTGCACGGTTGGCGGCAACAGGGTTGTCACCATCGGCAGCCCGCCACAAACCATTACAAGTTTTATAAAATAAATATTTCTGAGTTTATTTTATTAAACTCACAAACCCAGAACCTAAGAACCCCCCCTCAGAACCTTCATATTTTGCCCCTTATTTTTGCACCACTGTTGCTAATTCAGAATACATTGCCTGTGTAATGCGTACGTCTGTAATTGGGGACAAAAGCGTTGACGATGATATAAATTGTGGCAACGGTGGTGCGAGAGATCATTTCCAGCGAATATCCAACTGGGAGCAATTGAGTTTTCGCTATTAATTTCGTAGGTGAATGCGTCGACTACCTCGGGCGTGAGGGATTTGGTGCGTGGTTAATTTGTGCGTGAAGAGCGACCTGCAAAAATCGAATTTTGGATCCAGGCGGGAAATAACAGGGACGACAAGGAGTCTGAGATCGGCCTCGTTCCGAAGGGGAGGTGAGCCAACGGAGGGCTGAGAGCAGGCGCATGTGCTGCCCTGAATTCGTCTAATACAAAAGTAGAGGGGGCGCTACGGAATAGTAGCAGTCGTTTATTAACAGTCAGACCGTTGGCGTTATCTGATCGCATTCCGTTAGCAGCGAGGTTTTTAGTTGTAAAGATTGAAAAGCAATATTGCCGGTTATTAAGTTCATGCATACGCTGTTTTCGTGCCACTTCCCCGCCCCGCTTATTTGTTCTTTGTTTCTTTAGTCACAGTTATTATTTTTTTTTTTTTTGCTTGAGCGCAAATCCACTTTCTTCACAACTAGGATACATCATTATCAGCATTGATAAAGAAGCACCACTTGTTTTCCTCTGGCCGAAACACCTTATTTTGATTTTTCACGTTAATGATTCCCGAATGATGTCAGTTGTGAAGTAAGGCGGTGTACTGATCCCTGGATGGACTGGACAGAGATTTCTTGTACCCTCAAAAATCTCCCAGGTCTTATAAGGAAGAAGATGGAGATCTCCGGGAGAGGAATTGTCGAGGATGGTGGGGGCTCTGCCCCGTTGCCGACCCCTCAACCGTCACCCAAAAAGCCGCCTCTCAGAAAAAAGGAATCTACCACCTTCCACTTGGATGGTGCTACTTACACGATAGGTAAGACCCTTGGGTTCCGATGATTCTCTTAGAAAGTCCCTAATTCCTTTCCAGTCCCCCCCCCCTACACTCCCCAGCATGCATTTCTGGTTCTTGTTTCCTGCCTGTCAGCGATAAGCTCATTCATGATTCGAGTCGCAATGCATGACTATAAGAAGCCTCCCAGGATCACACATCAACAGAAGGGTCTAGATTAGTGTATTTTGTACAATATCGAGTTGAGGAATGAACTGCCACAATATGTTTCAAACTGCACTTCACAAAACCTTCAGTATCTTCCTATTGACCTAGTACTTTAGATCATAAGGTAGTTTTCAGAAATAGTAGTTTCTGGTAGTATTTCTTTTGAACCAGGTAGTTATAGGCTTGACATGTAGAACCATGTGCCTAGCAGACTAACGACTTTTAGACGCCTAAAAACCACTTTTTAATGTTCGGACGATCTAATTTCAGTGTTTGTAAAATCTTCTGAGGAATACAAAATTCGATAACTAGAAGTTAGTTTACATTCAGAACATGCTGACCAGCCCAGCCATAGAAATCATCTTTCGTCGTCTACCTCTCGTGCATTGGGAGGAAAAACCCCTTCTTTTCAACAGGCGGGAGCGTGTGGTGACATGATGGTTCGATACTTACGTGCCTAGGACGGGGTTTCCTGAATAGAACAAACGTTCTCCAAGTCCTTTGTTTGTCCATTGTTTCTTCACCATGCGCCTCGCACTTTAACGGCTCCGAAAACAACAGTTTAGTAGGAGATTTCACATTCGCCTCTGCACTTTCTTTTATATTTCAGATTTATTAAACATATATATTTGAGATAGGGCTGCCAACTTACTGGTTGGGCGTGATAGGGGAATGGCATCATACGGTTGGAAATTTCCCAAACACGATCGGAGAAGTGTGGTTGATTGTCATTTAAAACCACTAGTATCTAACTCACTAGCATTTAAAATTGTCGTAAATACGCAAATAAAAACCTGGGAGGTTTGTCGGGTTCTGTTTGAGGTGAGAGATATCGAAAAGTTGGCATGTAAGGGAAGCCTATTGTGCGACGATTTGGATCTTGTGTGACATTCTAGTATTGAGAAGTATTTAAACTAAATAATTAAATATACCATTCGTGCGGAAATTTGGCGACTAACTAGAATATTGGAAGACCATCAAACATCTTCGGTGGGTTCGTAAAGTATTGCAATGCGGTTGCCAGGTTTGCCAAGAAATGAGAAATAAAGCTATATGACGAAGAATACCACGAAAAGGCCTCTCCATGCTGATGCTTAACTGAAAGCCAATAATGAGGAATAAGTGCCGAATGGAGTCATTCACGGGGGTTTGGAAACCCCACACAACCCTTAGCCGTGGCCGAAGCTCAGGGTGTCTTCAGACTTGTCCATAGGCAGTATAAAAGGTTATGTCTAATGTTAATTTTTGGCATTCACAATTTTCTCCTTCTGCGTTGTGGGTCTGATATAGTTGAACGTCTGGCCTCAGGCGTCAATAGATCAGGTGTGCAGCACTGCTTGGAGAGAGTTTGTAAGCAAATAAAAATTTTCCCGATTCCCCCTCTCTGCTGCGGTGTTTCGTCGAATTACAATATTATAATGAGTTGTAACCAATTCCTGGTAGTGTGTTCAGCTCTAGCCCGTGTTGTTGGGTTGCTAAGAAAATGAAAATATCTGGTGCGTTGCAACACACAACTTTCCTTAGCTCTACGTCAATTCACTTTGTGAATGGCTAATTCTATTTAATCGATTCATTTATCACTCAGCTCCTTTGAACTTGGTCAAACAACACGTCACAGCAGCAGGAAGCGGTAGCGCTTACAGTTCTGGAATTTATTGTGCTGCTCCTACTCATTGCAGGACCATTATTGAGCAATTGGTATACAGAAAATTAATGAGGCTGTAAACACAAATTTTTAGAAGGAGGATAGTAATCACTTTTGCAGAGTTATTGGGTAATAACTGTTAGAACTGGTAGTAAGCGAAACGGCGGTAGTTGAAATTCAGGAATTTCTGAAGTGAGCCCCATGTATCTCATGAGCGTTTTTAAATACTAAACACTCACCCTATAGGTATTGGATTGGACTACAACACGACTTTTTTTTAACATTCTAGTCACATTGCAGCGGAGTTTAAAAGGAAAAAACCGCGGCAAAAACGCTTTTCGTCGAAAGATTTTATAATTTATTGTGCTGCTCTCGTCATTTTCCCACAAATTGGAATTTCATGGTATGGTTATCTTATTAAGAGCTATCCATATAAAAAATTTAATCAAAATCGTTAGAGCCTTTTTTGAGAAAAAAGAATTGGTGTTTTGATCACTATGATAACTATAGTTAACTTTCGGTGGATGTTGCCCATACCCGTATTTTTGCGTCCCATAGTAACCTGTAGGCTAGACATCAAGTTTCAGCTGATTTGGTACGGTTGTTTTCTCTAAAAACCGCGCTAAAATCGATGTTGTCGAAAATTTTGGTAATTTATTGTGCTGCTCTCGTCATATTCCCACAAATGGGAATTTCATGGTATAATTATCTTATTAAGAGCTATCCATATAAAAAATTTAATCAAAATCGTTAGAGCCATTTTTGAGAAAAAAAATATTTGGTGTTTTGATCACTATGATAACTATAGTTAAATTTTGGTGGATTTGGTTCATACATTTATTTTGGCGTCGTATTGTGACTCGCAGGCGAGATATCAAGTTTGATCTGATTTGGTACGGTGGTTTTCTCTAAAAATCGTTCACAGACACACATACACACGACCATTTTCCCAAATAGTGTTTTTCGGACTCAGGAGGGTCTGAAACGTAAAGATCTGAAGAAAACTCAAAATTTTGTTTTTCGGCCGATTACATAACTTTCACTTCTACTTCGTAGAGCCAAGGAAAGTAAAAAAGCGGCACGAAGAGCCTTTGAGAAAATAGGCGGATATTAAATCGGCGCATCCTCGAGATCGTGTTTTCGTCGGCGGCCCTGTTTACGCACAACTAATTGAACCTTACAGTACAAAAACGGTATCCACGAGAAAACAAAAAGCTGTTGCGTAATCTTTGGAGGGTTTCTTATTACGGGTCGGAGCGGAACGACTTGCGAGTAAAATGCCATTATTACAAAATGCACATCGCGGCTCTTTAAACCTTTTGAAGAGTAGCTCGAATGAAAATTCAGAGAAGCAATAAATTGAAACTTTATTTATTAAAAGTCGTCGTTAGTAATCGGATCCTTCGTCCGAAGCGATCCAGGAAGATTTTAAAAACGTTCGAAATAACACAGCAGCGCATCACGGCTCTGTTTTCAACCAAAGTTCGAATTAAGCCACTACTCAACTGTGAAATGAAACTGTACGTTCATCACTTCCTCAATTTAAATGTAACCGATGCCATTTATTTATTCTGTT
Organism: Pachypeltis micranthus; assembly: GCA_020466155.1. Classification (NCBI taxonomy): domain Eukaryota; kingdom Metazoa; phylum Arthropoda; class Insecta; order Hemiptera; family Miridae; genus Pachypeltis; species Pachypeltis micranthus. The sequence goes on from CM035777.1 coordinate 17,800,872, forward strand.
CATTTAGTAGCATTTCAGTTGATTACATTAGTGTTACAAAGAATGTATACTAACAAAACTGAAAAAAGAACCAGGAAAAAATGAAAGATATTCATAAGTAAATGCGTGCTTTACATAGGTTTCTAATTGAGTGCTGTACAGGTCATTGCATAACATACTTACCTCTCGATCTGTCCCAATACAATGGAATGTGAGTGGGCGTAAGTATGTTATTACACGATCATTCGTTATTTCTACTCTATTCAGTTGATTATTCACCACATACCTATTGATTACCTACCTATTCTCGTAGTTCATCTCCGAACGATAAAAAGAGCAACACGTCAATGGCGAAACAACCTAATTTAACGATAATTAGCCGCTCACCGCCGCTAATATAACGTTTTGTCGTAATCAAGGTTTGGTGGAAAAACCAAAGGTGTAAAATTGACCAACCGATAAAAGAATCGTAGTTTGGCACAGGTCGAAGTAGTTGGGATCATGAGCTTGGGCCATTACCAGGTGCGTTCGGCCCAACCCTTTTTTCAGGTATACCAGGTTTGCCGCGGGGAAGTCAGAGAACTGCCCGTTCATTCGGCTTCTCCTTCAGACAAAGGGTTCAGTTTAACTTCCAACGACAACGGATTCCCCTTTTGGCCTTTCCAAAATGTCCTTCCCTCCTTCGATTTACCTCCTTCACCACACACAGCTCTGCCCAGATATACTCGTCTCTCTGTGCTCACATTCCTCTATCAACTCTCTGGCCAGTCACAGCTCTCACTCTCTCCCTACGCTACAGTTTCCCCCTCAACCAGTTCACACGTATTCTGAGTCCCCTTGTGTCGCCCTTATCTTCTCAAACTCAAATCGCAGCCCTTTTCTCACTCTCACCAAATTGCTGTTTTATTTTATTTACATTCCCCTCTCGTGCGCCCAACAATCATCAATATCTGTCGACTGTAGCAAAAATGTCTACTTTTACGCTATTTCCCTCCTCAATTCTCCACGCCCATGATACAATTATTCAATATTTCTGACGTTAAACCGTCAAAAAGTTATGTTTTCCCCAACTCAAATAAATTGAGTGAATAACACATTGAATTAGTAGCTAAAGCCATGAAAATCGCTGAATGTGCGTGGGGCTGAGTAAAATTGTCTGATGCGTCGCACCAAATATAAAAATTTCTATCTTATCGTTGTCACTCTTACGCCTTCCATAAGAACTCTGAAACCGAAGCTTTCGGAAGAACGTACTTGAAAAATAAGAACAAAATTCTGTGCAGATGCTGAACAGCGAGTAGCAGAAAATAAATATGCGCCATTCAAATAATTTAAAAATTCAATCGATGCTCGGGATATGCCAGTAATGAAAGGATTATGTAGCGGAAACGTCTTTCCATCCGAAAAACTTAATAAAGCATTTTTGAAAGCTTAGATGAACATACAACATCGGCGTATGTAGCGCATCATTACATTTAAGAGGAAGATGAGGAACGCGTCGCATCTGTTTTCTTATTTTCTAAAAGTCTTTCTTTTTTTTTAAATTTTTCTCTAGTTCCGGAATGGCTCTGAAGAATAACTAAATACTACGATTAATCGGAACTCGTTTAATATCTTGCACAAGTACAGTAAAAGAGCTCATTCTAAATATAACCTTCTGTAGTTAATTACGATGTTATGCCCGTACGTTCACTACAGTCGTAACTTTGCTTAATAACCTAGACCGTTCAAATGACTTGAATCCCTGAGTATCCGTTATGATGATCATTTCCATTCGTCATTCGTATCGCTTAAATCTTGCGTGTAGTAACAGTTTATTATACATAGGCACAGGGCTATATTGCAGGCCTGCCGATTGCGCACCTGCCCGTATTTACTCTCGAGGGCGCAAGCAAATATTTACTCGCCCTAACACAAACGGAGCCATTTCCTCCGGTTCTATGGCTTCAACGATTCCAGGCATCGTGCTCAAATTTTCTCGTTATTTACGTTATTTCTTATCTATACGTTTCTCATGTTTTTTGTTTAGTCTTTAGGACAGTTTTTAATTGTTCAGTCGATACTGCATATTTATGCAGTCTATTGCAGCAAAGCTCTGAATAAATAAACCAAAACTTACGATTGTAGTAGTTTCAAAACTGTTTCCTACATCGAAATTCAAAGAGGTACGTTTTGAGGGCTTTTACTTTGCTAACCCCACAACGTAACTAGATCTAGGAACATTATTTTCGGTTGTTGAGTTTTCTTCACGTCAGAACGTTTCAAACGGCTCTGATCCTGAAAAACGTCGTATGAGAACACAATTGAGCGAACCCCAGAACCGAATCAGCTCAACTTTGGTTGACATGAACATTCGACGCCAACTTGAGGTTGCAGTTCAGTAGGCTTCTCGCCGAACCGGCTTGTCCATTTTAACAAACACACTCAGTGCACCTTGTCGTTAATAAATGACGACGGAATTTGCCTGCTAAAATAATTCATGCGCACAAGTAGAGAAAAGCGGCGAAAAGGACTAGTACGAGAAGCCAACAGAACTACAATCTTTTTTTGGCGTCGAGTGTTAATACCGTATCAATCAAAGTTGAGCTGATTTGTGTTCACAGAAAAACAGACCATGTTTTTCGGGCTAAACAGTCCTTAATACATTCAATACGGAGCATAGTACACAAAAAGTTCCAGGAAAACGGAATTTACTTTTTTCTATTTTCTGGGAGGGAAAGGTGTGAAAAAAGTGGTGTTACGATTCATAGAAAGTTAATTATATATCAATTAATAAATGACGCGAATCTGCGTCATGCGGGTATTTGGCAATCCTTTGAGAGCAAAACACAGAACAGGGAAGTCATTTATTTGACAACATTTGATAAACATAAAGGCGTCATAACAGATTACGAACTACAAAGTTAGTAACTACAAAGAAAATTGAAAGAAATGACAAAATTATACGTATGAATTACAAAGTTGGATGAAAACATTATTTCAAGGTGAGAAAAATAAACGAGCAAGAATTAAATACAACGTCATTTATACTGATGTAGAACCGGAAGTACTGGTTAGTAGGCAAGCAACATTGCACGAATGACGACAATAACACGCAGAAAAAATAATCCAAAAGAAGAATAAAGTACGAAATCAAACTTACCCTTCTAGATAATTCCGTTTCTGGACGAAGAAACAAAAAAAAACAACTAATCAAATCGGGGTATCATTTAGTTTATATGAACATCCCTAATCGTACTGTAATTTATTGAGTTCCTTCTAGTTCACCGTCACGACCATTGTTAAACCTTCAGCGCACAGGTAATTTTTACAACTGTCAACGTGATTTTTCTGAAGTTCGTGTTTAGTGTTTAGGAATTATTGGGTCAGTGAAACAACGGTGGTTTGAATTCCACAATTTCTGGGGTAGCTTATAATTATTTAATGAGCGTAAATAAACTCTCACCACAGCTTATTAGACTAGTAATCTGACTTTTCGCAAAACGTTGATCATGCGAGATTTATGATGAAATGTACAGAAAAAAGTACAAAACGAAAGACAGAAATTCCTAGCGATAAAGAATGGTTGATCTTGTTGCATTTTATACTAAAACCCTCATCCAAACATTTTGTCTTTTTCTTTAAAATGTCAAAATTCAAAATCACTAACACAAACGGTGGGTACAGCTTTCGTAGAAGTACGCAACCACGAGGGACATTTTATGTCTTTTTCTTTTAATATAATTTTGTTTATTTTAAATAAAGAAAAATAAAATGACAACACAAAAAATATTTTTCATTTTTGTAACAGACGTTACCATGCACTTAACCCAACACAAATTTAGTGACGCTTCTCCGTTACATATCCCGTGTTACATTTTCGAGTTTATGTAGCAAAGTAAAGACATAAAATGTCAACAAAAAAAATCGTAACCCACATCCTTTGGTTTAGGAGATCGATGCCTTATGCATTATGCCACAGGGACTGCATAACTGCTGCAGGGACTTTGTTAAAACGTTGCCTCGTCCAATCGGCCTCAAAGGTTAATTTTCGTGACGCTTGGCTGTTACACTTTTCGAGTTTATGTAGCAAAGTAAAGAAGACATAAAATGTCAAAAAACCACACACGAGCGAGAATACTCGTTTAGAACGCTTGAGGGAGGTTTGGCGGCAGGCAGACGTTCACGTAACAATTACTGGAAACTTGTGGGGGACAACTCAAAAACGAACTTTGCTTTCTGAAGTTGTTACCCATCCGAAGAAGGTGTTTTGAAAGTAGTGAGAAAATCCGGCCACCCGTCAGTTTTCAGGGCCGTATTTAGTAGAGAGAGAACGATGACTCGAATGTGCGTCAAGCCGTTGTTCTGGCATGGACACGACGGCGCGAATTCGCGTCATGCCGTATTGAACGTGTTAAAACGTAAAGGTCTGAAGACAACTCTAAATCTTTTTTTTACATTTCTGTCCTTCCTACTCTGGATGCGTAACAAATGTCAGAAAAAAATAATCGTAGGCTGGATAGGTGGTGAGACCTACTGGGGAACGTAGCGGCAAATCTTCTTCACAAACAAGTCGGAGCCTTATCAATTTGGCTACTGGGGGATTTCCCAAAAGTTAAGCTTTGCAGTGGCACAGCGAATGTCTATGAGTGAAGTTTACAACGGTAAAACTTGCTGACCAGTACCAAAAGTGGCCATCCCTTCCGTTGAGAAAGACCAACGACTAGCGTTCCCCTTTGGGGGAAAATCCTCGTGGTGTGGCGATGCATCGCATCGAACTAATGAACGCGTTACAAATAATTACCAAGTGACGCGGTGGACGTGCGGTGGATCTATAATCCTGAAGCTATGCAGTCTGCAACCAATTTGTGGACTGTTCGCTTCTCCGATTGTCCAATACCGCCGATCCTGGCTGGCGGCGTAGAAGTTAATAATCACGGAGTAGCGAAGCAAACATTTTTTTTTTCTTTGAATATCAAATCAATCAAACCAGACAGCGAGATGAAATCTCAGCAATTCAATATCGCCGTTGTACTGGACCTAAGAGATTAATCAACGTTTCGTTTCAATCAAAACTTGAAACGTGGACGTGCATCTCTCTTGGTAGGAATTTATTAAACAGAAATGTGAACTTAAACCGAAAATCTAATAGTAATCGGAAGCGATAATCCTTTTACACACATTTACTGAGTAGTACGACCTGATACGAAACAACGAGAAGCGTAGGTTAAGTTGCCAGGTTACCAGGAGGAGACTGGAACGAATAGCTGAAACAGAACTCCTTACCACAAATAATTTTTCCTAACCACAAATAAAAAAACCCTGTAAATTATTACACAATGGTTTATTATTCTCATGAACAGCTTGACCTAGTATTACTGCTCCGAGACCCATCCCATTCAATTCAGCATCGAATACTAGTAAACCATACGAAACATGACCTGGCTACAATGGAACTATGGAAACTAAATATTCCCCCAGCGCCAGGCGCCCGTAAACGTCTGTAGGCATTTATGATCCGATGGAGGGGTGTGCGGAGGAAGTGGCAAAGAGGCAAAAAGACAAAGGGCAAAAAGAGTCGGGGAAATGGGGGCGGGGGCTTCCAGCTAACCCGTTGCGAGTCGAAAGGGCGTTGCGAGTTGAGCGGGTGGGTGATTGAATTTGATATGATGGGAGGGAGGAAGGGAGGGAGGGAGTACTAACGACGAAACCTTGACTTCCGCTGTAGTTCCCGTGTTATACTGCGTTTCGTCATTTCTTTTACCATATTTTGCCCATAACTACCATGGGCTTCGTCCGATCGGATTGCCGAGATGGCGGGCACAACTAGATACCAAATGGGATTTTTGTGTGTAAGAACGAATTTTTTAGACCACGTTAAAGGCACAAAACGGCCCAGACGGCGGACAGCAGACAGCGGACGGGGGACGGCGGACGGACATTGCAAATTTGGAACCTCCATGTCTTGAAACGTAAAGTATCAAATTTTGAGGTATGATCTTGATAAAATATAACTCGCATCTCTTCAAATGAACATAACGTTCCATTCTACTTAAAAACGTCGGAAATTTATCGGGCTGCTGTTTCTTATGCCACGACGACTTAAACCGATGCATAAATAATAGACGGTCTGTTAACAGTTCTGGAATTAGCGGGGAGCACTGCAAAGGAAAATAGTCCAAGAACGACGTTAGTTTCAATTCTGGAATTTGAATGGTTCCTGATTGTCTCATGACCACCATCAGACTTTATTCGTATAGGCATTGGGATACAATCCTGACTTTTACTTTCCGCTCCCCTAAGGCTGAAGAAACTATTGCACCTTTGCACTGAATCCAAAAAACCTCAATTTCAGCGCGTGGTCCGTACATGTGTAGGGCTGTAGTTCAATTTGCTGGAAAACGGCTGAACCGATGGAGCCGTAATTATTTTTCGACGACGCGAAAATAAGATTGAGAGCGATTTTTATCAATGGAAGAGAGTACTGGACCGAAATGTACCAATAATTAAGGGTTTTCGCATTTTTCGTGAAAATGACTAACGATTTTGATTAACCTTTCAATCTTCCACCGGTTAGTACCCAACTTCCTTTATCCATAAATATATCCATGAAAATTCGTTCAACGGAAACAAAAATAAGTAGTTTTTTTTCACTTTTTGGAAAAACGGCTAAAACGATTTTTACCAAACTCACAGTGTATCTTCAAATATTTAATACCTCTATATTTTTCTCCACAAATGTTCCACTGATAGTCCATTGAACAAAGTTACAAAACGAAATGCGTGTTTTTTTTAACACAACTTAAGCCCAGATTTTGAGTTCCGCCTCTATTTATGTATTTATCTGTTGGACGGGAAAATAAGGCCCATACATATATTCGTCGAATTTATGGGGTTTTTAGAAAATTGTGTATTGCTGTTCAAATCAGAACAGATTTGGCAAGATTTATGAAGACAAACTGCACTAAAATTCTTTTCGTCGACAATTTTGATGATTTATTGAGCTGCTCTCGTCACATCACCACAAGGGAACATTTTATATTTGTCACTGTGTCATGTTCTGCTGTGCATTTAAAAAACTTAATCAAAACGGTAGCAGCTATTTTCGAAATAAAAATATCTCACTGATCATTATAGTTAGTTTTGGACCAATTTCACTTACACCCTTATTTTGAATGTGTTGCTCTGGGTGAAATACAAAATTTGAGTTGGTTTGATACAACCGTTTCTCATCAATCGCGTTCATAGATACACGGTACAGAAACGCGCTAGCACGCAAATAGATCATTCACAAATAGCGTTTTTTTAGAATCAGCAGCTCTTGAGCTGATGTTTTCCATCTATTGGACCTTTGTAAAGGAAGGAAACAAAAATTCTCGACAAATAACGAGCTCAAAACATGGATTTTCAGTCAGAGAGCCGGATATAATCGACCGAATAATGCACGAAGAAGATTGAAAATACAATTTCGAGAAACTTATCGTGAGGATCCTCTTAAAACGTTTTCGTGCCTAGTGATTTTGCGGCCCGTTGCTCCGGAGACAACAAAATAGTTCTCGAAAGAACAAATTGACGATGAGTTTAAACTAATGTAGTTTGTCGAGTTGCGTGACGGAAGAAATCGAATTTCTCTCGGGTATCTACACAATCTTTAGCAAGACCTTCGTTTACATTATCTTTATGTTACAGTGCTTCATAATTTCGTTAAACGATTCTGCTGGGTTATAATATAATCCCAAGGGTTCCATTTACTAACTATGCCATTTTTTTTGATAGTATCGAGTTCTGAGTGAACAGAGTACTACCATTTTATGTTATAACAGAATGAACAACAGTCGTGCGAAGTTATTCATAGTATAGTAGGACTGAGCCAAAAAGTTTAAAACTTAGTTCAAAAACCAAATTGAAACAGTTGAACATAACGGCTCACCCCTTGAAGCAGTTTTATTTCTTAGACTAGAACCAAAATGCGATGACGAAACAAAGAAAATGCGCATCAAGGTGAGGCAATGTCTTTACGGGATTTTCGGTTGTAGTGTCAGCATCGAAGAATGGTTCACGGGTTCATAATGAAGTTGTTCAATGGGATGAACAATAATAAAACGTGAGAGACACATCCGTTTTACATTGTTTACCCCTACAGAGTAGGAAGGAGTTTGAAAACTGAATAAATAATGGTTAATGAAATGCGGAGGACGTCCAAACTATGCTAGGCCAGCTCTTAGGATAATAGGATTGGATGGGCGAAGGAAAGAAGAACGGGTAAGTGAAGAGTGGTACGAGGAAGTTACTGATGAAACGACCATCAGTTCGGATACCACCCGAGCAACACTCAAAGAACGGTTGATGCCACACCCAGCCAATGCATCCTCCCAGGGCTTTTCTAGCACCAAGCTCCACGCCAGGTCTGGGTCAACGCTGCGAATCTGATATTACCTGCGGTTCCTGCTGGTGGGTTCATACATGGCCAATAACAAGCCATCTGCATTTCGACAGCCTTGCTCGTACATTCTCATCTTTCCTCGTTCAGATCCTCTTCGAATGCAAGGGCGCTTTGCCTTAGCAATGACGCGCCTTCCGGCGTGCCTGGGAACGGCAGGCCCTCCGGCCTTCAGTCATACCTCATAGCATGTCCAGGACCTCGCGGCGGCACCAGGTTTTTCGATGGCTGAGACGAAGTTTTTGTACCTATAAGGTTAATTATTTATTTTTGGTCTTTCCTGGCCACACAGTCCATTGGGAGGTACTCTTCCCCCTCTTCATACATCATGGAGTTTTTCCATCACCCATGATGCCACCTGGCATCCCCAATCTGCCTAACCAGCCCTAATCTGATGTTACCAGCCACCACTCCATAAGCGTCCAACAATACCATGCACAGATCCGTCATGTCATATTTGCGCTTTTAAGCAAGCCACTTGAGCGCAGGATCTAGGATTCCAGATACTATCTAGACGTTCAGGATCGGTGCAGTCTCAGTCGTTCTCCAGAGACAACTTGTTAGTGCTGCTCTCTCTCCCCCAGCCCTCGGATGACAATCCACACCTGCTTGCAGACAGGTCTGTTTCCTTATTTGATGACTGTACCTAAACCCTCGACGAGGGTTATATCAGTCATGGAAGTTGCGGAAGAGGCCGGCCACTGCAGCATCCACCGAACCCAGACCTGTGGAGGTACGGCAGGTATTTGGTCATTAGCCAGTCTCCCGGTAGAGAGCTGTTGCTCGTGTGTGACCGCCCGGAGGTGACCACCTGAGGAATCCCGTACCATCTGGGAGGAGTTCTTAATCTGGTTTCCTACCTGATCTAACTATTTACTTGGGTGGCAAGTTTCAAAAGGAGAGATCAACTATGACCACGTTTCTTAGCCATCACCTTCTTCGCGAACTTTGCAAAATGGTTATAGGCTTGCTTTGTAGCAGTCAATGCTGTCAAGTTCGTTTGCCCTCCCAACAACCGTCGCTCAGTGTTGTAGAAACTACAGTGGAGCAGCACATGGTTTCTTGTTTCCTCCGCACTGGAGGCGCAAGACGTGCATACTGGAGAGTCTTTCAGAGAAAAGAAGTGGAGCCGCGCATTGAAGTCACCATGTCCCGTGAGGAACTGGCTCGCCCAGTGGTCTGGCTCAACACATTTTCTTGAAAGACGTTCACGGATGTTGGGGAAGAACTCATACGTATCACGTCCCTTTGACGAGGATTCCCATCTCGCTTGCCATTTCTCCAGAGTCCATTCATCAATGGCGGCAAGTTTCCGTTCTGTGGTGAGGTCTGCACAGAGTTCAGCCCAAAGCGGGGGAAGCTCCCATTCCACTCTCCACTTGTCAACCATGCATTCAACAGCCAAATCAACTGGTAACTGACCAGTGATCACCTGGAGTGCTTCAGTTGATGCAGTCTTATAGGCATTGGTGATCCACAGGAGCGCAGCTCTCTGGGATTGGGCCAATACTCTCTTTTGATTGACTGTAAGTTTGCTACCCCAGACAACAGGGCAGCAGCCAATCACGCCTAGATAGATGGCCTTATACATGAGGATAGTGTCATGGTAACACACACCCCAAGTGGCCTTAGTAATGGCACGCAGTGAGGCAAACCTTGCAATGGTAGTGCCTTGAAGGGACTGGAGGTGTTGGTTGAAACCCCACCTCTCACCTATATTCACTCCTAAATACTTGACGTGCTTTTCAAGAAGGAGCCTGTGGCCGCCGAAGCGTATTGTGGGTGGATTATTCACTTTCCCTTTCAAGAGGATTAGCTGGGTTTTTTCCTCAGCCACCAGCATCTTGACATGTTCGCACCATTGGTTGACAGTGTGGAGCACGTGGTGGGTTAGTTCTTCAATTTGGCGGACTGCATTACCTGATTCACTGCACCACCTGATTCAACGACTCAAAATGGTTTCCACATACAGGCTGGTGTGGGCTTCAGAAAACATTCAAGGAAGAGTTTACCTACACTTTCAAGCCGTTCATCTGGCGTCAATCAGGCGTAGACGAGATTCACGTAAAAATCACGTCGAACCCCTATCTTTTCCTGATGGGATTAGTTTGTTTTTGGAATTCAGCGACCCGTAGAACTGGAGGTGGATGATGCACTTTTATGATTCCCCCAAACGGAGTTTTCATTCTTTTTTATCGCCTTCATGAATCGTGCTATTCCACTTGTTGAACTTGATTGAGGAGTTATTGCGCCATAGTTCCTCCGGACGGCACAGCGGACGGCGTTTCCCTTGTTGCTCAACAAATTTAAAACGATTATTTCGTACTTACAAACATCCATTCAATAGATTCTTTCCACGAACAATTATATTGGGCCGCTTAGCTTTACTTCACAGTTACGACTGTAATATGCATACCGCTTATGTCTTTAACAAAAAATTCTCAAGTCGTAATTCCAAGCATAACGAACTAAGTTTCGCCGGATATTCCATTTTAAGCTCGTGATGGAACGCTTCAGCTTTATCAGGAAGAGGAAAGTGTACGACGTCCCTCGGTGGTTTTATATTACAGTTAGCTCGATGTTAAGAACAATTTAATTGGCTAAGTGAGAATTTAGTGCAATAAACGACTCGACGTAACTTGAGTTGCGCGAGGGTTTTGCGGTAAACGTTCGTTACTTACAACCTGAGAGGATTGTTGTAATTTCAACAAGCTGCGGTCGTATGCTTGATTAACCTCATTTGGAGTTCCTCTTTAATGAATGTTCCACTTCCCTTTTCCATAGAGAGTTCTGCCCTTCGTCCAGGGTGAATCTGTTCTCAATTTAACTAAAGGCCTCCGAAAGATGGAATTAACGAGGGGTTCTTTAGAGTAACGAAGGATGTCTCTTTTATTGGGGAACGTTAATTCTGGTATCGTTTTCAGCAAATCATCACTTACGTGTTGTAGGCGTGATGAAGGCAGGCTTATTAAAACAAAACGCAACAGTTATTGCCTTCCACCGTGTTCAACTTTATCTTTATGTGAGGTTCGTTCTTAAGGTATTAAGGTTCTAGAATATTGTCGGGAGTAGCCGGCGCGGGCAATTATATTTAATGCAGCAATCCCTGGCGTCTGTGTGGTCGACGATGTAACGGCAGCACCTGGAAATAGCGGCAGGACTCTGTTGAGCGCACCTGTCACGGACAGTCTTTCAGTTTGTGGCAACGTGATAGAGAAGACGCGAACGCGAGGACGACTTAGAAGAAAAACAATGAGAAGGAGGATCGAGGTGCAGTGGGACCAGTTTGACTGAAGGACGTCGATAGTTTCCTCTTGCAGTCTTCAGTCACTGCCCGCATCCCGCCATCAACACTCGGATGCACCTCCACAATCCTGGGGAAACAGCACTGAGCAGCACAAGATCACCGACTTTCAAGTATTGAGTTTTCTTGGACCATTTTGAGCGTATCTGACGGCGTCGTACGCATCCTTCCATCGATTCCAGAAGTACTGAATTTGCTCTCTGCCAGCGATTGAGACGATTCTGAGGAACTTCGCCAAACTCTTCCTCCTGTAGCACGTTGAGAGCCTGACCCATGAGAAAGTGACAGGGTGTGAGTGGTTCCAAGTCTGCAACATCGTTGGATGTTAGCTGCAGTGGTCTGGAGCTGAGCACTGCATCAATCTTGTGAAGATGGTGAAGAGCTCTGGTAGGTGAAAGGTTGATTGCCGAAAGACTTGTCCAACAAGCCCTCAACTGACCTTACGAAGACCTCCCAGCCTCCACCAAAATGTGGTGAGGCAGGTGGGTTGAAAGCCCATTTGATACCAAGGTGGGAGGTGTGGCTGTTGATAGCATCGTGAATCTCAGGGTTGTTGTTCCACTGCATAATTTCCTCAATGTATTTGGAGGCAGGACTAGCCGACGCAGGCAATTATATTTAACGCAGCGATCCCTGGCGCTGCTGATGTAACGGTAAGCGCGGCAGAACTCAATTGGGCGCTATTGCACACTCTTCAGTTTGTGGCAACTTGATAGAGACGACGCGAGCACGACTTGGAAAAGAAACAATGAAAAGGGCAGAAAGAATCACTGTATCAACAGGCAGAGTGAAAAGTAACGCTCAAAAATAAATAGTAATGTACGAAGGGAGAACAAAAAAGAACCTTCTCCCAATCTCGTTGAGGAGGGACGTCTTGACGGAGGAGGCTGGTTTGGCAGAAGTGAGAGAGTCGCTGGTTGTAAACACTCCTATAAATTCACCCTGAAATAAGCTGATAACGAAAATGTTTGGAACACGATCAGCTTGTAACGGTTAAAAAGATGAGGCAATACAATTCGCCACCTGCGTCAAGTTTTGCTTGCTCTAATTGTCCACAACAAGGACGCAGCAAAATCTACTTAAACACCTGACAACCAGGTGTGCGGTGGGTCTACGATTTTATTGTGGTCGCAGTTCATGATATGTTCATCGAGCTCGTCAAATCCGCTGGTTGTCCTTTGAATTGGGTTGACTAATGAAGACGTTTCATTGATTGACTGTTAAGTGGGCCTTTGTCCCATTACCTGTTCTAGAGCAGCAAGGCCGTTACATTTACTTTTATTTTAATCATTAAATCCAACTGAGTCTTTTGGTTTATTATTCATTCTGAATAATAACCCTATGTTTTCGGTCACGAAACTTTTTTTACAACCCTCCCTCAAAATTTAATACTTTACGTTTCAAGACATGGGGATTCCAAATCTGCAATGTCCGTCCGCTGTCCATCGTCCCCCGTTCACCGTCCGCCGTCCGGACCGTTTTGAGCCTTTAACGTGGTCTAAAAAATTCGTTCTTTTGCACAAAAATCCCATTTGGTATCTAGTTGTGCCCGCTATCTCGGCAATCCGATCGGACGAAGCCCATGGTTGTTATGGGCAAAAAATGGTTAAAAAAATGAAACGCAGTATAATCGCAAATAAGCCGTGTTTCGTATCGTTTTCAAGGCTTGCTCGACTCGCAACGCACTTTGGACTCGCAACGTCCTGCCAATTGCCGAGCGAGGGTTCGCTGGAAGCCCCCGTCCCGACTCTTTTTGCCCGACGGGGCGGAGGAAGGTTAAGGCCACTTCCTCCGCACACCCCTCCATCGGATCATAAATGCCTACAGACGTTTACGGGCGCCTGGCCAGGGGAATATTTAGTTTCCGTAGTTCCATTGTAGTCAGGTCATGTTTCGTATGGTTTACTAGTAAACGATGCTGAATTGAATGGGATGGGTCTCGGAGCAGTAATACTAGGTTAAGCTGTTCATGAGAATAATAAGCCATTGTGCAATAATTTGCAGGATTTTTTTGTGAACATTTTCGATAACCCAGGTTTTCCAAATTCTTTTGAGGCAAATTTACGTTTGTTTCTTTTTTTTCACATTATTACTTTACCCCAAAACGTTGCATTTCGATTGCATGTCACAGATCTGTACATGTCACAATGACTAGGAATGACCTAACGTCACAACAGATTCCGTACGATCCATAAAGGGGTTATGTGAGTCGCTTTTTATGAAAGGTGAGGATTTTGTTATCAAGTGAGGCTTGAAGTGCTCGCTCAGCAGCCACCGCATGTGTACAACCGAACCTATGACAAATGCAGCAAGTGTTTATCATCAAATCAATACTATTACTGTAAAAGTAGGCGCCTCGGGAATCTCTTCTGTGTTGCTGAAACACCACGCTTTCACCGTCACTATGAGTGTTATTCTCCTTTTGATTTGATCCTATTGCGATATCATACTTTTCGATGGCTGTCAGCTGTTAAGTCAAATAATAGACGAATACATCCATGCTCTCGATTAAGTCGTGGTTTATAAACATTCTACTCTGGTTACTTTTAAAAAGACAAGATGTTACTCTCGTGGTGAATCTCAACGAATCACAAAATTGAACGAGCAGTGAACTGTCCTACCCCAAACATGGTAATTGCTGATTTTTTATACCAAACTCTAATAACTACTAATAACTCCCACACTTTTGATGAATCTACTGCGTGTTACGAGCAAAATGTGAATCCCCTCTTTTCTCGTAGTAAATATTTCCAACCAACCAGTTCATTCGGTCGTTATTTGAGTGGATTAAGTCCACTTTTCAGTCATTCGGCGGTTTGATATGACAGTTCCATTTCATCCCAGTAAGAAACCACACAGTTTTCAAAGTGTTTCGTATTACTTGAATTATCTTCTCAACACTGTGATTGTTTAAGGATATTGTCTAACGGGCGTGTGAACGGCCACTCTATACCATTATCATCCATTAAGTTATCTAAAGGAACACCCAGATTGGCGTAAAGCCCCGTTGTCTTCAGAACCTACATAGCAAAGGGCTCTTAGCTTGGGCTCTAGTTTGAAGCTGCATGCGGTTTGCCACCGCTTATTTAACCCTGTCTTTCGCCTCCTGCCTCGAATTATGAACGGTGACAGCTCAAAGCGATCGTTGACCTGTCATTTCACAATGCCTTGTCTCACATCCCCTGCCGATTATTTGGCGTGAAGGTAAAATCGATTTGTAATGAAGGAAATTTGCAATTCCAAAATGGCTGTAAAGAATCGTGTAACACCAACTTGAAAATGTCTTAATACTGAATGATACGAGAGGGGTTTGAAATGTGTCGTGATTTAATCCAGCTTTGAGTGGTTAAAATAACAAAATTTTGTTCGAAACGGGTTCATAAATATAACATCTTCCCAGGACTTTTTCAGTCTCACACGCCACCCTTGATCAACGCTGCAACCCTGATTTTACCAGCATCATTTTACACGAGCTTCACCATCATGCGAATATCCGTCCTGATATATTTGCTCTTTTTGGCGAGCCAGTTGAGCGGAGGGTATAGGAGTTCACATACTATCTAGAAGATCAGTATCATTGAAGACCAGTCGGGAGCAAAGGCGACGATATTAGGCCTCAGTCATTCCCCAGAGACAACTTATTAGTGCCGCTCTCTCTCCACTCCAGCCCTCGGATGACAATCCACACCTGCTTGAAGGCTGCGTCACGACTTGATGCGGCCAACGTGAGCACGCAGAAACACCTGCACCACCTGATTCAGTGATTCAAACTAGTTGCCTCATACACAACAGCAAGCATCCACTGAGATACAATCCTGGCCTTCTGTACACCTTATCGCTCCAAGTTTTGGGTACCAGGTACTTACTCTTCGTCGTGGGTGGCACAGGCTTCAGAATACATCCCTTCACTTCAGCGGCACTTTCATGCTGTAATACACAAACGCGCTCATAAATATCCTGTGCGACGCACTGCACTTTTCACCCTCGAGTACATTTAACGGAGAATTAAAAAAATATCGGTGAGTAACAAAATGTAACAGCGATCCGATTAAGGACACCAGTTTACTGGAAATTGGTTTAAAATTTTCTGTGATAGCTTGAAAACGATAAAAAAATTGCTTTCGGCACGCTTCGGCTTCAACCTTTATTCAATGGCTCCACTCAAAATCTTACCAAGTACGTCCAAAAAGTAACGGGTGCGGCATAAAGGTCGGACGTTTTTGAAATGGCCAGTACTTCCCCCCCTACTGGGTCGACCAACGTGGGGAAGGAACCATTGTAATCGGGAGGTCTTAGCATTTTTTTACCAGTTGAAGTCATGGACCTGTGGACAGTAGAGCACCGCGTTTTTGCTTACGACAGTTTCGTTCGTAATAACGAGTCCGTCACGGCAGTCCAGCGTGAGTTTCGTCGTCATTTTAATATCCACCGAAATCGGGCTGAAACACCATTCTTCGTTGGGTTGAAAACTTCGCACATGAGGTTGATTGATGAGGAACAGACAACCAGGAGCTCCAAGATCGATTCGAACACCAGAGAACATTAAAAGTGTACGACAAGCACTAATTCGCAGCCCGAGTCGATCAGCTCGCCTGCATGCAGCTGAACTTCGCCTCAGTGATCGATCGGTTTGGCGTATTTTGCATCTAGAGTTGAGGTTTCTCCCCTATAAGTTGTCCATTGTGCAACAGTTACACCCAGGGGATCATGCACAACGAATGACCCTCGCCCGTGAGATGGAAGCACTTATTGAACAAAATGAGGATCTCATTTTGTTCATGAGCGATGAGGCTCACTTCCACCTCAATCGCATGGTGAATCAGCCAAATTGTCGTTATTGGGCTGATGAAAATCCCCGACAATTACACGAACAGCCGCTGCATACCCCAAAAGTTACTGTTTGGTGCGCCGTATCTCAAACTTGCATCATCGGCCCTTACATCTTTGAAAACGACAATGGCATTGCTGTTACCGTCAACTCAGAACGCTATATCGAGATGATAACCGGCTTCTTTACACCTGAATTGAGACAAAAACGTATTGCGATCCGGCGTATGTGGTTCCAACAGGATGGGGCAACCGCTCACACAGCTAGGGCAACAACGAGCGTTATTCGTCCTCTTTTCCCTGGCCGCCTCATTTCCAGGTTCGGTGACGTTCATTGGCCTCCTCGGTCCCCAGATTTGTCCACATGTGACTTTTTTCTGTGGGGACACCTCAAAGCACGTGTTTACCAGCACAAGCCCCGAACATTGGAGGAATTGAAGGATGCTATTTGCAAGGAAATCGTCGCAGTTGAGAGAGCAACGTTGGAAAGAGTTTTCGGAAATTTCCAAGAAAGACTCCAGCAGTGTATCGCGAACGAGGGACGCCACTTGACTGATGTGATTTTCCACACATGAATTTTTAAAATGCTTTTAAATTGTGAATCTAAATATGTCAATAACATTTTTTTTGAGTAAACCTACCGAAGTTATGATTTTTTCAAAAACGCCCTCCGTTATGCCGCAGTAACTCTTCAATGGCAGTTTCTAAAATATGGTAAGAAGGTGTCTGTGCTACGCTGCTTATACATGTATTTCTACAGCCGAATACTTAACATGGGTTAGCTAACAAATTAGTTAAATCGATATCGTTGCTGCTATATCAGGTCTGGTGAAGCGAGAATGACGTTTAGTAGAATAAGAAAACGATGACGTGGCTCATTTGACAAAACTAGCGCTGATTCAGGAATCACGACTCCTTCGGCTACCAAATTTTTTAAACAGCCAGGAACACCTTTTCCACCTAGAAATCCTCCCCTCCCCCAACATCATTGGTAATATCTGAAAGTTCAATTATGTTTCCCTGTCTCACTGCCCCTCACTTTAAGTGTACAATGTTCCTGAATTTCGTCTCATTATTTTTAAATCATCCAACTGTCAAGTTCAAAACACGCGCCTTTACCTCATTCCCACCAAGTTCAGAAATAGTGTCTCCCACTAACCGTATATATAGAGCAGGGGTGCTCAAACTTGAACTGCTGGCGATCTACCTCAATATTTTCAGACTACTTACGATCGACTCTGAGAGGCTGCAAGCATGTGTCGTACGTACCCAAAACACCCTACCTACGTAAGTAGGGTGTACCGTAGCATATACAGATATTATCTTTCTGCACAATGTAGGTACATTATTTTAGTCAAGGTTTGGGTTAGGTGTAGTTTGATTTTTCTCTAGAATATCAACGAAAAAACTCATAGTTATTCAAAATGGCGAGTTTATTGGAAGTTACAAAACACAGAGTTACATATGGTGTTAAACTTAACTAAGGAGTGGCTTTGGATGTTGAAGCGTGGCACTGCATGTGTTCGGCGCAAAGCGTCGAAATGGTCCGAGTCTTTGACCTTGGACTTGCCCGCGTAATTGTCTACAACCATTTCAATACCTGACTCTCACCTGCGGGAATCCCTTAGCTGCGGGCCCCCAGCCCCCTTGTCTAGGTTTTCCCCTTTCTTTATTTCTTTCTCCCAATTTCATTTTCCTATCGATGACAGAGCTCTTCCAAAATCATTCTGCTTCCAACGACCACCCCAGTAACTTCTTACTCTCTCACACGGTTGCCCACGCCAGTTCACGCGTTCCGAGTACTGCCCTTATGTCGCCCAGTTGTACTCCATCTCACCTCAATTTCAATTCTACTCACTATTTAATAACAAACTTTGTATCGATGTAGTATCGCCATCAAGTTGTAATTCAGAATGACTCCAATTCCTGCAAGCGCAACATTTATATCGGCGTGAACGAAAGTCTCGATTGTTCCCGTCAAACGCGCCGCCCGAAACTAGACAGTACAGTCTACTCTAGAAACAACGCGGCTTTTCTTTGACAAGTGCCGCCTTTTGCCGCAAGCAGTGTTATTTTATTACGTAATACATTTATGTAGTTTAGTTACCTACCTACTGATTAAACATTTTTTTCTTCTCGAGATCTACTCACAAAGCAATCGCGATCGACCGATTGAGCACCCCTGATATAGAGTATATACGCCCGGGAACTGTATCTTATTCCTTCTTCATTTGGTCTGTAGTACGGTATGAGTTTTCACGTCCTCCTTCAGGTGCAACAAAGTAGTGCCCCTCTCGCCTTCGGATCTTTAAAATTAAAAAAAAATCGTTTAAACGGGGTTTGACAAAAAAGTATTTGGTGTTTTGGTCACTATGATAATACGCTTTGTTTTAGGTCGGATTTTGATCGTGTTTCATTTCTGTATCCCATTTCGTTTTCTCTGAATCACGTTCACCGGCTCACAAATCCATCTCTCAAATGTTGTTTTTCTTTTACTCAAACGACATTGAAACCTTAAAACAAAAACTCAACAAAAGAACAAAACTCAAGTTTTTTGCCGATTACAATACTTTTCTTATCTTTCAGGTTGTAGAAAGTAAAAAAAAAAAAAATGGCAGCGATACTAGCTAGAGCAAGAGAAAGAAGAGTAGGTCCTGTGTATGAAGGGTCCTTATCTTCCGGTTGTGTTGTTGGAAAGGATTAAGTGAAGTCGTGAGACGAGATATCTACCTCGATTCCTTGCAGCAGCCTTGGATTTCTACCGATCTCTATCCCACCTCTTCCTCCAATATCCGTTGTTAAATTCACTCTCCGGTTGCTCGGGGAAGAAGTGTTTCCCAACTTGCCCTTCATGCTTTATTGGGTCTCCTCGTGATTAGTATTAGTCGAAGAGAGCAGGGAAAAAAAGGGAGCGGATGGAGGGGAGCCATTATCTTACAGCACTTGCTCCTATTGAACTTAAATCTCTTCATTTCGGTGGCTTCATCGGATAAATGGCGGCCTTCAGAAATATTGGAAACAATGCTCTCGAAGAAGACGGAAATTGATTTCTTTTCTTCATTTTCCGTCATTTGAACTGTATTGAGATTTCTCTCTAGCATAGTACTTCGCATTGTATCCCACTACACGTCATTCGGGAGCCCTCAGATGACGACTTCATCAGGCGTAAGGCCGCAGAAACAGATTTTCATTCACTTCAATGTGAGAACAATAAAAAATATTATTTCCACTTTGGAAACAAGCCCGCGATGGAAGTTTATGTTCATCATAAACATCATAGAAATTCCTGAATAGAAACTATGTTTTTCAAAAACATATTAAATGAGTAGCTCAAGCCATAAAACTCGCCGAATGTACGAGGGGAAGAGGAAAGTAAATTATGCGTCACTTCAGATGTTTGATAAGAGCTTCGCGGTAGAGGGAATCTTATTACGGTGTAATTTCCAACTTACAATTTATTCTTGGCCTTGGCCGGAGAGAAGATTGGAATGATATGCATGCAATTGGCTGTAGTAAACATCTTATGTAGCTCAGGTTTGTGTAACTTTGTTGTATTCTAGAAAACATCTTATATATTCGGATATTTTTTCGAGTTCAATTATTTGATATGAATCATAAGTTCAGTTTAAATGGGTTCCAAGATCAAAAAGAGCAGAGGAGTACGCTGCAGAACATTGCTTCCTCACACGATAGCAAATATCAAAATTGTTGTGCTCAGAATTCGCCGTTTTTCCCCCTTCGCTCTTCATTAATCAAATAAGTGACGTATTCGTGTTTGAAATTATTACGAAGCACTACGAAGTCGACAAAGACGAGCGGTGCGTAGCAACACACAACTTTCCACAATCCCTTCAAGTTCGAACACCAGCTACATATGCGGGCGCTATATCTTCGTTCAACGCATATTTACAGGAACATGTATACAGAACAAAATGTAGGGACTAGTTAGTTGATAGTCATCTGTAACTTTGATCGAAATTGTCTGTGCCGTTTTTGAGAAAATCGGAATACCGATAAATTAATATTCGACAAATTTCCTTTTCTGAGTTAACTTGGCTTATATATCCGTTCAAAATATATATACAGAAATAATTATGGAGAACGAAATGTGGGTATGGGTGACTAAAAGACACTCTGAACGATTGATCACATCTGGTGAAGCAGTTACCCTGGAATTTACGGAAATGTTCGAAAAAACGTTATTTGCGATACATTTTAATTTTTATCTCTGCTCAATGGACTGTCAGAGGAACATTTATTGAGAACAATATGTAGGTATTAACTATTCAAAAACATCTTGAAAGTTTGGTGATAATCGCTGAAGCTGTTTTGCCAAAAAGCGTATTTTTTCTTCGTAGGCCTATATCTCCGTTCACCGTATTTTCATGGTAAAATGTATGGAGAAGAAAAGTTAGGTATTGATCAGTAAAAGATAGTTTGAAAGTTTGATCAAAATCGTTGAAGCCGTTTTTGCGAAAATGCGAAAACCCCTAGTTTCTGGTACATTTTCCTCCCACACCACCCTTCAAATCGACCGAAATCGCCCATAACCTTATTTTGGCGTTTACAAAAAATAACGAACAAAACAAAAAAAGAACCAGCTCAATCGGATCATACGCTCTCCCGCAAATCGAACTACAGACACGCACACACACGGACCACGGCTCAGCAGACCTCAAAACGTAAAGATCTGAAGAAAACCCAAATTTATTTTTTGACACGATTACTATACTTTCCTTTGGGGTAGCGGAAAGTAAAAAGGAAACCGAACAAAAATCAGTTCACCGGGCTGAATTGAAATTGAAATAACACTCAGACGAGGATGATAAGTTAGTTTGTTGCGAGTTTTGTTTTGAAAAGTGGTTCGCGACGGAGGAAACTTCCGGGACAAGGTTAATTGTTGAAGTAAGAAGAAGGATAACTATTAATGTGATTACTTCGACAATTTTTTTGTATGCGAAAAGTATTTCAATGATGACAATTAGTTTACAGTGCGGCGAATATAATAATATAAGCGACTTTGCCACTGACGTCAAAACTAGTGCATAAATCCAAACACAAAATTGCTGAGCGTGGAGTCTCAATATTTTGAAGTCACACAGTCCTAGCTGATTACGTACCAGTTAAACACTCACGTACATTATTCTTGTTTCAGGTATGAAGGACAATCAAGTATTAACTGTTGGTTCATGTGGGGATATTTGGTAAGTAGTCATTCATCTACTGATCCCTCGTCAGCGTTGCTACTTGTACAGATAGAACGAACGTTTATGTGTCATAGGGAACAGCCCAGGTGGAACATCGTTGGCGTCGGATCTTATTCGTTAGTGGTTCTTCAGTTAGCATGTTATTACCGCAATAATTAAATAAGGTGCAAGTTGCTATCTGCGTTTGGTCAATGAAGCCAATTCGTGACAGTTTACAATAACAGCGGCATGAGTGCGTCGAACTCTACGTTTTTTTACTAATATCAGCGCAACTTCACGGACCTCTGGTCATCAGTTCCTTATCCTGAATCATCAATATTCAATTAAAAGCCACGTGCGCTCCCACGAACCTATGGAAGGATACACGGGCTTCTACACAGACTCCATTTTGTTTATTACATTGGGCAGACTCCAAGGGCACTTACTTCAAGCAGCCACTGCTCAAATTGGCTGAGTGGTACAGTCTCTTATGAAAGCTCATCCGCTGCTCCACTGCCAATCTCTTCACTCAGCATGCTCATCTGTTCCAAAACGAGTATTCTGCATTCTCTTTCACCCTCCTTGTTCAACTCGCATAGTGGCTCTTCTTGATTCAGCAATAGTAGGCCACGAACCAACCGTGTCCAGTCGGGAATTCGGTAAAAGTTTCCTGGTTTTTTTGTTAACTTAGGGCAGCGTGAACGTGCCTGTCACCTTGACAGCCGTTGCACTGCAGAGATTCCTCTATCCCCCGTTTCCTCTTCGCACAACAAATCACTCTTAACAGGATTCTGGGGAAGCTGTGGAAAGTGTGCCTTTGCCTTAAAGTGCAGAACGACATTTGCGTATGACTAATCAATGGTGTGCGCATCAGGAAAGATCCAGACGAGATGCAGTCTGCTGGCTGTGACCCGTTACGCATAAGAAAACTAGTCTTGTAACCAACCCATTCAGCTTCAGCAGTAGCCTCTTGCCGAGTCCATCCTCGTTATTGCCGTGGCTCATCCTCTACCAGTGACAGTCCCACCTGCTCCAGTAACTGCAAGGTTCCTTTAGTGAAATGCGCATTGACCCACCTGACAATATTGAATGCCTCGTGAATATCCAGTAGCACGACGTCTTGAACTGAACGCTTACACGTCAAAGCTGTAGGCGTGTTTCCCAAGCTTTCTAGGCCACCAGTTTACTAAAGTCTACAAAGTGAACCCTACGTTGAGTTTCCTATTTTAAGAGGACGGCGGCATTGAATACATTGTACATTGTTATGTAACCTTTGGGTTCAGAAGATTGAAGAATAAATGAGACATTTATTTATTCTTCTACTCTCCTTCCTGACAGAACTCATCAATTTTATGTGAAATCACCCTACATTATTAATGGAAATCCTTTTCTTCTCTCCAACCAATCCTTCTCTAACCGGATTAATTACCCCTCCCTTACTCACCTCTTCAAAACTGGCGCACAGATCCATTAAAAGTCCTCTACCTTTTTGTTTGAGCGCTAATAAACTAATACCCCCTTTGGTAGGCTTTTCTCATACAGGGATGAAGACTGTGACTTATGACGAGTTCATGGCTTATGGAAAGTTGAAGGCTAATGCATTTCGTGTAACAAAAGACACTGAGCTCTACACGATTAGGCGAGTTGATATTGTTCTCATTTAAATTAAACGCCACGGAAACCCGAAGGGTAAAGAAAGCGCAGCAATGAGCTTTCCTCAGCTCCGCGAGCGTTGAACGAATTTCCTCACTCAGCAACTAATTCAATCTGTTTGTTAATGAGTTTATACGAACTTGGCAAAGCACAGCTCAAAGAACTAAATAGAAACTGGTATTAATATTATGTACTGGTGCTAATACACCCCTTTTCTCGATACTCGTTATTTATCGGGGCTCGTAACTCCACTACCCTTTTGCACCGAGCACTTTTGTTTTTTACCAAATTAAGAAGTCATTTCAAATCTAAACTATAATTTTTAGCGTTAACCTATTTAATTCGTGTTGACGAACTCAAATAAAAATTTGATCGGAAAACGTACGTATCATAGCTATAAACTATTTCTTCATTATCCTATTTCATCGACTTTTCGTCACATCAATCACGTCCGCCCCTATATGAACTATAACATCATAAGCTCTTCAACAGATCCTCAAATGCGGTTTACCGAGCGGTGTATTTTTAATGGAAAATACAAGTGAAGACAGTTGAGAGAGGATTTCTGAGGAGAAAAGAAGTTTAGAAAGTGGTGGTCGCCTCCCTTCAGTGAAAGATGGGCTGTTCCGTGAACTTGGCGTCCCACACATCATTCTTTAACGCACACTCTTTGGCCTCCTACGTCAGATCGAAGGTTCGGGATTCTAAAAAAAAAACGAGCGCTCTTATAATATGTAGGCAGCGCACAGGTCAGAAGTGTGAAACAAAACAGAACAAAATGCAAATTGTTAAATCGGTGTTCTGGGCATTGTAGGTTGTTCTCAAATACTCATTTTCCGAAAGGTTTCGTTGACACAAAATATTCATTGAACGTTGAAATACAGTAATTTCATCAACGTATAACCTTTTTATTTGGCAAAATTCGTTGCTGTACCCTCTGGTTATTAAAAATAAGTTAATTCTATAGTACGCAAATCGGTCAGCGAAGATAGAAATAATTCACCATTTAAATATTACTTAAACTGCGTTGAAAAAAATAAAAACCTCCGTCGAATAAGTCGCACACTCAAGTTACTCAACTTTCCAAGTTCAACGGAACTAAAACGCCGCAGAATTTGTAAGTACATCGGTTTTAATCTAGCTAATTTCCAATTCTTACAAACGGTACTTGAACGAAATTAGGTCTAAGGTAAAAAGGGGGTTTGTATAACTCCCCGATAGTTCTTGGCTTTTACTATACCTCAAACGATCCTCATTAAAATTAGCCACCATTTTCACTCCATTTCAGAATATTAAAAACAATGTATTTATTTTTCACCTCTCTGCTACAGATTATTGAGTTTTTGATGGAAATCAATGTAGGAAAAATCTGGGATTGGTTAAATACGTGGATTTTGGTTTGAAAGAAGAATGGTTGAGCTAATTGAATTCGCTGTTTCTTTTTGTCTTGGTCTGGGTTTATTCTGAGACGAAATAATACGGTTATGGGTCGTTTCTATCGATGCAAAGACCGAAACATGTCATTAGCGAGGGGTTTCCAACAGTTTGGATCGAACTTAACCACATGTCTTATGCCGATCAACGCCCATCTCTCAAACACGTTTGAACAAAAACGGCTATGAAGATTTGGACGAAACTCACAGGTGGCTTCTATCGATAAATACCTTTAAATCATTCTCTGATTGAAGTAGCACGAATTGATAACCAGCTTGAAGACACAAAAAAATATCTGGTGCGTTGCAACACACAACTTTCCCTAGCTCTACGTCAATTCACTTGTGTACATGGCTAATTCTACTTACTCAATTCATTTACCACTCAGTTAATTTGAACTTGGTCAAACAACACGTCACAGCAGCAGGAAACGGTAGCACCTACAGTTCTGGAATTTATTGTGCTGCTCGTACTCCGTCCAGGACCTTTATTGAGCAATTGGTACACAGACAATTAATGAGGCTGTAAACACGAATTTTTTGAAGAAGGATAGTAATTATTTTTGCAGAGTTATTGGGTAGAAACTTTCAGAACTGGTAGTAAGCGAAACGGCAGTATTTGAAATTCAGGAATTTCTGGAGTGACCCCCATGTATCTCATGAGCGTTTTTAAACACTCACCATTTAGGTATGGGATTTGACTACAATACCAATTTTTTTTAACATTCTAAAAAAATTCCAGCGGAGTTCATAACGAAAAAACTGCGCTAAAACGCTTTTGGTCGAAAATTTTGATAATTTAATATGCTGCTCTCGTCATTTTCCCACAAATGGGAATTTTATGGTATAATTATCTTATTAAGAGCTATGTATGTAACAAATTTAATCAAAATCATTATAGCCGTTTTTGAGAAAAAAATTTGGTGTTTTGATCACTATGATAACTATTGTTAACTTTCGGTGGATTTCGCCCATACCCTTATTTTTGCGTCCCATGGTAACCTGTAGGCTAGACATCAAGTTTCAGCTGATTTGGTACGGTGGTTTTCTCTAAAAACCGCGCTAAAATCGATTTCGTCGAAAGTTTTGGTAATTTATTGTGCTGCTCTCGTCATTTTCCCACGAATGGGAATTTTATGCTATAATTTCCTAATTAAGAGCTATCAATATAAAAAATTTAATCAAAATCCTTAGAGCCGTTTTTGAGAAAAAAAATATGTGGTGTTTTGATCACTATGATAACTATAGTTAACTTTCAGTGGATTTTGTTCAAACCCTCATTTTTGCGTCCCATGGGGGCCTGCGGGCGAGATATCAAGTTTCAGCTGATTTGGTACGGTGGTTTTCTCTAAAAATCGTTCACAGACACACAGACCATTTTCCCAAATGATGTTTTTCGGACTCAGGGGGGTCTGAAACGTAAAGATCTGAAGAAAATGAATCTGACAATTTTTTTTTCAGCCGATTACATAACTTTCCTTTCTACTTTGTAGAGCCAAGGAAAGTAAAAAGTTATCAGGAAAAACTATACAAAAGTATTAGTTATCTTAGTGATATAAACCGATTTTTCCCCACAAGGCGCTAAAAACGATTGGTAAGTGGTTGCTATTCATACAGTGATTTCTTGAAGTGCTGCGCAAGACTGCCTAGATGCTTGGAAAGAAGGAAAGGCGCTTATCGTTGTGACGGCGAACTTAAAATCGCGACAGCCAGTCGGCCAGCTTATCGTTAGGGCTGCCGTGAGTGTGCTGCGGTATAAAGTGAAGTTAGGTTGCGTACTATTCCGGCAATTACTGTGACACAATAGGTGCAAGATGAGATCCTCTAAGTGGCGTCGGTTTAGAACCCAATTTCCGGACTGGACATCCCTGGAGGGGTGTCTGACGTATCGATCCGAAGTCGGGAGCACCGGAGGGCTCTCTGTAGAAAAGGAATAGAAAAAAGCTACATGCCATGACTAGGAGTGCCTTTACAGGGTTAAGGACTAGCTGGAGTGGGGAATATCCAACAAGAATTTAGGTGGTGGGGGGGGGGGCGGTGGGACGTTGTGGAAGATTATTATGATGTTCTCAACTCTGTGTGTTCTCCCTATCTTTGTACTGCATGATGCATTGTTACTGATGGTTCAAGTAGCATATCAGAGGAGAAGTAGGTGCAAGACGTTGCTGGCAATCATAATTCCTGTAGATGTTTGATGCCGTTGATACGCATTAGGTCCACAACGTGCATGGAACTCTTCTTATTCAACCCGTGGAGAATCATCATCTCGTAAACGATTTTAGCAATTACTGCCGTTTCCAGGAAGAGCAAGTTATACGTTTCAAACAGCAGTGGTTCGTATTAAAAAGCTGACCTCCACAATAAACGGAAAAGCAAGAGAGAATACTAGTCACCCTCGTAGTATTTAAATTGCGGAGTAAAAGATACGCGCAATTATCAACTCTGGAGGATCATTGACGTTTTAGTGAGAAAGGAAGGCGAAGAAAGTGGCCGGAGCTGGAAAACTCGAGAAGGGGTTTTGCCCAGCCGAATGGGGTTGTAAAGAGTTTTGAAGCGTTTGAGAGTCTACCGCGGTTTTATACGGTAGTAGAATCCAAGCGAAAATAAACCTTGCAATACTCGAGAGGCTTTCTGTATTACTCAGAATACCGAACATTTCAACTTTCAATTCACCACGACAACTGCCCCAAGCACCGAGAAACTAACCGTTATACGGCAACAGTAAAATAGTTTTATAAAGCCCCACTTCCAAATTCTACGTAATTATACAATAAAAAAGAATGCAGGCGTTTTCTTGGAAGGTTTTTATAGCTGTGAATGGATCGATGAAGAGTTGGTGATAATCTCAACAACCTTGAAAAGAAGTCGTTCACGTATGAGGTGCTGCAAGGAGGCAACGTTTAGTAGATAGATATAGAGTTAGTTCTAGTAGGGAATAGGTTTAGCCGTATTGAACTACATCAAAACGCAGCCCTGCATAAGTGTACTGACTGACTCCCACTAAAGGCACCGGGCGATCGTGGTCTAGTGGTTTAGACATTGGTTCATAATTCTCGACAGTAGTCGGGGATCGGAGCTCTGCTCGATTTGCCGTAATTTTTGCCTGAGTCAGCAGCTCTTCAAAAGCATCTCCAAACTACCTCAGTACATAAGCATATCATCCACACGCCTCCATTTGTTCGCAAGTTTACTATCTATAATGACGTCTCACTGGAAACCCCTACGTACGTGGCATCATGTCCGCATTAACTACGCACAACCTCCACCACCCCAATCACTGGTCCAAGGAGGCTTTGCCAGACCATTGCATCAATGCCTAGTACGTCCCTGCCTTATTTTAAATATTGCAGGAATGTAGACCAGCTTCAATGTCAATAATCACTGGTATCACTTTGTACTGAGCAAAGTGCGTAACCAACAATTTTAGAAAAGAAGTGTGTTCCATCACGCCATTAAGGTATATTTATATTTATAAATGGTCTTAATAAAGTTAAAATAAGGACATCCATCAACTTTTTTCTTCTAATCATCATCGAGGTCTGTTGATACGCACGAAGAATTCATGGAACAGTAAACAAACAAAAAGCGTGCTAGGACAAGAGAAATGCTTTGGACAATTGATTTCAGAGCGTATCGTGAGACAGTGACAGCGGGCGTGAGTCGGCAACTTGATGCGTGTCACTAGCCAACCAATTACTTAATGTAAATAATCCTCGAACACCCCCGTTCTGTATTACTCGGCAGAATTGTTATAGAACGAGCTTTGCGAGAAGTTTTGCCACATACTGACATGCTGCCTGAACCTCATCTAAAACCCGTCGAGGAAACCGCTCACGAGAGTTCTTACCACCCCTTACAACTTCAATTATGCACGTGAGACGATATGACCGTAGAATTATACTACCTTCAAGGGAAGCTTTATTTGAGATCCTACATGGCGTCTTACTTCAGAACGAAAGCTTTCGTATTTGCGATGAAAAATCCCACGTCGTCGTTTACTCTTTGAAGAGGCAGAAAGAGGCTCAGATGATACCAATGGATTTCTTCCCCAAAGGACTTGCTTGAGCCATTCACCCTCCGACGAATTCTAAAAAAGGAGAGAGACGGAGCAAATTCTGAGGCTGGCTTCATTAAAAAATATCTGGAGACTCACAGAGTTCGTACGTTCTTCAGCCCACGTAAGCTCAGCAGTTTTTATCGTCATACCGAAAGTTCGTGTTTACTGTTCAGCAACTACGAATACATAGAGAACCCTGAAAATATGGAGTGCATCGCATCACTTACCTCTTCTTAGCGATATATGTTGTTCTGCCGACTAACCCAGGCCATTTTCCGCTCAGCCAGGCAGAACGTTACTAGACAGATCATAGAAACCGGTAGTGAAAAACCCTCTTAGAATTAGTGAGTTACTTATTTCACTTATGCCATTTATCCTTAAGCCTTTGATACCATTTCGCGCGAGTACTCCAAAAGTTGAAATTTCACCCTACTTTTATAAGTTGGGTTGGGGATTACTTCAGGTGTCGTGAACAAATTGTGAAAATACACGGCCAACATAGTGGTTCTCGCGTGATGATGTGTGGGGTGCCTCAGGGCACCGTCCTGGGCCCCATATTCTACCTTATATATGCAAATGACATTTTTAACACAAACATTGAGAGAGAGAGATAGTGGGGTTTGCGGACGACAAAAAATCTTACTGTTCTTTTGAAATGGCTCATTACTAACAACCTGAAACTTAACTTTCAAAAAACTAAGTTTATAGATTTTGCCTCAAGGTCAACGTTGGTATCACGGATAGGGAAGCTGACCTGTCATGCCGATCACGGTCGTAGAGGCTGTGACTGTCCTGTTATCGACCAGGTTTCTCACACGAAATATTTGGGTGTATTGATCGACGAATGCTTAACATGGGAACATCATATAGGAGAATTAAGCAGAAAGCTCCGTTCATTAATCCCAATATGTGTAGTGGTAAGGGGGTACATGACGGAGAAGCTAAAAACCCTGTTCTACACTGCAATCATACAGCCGTTACTCATTTATGGTATAGTTGCGCGGGGTCCGTCTTCAACTTCAAAGATAAGGCCAATATTTATAACGCAAAAGTTATTAATAAAAATACTATTGAAGAAACCAAGGAGATATTCAACGGACAGAGTTTTTATGAGGTTCCCAGTGCTTTATGAGTTGGTGGAAAAATGTACTGTAAGTTATGTACACAAGATTCTTGATAGGTAAAATAGCGAGGGTCCAGAACCCCCCAAGATCTGCGGATAGGATCACACTGCTTAAACCCAGAATGAGAACAGCATTGGGAATGCGTTTATATAACGACGGGGGGAGGGGGTTGATTTTTTCAACGATTTGCCGTGCAAATTATTGACAGTACAGCTATCATTGGCTAAATTCTAAATGGAGGTACACATTTGAGCAATTTATTCATATCATACGTACAGTTTTAAAGTGTATTTCCGAGTATTAAATTTTTTACAGAAATTATAATCTTGTTTGGAAGGCGTCGTGACTCGAACATAGATCGTGTATAGTGAACGCCAGAGGAGCAACCCAAGGTGTAAAAGATTTTCACACAGTCTAGTTTTCGCAAAGGGTAAAGCCATAACCCCATCCTGCTGTGATTCGGATGAGTTGATATCATGGTCGCCACTTGATGTATCGAGTTCCTCTCGTGGTTCCCGCAGGGATTTAAATTTATCATTCCGCGTAGAGAGAGATGGAATCATTAGTTACGATTTCGTGACTGCCCAGTAATTTCAAATATTCAGTCAGTGGTGTTTATTGAGTTACCTTTGACGGGGTTAAACTTTTCTAAAAAAGAAACTTCTTTTTTTTAATCACAACCCATTACGTTGCTTCTTTCTTCGTATTGCTGAGGTATGTTTTATGTTGTAGAAACCTTCGGAAACGAGGTCGTATTTTAAGGACGAAATTTTTTGAGAAACACAAACGGTGGGTACAGCTTTCGTACAAGTACGCAACCACTAGGGACATTTTATGTCTTTTATTTTTGTTTTTATGCTACGTTTGATTGTGCTCGTTTATGGTTTCGATGTAATAGCCGCGTCAATTGCAATTGACATCATCACTTGGTCACTGAGGTCATTAAAACGTGTGATGTTACCAAGCGTTATATTTTGTAACAGACGTTACCATTCGATATTTCGTGACGCTTCTCCGTTACATATCCCACGTTACATGTCCCGCGTTACATGTCCCGCGTAACATCTTCCACGTTACATTTTCTAGTTTATGCACCTGACCCGCACAATATATTTCGTGGCGCTTCTCCATTACATCTCCCGCGTTACATTTTCGAGTTTATGCAGCAAAGTAAAGACGTAAAATGTCAAAATACTTCTCTGAAAAAATAAAAAATAGGTGGAGTACCTTTGAGTAGTGACTTGGATGTAACATTCATGCGCGATGTACATTCTTCTAAACTTTGTGTGTGCACAATTTTTTTTCTGTATTGAATGCGAACTTTTTTCTTTTGTAAGCTTAAATTCACATTTATAATGTAGACTAGGCTCCGACTCTTAGCACGAGTGTGCTTACTAAAAAAAAGTAGCATTTTGTAATACGAGCGTGATTTTATGTTCCTAATGAATAAATGCAAAACAATATCTGGTGCGTTGCATCACACAACTTTCCTTAGCTCTACGTCAATTCACTTTCTACATGGTTTTTTCTACTTAATCAATTCATTTATCACTCAGTTAATTTGAACTTGGTCAAACAACGCTTTACGGCAGCAGCAAGCTGTAGCGCGTACAGTTCCAGATTTTATTGTGCTGCTCGTACTCATTCTAGGACTATTATTGAGCAATTGGTACACAGAGAATTAATGAAACTGTAAACACGAATTTTTTGAAGAAGGATAGTAATTACTTTTGCAGAGTTATTGGGTAATAACTGTTAGAACTGGTAGTAAGCGAAACGTCGGTAGTTGAAACTCAGGAATTTCTGGAGTGAGCCCCATGTACCTCATGAGCGTATTTAAACACTCACCCTATATATATTGGGTTGGACTACAATACCAATTTTTTTAAACATTCTACTAACATTCCAGCGGGGTTTATAATGAAAAAACCGCGCTAAAATTTAATTTCGAATTTTCATCAAAAATTTTGATAATTTAATATGCTGCTCTCGTCATTTTCCTGCAAATGGGAATTTTATGGTATAATTGCCTTATTTAGTAATATCAATACAAAAAATTTAATCAAAATCGTTAGAGCCGTTTTTGAGAAACAAAATTTGTTGTTTAGATCACTATGATAACTATAGTTAACTTTCGGTGGATTTTGCCCATACCCTTATTTTTGCGTCCCATGGTAACTAACTTGTAGCCTAGACATCAAGTTTCAGCTGATTTGGTACGGTGGTTTTCTCTAAAAACTGCGCTAAAATCGATTTCGTCGAAAGTTTTGGTAATTTATTGTGCTGCTCTCGTCATTTTCCCACGGTTGAGAATTTTATGGTGTAGTTGCCATATTGGGAGCTATCAAAATACAAAATTTAATCAAAATCGTTCGAGCCGTTTTTGAGAAAAAAAATATTTGGTGTTTTGATCAGTATGATAACTATAGTTAAATTTCGGTGGATTTTGTTCAAACCCGCATTTTGGCGTACCATGATGACCAGCGGGCGAGATATGAAGTTTGAGCTGATTTGGTACGGCGGTTTTCTCTAAAAATCGTTCACAGACACACAGACCATTTTCCCAAATAGTGTTTTTCGGACTCAGGAGGGTCTGAAACGTAAAGATCTGAAGAAAACTCAAAATATTTTTTTTTTTCAGCCGATTACATAACTTTCCTTTTTACTCCGTAGTGCCAAGGAAAGTAAAAATCAAGGATCTTGCTTACTGTCCTGAAATATTTGACACAACACGCGAAAAGCTGCCCACAGCAGTAGTTTGAATAGCAGCATTTCTTGGGTTGTTCCTTATAAACCTTGCGTCGCGTTGGTAACTTATTCGACTACTAACACGATTTTTTTGAAACGCTATTTTTAAATGAGCTTGTCAAATTTTCAGTATTGCGTTGAAAAAGGCTGTACTCCATTCTTATCAATTAAACATGTTTGATAATTTACTGTGTCGCTCAAGTCATTTTCTCATATATAAAAGATTTATATCGTCATTGCGTTAGTTCGAACGTCCCACACATGAACTTTAATGAAAATTTTAGAGATAAAAATATTAATATTAACTCATCCGAATAAAGGCAAGAATCAACCGCAGGCAACCTTCTGAATGTGTCCCTTGCACAACCAATAACTTAGTACGACCCGAAATATTGAAAGCGGCATTATAAAAAACGAAATGCACCAACGAAGTCAGATTGGGAAGACTGTTGAGACAGCATATCTGGATATATAAGTATAACTAGATATTTTAAAGAAAACTGAAGTCATGGGCCTTTTCTTTGCTGCAGGATTCGCTACTTTATTTAAACCTTTTTTGTTCTTTCAAACTATTTGAGGCAAAGCACCTCGAGTATTACGTGTTAATTATTATTGGAAACTTGACGTACATAATATAATTTTATGTTGTGGCGATTTAAAAAGGCAAAGCTCATTGGTGTGGTTCGTTGTTCTGAAAATTTCCATCGTGAATGACAAGATATAGCTCATTTATGGATATTGCTAAAATATTTGACTGCACAGTTTGGTTTTTTCTTCTATGATTGGCATAATGTGTCACTGCATTAATAATTTTTCCGCTCGTCGTTCATCATATGGACGAATTAGACGGTTATAAAATAATTCAAAGAACTACCACCCTGTATATTGCTTTAGCCGTATCCCGAATGGTCCCCTGCAGGAAGGGCAGCGAAAAGGGAAGACTTTGAAAGATCATAAAAGAGAAGCAGGGGACCCTAAGAGCTCGAGAGACCCGTAGCTGCCCTACTTCTTTTATACCAAACCGTTCAGAAGGAATTCTAAAGGAAATTCGGAACGAGGCCCAATGAAAATTCGGATCGACGCGACCGCCTTTTACTGTGCTCTCTGCGTCCGACCGCTCAGCGCTTACAATAGCTTCCATTATTGGCCCTTCCTTTCTACAGAGCACGACTTTCCTTATTTTACGGCAACGGAGATCATCAAACTATGGACGTCTCGATGTCCAAGTACGTCACACCCTTAATTTGAGTGGAACGAATATTAGAGGATGAGGTACCTGATGAGTATTTTAGGTCTGATGAGTCCACTTTTCAAGACCAAGTTCGGAACGAGCTTTTAAGATTCGGAGCACCTCATTTTCTAAAGTGTTTTTAGTAATATCTCCATTCAACGGTTGTGGAGAGCAAAACGTTGGTATATTTTGCCGGAAGAGACTCAGCCAGTTTGGCCTTTACTGTAAAAATTTCGAAAACTTGAAAACACAGGTTATTTCGGGTCATTTTGGTTGTTTTCTTTCGTTTAACGGACTGTTAGAGAATCATTTACGAGTATGTGGAACGATACGCAAGTACTGACTATTTGATGACATCGAGTGAGTTTGTTTTTTCCAAAATGAAAAAGACAAAAACTTTTTTTTTTTTATACGAATGTAAGTTAAGTGTTGATTAGAAGCGAGGATGGGCCAAGCATGAGCCTGGGCACTTGTACAGTATCCACGTACGTGTGGAGGTACGACAGGTAGTCGTTTACCCATTTTTGGAGGAGCGCTGTTATGACCTTTGGGAATCCCCTGCCATCCGGAAGAAGTTCTTAATCTGATTTCCCGCCTGATCTAATTGTTTACTTGGATGGCAAGTTTCAATGAGATAGACCACATTTCTTTGCCATAGCCTTCTTACCAAACTGGGCGAAACGGTTATGTTGGGTTTGTTCTCGGAGGTCGATTGGTTCAGTGCCTTTTGCCCGGGGAGTCTCTGTGTTTACAAACAATCCCTTCCCCATGACCCCTCTCTTACCTTTTACTTCCCATTTCGTCGTCTGCCGCTCGTCTGCTTTTTTCAAGACGATATCTAATTTTACTTTCCGCTACCCCTAAGGGAAGGAAAGTATAGTAATCGGCCCAAAAAAAAATTTGGGTTTTCTTCAGATCTTTACGTTTCAGACCCTACTGAGTCTAAAAAACCTATTTTCGGCGCGTGGTCCGTGTGTATGTGTGTGTGTGTGTGTGTGTGTGTGTCTGTAGTTCGATTTGCGGGAGAACGACTGATCCGATTGAGCTGGTTCTTTT
The DNA here is from genome assembly GCA_020466155.1 of Pachypeltis micranthus. Classification (NCBI taxonomy): domain Eukaryota; kingdom Metazoa; phylum Arthropoda; class Insecta; order Hemiptera; family Miridae; genus Pachypeltis; species Pachypeltis micranthus. Next base: position 17,835,889 of record CM035777.1, read on the forward strand.
TTTGTTTTGTTCGTTATTTTTTGTAGACACCAAAATAAGGTTATGGACGATTTCGGCTGATGGGAAGGTGGTGGGGGGGGACGAAAATGTACCAAAAACTAGGGTTTTTCGCATTTTTCTCGAAAACGGCTCGAACGATTTTGATCAAACTTTCAAATTATCTTTTCCTAATCAATACCTAACTTTTCTTTTCCATACATATCTCCAAGAAAATACGGCGAACGGAGATATGGGCCCCTGAAGAAAAAATAGGTTTTTTACGCTTTTTGGCGAAACGGCTTCAGTGATTTTCACCAAACTCACAGGATGTTTTCAAATAGTTAATACCTACATATTGTTATCGATAAATGTTCCTGTGACGGTCCATTGAACAGAGATAAAAATCAAAATGTGTCGAAAATAACGTTTTTTCTAACATTTCCGTAAATTCCAGGGTAACTTTTTCACCAGATGTGATAAATTCTAATGTAGTGTCCTTTAGTCACCCATACCAACATTTCGTTCTGTATAATTATTTCTGTATATATATGTTGAACGGAGATATAAGCCAAGTTAACACAGAAAAGGAGATTTGTCGAATATTAATTTATCGGTATTCCAATTTTCTCAAAAACGGCTCTAACGATTTCGATCAAACTTTCGGAGTACTCTCAGCTAACTAGTACGTACATTTTGTTCTGTATAAATGTTCCTGTAAAAATGCGTTGAACGAAGATATAGCGCCCGCCTATGTAGGTGGTGTTCGAACTTAAAGGGGTGGCGGAAAGTTGTGTGTTGCTACGCACCAGATATTTTTATTTGTGCTGTGGAGTTGTTTCGGAAGTGTTCCATCACTCTCAACACGTACTTCATTCGAAATTACGTCGCCTCCAAGACTGAGACCTGTTATTTTATTCCCGGGGAACTCAGAAGGTTTGGCGCAGATTGGTGAGACCCATAATTTATTTCCTAGTTTGTAGATTATTGGGGGTGGTTCTCCGGGTGATTGGTTTTCGGGTTGGGGCTTTTGAGAGTAAACCCAACACAATATTTGGGGGACACTTTGCCTGTGGTTTTATTGTCATTAAATTACAGTCCACTTCATAATAGGCAGAAAGGAGTGACTACTTCCCCCTCATTGTTCTCAACAGTTATAAGCTGGTAGGTTTGGCTGCTCTTCCAACAGTCATCGGCCGCTGTGGAGCAGCACCTGGATTCTTGTTTCGTCCACACTGGATGTGAAACGTGCAGGATGGAGTGTCTTTGAAAGAAAAGAAGTGATGCATTCTAAGGAACTGCCTCTTTCAGTGGTCTGGCTTACCTTCCTATCCCCATCTCGCTCGTCATTTATCTAATGCTCACTCATCCAGCTCCGTAAGCTTTCGTTCAATAAGAAGGTCTATGTGGAGCCCACAGTCGGGGAAGCACCCATTTCACTCCGCTTGCCCACAATGCACCCAATGGCCAAGTGAACAGGTGGCCAATGATCACTTTAGTGGATGCTGTCCTGTTGGTCATAGTGATCCACAAGAGCCCAGCTCTCTGGGATTGGCACTATCCATTGATTGACTGACAGTTTGCTACCCCAGACCAGTAATTGGCGCATTAACCAATCACGCCTAAGTAAATACCCTTGTAGATTGGGATTGTGTCAAGATAACACACACTCTTAGCGGCCTCGTTAATTGCTCGTAATTAGGCAAACTTTGCGAGTGTTGTGTATTTAGGTGACTGGAGGTGTTGGCTGAAACGCCACCTCTCATCTATATTGACTTCTTAGTAACTGACTTGCGCTTTTCAATAAGGAGCCGGTTGCCTTCGAAACGAATTTACGGCTATTTAATTTTCCCTTCTTGAGGATGTTTAGTGAAGAACACATTGCAAGTTTAATCAACATTCTCATCGCCGTTTTTGAGAAAAATTCTCCACACGATTCGAAAACATTTGAGTGACGAGATTTTCATGATGGTGAAGTGGATTCTGCTGTGTCGATAAATATCAGGTTTAGGGTGTAGATTAAACGCAGCTTCGGCAGTGATCCCGGCTGCAAAAAATCCAAAACAAACGAAAAAGTCCATTAGTTGTGACTGTATTGAAATAAACTGCACATTCCCCAAGTGCTACAGTAAGATATTTTGATAAGACTTGGAACATGTGACACCTCCGTATTGGCGGCTATGGTAGTTGAAATAAAAAGAGAGGGAGGATATCATTAAAAAGGCCTCTCATAATATTTACAAATATTTGGAGCAACTTGCAACTTACATCCAGCGATTTTCATGCCTGTAGCTACAAACCCAATCTATATTTGACTCAGCTCATACGAACCAATCGTAACTTCACATTTTACATACAAACTGGTAGCCCTTAATATTTCTGAATTTATTTGGCTGCTACTGCTACTTACACCATAGTGTACATAATTCACCATTTAAACACCATAGTGTAGATAATTCACTAATATGATTTTTTTGAGGGGTGTCCATAGTTGTGGAATTAAAGGGTAGAACTGAGGAAAAAGTTGGCTAAAAAATATGGATGTTTGAACTCCGGAATTTCTGAGATCATATAATTACCATTGTTGGTCACACGAGAAGGGGAGTTTAGGCATGAAATAAAAAGAAACACTGTGAGCGTGAGAGAAGGACTGTATGAATATTGATTTGAGTTTGAGTATATAAGGGCAACACAAAATGGCGATTCGGAAGATGCGTGAACTGGTGCAGGAAACTGTAGTGGAGGGAGAGAGTGAGAGCTGTGACTGGCCTGAGAGTTGATAGAAGAATGTCAGAAGCTAGTGGGAGACGAGTATATCTCGGCAGAGCTGTGTGTGTTGGAGAAGGATGTAAATCGAGGGAGAGAAGGGCATTTTGGAAAGTCCACAAGGGGAAATCCATTGTCGTTGGAAATTAAACCGAACTTAATCCCTTCGTCTGGAGGAGAAGCCGATTGAACGAGCAGTTCTCAGACTTCTCTGTGGCATAACATGAAAATGGATTCGAAACCGTTGGGCCGAATGCAGTTGGGAAAACCCAAGCTTGAGAGCCCAACTACTTCAACCTGTGCTGAACAACCATTGTTCAAGGCAGTTTATTGCGTACTTTTCTGCGCTTTCTGACGACATTTTTCCTAATTTATTATGTTGCTCTCAGCTCATATCCGCAGATGAGAATTTTATGGTGGTACATTACCAGCTGTAACCAAGAAAAGCTGAACATATTAAGGAAGTTGTATTTCACGTTCATTTTCAATGGAAGGTTATGGTAATCTAGGTGTGAGCCGGGATACAAAATTAAAATAATTAATAATTTCACTGCTCGCTTCATGTAAATTGTCCGAGAACCAACGAGTTCTGTGTACGTGCTACCGGAAGCGTAGTGTCACTCGAGCCCGTCCTCCAATTACTTCGATCAATCAACTGCCAACAATACGAATACCCGTAGAAAGGTTGAGAGTAATTCGTTTAATTTTGGGAAGCGAAATTAGGAAATGGCGAAGCTCAGTGGGTCGCAATCCACATCCACTTCGGCAAGGGCTCGTTGAGTCGGTAACAGCACTTCGGCGCTACACCGGTTAGTCGGTGGAATTCTCCCCATTTCGTTAAATAGTCAAGGGACAACCCAACTACCAGGCAACCACTTATTGTTAAATTATACATGAATTGCTGAGAACGTCCTCGTGCAGAGCACATTCATGCGGGCTCTTGAATAATATCAAAACGTGAGGAACCTGACTAATTGACTTCAACATACTTTGATAAGTTTCATCAGATTGCAATGATTATACGTTCTCTGTTCTGCCTTCTCTGATGTAATATGATGTAAAATTATTAAATAACTCAAAATTTTATTCATTTTTGATAAACAAGGAAATTATAAATTAAAACGAAGGAAAGAAAAGTGAAAGAGAGTAAACAATAGGTGGACGTAATAATTACGTTTTAGTTTCAATGCCGTTGTCAGATCTGATTATGATCACCCATTTAAGTGATTCGCTCCTTCAGGTTTTCCCCCTGTAGATTCATGATTTTATTTTCTCGAAGCTATAAATTAAATTTCTGGGAATATCCGTTCAGTTCTGGAAAGTCAAAGGAAAGTAGCGATAAACCATTTCGACGATTTTACAAATAGCGTGGCTTTGTGCCATATTTTTTTTACCGCAAAGCGTTTTGATTACCCAAACACCAGTTCCGCACTCCAAATCTCTACCCCCCCCCCCCCCCCAGTGTAAATACTCGCTTTGAACGGCACTCGACTTTGTAAATAAAAACTTCCGAGGTTTCTCATATTGCTTTTTCCTACCCTTTGCGGTCTTCGAAGCAAAACCCACTGCTTAATATAGTCTAACGAGTACATGAATTATGCACGAAGAGCTCGCCGCACTCTAAAATAAACGTGTAAATATATCTCAGAGCGTAAATCGATCGTGTTGCCCCGATCCTGAACTTGGAAAGCAGTTGCAGTAAGCAAGTTGGGCGTGGGCTGTTGACCTTATTGCCTCGATGACCAATATTGTAGGTCACACTCATGTTTCATGATTTTGACTTCGAGTTATTGGTAGATTTCTCCGTAATAAACAGTTTTACTTTATGTAAAAGTGTAACCAGTCAAATCAAGAGTCAAAACTTAACTTGAGCGTAGCGCGTCCGTGAAAACCGAATATTCAGTATTGTTTTTCGGCCACCTACGCTGTGTTTTTAAAGATAATTCCAGTGACATGGCGGGGGTTTTTCATTAAAATCGTTGCCAGTTATTTGACGGTGGATGAAGATGTGGCTAACGTTCCCTAACCCTCTCCGTTGTCTCAATAAAGAATTACCAGGGGTCACAAAGGGGGTTCTCCAACTTTTTTTCGACTCCCCTTTATGGACTTCATTGGGAATAATGCTAATCTCCTTCCTAGTCACAACTCGAGCTAAAGTTAAAAACGAAAGAGGAAGTTAATTCCATTCTGTAGGTTCAGAGCCCCGCATAACGGTTTCGTTATGCCGTACTGAGGCCTACTATTTTTACGTCACGTGTACTGTATCAACATTATGATCAGCGCTATCTTCAACAAGAGAAGGCGACGAAAGTGACACATACTCGCAGCCGAAGTTGTTATGAAGTAAAAATATTAGGCATCTTGAAATGAAAATTCTAAGTAATTAATTTTTTTAAAATTAAATATACATCACATGAGTTAAGCAAATAATAAGAATAAGAGAATATATAAATTGAATACAAACAAATAAAATAATTACAGCAAAGACACTGAGTATATCCGTACACAGGTTTATCAAATTCACTTTCCATACATAACGAAACTAAATGTCATGTGCGACGTATTACACCACATTCCTCAGTCCCGCACGTATTCAACCTTTTTACTCTCCTAGGCTCTACAAAGTAGAAAGGAAAGTTATGTAATCGACTGAAAAACAAATTTTGAGTTCTCTTCAGATCTTTACGTTTCAGACCCCCCTGAGTCCGAAAAACACTATTTGGGAAAATGGTGGTGTGTCTGTGTGTATGTGAACGATTTTTAGAGAGAACCACCGTACTAAATCCACTCAAACTTGATATCTCGCCCGCAGGTTGCCCATGGGACGCCAAAATAAGGGTTTGAACAAAATCCACCGAAAGTTAACTACAGTTATCATAGTGATCAAAACACAAAATATTTTTTTCTCAAAAATGGCTCTAACGATTTTGATTAAATTTTTTATTTTGATAGCTCTTAATAAGGCAATTACACCATAAAATTCCCATTTGTGGAAAAATGACGAGAGCAGCGCAATAAATTATCAAAATTTTCGACCAAAAGCGTTTTTAGCGCAGTTTTTCCTTATAAACTCCGCTGGAATGTTAGTAGAATGTTTAAAAAAATTGGTATTGTAGTTCAATTCAATACCTAAAGGGTGAGTGTTTAAAAACGCTCATGAGATACATGGGGCTCACTCCGAAAATTCCTGAATACCAACTACCGCCGTTTCGCTTACTACCAGTTCTGAAAGTTTTTACCCAACAACTCTGCCAAAGTGATTACTATCCTTCTTCAAAAAATTCGTGTTTACAGTCTCATCAACTATCTGTGTACCAATTGCTCAATAATGGTCCCGGAATGAGTACGAGCTGCACAATAAATTCCGGAACTGTAACCGCTACCGCTTTCTGCTACTGTGAAATATTGTTTGACCAAGTTCAAATGAACTGAGTGATAAATTAATTGATTAAATAGAATTAGCCATGTACAAAGTGAATTGACGTAGAGCTAAGGAAAGTTGTGTGATGCAACGCACCAGATATTTTTACTCAGTTTACACGAACTGTGTGGAATTTAACTTGCAAGAAAGTGGTACTCCCAGAATTTCATGGGTTACACTCACTTATTTCAAGATCTCTGCTGACTTCATTGAACAGGAAGTTTATGGGCTCTGGTGATGAAATTTTTGAAAACTTTCTCGTTCATAGTCATGGAATTGTAGGAAAACGCGTTGAAAAAAGTTGGTGGATGAAATGACAAAAGTTTGACCGCTGGAATTTTGTGGAAAATTACTAACCTTATACATCTTTTGTGTGGCGTATTGTTCTCTCTATGTCTTTTACTTTCCGCGACCCAAAGAATAAAGAAAATATTGCAATCATGTCAAAAAAAAGTTGAGTTTTCTTCAGATCTTAATGTTTTGACGCCTACTGAATCCAGAAAATTGCGGCCGTGTGTGTGGGGCTGTAGATCAATTTTGAGGGAGAACGGTTGAACCGTTTGAGACGGCTGAACCGTTTGAGACGGCTCTTTTTTAGTTATTTTTTGACGACCCGAAAATAAGGTTATGAGCGATTTCAATCGGTGGTAAAGGGGGGGCGTAAATGTAGTGAATCGCATTTCGGTTTTCGCATTTTTGAGAAACACGGCTGTAACGACTTTTATTTAACTTTCAAATTATCTTTTGCGAGTTAATATCCAACCTTTTTCCTCGGTAAGCATCTCCATACACCTAACTAGCCAACAGCGTTTTTTATTCATTTTTTGACAAAAAGATTTCAACGATTTTCACCCAACTCACATCATTTCTTTAAATAATAAATATTTATTTATTGTCCTCAATAAATGTTCTGGTGACAGTCCATTATTTGGAGATTTAACGAAATTGTTTTTGGAACGTTTCCGTAGTTTTCAGAGTAATTTCATCGTTTTATTTGATCAATTTCGCGGAGTTTCTTTAAGCGACTGATACCCGTATTTTGATCTCAGCAACTATTTCTGCAACTGTCTGATGAACGTAAATATAAGCCATGATAGCTCGGAAAACGAGATCGTTTTTCCAATTTTTTTTTCAAAAACGGCTCTAAGTTAGGGAGTACTGTCATTTAACTAGTACTTACATTTTGTGCTAAATGTTTCCGTAGAAATGCGTCGAACGGAGGTACAGCGCCCGTAAATACAGCACGTTCGTCGAATTTACGAGGGTTGCAGAAAGCTGTGCGTTTCCTACTGACCAGATATTTTCGATAGCGCCTGGCGTCTTGCGGGTGAGGTTCAAATTGGAAAAAAAAATCCATAATCAAAATTATTTATCGTGCTCGTTAAATCGTCACATTTTTAATAGAAAAAAGTAGGGGTTTAGATCACTACGAGTTATTTAGTTGCGAAACATTAATCTGCAGATTGGATATCAAATTTGAGTTGATAAAGCTCCACCGTTTTTCCTCAATCGCAAGTACACAATGAAGATTTACGAGTGGTGTTTTTCGGAATTAAACCAAAGGAGCCGGATTCAAGCCTAAATCTAAGGAATTGAAAGTTGTTGTGTGAGCAGACAAATAGCAAACCCCCCCCATATTGTTCATTCATTTCTTATGGTATTAAAGAGGGGAGAGGAGTACGAGATGAGTTGTTGATGTCTCAACGATAACATCAAAAATCACGATACCGGAATAGGTCCGGTCAACTTCACACTGTTCTGTACATTCTTACTTCAACTGAATGGAAAGTTATTCTGCGAATTTGCCGCCTCTTTTTACTTCCCTTGGCTCTGCGAAGTACGAAGGAATGTTACGTAACGAATGAAAATATTTGTTGAGTTCTCTTCAGATCTTTTACCTTGGAGCATTCTCATACACAGAGCGCTTGGTAATAAGCGTCTTCAATGGCTCCCTCCCATTTATTAGTTTGAAGCACCTGCTCGGCGAACATGGACTGTGATGCATTGCTGTCATCAAAATGTCAAGCTTCACACATTTCGACACTCATTGAATTGAGCTCCGAAGCGCCAGGTGAGGTGCTCTCATCTCTTCAGGTGCTATTCTCGCCAAGAACATTAGAAAACGGTTGTAAGCTAATAATTAGAACGAGAATAGTGTTCCAGTACATATATGGTAAGCGCCGAGTCTCAAGAACAATTCCAACATTCCCTGCCTTGGAATCGGACCAAATCAACGTCCGTTCGACCTAGTTGCTACAGAGCTTCTGAAGTCCAACCAGCGATACTTTGTTAGCCCAAACGTTTCCACTACTATTGAAAGACCCCCTAACTCTTTATAGAATGAACTCTCTCTTCACGTCCCTCGGGAAAGTGTACGACAAAGCGGATTGGAAAGCAGGGGAATTTAGTGGACGAAGGAAAAAAAAAAAAAACTCTTCCGAATGGCAGTGACAATACCCCGGCACGGTGAGCTTTTTCTTGCCATTTCATTCAAATTTCTGAAACAACTGAACCTTTTGAGTTCCTCTGAAAAGTCGGCTTGCGCCATTACCGCCGCCCCGGCGGCCGGAAGAAAGGGAAGGGAAAAAACTGGGATTTCTCATTAGAGCGAATTAAACACACTTGACCTATTTCGACCTCCATCCTCTGAAAGAGTAACACACGAACCGACTGTTTTTCTCCTCTTGGAAACATTTATCGTGCTTCTTAAAAAACGCGTTCGTAGTGGTCAAAATGTAAATTATTAGTTCGAAGCTAACCGTACCTCTAGATAGTTTCAACCACCGGTCATTCTGCTGAACTTGAACAAAATATATTATCTCAGCGAGGCACGAGATGGCTCTCCGTTAAAATGCCTCTCGATCGGAAGTTGTTTTAGTGTAAGTGTTTTAGTTTGCTGAACCTTCTTATTTACCAGGTTACTTATTGGTTGGGCAAACGGAGTGGGGAGGGGGCGTAACTTCCTTGGGTTCATAACGCTGTCCACATTCAACAACGAAGAACTTACATTAATTGTAATTATGAAATGTCTGGGGCGAAGCACCACGCTACTTTGCAAATTCGAAGATTCGCTTTGTGTATCAGAGTATCATCGTTCGTCGCAATTTTATAAAAACCTTTGTGATACAAGATTCTGTCAGTTCAAGCGTATTCTGGGTAAAAGCAAAGAATATGGACCGCTCCCTCTGATAAGGCAATATATCGATATATCACGACCGAGGTCAGGTTATCGATATGCCCGACATCGTAGGATTGACTCGCCATGTTTGAAATTAGAAATAACGACAGCTGTACGATTATGCCAATTATTTAATGTTCATTATGTAATAACCCGTTATATAATTATTTTAAATGTACAAAGACTACGAAAAGGAGTTAATTCAATGAAATAAATATGAGATAACTAAGGGATTGATATCGATACAGCGTAGCGTTATCAAGCGACCTATCGATACATGCAGTCGTAGCGTTATCAAGCGGTCGGTCCATATTCTTTGTTTCACCCGTATTCTGTTTACTGTGGAAATTTTGAAACGTTGAAAAAAGCGACTTAGGCACATTTTGTGGTTTATATCCGTTCGACGGACTGCCAGAGAAGCAGTTTGTTAAAATATCTGGTGCGTTGCAACACACAACTTTCCTTAGCTCTACAACAATTCACAATTAACATTCTCCAAAAATTCCGGAGGAGTTTGTAAGGAAAATCCTGCGCCAAAAACGCTTTTCGTCGAAAATTTTGATAATTTATTATGCTGCTCTCGTCATTTTCCCAAGAATGGGGATTTTATGGTATAATTATCTTATTGAGAGCTATCTATATAAAAAATTTAATCAAAATCGTTAGAGCCGTTTTTGAGAAAAAAAAATTGGTGTTTTGATCACTATGATAACTATAGTCAACTTTCGGTAGATTTTGTCCATACCCTTATTTTGGCGTCCCATGGTAACCTGTAGGCTAGACATCATGTTTCAGCTGATTTGGTACGATTGTTTTCTCTAAAAACCGCGCTAAAACCGATTTCGTCTAAAGTTATGGTAATTTATTGTGCTGCTCTCGTCATTTTCCCATAAATGTGAATTTTATGGTATAGTTGCCATATTGGGCGCTATCAATATAAAAATTTAATCAAAATCTTCATAGCCATTTTTGAGAAAAAAAAATTTGGTGTTTTGATCACTGTGATAACTATAGTTAAATTTCGGTGGATTTTGTTCAAACCCTCATTTTGGCGTCTCATTGTAATCTTCGAGCGAGATATCAAGTTTGAGCTGATTTGATACGGTCGTTTTCTCTAAAAATCGTTCACAGACACACATACACACACACACACACACAGACCATTTTCCCAAATAGTGTTTTTCGGACTCAGGAGGGTCTGAAACGTAAAGATCTGAAGAGAACACAAAATTTTTTTGTCAGCCGATTACAAAACTTTCCTTTCTACTTCGTAGAGCAAGGAAAGTAAAAATATGTAAAGATATTGACTAGCTCAACACTCGTCAAGTTTGATGTAAATACTGTTAAAACGGTATGTTTAAAAATGTTCACGATGTATTTACAGAGATAGTTATGAAAAACACATGTTAAGTATTAATTAATGTAAGATTACATTATTGACGTTACAATCGTTTCCGAGGAAAATTCGGATGGTACATTTTGTTTCTCTTTGGTTCATTGGGACAATCGCGGAACGTTCTGGCGAACTGTCGGCAACACGAAGAGTCTTTGTTCAGCAAAAGACGTCGTTGAGTGATGAGGAGGGGGTAATAAATCAATGTTCTTTAAAAAGGTGATTGATTGTCTGTGAACTGTGACTGCAAGCTGTCTTAAGACTTCACGCGATGACGTTATCCGTCCCGCGGGTACCAAGCAGAAAGCTCGGATTACCGTAGATAGGAGGATCAATCAAGGATCACTTCGCTCTACTTATGCGAGTTACACAGTTTACGTCAACATTTGAAACTGCCATAAAAATATCTGGGGGAACGCAGCACACAACTTTCCACAGCTCCACGCCCACTTAGCGACTTTTGCCGCTGTAAAACTAATCCAATACGTTTTTCACTCAGTTTTTGTGAGCATGATGGAGCTTGACACGATGTTCCAAACTGGTCGCGCGAGCCTTATTGAAAAACCGGCACAACAGAAACTTTGGAGAGTATGATTTGATACTACCGATTGATGGACCACGTCAAAAGTTATTCAATGAAACGACGGTAGTTTGGATTTCGGAATTTCTGGGGTTGCTCCTAACTATCGTATGACCAATCGTTCATCGCGAAGGTAGAATAAAGAAATACCAGCAAGGTTTGTGAGAGCAACAGTGTTATATGAGAGCGATCTAGATGGAAAACACTGAATAAATATTTGATAATCTATTGTGCCACTCTCGTCATTTTTTCCAACAGTTGGAAATGTCTCACAGTAATGACATCATAGTGAGCGACTGCAACTGTGCACAGAAAAAGCTTAATTTAGATTGTTCGACCCGTTTTTGACAAAAAGAGTTTTGATCTTAATGACGACTAAAGTTAGTTTTTGGCTCATATCCTTATGATGATGTCTCATGTTGATCCACTATAATCGAATTTGAGCTGATTTAGTTCATCCGTTTCTTGTCAAATACGACTGTTTTTGTTTTTTTTAAATTTATTTTTTTAGAGCTCTCCGTGAATGGGAGGGTGGCACACAAAAAGAAGAAACTTAATAAATAAGTAAGGAAATGGGGCGGGCGCCCAGACTTCCCTATGCTAGCTCTAGACATCGGAGGATTGGGACGGGGAAGGAAAGAAGTATAAGAGGATGTTCCACGATAGAACGACCACCAGTTAAGGTACTCGAGCAACACACGGGTGGTGATACTATGGAGGACGCCTGCTGACACACCCAGCCTAGCAGCTCCTCGGGTAACCCTGATGTTACCTGCCTCCGCTCCACGAGCTTCCAACATCGCCATACGAAGATCCGTCCTGTCGTATTTGCGCTTCTTGGCTTGCCAAGTGAGCGCATGATCCCGGCTGACAGATACCACCTGGACACCCAGGATCACTGCAGACTGGTTGGGACCAACAGAGACGATGTCAGGCCTCACTCCTTCTCCAGAGACAACCCGGTAGAGCCGCTCTCTCCCCACTTCCCAGCCCTCAGATGACAATGCACCAGCAACCTGCTTGCAGACGCTTGGCACGGCCCTCATGAGTACGCGGACAAACCTGCACCACATGATTCAGCCACTCAAACAGGTTACCACGGGCACGACAGCCAGCGTTCACAACATTACGATCCCGGCCTCTCGTACACCTCATCGCTGTTGGCAGTGAAGCATTACGAATGCCGTGAAAGTGCCAGTAATCCTTCCCATGAATGCCCTCTGAAGCCCACTCCACACACACACACAAACTGTCCATTTTCTCAAATAGTGATTTTCAGTCTCAGACAACGAAAGTTCTGATGAAAACCTAAAAACTTTGTTTCAGCTGAATATATAACATAAATCTAATTCCGAAGGGCTGGTCGGAATACTTTATAAAGACGGTTATGTGTTAATGACAACACAACTCGTACGTAAATTTAAAAGTGATAATGATTAGACGAGGTATTAAATTTGGTTATGTTCCTACAGCATTAGGCTCCTATTTCCCTCGACTGGATTAATTGACTGGTGGTTAGGTCGACACACATGATAAGACCCCCGAATGTGTGGTTATACTGAATTTAGCTACCACCCAGGTGATTCTGCGACCGAAGACGACCATAAAAGAACGTCGACTTTTTTATTTTGACCTGTTTGTTGTGTTGCCTCACACGTCATGGACTCATTAGTTTCCACTTGGAAAATACAGGAACGAAAACATGACTTTCGGTTAGCTCAAACGTCAAAAAATACCTTTGAAGCGCGAAACCTTTGACGCTGTAGAGCTAATCCACTGTTGTCTCTTCGGCAGTGAGCGGTTTTTGATACTTTCTGTTCTAGCTGAATGTTCAAAGCGAGCCAACTCTCTTACAACAATTCTAACTATTCGACGTCCCGAGAACTGAGCATCGGGCCGAACTGTTCTGGAAGGCCCTGCCCTGCCATTTTCTCGTATTCAGTCAAGTCTCTGAAGCAAAACTATGAAGGTTGCAGGTATGTAACGTGCGGAAGGGAACAGGTTTTCTTACACTAACTGGCAGCTACACGCGTCCAACTTATACCTCATTTATTATGTTGTTCAAGGTATCTCAAGCTATAGATTAGGGCATTCGACAACGTGTTCCCTATCGCGTTGCGTTTTGTCCTTACTCTTCACCCCCCCCCCCCCCGTGTTCTTTGAACCTGCTGTTGCTTGCTTGGATTGTTCACTCCTCCCGCCCCCCCTACACCACTATAAGTCGATCAGAATCACCAGTCCCAGCCCACGCCATTTTGCGACTAACGCAAATCTGATTATGATGAATAATTTGTGGTGTGCTGGTGATTTTTTACTCTCGTAGTTCGAGTCCGAGCCAAATATAATTAATTAGACAAGAACTCAGGAAACATATGTTAAATAAATAACTCTTCTTGAAGAGAAAACTAGGAAATGAAACTAAGAACTTTGAATCCAATGGAATAAATAGAAATGAAATGAATGTCGTATCGAACTCCTTTCAATATTTAATCAAAGTAACCTAATTCGCTTGGATTGTGATTGAAGACGATATCGGGACAAGGGGTTAAATAACAGGGATTTTATCGCTAGCCATTGTGGAGGAGCTTCTGCCAGGGGCAGATGGTACGTCAAGATCAGCCCGTGTCAAGACACCTACCCGCTCTTACCTGCGACCAGTGGCCAAGCTAGGCAAATTGCTCACCTCAACTGCTGCGGACTTCTGATTATCATCGCTTCTTTGTTATGGGTGGAGTGCACAATGGATAATTTTGGGTGGGCGGTGTACGCGCCTTTGAAATGAGGCGCTCAAATTCTCTGTCAAGGAGGTGGCGTAACCTGGTGTGCCACATCACAGCCCATGTGGCTCTACCCTGCTCCTTCACGTCAGTCTCTCGCTATCGGTTTCCCTCAGTTGTATCACGCCTTTCTTAGCTATTTCCGTAATATTTATTTATTTATTAGTTATTTAACTTAGGGAGTTGTCGGCTGTCTAAGGGTGTCAAAAATTTCCTCCGTCACTCTGCGCTAAATTGATTTATCCGTTCGGCCTGCAACATCGCCCGACTCGTATCCTCGTCTCTCACGCCAGCCGGTGGTCTGCAACTCCAGCTCCCAGTGTCGTGAGTACTCATAATGTTGCATTTCATGTAAGCAGAGTTAAATTCCCTCATATTCTTTGTACAGTCCATAAACTCTGAGGAAAAACCAGCGCGATCCACAAAAGCATTTTACTAAGTAACTGTACCTGCTAGGTGAGTCTGTCTCCTCTGGCTGGTGACATACTGTAGGCAAGAACTTTCGATGTAAAAACATCATCATCTGGCTGTTGAGTAAATCCATCAGTTGGCCAGACCGCCCTATACAAAAAAGACTGAATCGACAACTGACAGACTTCAAGACGTTCTTTTCTCTTCACCTCTAGTGGGTTTCCCCAGAGGTGCATGACCTCCTTTCCCCCCTTCCCCAACGCTCCACCATCCCGTTTACCTTTCTCTTCATATATGAAGATCACGACCAACTGACTGATTCCAGTACTGACTTAACGGCCAGACGATGATGTCTTTACATCGAAAGCGCTTGCCCACAGTAACCCACCAGCCAGAGGAGATGGACTCACCTAACAGGTGCGTTAACTTTATTAGTTTATCCAACAATATTCGAGCGAGGAAGGAAAACACAACTTAAAATCTCTGGTTGATAAGGGAGAGGCTCGATCAGTGCGTCGAAAGGTGTGTGAAGAATCAGTACGAAATGGAGCTCAACGCCTCTCAAATAGCCGCTCGCCTCTTCCCATGCTTTCCCGTCGAATGACAGAGAGCGCGAAGAAAGGATAGCCGGCGAAATCAGAGGCTATATCCTTCACCACAGTGGATCTTCACTTATTGGGGTAAATTGAATCACGAAACTGTCTGAAACTATGTGTCTCTAGACAACTTCGAGAGAGAACGACTGAGCAGTTCGAGCGCATCATTTCTGTTCCGTCGATTTCTTTGCTGGAACTCGAAAATAAGGTTTGCTCGTTCATAAACATTGTGAAAATGCTTCCCACATAAATTCTTCAAATTCTGAATCAAACTCGCAAGCTCACGAGTCATTAGTCACACCTCGCTGTCCATAAATGTTCAGCGGAACGGAAATGAACGTCAAAATGTACCAAAAACATTTATTCATTCGTCCCATCAGTCCTTGAAACCGTGCTAGCTGCACTCCCGATTCGTGTAAATTGCGTTCCCCTTGCTAGAACAGAACTAATTATCATCCTGCTGATAATAAACTAAATGGATAATGTGAGCTGCCAAACGCGTTTTTAAAATGATTGTTAATTGCGCATTAGTCTCATTATTCTGTCATCTATTTTTCAATTCACTCAAGCCGATTAATTAACTTCCCACTTCTATGTACAAGAAATCAATTATGGTCTTTCATTATTTACTAATCAATCTGTTGTTAAATTATTTAACGATTACTAACCATACAAAAGGAGTTGTATTTTTGCATAATTTCGATCGTGCAGCTTTCCTTCAGATATTATTTTTTTAGTTTTCTTACAAGCTAAGTGTTTGCTAGTCCATTTCATTTTATTTCCGCTCAAGTTTCCATACTTTTCTGGAAAACGAATTGCGAGTACCGAAATTAGTGCCTACGTTGCATGTTTATTTTCTCATTTACAACTATTTTTTAACCTCCGTTTGAACTGAGATATCTGCCTGAACATTTATTTAGTTTCTTATAACATTACTACACTTGATGAGAGATGATTTTGATTAAACTCACGGGGTAATGAAAATCACCTACATTTTTTGCACCGCACTTTGCTGTAGAAGCTAGTTCAAACGAAACATGTAGGGAGGCCCATTGGAATCAGGTATTAAAGCAATTGGGTCAAGTCTGCCAGTAGGCAAATTAATAAAGTTAACATACCTTTTAGGTGAGTCCGCCTCCTCTGGCTGGCGAGTTACTGTGGGCAAGCGCTTTCGATGTAAAGATATCATCTTACTACATAAACAATAAAAATGACGAAAACTGAACATATTAGAAAACATAAAAATTTATAAACAAAAAACCTTCAATGGACAGATCATAAACGAACAAATCAACACAAAATGCGACACCATATTCGCACCACTCAAAACACTATACAAACGAAAACAACCTAATGACGGATTCACAGATCACCCTATACAAAAAAGACTTGTAATCGACCACTGACAGTCTAAGATGTTCCATTCACCTCTAGTGGGTTTCCCCAGAGGTACATGACCTCCTGCCTCCCCCCCTTCCCCGACGCTCCATCCCGTTTACCTTTTTCTTCGTATTTAAAGACCAACTGACTGACTCCATTGGAATCGCTCGGAGGTGCAGAATGTAGTGTCGTGAATATTGAGTTATCGAAATTCTTCACTTTACAAAAACTTGCAATCGATCGCTTTACAATTTTTTTTTGGGTGAAACACATCAAATAGATCCAGGATTGAGAAAGCTCGTTGAATTCGTTTGCATTCAGACATCACGACTGCTCGCTTTGAAATTGACTGGCAGTACTTCAAATGCTGCAATGCGGAAAAGTGATCTCGAGAGGATTGTTTCTAAACTCGCCAGGCAATAGCGAATTATAGGAGCTGGTATTTCATAGACGGGGGAGTTTCAACGAGCAATTTAGCGGCTCGTTCCCCCGTCACTCTTCAAATCCCGAGCAGCGAGCCGGCTATTCGAAGGCTTTGTCGAATATTTTGTAGACGGCATTCAATGTACGAAGAATACTTTCCAGGATTCTTTCAAACGCATTAATCAAATTATGAGCTCGAAGTTGCTAAGATAGACAACTTGAATTATTGTGTTGGGAATAATTCAGATTTAGCCTTGCTGTCGTTGTTGACCCCTGATGTCAGCGCCGTATGATTATCGTGGCTTCACGCCAACCTAGCGATGTATTAAACTGCAATATCTGGGATCGATTCTGTGGTAAAAGAGAAAACTGAACGAGCGAATTTCCGGTCGCCCCTTGGTTTATTTTTTTCCCAACGGGTAGTCATTATCGCTACCTTCGGTAGGATTTCGTAGAGAAGGTATCGGGCGCAAATGATACTTTAATGCTCGCGCTTTGCAGGCGCCCGGTAGGGCGTTTTTCAACGTCGTCAATCCTCAATTTCGTCGAAAACAAAAAGCCGATTTTCGTTTCCCGTTCC
Source organism: Pachypeltis micranthus (assembly GCA_020466155.1). NCBI lineage: Eukaryota > Metazoa > Arthropoda > Insecta > Hemiptera > Miridae > Pachypeltis > Pachypeltis micranthus. The sequence continues at coordinate 17,853,370 of CM035777.1, forward strand.
AATTTCTTTCACGAATTACCTCCAACTCAGATCCTTACTGAGAACGTCTTGGACGGTATGATTTCTTTCGTAAATCCCGTCCATCCCCTTCATTCTTTCAGCGAATCCAATGGCAAAATAATTTTTTACTCGTTGGTATTCCCCTCAGGGTCGTTGTACAAATAGCAGCATATCCTTCCTCCCCACTTTCTTTCATTGCTCTCTAAATATGCTTGTCGTATTAAACACTCGACGTACTCCCATAATGAGTTCCAACACGCTTATAGTTAAAATGATGAAGAACACCTGCTCCGTTCTCAGGATCTCAGGAATCAACTGAATTTATTTACATCGGTGTTTTAATCAATAAAATTCAACAACTAATTGAAGATGAATGTTGAGTACTGTTGTGACAAAGTGGTGAATGGTTATCCAACCAGATTTTGCACAGAAAATGTTTAATACAAACAAATGATGGAAATAAATTTATCGTCGAGCTCATAAACATAAATAAAAAGTAAAAGTTACTGCTCGTGAAAAGTGTGAAGCGAAAGGAAAAATAATCTGGTGCTCGGCACAAGTTTTTATCGAGCAATGTTTAATGTTCGTGATTCTACTTTGTCCAATAGTTCTTCGGCTGTATATTAGTCCAGGTATGGTGCTGGTAGACGTTTCCTGAGTATGTCGTCCAGGTATGACGCTGGTAGACGTTGAGTACAGGACTTGCGGGATACTGCAACCCGAAGAGAGTGATAACTGCGCGTCAATTATGAAATCTTCACTGCGAAGTGAGGAAATGGCAAGGAATAACTGATATAAGCAGTTTTAACGTGCACGTGGCGGTACGCAGATGGGTAGAATTGGGAATGGAAATAAAATGGCGCATGGAGCTGGTGATGGCTGGTGTCTTGACTTCACTAACATCGAAACGAAATAAAATATAACACTTCTAAATGAATAATTTAGTGGATATTATAAGTGGTGTAGCTGCCTAAACAAGTACACTCAAAATTGCTGCAGCAGTTTTCGCGAAAAATGTCATGAAACACAACATGTTTTGAAACATTTGGGAACTCCCGCCCTTTCGGGGTCTTTCGTTCGGTTCTGTAGGCGGTCCGAAAAATGCTATTAGGAAAAAGTGTGTGTTTGTGGTCCGACTGGTGATAGGCTGGTACTGGGGGGAGGCGCTACAGACCTTAGAGCACTCTGGCCAGTGAATGGTACTACTAAGAATCTCACGATTGCATGTGGTAGACTCAATGCCCGCGAGGTTCAACTTTGTGCTACCCTTTCGGATACTCATTCATGGTATTCATGGTGGGTAGGGGGAGCTCCCGCTTTCGAAGCTGGGGCCCTGGTATACTACACTGATGGCTCGGTGCAGGGTGGCCTTGCAGGGGCAGGCATCTTTGGGCCGAGGATCAGAGCAGCGATCCCATTGGGGTCGCTGGCCACGGTGTTCCAGGCAGAGGTGGCTGCGGTGACAGTCTGTGTGCAGCGGCTGCTGCAGAGGGGACAGAAGCGGCAGAGAATCTACATCATGGTGGACAGTCAGGCCACTCTCAAGGCCTTAGCCTCATACTGTCTTACATCGCGGCCGGTGTGGAGTGTCTGACTGGATTGAAGACCCTGGCTGAGGACAACAGTGTAACACTGTGTTGGGTCCCAGGGCACCAGGGTATAGAGGGAACGAACGGGCTGATAGGTTGGCTAAGAAGGGATCAGAGCAGATCCCTATTGGCCCTGAGCCCTTTGTTGGGACTACCAGGAGCCATCTACGTAGAGAGGTTGGCAAATGGGAGGATAGGTGCAGGGCTGCTCATTGGCAGGGGCTGCCCGGCCTTAGACAGTCAAAACTCTTCATCCGGCTCTCCAGAGAGAGGTCCAAGGAGGTGCTTGCTCTGGGGAGGAAGGATATGAGGATCATATGTGGCCTGTTCACAGGTCACTGTCCGATGAGGTACCACCTTGCAAATATTGGCAAGTGCGAGGTACAGGTATGCAGGTTTTACGAGGTAGGGCTAGAGACGGCAGAGCACGTGCTGTGCGTATGCGATGGACTCGCGGCATCGCGCCGTTCTGTGTTTGGGAGGCCCTTTCTTCAGCCCGAAGAGGTGGCAAATGCAGAACTTGCGGATATCCTCCGCTATGTGCGGGGGTGGTGGGGGCGCATAGGTGACGTCACACCAAGTGAGACCAGTGCCGTGGGGCCTGGGGGTGGTGCAGGTGGGCCATGATCCGAGTATCATGGACGCCCTTACAATAGTCCCGTTTGTGGCTGCAGTGAGGGTATTGCCTGCATCCACCGTTTCAAAGAAAAAAAAAAAAAAAAAAAAAAGAATCTCACGATACTGCAAACAGCCCAGAAGAAAAACAAAGCGATCACACAAGGTCGTAGCTAAAGCACGGTAAGCCACCAGGCCTGATTGACTTATCTATTATGTGAGCTCTCCGTACCACGGGGGTGAAGGTGAGCTGTCTGGGGACGTGGCGTTTGGCAGGCTCTCTCTTCTATACTGTTCAATCTTCGAGTTGATACTGCGCTAGGTAAGCTGCCTCAGGAAGCAGGGTTTCATCTCTCCTCCGGTGCGTGGATGGGCGCACTAGCTTTAAGGATGATGTCCTCCTGAATGCAGGTACCAAGCAGAACTTGCAGATCGCCCTAGGCAAGTTTGTAAGGCAGTTTGGCATTGGATTGAGGGTGAATCCTTAGATACGAGGGTCCGTCTCCTTAGTGCCGTCATATCGAGGTTACAGCATGAAAGTCATGGATGCGGGTTTCGTCATTGGCACATCTTGGATCCTGGCTAGAGGCGTCATCGAGAAATGTGGTGGTACCTTGAGATCAACCACAGTGCAACCTTTTCAGCTGGAAGCTGCGTGGACCGGTAGCTACTGTTAAAGCTTGAATGAAAGTGAAAAATGAATTGAATTAGAAGCGAACGTAGAACTAAGTTGCCAGTCAAGGACAGATTCATCCAAGTAGAAGACACTTGAATTTCAGTTTTAGTGTTATGTGGGGAAAACCGTTAACAATAAATAATTTACTTTATAAAAACTATAACACGGAACGGAATGTTAATTTGGCGGTTGAACGGGATGGTTGCTGAGAAGTTGTGGCAGATCGTGCGGAAAAATGGATCGGACTGACCTGGAATCCAGACAGATGTCAGAATGTGGACCCTTGCAAATGAAGGACTCCTTTGTGGAACAAGGGCTACGGAGTTAATTTGCACAGCTAATAGTTGTTCGAACGTCGAAACTAGCGATTGGAATACTCGCGAACAGCAGTGGCCACCAAAAAACTCGAAAAAAGGAGAATTGGGAGAATGTCTCGAACTGTTCGTCAATGGCAGTAAATCGCAACTGGTTACAAGTTTGTCCGCGATCAGGCACAATCACAGACCCTTGGTCGAAGAAGGTAGTTCGGCGATAATGATGCGCGATAACTTCCTCGGTCAACACAGGGCAAGGTTTGTTGGTGAGTCTCCTTTTCCTTTTGGCGAACATGCGACCCCGGTCTCCGCCAACTTCACCCGAACCTTAAGATATTTCAACAATTAGAAACACCCCTTTCCGTCAGCCAAGAGCCCTTAGGTTCAGTTCAGTTCCGTCATCCATTGCCATGCTCACCAGATGTGTTTTTAAACACTGAATTCAAAGATTTATTGACATCTTCGCAGCTATACCATTACGTTTGAAGTACAACATTACTTACTAAATTTTAAAACCCTAGTTATTGACCTATTCCGTTTCTCAAAATAATGTCAAGTCGGGAGGCGGGCGGTAGGCATCATACTGCCTCTTCTGTATGAACGATGTAATGAAAACATTGGAACATGTGCCTCTTTCAAACTGAGCGGCCGACAGAAGGAAAGTCGACTCTCGTCCGTCACACGTCAACCCCTCAGCCACTTGCTCCATATATTCCTTTAGAACAATCACTTCATACTGGTATCTCATGCCATTTTCTTCTTGTAAACGACACCTAAAGGTTGCGTTTTTCAGATAGGTGGATGGTACCTTATTTGCCCGTAATAACGTTATTTCGTCACTCTCCATATCGCTATTCTTCAAACTGAACGTGAGTGAGAGCTTTCAGATAAGTGACGGGGTTGAAGGGTTTTGCATTCAAACAGTATTACAATTTTGTTAACGCTCAACGATTATAGCTGTTTTTCCGAAACTAACGCAGCTTTTCTCCGAATCAATACGAGTACAGCTGTTAGCTACGTTCGAAGCATCTGCTTTTACAGTTCCATTCTGAAAAAGTGTAGCGATTAAAGATTGTGACGAGTTCGATTGCTGCTCTTAAAAGAAACGTTTCTAACGAATTTCACCGTAAAGTCTATGCCATCCTTTCAAGTAATTTGCCCAAGACCGAGAACCCTTTTCAAGTTGGGAGCATCACACGCAGAAAGGGTAATTCTAGAAGTGGGGCAAGTCTGCCAGGCTCAGGACGAATTTCACCCTTCTTGACGAGGTGGCCGAGCAAATTAATCGATTTAGGGGCGAAATAGCTTTTCCTGTTTGTTGTCCAACAAGTCCGCACTTCTAAAGCTCGTCGAAAAGTTCTTTTTTTTCGAAATTCCTTTCGCGACCCTTCTCAACCTTTACCGCAAACTGTAATGCCCTCAAAAGTATGCGTGTGCAGTAATGTACGTGCCCCTTGAGAAGTTTTGTCGTTAATTACGTTATCAATCACCCGTTGACAAACAAAGGGCTTCGGTGGTAACAACGAAGGTTATGGGAGTGCGTTCAACGAATAATTTGTGTGAAGGATAAACGAGCTTGTCAAGCCTGTGATGCTGTTGACTGATTGACAAGCTACTTTCTACACCGATTCATCAGTTCTCGGGCATGGCTATGCATTGAGTAATAAGCAGCGTGTATATGATTGAATGGCCACTTGAACTCAGTGTTCCGAAGATTCAAGGCTTCATTTGCCACATTGTCAAGCCTGGTAGGGTTATAGTCAGCAACAGTGTTCACGTTCAAGTAGCTATTCTTTTTATTTTTCTAAGCGCTACAAGTACGAAAGAAAGTAATGTAATCAGCTGAATAAAATGTGGAGTTTTCTTTACACCTTTACATGTTTAGTGTGTGTCTCTGTAAACACGATTGTGAGAGAACGGCTAAACCCACTCAATCTCAAATATGATGTTCAGTCTGCAGGTCATTATGCAAAATAAGAGAACGAACAAAATCGGCCAAAACGATCTTATTGTTCGGCACAAGTTGAATTAGAAGGGTTTTTTGACTTGACGGTACTCCCTGGCCCTATGGAAAGTCATTGTTCCCCCAAACACCTTCGTCCTCAACCCGTTTTGTTACCGATGTATGACCCATCTCCTCAGGTATTGCCAAGTGACAATGGATTTCCCCTGACCGGGCTTCCTCATGTATATTTTCCCTTCCACCAATTGTATATTCCTCTCCACAACAGACAGCTCCTCCCAAACTCATTCTCCTACGAATCCTCGCGACAATCGGTCGTCTCTGGTTCTCCCAAGACAGTCATCTAACGGCTCTCGCGACATAGTCTTCCCCCAATTCTCCCAACAGACACTCTAATTTGGAAATACACTTATTATCGTACGTCACGTTCTGTGGTTAGTTGAATAATACAATGGCACGCAGTTTGCTACTTTTGTGCCACCCTAATATTCCGATTAACGATGCGTATATGCAGAATGTTTGCAAAACATGCAATCAATGTACTTTGAGAGTGGAGTGAAGCACATAGGCAGATTCCGTGTCTTTAATATTGTGTTACAATAGCTTGGAATAAGGTTGGTGGCGAAGCTGTGACGAAAATCGCAAAGAACTGAATTGAACTGTGAAAAATGCGCTGGTTGGTAGACAAGTGGTCAAAACTATTTACGCAAAGTAAACTATTGTGCGGTAATATATTGGGAGTACTTATTACATACCATGTGTGTGCTGATCATAATTATCCCTTAGGGCAAGGTATAGTGGAGTGCCCCTCTTCGGCTCGAGCAGTTCCTGACGCAGGACTCGCTCTCGTTAAGTTTCACTTTATAATCGCTTTACACTGCTTCGCCGCAGATATACACAGCTCTCTATTTTTTCTGCTATACATAGAAAACAATAGGGCAACTATGAGCATTATGCCGATTGAAAACGGCTCTGAAATGTGCAATCAGAATCCTCTTGGTAATTAGATAGGATGGAAACGGTAATTTAGAATGGACATACTCGGTCTGGGTTCGATATTTTGTATTTTTAACGTGAAACCAATTCGTTATGGAGAAGGTTCGTTACAACGAGAATAACTTCGACGGTTGGCAAGAAACGTAATTTGCGCGATGTTGAAAAGAAGAGTCAACAAGACTACTACTGTTCGGCGCAGGCTGAATTAGTTGGGATTGTTGACCTCCGAAAGTTCACACTTGGCCCTAACCAGAAGTCACTGTTTCCCCGGACACTGTTTGTACCTGTGGGACAGTCCAGCTCTTCAGTAATTTTCGAACGACAATGGATTTCTCCCCTTCCTGGACTTTCCAAAATATCCCTTTCCCACCCCTCAATTCACGTTCCTCTCCACAACACACAGCTTTTCCCAAAACTCCGTCATCTACTAGTTCTCACAATCAACATTCGTCTCCCATTTCTCCGAATACACAGTCATCTATCAGCTCTCATAAAAGTAATTCGTCTCTCAGTTCTCACGACAGACACTCGTTTCACAGCTAACATCTGCTTCGAACTACTCTCTCCTTCACCGCACAACCAGTTTCGAGCAGTCAGAGTCCCCTTGTTTGCGCTTGAAAACTCAAACTCAAATCCTATTCTAGTTCTTTGTGTCTGTGCGTGCTTTAGTTTTGTTGTGACTAACTCTTCAAATTAAAAGTTCATGCTTCAGTAAAGCTATGTGGTTCTTTCAAGCATACCCTGGTCAAAACAACTACATTTAAAACAATCGCCGAGTGACTAAGGGTGTCGACCGAAAAGCATTTATATTTCAGCGAAATGTTTCCATGAAAAACATCAGTACACATCGACGTTTGTTTCAATAATCCTTTTGTCGCGTAAAAGATAAGGAACTGAGAAATGTCGACGATGGTTATTAATGAAATTCACTTCAGAAGTCTCCATTTGTCAAGTACCTCCTTGGGGAACGTTAAATATTTATGTTGATGCTTTATTCTTTACTTAGTTTGAAACGTGAGCCTTGAATCAATTTTTATTAGAAAATGAAGTCGTTTCGTGGTACTGAAACTATGAACTTAATTTTATAATTCGGAAATCAATTGATGATTCGGTTGAATTGAAATGTTCGCCAGTTTCCCTTTACTTGACCTGTTGAGATTAACAACAAGGGTCTACTCCGCCCAGTACATTAGACAGTGGACAGCGACTGGTAATCTTCAATTCCGAAACCCTCTAATCCAGTCCCTTCGTTATCCCTCTATTACTGCCTTGAGCTAACTTTCCTTGTGCTATTCATGACTATTGGTTCGCATATAGCAACCGAAACAGAGCGGTTGACGCAATACCTGTTTGTCTGCAGAACTGAAGCTTATTTGAATTCGACTGAACGAGTTTGATACGCTATAAGTTACAATTTTTTCTCCCGAAAATAATTGTTGCGTCATCCTATCAAAGCCAAAAGTAAATCGTTTATACACAGTAGAAAGAAAATCGAGCTTAACGCGATTCTTCGTTTACTTTCTACTTTTCTCCAACTTCCCACAAAGTACGGAAGAACTGATGTAATTGGCAGAAAAAGTGGAGTTATTTTCTGGCCTTTACACATCGAGAGCTAAACATTTGAAATCCTATCAAAACCTTTTTTGTTCTCTTCTACTTACATATTTTGTGCGAACAGTATTTAGAAATGCCACAAAGCTTTTGTCAGCGAGAAAATGGTCAAACGCTTCAACGAAAATCGATTTTATTACCTTTTTCCTTATAATTCACGCTCATATGATTCCAGCTTTTTTACAAAAATCATGTCAGTAGTCCAATAAGTTACCGGCACAGTAATCGCTTAAAAGTGGTTATAAAACACTTAAGGACATGCCATGACGTTACGGAGTTAAAATTATCATCGTTCCTTCTAATTTTTCAAATATTTTTTTCCACAGTGTTTATCTCCTAATTCTTGAACCATTAACAGCAAAATTTCGAAATAATCGTTTTAATAGGCACAGGATTATGATTTTGATTTGAATCTGAAGATCATTTCCTGGATAACTGGCGGTGCGTATGTTGAAGTTGGGTCTGGTCATGCGGGGGAGGAGGAGTTCCTGCCACTTGATCCTTGACAATGTGAAGGTGGAGGGGCCCAAACTGCATGTGGTAGACTCAATGCTCGAGAGGTTCAACTTCGTGTTACCCTTTCGGATACTCATTCATGAGCGATCCAGGTGGGAAGGGGGAGTTCCTGCTTTCGAAGCTGGGGCCCTGGTATACTACACTGATGGCTCGGTGCAGGGTGGCCTAGCAGGGGTATCTTTGGGCCGAGAATCAGAGTGGCGGTCCCATTGGGGTCGCTGGCCACAGTGTTCCAGGCAGAGGTGGCTGAGCAGAGAATCTACATCATGGTGGACAGTTAGGCCACTCTCAAGGCCTTAGCCTCATACTGTCTTACATCGTGACAGGTGTGGTAGTGTCTGATTGGACTGAAGGCCCTGGCCGACGACAACAGTGTAATACTGTGTTGGTTGCCAGGGCATCAGGGTATAGAGGGAAACGAACGGGCTGATAGGTTGGCTAAGAAGGGATTGGCGCAGATCCCTATTGGCCCCGAGCCCTTCGTTGGGACTACCAGGAGCCACCTACGTAGAGAGGTTGGCAAATGGGAGGATAAGTGCAGGGCTGCCCATTGGCAGGGGCTGCCGGGCCATAGACAGTCAAAACTCTTCATCCAGCTCTCCAGAGGGAGGTCCAAGGAGGTGCTTGCACTGAGGAGGAAGGATATGAGGATCATATGTGGCCTGTTCACAGGTCACTGTCCGCTGAGGACAAATATTGGCAAGAGCGAGGTACAGGTATGCAGGTTCTGCGAGGGAGGGCTAGAGACGGCAGAGCATGTGTGTTTGGGAGGCCCTTCCTTCAGCCAGAAGAGGTAGCGAATGCAGAACTTGTGGATATCCTCCGCTTTGTGCAGTGGTAGTGGGGGCGCATAGGTGACGTCCCACCACGTGAGACCAGTGCCATTGGGCCTGTGGGTGGTGCAGGGGGGCGATGATCTGAGGATCACGGACGCCCTTAAAATATGCCCGTTTGTGGCTGCATTGGGGGTATCACCTTTTCTTACAAATTCGTAGAGCTAAAACAAGTGAAATTAGTAGATGTCATTTCGGGGGGTAATCCTAAAAAATAACGCTCCTCATCTCGACTCCAATAAAATGCAATTAGCAATTGGCAAAGTAATAAGTTTCAACGAGAACTTGAAACATGACTGATGTGGGGAAATGAACGGCTTGTTTATCGTACAAATTAAGGAAGTGAACTAATTAAATGCGAATTTTACTTTCCTACTGCCTTTGCTTATCTACATATTGTTTGGCACAAACCAAATTAGATTGGTTTTTGACCTCAGAACGTTCGATCCGTACATCTAATTCGGATTTCTCCTTCCTTCCCCGTACAACCAGTTTCACGCCTTCAGTTTGCGCTTATATACTCAAATCATATTCTATCCTAGTCACCTCTTCTTTGTACATATAAGTCTTCAAATCTTGTGATAACCCAACTCGTCAAATTACAAGTTCGTGCTAAACCATAATCCGTCTTCAAGATTCATTCAAGTCACGTATTGTTCACAGTTCGAGATTTTACCCCGAAAACCTCGATCAATTCTCCAGGGTTTACCCTGCGTAAAGGACTTCCCCGTTACGGTTTTCCCACAGACTCCAGGTGTATATGGACTCTCTTTACGTCCCCTGAATCATTCTCGCCTGAAGAGCCCTCTCGTTCGTCGTGCGCTACGTCAGTTCAACTAACCCGAGTCTTTACCCGAGTTTACCCTCTTGTATCTGCACACTGAAACGTGTCGCGTCTCCGTTCCCCAGTGACATCATTCTGAACTTTCTTCACCGTGATTTGCTGTGTTTTGCGTGTTCATCTATCAATCTGTGTAACTCCGAACATTACAGTCTTGTACAGTTTCCCCGCTAATTCTTGCGTTCCTTCAAGTTCACCTGTTCCCATTTTGCATTATACAGTTACAAATGTTTTTCTGGCATGTTGTACAAAGACAACAGTAAAAAAGTAGAAGTATTCTTTGCTTATTTTCGTTTTTCGAATATTTTATTCTTGGCAACTATTTCTGTCATCATCCACGCCCCTCTAGAAAATGGAGCTTGCTGAATATCGATTGTTTTTAAAATGTTTTCAAAAAAGGGCTATAACCGTTTTAATCAAACTTACAACTGTGATAGCTTACGCAGTTCTACAACTGGAATACTTACACAGCACTCCCAATAACGAACTAACTTCATATCAGGGAATTTGAAGGGGTTGAGATCTGAAGTCTATATTACAAAACTATATCCGTCCTTTGGCGGGTTTGTTTAGTGAACTACGTGCGAGGTTATCCATCACGATTGTGTTTCATGAGTGAAAAGGTTGTTGCTAAGTAAGCACCATCGTTCACGACCAATATTTCCCACAAATTGACATTCACGTCAACGACGACAAGCCGCAAGCGTTGCGTAGTTTGACTTTAAATAATTCCTAACTAAACAAGCCTTTGTAAAGAACGTGGCTCTTCTAATCTACATAATTATTTAGTGGTTAAAAAAGTTTGATTGTTTAGATAGCAAAGTCAACGCCGCAAGAGAGAAAAATCGATTTATCCGATTGATTCATAGGTTATTATTATAACCATAAGCCAAAACGGGAGTGTCCGGAGAGACGAGCGTTCAGCTCGACGAAAACGTGAAATCGTGGTCGCTTGGTTGAGTGTCAAAAAGGTTATGGGGTAAAGAAGAGGGGGGTTAGGAACCCCTTCTATCTGAATTAACTTTGAACGATCTTGTGAGCCGAGGCTCGGGCGAAGAAAAGCCCGAGAGAGATGAGCTCGGGGGATGGATCCAGTTTTCTACCTTTCGGCTATACTCTCATTTTTTCGCCATAACTTCCTTAATGTAACGCCTTCAATTTAAGTTATATTTTTAAGCGATACGGCCTTTTTTCTTTGTTCCCCTTTCTAAAAAAAAAGGAAAGATCTTGGGGATTCTTTTTACTGAATTCTTCTCAACTTATTCGGGACTTTGGCAATTGCTCGCTTTTTTTTCTTAAGGCCGTTAAACGTATCAAAATATTTCGTAAAAGCGTTCATTCAATCAGAATGAGCCTTGTGTTTTGTGGAAGTTTTGAAAGAAAATTGTGCACGGTGGGTTTAGGCGCCATAATCATTTTCTACGATCGCTACACGTTTAAAATAAAACGTGTTACGTGAATACTTGAAGAGTAAAAATCTTTGCATCGTTCTGTAATTGATTGAACGAGTTTGTTTTTGTGAGATGTTTTGTGTTCTTATGTAGTCATGTAACAAAGAGAGAGATTTCGTATGGAAGTGGTTAGAAAAACGAAATTACAGGCACGCAGAGACGAAAATTCTGAAAACCACGCTAGCTGCTGAATCGTGGATTTCATCCGCGCTTTTACTCGTATCGTGGCATTGAGGAAAAAGGGCTCGTCGCCCGTCGAATTTCTCGGTGATTGGATATCGGACGAAGTGATGGTGTAAGGACATGGGATGGGTTGTTGGCAACAGGTGTAAGACGATATCTGCTCTCACAGTACCGCTGGGGATGTACTTAAGTCGATACAGTGAAGTACCGGGATCACGAGTTCAACCTTAGTAGAATCTCTCGCTTACGACAGCGCACGTAACGGTCAGAAATCGTGAAAATTACTCACTGATTGGAGAAATTGTTTGTTTTCTGACAAAGCTCACCTTGCTATCGCACTAGATAATCACATATTTATGGACTGAAAGGTTCCAGGCAACATGGTGGTTGAATTTTGCCCCTCCACAGCGGGATAATTATTAGAAAAGAATTATAATAAATTCCGGAGCGTTAAGCACTACCAGCTGGTCGCTATAGAACGTTGAGCTGAGTGTTGAGAGAGTCACATGGACTGAACAAATTAAGATAGATAACCTGCTACAGACATTGTTAACTATTAAACAAGGCGAATTAAAATGAAGGAAAAAGAGCTGGAGGCTGGAAACACTCATAAAGGCAGGAGTAGTCAAATGAATGTACAATAATTTAACATTCATGACGGTAGAACCGTCTCAACAAACTCACGAAATAGTTTTCACTAGCTGAAGCCTACATTTTGTTTCTGAACAATGTCGAGTTGACGAGAGAACGTTGAACGTTGCGTAATGCGACGAGCCCGATATTCTGCGCGTTATTAAAATTCTTCTCTCCAGCAACTGACAAAGCACTTGGTGATCGGCAGTAAATGGATTATCTTCTCCGTAGTGGGGGGAAAAAAGCGACGAGCTATTGTGGCGACAGCGTTTTTATTCAGAACAAAAGTGGTCGTCTCGTTTTATTCGCTGAGCGACGATTAAATCCGTAAATCGCCGAACAAAGAAGTATTTGTCTACGAGGTATTTTACTCGCTCGTTTTATAAGTCGCGGATCGTTCTGAATGGCTGCCGACGAGCGGACGGTCGTAGGAAAATATATTTTCGCCTAATCGATGTCAGTTCGAAGCCTTTCAACCTGTCAACGGGAATAATTTCGTATGTTCCTGCTGTGTTTCGATACACCAAACCTTGGTCCATCTACCCATAGAGAATCCCGACATTGCTTTAGGCAGGATGCGTCGTAGACCACCGTACACGCCCAACTTGTTTAAAATGTTCATAAATTTATTTAATCGGAGATTCCCAACTTTTATAAACACATTAGGCTTTCATCAACGTGCTCAACGGTTCAATCTTTGTAGATTGCTTTGAGTAGGATGTTTCTATAAATTTTGTGTGGCACCTTGTAAGTGAAACTCGGATGTAGAAATAACGAAATATTTCTAAGGAGACGTGTGAACGGTTCTAGTGCCAGGACAAAGCAGCTTAAACTGTCAACAACTTTCCGAAGTTCAATTTAGTGAGATAATCATGGAGGTTCACACGACTTTCATTCTAGGACGTTTTCAGGCCGGGGTCGGCATTATTTGCAACGGTCTTGGCAGTAATGATCTTCGACCAGTGACGTCGGCCATGCAGTTGCTCCGCTTAAGATGATTCCGTTACGAAATGGAGTTTCTGATACACCACAGGCCGAGGATTCCTTGATTGTGCAACACACTCCTCAAGGGTGGGCGTGTCTAGAAGCACTCGTTAGGGGCTCATGAATCGCCACTCACTCTAAGCACCTGCTCTGTAGTCCTCAGAATCTGACTCCAGTGGGATAACAAGCTGCTCGGTCTACTCCTCTTCTAAGTAGCTGCTGACAGCCTGTCTGCAAGCGTCATTTGCAATCAAATACCTACGCGGCAGCAGCGTAGATACTCTACAACGAAAACGCGCCATACCAATGTCTGCAATTGAAGGGTACAGGGGAAAAAACGTCAATGTCCATTCTGAATCATTTTGTAAAAAACAGAAATCAAACTTCACTATTTGATCAGGAATCTGGTTAAAATAAAAAAGAAACTCTATCAACACTTTCTGCTCTTGTAAACATTTAATAATGATATTTTGACGAAATAAAGAATTTTTGGATAATTACAAATGGTGAAAAAAAATTTTTAGTCAGAAAGATGTGGACTATAACTGTTTTTCCCGGGAATTTAATCTTGGGCGTCAATGGATGGGTCGTCCGAGTACTCCTCGTCGTCGTTTAAGTCTGGTTCTTCATCCGCTGGCTTCAAATTTTCATAAAATTGTCTGGATTCTGGATTTTCCAGGAATTGTTTGAGATGTAGCAGGTCTTTGTATTTCCCAGGCTTCAGTGGGAGTGAACATGAGTATGGTGGCATCAGGGAATTAGGTGTGTTTTTCCCTTTTTTAGAGGGATAGTCGAAGGCAGGGGAACTGGCGTAACGTCCGCTGAATGATATTTTGTGAAATATTAATCGTGGGTCATCTTTCGAAATCTTGAGAACTATGATGTTTCGTGTTGGCATTGGGCATTCACGGTAAAACGCTGATAGATAGTTGGTCCATGTTTGAAATTGGACTTCCGTGTTGCAGTTTACGACGATGAAATGTGAAAGGGTTCTTCCCTCTGTCACGAAATACATCCCGCCAGTCGTCGGGGGTTTCTGTGTATGCTTTCTGGTTGATGATGCTCATATTACGGTCGCATTCGAGATACGAATGCCCCCTGATGGGAAAGATGATTTTCACATAGTCATAACGCTCTACCCTGGTGACGAGGTGATGCAAAAACCGTTATCATCGTGTAATTTTTATTTTGTCCTGCGCACGAGTCGCAGAACAAAACGAGTTGTCTTATTTCTGGTTTTAGGTAGTTCGTGACAAAGTGGTTAACCATAGAGCATACATCAACTGCACCCTTTTTAGCCACGGTCTCATCATACGTGTAAAATACCGATGTTTGATCAGATAGAATGTGCATGTTGAAACTTATGAAATTTAGTTGCCTCCCATAATACACGTCATTGATCGTGATGTTCGGTGTCGGCAACGTGCTCATTTTTCATTGCCAGCTTTTTGAATTTTCTCTTTAGTGTGTAGAATTTTTCACTGTTCTTGAGATGTTGTTCCTTTTCCAGATTTTTCTTTTTTAGTTCCGTCGTTTGCTGCAATTTTTGATTCATCGTCGGGAGAATTACTTATTTTTTCGTTAAGCGCTAGCAACTCTACCTTCATGGAGTCACACGAACTACAAGTGTCCTTTCTAGTTTAGTGGAACGAAAATTTCTGTGAGACACATCTTCAGTTTACCACCCTCATCTGGGCTCCAACGTTTCTTTCACGGGCGCGCGCGGACTAAAACGGGTTTTCCCCGGGACCCCGTTCAAACCGTTGAATCAAGAAACAGGAAACGTTTTTCGATTTGGATGGATACAACTTTTGAAACCTTCGGCCAAAATGCGATAGATGGCAGTGTTATCTCAAAACCAGCGAAAAATGGACTTTTTTCGCCTGTAACCTTCAATTGAAAGGGTTGGCGTGGGGGGGGGGGGTATATATAACAGTATGTACTATTGAGATTTCGGCTTGATGCCGTCGGAGTTGACTCGTATTTTTCTTAGTATTAAACTTTCTCAAAGTTTTGCACTCCAGCTTTCCCAAGATTGTCATTCCATATTTTTTCCACAAAAACTCGCTGAAGGGCTTAACAGAAAAACTCTTTATTGCCTTCAACGCATTGCAGGGTTTTCATGAAAGTGGTTAAACCATTTCTAAACGTTAGTTGTAAACCTACCGTATCAATAATCACTGAAACTAACACACGTTCTGCGCTGGTTTGTTGGTTGCGTGATTTTTATCTAATACATAATCTACATAATCTAATGTGTTAGCTGTAACTTGGAACAAAATGTTTCAGCGCAGACCATCGCGTACCAAACTCCAAGTTGGTTTGAATAGGCGAGTAGAAAGTGAGGCTGTGAATGACCATTTCTAAACGTTAGTTGTTAATCTACCGTATCAATAATCACGTTCTGCGCTGGTTTGTTGGAAGCGCGATCTTTATCTGATACCCCCCTACATAATCTAATGTGTTAGCTGTAACTTGGAACGAAATGTTCTCAGCGCCGACCATCGCGTGCCACACTCTAACTTCATTTGAAGAGGCGAGTAGAAAGGCTTTGTGAGGCTGTGAATGGCTTTTGAGATCAGACGCAGGATGATGGGAAGTTTAAATGTTCAAATATGCAAAAGGTTACGGGTTGTAAGGACCACATAAGGCCCAATCTCTGCAGGCGGAGTAGCGGAAGCCAAGTTTCTGGATCGATTGAAGGGAAACGGCCTCTTATTTCCGTGCCCACAACTCCCTTGGTGACAATGTCGATTTCTCACTGCTGTCTGTTATATGATTCGCTCAGTGGACGAATGGAACTGGCATCTTGAGAAATGACTAGAAAAATGCGACTTTCGTTCACTGTTTGTCCAGCTTTCTTATAACAGACAGCACAACTTATCATTCAAGAAGATTGAAATGGATTTCGCAAATTTCGATTTTTTGGTAGACGAAAGTCGTTATTTGTAGGATTACAATAGCTCGCTGATGAGAACATTTACGAAACTGTGGTTGCTGTTTCTGAAAAGACTGTTCAGCACGAAATAGATCGTTGTTCTCAACCTGATCGGACTCCCTCCTGAGAACTAACTTGCTGACAAACAATAAACTACCGACTAATTTCTTTCCTTCAATATTCTGAACCCTACAAATAATGATACTTCAAGAGCCGTCAACGTCCACACATTTGAATGTTCAGCTGTTCTTCACATATCTGACTTCTCACCCCTTACTTTTTACCACCTCCTTATGGCCAGTCAGCCATAGAACATTCTGTCATCTCGCGTCTGTGTTCACGTTAGTTCAACTATCCAGAGATCCCGTAGCTGCCGTGTAAACTCTTTCTCCTAGTTACTTCATTCTGAACTCTTTACCTGTACCTCAAGTAAACGCTTAACTGACCACTGTAGTTCCTATCAATACAGCCCTCCCTCACTCTTCTCACTCAGCTTATTGTAGCTCACCAAATAAAAAAAGTTTTTCAATTCAGCGCTAAACATTGGATTTTAAATTCTGAAGCCGTTTCATGTTATAAATTAACACTTGAAGTATACAACGGTGCCACCAGTGCGTGCGATTATTATTAAACTATTAGCTTTGGGCTGAGGTAAAGTAAATATTTCAGACTGGAACTCTACTTGATAGGCTGAGTGAGCTACATTTGAAGGTCAAGCAGCAGAATTGACTGAATGGGCGGACGTTCGTTAACAACCTTTTGTATTCTTGCTATATATGCATATCTAGTTCACCCAGCTTCTCTAGCGATGGTTCTAAGGGTTCAGCAGCAGCATTTACATCACTGACAGTGTTTTCTGGGGAACCAACGGGAAATAAGTTCCTTCCAGGAGAGAATTTAAAATATGAAAGAGCCTCAAAGACTGATATAACTGTATTTACAACAAAATTAATAAGCTGAAGAAACCAAATACGATTACAATGCTTTTTCGACTGTTTCAAGAGTTCCTCTGGTTGGTGAAAATTGTAAAAGTTCGTGTACAGCAGTAATATTTAAATCCCACCTGCGGTTGTCAAAAAAATTCACTTAGAAGAACCATGAATAGATCGGTGATCCCAAACGAGGACTACTCCTATTATCTCCCGATCCAGTGGTACATCGATTTTGAAAAAACGCTTCTTGAAAGCTCATGGGCGCGGAACGTACTGCTCAACAATCTGCCAGGAGACAATTTGAAGTATTTAAGGACAAAATGAATGGGAAACAGAGTTGGGTGGGCGTGAAATATCGGTGCTTGTGCTGCGCGTGGGAAAAGAGTAGGTAAGAGAAGAACTAATTAGGGTAAAAATCATGGAGGCAGTTTTCCACTACCATTGGCTAAACGTAGACAACTCGTAGGACTAAAAAGTGTGGAAGAACTGAGCTAACGTACATAAACAACTTGTAATAATTAAAGCTTTTTTGTCAATCAATACAATCTTCAAGTCCAGCTCCAGTTTTTTAGCCCGTAAAATGGGGGTTCCGTTCTAAGATTCATGCAACAGCATTTACATCATGTAAGAAGTTCAAGGTGTTGAGAAGGTGCGATCTGATTGAATGAGCTGAAGTTCTTCCAGAGCTTCTTTTTATCTTCTGAGCTCTAACTCTTCATTCAGCTTCATCAGCGATGATTACAGAAGTAGAAACGGCATTTGTCGTATCTAGTGAGTTCGTGGTGTTGAGAGACATTCACTGACTGACACGCTGAGTGAGCTCATACACGCACACAACGAGTGCTCTTATCAGTTCATTTAACTCTTCGAAATGTGCTCTGGCTCGTACAGCCTCGCCAAACGAAGTTATGCCCAGCATTTACAGTGCCTCGTTAGTTCATTTTAAACCCTTTTTGGCCATCTCATAAATTATTCAGTCAATCATCTCTCAGTAAAAATCGGAGTAGACGATCGAACCGAATTCGGGATGCAATTTCTGTAAAAAATGTCAAATTCTACTGTGAGCGACTGTCTAGTTTTACTAAATTTGAGTTGCAATGTTAGATCGACTTTGACGTTCAAGTCATCATCAGTAACAAGAACACAGCGTTGCAGTCGATCTAACATTGTAACTCAGATTTAGTGGAAATAGACAATCGCCCATTCTCCGTTTTAGTTTTGAAATGCGTCCCCGCAACCTCGTTGAAGTGATTTTGAGTTCGTATGAGTGTAAAACAAGTGCAAGCTCAACAACAACAGATTTATCAGATCTACCAAAAACCTTTCAAGAGTTCACAAAAACACGAGCAGCTTTAAGCGGCCAGAACCAAACTGACGACTCGGCAAACGCTCTTCCAGATGGAACGCTGCCAAAATTGAGTGCCACAATATCGTCTCCGCCCTAAAAACCGCATTCTATGTAAGTTTTGAACGTCGCTTGGAGACATTACTGCGAGGGTAGAAGGACGTTATATCGGACGCGGGGCGATGCGGAGAATCTGAAGAAACAATTGTGCAACCCGAGTACCTCACTGTCAGAGCTTCGCGAAATCAATTTAAAAGACTCACCTTTCCTCGAACAACGTGTTAAAACGATGCACAATCTGTGAGTTCGAGAAGGTGATATCCGCCCTTCAGCAGTGTAATACAAGCGGGTTTCGCCAAGAGATCGAGTGTCCAAAGTGAAAAACTCAAAACAGTAAAAGAACAATTATCGAGGTTCTGTCCGAAGTTTTATAAAGTTGAGAAGAGGAGCGATTGGCATTTGAGCGAACGAAATGGTCACTTCAGCAGGTCGACTTCGTTGAAGGCACGATGTTCAAGAGAATTGAAAAACGCGATCAGAAAACAAAGTTGGAACTGAAATAATACCCAAGCTCTAAGAACTCTGACAAACTTACTCGTATTGCTCGTACCTCACGAAGACATTCGAATCCTCTTTCCACATTCATCAGCCATATGACAGAAAACCGTGTGATCGAATGAAAACCTAGTTTGTTCTTTCTTCAGATATTTACGTTTCAAAACCTTCCGAGTTCAAAAAAACATCGTCAAAGAAATAGTCTGTAGATAAAAACGAAACGAGCGGTGCGGAGCAACACACAACATTCCGCAATCCCTTTAAGTTCGAACACTACCTACATATGCGGGCGCTATATCTTCGTTCAACGCATGTTTACAGGAACATTTATACAGAACAAAATGTAGGGGCTAGTTAGCTGAGAGTACTCCGTAAGTTTGATCGAAATCGTCTGAACGGTTTTTGAGAAAATTGGAATACCGATAAATTAATATTCGACAAATCTCTTTTTCTGAGTTAACTTGGCTTATATCTCCGTTCAACATATATATATATACAGAAATAGTTATGGAAATCGAAATGTGGGTATGGGTGACCAAAAGACACTCAGAACGATTGATCGAATTTGGTGAAGCAGTTACTCCAGAATTTACGGAAATGTTCGAAAAAACGTTATTTTTGACCTATTTTCATTTTTATCTCTGCTCAATAGACTTTCAGAGGAGCATTTATTGATAACAATACGTAGGTATTAACTATTCAAAAACATATTGAAAGTTTGGTGATAATCGTTGAAGCCGTTTTGCCAAAAAGCGTAAAAACGTATTTTTTCTTCGTAGGCCTATCTCCGTTCACCGTATTTTCATGGAGAAGAAAAGTTAGGTATTGATTAGTAGAAGATAATTTGGAAGTTTAATCAAAATCATTAGAGCCGTTTTTGAGAAAAATGCGCAAAACACTAGTTTTTGGTACATTCCCATTTGGTACAGTTTTCGTCCCCCACCCCCCTTCCCATCGGCCGAAATCGCCCATAACCTTATTTTGGTGTTTACAAAAAATACAAAACAAAAAAGAACCAGCTCAATCGGATCAGCCGTTCTCCCGCAAATCGAACTACAGACACACACACACGCACGGACCACGCGCCGAAATTAGGTTTATTAGACTCAGTAGGCCTCAAAACGTAAGATGTGAAGAAAACCCAAATTTTTTTTGACCCGATTACTATACTTTCCTTCCCTCCGGGTAGTGGAAAGTAAAATTGATTAAAAAAATTACCGTAGTTGTTATAATGATCAACCCATCTAGTTTTTCCTCTGAAACGGCAACAACTATTTTGATTAAATATTTTAGTGAACCCTTCCAAACGGCCGAATGTCAACGCAAAATTGCCGTAAATGCTTAAATTGAATGAGTACCTTTAATCAACAAAACTTGATTTTACGAGTAGTTTGCGCCTCATGGGTATGAATTGTGTTGAAATTACACTAAGCCTCATACGCGATGGATGTTTGAACATCTATATATATATATATATATATATATATAAATGAAACCCGTTTTCCGTTGTCACGACATAGCATGAAAATGGCTAGACCGATTTGGCTGATTTTTTTTTTTTTTTTGTAGTTTTCTAATACTCTGTTCAGGGTTCTTACGCAAAAAAATATTATTAACATCTCTCAGAAAGATTGAAAAATATACTTTTAATTTTGAATATTTAAAAAAAAGCGCGTTACGAATGTCGTCATTCAATTTAAAACAAAAAAATATGTGGTAATCTGTCACTCATCCATAACCGCGCTAAAAATAATTTTATTAAGTTTTTGATAAAGTTCGTTTTGTTTAAATTACTAAGAAGTTTTTTGTTTGCTAATAAGTGTTTGTTGATCACGGTAAATTTCGTGCTTCGCATTGCTCATCAGCTTAATTTGCTCTTATATTTCTTTGCCTTGCCGTATTTCGAGTTCTACGGCCTAAGTTTGTACGTCTGATTGGTGGCATTGTTGAAAACGAAAATCCAACTAAAAATAAAAATATCTCATAAATTTTCTGTATATCCATGTATACCAAATTGTAATATTGTGTAGTCACCAACATTTAACAAAAATCGTTGTAAAATGAATTGAGCTTACCAAAATTCCCAGTTGTTCAATAGCGATTTGTAAAAATATAAGTGAAATTATTGAACCCTACGGAGTAAACAGTATTATGAAAATATACATTTTGTTTTTTATTTAATAAAATTAGTAAAGTCCTTCTCAGGTATGACGAGATATACAAAATAAAGTAGTGCATCAAATTTACGCTAAGGCGGTACGAAGTTCGCCGGGTCAGCTAGTTGTATATAATAACGGTCATACAATAATTAGGAAGAGCTCTGACAAATTTTAATCCCCTACCGGTAAACAAAACCAATCGACGGTCCCATAAAATACCTATTAGCAGGTCACTTAATGAAGATAGTGTCATTACATTTTGTAACTGAACAAATTCCGTAATTTTGAGCACCATCTTCATTGAACCATAATTTTGAGCACCATCGTCGTTGAGTTCCATCGGGATTATCCATGCCTGAACTTGGAATATCTTGTCTGTTTCAACATTTGATACACGTTCCTTCTACGTGCTGAGAGCCAATCTGCACCATTTCTTGGGTGTTGTCGAATGTCCGTGAGCTGCGAAGGCGTTTATTTGATTGATTTTCAATTGTGCCCTTGTCACAACTTCGTCTCTCACGTTCTGAGGAATAAACTGAGCCAAATCCCCTCAAATTTCGTGTTTAGCGAGTGGATCACTATGAAACAACAAAATAAGAACATTATTCATCAGGTTAACTTTTTACTTTCCTTGGCTCTACAAAGTAGAAAGGAAAGTTATGTAATCGGCTGAAAAAAAAATTTGGAGTTCTCTTCAGATCTTCACGTTTCAGACCCCCCTGAGTCCGAAAAACATTATTTGGGAAAATGGTCTGTGTGTCTGTAAACGAATTTTAGAGAGAACCACCGTGCTAAGCCCGCTCATACTTGATATCTCGCCTGCAGGTTACCAAGGGACGCTAAAATAAGGGTATGAACAAAATCCACCGAAAATTAACTATAGTTATCATAGTGATCAAAATACCAATTTTTTTTTTCTCAAAAACTGCTCTAACGATTTTGATTAAATTTTTTACATTGGTAGCTCCCAATATGCTAATTATACCATAAAATTCCCATTTGTGGGAAAATGACGGGAGAAGCACAATAAATTAGCAAAACTTTCGACGAAATCGATTTTAGCGCGGTTTTTAGAGAAAACAACAGTACCAAATCAGCTCAAACTTGATGTCTAGCCTGCAGGTTACAATGGGACGCAAAAATAATGGTATGGGCCAAATCCACCGAAAGTTAACGATAGTTATCATAGCGATCAAAACACTAAATTTTTTTTCTCATAAGTGGCTGTAACGATTTTAATTAAATTTATATTGATAGCTCTCAATACGGCAATTATACCATAAAATTCCCATTCGTGGGAAAATGACGAGAGCAGCACAATAAATTATCAAAGTTGTCGACGAAAAGCGTTTTTAGCGCAGTTTTTTCCTTATATACTCCGCTGGAATTTTTATAGAATGTTAAAAAAATTGGTATTGTAGTCCAATCCAATACCTGGAGGGTGAGTGTTTAAAAACGCTCATGAGATACATGGGGCTCACTCCATAAATTCCTGAATTTCAACTACCGCCGTTTCGCTTACTACCAGTTCTAACAGTTATTACCCAATAACTCTGCAAAAGTGATTACTATCCTCCTTCAAAAAATTCGAGTTTACAGCCTCATTAATTATCTGTGTACCGATTGCTCAATAATGGTCCTGCAAAGAGTACGAGCAGCACAATACATTCCAGAACTGGCGCTACCGCTGCCTGCTGCTGTGACGTGTTCTTTGACCAGTTCAAATTAACCGAGTTTCATGGACAGTTCCAAACAACACGGTAACATGAAATTAATTTGCGAACAACTCATAAGAGCTGCACAACAATTTATCATAAATTTCGATTTTTTTCTCTCTCATAAATTACTATACGGCGGGAGTTTAATAAAGTTCATCAGAAAACCACAGAATTTCCGGAATTCGACCTGCCGTTTCGCTTACTCCCATTTCTCACGGTTAGTACCCGATTCCAAAACACTAAACGCGATTCCCCTCTGGGGAAAAACACGTTACAAATAGCCTAATTGTTACTCAATGATAGTCGTGGCGAGTCAGTAAAGCCCAGTGCGACCAGTTTCTATGTAGAAAGTTGGGCTACGTTCTGAGTTCATATAAACTTAATGAAAACCAGATTCTATTTTTTGCTAGAGTGACAAAAATCGTCGAATGGACGTGAGCCCGAGGAAAATTGTGAGATGAAGGTATTTTCCCTGACCAGATACACGTTTTCATGATGTAGCAATACATCATTCTTTTACCAAAATGCATTTACCTTGTTCGTCAAGTAAGCTGTTTAAAATTCAGACTAAAATGGCGATATTTTTTCAAATAGGTGTACGATTAACTACACATTCTATATCCTCATATCAAGATAACAAATGTTAACGGTCATATTAAACATTTAGGATTTTCTCCACCTACGAAGAAACATTGCGCCGATTTCTTGGATGACTCCGGGAGAAGAAGAGATTCAGCTATTTCCCCAAACCTCGGTCGGTACTCATCAGCATCACCTTAACACAAGGCACTTTGTCACCATTATTCACTAAATGTTAACCCACTAATCGCCACGTCAATGCTTATCTCGACAAGTCCATGTTTAACCACTTTCGTTCAATAGGTTTTTTTTTTAGCACATATTGTTGTATAAAGTATGCACCAGTGTATATCAGTAAAACTGTTGGTACGTGAAGCTTTCGCGTAGAGTACATTGTATGTGTATATTGAATACTGTAAAATGTGTTAAAATATTCTAGTAGTTGTTCCAATGTATTTCATTATTAGTGTCCTACCCCAGCACGTTCATTCAGTGATGAGAGCGATTGTAGCAAATTGCCAAAGATTTGCCTTTTTTTAAGCAGCATTGGGGGAATATCCGGTGAGTGCGCTGGAGCGTTAACTTGCCGACTGCTAATTTTCTAGTAGTTTCCCCTTATTAAAAAAACGTTTACTGGGTGGTAATAGGAGTGAGGTGTGTACTGTAATGCTGATGTAGATACTTGGGGAATTTAAAAAACAACATTTGATACATCAAAATTTAAAACGGCTTCAGTTTCAAAATGTAGGTTTCTCCTAGGGCATTCGGATACATAAAACACTGCTCGAATGTAAAAGCACGTTGGCTTTTTATTACACTTTTACATATTTTCCATCTCAGTAAATTATTATTTTTACGCTCATTCAAAATTTTTCCAACACTTAGTCTCACTCATGTTTCTCCCGCTACTCATTGCATGTTATCGCATCGAAATATCGGCGCGACGAATCACAAAATTTCCTAAGAATCGCGTAAACTCCACAATGCGCTACGTACGTGTTCAGTCGCTGCACCTTCAGTGCTTTTCTACAGAAATTCCATGAGCAAGAAAGTGTAATTACCATTTCGTTAAAAATAAACTTTGACTTCGTTTGAGCCGTTTATGGGGGAAAATTTAAAAAGAACTGGTGAACGCCTGACACAATCTTGTTTTTACAAATTTTACGGCTTCTATTTACGTTCAGCAGATGGTTAGAGAGGCTGCAGTCAAGAACCTATAATGAACATTTGCAAAACGTTAGAAAAAAAAACGTGTTCGCGTTTAGACTTTTATTTCCGCCCGAGGGATTGCCAACGAAATATTAATGAGGAACCACTTTTTTTTCATTTTTTTTTTTCTCCCGAGGGCGTGCGGGACAAGTCCCTTTGTCACTGCGGCCCACGTATGGCCTTATTGTGACACTAACCCTTTCTTAGTAAAAGGTGTCGTACATACCCCTTTAGGAAACCGAGTACGTCCTTCGACGCAGAATCCGCTATGGTTTGAGGTTCAATGGTCCCCTGACCGAAAAATTCGAAACGTTTAGCTGCCAGAGCAGGGCATTCACATAGGATATGCTCTGCCGTCTCGTCCTCCTCGCCGCAAAGTCTGCATTCCACCGCCTCTGAGATGCCCATCTTGTTGAGGTGGTATTTGAGTGCGCAGTGCCCGGCGAGGAAGCTTGTCAGAACTCTCAGATCCTGTTTGGAGAGTGTCAGCATTGCCTTTGCCCTTTGAGAGAAAGCCGTGACGAGCCTTTTCCCCTGTCTTAGTCGTGGCTGGGGATGCCAATGGGCGCTGTTTTCCTGTGTCTCCCTTCGAGCGACCAGACGGTTCAGGTGACTCTTCGTAAAACCCACGTGTGGTTCAGGCCCGATGGATAGGGATTCTGTAGCCCTTTTCGCAAGGCGGTCAGCCTTTTCTTTGCCCTCATGCCACCTATGAGCCGGCACCCAGATGAGGGAGAGCCTGTTACGGGCGCACGAAGGCATTCCCATGCCAGCTTAGACCTAAAACTATAGGCTGTGATGGCCTTTAAGGCGGCCTGAGGCTGTCTGAAAATATGTAGATTCGCTTACCCTTGAGTCCTTTGTTCTGGATCTCTTCCCCGCAGATCTTTATGGCTAGGATTTCCGCATGAAATATCATGGCGGCATATACACATCCCAGGGCTTTGCAAGACTGTAGTTGGGCCCTACAATGCATAGTCCTGCTCTGCCTTCCATAACTGAACCATCGGTATACCACTGCAGGGCGGCCACCTCGGTCCGGAACGTCTCCTTCTCCCATTGTTCCCGTGAGTGGACGCTAACATGGAATGGCAGCTGAAAGTTCTTCTGCTCTGGCATAACGTCAGTAGCAAGGACTTACCTCTTTTAGCTTAAACTGTCTAGTTATTCAGTGGAGGCTTGCCTTGACCCTGGTGGAGATGTTACCTGTCTGCAAAAGCCGTACCGCTCCCAGGTAAGCAGTCCTCTGGATGTGTATATGAAGAGGTTAAATGTTCAAGAGGACTTCCCTTGCAGCAGTAGGGCATGTACCCATTGCCCCTGTGATAGCAAGACACACCTGTCGCTGCAGTTGTTGGAGCTTTCCCTGTACTGCCAGCCAGCCTGTCGCCCCGCCGATCATTTATGGAGTTATGCCCCAGGATTTGCTGCACAGCCTCCTACACGCCCACAGGGCTGTACTTGCCTTGTGCAGCGCATATCTCACATGCGGGTTCCATGCTTGTCCAGTATCACCCCGAGGTATTTCACCTCCTTATTATCTGGAGCCTTGCTCCTTGCATTGTGGGTGGTACGATGTCAACGTTTCTTCGTCAAGAGAAAGAAACCGTGGTGGTCTTGGCCGGATTTTTGAAGAGTTCTCCCTTGTAGTTAACTACTAGTTTGAGGCACAGTAAGTTTAATTCGATAATGCGGATGAATATCCAATTAGGTAACGGAACATCTCGGAAGGAAGAAGTCAACATCATTACGCTCGAAAATTTGGCAGTACCGGTTCAGGGCAACCAATAATTCATTAAATTTAGTACGATGTATACAGAAAATACTGTATCCGCCGTTTTTCAGTGGGCCAACAGGAAAACAGAATGGACCAACAGAAAAAAAGCAAAAAAACAATGCACGTTACTGTTACCGGGTTAATATCCCCGTGAATGTCAGTACTGGGGGAACTGTGGCTTGCTTAAACATGGAAGGTTTTAGGTTGACAACCTATCAGTATTTATTTAGTGTTTACCAAACTAATAATAAAAATCACTAAAAACTTCGTTTATTTAAATTTTTTGAAAATTACAGATAAAAAATATTGTTTAAATGTAAACTCTGTGTGCATTTAAGTACACATATACAGTTCAAAAGGTCTAACCCATTAAACAATGATAAAATTTCACACATATAAAATAAAGAACAGATCAATTTTGGAGTTTATATGACATTTTGGTAAAGTACTTGATATTATACTGCTTGGTGTCGGCGGTGTTTCTTAAACGCAGCATCATTACTTCCATTCGAAAAACAGTAGCCTGTTCAGCGTCCCTCATTTCAGCGTATTATGCGTGTACTTTTTCCAAATCATCGACGCATCTGAAAATGCTGGGACAACCTCAGTTTGTATTTGTTCAGTTTCTGATTCCACTCTGCTGCTTTGACTCGGAAGTTTGTGTGTTGTCCACACTTTAGATGCCACATGCGAAAACTTTGTCGTCAACAGTCGCGTGTTCAGCTTCTGGAAGAAAATATCGATGAACTTTAGACCGCAGTTGAACGTTGAAGATACCCAAATAAACGAACGATTCATGCGGAAGAACGATGATGATGTATTTGATCGTGTGCGGCTTTAAGACTGAACCTGAAGGCTCGAAGAAAACTCAAAATCCGTTCTCAGACCATTTCGTAACCTTCTTTCCTAGTTCGTAGCGCTTACGAAAGTTTTAAAAAAAATTAATTTTTGTTGCGTCAAGCAGTCACGGGGTGTTCATGAGTGTAGAATTTGTGACGCATTAAAACTATGAATATTTAAGACGCATTCTCGAACAGCACTTCTGAACTGAACTCAGCCCACGCACGTTTGGAGGAGCCCATGTTAAGCCACCCTTTTTTCAAAAATTTCGCATCGAAGATGTTTTATTTGGGAAGTTATTCACGAGTCGTATGTTGCATTATAACTTGCAAGAGTATGTTTTTATTTATTCCCAAGCACGTCAACATGTTTCCCCTCTATGTTAGCATCTCTACATGTTTCCCCTAACGTCTCTCGCGGTGTTCAACATTCGCTACATTCACTGGTCGTCCCGGGCATTTTCAATAATCTCCGTTAGGTCTACAACCCCGAACACTTTGGCTTACTTGATAAAACCTCGGGCAAGTGCCCACGCTTCTCAGTTGGAACAGAAAATGCTAAATAAGTAGCTGCGCAGAATAATAAGATGGGGACGGAGATAGAACGGGAAATTGGAAGAATGGTTTGCGAATCTACTTCCTTCATTTTTTTTGCACTCCTCAGGCCTATAGAGTGAGAAGGAAAGTTATTAGAAATTTGAAAAATCCCAAACCATCGAGTTTTAAGGACATTTGAATCCGACAAAAAACTATTTGGGTAAATGGTATGTGTGTGTGTGTGTGACTGAGATCGTAACAATGTGGGTGCCTTCTTTCCTTCCCTCGCCCACTGCTGCTATCTTGTCTTCTTACGGCACTTTTCTTTATTCCCTGTTCATACCTGTTTCTAAAGACAGTACAAGGGGTGACTGAACTGTCATTCCGCATTGTAAAAATCTACCACTGTTTTCGATAATTCGCATCACTCGCGTCTAACATCCTTCACTAACATCTTGGCCGGTGTCTAGTTTTTCATTTCTCTCTTGTAACCACTCATCGACACTTCACATTTTTCGTAGATGTTGCTTTTTCGTTGTTGTATCTTTCACACAGTTTGTAAATGCCATGATGAGGGTGTTCTGTGCGTTTTTCAAGTTTAGAGACTGATTCCGCGATAATCCACGAAAACTACAGGAGTGCTTGCATGTACTCATAGTCGCCCAGTTTGTGAATAAGGTTATCGTTAAAAAAATGTAGTCACGGTTCATCTCTTTTGAAACTCCAAGTAACTGCGGGCCCACATGAGAAACCAGATTAAGAGCCCCCACAGACGGTACAGGGTCATTCCTACGAACACGTGTTCGACGCATACGCCGAGCCCCTCCAGGTTTTTGACCGCGGAATTTCCGCTTCTTGCCCAACAGGTACCAGTGGCAAGGTCATTGTCCCTCCGAAGGTCCTTGCACCTATGGAAATCCCAAATCGGCGGATATTTCCAACGGTGGTTTTCCCATCCTTTCCCTCTCCTCTCTTCTCAGATTCCTCTCCACAACAGATACCTTCTCTCAAAAAATCATTCTGCTGCGAAGTGTCGCCGAAGTGAGTCGTCTCCAGTTCTCCCAACACTTGTTTTCTAACACCTTTCGCGATACGATCGTCTCCGATTCTCCCAACGGATACCTCTTTCACCTCTCATCGACTTCTAGTTCGGCTTTCTCCCTCCTTCCGAGTACTACCAGTTTTCACGTCTTCAGAGCCCTATTCGTTCTCGATTCCATACTCAACTCATCTCCCGTGTACTCTTCTTTGTACAATCCAAGTCTTCAAATCTTGTGATATACCAACTCAACAATTTCAAGTTTGTGCTCAGTAAATACCCGTCTCCGAGTTTCATTGACGTCTATTCTGGGCCAAACAACACGGGCTAAATGACAACCTGCCATATCTCTGCAGGCCCGGATTGAGTTGATACTGACCTGCTGTTCCTGACCAGTGGGGAGACCCAGCACTTCGGTGGCCTTACCATTTATTTTTTCTCTTTTCTTCCCTCATCCAGCTATTGTGGTCACCTCTTTTCTTATCTTTGACTGCGAGGACACTTTCGCCCTAGCAGTGGCACGTCTTCTTGTGTGCCCGGGAACAGCAGGCCACCCCTGCCCTCCTGGCATCAGTCATACCTCTAGGTATGTCCGGGCTGGACCTCGCGGCAGAGCCAGGTTTTGGTTGACTGAGACGGAGTTTCTGACTAGGTTATTTATTTTTGTTTTCCTTTAGTAATAGGGCAGGGGTAGAGGTAAGGCACACAGTTCGTCGGGCTAGGTACTCTGCTCCCTCTTCTTGTGTCTTGGAGTTTTCCCACTTCCGCCTGAACTATTCGGACGTTCGACCAGACAGTCTGCTCCTTCTTGATTGGAGATCTACTTCATTGTCTGGTCTGGGTGGGTTTGGCGGATCTGGTGCACCATGTCCTGGCCCTTCCTAGTAACTAATTGTATGGAAAGCTGAACTAAACACACAACACCAAAATATAGGAGAATGGGAGCACCGACAAACCGGCGAAGGATCGATCTACACTGAACCACCAAGAGCCACTTGCGTTAAGAGGACAGAGTCGGCAAAGTATGTGTGCATGTGGATCAGCATCTTCAATGCATGCGACAAATGTATGCGGCATTGGGAGCTCGATAAGCAGGCAGTAACGCCCTATGTGCAAATGCGACAATCCAGAAGCTCGTTTTCAACGAGTTGCATCACTTTTCTTAGCCATTTTCCTTTACGTTCAAGACGTTTCCAAAACTGTGTAATATTTATTACGTTTGGTATTGAAGTTTATAGAGTTTGTGGGATGTTAGATTTGACTTGGCAAAGGAAAACACGTCAACACTGTGTTGGGCGCCAGGTCGTGCAGGAATCAAAGGGAACGAGGCCGACAAACTGGCAAGGAAAGGATCTGCGCTTCTCCCGGTGGGATCTGAGACCAAGAGCCACATGATCAAGGAGGTTGGTAAGTGGGAGGAAAAGTGCAGAGCTGTCTATTGGCGAGATGTGCCTGAGGCAGTCAAGGCTGTATATCAGACTCTCCAGGGGGCGAATGAGAGAGATCCTCAGTCTTGAGAGTGATAGCATACAGATGGTATGTAGACTGTTGCCATACAGGTGACGCCTGTCCGAGATTGGTAAGTCAGAGCAATAGAATTGCAGTATCTGCGAGGTGGAGCTGGAGTCAGCAAAGCATGACCTGTGTACGCGCAAGGGGCTGGCTGCAGTGTGCCTAAGAGTGATTAGGGTTCATCAGCTGCGGCCCGGAGGAGGTTGCAGGGATGAACCTCTAGGTTGTCTTGCGTTTTTGGTTTATTATTCATTCTGAATAATAACCCTATGTTTTCGGTCACGAAAAACTTTTTACAACCCCCCCTTAAAATTTGATACTTTATGTTTCAAGACATGGGGATTCCAAATCTGCAATGTCCGCCCGGCGTCCCCCGTCCTCCGTCCCCCGCCCGGGCCGTTTTGAGCCTTTAACGTGGTCTAAAAAATTCTTTCTTCCGCACAAAAATCCCATTTGGTATCTAGTTGTGCCCGCCATTTCGGCAATCCGATCGGACAAAGCCCATGGTTGTTATGGGCAAAAAATGGTTAAAAAAATTAACGAAACGTAGTATCATCGCAAATAAGCCGTGTTTCGTTTCGTTTTCAAGGCCCAATCGACTCGCAGCGCCCTTTGGACTCGCAACGTCCTGCCAATTGCCGAGCGAGGGTTCACCGGAAGCCCTCGTCCCACCCCTAGATCAGACGTTCACGGGCGCCTGGCGCCGGGGGAATATTTCCAATTTCCGTAGTTCCATTGTAGTCAAGTCATGTTTCGTATGGTTTACTAGTATTCGATGCTGAATCGAATAGGATGGGGGAGCAGTAATACTAGGCCAAGCTGTTCATGAGAATAATAAACCATTGTGTAATAATTTGCAGGGTTTTTACGAGAATGGTGGGGACGCCACACCAAAGAACATCAGCTCCTTATGAAAGGACATGAGAGAGCTCATGTTCACCCAGTCATGCTTAGTTGTGGCCGCAGTGTGGGTTTCACCAGGGCGATGATGAAAGGAAAAAAAGAGATGTTAGATCGCAGAACTTTTCCTGAAGTTAAATAACATAAAATTGTTCTCAATTTACAGGCACTTATAGACATCGAGGTTCCCAAACACACAAGAAACCACACGAGGCGATTAAGAAACTTAATTTCTTTCGTAAAACATTACTTCGAACGACTTGCGGGAAGCCAACAGTTTCTTCTACGTCTTTCGCTTAGTGTTCGTAGTGACGCAGGTTCAACGTCAATTTACTGATCGTCAAGTCTTAAACAAACCCCATAAAACGGTCTGTATTTTCAGGCTAGCGACGGTACTTACGGCGAGTCATTAATAACAGTTCGGAAATATGGGAAGAATGCCCGGTAATGGGCTCGTGATGTCCAACGAACAATAAACGCACTGTCAACCGCACGCGTCAATTTTCAACTCACTCGATTCCATATTATAAGTAGGGCATTCTCCTTGAAAGGGGGAAAAAAATCTCCGATCATTAATCATCGGTTTTCAACCGATAGGAAAGCTTAAAGGATTTTATTGGTTTAGCGATCGTGTACCAAAGCATATTTAAAGGAAAGTAGCTACTGAATAACCGAGCTAATCGGGTGCATACGGATTCGTTCAATGATGCTTCTACGCTATGTTCGTTCAGCATATAGCTTTCTAGTGAATAGTCTACCGAATTCAAAAACCTATTTTCGGCGCGTGGTTCGTGGGTATGAGCCGGTCACACGGTTGCCCTCGAAGTTGCCGAAGCTTCACGATAAACCACATTCGCGGAAAAGAGCGAAATGCGGCAGTTAACTCGACGAACAAAAAATGTTTTCGTAGCTCCTGAAATCCTTTTTTTTCAATCAAATGAAATCTTCTTGCTGTTGGTTTTATAATTGGATTTCAGATTATCATTAGAAGTTTGAAGAGCTGCCTTTTCTCTAAAGGCTTCTTTCATATTGGGGAGATTAAACTCTTCAGTAACCCCCCTCCCTTCCACCACATCGCCATTCACCACGAACCCCAGATGATTTGAATAGGGAAAAAGGCTTCTCGGCTAATACAGAAGGGACATCCTGGTGATTGCGTCTTTATCAAAGTGCAATTAGGTACAGTCGAGGAGGAAAGAGGCAATAATCGCTATCATCTGATTCAGCCTAATCTAATCAGGTTTGCTAGTTACACTCCTGGGCTGAAATTTTAGTTTTCAGTACTTTTTCTGATTCAAGAAATTGTAAGACTTGTGCTTCGGTAAGAATTCGAAACTATTGCTGTAGGATCAGCGACTGTTGTTGGAATGTACAAATATTTTTCACTCCTTTAGTTGAAGAAAGTAGCTACAGCAAGTACATCTGCTTTTAATCGTCTTCGTTCAATTTATAATTACATATATACCGTCACTTCTAATTGTTAAACCAGTGTAATAAACTAAAATCGGGATACATTAAACTCTCGGTCAAATTAAACTCAAATCATTCTTCAGTTTAGCATGAATGCGGTGCTAATCATTCAGGCGTGAATGAAAGGAGGTTGTGTTATACCAAATGGAATTAAAACCCGTGAAACCCAAAGCGGGTGTCGATTAAGGGTTTAAAGCGATGGCAACTGGTGAAGGGCTGGAGGCAAATCAGAACAGTAATTTTCACCTACCACTTTACGATCTCAAATGGAGAACTCAATAAGCACAGGCAGATGATGGTTCCGTCCATTGTGGTGTTGCGAAAACGTGCGCAGTAAAATTATTCCCTCTCTTCATCTTTAATAGAGAAGTGTTTGTAAATTCCGATGGCGAAACGGGTTTTAGGACAAGGTCAAACCGTATTATGATATTCAAATGCCCGGTTTTCTGTAAACACTACTTTGTTTCAGGGCCCGTCGTTTGATGCTACTTGTAGGCGTTCTTGGTCCGAGTATATAGAGGAATCTTGTGTGGGAAGAAGCAGTTGGCACTAAGGGAATGAATAACGGCTAGAAGTGAAAAGGAAAGAGTGAGGGGAGACGTGCGGTGGACAGGATCCTACATGCGGGGGGGTTCTCGATTGATTTGGCATTCACTCCCCCCTCATGCTAAGGCTTACGTAGGGGCCGCCAGAATAGGGGAGGCTAATACAGAGTGCAATAGCCTGTGCACGCTTAGATACATGAATTTCCTGATCCTCTCACCTTGAGTGTGGGAGTGCCCGAAACTATCAACTAGCACGACCAATGTTCTAACGACTGTTTTAGGAACAGGGGATGAGTGGTAGCCCCTATAAGCCCAATTCTAAGAGTTCTAAGCCCCTAAGAATGCTAGCTGTTTTTCACGATTTCTATGAAGCAGGAGAGCGGCACATGTTCCGAATTGTCCAACACTTGAAAACCGGGCTTGTTTGGAAAGGCTGTACAGGGCACCATGTTTTCTAGGTCTTCCTACTTCCCTGTTTCGACCAGGGTTGACTTGAACGAATCACGGAAACGGGTTTTACTGTAGCACAAAACTTGTGTTGTGAGTTGGGAAATCACAACAAGATTCGAACATTTACATGTGCAAAGAAGAAGTGACTAGAACAGGATATGAGTTTGAGTATTTGAGTGCAAACAAGGGGACTCTGACTGCATGAACTGGTTGTAAGGGGATGGAGAGAGGAGTCCAAATTAGTTGTCTGAAAGACGTGAAATGAGTGCCTGTCGTGAGAACTGGTAGGTGAATGTCTGTTGGGAGAATTGGAAGACGAATGACTTTGGCGAGAGCTGGTAGATGACTGAGTTTGGGAAGAGCTGTCTGTTGTGGAGAGGAATGTAAATTGAGGGGTGGGAAAAGGATATTTTCAAAAGTTCAGAAAAAGGGGTAAATCCGTCACTTGGAAATAACTGAAGAGCTGGACTTCACACAGGTACGAACAAAAGGCTTTCTGGCCAGGAAGGCTTGAACTCGGGGAACAATGAGTCCCATTGGGGCCAAATGTAATTGCCCAGAGGTCATAACTCCAGCTAATTTGGCCTCTCCCGAGCGTTCCCAGATGTCTCGTTTTCTTGAAAATACTTCCGACGGTACAAATTTCGAGCCGCAAGTTAACGAAATTCAAATAATGGCTTTTCAACTAAAGCCATTAGCCCAAAGTTGGAGTTCTACTGTTCTAGGAAGATGAGGTAACTGTTTTCTGCGCGCTCATCACGTGCCGTCAACTAACGTAAAGTAGAAGTATTCTTTTGAGTTCCCGCGTAAGAGATTCGTTTCAGATGGATAGTGTGTTGAGAAATTCCTCCTTCCAGTTCAATTCTTTCCTCGGTGCTTATTTCGGGGAATTATTAGGTAAAAGCCTCTATTGTGACGGACGGAGCTTCTTTATTCACCTCGGATGCTTTCGTAATCCCCACTCGTTTCTTAGCCATACCTAGTCACAGCCCTTATTCTCCCTTACTGAAGGGTAAGTAAGCTTTTGTTGCAAAGTTGGGCTTTGTTCATTCTTGGCTTGAGTGCCTGCTTGTTTCTTGAAAAGAAGAAGAGGTTCAGTCTGGAATTGTGTAATACGCCCTGTTTATATCTGAAACTTTGCACACTCGAGAACCGTTTGCTGGCGACGGATGCTCAAATTGAACATCCCATAAAATATTGATGCAGAAGACCGCATAACTGTCGTACACACGGCACTTCACACAAATACTTTCGCTTGCTGGTCGTATTAAAGGCAGAAAAATCCGAAAAATAAAACGAATAATTTTAGAATTAGTTCAATTTTTACTTTCCTTGGCTCTACAAAGTAGAAAGGAAAGTTATGTAATCGGCTGAAAAAAAATTTTGAGTTTTCTTCAGATCTTTACGTTTCAGACCCTTTTAAGCCCGAAAAACACTATTTGGAAAAATGGTCTGTGTGTGTATGTGTGTCTGTGAACGATTTTTAGAGAAAACCACCGTACCAAATCAGCTGAAACTTGATGTCTAGCCTACAGGTTACCATGGGACGCAAAAATAAGGGTATGAACAAAATCCACCGAAAGTTAACTATAGTTATCATAGTGATCAAAACACCAAATTTTGTTCTCAAAAACGGCTCTAACGATTTTGATTAAATTGTTTATATTGATAGCTCTTAATAAGGCTGTTATACCATAAAATTCCCATTTGTGGGAAAAGGACGAGAGCAGCACAATAAATTACCAAAACTTTCGACGATATCGATTTTAGCGCGGTTTTTAGAGAAAACAATCGTCTAGCCCACAGGTTACCATGGGACGCAAAAACAAGGGTATGAACAAAACTTTATATTGATAGCTCTCAATAAGGCAATGATACCATAAAATTCCCATTCGTGGGAAAATGACGAGAGCAGCACAATAAATTATCAAAATTTTCGACCAAAAGCGTTTTTAGCGCAGTTTTTTCCTTATAAACTCCGCTGGTTTCTGTTTGTAGTATCAGTGTCGTTTCTACTCTTAATTCTACTAGGGGGCGTTGTGTAATCAGCTCCTAAATGATCCATTGTCACACATCCTACGGGTTGGAAACGGGCTCAAGCTAGTAGTGAGAAAGGTAATTCGCAATTACACTGCTAACTAGAGCAGTATTAAATTTAAATTAGCTTAGCTAACTGTGTGCAGTTTCAATTTGAACAGGCCCGATACTCATGAGTTAATCAGTATTAAACACATCAATGTGATTTAGACCAAGGAACATATCTAGTTCATCACGATTCAGCGATTTTTGTCGCTCTGGGCAACTAATACGAGTTGTTTTTCACTCAGTTAACATGAATTCGGTTGAACATTACGTTGTGTACTCAAATTCGAGGAGCTTGCTATTCAGCAATTTTTTGGGTTGCTCTGACTGATTTCAAGACCTCCATTGACTAAACTTTGCTTAACTATTGAAAATAAAAAAGCAAGAATATTTATTAAATTACGCTTCGAATAGTTCCGCTGACAGCACCTTGAGTGTATCAGAGTTTCGGACGCATCAGTTGAGGAGAGTTATCACTCATTCGACGACTACGAATACGTAAATTCTCTTGAGCGGTCTTCACCTTTCACTTGAACGTCCTACTCACGTCAAGTGACAACTTTATACCGCCTTTAGCGCTTTTTGGTGGACGTAATTTATAAATAGATAAATAAACCGGCAGCTATCGTTTCCCGAGTAAAATTATTCAACAAATTAACCGTTACGAATTACGAGGTTGTCATTTATTCAGGATGTTTTCGTACTATTTAGGATCGCATTTCGTGACTTTACCGATAGTCGCAATACAATACTATTTTCAATGCATTGATGTTTGACGGGAGCGAGTGCGATCATTTTGGTTGTCCTACGGATATCTCCTTAT
Source organism: Pachypeltis micranthus (assembly GCA_020466155.1). NCBI lineage: Eukaryota > Metazoa > Arthropoda > Insecta > Hemiptera > Miridae > Pachypeltis > Pachypeltis micranthus. Next base: position 17,889,984 of record CM035777.1, read on the forward strand.
TACTCATCCTACTACATGAATTCGACAAATATTTCAATACCTCAGCTGACATGTTTGGAAGCTATCGGATTTTAAAATCCCACGCTCACTCGAATCTTCGATCACAAATGTTACGGAAAGAAGCCGCGTAATTCCGAGAACAAAAGGCCTCAAGTCAAGTAGGGAAGATAATTACTTGATGTCAAAGTTCAGATTTTCAGCGAACGTAGCCTGATCGAGATTAATCACGGTCGGCTGATGTAGCGTATTTTTGAGTAGTGCGACGAACGAAGTACTTGACTAGTGGCTTTTGGCAACCGTTAATGCACGCGAATGAGAACGACGAAGAGTTCTTGGAACTAAATTAATGCACTCGTCAAGCCGTTCACATTTGTTACAAACGTGCTCTTTCATTTTTTGGGGAGGGAGATGAAACAGAAATATTTTTTCAATTAGTTTGCTTAAAAAGCAAACCACTTTTCAAGAAAATTGTGTACACCCATCTCAAATACGACAAGGAGAAAAGTATTATGCATTTCCCTAATTCGAACCACGCTCGCTGTAGTACCAATTCAGGCGCTTAGGTGATCATCAGTGACAAGTAGTAATATAGGTAATAATTATACCGAAACTTAACTCACAACAAATGAAGGTTATAAAATTTAAAATGAACGGGAAAGAAAATAAATCGCTTGTGGGGATGAACCCATGAATTGAAATAAAAACAAATAGATATATTGAAGAAGGAAATTATATTTTAAAAAGGAGGAAAGAAAAGAAAAGAAAATTCAACTGTCACAAAACTAATTTAAAATAACGACTTGGGTAGAAAGAATAAAAAATAATAATGTCTTCTCCTACCTAACCTAAGGCCTGCCGAAAATAAATAAACTAGTGTACCGACTTGTACACTGTGCTGTCTTCTCTCTTCGTTCGAACAAAAATGAAGTTCTAAGGTACAGAGATTTCTTCGGGAAGAGAACGGGAGATATCGCAGAACAGGAAAATCGGGAACGTGCTCCAAAAAAAATCCGCCAGGGAAAAGCATATCCATATCCTTCCTCTTTCACGTTACAAGGTCCAACGACAAAATCGCATGTTCTCAAATTTACATTTTAATTACCCCGGTATGTCGGTGTGCTAATTGTGGTGGACGCTATTATGCAGCAGCTTACAACGTGCCTTAAACTGTTCAATCCTATACTGGATATTCGCGTCTTTATGGCTTCATAGGTTGGAATGTGTCGTTCATTAATAGGACACATCGAAACGTCTATCACAGGAGTTTTACTGCGTTGAACTAACTCATTTCTAAACAAACTCGAAACGAAAACCAAAGTTTTTTTTTTCTTTAAAAGAGTATAGTGTGTGAGACATAACACAATTTCGGTAGTAAGATGAAATGTTAAATGTTAAATGTTAATTAATTTAAAATAGATGGCGGGACTTTCTTCTTTGTTACCTTCGTGGAAAATAAAATGTTAGTTATTAAAGCAATTGGCTTAGGTCTGCCAATAGTTAAATAAGTAAAGTTACCGTACCTGTTAGGTGAGTCCATCTCCTCTGGCTGGTGAGATACTGTGGGCAAGCGCTTTTGATGTAAAGATATCATCGTCTGGCCATTAAATCAGTGCTGGAGTCAGTCAGTTGGTCGTGTTCTTCATATACAAAGAGAAAGGTAAACGGGATGGTGGAGCATCAAGGAAGGGGGGAAGGAGGTCATGCACCTCTGGGGAAACTCACTAGAGGTGAAGAGAGAGGAACGCCTTGAATAGTCTGTCATTTGTCGATTCTAGGTCTTTTTTGTATAGGGCGGTCTGGCCAACTGACGGATTTACTCAACGGCCAGACGATAATGTTTTTACATCGAAAGCGCTTGCCCACAGTATGTCACCAGCCAGAGGAGACGAACTCACCTAGCTGGTACAGTAACTTTAAAATGTTAGTATAACGTATTTAACAACACACGTGCGTTTAATCAATATTGTTAACATTGAGAAAATCCTCCATTTTGGTTTATTAACTTGTTGCAATAAACCTATGTTTTTGTCAGGAAATTTTTTACAACCTCCCTCATCAAAATTTGACACTACGTTTCATGGCATCAGAATTCCAAATCTGCAATGTCCGGTCCATTTTATTCCCTTAACGTGGACTAAATTCGTTCTTTCGCATACAAATCTAGTTGTACCTTGCAGTTTGGTGTATGGTATGGGTCTCGGAGGTGTGAGACTAGACTGTTCAATAGAACTTTGAAAACATACCGGGGTAGCCAACCCTAAGTTCTCCTGAATTACAAGTGGACTGCATCACCTAATACCCCGGATCTGAAATAATGAATTTCCCCCCGTCCTTGGTTGAAAGCTGTGCCTCCGCCGATACCGTGACCTCGCCCACCTGGAAAGGAATAAATACAGGAACGGAGAAAAAAAAGAAGGAAATCAAGGAACTCACCTCAATGCACATGACGGACGCTTTTCTCCGGCCGGGAAACACTTGACTTCACGACGGGGAACACTTCTTCGCGCCAAAACAAAACATAGCGGAAGCTTCACTTCCAAATTACAAAAGGGGGTGGAAAAGGTTTATAAATATTGCAATTAAAACATCAAAATTAAGGGCTCGGTCTCGATCGACCGCACGATGGAAAGTAGAAGAAGGTGAGAGGAAGGGTTAGGGTCTGTGAGAGGTAAGGTGGCCTCCGTGGAGGGGAAGAAGGCGATAAGGTCCGGCCGGCAGGACGAACTTACGTTTACAACAAGAATAATAAACCGTTATGCAATAATTTGCAGCGTTTTTGACTTACTTTCTTCCGAATGTTTCCGTGGAATTCCTAGAACGGTGTAAACGAACCTTTCCAAAAAATATCTGTTGTGAGGCCATCATTCAACTTTCCTTAGCCCCACGTACATTCAACGATTTTCAAAGCATTAGACACTGGCCAAATCAATTTTTTACTCAGTTCATTTGAAAAAAAAATGTTACATTTTACTCAGCAAGTGGGTGCGCGTAAAATTCCCAATTTTTTAAGCATATAACCTCATAAAAATAAAACGAAAATAGAACCTGTTCTATCCTGATAGATCGTTTGAGCGGCTCTATCTCGACGTTTACGAGAGCTAACAGATTTATTTTTGCTTAAAGCTAAGTTTGAAGGGCTCAGTACCCCTGAAGAATGAAAGTGAAAGAATCCAGATTGAAGAACTGGGAAGGGCGGCAACCTAAGAAATTCCGGAATCCAAATCGTAATTTATTTTCTATATTTTCTCGCAATTCTTCCCAATAATGCCAAAACAGTAAACACGATCCTTCTAAAAAAAGATCATGTGGGCAGTTTCATGAACCTACTGTGCTCAATGACAACCGTGTCAGGAGTAGAAGTGACTGATATAACCCTCGTCGAGGGTTTAAGAACAGTCATCAAATAAGGAAACAGACCTGTCATGAGTAGAAGTTGATTAATTCAGGAAGTGCTACCACATTCTACGTTAAACATGAAGTTACGTTCCACCATGTTCAAATGAACTTAGTGAAAAGTAGATTCATATAAGTGGGGCTACGGAATGTTGTGTGATGCGTCGCATCGAATATTTGATGAGCAAATTACCCTTTTGAACTTCCAACCCCGTGGAACTGAGACATTCCCCCCCCCCCCCCAACCAGAACCCAATGAGTAACCGCTGACGTGATGTTTTCCGTCGAATGAACCGATTTCAAGGACGATTGCTGCAAAAGTAACACCGCAGAACGTGAGAAAATCTGACTAATCTAACTAGTTCTTTTGTTCTCCTTGGTGTTCCTTCGAATTACGACAGCTTCAGATCGATGGCAATTACGTAGCTCTCTGACAAGCTGTCACGTTACAGAAGAGACCGTCTGTCGTATCTGTTGGGCAATTTCGTGTAAACCTGTGATTGATACTGCCAAATAACGCTGAGATTAAACTCGTTCGACTGGCCTGTGTGCCTAATTATCATTGGCCGATGACGGTCTGCAACGGCGTGTTATTATCTTCCTTTTTGTGTCGAGGGAGAGAGACTTATTGATTGACTGAATTGTTTATTTCTCTCAATCCAGAGTATGGTACTATTTGTGTTATACGGCCCTTTGTATCTTTGACCCTGCAACTGTACATCGAAGGATGATTAGGATAGACTTCACAAATATTTGTTCAAGCCCAGAGATTTTCTTCATTCAATTCGATTTGTGTATCGAATTGTGGTCCGTACTAATTTCACTGTATTGTATTTACAAGGAAAAAGCGAAACCCCACAACAGTTAGAAGAGAAATGATGTGATAAACCATCCATAATGGAGGCGTTTACTGTATTGCAGAAGAGACACGGAGGCTGAGCCGTGGGACCATTGGGTGGAGCCGAGAGACATGATGCTCCTCATGGGCGTCACACAATAGAACCACTTGTTGCCACAGTGGGGGATTTCCCATCAGTCAAAATATATAAAAAGGGTCTGAGGGGGTAGGGGTGGGGGTGGGGGAGAACACCGTCTAGTGACGTTCGAGCGTAACGAAATGTGCCAACCAGTCGACACAGCAGACACGCTGGCAAGAAAATATGGGGAACGTTATAAGGTTTACACAGACGCGTCGAAAGGGCAATCAGGAGTGGGATAGGTATTGATGAAGCTGATTTAGGGGACTTTCTTACGTCTTTTCAGATCAGCAGTGCTGAATTGCTAGCAATTCAAGTTGCGCTAGAAGAAGACACAACTCAACAGATAGACGCGTTGTGATCCTTACAGACTCGAAGGTGGCATGTGAGCTACTGACACAATTCCATTATGAGAAGAATTTCAAATTCCACATTAATTTAAATCAATTCATTGGCTGATTATGTTACTCAGCATTGTGATGACGCAACCAATTAAAAATATCTGGTGCGTAGCAACACACTACTTCCCTTAGCTCTACGTCAATTCACTTTGTACATGGCTGTTTCTACTTACTCAATTCATTTGAACTTGGTCAAAACTTCACGGCAGGAGAAATCGGCAGCACTAACAGTTGCGAACTTTATTGTCCTGCTCGTACTCATTCCCGTACCATTTTTGAGCAATTGGTACACAGAGAATTAATGAGGCTGTAAACACGATGTTATTAAATAGGATAGTAATCACTTTTGCAGAGTTATTGGGTAAAAACTTATGGAACTGGTAATAAGCGAAACCGCGGTAGTTGAAATTTGGGAATTTCTGAGTGACCCCCTTATATATTATGAGCGTTTTTAGACGCTCACCCTATAAGTAGTAGATTGGACTACTAAATCAATTTGTTTTAACATTCTAGTGACATTTCATCGGAGTTTATAAGAAAAAATCGCGCTAAACTCGATTTTGGTCGAAGCTTTCAGTAATTTACTGTGCTGCTCTCGTCATTTTCCCACAAATGGGAATTTTATGATATAATTGTCATATTACCAGCTATCAACATAAACAATTTAATCCGTTAACATTTCAGCCGTTTTTGAGAAAACGTCCGATGGATTTTGCTCATACCCTTATTTTGTACCTGTTAGGTGAGTCCGTCTCCTCTGGCTTGTGAGTTACTGTGGGCAAGCGCTTTCGATGTAAAGACATCATCGTCTGGCCGTTTAGTCAGTACTGGAGTCCGTCAGTTGGTCGTAGTCTTTATATACAAAGAGAAAGGTGAAAGGAGTGATGGAGCGTTAGGGAAGGGGCGGGGAGAGGTCTTGTTGGTCAGTCTTGTTAGTAGTACCTTAGCCGGACTGGCTGTGTTAGGTATTAAAGAAATTGGGTTGTGTCCGCCAGTAGGCAAATACTAAAGTTAACGTACCTGTTAGGTGAGTCCGTCTCCTCTGGCATGTGAGTTACTGTGGGCAAGCGCTTTCGATGTAAAGACATCATCGTCTGGCCGTTTAGTCAGTACTGGAGTCAGTCAGTTGGTCGTGGTCTTTATATACAAAGAGAAAGGTGAAAGGAGTGATGGAGCGTTAGGGAAGGGGCGGGGAGAGGTCTTGTTGGTCAGTCTTGTTAGTAGTACCTTAGCCGGACTGGCTGTGTTAGGTATTAAAGAAATTGGGTTGTGTCCGCCAGTAGGCAAATACTAAACGGCCAGACGATGATGTCTTTACATCGAAAGCGCTTGCCCACAGTAACTCACAAGCCAGAGGAGACGGACTCACCTAACAGGTACGTTAACTTTAGTATTTGCCTACTGGCGGACACAACCCAATTTCTTTAATACCTTATTTTGTCGTCCCATGGTAACCTGCGGGCTAGATATCAAGTTTGAGCTGATTTAGTACGGTCGTTTTCTCTCAAAATTGTTCACAGACACACAGACCATTTTCCCAAATTGCGTTTCTCGGACTCAGGAGGGTCTGAAACGTAAAGATCTGAAGAAAACTCCAATTTTTCGGCCGATTACACAAGTTTCCTTTTTACTTTGTCGAGCCAAGGAAAGTACAAAATTAACAGCACTTCTACCTGAGCGTTAATACTGGTGATTCGGATTCGGCTCTAGACTGCCAATGAGAATGCATCCTATAAACCGATTCGACTTTACATAACTTTATCACAACTTATGCCGTTGGTCGATGTTTGGCACCTATGACATCCTAAGATCTCATTACTAGCCCTTTAACACCTAGTGCGCTCTCGATTGAGTCAAATACGTAGAACTTGGTAGTTCACATCAATCAACAACTCATTCTCATCTGTCTCGACCGAGTACCAACCAACCAGTTTCAATGCGTCTTTCGAACAAGGCTGACGCTCACGATTTTGAATTGATTTCGACGGATTTCATAAGCGCCGCCCTTGCCTGGTTAATTACGTCAACTCGGAACAAGGCCCAAGTGGCTGACAAAAGTCTGTAACTCCGGGCTTCCTCTTCGATCCTCGTTAATGAGATTTATAATTGCTCCGCCGCCTACCTCGAAATGGCAGTCGTTATCCTGATTCAACAAGTGTGCAAAACTCTTAATTGAGATGATATGTGAGGTGCGAGTCGACAGAGCGGTTCGTTTAAAGATCCACAGCCTAATTTATAACAATTAAAAAAGTCAAATGGTGAATTGGTAGGTAGTGGTTGAATAGGAAAACGAAGGCATCAGCTTTTGGTTAAAAGCTGGGCAGCTAGTCCGTAGAAGAAAACGAAACAGTGGGGAAAGGTAAGGAAAATTAATTCGTGGACTCGGTCAGAAACTCTGTTGCCCACAATCTCATGGAAAAGCCCAACATTAGCGACCAGGTTGTGTCGCTCCAGAGCAGACATACGATAAAACACTAAGTGACAGTGATTCACCTCATAGAATGAGATGCCGAGCTTACAAGCTACAACTAGCACAACCATTGACTTTAATTGACGGTTCACGATCTCCCCAAGGTTGACCATGAAATCACGCCGTCAAAAGAGGCGCCCGTTCTTTTTAGCGACTATTCGTATTCGCTGAGTGTGGAAAATTAAATCGGTAAAGCATTCACTGGAGTTGAGAGGAAGCCGGGGCAGGACATTATTACAAAAGCCCACCCAAGCCAGATCTGATCCTGGGAGACAACACTGGAAAGAAGACCACAGGCCCAAAGTGTATCTGCAGCTCAGCCCAGCCCTGGGAAAACTCTGAATTTGCAGTTGCTCTGAATGCAAATTTCCTCAGCACCGAAAAAAATGCCAAACGCCTCAAGCAACAACATTGAAGACCAACATCCTCATTGATATCCTGAGACGTTTTCTGAAGTTCAGAACAAAATAATATCATTGTGTTATCAATTGAAGAAGACTCATCCACAATCACGGAGAGCAACATACGTCTACTGTATAAATTGATTCAAAACTGCAGGACCTTCATCAGCTGCTTGGAAGGTTATTTCCTGCTAATAATAATCGTTAACTGTAAAAAACTGACCAGTTTATTATTATTATTATTTCCATCAACTCCTATTAGAGCATAGGGCTTCGACGAGAGTCATCCATTCGTTCCGGTTGGCGGCGATCCTCCTTGCTTCTTGCCATGTTTTGCCGACCTGGCCTAGCTCCCTCTCTGCAGACCTGCGCCACGTCTCCCTGGGTCTTCCTCTTCTCCTCTCTCCATGGGGGTTCCACTGTAGCGCCGCCTTCTCCACAGAATCGTCGGGTTTGCGTAGGGTGTGTCCCACCCATCCCCATTTCCGCCTCTTAATTTGCAAGCGGATCGGGAGCTGGTTAGTGGCTCTCCATAGCTCTCCTTTTGAGATGTGCTCTGGCCACCAAATACCCACGATTCTTCGTAGGCACCTGTTCACGAAGGTCTGCAGCGGACGGGTGATGCTCTCTGTGACTTTCCATGTTTCACTGCCATACAGCAGGACCGATTTCACGTTTGTGTTGAAGAGCCGTATTTTCGTGCTTCTGGATAGACTCCTGCTCTTCCAAACTGGTCTTTATACGGCTCTTAGCATCCTCCAATGATTCGCCTCCCTTCATGGTCCCGGCACCCCTCATTCATTCTCATTTCTTTGGTCTTGTCTAGGTTGGTTTTAAGGCCAACACGGCTTGTGCTTCGGCTCAAAGCATCCAGCTTGTCCCGCAGATCGCCAATCCTCTGAGCCAGGAGACAGAGGTCGTCGGCAAAATCCAGGTCTTCCAGTCTTTCCCGCAGTCCCCACTGGATTCCGCGTCTTCTCCCTCCAAGTGACGCCCTCATTATGCTGTCTAGGACCACGATAAAGAGAGTTGGTGACAGTACACACCCCTGCTTCACCCCAGTTTCAATCTTAATGGGGTTTGAGAGCGCTCCTTCATGTACGATCCGGCATTCGTACCCTTCGCATTGGCTCCTTATAAGGTTAATAATCTTGCTGGGGAGCCCGTACCGTGCCAGCATCTTCCACATGGTAACCTGGTTTATGGAATCGAATGCCGTTTCAAAGTCTATGAAGGCGATGTACAGGGAGCTCTGCCATTCAATCCTCTGCTCCAACATTATTTTCAGGGTGTTGATGAGATCGGTGCAGCTACGGTGCTCCTGGAAACCGGCTTGCTCTTTCCGTAGACGTTGCTCAATTGGCTGTTTGATTCTTTTCAGGATTATTCAGTTTAGCACCTTCCTCAGTACTGGGAGCAGAGTAATGCCTCGCCAATTTGTACACTCCGAGATGTCGCCTTTTTTTGGGATCTTCACTATAAGCCCCTTTTCTGCCGGTACTGCTTCCTCATCCCATACTTTCCTGAAGAGAGGTTCGATTATACTCGCCAGTTTACTTTCACTAAAAATTGTAATTAGTTGAAAAAATTGAGCCGTCATTTACCTATTTATTTGGAGCATAAGGTGTTTTGAATTGGAAACCTTTAATTTGACAACAAAGTCTGCTTGCGTTTTTGTACCACTCGACTTTGAGAAAATATTTTTCAACTGAACGAGCTCAGAATTTTCTTATGTTGAATTTTTTCGCTAGATGTCGAAATGAAGTTATAGACAAAGCGGAATGTACAATAAAGTTTTCAGCAGGGTTCACACCAAGTTTGATCGAAATGACGGCGTGTCTGCAAACTTCCATTTATATTGGTTTTCCTAAAATAGTTACATTGAAGAGAGAAATAGGCTTGAGATATAATTATATGAGTGCTTATATTAACAGTAGGCACTTGGTCTTTGAAGGGCAAGATATCGGATGCTCCTTCAACAAAAAACCGTTGAGTTTTTAACAGGCGGCGTAGTTTTAATTTAGAAGGGTTTTTTTTGTCGAGACGGGCAGCTACTTAACTAATTAGCTATTTAGTTAATTGCTTCTGTTGTATTCCCTTCAAAGTAGCGCGGGCGTCCTGGTGACCTTTCAGGATCAATTGGCGGTGCTGCAACCATTTTAGTCAAGTTCTTCGTTTTTTTGACTTTTCTCTGCGGGCAGAAAGAAGTTTTGTTAGAAGTAAGTATCGAATGTCAACGTTAACTTCAGTATAGTATTATGGACTAACCACAAACTTAGCAATGTGCTTACAGCAGAATATGCAGAGCTTCTGCAGTAGTATTTATTAAATAGAGACACGTCAAATGTAGCGATGCTGATTAGGAATACAAAAAATCGAAGCTGGAGTTCCACAAGGTAGTGTTTTTGGCCCACTATAGTATGCCTTGTACACTGTGCTCCCTGATGAAAAATTAAGAGCTCCTCCCCGACGGTACGGGATTCCTCAGGTGGTCACTTCCGCGCGTTAACACACGGGCAAACAGCTCTCTACCTGGAGACTGGCTAACGACCAAATACCTGCCGTACCGCCGCAGGTCTGAATTCGGTGGATAGCAGAGGCCGGTCTCTTGCACATTAGCTCGTCAAAGGCATAGGAACAGTCATCAAATAAGGAAACAGGCCTGTCATTCGGGCTATTGATAATGATAACCACTAATCAATCTCCGAACTACAACTCCAACCTTACAAACTGGACAGCCGAAAGGAAACCCAAATGAATGAAGCTGTCTGTATGTGTTCATTTAACCACGTGCCAATAAATATCCACTCGCCAGTGTGGCCACATACCTAGGTGTGACCCCGCTGGAAGGCGCACCTCAATAAAAAGAGAGAAGAGCGTGGGTCCGCTGAAATTCCAAAAAAAATGCTCTATTGAACCGAAAACCGAAAATGTCGATCAAAAACCAATCAAAACTGTATAGTCAAGTCCTCGAACCAGTTTGGGCTTTTGGACTGCCTGCGCCGCTGAAAGCAACGGGGACGCGATACGGCAGTTCCAAAACAGTGTACTGATACGTTGCTTTTGCATATTGGTACATCAGCGACATCCAAGCCATCGAGAAGCAAAAAATTGCACATCACGTCTCTCTCACTCGTCTTAATGATGGAGATGATCCACTCAGAAAAAATGAAAACCCCGCGAGTTGGTGTAATGTGAAAATCATTCTGTCTGCCAAGCAAGTGACAACAACTAATCTCCAGCCTGAAAAACTGAGCAGCCAAGTGGAGGGGTATAGATAATCGATGGAAATGTCAACTGATTTATTTTTTTGAGTTATTTGGGGAACCATTGGGAAAAAAATTCGTCAACTGAACGATATTAATTTGCATTCCTGAATTTCTGAGCGTACCCACTCCTCCTGACTATCTAATGATCACAAAACTTCCGCGGTATAAATAGCTTATTGGGTTACTGCTACTTCGATTTTCTTGAGAATGTCATACGAGCGAGATTTATAATGAGAAAACTGCACGAAAATCGCTTTTGGTCGACAATTTTGATATATTATTATTATTATTTTGAGTTCGTCTTGAAGTGATCCCAGGAACAGCAATTTCATATTTAGCGTTGTCTTATTTGGATAAGTAAAAAAATGTAAACTAAATCGCCGTTTTTATATAAAACATTTTTTGGAGTTCTGATCATTACTTTTAGACTGATTTCGCTCAAATCGGTATTTTGGCGTGGTTGTATTTTGGTGCTTAGGCTAAGCATCAAAGTGGTGAGCCGATTTGGTTCAGCTGCTCTCTCTTAATCACGTATAGATACACACACGCTATTATCTCAAATGTTTTTTTTCTTTTCTCAGCAGGACTAAGAAAAGTGATAAATCGTGTTCGGATTTCCTTAAATTGTCTACACGCTGGCGATTCAATATAGGTCGGGACGTAAGAGCAACCTAATTTATTCCAGAGCGCCAAACTCATATCAACTAAAAATACAAAAAAATCGGATGCGTAGCAACACACAAATTTCTGCAACCCCCATAAATTCGACGACCTGCTATACGGGCGTTATATCTTCGTTCAACGCATTTCTACAGGAACATATATGGAGAACGAAATGTACGTACTACTTGGTTGAGAGTACTCTGTGAGTTTGATCGAAATCGTTACAGCCATCTTTGAGAATATTGGAAAACCGGTAAATTAATATTCGTAAAATCTCGTTTTCTGAGCTATCATGGTTTATTTCTCCGTTCAGCAAATAGATACAGAAATAGTTACTGAGAACAAAATGCGGGTACGGGGGGCTAGAAGACACTCCATAAGATAGATTAAATCCAGTGACGCAGTTACTCGGGAAATTACAATTAAAAAAAAAATTATTTTCAACACATTTTCATTTTTATTTCCGCTCATTCGAATTATTACTCAAAATTATTGAAGCCGTTTGGCCTTAAAGTGTAAAAAACCTATTTTTGTTTTCTAGGCTATACCTCCGTTCACCGTAATTTCATGGAGATATTTATGGAGAAGAAAAGTTAGGTATCAATCAAAATTATTAGAGCCCTCTTCGAGAAAAATTCGTAAAACCCTAGTTTTTGGTACATTTTCGTCCCCAACCACCCTTCCCCATTGATGATAATCGCCTATAACCTTATTATCGCGTGTATAATGAATAACAAAGAAAACAAAAAATAACCAGCTCAATCGGTACCAACGGACACAAACGGACCACGCACCGAAATGAGGTTTTTCGGACCTCTTAACCACTGGGTCGAGGAAAGTAAAAATTGAGTTCCATTTTTACTTCGTTGGGCTAAGATATTTAAAACTCAAGATTCTAATGTGGTCAAATAACACAAGAACAAAAATTGTTCCTATCCCAAGTTCTTGCGACAGACAGCAAAATATGGTTGAATGACGAGGATGTGGCTGATCGTGAACTAAGTCAACACCGTTCGCGAATTCTGTGGGAAATTCGAAGAAAGCAAACTGGGAGACGCCGCTCGAAGCGCTATCGAGTGAAGCTGCGTCTGTTTCTGAAGGCATCTACCGACCCGTGCCCGTACTACAACAACCAACTTCCCGAGTGGGCGCTGCTGGTTCGAGAACTAGTACGACAAAGTGTAAACAGAGTGCGGGACCAACTCTCACCGGATATGACAGTTTCGATTGAGTTGTTGCCAGAGTTGTTACCGTTCGGAGCGAGGAGAGAGAAGTCGAACTAGTTAAATAAACCACCTGAAAGTTACGCAGCCTCTCTCTCTCCCTCTCTTGCACTTCAATGGCTGTCATAAACAAAACACATAATCGATGTACTCTGAAAGTTTTGACTGAAGGGAGGGATATATTCCGCGTTGTGTGGTGAAGGGAGAAGAGCCAACACGGGCCGAGTCGCTCTCAACTCTAAAGGGACGACACGAAAATACGATAAAACGTTCGGGTCGTGGTATCATACGACGACGTAGGAATCCAAAAGTACCGTTCCGCCATCAAAATAGATTGATCGCCATTGAATACATGATAGTCTATTGAAATTCATCGGACATCTGAACATCCTGGGCAAACCTCCCGACATTCGCAAAACGATGAAAAGTAAACAAAAAGGTGCAAGCGCACTCCTCCAACTGAGAGAATACAAAAGCATCATTGCGGAATTAGAAGACACAGAACACACTGATAACATTGTAAATGAAAATTGTGTAGAACGTGACGCTGGAAAACCACTAAAACTTGAAGGAATTGCACAAATTAATGTTCGCTCTGGATGCTGTTCTACTAATATTACTTTCCTTAGCCCTACTTTGTAGAAAAGACAGTTACGATCCCCTTTTGGGATGTCTGGGGGAGTACCGACCGGGTGACCCCCACCTCCCTCAGACGGGTTAAAAATAAATTGAGATGAGCAAACTACCTTCCAGCGACCCCACGACCGCAGGGCAAGCGCATTTTCCAGCTTTTTCCGGATTGCTCCGTTCTACCTTCCTTGCCCTGTGGAGGCAGCCACTTGTCGAGGCCCTAACCCATGATATAATGCTTTGCATTCTCGTGGTACGATGTTTGGGTGAACCAACTCTTAAGGTCAGAATGGTCGCTGGCTCAGATCAAGACAGCTTCTGCCTTCTCTGAGGTTTGGAAGGACCGTAGTAAGCCTCAGTATAAAGGACTCGGGATGTCTATTCCTGGAGTTCCAACCTGGAGGCCCCTCCCTCAGACCCCGCATTTTAAAAGCGAGAAAGGGGATGGGATTTGTACTCTCCAGTGACCCCACAATGACCATGATATCCGCAAAGCAAGCACATTTTCCAGCTTTTTCTAGCCTTGCTCCGGATTGCTACTACATTTGCCATTCTACCTACCGTGCCTTGTGGAGGAAGCCACTTGTCGAGGCTGTAATCCATGATGTAATGCCGTGCAAAGTTGCAGGCTGTGCATTCTCGTGGTACAATGTTTGGGTGAAACAACTCTCAAGGCCAGAATGGTCACTGGCTCAGCTCCAGACAGCTTGGACTTTCTGCCTTCTCTGAGATTTGAAAAGCCTTACCCCAGTAAGCCTCAGTGAAAAGGACAGTTACTGTGATGCATTCGGGGATGTCTGTTCCTGGAGTTCCAATCTGGTGGCCCCTCCCTCAGACCCCGCAATTTAAAACCGAGAAAGGGGATGGGATTTGTACTCACCAGTGACCCCACAACCCCCACGATATCCGCAGAGCTAGAGCATTTTCCAGCATTCACGTCATGCCTTGCCCTGGGTAGGAGTTGGATTGCTCCGTTCTACCTACCTTGCACTACGGAGGCAGCCCCCTGCCGTGACCCTAATGCACTGGCACAACGCCACAGACTGTGCATTCCCGTGGTACCATTTTGGGTCAAACCCTTAAGGCCTAAATGGTCCCAGGCCTTTCTTTAGATAGCGCTTACGGCTTTTCCTCATCCCAGGGTAGGACACTTTGAGCTTGCTGACCTCCCTGGGGTTAGGAAGGACCACAGTAAGCAGTGACAGAGGGCCCCGAAGCCTCCACCCACTACTGGGGGGTCCATCTGCCGCGCAACCGAACAGGAAAACAAATAAATCAAGTTTTCCTTAGATCTTCTATGAACCACATCGACTCAAATTTCAGATTTAAGCAGTTCCCCAAGGGACGCCAAAATAAAGGTTTGAGCAAATTCGGTGCAAACTTAACTATGGTTATCGTAGTGATCATAACACCAATTTATTTTCACATAAAAGACCTTAAATAATTGTTTGTATGAACAGTCCCAAATACAGTACAGAAAACATATAATTTTTTTCAGACACAAGTACACACTCACGGACCATTTTCCCAAATAGTGTTTTTCGGACTCAGTAGAGTCTGAGACGTAAAGATCTGAAGACAAAAAGAATTTTTTTTTTCAGCCGATTACTTAACTTTCCTTTCTACTTCCTAGAGCCAAGGAAAGTAAAAATATGTCGATTCATGTGTGATTTCTATTAGTGTGTTGAGGAACAGTCGCTGTCGTTAGATTTTTTCTTTGTTGAGAGAGTATCTTAAATTATTAGTTCAGTTCTTCGCCTGTTAAACACGTCTCTTACATTCCGAGTGATTGAGTTGATGTATCTCATGAATTATACAGTACAGTTCCTCGCTAATGAAATACATTAACGCCGGAGCTGCAAGTTGAGAGCTGCCATTCTGTTGCCGTCTTCTGCGAGTGGTCTTCTTTCGCAGACAACATCCGTACAAGAATGAGAGCTCTGCCTACGGCTCGCAGGTTTTAAATCGACCTCCTTCGGCAGATGCCTTTCTTCACTGGCTCCTTAGTGGTAAGAATTTCTCAAGTTTTGGCGGAACTGATGAGTTTTTTCAATACAGGCCTGCTTGGGCTAGTTCACTTGAAACCAAGCGAGCTTCTGGAAGCCAAATGTATTGCGTTCGTCACTCCTCGTCGTATTTATAAACAAAGCTCACGGATGTAAACGTATTTAGACACTAGGTGGAGATTCACGTACTTCTTTTTTGGAGTTTACTAGTTTTAATGCGGACGAAGGATTTCGTTAAAGGTATTGCAAATATGATTTCACAAATTTGTCAAATGGTTATCAACTTTTTAGCTGTTATACGTCCGATTAGAGTGTAATTTACACATTTGTTTCCATGCGTGAACTCGTGAATCTGCGAGGGTTCGAAATATAACGGTTTTGTTAAAGAAGCGGCGTCGAACGTTGTTAGCAAAGAGTAAAATGAGAATTAACGGATTTGGAAAGATTGTAGTTTTTTGTTGAAAACATGCAAGCTTACATGAGGCACTGCGTCATCGCGTTGAAATGATATTATTTTCAGCCAAAAAAAATTTTACGATAACATAAATAATAAAAAATACTAATAACAGAAAAATAAAAGAAAAAAGTATACCTTTTTCACAGCAGTAATCTAAATTTAAGTATTATGAGACAATACCTTCGTAAATTGTGAAGGTTATAAATTGACTATAATTCACAGTACTTAGCACATCAATAACTAGCATGTGTATAATGTTCTTAAAGAGAGAGAGAGAGAGAGAGAGAGAGAGAGAGAGAGAGAGATTTGATTTTACCGTAAAGCCCTATCTTCCATTATCGCTGGCTACACTTCGTGGTATCAAACAAACTGGCATTTTCATTGTAGGCTCTCACGGCTCTAGCTAAGGATGACTTGATACGAATTCTTGTTGTATGACGAGGAACGTCGAGCGACACGGCTTGAGTATCCCTGGAGTGGACGTTAGAAACGCGAATTCATCCATTCAATCTTATTTTTTATTTCATCTCCATTGGTATAACGAACTGCCATCCAAGAGCATATTCAAAATGATGGAGAACCAGTGCTAAGTGAAAGGGAGTGAATGGGCGGGGATGGCCTTGGGCCGGGGGAGGGGGGGAGAGTCAGAGTGTGAGTTGGTAGAGCGAAGAGAAATTTCCCCGAATCGCTGAAAAGAGAGATTTTAATACAAACTATATAAGAAACGTACAGTTATGCAAACATCTCAAGTTCAAAGGATGAATACCACTTGATTATAAGTAGGATGAACAGGTCTTAGACAAACTTCTTCGGGATCGACCAAAGCTTCGAGAACATCGTTTTTTTTTTTTACCTGGTCCGCAGTTTTCTCGAATTGCTCACTTTTTGCCACTCAAGCGTTCCTTCCTGGCTCCGATGTCCTATTCACGCGTGAATCAAGGCTACACAGTATTTCCTCGTTGAAGACCGAGCAATATGCCCAGGACTTCAAGGCGCAAGGCTGTCGTCAGTACACGTAACATTATTCAGCTCCTGTGGTGAATTTCCACAACCAACTAGGAAGACACGCTGACAAGAGTGGAAACATAAATGAAGCAATGGATCGGGTGTGTTGTAAGGATGACTCATGGGAGGGCAAAGTCCATCTTACTTGTGGAGAATAGTTCCTGATGAGAATAAGAACCATGACTCAATTTAAACTCGTTGGAGTGTTCTCAAATCTCCAATTCAATAGATCGGATTGAAGGAAATGAGGCTCATTTTGAGTAAGAATTCCAATCAGGCCTACCCACAAATCTGAAATGACTGAGGGTGATGGATTTCCAAGTCAAATGAATCCTTTTCCAAACCAAATGAATCGTTTTCCAAAATAAATTAATACTTTCTAAACCAAGTTAATCTTTTTCCAAATACTTCTTTGTGCGACCAGCCAGCGAGCGGGTGGTAGGTACCCAAAACTCGCACGTGGCTTTGAATAATTTGGATTTGTTCATTCTACGGTTATCGCACAAGGAACGACGAATGCAGCGCTTCTTACTTTCCTTGGCTCTACGAAATAGAAAGGAAAGTTATGTAATCGGCTGACAAAAAATTTTGACTTGTCTTCAGATCTTTACGTTTCAGACCCCCCTGAGTCCGAAAAACACTATTTGGGAAAACGGTCTGTGTGTGCGAATGTGTGTCTGTGAACGATTTTTAGAAAAAAACACCGTATCAAATCAGCTCAAACTTGATATCTCGCTCGCAGATCACCATGGGACGCCAAAATAAGGGTATGAACAAAATCCATCGAAAGTTAACTATAGTTATCATAGCGATCAAAACACCAAATATTTTTTTCTCAAAAGCGGCTCTAACGGTTGGTAGAATGTTTAAGAAAACTGATATTGTTGTCCAATCCAATACATAACGGGTGAGTGTTTAGAACCGCTCATAAGATAGATGGGGATCACTCCAGAAATTCCTGAATTTCAACTATCGCTGTTTCGCTTACTACCAGTTCTAAAAGTTTTTACCCAATAACTCTGCAAAAGTAATCACTATCCTTCTTCAAAAAATGCATGTTTACAGCCTCATTGAGTTTCTGCGTACCAATTGCTCAATAATGGTCCTGCAATGGGTCCGAGCAGCACAATAAATTCCAGAACTGTAGGCGCTACCGCTTCCTGCTGCTGTGAAGTGTTGTTTGACCAAGTTCAAAGGAACTGAGGGATAAATGAATCGATTAAATAGAATTAGCCATGTAGAAAGTGAATTGACGTAGAGCTTAGGAAAGTTGTGTGTTGCATCGCCCCAGATATTTTTTCGAGCTTTCGCAGAACTGCGTCAGAAGTACTAATAATGGACGACGTAAAAATCCATCGAGCTGCGGAAATCTTGAACCTGAGCTGCTGCATTGAAAAAGTTGGGTTCCAGGTTCGTCACCTGACTCCCTACTCTCCCAATCCCGTTGAAAAGGCATTTTCGAAAATAAAATGACGCGCAATGGACCGGCTGAGTGAATCGGCAAGAAACCCCGTTTTTTGACTGACGTTTGAATACAATAACAGCTACCTACTCAACCGATAACGTTATGAACATGATGATGCTGCGGCCTCGAGCTGCCACCGGATGTGATTTACATTAACGTGACTTAGCATGCCGTTTCTCTCTAATCTTCGCCACCTACTACTTTTGCCTTGAAAATTTACACGAATTTTGATTGAATTTACGAGATGATGTTCACATTCATACTTACTTTGTGAGGTTAGGTACTTTACGGAAATATGTTGTTGTGGAAAAGGATAAATTTGATTAAGAAAAGGATTCATTCGACTTGGAAACGCAATATTATTTTCCCCGGATGCAGCAGTTGAAAAGTTATGAAGTTCATGTGTTTTTCAATTAAGTTTTTTGTCACACGCCTATGTTAGTCTCAATTTCAATACAAAGACAGTTTCGTTTTGTATTTACTGCAAAAAGGGGCAGATTAAGTTTTTGTATTGAATTTACTTTGTAATTCTTATAATTATAATCAATTAATTTTGAAGCTCGGTATTGAACCGAAGTATTCAACGACTAGAAAATCGAGAAAACGGTGAACTTCGAGCCGCACAACCATTCCGAAGGCCTCTAAAACACACCACACTCTCTATTGTTCTTGCGGTTAACCAGGTTCTGGCCGAACAAAGCTCAGAACGTGACGTGAATACGAAATTTACGAGACGTTCACTAACTGAAACTTCCCGAAAATCCTCCCCAATCGTATGCCTTTTATCTCGGTAAGTAACATCTCCAAAAGCCGAAACCCCCGTTTTCCCAGTCGAAGCACGCGCCAATGGGGGTTTTGATGATCTTTTCGCAAAGTGCGCACAATGCGAGCGCCGTGATATCGTCGTTAGTATTTCAGGTGAGTTTTTCAACTCATCGATTTACGGGCACAATATACGAAAAACGAAAGATGCTCGCTCATTTTTACGTAACTACAGGGATATTTTAGTTTCTGTTGAAGGTTCGTTTTAGGTTTCGTTAGATAGAGCGCACCGCGCAGAATCTCAGCTCTTTTTCGCTCGTGGTATTTGAACCTGGAAGTATGTTATACAAATAAACTGATACTGCTGAAGATTCGAAAATTTATTGGGCAACTCATACCACGACCAATGTTGAGTAGTTAGCATTCCGTAATTTCGTGAGTTGCTCCTGACGGGTGACAGAAGGGATTGAAGGGAACACAGTGTATTAAAGCGGTACCTGCAGGTTCTCCCAACTTGAACCCTTGCGTTCTCATCATTTGAAAATTCAAGATTGCATTTAGACCTAACTCTCTCGACCCACCAGTGAATCAAGGGCAGGTGCCGGGGAAACCCCTTGAGCTACTCCCTCACTGGAACCTGCCACTCATCCCAAGTCCTTAGACTGCTGGAGCTCCCCCAGTTCAATTAACTGGGATCGTGAGAGGTTTGTTCCCAAACTGCCACAGATGGAACGCCAACGGTAAAGGCGAGTTGCAGGGCAGTGGAGCCGTTGAAAGTATCTCAAGACAAAGAAATAGTGGGAGCTGAGAGTGTTGCAACCAACTGGACAAGGTGCTTTCTCCGTGTGTCGAGCTTCGCCTCAACACCACCTTTTAATAATGTTTGTAACTCAAGAATGCGGTTCAAACGATGTTCTAATCGCATTTATTCAATTCTGTGCGCATATTTCATTAAATGAGGTATACTCAGTTACAATGGTTGAATAGAACTTCTTGAAACTGTACAATCTTCTAATAGCCTCCGCGAAAACCTAATTTATACTAAGCTCCCATCAAAATAGTCAAATCTCAAAACTTAAATTATTACGATCCAATACCATCAACTACGACTGTATAACTAGGTTGTGTCCGTAAACTACATGTTACTTTATCAAGATAAGAACCGTGCCGAAAAGTGAGCAACGTTTTTGCGAAATAGGCTAATGTTACATTAATCTTTCCACAAAAATTAGTAGAAGCAGCTTTAACAATTAAGATCAAACACACGAGCTATTTTTATTTTCCTAGGCCATAGAAACTAGGAAGTAAATTGGTATAACCGGATTTGAGTTTTTTTCAGATCTCCACGTTTTAAATGCTTCCAAGTACGAAAACACTTTTTTTAGAAAATGGTGAGAGAAAACGGCATAACAGAATCAACTCGAATTCTATATTCAACCAGCAGATCAACGTAGAACGCCAAAATGAGAGCTTGAGAAAAATCAATCCCAAGCGAACTATAGTTATCATTATGATGCAAACACCAAATATTTTTTCTCTTCAACGGTTGCAACGTTATCGATTAGACAGTTTCAAATGATATAACTGCAATACGAAAAAAAAAATTATTAGAGCAGCACAACAAATTATAAAGAATTTCGGGGACTTAGAACAAATGTTTCCTTCTAAACCCCTTTTTACTTTCCTTGGCTCCACAAAGTAGAAAGAAATGTTATGTAATCGGCTGAAAAAAAAGTTTGGGTTTTCTTCAGATCTTCACGTTTCAGACCCCGCAGAGTCCGAAAAACACTATTTGGGAAAATGGTCTGTGTGTCTGTGAACAATTTTTAGAGCCACCGTACCAAATCCACTCAAACTTGATATCTCGCCGGCAAATTACCATGAAACGCCAAAATAAGGGTATGAACAAAATCCACCGAAAGTTAACTATAGTTATCATAGTGATCAAAACACCAAATATTTTTTTTCTTAAAAACGGCTCTAAAGATTATGATTAAATTTTTACGTTGATAGCTCCCAATATGGCAACTACACCATAAAATTCTCAATTGAGGGAAAATGACGAGAGCAGCACGATAAATTACCAAAACTTTCCATTAAATCGATTTTAGCGCGGTTTTTAGAGAAAACAAAAGTACCAAATCAGCTCAAACTTGATATCTAGCCCGCAGGTTACCATGGGACGCAAAAATGAGGGTATGGGCTAAATCCACCGAAAGTTAACTATAGTTATCATAGTGATCAAAAAGCCAAATGTTTTTCTCAAATACGGCTGTAACGATTTTAATTAAATTTTTTATATTGATAACTCTTAATAAGGCAATTATACCATAAAATTCCTACTCATGGGAAAATGACGAGAGCAGCACGATAAATTATCAAAATTTTCGACGAAAAGAGTTTTTAGCACGGTTTTTTCCTCATAAACTCCGCTGGAATGTTTAGAATGTTAAAAACAATTGGTATTGTAGTCCAATCCAATACCTGTAAGGCGAGTGTTTAAAAACGCTCATGCGATACATGGGGCTCACTCCAGAAATTCCAGAGTTTCTACCGCCGTTTCAGTTACTACCTGTTCTAATAGTTGTTACTCAATAACTCTGCAAAAGTGATTACTATTCTTCTTCAAAAAATGCATGTTTACAGCCTCATTAATTATCTGTGTACCGATTCCTCAATGATGGAACTGGAATGAGTACGAGCAGCACAATAAATTCCGGAGCTGTAAGCGCTCCCGCTTCCTGGTGCTGTGAAGTGTTGTTTGACCAAGTTCAAATTAGCTGAGTGATAAATGAATTGAGCAAATAGAATTAGCCATGTACACAGTGAATTGACGTAGAGCTAAGGAAAGTTTTGTGCTGCAACGCACCAGATATTTTATTACTTTCCTTGTTTAGACACCCGTTCCATCTGCCCTGTCGATCGTTCAATGTGTAACGACACAATGGTCTTATAAAAAAATCTTGAATAATTATAAACAATCCCCAAAATTCCAGAATGAAAACCGTTATTATTTTTTAAACCAACTGTTTACTTTCCTTGTCTATACAAAGCAGAAAAGGCATTTTAGCTCTCTTCAGATCTCTACGTAAATTACAAAGTGTATATTAATATAAACAATTAAAAAAATCGTTTTAACGACGTATTTTTGCGAGCACTGCAGATATAATTATACTTTACATTTAAAAGTACACCTTGTTAGTTTGTTTGACTATAAGCAAGTAATGAGCTGAGATGTCACTTTGTATAATTTCTCACCTAGTTTTTTTCGATCTTCTCCTCATCCCCTGTTGATCTCGATAGAACCATTTCAGGACATCGCTCAGACTCAACATAAAACGCATTGTATTAGTCAGTAAAATGACGTAAATTGAGGAAGGCTGAGGAAAGCTTTTAGGTTTTGATGTTGTTCGGATAGGTTGGATCGATCGAATTCTTCGAGTGGTAATTGATCATTCATTATTCACGTTAATAACCCCTTTGTTACCTTACGGTTAGGGTAGTAGCTAGGAGAATTGATTCACACATTACATTTGAGAGCGGAGTATTTTGCTGAAATCGTTGAGGAGGAGCAGGAAGGGGGGTGAGTAGTCGTCTTGTGGTGCCGCTCGCAGTGTGAAGTAAATTAATTTATTTTATTTGTAGCATGTGCAAGCCTAATACTTGCTTTTTTGGTACTCTCGCTAATTGGTCAACTATTAGACGCGACTTCAGTAATAGGTTTTTGTAATAAGCCATTACGCAGTCCTCGTTTCCAAGAAAAAAAAAGAAGAATTTAAATCGCCTTTCACTTCGAACATTTTGTGCTTTTGGTGGCCACAGTTCTACTCGCGTACTTGCCACGCGACTAACCACTTTACGTCATAGGCTTCTAAGAAACATCCGCATTTGCTATCAAAGCAAGAAAGTAAGAAGACAAAAATATAAAGACTGGTGGGTGGGCTGGTCGGTGAAAGAGCGAAGCCCCACTTCGTGGCTGCGTAAAGCCGTCACTTCGCCCCCCTGGCCTGAACGTCGTCTGTTGATACCCCCGTGAGCCCAGTCTGTGTTCGGAGTGCCCGGTTTTGTGAGACCTTTCTGTTTCAACCTAACGATGTGATGGCTAACTCTCCGACTCTCGACGGAACTCGTCTTAGGTTCCATCTCAAGTTGGATGACGTCAATTACTACGGTCAGTTGAGATCCAGCCAAGTTGTTTACGGAAAATAAATTCAAATATTGGTTTAGTGACGAAGGAAGAGTCGTCTCAATCTAAGTAGAAACTGCCCGCTAGTCAGGAATTGTTACTTTCGAAGAAAAGTCGAGTTTTATTCGGATCACTACGTTTTGAGGCCTTCCTGAATTAGGAAATCCTCATATCGGCTCGTGAACTGTGTCTGTAGGCAACTTAACAGGAGAATAGTTCAATTCATCAAGGTAAAAACTTACAAAGTATCTTCTAGTAATCAATATTTGACTTGATTTCGCCGAAAATACGTTTAAAAACCCCCTCTGAACGGACATATCTGCTCAACAAGCAGTACGTTCAACATTTGTGACAAAATGCTTCTTGATATTTATATAACTCACAGGGTGATTTAAAATTGCCAATAATTACGTATTATTCGCCACAAATGTCTTTCCGACCGTCTCGAAATTACCAAAATGGGCCAAATATGCGGTATATTGTTTTAAACTTATTCTAAACCTCCACATAACTGAATTTGATCAATCTGCCGTTGTGTCTTTTAGTCATCAAAAATTTCTCAATCCATCAGTTGTACGGTCACGGCGTATTGTCAGTTAGCTGATGTCTACCTTTTGTTCTTCTCAAGCATTTCCGTATTAAAAAAGCGTTCAACGAATATCCTAACTATTATAATTAGGTTCACTATATAATCCGAAAATAATAATTTTATGAAGCAATTTGTTTTAGCTCCCTGCAACATGCAGGTCAACATTCTACTGTAAAGATTATATTAAACTAATTAGGTAGGCAAAAATTATTATGATTTAGAATTAAACGGAGTTAGTTTGGCTCATTGTACTCTCATCGAGCAACATTTAATTTTAAAATGCAGTCATTACAACGAAACGTCATCTATAACAAGCAGTAATAACTTCCAATAACAAAGACAACGGTCATTACTTGTTTCATTCGCTTTGCGCTGCGCCATCAGCCTTTCTATTTCCGATTTAAAGAGCATTAAGTTGCCCGATTGTTGGGTTTATTGGTTGTTTCAACGGTCTTTCATTTAAATGTGCATTAACCGCATCTCTCCCGTCCCTCAGCTCCGCGTACATTCATTTTGTAGCCCGTCTCAACAACCTAAAATTACTTCCAAGGACTAGGAGGTTCACGTTGACGTAAAATACTCAAACGAAGTAACGAAAACACGGGATGGAAAAATAGGACTAAGAGGTTCTAACTCATCGCGTGAAGATTTGTGACAACTCCGTGTACATCTCAGCACAATAGTAGCTTCTTGTATTTCGAGTAGCTGTGGGGCGGACAAACAATTGACCACTAAAGTTGAACACATAAAATTCCGGAATTTGTTGAGTTGATTCATTTGTTGAGTTAACGACCTTTATTGAATACACTGCCTTCAAGATAACTATAGAGCTACAGTGAATTTGTAGAGAAAACGCATCAAAAAATGTTTTTATTTCGAATTGTTGGTAAATTATTGTCCTAAATAAAAAATTGGCCTCTTTGCACGGGGATTTGAAACACTCCACATAATAAGTGTCGTCAGGAAAGTAATAGCTGTTTTGGTTTATCATTCAGAATGAATATTACACTTATATTTTTGACCATGAAAAGGTTTTTACAAGCCCCTGTCAAAATTTGCGGGTAATTCCAAATATGCGATGTCATTCGCATACCATATTGCCGCCCAGACCATATTGTCCTTTAACGTGGTCCCAAAAACTCCGTTTGAGATCTAGTTGGGCCTGCCTGCTCGACAATCCGATCGGATGAAACCCACGGTTGTTATGGGCGATAAATAGTTTTAAAAAATTTAAAAACCACGGGCTAAAAACGAAATTTCGGCAATTTTATTGTAATTACGTCGTGTTTGGTATCTTTTCCTAGTTATCTTCCGAATTGGGCGGGTCTCAGAGGTTTAGAGCTGCGTATATATGGAAATGCGTGAAATCACGGTAAATATAGTGAGGGAAATTCTAACGATTGAAGGAACTCTTGGGCCGGTATAGCGAAAATTATCGTTGGTCCCGGCTCATGTCGTCATCGTCATGTTTACTAATATTTTTACTTTCCTTGGCTCTACAAAGTAGAAAGGAAAGTTATGTAATCGGCTGAAAAAAAAATTTTGAGTTTTCTTCAGATCTTTACGTTTCAGACCCTCCTGAGTCCGAAAAACACTATATGGGAAAATGGTCTGTGTGTATGTGTGTCTGTGAACGATTTTTAGAGCAAACCACCGTACCAAATCAGCTCAAACTTCATATCTCGCTCGCAGGTTGATTACTATCCTCCCTCAAAAAATTTTCTGTATACCGATTGCCCCATAATGGTCCTGCAATGAGTACGAGCAGCACAATAAATTCCATAACTGTAGGCGCTACCGCTTTCTGCTGCTGTGAAGTGTTGTTTGACCGAGTTCAAATGAACTGCTTGGTAAATGAATTGATTAAATAGAATTAGCCATGTAAAAAGTGAATTGACGTAGAGCTAAGGAAAGTTGTGTGTTGCAACGCACGAGATATTTTGTTGTTAAATCGAATGACAAACAGCGACAAACCTTAGAAACATCGAAAATATTGATTGAAACATCGGGTGCTGAAAAGAGTATGTCCTAATCATGCTGTGCAAGATAACAATGAGCCAGCGTGCAATAATTTGCAGCGTTTTTAACTTTAAAAATTGCCAGTTTTGATGAGCGTTGAAGGTAGTTTTGAGTCGCGTACTGACTGACGTGCTAGAGAAATATTAAACTCGAGCTGATTTGGCACTCAGCCCAAGTGCCATTTAATTAATGTTAATTCGAGGTGTTTTTTTACGGAATCAGAACACTCCGGACCGTAATGATCGAAAGAAAACGGTAGATTTGTTTTCATCCAATTATGTAACTTTTCTTCCATTTCTGTAGGGCTATGGGAAGGGGAAGTAATGTGCGAATGCGAAGTAGTGAACGGCCTCGTTCGAGCAGCAGAGGATATAGAAGGAATATATTCTGAACTGACACACAAAAGTTAGGTTCGTTTTCCAATCGGAGAGGCGGTTGATTCCAAATAAAAACTCGTTAATTGCAATTATTGAGTGCAACGTAATTAATTAAACTGCTTAGGCGTAGATACAATGGGCAATGGGTAAACTTTCACGTTATTAGTTACACATCTGTTTTTCTCGCTTAGGCAGAACGATTGCCTTTGTAAGACCTTATTATTTAAAATAACACGTATTTTACGAACGATTACAAAAAGCGTCATGAATGCTGGAGTTCTATTGTCAAACAACAGAAACAACCGCGCTCCTCGGGAGAATTGAATTGGCTCGATCGATCACGACAGATTTCAAAACGCGACTTCTTGTTATTCACCGCTGAGTAATAACAGCGAGGTAATTTGGCTTGCAAAACCGAATTCTCATTCACAAATCGAATTAATTTCTTTCCCATTGGGCAACGCCGAGTGATTCACCGGTATTCGACTTTGCGTCGCAGTCCTTCGCGAGCTCGATCGATTTAGGTAACGGATACGCAACAAAATGAAGTTCTCGTCGCGCACACTATTCAACCTCCCCACTTCCATCCGTGCCATCTTCCTCAAACCCGATCCCCAGGGTGTGGATCGTCACGAAACCAACTCCTAACTCGATCTGAAATTTGTCATTCTCTCTGATGTGGTCAACCCGAAAAAAAAAAAGTTTGGCAGAATTCCCATAAGCGTCCGAGTAGAAAATATATGGAGCGACGCTGAAATGAAACTATACGAAACTCGATGTACGAATTCTTTTGTAGCTAACCGCTTATTAGCCCCTGTATTATTTCGGAGATATGGCAGCACGTAACTCCAACACAGTATTGAAAGTAAGTTTGCGGTCGCTGAATTGGGTTTCAGTGAGGTCGTGTGATAACGCTGTATCTATTTCAATTTACGTACGCAGAGCAACCAACGTTCTCTACTTTCTTTAGCCCAACAAAGTACACATACGAACAGAAGTTACGTAATTCGGCCGAGTTGTCTTCACTTTTTCACATTTCGAAATCCTCAGAGCCAATAACACGTAAGGTGCGACGCGTCACACAACATTCCATAGCTCTACATACATTCAATGGTTTTCATGGCTTTTGCCACTAACTCATTTGAAGGGTCAGGGGGAAAAACGATGAATGTCAATTTTTCGGCCATTTGGAGATTTCAGCGCTATCTGTTAGCTTTGGAGGAGCACTAATAGCCAAACCTTAAAGGGAGAAAATGATGAGAATAAACCGAAAATCGCATAGAATGATTGGTTATAAGGGAAGAAAAACGATGAGTGTCCGAGCGCAGCGGGAATAACGACGAATGTCCAGCTAAACGTGTGACACACAGAAACTGCGGGCGCTCCACTGTTGGGGGTGCTGTGATTCACAATCTTATTCCTGCGTCATTGTGCCGTAGTTCTCTTATGCCTTTGATTACTTCAGTTGTTTAGCCTATAAATTGTACCTATTCAACATGGACAGTGGTGAAAGCAGTGATGAAGTGGCTAGAGTGTCTTCAAAATCGACAAAAAAGAGGAAACGAACGGGAAAAATGAAAGATGTGATGAAGAAATTGAGACTCAGCGCGCACGAAACTGGACCAGACTGTAAGTGTTCCAGACTTAAATGTTTTACAGTAGTAACTGAATGCGAGGGGAAGAGGTTGATTCCGGAATTCAATAGCCTTGCAACCTACGATGAACAAAATTCCGCTCTTTCTGGGCTCATCAATGTACTCCCAGTGAGCCAGCGAAGATCGACGTCAAACTATGAACTCCCGCAAAAAGAGGTAAAAACAAAAACAAATCAGCTCCACCTAGAGAAACTCTTAAAAATCTTTACAATAGGTCACTGACAATCCCTCAACTCGAGTTCAACGAGTTGCAACATTTGAAGCAATTTTTGATTAACTCACACGCAAACACCTTTTACGAGAACTTGCCAAGAACGTCTGCCACTGAAGATTCATAAATAGACCACCTACTTCATGATGAGTGATGAGTGCCTGTTTTTTGTCAGCTTTTCTATTAATTTTGTATGGCAAAATAAACGTTTTTTTCCAGATTTGTCTCTCAACGGACATATTTGCCTCTGGATTCCGTCAAAAAATTACATTGATCGATTGTTGATACCTGTTGGAGTAAAATAATGCTAGAAAAACTCTGTTAGGATTGTGCACAAGTGAAATTCGGGGCATGAAACTTTGTTTTCCATTTTTCTCAAAATTAATATTTCTTGACATTCGTCGTTTTTCCCCCTGGCCCTTCATTTCATTTGTACTAAGTTTATTTGGACTGGGTCAAACATGACTTGCAGTTTTAGAATTTATTATGGTGCCCCTACTTGTGCCACGACCATTATTGAGCAATCAGTGCACCGAAAAATAATGAGACTGTAATCACGATTTTTTTGACAACGCTAATAGTCATTCTTCCAGAATAAAAGGGCAAATACTGTGAGGCGCGGGGGTTGTAATCCCGGAATATCTGGTGTAGCTCCTATATATCTTACGAGCAGTACTAAACGCTCATCGCATAGCTACTCAAATGAGATACAACGTCAATTTTTCTGAAGCTCTTATTAACATTTGAGAGCAGTTTACAAGGAACCCGCTAAAAGTTTCGTTGACATTTTTGGTAATTTATTGTGCTGCTCTCGTCATCTTCTCAAGGATGGAAATTTTATGGTATTTTCGTGTCATTTGGAGCTGTCTATACACTCAATTTAATCGAAACCGTTCTAGCCGTTTATAAAGAAAAGAAATTTAGTGTTTTGATCACTATGATAATTACTAACGAAATTCCGAAATACCGAGCAACGAGATACAATTTTCATTTGGAAGAAATGACGAGAACAGTGCAATAAGTTCGAATAGTAGTTAGGGCTATGCCACTTCTGGGAGGATCTAGGTCAAACCCCCTCCCCCCGACATGACGTCACCCCCTGCCCAACCAGCTGACATGACGTCATTCCCCTCCCCTTTCCTTACCACCTGACATGACGACCCCACTGCTTCATCATGTAACGCCATGCCCCACAATTGGTGCAACTTCTGAGAGGACCTCCCCACATCTACTACAGCTGACACGGAGTCACCCCCCCTCGTCTCAGAAATGGCGTAGCCCTAACAATTTCGAATTTATTGAGACAGTTGACTAAAATGACAGGAGCGTTACCACTGAATAGTAAATGAACTGGCGACAAAATGATTATTCAATAAGGGCTCTTAAGTAAGGGCGACTCAATAAATGTTAAGTTTAATGTTAAGTGAACTGAAGGTTAACCATTACCGGTTCTGTGGCCAACTTTTTACGTTCCATGGCTCTACAAAGTAGGAAAGAAAGTTATGTAATCGGCTAAAAAAAATTTTGTGTTTTCTTCAGATCATTACGTTTCAGACCCTCCTGAGTCCGAAAAACACTATTTGGGAAATTGGTCTGTGTGTCTGTGAACGATTTCTAGAGAGAACCACCGTGCCAAATCGATTCAAACTTGATATCCAACTCGCAGGTTGCCATGAAACGCCAAAATAAGGCAATGAGCAAAATCCACCGAAAGTTAGTTAGTGATCAAAACACCAAATATTTTTTTCTCAAAAATGGCCCTAACGATTTTGATTAAATTTTTTATATTGATAGCTCCCAATATGGTAACCAAACCATACAATTCTTATTTGGGGGAAAATAAAGAGCAGCACAATAAATTACTAAATCTTTCGACAAAATCGATTTTAGCGCGGTATTTAGAGAAAATACCTGTACCAAATCAGCTGAAACTTGATATCTAGCCCGGAAGTCACTATTGAACGCCAAAATAAGGGTATGAACAAAATCCACCGAAATTTAACTGTAGTTATCATAGTGATCAAAACACCAAATATTTTTTTCTCAAAAACGGCTCTAACGATTTTGATTAAACTTTTTATATTGGTAGCTCCAAATATGGCAACTATACCATGAAATTCCCATCTATGGAAAAATGACGAAAGCAGCACAATAAATCACCAAAACTTTAGACGAAATTGGTTGTAGCGCGGTTTCCAGAGAAAACAATCGTACCAAATCAGCTGGAACATGATGTCTAGCCTACAGGTTACCATGGGACGCCAAAATAAGGGTATGGACAAAATCTACCGAACGTTAACTATAGTTATCATAGTGATCAAAACACCAAATTTTTTTTCTCAAAAACGGCTCTAACGATTTTGATTATATTTTTTATATAGATAGCTCTCAATAAGACAATTATACCATAAAATTCCCATTCGTGGAAAAATGATGAAAGCAGCACAATAAATTATCAAAATTTTCGACGAAAAGCGTTATTAGCGCAGTTTTTTTCTTATAAACTCCGGTGGAATTTATGTAGAATGTTAAAATAAATTAGTATTGTAGTCCAATCCAATACCTAAAGATTGAGTGTTTAAAAACGATCATGAGATACATGGGGGTCACTCCAGAAATTCCTAAATTTCAACTTTTGCCGTTTCGCTTACTACCAGTTCTAAACTTTTTACCCAATAACTCTGCAAAAGTGATTACTTTCCTCCTTGAAAAAATTCGTGTTTACAGCCTCATCAATTATCTGTGTACCAATTGCTCAATAATGGTGTTGCCATGAGTACGAACAGCACAATAAAATCTGGAACTGCAAGCGCTACCGCTTCCTGCTGCCGTAAAGCGTTGTTTGACCAAGTTCAAAGGAACTGAGTCATAAATGAATTGATTAAATAGAATTAGCCATGTACAAAGTGAATTGTCGTAGAGCTAAGGAAAGTTGTGTGTTGCAGCGCACCAGATATTTTATTTATATTGATAGCTCTCAATAAGGCAATTACACCATAAAATTCCCATTCGTGGAAAAATGACGAGAGCAGCTCAATAAATTATCAAACGTTTTTGCCCAATAACTCTGCAAAATTAATTACTATCTCCCTTAAGAATATTCGAGTTTACAGCCTCATTAATTATCTGTGTACGAATTGCTCAATAATATTCCTGGAATGAGTACGAGCAGCACAATAAGCTTCCTGTTTGTTTGATCAAGTTCAAATGATTTAAGTGATAAATGAATTGAGTAAGTGGAAAAAGCCTTGTACACGAGTGAATTGACGTAGATCTAAGGAAAGTTTTGTGTTGCAACGCACCAGATATTTTGAGCCGCAGAACGTTGCCCCACGATATGCCCTACGCGATACTGTTATCAATAGTTCTACACAAAATCTGAATTTTGATGGACCTTCATGCAATACCCAGTAAGAGCGGGCTGCTTCGTGAGGAACTGTTCACATAAAACATTTAATAGCTCTGACAGTTTTTCAATGCGTTAAGGTAAATCGTACGAAGTTAGTTCAAGCTGATTGAACAACAAATTGGATTGTAAAGGGATAGAACTAGCTGAATGCATTCGACGGTGAGCATTATTGCGTGATACTTCACAACAGATACTTTAGGAAGTCCTTTGAAGATGTTGCAGTTGTTCTGTTCTCTAAATATATATACGCCCATTCATTTCAATCGACTTTTTTGTTATTAGTCAATTTCGGAAAGGGCTTGAGGCTGGCGCTGAGGCAACTGCCAATGTTACTCAGAGATTCACTCGCATCCTATCCTTCGAGAGGAAGTAACTTTCGGAACCCTATCTAAACGCAATAATTGGATGAAGATAGCAATTATCTGAACGATGCTTCAGCAGGAAAAGCACTTCTATTCAGTTTACCTTCGTGATACAGATTGGTAATAGTAGGGAACGACCTTGTGGCCAATTATGAATCGTTGACGACAGCTATTCTCCGAACTGAAATCGGGGCAAAATTTATCTTTGTAATTAATTCTTCAATTAAAGTCGCCGGTTAGATTAGTTGTCCATTGTCGAGCGAATTGTTCAGGGGCTCGACATAACTCGAAACCGCTTCAGAATGTCGTTCTGCTCTGGTATATCCATCGGTGGTTTGTACTAGTTTACCAGCCTTGCGCCGTGCCTCCATAACATTGTTGTCAACAACCGTCGCACTGGTCAGCCCACAGAAATTAATTTTATTTCATGTTGTTCTTCAAAGAGTAGTAGCAAATAGGAA
Organism: Pachypeltis micranthus; assembly: GCA_020466155.1. Classification (NCBI taxonomy): domain Eukaryota; kingdom Metazoa; phylum Arthropoda; class Insecta; order Hemiptera; family Miridae; genus Pachypeltis; species Pachypeltis micranthus. The sequence goes on from CM035777.1 coordinate 17,922,375, forward strand.
TCGTGAGAGAGAATCTATAGGCGAGAGAGGAGAGCGTTACAGCAACCTGTCACGAGGGAGTTTAGTGAAGCTGGCTGTTGATCAATTTCGGGTCGACTGTGTGTGCAGGTCGACAAAGTTGTCGCCGTCTCTTTAATTGACAATTGTATTTTTGCTAGGCTGCAGAATCACTTCAACAAACCAATTCCACTCAATTTTCCTTCGTTTCTGTAGCGTTAAAATGCGTTCTTTCGTATCGCATTACAAGAGATGCCTATGCTCGTACTGGCCGATATTCGAGAAAAGCGCACAAAAAAACCATTTATGGTCTACGTTGTCCATATTTCGTTTGATGAACCCCTTTATTTTTTTACTTCGGCATAATCCTGTCGATAGAATTAAATCAGAGCCGATTTGACGCAATCAATATCTCGAGTGACGCGTCGCACAATTGGGACCCGGGTAAAGCCTCGAAGTGAAAGCGTTGCGAAAGTTTGTCAGCTCTGACGCTCGCCAGAATTCAAGCTACTTTGCCGACGAAATGACATTGGAAGAGATAAATACGAGAAACGTATTTTCATAGTAGTGAGAAAAAAATGTGAAAAATTGCAATAGAGATAGCGTTAAAGTTGCAAGAGTGACCCCATGTCAAAAAGAAAAAACAAAAATAACAATAAAATTTCAAAAAATGTGTTAGTTAATGAGCACGCGATCAAAACTGTGCAATCGGGAGATCATCAAGCACCTTCAAAAGCGGGCTCCGTTATCTAGAGGTATAAAATATCGATAATACCACGACGAAAATCTTTATTACCCATTTTGAGCGTCTGAGAGGTGTCAACGCCGAAGCTGTCCATGTACTCGATGTTAACGACCTAGGTTGAAGACAAAATATCTGGTGCGTTGCAACACACAACTTTCCTTAGCTCTACGCCAATTCACTTTTGAACATAGCTAATTCTATTTAATCGATTCATTCATCACTCAGTTACTTTGAACTCGGTTAAACAACACGTCACAGCAGCAGGAAGCGGTAGCGCCTACAGTTCTGGAATTTATTGTGCTGCTTGTACTCATTCCAGGACCATTATTGAGCAATCGGCACACAGATAATTAATGAAACTGTAAACACAAATTTTTTGAAGGAGGATAGTAATTACTTTAGCAGAGTTATTGGGCAAAAACGTTTAGAACTGGTAGTAAGCGAAACGGCAGTAGTTGAAATTCAGAAATAACTGGAGTGACCCCCATGTATTTCATGAGCGTTTTTAAACACTCACCCTTTAAGTACTGAATTGGACTACGATACCAATTTTTTTCAACATTCTACAAAAATTCCAGCGGAGTTTATAATTAAAAAACTGCGCTAAAAACGTTTTTCGTCGAAAATTTTGATGATTTATTGTGCTGCTCTCGTCATTTTCCCAAGAATGAGAATTTTATAGTATGATTGCCTCATTGAGAGCTATCAATATAAAAAATGTAATTAAAATCGTTAGAGCCGTTTTTGAGAAAAAAAATTTGGTGTTTTGATCACTATGATAACTATAGTTAATTTTCGGTGGATTTAGCCCATACCCTTATTTTTGCGTCCAATGGTAACCTGAAGGCTAGACATCAAGTTTCAGCTGATTTGGTACGGTTGTTTTCTCTAAAAACCGCGCTAAAATCGAATTCGTCGAAAGTTTTGGTAATTTATTGTGCTGCTCTCGTCATTTTCCCACGAATGAGAATTTAATGGTACAGTTGCCATATTGAGAGCTACCAATATAAATAATTTAATCAAAATCGTTGGAGTCGTTTTTGAGAAAAGATATATTTGGTGTTTTGATCGCTATGATAACTATAATTAACTTTCGGTGAATTTTGTTTATACTCTTATTTTGACGTTTCATCGTAACCTGCGGGCCTGATATCAAGTTTGAGCTGATTTGGTAGGGTGGTTTTCTCTAATAATCGTTCTCAGACACATATACACACGCACAGGCCATTTTCCCAAATAGCGTTCTCACTCAGGAGTGTCTGAAACGCATAGATCTGAAGAATTACTTTCAGCCGATTACATAACTTTTCTTTCTACTTTGCAGAGCCAAGGAAAGTAAAAAAGCAACATGACATATATCAGTAATTATGAAATAACTAGGTAATCGTATAAAAATTGTCGGAAACAAATCCTGTATCTTAGTAATACATACGTAATATTACTGCGTATATTGTACGTATTACTAAAAGTAATTTTAATAAACCAAGTATTAAAAGAATTCCGTCAAAAATCTACGATCAATAAATTTAATGAAAATCACCTACAAACAGAAATATTTTTGAGGCTACGAAAAATTATTTTTATAATTTTAGGTTTTATTAACGTGGTATTTTAGAAGAAACGGTAAGCGTTTTTGATTCGTGCGATAAAAATACTACTGAACCTAAGCAAACGTCACTCTCATTTCAGTCCCTCTCCCCTGATATGTGGAATACAAAATTGTAGAATTGCCACAAAGTAATTTTATTCATTTTCAAGCTGTGAGTATATTTTAAGCGTCAAATCTCTACTTCGAAAAGAGTTTGTGAAAATTTTTTAACAAAGATGTTAGCACACAAGCATCGTGAGCGTGATGGGAGTTAACTTAAGGCTGCCCACTTTTCACTCAAGCGCAACAGCTGCACCGTAGAGGTCAGCCAATAAATCGTTGCCTTCTTGAGTTAAGATAAGCTCCTGGATCCGAGTGGAAGCGTGAAGGTGTGTTAAGCTGGAACACCCACGACGCCATGAACAGCTGAGCTGTGATTGTAGTGGAAAAGTCAAATGCGGTTTGAATATTCCCTCTAGAACGTCTCAAGTTGGCTTGGCTACTCAACTTTAATTTGTTTGAAACGCTCGGGAATTAAAATACGTTGTGGCTCAACGTAACGAGCTGACTTTTATCAAAATATACCTAAACAATGTGAAGCTTGTAACGTTAAGATTCCTGTACAGCGCCTTCAAAACAGCAGCAGAACACCTTAGTACCGTATGGATGGCAAACATGCAATTTTAATCATCAAATCTTCAATTTCCTGTGAATCATCATTTTGAAGATGTCAAAAATGTTAAATCTTTTGAAACGTGAATCTCGAGAAACATCTTGGCACAAAATCCTCATACCGCCAAAAAAGTTCAGACAAAAACAAATTAGTAATAATGATGTTGTTAAAAGCAAATAGACTGTGTTAAAGCAAAATAGACTTCAGGCGGGATTCTCAAATAAAGGTACCAATTAACATTGTTACAGCTGCTGTATAAATACTGTATTCTATCATAGTTCTAGTCGTTTCAATGATGAATAATTGAAATTCAATGGGTAGGCTAAGAAACGTTGTGGGCCTTGCACCAGATGTTCCTAACCAATCGTTAATAGGTCAATGGCATGTTGGTCACGTCAAACCGCTTAGGAAAAGGTTTTTGAAACAATTCTCGTTAAAAAAAACAACGCATTTAACCCAAGAATAATTTCGACGTTTATGGAATAAGATGAAGTGTGCAGAAACAAAGCTGATGGGTCGGAAGTGACTTACTGGCACTCTAGCCATCCTCCTTATTTATCCTTTCCCATTGATAATTGGCGCTCGGTCAGCAAAAGGAATGTTTCTAAACGTTTCGATTTAAAAAAAAAAAAACGGAGTATTTCGAAAGGTTAATCCGTCCAAGAAAGGCCGCGTGATACCGGTTTGATTCTAAGGTCATCGCGGTCGTAAGTTAACGGCTAATTTAAGACAGATATATGACGCCAACTCTTCCAACAAAATTATACAATCTCTTAAATATTACGTTTTTCTTCTGTCCCGTTTTTCTTTCACAAGCTCTGAAGTGTGAGCCCACTCGAATAATGTAATATATTATTATTCGCATATGTAAACCAGCTTGGAGGATTTTTACGAGCCGAATTCGACGAAAATGTCGAAGAGTGAGACGAACGAGAAATCGATGGACTGAATAATAATTTATGTTAGTTCTCCCCCCGTTCCACGTGTAAGATCTTTCTGAAAAACATCGGCTTGTATTTGTACTCCAGCGGTATTAGAGCCGTTAATAGGATTTCCGCCCGAATGCTTCAATTATTGCAGCTGTTTTGGGATCCTACTTTCGCGAAACCCCTCCAAGTACGCAGTTTTCTCCTGAAGAAAACGTTAAAGCTAATTTCATTGCTCTTCGAAAAGTAACAAGTTGTTTTCAAGAGCCAACCTCATTATATAGTAACTTTTTGGAGAATTTTTTTTGGAAGCGATGAAAAGGAGGTTCACACTGACAGTGTATAATGCGAGTTACATTTACTAGAGTGGATACAGTCAACAAGCGAACACTCGAGCCTTCAAAGTTGGCATTAACGCGGAATACTTTCTGAATACATGCGATTATTCAATTGCTGTTCGACGTTCAGCGATTTTTCATCGTTCTGCCAATTTTCCCAGCCCAGTTAAATATGTTTTTCTCTTAACTTTCCTTAGCCTCACGAAGTACAAAAGAAAGCTGTGAAAGTTCGAGTTTTCTTCAGCCTCTGACTTCGATCAGCACCTTTTGAGAAAGCGGTCTGTGAACCTGATTGAGAGCAAACGTGTACCATATCGATTCAAAATTATTTAGTCTGCTCATCACATGAGGCGCCAAAAAAGGACACGAGCAGCATCGGTTGAAAATTAACTGTAGTTATAGTGATAAAAACACCTGTAGTGGATTGAAGTGATATTCTACGAATATGCTTATAAGTGTAAAGAATTTCGGAAGACAAATTATTGAGACGACGGAACGAGAAAGCGAACATCAAATATCTGGTAAGTTGCAACACACAACTTTCCTTACCTCTACGTCAATTCACTTTGTACATGGCTATTTCAACTTATTCAATTCATTTACCACTCAGTTCATTTGAACTTGGTCAAACAACACTTCACGGCAGCAGAAACCGGTAGCGCATACAGTTCCGGAATTTATTATGCTGCTCGTACTCACTCCAGAACCATCATTGAGGGATTGGCACACAGATAATTAATGAGGCTATAAACACGAATTTTTTGAAGAAGGATAGTAAATACTTTTGCAGAGTTATTGGGTAAAAACGTTTAGAATTGGTAGTAAGCGAAACGGCTGTAATTGAAATTCAGGAATTTCTGGAGTGACCCCCATGTATCTCATGAGGATTTTTAAACACTCACCCTATAGGTATTGGATTGGACTACGATACCAGTTTTTTAAAACATTCTACTAACATTCCAGCGGAGTTTATAAGGAAAAAACCGCGCTAAAAACGCTATTCGCCGTAAATTGTGATAATTTATTGTGCTGCTCTCGTCATTTTCCCACAAATGGGAATTTCATGGTATAATTGCCTTATTAAGAGCTTTTGATATAAAAAATACAATCAAAATCGTTAGAGCCGTTTTTGAGAAAAAAAATATTTGGTGTTTTGATCACTATGATAACTATAGTTAAATTTCGGTGGATTTTGCCCATACCCATATTTTAGCGTCCCATGGTAACCTGTAGGCTAGACATCAAGTTTCAGCTGATTTGGTACGGTTGTTTTCTCTAAAAACCTCGCTAAAATCGATTTCGTCGAAAGTTTTGGTAATTTATTGTGCTGCTCTCGTAATTTTCCCACTATTGAGAATTTCGTGGTATGGTTGCCATATTGGGAGCTATCAGTATATAAAATTTAATCGAAATCTTTACAGCCTTTTTTGAATTAAAAAAAAGTGGTATTTTGATCATTATGATAACTATAGTTTACTTTCGGTGGATTTTGTTCAAGAGATCTGATGAAAACTCGAAATTTATTTTTTAGCCAATTACATAACTTTCCTTTCTACTTTGTAGAGCCAAGGATAGTAAAAAGGTAATTAGTAAAACGAAGGAAGAAAACGTGTGAGCATCAGCTCAATATCAATTAAACATATGGTAATTAAGGGGGTTGGAAAACGAATGTAGAGGCCACAACTACACTCCTCCTAGTACAGAGCGTGGTCTCGAAATCTTACTGGAAGTCGAACAGACCAAAGATCGTTGTCTTCGGACGAGGCGTGTAATTAATATTTCCATTCGATTGAGGCGAAAGGGGTTGTAGAGAAACATCATGGTGAGGCTAATGCTGTCGTGGTTCAGGTGCTGGAGGTGTTCTCTGCTGAAGTTCAAACTCGATGGAGGATCGTGTCAATTCCTGAGCCATGAACGCTGGTTTCAAAAGTTTTTGGAAACTTCTTTGTTGTGACGTTGAATGATGAAAGTTTTCCCAACCCTTTTGATAACTCTAAATGACTTTTTGACGCCATCGTACCTCACAAGTACACGTGTGCATGTTGAAAGTTCTTGCGGAACAAAAACTTTTGGACGAGAGTGGCAATGAGCAGGTTGTGGTTGTAGGTCTCTCATAATCTGTCGTAATTCATCAACGAAGAGTTGCTGTGGTATGCTTGGTGCGTCTAAAGGTATATCTTCAATGAAGTCTCCTGGCAACCGAAGAACTGTCCCATAAACCATTTCAGCAGCGCAACATCCCAGATCTTCTTGGTGGATGTTCGCCTGCCTAACAAAATTGTTGGCGAAACGTCTACCCATCGTTCAGTTGCGTGAGACCTAATTGCAGACTTCAACTGTCTATGGCAGCGCTCTACCATTCCGATGGCTTTCGGATTGTACGCAGAAGTGAAAGTATGAGCTGCTCAAATAAGCGATGTCAACGAGGACTCAAATTGTCTTCCTCGGTCAGATGTGATTTTATCGGGTGTGCCAAAACGACAGACCCAATGAGCGTAGAAAGCACGGGCTACCGTCTCAGCCGAGCAATCCTGTAGTGGACCTACTCCAGGCCAACCCGTGCACCAAGAGAGCGTACACGCAACCTTGCAAAGGTGGTAGAGGTCCAATTAGGTCTATGTGAACATGACAGAATCAGTCGGATGGTGGAGGGCAATGTCCACTGGACTGTGTGCCGTTGAACTTTGCCTTTTTGACAAGCCATGCAAAATTTAATCCACTCTGAGCAATCTTTTGCAATTGATGGCCACCACAAATCTTCGGCTAAGTAGCTCGAGGGTTGCCGCTTTTCCAGGGTGTGATAAATTATTAACACCATCAAATGCCTCCTGAGATTTGGTGGTACAAACGGACGAATATAACCGTGGAAATATCGCAATGTACTGGTTTTGCAGCTCCAGGATGTGCCATACCTATGCTCGGATTGTAGTAAATGACGAATAAAGCCGCAATGGGGAAAATGAAACACCAAGCTCTGATCGCTTACGTTACTTCACACAATATAAAGGGACTTTGAGTACTTGTTCACTGGCTTTAAAAAAAGGGAGAGATTCGTAAGCGAGTCGGTAGCCATTCTGATGAAAGTGTGGCTCTTCCGCTAATGTAAACAGCGGCAAACTGCACGGGTCGCAGCAACGGTGTTGCCACCATCGACAGCCCGCCGCAAACCATTACAAGGCAAATTGAATCAGAAGTAGGTAAATCAGTCTTATGCTGTTCCTCTGCCAGCCTGTTATGATCCAGAATGTCAATTGATTCTAATCTGGACAAAAAATCAGCGACAAGATTGTCTTTTCCAGATATGTGACGAATATCAGTGGTAAATTGACCTATAAAATCCAATTGTCTAGCCTGACGAGGAGAAGCTTTATCTAAATTTTGGTGGAATGCAAAAGTCAGAGGTTTGTCGTCTGTGTAGAGTACAAAAACTCGACCTTCGACCGAGCGTGAAAAGAATTTCACAGAAGCGAACGCAGCAAGTCACAGGCACCTCTGTTCAGCTGGGCTCAGCTTACGGGAGAAAAAAACCAAGCGGTTGCTACCTTCTACTAGCTGTTGAATGCTACCACCAATAGCACTGTCGGATGCGTCGACCATTATAGAACATAGAGCGTCAGATCTAGGAAAAGCCAAGACAGCTGCTTTCAACTCGTCTTAGCAAAGTTGACACTGCATTCCATTGAATATCGGAATCCTATCTTCCAGAATGTCCCCTTAGGAGAACAACCAAAGACTTGGTGCAGAGGGCAGCTTTAGGTACGAAAGAACGATAAAAATTAAAAAGACCGAAAAATCGTCTCAAACCCATGACAGTTTTAGGAGGGATTTTGGAACTGTATTTACCTCACATGCGATAAAGTTTTCGCGGAATGACCCGGGTGGCAGTGTTATAAATACCGTTCCACTCACTACCACTTCTCCAGTTTTTAGTCGGCGATTCAAAAACGGTTAACACAATCTTACTCTGAAAAATCGTGTTTACTATCTGACTTACGTACTGATTCTGGCAAAAGTAGGAGCAACTCAATAAATTCCCAAATCTTGAAAGCAATGTGGAACTTCGCATTACATTGCACTGATTGAAGGGCTAAATAAATAGAAGCAACTCAATAAATTCTGGACCCTTGATTCCTAATTATATATAGCATATAAACCGGACGAAAAACAGACTCGATCAGCAGCTAGAGTGATTGAAAGCTCTGAATAGGGCTGAGGGAACCTTGTGATGCGTCGCACCAGATATTTTCAGTGTTCAACGAATTATCGTAAACTCACTGTACTTCCCGTAGTTTGAAGTGTTGCGAATGAACGTCGAACTTATGTCGTAAGTGCAAATAAGATAACGACGGTAGCTCAACTAATCCCGGCGTCCGTCTTTTGGTTTCGCTTGACACACAATAAGGCTTCCTCGTAAACTACATCTCGTTGGAAGCTTTATCCCATACTTGCAACCGGCAATAATTGTTATTTATGGAGGCTCCTCAGCCGTTACCTGCGAAGGCTAAACGTTTGTGGTTAAATATTGATTTATTGATGATGCAACAATTTTAGAACATTTCATCAATTGTATAAAAATGCGTCGAAATCCTATATTCGCTTTACTCACTTCGAAGGGTAACAAAATAATTGTAATCTGCCAGAAAAAAAGTTGGCCTCAGTTCTTCTCGTTTTCCTTGGCTCTACGATGTAGAAAGGAAAGTGATGTAATCTACTGAGAAAAAAAAGTTGAGCCTGTGAACAATTGTTAGAGAAAACGGCAGAACAAAATCAGCTCAAACTTGATATCTAGCCCGCAGGTCACCATGGCACGCTAAAATAAGGGTATGGGCAAAATCCGCCAAAAATTAACTATAGTTATCATAGTAATCAACACACCAAATATTTTTGGTCTATTATTCATTGTGAATAATAACCCTATGTTTTTGGTCACGAAAATTTTTATACAACCCCCCCCTCAAAATTTGATACTTTACGTTTCCAAATATGCAATGTCCTTCTGCCGTCCGCTGTCCCCCGTCCGGGCCGTTTTGTGCCTTTAACGTGGTCTAAAAAATTCGTTCTTTCGCACAAAAATCCCATTTGGTATCTAGTTGTGCCCGCCATCTCGGCAATCTGATCAGACGAAGCCTACGGTTGTTATTATTGGCAAAAAATGGTTAAAAAAATTAACGAAATGCAGTATAAGGCGGGAAGTACAGCGGAAGTCAACGTTACGTCGTTAGTACTCCCTCCCTCCCGTCATATCAAACTCAATCACTCGCCCGCTCGACTCACAACGGGTTCGCTGGAAGCCCCTGTCCCAATTTCCCTGACTCTTCCACGGGGCGTAGGAAGGTTAAGGCCACTTCCTCCACACAGCCCTCCATCGGATCATAAATGCCTACAGACGTTTACGGGCGCCTGGCGCCAGGGGAGTATTTAGTTTCCGTTGTCCCATTGTAGTCTGGTCATGTTTCGTATCGTTTACTAGTATTTGATGCTGAATTGAATGGGATGGGTTTCGGAGCAATAATACTAGGTCAAGCTGTTCATGAGAATTATAAACCTTGTGTAATAATTTGCAGGGCTCTCAAAAATGGCTCTAACGATTTTGATTAAATTTTTTATATTGATAGCTCGTAATAAGTTGACTATACCATAAAATTCCTGTTTCAGGGAAAATGACGATAACAGCACAATCAATGAACAAAATTTTCGACGAAAATCGATTTTAACGACGTTTCACTTACTACCATTTCTAAATTGTTTACCCAATAACTCTAAAGTATTATTTTCCTTTTCCGGTAAATCGTTTTTATAGCCTCATTAATGATCTGTGTACCAATTGCTCAATAATGGTCCGGAAATGAGTACGAGGAGCACAATAAATTCCAGATCTTTAAGCGCTACCGCTTTCTGCCGCTGTGAAGTGATGTTTCAAATGATTGAAAAATAAGGTGAGCTAGTAGAATAAACCAAGAACACAAGTGAATTGACGTAGAGCTTAGGAAAGTTGTGTTAATTTACAAGAACACGGTAAATTTGGTTTGTTCTTTTTTAGATTCGTTTGTTATTCTTTTATTCTTCTGTTACCCGAATATGTCATATCCTAAAAACTGCCTTCACGGTTTTGATTAAACTTGTAGCATTTGCCTCACCAATTTTTATTCTCCATGAATAAAGACGATTTCAACAGCTTAGATCAAACCTCAATTGCCCAATGCCTATATTTTTACTTTCCGCTACCCCAAAGGGAAAGGAAAGTATAGTGATCGTGTCAAAAAAAATTTTTTGGGTGTTCTTCAAATCTTTACGTTTTGAGGCCCACTGAGTCTAAAAAACCTAATTCCGCTGCGTGGTCCGTGTGTGTGTCTGTAGTTCGATTTGTGGGAGAACCGCTGATCCGATTGAGCTGGTTCTTTTTTGTTTTGTTCGTTATTTTTTGTAGACACTAACATAAGGTTATGGGCAATTTTGGTAGATTGGAAGGGGGGAGGGGGACGAAAACGTACCCAAAACTAGGGTTTTTCTCGAAAACGGCCATAACGATTTTGATTAAACTTTCAAATTATCTTCTACTAATCAATACCTAAATTTTCTTGTCCATACATATCTCTATGAAAATACGGCGAACGGAGATATAGGCCTATGACGCAAAAATTGTTTTTTTTACGCTTTTTGAAAAACGGCTTCAATGATTATCACCAAACTTTCAACATGTTTTTAAACAGTTAATACCTACATATTGTTCTCAATAAATGTTCCTCTGACAGTCCATTGAACAGAGATAAAAATCAAAATGTGTCGAAAATAACGTTTTTTCGAACATTTCCGTTAATTTCAGGGTAACTGCTTCACCAGATGTGATAAATCTTATGGAGTGTCTTCTAGCATTCTAAACCCACATTTCGTTCTCTATGATTATTTCTGTATTTATATATATGTTGAACGGAGATATAAGCCAAGTTAACGCAGAAAAGGAGATTTGTCGAATATTCATTTATCGGTATTCCAATTCTCTCAAAAACGGCTCTAAAGATTTCGATCAAAAATTCGGAGTACTCTCAGCTAACTAGTCCCTATATTTTGTTCTCCATAAATGTTCCTGTAAAAATACGTTGAACGAAGATAAGGCGCCCACATACGTAGCTGTTGTTCGAACTTAGAGGGATTGCGGAAAGTTGTGTGTTGCTACGCACCAGATATTTTCATAAACGTTCCTCTGACAGTCTATAGAACGGATATAACCCCAAATAATTGCCAAACGCGATATTTTGGGCATATGTTCCACCGTAATCGATGAGTGGATACGATCAAACTGACTGAATACCTTTAGGCAATTTGTACACTTATTTTGACTCCCATTGTGTTGCCCTGATCAACTGTCGGATGAAGATATACGCTGAAATATACCAAAATGTGTGTTCTCCAAATTATAAAATCTAGTTTTATATATTTCCTTTTCGAAGGTTCTAAGGATTTTGATACTCGCAGTTTAGATTGAGCTAATTACACTATAGTTTGTTATGCTCAAGAGTTTTTGTAGATATGTTCTGAATGAAGGACATGTAGGACGCCTTCAAATTAGGGTTAGAATGTGTTGTAGTTGTAACGTCTCGTTAAAGTTCAGTCGAGAACTGCCTTGAAGAATTACGGGACCCATTGCAACCGTACGATATAAGGACGGGTTGCTGTATTCAATCATTTTGCACAGTGCAACATTAATAGAAGCGACGCAAATAGAATAGTGATTGCTTGGGAAAGCCAACTATCCTCATTTCATCACAACCTCATTACACGCGCCAGATATTGTATTATTGGAAGCCATTTAGGATCGTGGGTGACTCTCTGAAGACGGAGGACCGGTGCGTCGTTGCCCCGTAGCGGTGTTTATGAAGGTCGTAGCTCTTGGGTTCTTAGAGGACGTCTTCAGCAACGCCGAGCACGTAATTGGAGAATCGCACGCTTCGCTCTCACCTCGTCCATCTCACTTTAACGCCTCCGACTAGGCTCTGGGAGTTTATGTTGGAGAAAAAGTTGGGAGAAAAAAAAAGTGCGAAGGGCCTCGAGGCATGTCTGAGGTTAGTAAGTAGAAGCGACCCAACCGCTAGCCGGTTGGAGAGTAAAACCAGCATCTGTATGTTAACTTCTAGCGCTGACTAGAATTATTTCGTAGATTGAGAGTGTCGGAAACCTTGGACCGTGGGACTAATCAACATCATTAGAATTCAAGCAGTTGTGCCCATACACATTCTGATGGCGTCTTTCGAATATTACCCACGCCCGCTTATTATCTTCTTTTTTTTCTTCCAATAATGTCACTTTTTAGGCAGTACCTCGTACTGTTAGATAAGCATACTACAAAACTGAGACATACATAGCAGTTTTTAGAGAAAGAGCCTTTCAAACGAGTGTAACGTTAAGCAAAATGCAAATCCAACAGTTCTCACGTACATTTCACGAGTTCAGGCGCTCACTCTACTAACGTAGTACGCTTTCATTCAGTTTACGTAAGCCTGTTAGCACTTCATGCAACGTTCTATAGCAAAAAACTGGCCGTGGTTGAAATTTGGGAATTTATTGGTCTGCTGCTACTTACCACGACCTGCCTTGAAAAATAGGCGGGTAGGTAATTGAAAGGATTGTGAACTTGATTTCTTACTTTTCGCGACTCAAAGGGTAAGGAAAGTATAGTAATTGTGTCAAAAGCAAATGTTGGGTTTTCTTCAAATCTTTACGTTTTGAGGCATACTGAATCCAAAGAGTTGGCTCTTTTTTTGTTTTCTTCGTTATTTTTTGTAGACACGAAAATAAGGTTATCGATAGTTGTCATTGATGTGAAAGGGAGGAGGAGTGGGGGGATGTACAAAAAACTAGGGATTTTCGCGTTTTGTCTTCAACTAGTTGATACCTAACTTTTCTTCTCCATAAATATCTCATGAAATAGGCTTAGAAAGCAAACATTTTCAGTTTTTACGCTTTTAAGCAAAACGGCTTTAGTTATTTTCACCAAACTTACAGGGTGTTTTCGAATAGTTAATGCCTACGTATTGTTCTCAATATATGTTTCTCTTACAGTCCATTGAGCAGAGATAAAAATGAAAAGGTACGAAAATAATGGTTTTTTGGACGTTTTTATAATTTCCCGAGTAACTAGATTTGATCTATCTTATGGAGCGCCTGTATTTTATTCTCCGTAACTATTCCTGCATATATCTTTTGAACTGAGACATAAGCCATGATAGGTCGGAAAACGTGATTTTTCGAATATTAATTAAACAGTTTTTCGATATTCTCAAACGCGGCTCAAAACGATTTCGATCAAACTCACAGAGCACTCCTACCGAATTAATACCTAAATTTGATATGTATAAATGTTCCTATAGAAACGCGTTGAACGAAGATATAGCGCCCTTATATTTAGTTGGTGTTCGTATCCAAGACTACGGAATCATAGGGGAATTTATCAAAAAAAAAAAAAGAAGAAAGACGTAGATTGTTTACTTCTGAATTGCTGAGCGTTTTCAGATTTTCTCATTAAACTTGAATCGCGTACGTAGCTAATTAGATAAAACACTTTTTTTGGAGCGATTTATAATGATAAAACTGCACTAAAACCGTTCGTCGTTGTATTTTTTAGTGATTTATTGTGCTGCTTTCCTCACGAGTGAAAACTTTGAACTACCAACTCATCAATTGAAACGGTATACAAGTCAAAATCATTAAAATCGTTCTTGAGAAACACTTTGAGGTTTTATAGTTTGTTTGGGACTGATTTTCTCTCGCCCACTTATTTGGTATCCTACGTCCTATGCACTAAAACTGAAATTTTCTAGCCGTTCTCCCTCAATCCTGTTCATACTCGTAATCAACCACGCACACTGGGCATTTACACGAATTGCGTTTTGTGACTCATTGAAATGCGAAGATCTGAAACTTGTAAGTTGTAACCAAAATGCCCAGCACGCCTGATATATAATTTAAAAAATCTGTAGCCGCATTGAGTTCGAATTTCAGAAAGCCTTTCGCGTTAATTCCCCTTGAAACCTGGTCGCGAGGAGAACCTCAAAATGTAAAGAAGAAATCAGTATATTCCCAGTTAGTGCAGCCCCACCTCTATTTTTATTCCTGGAAATCGAGAATCATGACCCACTTGCGCACGTGACGTAAGTTGGTGATCATTACCCGTGTACCCCGTCTCTGTCACATGCCTCGTAAATTAGATTATATGCGAAGGGCTGTAGCTTTTTTCAGCGAATTTCTACGGAAACATCCACGTACAATAAAATGTAGCTTAAATTGGACTGTAGCCGTTTTTGGAAATGTCATTTGCCGATGTATACAAGGTTACATGGGATAGGCGCCGAGCTCCTTTAAATAGATGGTTACAGAAGTATGTTGGAAGCGGATAATAAAATGTGGCTTCATAAATTGATAGCTGGAAGACACTGCGTATACTTCCATTTAATGTGAAAAAATTAAAATTTTTGGCTACTTCCTCCGTTCGACTGATTGTCAGAGGAACATTTATGAAGCACGGTACAGGCTCAAGTTTTGACTATTTCAAGACACCTTGTGAATTAAAGCTGCTTCTGAGATATTCATGTAAAGCTAAAGTGTAATAAATTAGTGGTTTTAGTGATATAATTTGAAAGTCTAACAAAACACGTGACAAAACCACGAAACCTTATTGCTTGATCCTTTCCCTCCTATCCCGCCAATAGGAATGGTTTTCAAAAGGAAAAAAACGAGCTCTATCAGTTGATTTTGCCCAACCCTCCTCAAAATTGACTACAGACACACAGGCCGTGCAGCGGAAATTTGTTTTTCGATTCAGTAAGCATCACAAGAGTAAATCCCAACTGTTTGGAACGATCACTGAATATGAACGAATTAACTATGAATTATTTCGTTACCAACGAGTTGAAGATACCACGAAACCCCTAAATAAGAGACTTAGCGCCGAATTTCTAAACGTTTTTGCACCAAATCGATTTCCAGCCACGTTTATATGCTTATGTGCGTTCGATAATGTTTAGACACGGCTCTAGTCCTTTCGACCAAAATCGCTAACCAGCAAACTCGATGTCATAAATATAGACGACGTTAAATACTTGAGAGTTCACACAATACTCATACAAATAGAGTAACACTTAAATTTGGAGCGCAACATCAAAGTTCACTTACGAAAAATCGAAGTGCATTATCGAAAATATTCTGGTAGGCGAGACCGTTTAAAAAAACCGAACTGATGACTCGTCGAGAAGTTCGGCGGTTTTGAATCAGCTCGGCTTTAATAAAGAATAGAAGCGTTTTGCGACGGTTGAGGCAAGTGAAAAAAGTGGGAAACGCTGAAGAGATGGTTGAGGCGGACGGAAAAAAAACAACTGACGAAGAATCGTTTAAGATGCGCTAATGAGGTTGAAAGCCTCAACTCGAACAATTAGCGAGAGCTATTGTTAGAGAACTGTAAGATCCTTTCGAGCTTAAGGGAAACTTTGTAAAAGATATTCTTCTCGTTAAGATATTTTTTAGTCTGCGCGTAACTTATAAACCGTTTCTTCACAGAAAAAAACACAAAAACGTATATGCTTTAGTCTTTATTGCACGTTTACAATTTTAATGTTTTAGGAGCGGAACTCAAGGAAATTTGAACAGGAGAGAGTTTAGCTCTAGTCAAGAATAGCGGATGTACTAAAACATTTCTGGTATCACTTTCCTCAGCCTTCCGTTCATTTACTGCAAATCGATCTCGTTTGGTTTCAGTTTATACGAATTGGAAGAACTTGGTAGAGGCTGATGCTTAACGTTCTGGAATTTATTGGATATCCCCCTCTTACGCTGCGGTTATTCCTAGTCAGGATGATTTGAGTGGTCCCCCTCACAAAGCTTCCTCGCTTTGAAATCATGATGCATGACAAAAGACGCATAATTGAAGGAACGAGATTAGAATTGAAAACAGTGCGTCGTACTTCCCGTACTTAAAACCCCAGCTTAAACTGCTTTGGTGTTGGAGAGGTTGTGCCAAAAAGAAGGTACCAAAAACCTGGCCTTTACCACTCATTCCAACAGAGTGTGACGTTAGACAACTTGATAATCTTGATCCTGTGGCGTAGGTAGGGAGGCGGATTGCTACGCGGCTAAACTGACGAACTGGTCGTCCTTGAGGGCAACAACTAGAACACACCAACAGAAATGGGTGTGGTCAGTCCCCACCAAAAACTAAACGGGTACGCAAAGGCTAAGAGCAGATCAAGCTCAAAATCTGTGGAGGGGTGTGGAGGCAGCCTGCTGTTCCAAACTGGTGGGGATATGGTTGCACTTGGGCCTCTTTTGTCGCCTATATTAACCCGTCAGCACTTCGGTGGCCTTGCGATTCGCTTGCTTGCTTTGAACTCATCATTCAATTATTCCCTCTTATTGTCTGTTGACTGCTCGAACGCTTTCACCTTGACAGTGGCACGCCTTCCGGCGTGCTTGGGAACAGTAGGCCCCCTTGCCTTCTTGGCATCAGTCTTACCTCTTAGAACGTGCAGGCTGGACCTCGTGGCTGAGCGAGGTTTTTGATTGGCTAACACTGAGATTCCTTCGTTTTTTTATGTTTTTATTTCTTTACCAGGGCAGGGCAGAAGAAAGACACACTGTTCATCAGGCTAGGTACTTTGTTCACTCTCCTAGTAACTAGGAGTTTTCCCATCATCTGCCTAAACTACTCGGACATCCAGCCAGGTAATCTGCTCTATTATTTGGAGTTTTACCCACCTGGTCTGGTTCATGCGAGTTTTGCAGAGCCAATTGTAGCAATTTTGTAAGTCCACACAACACATATAAACATAAACCCAATAACATACTTGCGTCCTTAATAAATTACATTCAAACCACGAGGGGAGTACTTGGACATTCCACCTCCTAGTTCACAACCTACCTACTATTGATGCTGGGCTGAGGGGGAGAGTCTTGATATTCCTCCCCTCTCCACCGCAGCATCCTTAAATTAACCTACATCCTAGCTGAGCCTTAATCTTAATCCTACCGTCATATACCTACACCTAACGCGTCTCTCTATCGTGCGACCGCCATTTTGCTGATCAATCAGCCTATGTAGTGGTCCCTGTATATCGAGCTGACCCTGTTAGCTCCTCTCGTTTTCGTATATAGGCTACAGTCTCGCAGGATGTCAGCAGATTCCTTTTGATGTCCACATGGGCACGTTTGAGAGCTTCTCCTTCCGAATTCAAACAATTTGGCAATGAAGCGCCCGCTGTAGAGTTGGATCGAGTGGTATCCAGGGCGAATTGTAAACGCTTGGCCCTCTTCCACACCTCAGGTCTCTGCACGTGCTTGCCAATCGACCGTCAACCACTTCACTATTGCCTCTTTCTTGGCCTTGTCTCTATCTACCAGTGCCATACGTCCGGCTGTAATGCAAAAATGACTGCTCATGCACACTTCTATTGATCTGTTGGATCACCTAGGAGCCATTACACGTACACGACTGTACAACAACACGCTCAACAACCTTACATGTCAAACGGTTATCGACGAAACGTTTTGGCAGTGATTATAAAGGTTCAATGATCTTTTCTCGTTCCGTGTCGAATTGGACAACAATCCACTTGAAATTATTAGGCAAAACTGGAATACATTGAGTCCTACTGGCCACCACATACCCAGACCTCATTTCATAGGTATGACGAACTGCTCCAACCTGCCGTTCAACTGTTTTATGACTCTATTAATGTCTGAGTCTTTCTGCTACTCAGTCTTGAGCCATGCTAAGGTTAGCCCGGCTCTTCAGCAGAGTGTATGGCAAGCAGTTAGGTAACGTAGTGCCAGATTTAAGTGCTTTCTGAGTACTCAAGAACACTTTCAAAAACACGTTCTTCTTCTCGTACGTGTGGGGGGTATCTAGTCAACTACTCTGTGGTGTGCGTGAATGCGAAGGCATCATACCGAACTAGGTAGATGGAGCCGTTCCAAAATTCTTGTATTGAGAAGCTTCTCAAACTTCTTGGGAGTTAGCGTTAATAGTCTTAACGAGCTGCGTTGTTGCTAGGAAGAAAGACGAAAAAGGGCTTGCTTCCACCGCAGAGTAATAAACCGAATTCATTGTCGTTGGATAATCGATGCGTTGACCTTGAACGGCTATCCAACTACTCCATCGCCTGCATTTACTCTGGTATGATTTCAGAGGGAAATCTTCCGAGAAGAGCTCTCACGAATTCTATTGTACGAAAAATGGTTGTCTCAGACATGATCTGAGGCAATAATATGACAAAGGAACCACCTATCAAACAACCTTGGGAAAACATCGAGCGTTTTCTCAGCACTTTTCTCGATACGCTTTGCACCGACAGCATACTCTTATTATCTGGATGATAGTCAATTTTCCTGCTCCGCTGAGTGAGTGGGACCCCTCAATTAGGACCAAGAGTACACGATACTTACACTGGAACGTGAGACAATTTTGAGGCCCTGGACTATTTGATATCATTATTAGTATCACGCTTCCCTTTTCCAGATTAATAAAGTAATCTTTTACCTTTTTCCAAGTCACATTCGTTGAATTTATTGCTGCAGCATCAACTCGGAATTTTAGTAATCGAAAAACCAGCGCTTCTGCGGACTGCAGATTCGAAGTCGGAATCGACTTACAACCGGCCTCAACGTTCAGCGGAGGTTCACGTGCACGAAGCCAGATTGAATCTGTGAGATAAGAGGTGACATTGAGTTACCATCAGTCCTCCTCGGGTCCAGGAATTCATCCAAAGAAACTCCTCGGTGGCCTTGGGAGTCGAACACCAACGTTACACCTTTACAGTTCATCAACGAGACTTAGAGACGGCAATGCGTTATAATTGGCCAACCTCTAGTTCCTCCCAAACTGTTTGAAAAATATCTGGTGCGTTGCAACACACAACTTTCCTTAGCTCTACGCCAATTCACTTTTGTACATAGCTAATTCTATTTAATCGATTAATTCATCACTCAGTTACTTTGAACTCGGTTAAACAACTCGTCACAGCAGCAGGAAGCGGTAGCGCCTACAGTTCTGGAATTTATTGTGCTGCTTGTACTCATTCCAGGACCATTATTGAGCAATTGGTACACAGACAATTAATGAAACTTAATGTAAACACAATTTTTTTTGAAGGAGGATCGTAATTACTTTAGCAGAGTTATTGGGCAAAAACTTTTAGAACTGGTAGTAAGCGAAACGGCAGTAGTTGAAATAACGAAATAACTGGAGTGACCCCCATGTATCTCATGAACGTTTTTAAACACTCACCCTTTAAGTACTGAATTGGACTACAATACCAATTTTTTTTAACATTCTACAAAAATTCCAGCGGAGTTTATAAGGAAAAAACTGCGCTAAAAACGCTTTTCGTCGAAAATTTTGATAATTTATTGTGCTGCTCTCGTCATTTTCCCACAAATGGGAATTTTATCGTATAATTATCTTATTGAGAGTTATCTATATAAAAAATGTAATCAAAATCGTTAGAGCCGTTTTTGAGAAAAAAAATTGGTGTTTTGATCACTATGATAACTATAGTTAACTTTCGGTGGATTCTGCCCATATCCTTATTTTGGCGTCCCATGGTAACGTGTAGGCTAAACATCATGTTTCAGATGATTTGGTACGGTTGTTTTCTCTAAAAACCGCGCTACAATCGATTTCGTCGAACGTTTTGGTAATTTATTGCGCTGCTCTCGTCATTTTCCCACAAATGGTAATTTAATGGGATGATTGCCTTATTGAGAGCTATCAATATAAAAAATGTAATCAATATCGTTACAGCCGTTTTTGAGGAAAAAAATATTTGGTGTTTTGATCACTATGATAACTATAGTAAAATTTGATGGATTTTGTTCACACCCTTATTTTGGCGTCTCATGGTAACCTGCGGGTGAGATATCAAGTTTGAGCTGTTTTGGTACGGTGGTTTTCTCTAAAAATCGTTCACAGACACACACACAGACCATTTTCCCAAATAGTGTATTTCGGACTCAGGAGGGTCTGAAACGTAAAGATCTGAAGAAAACTCAAAATTTTTTTTACAGCCGATTACTTAACTTTCCTTTCTACTTTGTAGAGCCGTGTACTTTGTAGAAATTCGTGTTAACAGTTTCATTAATTATCTGTGTACCGAATGCTCAATAATGGGCCTGGAATGAGTACAAGCAGCAGAATAAATTCCAGAACTGTAGGCGCTACCGCATCCTGCTGCTGATGATAACTGAGTGATGAATGAACCGATTAAATAGAATTAGCTATGTACAAAATGTGTGAATTGGCGTAGAGCTAAGGAAAGTTGTGTGTTGCAACGCACCAGATATTTTATTGTGATACTACGCTTTCCCTACTATTTGCCAGGAGAATGAATTCAAGAAATGCGTTTTCAAAAATCTCGTTTCTTTAGGTAGTCAGTCTCCAGTTATAACGTTTATCATGTCATTAACAAATGATCCGTTCGTCTAATGGCTCAAGACGGTTCAGTGCTGAGCACTCTATTTCTGAGGCCTTCGTTTTGTCAGAACTCTTCACACTCATCAAAACATATGTCAAAATCAGCCATGATCAGCGTATCAAAAGGTTCAAAACTGTGAAGTATTCACTTATTTCCGACTGAACTGTGCGTAAGATGCGTTTCAAAACGCAGTTCTGTCCAAAATTGGTTTGTGACCCTTAGGGGAATAAACCTGAAATTACAGCAGGACTGTGAATGGAACAGCGAATCGAGATAAAGCTACTGACGAGTGGAAAGGGCACCAGCCGCTACTTTTACGGCGTTCTGTAACCCAGAAACGCACATTGCTGTCAACACGACAGACGGAATATTGTGTTGGCATGCGATTACGCCCGAGACTATTGAATGGTTACACGTTTGCAAAGGTTTCTTTCGACCATCATCACAAGAATAATTAAGGACCAATTACCACTCGAAGAACTCAATCAATCGAATATAACACGACAACATCAAACTAACGAGGCTAAAGGATAGTAAAATAGCTACTACTTTTCATTAATGACTTTTAATTATTCTTATCCTGTGATGCGAATTTCGTCTCACTCACCTTTCGAATGGAATACGCGCTGTAAACGAACATTGCCTTTAAATGTAGAAATGACCCGCTGAATACAGAACGTAAAACGCTGTAACATTCGGCTTTCGTTTCACGGCAGATTGAGAAATATGAGTCAGGCGGCACTATTTTACCACTTGTAATACGTCAAATGTGATTTGAACAGTCCCCTGAAATAGAAAGGCCGGTCGCCTGCTAAAAGACCCCAAGTCACTGGCGACCAGTAAATTATTAAAGCGTGAACAAGAGCAGCCTGAGAGCGGTGACGTTTCGTGTATAAATGTTTTCAACGGTTCCCCTAAAATATTTATCCGATTCTCCCGGAATTATGACAAAAGCGGCTTTTGGAATTAAAAGGCACAAAATACCGCAGAGGTTTTATGAGGTTATGACGTCGCGAGTAGTAATGGAAGTGAGAACGAATTTAGTCATCCTTACTAATTGGATTTGGCGATGAAGTGACCAATAATGCTGCCGAATCGACGGATTGAGAGCGTAAATTTGCTGTTGTGAATTTTTGAATGTTGGTTACGCCCCACGCCACACATTCGACCCTATAAACCTTCATCAAAACCTCTTATAATACATTCAAAAAACCTTGAGCCTTCATGCTAAGCCGTACGGAAGTACATAATTTTTGGAAACAGGAATGGAAATATTTGCTGTTAGTTTCATTTAAGTTTCAATCAGGTTCTTCATAATTCCTTTTCTGACTAGGTCAACAGCTTTTCTTAATAAAAGGCATCAATCCGAACGAGAATGTACGCTGGGCTTCCCTGAAAATAAAATTACAGAGAGGTTTTTCTTGTGAACTGAAATGGAAACTTAGGGATTTGAGATAATATCAGATCAGATTGTTTACAATCTTTGTTCAGTGGGCCGAATGAGCTGGATCTTTGACCTCCAGAATACGCGCATTCACGCTTAACGGTACTGTTTTTTCTATTACATACTTTCTCAATACTGCGTTGAAATTCGCATCATGGCGCCGCGCCTTCTCACCCAACAACCAACTTCACCCATTTCACATACTTCAACCACGCTCCGAATATTTACGCTAACAGATTAGCAGAATTCATTGATAGCAGTGTTATCAGCTGGACAACTCTCACTTCTGCCAACCTAACCAGCCTCCTTCGTCAAGACATATTCCTC
Organism: Pachypeltis micranthus; assembly: GCA_020466155.1. Taxonomy (NCBI): domain Eukaryota; kingdom Metazoa; phylum Arthropoda; class Insecta; order Hemiptera; family Miridae; genus Pachypeltis; species Pachypeltis micranthus. Next base: position 17,944,867 of record CM035777.1, read on the forward strand.
AATGAGTTTGAGAGATGGTTCCCTTTTGGTTTATTATTCATTCTCAAATAATAACCCTATGTTTTCGGCCACGAAAAATGTTTTACAACGCCCCCTCAAAATTTGATACTTTACGTTTCAAGACATGGAGATTCCAAATTTGCAATGTCCGTCCGCCGTCCGGGCTGTTTTGTGCCTTTAACGTGGTCTAAAAAATTCGTTCTTTCGCACAAAAATCCCATTTGGTATCTAGTTGTGCCCGCCATCTCGGCAATCCGATCGGACGAAGCCCATGATTGTTGTGGGCAAAAAACGGTTAAAAAAATTAACGAAACGCAGTACAACGCGGGAACTACAGCGGAAGTCAACGTTTCGTCGTTAGTACTCCCTCCCGTCTCAACGAAACCACCCGCCTGCTCGACTTGCAACGCCGCCCACTCGACTCCCCTTTCGACTCGCAGCGGGTTCACTAGAAGCGCCCCCGTCCCAATTTCCCCAACCCGACGGGGCAAAATCATCAGATGTTTACGGGCGCCTGGCGCCGGGGGAATATTCCATTGTAGCCAGGTCATGTTTTGTATGGTTTACTAGTATTTGATGCTGAATCGAATGGGATGGGTCTCGGTGCAATAATACTAGGTCATGCTGTTCATGAGAATAATAAACCATTGTGTAATAATTTGCAGGGTTTTTTGTCTTTGTTGTTTTGTTGCTTCTAGCGACGTTACCTGTTTTTCCTTACGAACGTTGCTTTCTCTCAGCAGGAAATAATACAGTGATACAGTTACTCTCTCTGACATTTTCATTGCTTCCTTTTTTTGAGTCGTACTCGTGTGTGCGTTTTCCCTAAAACGTTGCTACTAACCAAAGAAAGTGTCACAATGGTCAACAGGGGTCGCTGTGTTGAATATAACTGCCGCATAGAAGAGATCTTTGCACACTACAGAACTAGAGCTCAGTGGAAGGCAATAGCTGTTGCGTTTGTTCCAACAAGCCTACCCTCATCACGCCAACAGGTACTCCACTGGCCCTATGGGAAGTCATTGTTTCCCCAAACACCTTTCTACCTCAACCCTTTTGTTTGTACCTATGGAAGTTCGCTCCTCAGTTATTTCCAATTGACAACGGAATTCCCCCCTTTCCTGGACTTTCCCAACTATCTTTTCCCACCCCTCAATTTTAGATTCCTCTTCTCAACAGACAGCTCCTTAAAAGTTAGTCACCCATCAGCATTTGAGAACGACAGTCGTCTTCCCAGATCTCTCAACTCCCTCTCACACGCTCACCACCTCCATTTATTTCTCAGTTTCAAGCTCCCCCATTCGTGCACCTAACAAGCTGGTTATACCGTAAGACGAAGTTAGCGTTTTTTCAGCGTTTTGATTTTTTTTTATATGGACACTTCCAAACAACACCACAGTACCATGAAATTCTCTTTCTTGTGACAATGCACAATAAATTATCTAAAGTTTCTTAGAAAATCGATTTAAGCGCAGGTTTTTCGAAGTCAGACAACAAGACAAGAGGTGTCAGGTGGGTGTATCAGGTCGTCCAGTGACGCCACTTGAGTACTATCCGTTCACTTCGAGTGGTGGAGTCTTCTAACCCCTGTGAATCCCTCAATTCGTGCAGCTAGAATAAAGTTATCTACGCGTCTTCCACATTTCTTTAACGTGTCTACTTTCAGGCGATACCTATGTAAAACAGGTACGTTATTGTAGCTTTACCAACTGCTCCAATCTGTTTTTCACACAGTTAATACTGTGTTACATACTTGATAGAAATTAGCTGACGTTCTTCATATTATTCTTCCTACTCCAAATCCCACTTATCGTCTTACCCGTTTGCCATCTCGATACCAGTCATGCGTTTAGGTGGTTACAATTTAACGTGAAAAAGGAATCGGAAGAGTGTTCAAATCAAGAACACTCGAAAAGGGTTAGAGCTTCGTTCAACAAGGAAAATTGATCGAATCGGTGAAGCGGTGTACAAGTGTAAGAGACCGGGCAAATAAAGCGGTCTGTCTGGCAAAATGAAGAATTTGTTTACTTTCTGTCCAACGCCACCACTCGACTACTCACGTTCTGCGTAATTCTCCTGTTTTCAAAGGATTACGAGATTGTCCGCCTCATTCTACGCTGGTACATCCCCTGGACATCACACTTTCAAGAAGAGTCGTCGATTTGTTCATTTCTGTTGTCGACGGGCTCCGATTCATAAAGCGTTGGTTTGTTGATTTCTGTCGACTAATCATCGTTCTATTTTTCTCAATCGCTCTCTGCAGCCGTCATCAGATGTGATAAGCGAAGTGGATTGTTCTACTCTCCATTCCACTATTGTTCTTCACAAGTGCTCAGAACCGAGGCAAAACGTCGACGTACTGTCCTTAGTTTTACGAAGTTGGAACTTTTCTACACACACACACGCGTTCAGAACAGCGACCTGGTAGAGAGAGGTGTCGTTTTCCATTTCAATCCACCAGTCCCCATGGACTAGCCGAAGCAGCTGTAAAATCTGCGAAGCTACATTTCCGCCACATCTCTACCTGCTCCTTAACATACGAGGAGATGGCCACAGTTCTAGCCAGAGCCGAGGCGATATTAAATAGCAGACCTTCATGTCCCGTAGGGGACTCCCCAGACTCCTCGTTTCTTACTCCTGCACACTTCCTAATCGGTCGCCCACTCGTCTCCCCCCTGGAACACGACCTTTCTTCCGAACCAGTTACTCACTTGTCAAGATAGCAACGGGTGCAACACGCATCTCAAGTTTTTTGGAAGCGTTGGAGTAAAAACTACTTGCATACCTTGATGGAACGGAAAAAGTGGACTCTTCATAGACCTCCCTTGCAAGTTGGTGATGTCGTCATTATGCTTAAGTCCCAATACAGGCCTTTGGATTGGCCATTGGGGAGGATTATTACACTTCACCCCGGTAGCGATGGAATTGCGCGTTCAGCCACCGTAAGAACCGCGAGTGGCAGCTTCATTAGACCGATAGCTAAGCTGGCCCCTCTTCCTCAACTGGATAAGATCCAGTCACTAGAGAATTGAGATGAACCACCACGTTCGTTTCAATTCAATTCGTTGTTAATTCACTTATTTATTTGGATGTACTATTGTTTATGTCCTTCGTTGTTTGCCTGTTGTTATTTTAATTCAGAATTGTTGCCTACTAGTACTGTACTCCATGTGATTTCCATTATTTCGTGTTTCGTTAGTTTTGTTGTTAAAGCGTTTTTCAAAATTTCAATTTATCAATGTAAATTTTGGGTGGGCGGTATTTCGGCAGGAACTAGAGAGCGGCTAGCGGCGGAACAGCTCTTCTAAGATGAGAGAATTCCTGCCTCCCGCGTTATCAAATGTTATCACAACTAAAATTGTATTGTGAATCTCTCTCTCTCTCTCTCATTGTGCACCCGCTTTGTGTAAAATCCGTTCAAGTTGTGTCAAATACGACCACCAAACCCCCGAAAATACCGCTTGTTGTGGATTATACCACATCCGTGGCGTAGCTACACGATATCCCCTCAACTTTCCCAGGATTCGCCTCACGTCATCATCGTCGACCACCCCGGCCGGGGTAAGTACCGCACAGCAAGCCAGACGAAGTCATTTGGTGAGTCAAGTCCCCCATTTGTATATTATGCAAACTTTGATTGATTATTCGAACTTGAACAGATCCATCATCCAATTACAGTCCACTGCGTTAGTCTGTCCCCAACACATCCTATGTACAAAAACTACCGCCGCAAAACTGTCTATTCTGTGAAGGCGGTTGAGAAAAAATGGTTGTCAGTTCAAATTTGGTATTTGTCTCGAGCAGAAAAATGTAGGATCTGAACTAAACAACCAGTTAGCAGCGTTGGTAACTCACAACTGTCACCAAAGGGAGCAAAACACCACGTTTTCTTCCTTAGCCATGGGAAGTAAGAAAGAAAGTTAAGTAATCATCGAAAAAAATTGTTTCTTCACGTTTTTACATACTAAGGCTGAACAAACAACACTCGGAAAAATAAACACCGGCGAAATATGAATACCATCACCCAATTCTTATAACAGAATAGCAACATCGCTCGTGGAGTGAGTACGAAATCAACCGAACGCAATGGGAACATAGAGTTTTATTCGCAATTACACTGCAGAACTTTTACCACCACAAAACATTGAACTGATAGTTCGGAAAACGCAAACTCAACCACGTAATACCTACATTTTATTATCCGGAAATGTTCGAGTAGAAATGCGTTGAACGAAGATGTTGCGCCCGTTTATGCAGCAGGTCGTCGAATTTACGGGAGTTGCGAAAAGTTGTTGGTTGCTACGGATCAGATATTTTGAACTGTACACGTTAATGGTATCAAAATTATTTTTACGGGTTATTCGGTAATTATTGAATTATTGGTAGACGAATGCTCAAATGAAACAATGACTATATTTGATGATGTTGAGTTGTGATTAGACGTAGCCCATTTGACCGTGCTGAAAGTGTTGGGCCAATTTGAGTTTTCGTTGATTGATAAATTTCTTATACGTAACTCGTCCGTTGATTCTCTTCTTTCTTTTTCAGGTAAGCGTATTGAGAAGGGCTTTTGCTAAGTATCAGGTGAGCGCAATCAATTTCTTCATTTTGGGCCAGATCCAGGTAGATTTGGCAGCATCTTTCTCGAAATCGTTCAAAATAACGGAATTTGAAAAGAATCTTCTGTCATTGAATTTATTTCGCAATAATAATACGTTCGCAGATTTCTATATTGAGAATACAATTGAATAATTCGTTTCGTGATTAAACGGCCAATTAAGAGCGACTGCCAACCTCTATTTCTTGAGGAAAATCGAGGGCCCCTTATGTTCTCGTGTTATGTATTTTCACGTAAGTTGTACCTCGGGAAATCGCTACTTCCACGTGCTGTCCAGCCTGTTGTTTTCTCGCTAACGTTCTTCGCCTCCATTCGACACTCTGGAGCATACCTCGAGATTAGCCTTCTTGAGATCAACGGGGAGTACTACAGTTTCCTCTCCGTCATTCCCGAAGCCATACATCGCGTGCCACACCTTCCTACCTCACCCAATTCATTCTTATTATGCGCATACCCGTCAGCTTTGACGCCAGATATCCCACGACGATATTGTCTTTCAGGGCTACAGTTTACATTAAGAATTGTGTGAGTCTTCCACGGCGATAATAATTGTACATGAACGTACAGCGAGAATTATATCTAATACCATTTGCAAAAATTAGGTTCAGACGAAAAATGGGAACTGCTCCCTGATACTTGCGCTATCAACTGCAGGCTGTGAGATGAAAATGTTAGTCTGCTTTGTGTCAACAGGATGTTACAAATGTCGCAATCCAAGTTAATATTGAACCACGTTCACCGACACACAGACAATTTCCTCAAATGGTGTTTTTCAAACTCAGAACTTTATGAAACGTGATGACCCACCGAAAACTCAAATGAGCGGTGCGTAGCAACACACAACTTTCCGCCACCCCCGTAAGTTCGAACGCCAGCTACATATCCGGGCGCTATATCTTCATTCAACGCATTTCTACTGAAACATTTATGGAGAACAAAATGTAGGGACTAGTTAGCTGAGAGTACTCCGTAAGTTTGATCGAAATCGTTAGAGCTGTGTTTGAGAATATCGGAAAACTGCTTAATTAATATCGAGAAAATTGGAATACCGATAAATTGATATCTGACAAATCTCCTTTTCTGAGTTAACTTGGTTTATATCTCCGTTCAACATATATATACAGAAATAATTATGGAGAACGTAATGTGGGTATGGGTGATTGACAGACACTATGAACGATTGATCGAATTTGGTGAAGCAATTACTCCAGAATTTACGGAAATGTTCGAAAAAACGTTATTTTCGACACATTTTCAGTTTTACCTCTGCTCAACGGACTTTCAGAGGAACATTTATTGAGGACAATACGTAGGTATTAACTATTCGAAAACACCCTGAGAGTTTGGTGAAAATCGTTGAATTCGTTTTGCCAAAAAGCGTAAAAAACCTATTTTTGCTTCATATGCCTAATCTCCGTTTAATCAAAATCGTTAGAGCTGTTTTCGAGAAAAATGCGAAAAGGCCTAGTTTTTGGTACATTTTCGTCCCCCACCCACTGTTCCCATCTGCCGAAATCGCCCATAACCTTATTTTGGTGTCTACAAAAAATAACAAACATAACAAAAAAAAAGAACCAGCTCAATCGGATCAGCCGTTCTCCCGCAAATCGAACTACACACACACGGACCGAAATTAGGTTTTTTAGACTCAGTAAGCCTCAAAACGATAAGATCTGAAGAAAACCTAAATTTTTTTTTGACCTGATTACTTTACTTTCCTTTTCCTTTGGAGTAGCGGAAAGTAAAAAGAAAAATTCAGCAGATTTCACTACGTTCCTTTTTGCTTCCTAGGTTCCTTTGCTTCTATATGTTTATACTCAAATGTATAGTACGAGATTCTCCAGCGGTCAAACCTCCGTTTGGGCACACATATCAACAGCATCTCCTCATGCGTTCGCAGATGCAGTGCTATTGTGCTGCCGTGGGAAGATAACCAAGTGACAAGTTTAGACCAAGTGACAAAGAAATTGTGCTCGCCACAGGTGTGCTAACAAGTGGCAAAAACCCAATCATACCTGTCACAGGTGTGTGTAGTGGACGCTAAACATGATAGCAAAAACAGCAATGGGTTAACTCATAGACATAGCTAATACCTACGGATTCCTGCCAGTTGGTTAAAATACAGTCTCTAAATGACGAAAGAAATCTGTATTTTCCGCAGTGATCTGCACCCGCTAATCGAACTTCCCTATAATATTTTAATGACTTTTAACGGTGGTTTAGTTTCCGGTGACGTGTGCGGTTTAACTGTTCGTACCTAAAAACTTCTAGTTCGAGCGCAGATGAAATTATTATTACTACAATAAGCGGCCAACCTCCAACTCGTCGCTAAAGAAGAATTGTTTATTCGCAAAACGAGATTGCAACAGGTTCGACAGTAAGGGACTTTAAATTAAAGAACATTTGCCCAATCCATCGGTAACTCAACTCCACGCTCTTACGTAATACCAACAAGTGAGTTAACAAGTTTAGACGGCTCATCGCTCCTCTCCGGACGATTATGTCAAAAGGAGAATTGCAAATAGACGAGAGACGAAAGATGGGTTGTTTGGATGAGGGCTGTTGGACAGTAATGAAGATAGTCATGTCCGTCATCTCGAGTCCCGAGAGGAGGCCAACCTTTCACCACCGAGTCTGAGAAACCCCCACAAGCGTTGCTAATAGTCCGAACGACCTTTTGCTTAACAAAACCGAACCCGCTACCGTTCTTCAAACCAGATTCGTAGCAATGCAAATAGCGCGATAATGGGAAGCTCCGCCGCCCGCCTCGCGCGGCCCAAACTTTCAAAATGTCAACTACTTTCTTATAAGGTTTGGTCAAGCTTCATCTGATAGGTCTAATGGACGCAATTTATGCGGGAGACCTGATCGTAATTTTATTCCAGCGCGGGACATTTTGAGTCGTCGAATGAATTTAATTTATTTTTCTGGGTCGTAGGAACAATAAATTTAACTTGAAGGAGAATAATGTTAAATTTTGTGGAATTGTTTACATTTTGCTTTTTATGTTTCTCGCGAACCACTTCCAGCAGCAGTGGATTTTTGCTTTCCATGACGGTAAAAAATAAGACGGATGTTACATGACCCGCTATAATAACTTGATAGAAATAAGATTGAACCACCGGCAAATCCGCAAACCGAGCTAATGTCGGTATTCGGCACACATTTTGATATTGATGGCGTTGCTGTTGTCATTTCATCACCAACGAGAATTCAAAAGTATCGTTACATCCTCTGGAACTCTTTCCTCGAACTCCTGACGTATAAATATCGCATTTGTGTCAAATTGGTTCAGCCGTTCTCTCACAATCACATATGCGCCATTTTTTCGAATGGTTCTTTTTGGATTCAGTAGCCTACAACGTGAGGGTGCGAACAAAAACCGCGAAAACCCAAAATATCAACGCGCGTTTTATGTTCAGTAAATGTCTAACTGAATGTACATTTTATACCAGTATAATCTCAACATTTTGCTGTTTACAACTATTTCTCGAACCCACGGATGAGATGTTAAAACAAAACCCATTAAAAAATAAATTCGAGTTGCTGGTTAAACACTGTACTTACTAGCAGCACGCAAATTGGTTGCCGTTCATCGAGTGGAAAAAAGTGGAAGTTTGCTGAACGCAGCTTTCAAAACATATAATAATTTTCCAATGAAAGACCCTAGTTTTGTGATTCTTAGGACTCTTCATTGTCTTGTGACATCCTCATCAATTACCTACACGTTGATTTGGCATGAGTAGCAGCAGTCCAGTAAAATCTGGAACAACTGGTTAAATTAAACTTTCTCAAATATTTGTGTGTGTAGTGATTCTTTGAAATTGATCTTGGTGCATTTTATACTAAAACCATCATCCAAACATTTTATGTCTTTTTCTTTAAAATGTTAAAATTTAAAATCACTAACACAAACGTACAGCTTTCGTACAAGTACGCAACCACGAGGGACATTTTATGTCTTTTTCTTTTAATATAATTTTGTTTATTTTAAATAAAGAAATATAAAATTACAACACAAAAATATTTTTCATTTTTGTAACAGACTTTACCATGCACTTGACCCAACACAAATTTAGTGACGCTTCTCCGTTACATCTGCGTTATTTTTTCGAGTTTATGTAACAAAGTAAAGACAAAATGTCAAAAAATAATCGTAACCCTGGTGGGGCTCGAACCCACACTCCGGTTTAGGAGACCGATGCCTTATGCATTACGCCACAGGGACTGCGGCTGCAATATTCTGTTAAAACGTCTCGTTCAATCGGCCTCAAAGGTTAATTTTCGTGACACTTGGCCCTTTTCGAGTTTATGTAGCAAAGTGAAGACATAAAATGTAAAAAACTAAAAATGTTTCAACGTTTCAAGGTCGTTTGTGTTCAAACAAACAGTCGTATTTGAAAAATAGGTACACGATTGAGAGAGAAACTGAACTTGATTTAACGTCAAGAGACGTAGGGTGGCACATGCCTAGGAGCCAGTTTGGCCAGAGGATATTTTGAAGTGTGGCCCTCTTAAAAGGCATGGCTACGGTGACATAGGGAGCATTCTAAACACTTTGCGCCTTTAGACTACCATTTGTTCACCAAACTGAAGGAGTTCCTGTGGGGTAATTTTTTGTCAATGGTGCCCCGACTAGAGCAGCGCATCGAACTTCATCGCAGTTTTTCTGTTATAACCTTGTGGAGCTTTACGTTGTAATTACGTCCTACTGCAGTGTCAACTCATAGCTGCATAACGAAAAAAAAAAACAAAAAACGGGAAGGTTGTGGATTAAGCTTCTGTTCTCCCCTACCCCACTTGCACCACCACCCTAGACGCATTAACCGCCGACCAGCTCGCTATTTGAATAATCAGCGAAAACGATATTAATAAATAAACGGCGTAAATAACGGAATAAACAGGCCTGCGTTGCCACGAACGGAATAAACTGGTTGGTGTAGGCTCTCAGAGGAGGTTTCAACGATAACTCGGGTGATTCAAGCGTGACAAGGGTTCAAGATTTCATTGAGAGGGCTGTGGTAGGTCTTTGCAACGTGCGCAGAAGCCAGCTGCGCTGAATCCGGATTAAATAGCTCACGTTGAGGGAGATAGAGATTGAACGATTTTATTCATGCAACCAGGGCTCCAATGTCCTTTCTTCTAACCTACGTTTAAGGGCCGTTTTCACCAAAACAGCACTAAACGTGATCCAACTGATCAGGGCTAGATAAGTAAATCAAGGCTAGCCATTTTCGTGCCACCACGCTAGCCGAGATCACTGTGGTATGCGGTTAGCATAGACGTGATTACGCTGCGATTAAGCCACATCGAGAAGGCAGTGGACTCATGAGGTTACAGTAAAGTAAGGATATTGGGCATCTGTTTGACATCCCGTCTCGTAAACAACTGTCATGTTAACGTAAACGGCCGCGTAGCCGTATATCCCGTAGATGCCCAATGCTCAACAGTCCGGATTTGACCAAATTATTGTTTCTATTTATTGTCAAACACCAAAGTGGCCGCATTAACCTCTGCCGAAGCTGAAACTGGTGGAGCATACAGGGAAAATACGCGTACTACAACTGCAAGAGCTGCGGGAAAAAAACGGGAAAGCCAAATTAGTCCGGGAGAATGCTTTGTGCGTATAGGAAAAATCGGAAGCGGTACAAGAAAATGAGAACTGAGCAAGAAATAATAAAAACCGAAATTATGAGGTTACAACTTTTACAAGCAAAGAACTTTAACGAGTAAGGGAGAATTGTCGTGTTTAATAAAAGTTGGTTAATACGCTAATGTGTGTGTGTAAAAGCGTGGTATTATTTAATATTTCCTACTTATCTGCTACTAAATCCACCCAGGTCAGCCATTTGCGTTTGGGTTTCCTAACACAGCAATATGACGTCTGGTTTTTACTTTCCGCTACCCGAAGGGAAGGAAAGTATAGTAATCGGCCCAAACAAAAAATTTGGGTTTTCTTCAGATCTTTACTTTTTAAGGCCTACTGAGTCTAAAAAACCTAATTTCGGAGCGTGGTCCGTGTGTGTGTGTGTCTGTAGTTCGATTTGCGGGAGAACGGCTGATCCGATTGAGCTGGTTCTTTTTTTGTTTTGTTCGTTATTTTTTGTAGACACCAAAATAAGGTTATAGACGATTTCGGCCGATGAGAAGGGGACGGGGACGAAAATGTACTAAAAACTAGGGGTTTTCGCTTTTTTCTCGAAAACGGCTCTAACGATTTTGATTAAACTTTCAAATTATCTCCTACTGATTAATACCTAACTTTTCTTTTCCATACATATCTCCATGAAGATACGGTGAACGGAGATATAGGCCCATGAAGCAAAAATAGGTTTTTTACGCTTTTTGGCAAAACAGCTTCGGCGATTTTCACCAAACTCACAGGATGTTTTCATTCAGTTAATATCTACATATTGTTCTCAATAAATGTTCCTCTGACAGTCCATTGAACAGAGATTAAAATCAAAATGTGTCGAAAATAACGTTTTTTCGAACATTGCTGTAAATTCCAGGGTAATTTCTTCACCAGATGTGGTAAATTCTAATCGAGTGTCTTTCGGTCACCCATACCAACATTTCGTTCTCCATAATTATTTATGTATATATGTGTTGAACGGAGATATAACCCAAGTTAACTCAGAAAAGGAGATGTTTCGAATATTAATTTATCGGTATTCCAATTTTCTCAAAAACGGTTCAGACCATTTCGATCAAACTTACGGAGTACTCCTAGCTAACTATTCCGTACATTTGGTTCTCCATAAATTTTTCGGTAAAAATGCGTTTAACGAAGATATAGAACCCGCATATGTAGCTGGTGTTCGAACTTGAAGAGGTGGCGGAAAGTTGGGTGTTGCTACGCACCAGATATTTTCTGAAACTGCTCAGCACACATTTTACGCAAACAACAAGTTTTTGGACGATCGTAATACTTTTTTCGCAACAGAATTTAAATTCATACTTCTACAACTCGTCGGACCCCGCTCATAGCCATTTGAGGCGCCGAGTGAGATGACGATAACCCAACATTTTGGATTATCATCGTAGTGGAATAGCAACTCAAATAACTGCGCACTAGTAAACAGTATCTTTATTCACACATTCATTATAGTATTCACAATAATAGGAGGGAATACTCGGCAGAGACAAACATCTGAGCATGATAAAGAAAGATAAGAGCTAACCAGGCCAAACCGCCCAATTTTTTGGGCTTAAGCTTTGATCAGGGCTAGAGATTAACCCAGTCTGGTGAAGACCGTTTTTGTTGCGGGAGCGGGTCAGGTGCTGTTAATCGACTCTAAACAAGATCAACGCAATTGGTGAAAACGGCCCTTAGTACTTAAACAAACCCAGGACAAAATATTTGGCCTAACTTTCATCAGTTCCAAGTTCATTCAGCTATTTACATAGCTTTAGCTACAGATTAATCCGTTTTTTTTTCGTCCAGTACATTTAAGTAGCACGTAACTTCACGTTTTATGTAAAGCGGTAACGTTCAAAGAAATGATTTTAGTCGTACTACGATCATTAATGAGCAATCAGTGTACAGTAAATTTATGAACCTGCTGACGTTGTTTTCTCGAGAAGGATTGTGTTTTCTGATTTGCAACTATCGAGTTAAAACTCAGAAATGGTGGTAAGTGAAACGGAGGTAATTGGAAATCTGGAGTGTATGAGCTGAACTTATACGGACAAATTTGACGACTTACTACATAAACGGGCGCTATATTTTCGTTCCACGCATTTCTACAGGAACATTTATGTGATACAAAATGTAGGTACTAGTCAGTTGAGAGTACTCTGTGAGTTTGATCGAAATAGTTAGAGCCGTGTTTGAGAATATCGGAAAACTGGTTAATTAATAGTAGAAAAATCTCGTTTTCCGACCTATCATGGCTTATGTCTTCGTTCAAAAGATAGACACATAATTAGTTACGGAGAAAAAATATGGGTACGGGCACTCCTTAAGATAGATCAAATCCAGTGACGCAGTTACTCGGGAAATTACAAAAATTGTTCAAACAAACATTATTTTTGACTCGTTTTCATTTTTATCTCTGTTCAATGGACTGTAAGAGAAACATTTATTGAGAACTATACGTAGGTATTAACTATTTGAAAACATCTTGTGAATTTGGTGAAAATTATTGCAGCCGTTTTGCCTAAATGCGTAAAACCTAATTTTGCTTTCTAGGCCTATTTCATGGAGATATTTATGGAGAAAAAAGTTAGGTATCGACAAGTAAAAGATAATTTGAAAGTTTAATCAAAACTGGTGAAGCCGTTTTCGAGAAAAGTGCAAAAAACCCTAGTTTTTGGTACATTTTCGTCGTCCCCCTCCCTTTCCCATCGATAGAAATCGCCCATAACCTTATTTCCGTGTTAAAAACATCGCACAATACAAAAAACCCTGCAAATTATTACACAATGGTTTATTATCCGCATGAACAGCTTGACCTAGTATTACTGCTCCGAGACCCATCCCATTCGATTCAGCATCGAAAAATAATAGTAAACCATACGAAACATAACCTGACTACAATGGAACTACGGAAACTAAATATTTCCCTCGTGCCAGGCGCCCGTAAACGTCTGTAGGCATTTATGACCCGATGTAGGGGTGTGCGGAGGAAGTGGCCCTAACCTTCCGCCGCCTCGTCGGGCAAATTGAGTCGGGGAAATTGGGACGGGGGCTTCCAGCGAACCCTCGGCAATTGACACGAGGTTGCGAGGCAAGCGGGCGGGTGGTTTTAATGAGACGGGAGGGAGGGAGTACTAACGACGAAACGTTTACTTTCGCTGTAGCTCCCGCGAGTTCTTGCAATTAGTTGACTCTAATAATTACCGTAATTTCCCTATACGCAGTTGTACACGTCTGATACTCATTCCATTCGACCCAGGATGTAAAAATATCTTGAAAATGATACGAAACACGGCTTATTTGCGACTATACTGCGTTTCGTTAATTTGTTCAACCATTTTTTGTCCATAACAACCATGGGCTTCATCCGATCGGATTGCTGAGATGGCGGGCACAACTTGATACAAAATGGGATTTTTTTGCGAAAGAACGAATTTTTTAGACCAGGTTAAAGGCACAAAACGGCCCGGACCGGGGACGGCGGACGGACATTGCAGATTCGGAATCCCCATGTCTTGAAACGTAAAGTATCAAATTTTGAGGGGGGGTTGTAAAAATTTTTCGTGACCGAAAACATAGGGTTATTATTCAGAATGAATAATGAACCAAAAGAACCAGCTCAATCGGGTCAACCACCCTCCCAAAAATCGAACGACAGACACATACCGAACCTCGCGCCGAAATTAGGTTTTTTGGGTCCATAGACCTCAAAACGTACAGATAGATCACCTCCGAAATTTTTGATTAAGTACAGCTCTCGTTAATTTCGCATGAATGAGGAAAGATGTATCTTAACAATATTCGGTCAAGCGTCACACGAAACATCTCGTGTCGAAAGAAACAAAAAACATTTGAAGAACTGCTCGCCGTGAGGGATTTAACCAATTTTTGATCAGCTAGGCTAGACGCTTAATTTGTATATTATAGTGATGCGAGTATTCAATTTAAAATTAAGATATTTCGATGATATCGTGCTGTATTGACCGCTTTGTACAAACTGGCCTCCGGTTTCCACTCGCAGGGGCCCCCGAAACGTTAAGACTGTGAAAAGTCGTGGTCGACATTTTCAGCCGACTACCTATTAATGTGGGGCTAACGACAATGAAAAAGTCTGTAGATGGATTCATTAATGAATGTCCACTTGATAAAAAGAAATTACAACTTCCTTACTCAGAAACGCTGAGCGTGAACTAGAGAGACTAAACCATCGCTGTTTTAGTTAGTTCAACCCCAATTTACTTCTTTTCCACATTCAGAGGAGGTTGTCAGGCGGCCCGGCAGGACACACGTTCTAGCGGGAACTCTAATTCCATTCCACGAATTCATTTATTCCGTCAAAAACACGTAAGTTCCATTTACCGTTTTTCAACGGCGGGACCAACGCAATGTGCGCTTTTTGTTCCTGAACATTTTATAGGATATCATTCTGACAACGTGTAGATTCGCAAAAAAAAAAATTTTCTGTACGTTCGACGGTGAAAGTTTACAGTTACGTATTTTCCGTCGCTACGTCCCAATCCTAAGTCAGATTAAAAGCGTAAAAAGCGAAAACCGATGTAAAAACTACGGTTTTCATTTTACGTGGCTACCTACGGGAAAATTCCTTAATTGGATTGGATTTTTTTTGGATTTATTCTTTGAAAGCTGTGCCAGTGCATAAAAAACCGAACACTGAATTAGCGGTGTTTCAAAGTGGAGGCAAGGGCCTGAGTTTGGTTGGGGGGAAAGCAACACGAACTCACGGATGAGTAGTTAGATGTGCAAGTAACACGTTTTTGTTTCGATTACGAGTTTTCACTTTTTCTTCAGCCACCTGCAGCTTGACGTGCTCGCACCATTGGGCGACAGTTCGGCGCACATGGTGGATTTTTGACTAGAATTGACGGATCGATTGTGCACAACATCAAAACATGTGCGGAGAGTGCAGGGTGCGACTTAAGTCTTTAACAAACGCGAATTCTCGGGAGTAAGGGGATCGTTGGAAATGAGAGGGATGACCGTTTGGCCAGACGCGGTTCGTCTACTGCACCTATTGAGCCACCTCCCCAGTGTGGAACGTCTCTGTCACTAGTCAAGAGGGCTGTGGGAGAATATGTCAGAAGAATGCATCAGTGCTGTGGGAGTGAAGCACTCAAAACGCTTCATCTGAAAGCGAACACATGAGATAAGGACAGAGCCTTCTGAGGAGAGTAAGGACCTATCGCAAATTGTGGGGCACCTGGCACTGCAAAATGAACCAACACATGATTGTTATGGGCATAGTAGACACCCCTCGGACGAGGAGACTCCCTACCACGTCCTAGCCCAGTGCCAGAGACTTGAGAGTGAGCGATTTCTGATCTTTGATATTACTTCTCCTAGGGTGGACATCAAAGGAGACTCTTGCACAAAACACCTGGCTAAACATGGACCTGCCAGACATTTGGAACAGCGCAATAGGTCATAAGGCCACGGTGCTCAAACCAGCTTCAGGACAGCCAGGGAACTACTACTACTCTGACGATGGCCAAGCTTCGTTGCTTTTGGGGAGTAGAATCGCCTCTTTAACTGCCTTCGTCAATTTTATCCTAGAACACCCTTCATTTGTGCAAGTTACGAGAAGATATTTGCGTGGTATGTAACTTTTAACCCGAAGATTCCCGGGATTAAAAGACTAGCTCAGCAGTATCCACCTCCCTACGAGGTGCCCTTAGACATACAGCACTTGAGATGCTTCACTTTTGTGTTAGCCGTCTCCAACGATTGTACCCTTTGTAAACCAAGTAATTCCGTAATAAGTTTTAAAGTTTTTTGAAAAACTCGGTTTCCCTTTGGGCAAACATAATTTGCATACAAATACGTTGTAGTCTAGAAGATTTTGGGGAGTGTTAAGTGCTTTTAATGCGAGCGTTTTTCAAAAATTTGGTCAAATTGTTTCGCCGTCTGCCCTTGTCATCTATAAAAAAATCTGCAAACGAAATACCGTATTTTCTAGTTAAGATGTACTGTGTTTTTTCGAACCCCAAAGTGTACAGAAACACTTATAAAATTACGTTTTACCATTTAGAGCAACATTTACATAGGAACCCTTCAATCAAGAACAGAAAGTGGAAAATACTCTAGTGCGAACATTGTTAGAGTAACGTGTTGAATGTACTAGGGAATACTGTACACGAACGTACCATGGTGCTCAAGATATGATACGTAGGACTCGATTTAGGGTCACCTGTATTTTTACTTTCCTTGGCTCTACGAAATAGAAAGTAAAGTTATGTAATCGGCTGAAAAAAAAATTTTGAGTTTTCTTTAGATCATTACGTTTCAGACCCTCCTGAGTCCGAAAAACACTATTTGGGAAAATGGTGTGTGTGTGTCTGTATACGATTTTTAGAGAATTTTTTATATTGGTAGCTCCCAACATGGCAATTATAGCATAGAATTCCCATCTATGGGAAAATGACGAGAGCAGCATAATAAATTACCAAAACTTTCGACGAAATCGATTTTAGCGCGGTTTTAAGAGAAAACAACCGTACCAAATCAGCTGAAACTTGAGGTCTAGCCTACGAGTTACCATGGGACGCAATAGTGGGGGTATGGGCAAAATCCACCGAAAGTTAACTATAGTCATCATAGTGATCAAAACACCAAATTTTTTTTCTCAAAAACGGCTCTAACGATTTTAATTACATTTTTTATATTGATAGCTCTCAATAAGGCAATGACACTATAAAATTCTCATTCGTGGGAAAATGACGAGAGCAGCACAATAAATTATCAAAATTTTCGACCAAAAACGTTTTTCGCGCAGTTTTTTCCTTATAAACTCCGCTGGAATTCTTGTAGAATGTCAAAAAAATTCGGTATAGTATCATAGTGTCCAATCAACACCAAATTTTTTTCTAAAGGGTGATGTTTAAAAACGCTCATAAGGATACACTATAAAACTCAGAAATTCCAGAATTATCAAAATTTCGACTACTGCCGTTCCTTATAAACCAGTTGTAACAGTTATTTTCCAATAACTCTGCAAAAGTGATTACTATCCTTTTTTTGAAAAATCGTGTTTACAGCCTCATTAATTATCTGTGTACCAATTGCTCAATAATGGTCCTGCAATGAGTACGAGCAGCACAATAAATTCCGGAACTGTGATAAATGAATTGATTAAATAGAATTAGCCATGAACAAAGTGAATTGACGTAGAGCTAAGGAAAGTTGTGTGTTGCAACGCACCAGATATTTTTGACATGGTTTGCAGCAGCGGATCCCCAAAGTCCACAGGAATATTCCCAGATATGCCGGATTAGGGAGAGGTAGAGAAACCGCTTTGTTACCAGACTCAGTGAGGAGGGATCAAGTAGAAGGGGCTTCAGTTGGTGGATTCGCTGTCTTATTTTGTGGACTAGGTACTTTATGCGGGTTTCCCAGGTCAGCGTCTTGTCCAAGAAGACACCCAGGTATCGAACTTGAGAAGTCATCACACGACATTCCCGTTGGTGAGTCTTACAACTGGTAGCAGAACGTGGTTCTGTAAGGCGTTGACAATTGTGTCAGTAGTGGCACGGGTGAGAGGAACAAGGATAGTGTAGCGCGACATACCGTCAACTGCGATCAAAATATGTGCATAGCCCATGGAGTTCGGTAGCTCTCCAGCAGTATCAACGAACAGAGCTTGACTCTTTGATCGGTTTGGTGGACGGTATTTTTCCGCGAAGTGTTGAGATGTCGTCATGACATTCCCGTTGGTGAGTCTTACAACTGGTAGCAGAACATTCGATCCACTCACCTCTGTTTTTATTCCGAGACGTTTATGTTTCCACACAATCCAGTGCGCCAAATTCGAGTTATCGGAACCTCCCGTTGACCCAGTTAAATTTACGAACTGTGGGCAATTATTTCGTGCGTCCTATACGCGTTTGGGAGAATTGGCGGCATGGAAGAAACTTTCGTACGATCGACGCAACGTGTGGAAATGCGACCTCTGTAAAGAGGCTGGGGATAAAGCCTCCTCTTTGGTACACTGGTCTTATGAGCGATATACAATTACTAAAGGCAGCATGAGCAAATTAAAAAGTGAAAATAAGTCCCTAAAAACTGAAATCACTCGCTTACAATCGACTGTCCTTCTAGAAATAAAACAAGAAAATTAAACCTTACAGAAAAAAGTCAACGAACTGGAAGACCAATTAAACATTCATTTCAACGCGCATCGGGCTCCCTCGAACCAACCTCAATGGGTATGACGCACTCTCATATGACGAGGACAAAATCCCTAAGTACGTCGAACTTGTAATAGCTGAAGTGCCAAAACTGTTCACGGATAATCCGTGGAGCTTAATTAAGTTTCTTGAAAAACTTCATTTTTTGAATGGTATGAATGAAAAACTATTCATAACAATTTCATTTTGTTGAGAATCGCCACCGAACCTTTCGTGAGATTTCAATCTGTAACGAAAACCGTACTGGAAGAATTAACGACTCCTCACACCCGTTTAAACCTTGTGCGAGAAAAAATTCTCCGACCACAAAGTTCTAATGAGAACTTTCGCGCTTACGTTGAACAAATTCAGAAGTTCAATACTATTTTATCTCAATACTCGGAACCTGAAATTGTAAACAGTATTCTCCAAGGTATACACACCAACACTCGATCGAAATTTCAATTCAGTACGAGGCCAAGAAATTTTAGTGACCTGCAAAATTTGGTAGCTGACGTGGAAAAGTTGGAATTGACCGAAAATCTCCAAAAACGTTCATCAAAACCTAATGAAAACTCGAAGCCACCTTACAACAACTCATCGTCTCATGGCGCCAGTTACAAAGATTCTTCGCAATCTACTAACAGGACTGATCGGCACCCCCAAAGTTGGAACGCGGCTACCTCACCACGTTCCAATCAACATCAATTACCTATAGTCACTCTAAATCCCACAACCAACAGTATCGTTTCCGGCTTTCGTCAGTCTGGTCTAGCTGAGAAATCTTTGATCGGTTTGGTGGACGGTATTTTTCCGCGAAGTGTTTAGAAGTCATCACGACATTCCCGTTGTGAGCCTTACAAACTTTCGTGTCCTGATGTATTGGGTCGTTGTTGATGAGGAGGGTGTCCTGAAAGTTAACTCTTCGCTTAGTCACGACAGACATTGAGGAGTTCATCCTGACTCTCCACTTAGAGCACCATTCGCTGGTTGTATCAAGTGTGGATTGGGTTTTGGTGGTTGCTTCCTCAAATGAGTCGTCCACCCGAAGGAATGCCACATCGTCTGCGAACTGTGCTAGCGTTGCACTCTCCGGTTGAGGCTGGTCATGTGCATATACTAACCAGCCCATTGTGCAAATGCATTTAAATGTCACGTGAAAACCGTATTCAGAAAATATCTGGTGCGTAGCAACACACAACTTCCCGCCACCCCTTTGAATTCGAACACCACCTACATAGGCAGGCGCTATATCTTCGTTCAACGCATTTTTTTACGAATATTTATGGAGAACAAAATGTAGGGACTAGTTAGCTGAGAGTACTCCAAAAGTTTGATCGAAATCGTTACAGCCATTTTTGAGAAAATTGGAATACCGATAAATTAATATTCGACAAATCTCCTTTTCTGAGTTAACTTGGCTCATATCTCCGTTCAACATATATATACAGAAATAACTATGGAGAACGAAATGTTGGCATGGGTGACTAAAAGACACTCCATGAGGATTTATCACATCTGGTGAAAAAGTTACCCTGGAATTTACGGAAATGTTAGAAAAAACGTTATTTTTGACACATTTTGATTTTTATATCTGTTCAATGGACCGTCACAGGAACATTTATTGAGAACAATATGTAGGTATTAACTATTTGAAAACACCCTGTGAGTTTGGTGAAAATCGCTGGAGCCGTTTTGCCAAAAAGCGTAAGAAACCTATTTTTGCTTCATAGGCCTATATCTCCGTTCACCGTATTTTCATGGAGATATGTATAGAAAAGAAAAGTTAGGTATTGATCAGTAGAAGATAATTTGAAAGTTTAATCAAAATCGTTAGAGCCGTTTTCGAGAAAAAGGCGAAAAACCCTGGTTTTTGGTACATTTTCGTCCCCCACCCCCCTTTCCATCGGCCGAAATCGTCCATAACCTCATTTTGGTGTCTACAAAAAATAACAAACAGAACAAAAAAAGAACCAGCTCAATCGGATCAGCCGTTCTCCCGCAAATCGAACTACAGACACACACACACACGGACCACGCGCCGAAATTAGGTTTTTTAGACTCAGTAGGGTCTGAAATGTAAAGATCTGAAGAAAACCCAATTTTTTTTTTTTGGGCCGATTACTATACTTTCCTTCCCTTCGGGTAGCGGAAAGTAATAACGAAACAGACTGGCACTCGAATCTCGTCTCAGTCAACTGTGGAGGGGCCACTGACGATGGATGATGGTGTCGTGCAGGTAGTATAAATTCGATAGGAGCAGTAGGTGTCGGAACATCGGCGAACTGGCTTCCTAAACACCCCCTTCGATCCTTTTTATCGAATAGTTCGAAAGTTATTACGAACGAATGACACTTAAATATTATGGGTCAAATTTACATAGCTGTTTCAAAACCCAGCTTTAAATCAGCCTTTGGGACCGTGATTTATGGCTCTATTGTTCCCTTCGAGTCAAGTCCGTGGGTGCATGAAGCGTGAAGAGAAACTGGTTTTCGATCTTCGCTACGTCCAGACATATCCCTTCCGTTGCTCAGCTCTGCTTTCATAAGCGCGTGTACGCA
Source organism: Pachypeltis micranthus (assembly GCA_020466155.1). NCBI lineage: Eukaryota > Metazoa > Arthropoda > Insecta > Hemiptera > Miridae > Pachypeltis > Pachypeltis micranthus. The sequence continues at coordinate 17,965,867 of CM035777.1, forward strand.
CAACGACTGGCTACGCTTACTTTGATCCCACTTCTCGAATTGATGTGGAAGGACGGATTGCACAAGACCGAGCGAGCGAGCGAGAGAGAGAGAGAGAGAGAGAGAGAGAGAGAGAGAGAGAGAGAGAGAGAGAGAGAGAGAGAGAGAGAGAGAGAGAGAGGGAGAGAGAATGAGTGAGCCAGAGTGAGAGGGGAAGAGAATTACCGACCATTTTGCCGACGGAATGAAGACATTCCTGAGTCTTGGAGGGGGGCGGTTGGATCGGTAGTACGCTACCAAGTTGAAATGAGCTCAAATTTGGCTGAAAAAGGCGAAGTACATGACCCAGGAGCATGATCCTGTCCAGTCGTTTGATCATAAACCAACATACCGGTAGGGTCGAAATGTTGGTATCTTTGTTGGTAACATTTACTAAGTGAATGATATCTACTACAATCAGTTGGGGTCTTAAGCTGCTCACCTACTTTCTACGTTACGCCGTATCGTTTTGCATGAACTAATGAGTCGTTTTTATGTTCTGAGGTATGCTGAACACGAGTTCGAACCTAGAAATTCTTCGCCACAAGCCACATCAAAGTTTTTACGTTACTTGGCCCCCCGTGTTAGGAAAGAAAGTTATGCATTCGGCCGAAAAACGATTTTTACGTTTCAGGGGCTTCTGAATCTGAAAAACACCATTTAGAGAAAATTGGTCAGCGCCTGTGAACGCGATTGAGAGAAAACGGCTGAACCCAATCGGCTCAAATTTTATAATCTTCACCATGACGTGCCCAAATAAGGGTTTGAGGAAAATGGGTTTAAAAGTAACTTTAGTTATTTTAGTGGTCATGTCGGGGAACCCGAGACATAAGTTGTGAAAAATAAAAAGCTCGGTTTTATATTTAATAAATCCCACTTGAAAGATACTAGCACCATAAAAAATATCTGGTGCGTTGCAACACACAACTTTCCTTAGCTCTACGTCAATTCACTTTTTACATGGCTAGTTCTATTTAATCAATTCATTTATCACTCAGTTCCTTTGAACTTGGTCAAACAACACTTCACAGCAGCAGGAAGCGGTAGCGCTTACAGCTCCGGAATTTATTGTGCTGCTCGTACTCATTGCAGGACCATTATTGAGCAATTGGTATACAGATAACTAATGAGGCTGTAAACACAAATTTTTTGAAGAAGGATAGTAATTACTCTTGCAGAGTTATTGGGTAAAAACCTTTAGAACTGGTATTAAGCGAAACGGCGTTAGTTGAAATTCAGGAATTTCTGGAGTGAGCCCCATGTATCTCATGAGTGTTTTTAAACACTCACCCTTTAGGTATTGGATTGGACTACAATACTAATTTTTTTTAACATTCTACAAGAATTCCAGCGGAATTAATGAGGAAAAAACTGCGCGAAAAACGCTTTTCGTCGAAAATTTTGATAATTTATTGTGCTGCTCTCGTCATTTTCCCATGAATGAGAATTTTATAGTATCATTGCCTGATTGAAAGCTATCAATATAAAAAATTTAATCAAAATCGTTAGAGCAGTTTTTGAGAAAAAAAATATTTGGTGTTTTGATCACTATGATAACTATAGTTTAATTTCAGTGGATTTTGTTCATACTCTCATTTTGGCGTCCCATGATAAACCTGTGGGCGAGATATGAAGTTTGAGCTGATTTGGTACGGTGGTTTTCTCTAAATATCGTTCACAGACACACAGACCATTTTCCCAAATAGTGTTTTTCGGACTCAGGAGGGTCTGACACGTAAAGATCTGAAGAAAACTCAAAATTTTCCTTCAGCCGATTACATAACTTTCCTTTCTACTTTGTAGAGCCAAGGAAAGTAAAAATAGGATGATAGCCTTTAACCTTATCAACATTCGAAAAGTAATTTGGAGCAACACCCCTCAATATAATGATCGGATAATAGGGAATTCAACACACTGCAACTTTACTTACCGTCGCGTCAACTAAAATTTACAAATATTATTGATTTGGAATCCATTACAACGTATCACGGCATTTCTGGAGGATGAGAGGGAGTACGAGTACAGTACAGCGAGGCGAGAATATCTTATCTCAATAATATAATCAGGTAATGCGAGTAACAGTAACTCAAATGGTGATTACAACATACATCTACGTTAACACCAACCAATTATAGTGAAATAACAGGCCGTTATCCTCTATTTCATTCATAATTTTCGTGAAATTTGGAATGCATTTTATTTCAATTATTTAAACCGCTATCGAAATCTTCGTAGCTGTCTATGGTCAATAGAAGTTAACGCCGTCCATATCTAAGTTCGTTAAAAGCAATTAACGTGATAGCGTAAATTTTAGTATAATATTCAGAAGGTATAATGAGCTCTGTACTGTGGGGAATAATAAGGGTTTTGTATTGGTGGATGCAGGCGATACCCTCACTGCGGCCACAAATGGGCTTTTTGTAAAGGCGTCCATGATCTTCAGACCCCCAGGCCCCACAGCTCTGGTCTCACTTGGTGTGACGTCACCTATGCGCCCCCACCAACCCCGCTCAAAGTGGAGGACATCCGCCACCTTTTCTGGCGCGATGCCGCGAGTCCATCGCAAACGCACAGCACATGCTCTGCCGTCTCTAGCCCCCCCCCCCCCTCGCAGAACCTGCATACCTGTACCTCGCACTTGCAAATATTTGCAAGGTGGTACCTCAGTGGACATTGACCTGTGAACAAGCCACATATGATTCATAACCTTCCTCTCCAGAGCAAGCACCTCCTTGGCCCTCCCTTTGGAGAGTCGGGTGAAGAGTTTTGACGGTCTAAGGCCCGGCACCCACTGCCAATGCGAGGCCCTGTGCACCTATCCTCCCATTTGCCAACTTATCTACGTAGGTGGCTCCTGGTAGTCCCAACAAAGGGCTCAGGGCCGATCCCTTCTTTGCCAACCTATCAGCCTGTTCGTTTCCCTCTGTACCCTAATGCCCTGGCACCCAACATAATGTTACACTGTTGTCCTCAGCCAGGGCCTTCAGTCCAGTCAGACACTCCCTCACCTGCCGCGATGTAAGACAGTATGAGGCTAAGGCCTTGTGAATGGCCTGACTGTTCATCATTATGTAGATCCTCTGCCACTTCAGTCCCTTCTGCAGCAGCCGCTGCTCACAGACCGTCACTGCAGCCACCTCTGCCTGGAACACCGTGGCCAGGTAATAAGGGCTTATGCACCTCCACATCAAAACACAAAACGTACGTGGACCTCATAAAGTTGAGAAAAGTACCCCTCAATGGGCGTAAATAAAAAAGTAGACTCTGGCGTGGATTCTTGAGAGTCAGTCAAGATGAATGAAAAGCTCCTCCAGGCCAACGTTTCGCTTAATTTATCAAGCATCAGGCCTATAGCATATCACAGCGGTCAATTGAGTCACAATAATCTATACGGAACTTATACAAATTGGGCTGAATTATTGTTGAAAAACAAACCTCGGGCAATAGCTAATGGTTACTTAAAATAATGACATTCGGAGAAAAGCAGACCTTAATAGTAAACAATAATGAAGAGATAATGAGGAACATAGTGGAAGATATCAGAGAAAATGTATAGTATGACAAAGCATGGAATTATTCTTATTTCCTAAAAAGAGATGGGAGAAACAAGTTAGGTGTAATTTTTTATCAGGTTTGAATACATTTTGCTGAGATTGGCAGTGCCAGTCTTTTTATTGTAAGCTGTTGGGGATGTTAATATATAAGTTATGGACCTAACCCGTTGATGCTAATAACGTAAATGCGGTGTAAGCGCCCTTCAGGCGCTAACTGCTGACTGTACACCTGCGACTAGTTAATAGAGGTGCTAGAGCCAAGGCTCGGCAGTTCTCTTCAGCCCTGTCCAGTTGCAAATTGTGTTTTGTGTAAATAAAAGTTTGAAGTCTTGTTTAGAAAGCTAAATTTTACCCCATCGAGCATAACTTATATACATCATTAATAAATTAAGCGAAACGTCGGTCTAAAGAAGCTTTTCATTCTTCCTAACTGACTCTCAAGAATCTACACCAGAGTTAACTTCTACAGTCAAGAACGAACTCACATCACAATCAGAAAGTAGAGTTAATTATTCATTGAACCTAGAAAACATACTCAAGTTAACTTTCAAACTGGAAACATTGTAAGTAAATTAGTAGAAAATATGTGTGTGTGAAATCCCATCAGACTGGCTCAGGTCGACTTTCTTGCCGTTACCAAAGAAGCCGAGTTCATCTCGATGTGATGAGTATAGGTTCATAAGCCTCATGTCACACGTGCTGAAGATTTTCTTAAGGATCCTTCACACCAGAATTTATAAAAAGTGTGAATTCTTGCTAGATGAGACACAATTTGGTTTCAAAACGGTGTTGGCACTCGAGAGGCCCTTTTTTCATTGAATGTCCTGTTGCAGAGATGCCGCGACATGAATGTCGATGTCTACGCAGCGTTTATCGACTATCAGAAAGCGTTTGACAGTATAAAGCATGAGAAGCTGATTGAAGTGCTCAAATCGACTGGGATAGATAAGCGGGAGATAACCATTATTTCGAATTTGTATTGGCAGCAGTGTGCAGAGGTTAGGGTGGAGCAGACAACAACACAACAAATTAGTATTGAAAAAGGTGTCCATCAGGGTTATATCCTCTCTCCTTTACTTTTTAACCTCTACTCCGAAGCAGTTTTTCTGGAGGCTCTTGACGAGGTGCCAGAGAGGGGGGTTGGGGTGAACGGTGTCGTTCTCAATAACCTTCGATATGCTGACGACACTGTGTTGATTGCTGAGAGCCCAGAGGATCTTCAAGCGATTATGGATGCTGTGGTGCATCATAGCGAGAGTAATGGGCTGTCCCTGAATGTAGCCAAGACTAAGGTCCTCGTTTTTTCTAAGCAACGAAAAACGGTCAGTGTGGCTATCAATGGAACTCGGGTCGAACAAGTTTCTTCATATAAATACCTGGTGCGCAAGTAAATGAGCAAGGCGACTGCAAAAAAGAAATTCGAGCCCGTATTGAAATGGCTAGGAGCGCATTTTTCCAGATGAGGAACTTCTTCACGCGCAGAGATCTTTCCTTGGTCCTTCGGATGCGGATGGTTCGGTGTTATGTGTTCTCGGTGCTTCTGTATGGCTGCGAAAGTTGGACACTAGATCCCGGGATCGAAAGGAACATCAAAGCTTTCGAGATGTATATATACCGGCGCATGTTGTGGATACCGTGGGTCGACAGGATCACAAACGTCGAGGTGCTCCAACGGATGTCTAAATCTGTTGAGCTTTTACTCACGCTGAAAGAGAGGAAGACTCGATACTTTGGTCATGTGATGCGCGGTGATCGATATAGCCCCCTCAGATTGATTATTGAGGGTAGAATTCCTGGAGGGCGCTCGGTTGGAAGGAGGAAGAATTCGTGGCTGAAAGACTTGCGAAGGTGGTATAATTGCTCGTCCATAGACATATTTAGAGCAGCTACAGATAGGGAGGAGTTAGCCATTTTGATCGCCAACCTTCGATCGGAGACGGCGAATTAAAAAGAAGATGTGTGTGTGGCTATGCTCGTTATCTGTCTCTTATTGTGTGAAAAAATAGCTGTATTCTACCAAATCGTGCGATGATACGTAAATTAATTGTCAGTTCACATCGCGCTTTCCATCCCTACAATAGTCACAGGGATTTTGCCCGCAAATTACACAAGTAGTGCGGGCGTAGTTTCCGCAAGGGGTCGCGTGCTGGAAAATATTGACCTACCTCTCACTATCCTTCAATATTCAAGTTGTTTCCGGGCTTGAGGATGAAATCCGGCGATACTAACCTAAAATTTGTTCGAGATTTTACACACGCATTTTCTATCCATAAGTTCCGGCATTATTTGTGCACTGCGCTCAAAAACCCCACCGGCGACGTTTGTTGTGACGATTTCGAGCGTTTTCTCAATTTTTCTCTTCTGTTTGTTCTCTCCATAAAATGGGATATTGTAACGAATCCCAGTTATCAGCCTAGCTGCTGTAATAAACGTGCCAATTAATTATATATAATTCGATAAGGTTACTACTAATTCATAGGGTTGTGTATCACGGCTTATGCGCTCTCGTTTTTTGTAAGTAATGTTAACAGAATTGTAAATACAGTTGTGCCAACCCCCAATCCAGAAAGGGGGGGTGGCAAACTAAAATGCACCATAAACATAGGTGTATTATTCAGAATGGATAATACAGGGGTCTTCGGTATTTTATTGAAAACGGCTCAAAAAGTGCTCAAACGATCTTGATTAAACCTTGAATTCATGTTCTACGAATCAGTTATCGATTTTTCTTTCCCTTGAATATCTCTGTAACAATTCACTGAATGTATATATTGTTTTCTCTCTTTTTGGATAAACGGCTCCAAAAAATTTCGCCAAACTCAAGAGATAGCTTGATTACTTTCAATAACTCCGTACTTTCGACGGAATGCAATAAATTCTGGAACTGTATCTTCGTTAGACACATTTACACAGACATACTTATGATGAACGGAATCTAGGTACTAGTTGGTTCAAAGTAGCCCCTAGAGTGATCTAAATCGTTAGGCCCATTTTAGAGAAAATCGGTAATTCAATGTTCGGGAAATCTGATACCTCCGTTCAACGTTCAGAAATAATTGGGTTAGTTCCGCCAGTAGGTAAATTACTAAAGTTCACGTACCTGTTTGGTGAGTCCGTCTCCTCCGTCTGGTGAGTTACTGTGGGCGAGCGCTTTCGATGTAAAGTCATCATCGTCTGGCCGTATCTCACCATCCAGAGGAGACGTACTCACCAAACAGGTACGTTAACTTACAGAAATAGTTGTGAAAAACAAAAAGTGCGTGTTGCTGAAAGAAATTTTGTCAATTTGATCGAATTTAGTTGTGGGGTTACTTTGGATATTTTATGAACTTATTTTTGGCACATTCTCTGTTCAAATGACGGTCAGAAGAAATTTGATGGAGAACAATATGTAGTCCTCGATTAGTTGAAGGCATCCTGAGAATTTGGTGGAAATCGCCGTTTGGTGAAAGCCGTTTTAAGAAAAAGTAACAAAATACTATTTTTGTCTGTCTATATCAGCGAATTTTCAGAAATATTTATGGAGAAGAAAAGTTAGAAACTAATTAGTAAAAGATAATTTGAAAGTGTTATCAAACTCGCTGTTTTCGACAAGAATGCGAAAAACTAGTAACAGGTGGTAGTTAAATTTGGAGGAAATCGATGTGTCCTTTTTTTCAGGTCGGAGGCACATTGTGAGTTTGACGCTTGTTCTCAGATATCAACGGACCAAGTGTTGTCAATTAGGTTTGTGTGGGAAAAGTAGGACGTGTGTTATATTACTTTTCTGGTCATCAAAAGTGGACTGAGGTCAAAGCCTTTCGGATCGTCGGAATTTCGAACATTTTTATCGATATTTCTTATCTACTCCGATATTTTGTAGACCCTCGGTCAATAATTCGAAAATCCATCGGGCGCCTCGCTGAGTTCTCCAAAGTCGTCGTAATTAGAAGCCTTTCTCCGTGTTAACCTGGTTTTTGCGTCCTTGACGAACGAAACTCAAGAGAACCAGTTTTCACATCAACTTCCGAGGTCGGTTGTCGTTATCTGAAACCGCGCTTGCAAGATGAATGGCCGCAAATCGCCGCGCGAACCCCCTCGAAATATGGACGTATCTGAAACTAGCGATGACATGATCGGCCTTGTTCACTCCGCACCAATTATTATTTTTTTTCTTTTCTTGGCTCTCAGGATTTCCACCGAGTAATGATTCAATTGGGGCTCATCAAGATAACGGCAGTTCCGAATTGACGCTCTCGGAATATGATTGGAGTCATTATAACAAATGCGACGTATCAAGCTCAACTTTTCTCGGCCCTACAAGCATAATCCAATCTGTTTTTCACTCAGTTTATTTGAACTTGTTAAAACGTAGCGCAACGTTTCAAGTAGAAACTAGTAGCTCTTAAGGGTTTCGGATTTTATTAAATCACTCTTGCTTGTGTCAGCAATCATGAAACTGTCAACATTGTTTTTCTCAGAAGATTCGTATTCATCGTTTCAGAAAAAAGTAGAAATCCCGTGAACAAAATTCAATTAAAACGACGTCAGTTGGAAGTCCGGAATATCTTGGTTTGCTCCAAATTACCAACTTCCCTCCTACAGATAGCTCATTCGGTCGTCAATTTGGTTTTCGTTAGAGCCGTGTTTTCGTTTGAGCAGGATTTATGATGAATAATTTGTACTTGGAGGGTTTTGTCGACAGTTTTGATCATGTTTTGGGCTGCTCTCGTTATTTTCTCCCGAATAAATGTGTCACATGTCGTTTGACACTGCCCAAGCCAAACGTTATTTCAAAACATTTTCGCTTATTACGTAGTAGTTTCAGATAAGTTTTGTGATGCGTTGCACCAGATATTTTTATTTAGATTTTTAAAAATTACTTGCAAGAATTAATTTTGTTACCCGGGATGATATCTCCGTTCAACGTGTTTTTACAGACAAAACTGTCAGGAGCAGCACGCGGTCGTCGAAAAAGCAAAGAACGATGTCTTTATCGAGTGTGGAATCTGAGTACTTAACTATATCAGATGCTGTAAAAGAAGCTGTATACGTGAGGACATTGTCGAGCGATATGGGATTTCCGATTAATAGCCCAATGTGTTGGTACAACGATAACCAGGGGACGCAGATGCTAATTGCTAACCCTGTGTATCACTCAAGAACAAAACACATCGACATTCGAAACAAGTTCATCCAATAATCAGTGATTGAGAACGACGTGAAAATCATGTACATCAAAACTGATGAAATTCCAGCTGATTTCTTGACTGTTTAAAAATGAAACCGCTATATGATCTTCGATCGACGGTACAATTCCTCCAATCTGCGTCTACGAAACCTGTGAGTTGGCCTTGCGTCCTCGTGTACGTCAACTTGTAATCAAGTGTGCCTTGAAGATAGCGCAGGACCCTTTTTGGCGCTTTCCATTGTAATTCGGAATAATTCGCGTTAAACTGGCTGAGAAAATTAACAGCGTACGTTAAATCAACGCGTGTTCAAATCTTAAGGTACATTAGTGAGCCTATTAAACTTCTATATTGAAGATTGCGTCCAGTGGAGTGCCCAGAGGTTTACAGAATTCCATTTTCAATTTCTCCAAAATTTCCTGTGCATATTTCCACTGTGAGATGTGAATCACTCCTTCCTCTGGCATATAATCGAATTCAAGACCTAGGCAGGAGTGAATTCGCACCAAACCTTTCATCTTGAAATCTTCACCCAACCGTTACTTCAACACGCCTAATTTTGATCTGTTTTTCGAAGCTAACACAATGTCGTCAATATTACGGCATCTTCGGTACCTTTGTGTTGAGTGTAGACGCAGGGATCTGAGTTTGACGGTTTGAGTCCAAAACTCTTCAACGCATCGTCTAATTACTATCCGCTACCCAAAGGGAAGGAAAGTATAGAAATCGTGTCAAAAGAAAAATTTGGGTTTTCTTCAGATCTTTACGTTTTGAGGCCTACTGAGTCTAAAAAACCTAATTTCGGCGCGTGGTCCGTGTGTGTGTGTGTGTCTGTAGTTCGATTTGCGGGAGAACGGCTGGTCCGATTGAGCTGGTTCTTTTTTTGTTTTGTTTGTTATTTTTTGTAGACACCAAAATAAGGTTATGGACGATTTCGGCCGGTGGGAAGGGGGGGGGGGACGAAAATGTACCAAAAACTAGGGTTTTTTGCATTTTTCTCGAAAACGTTTCTAACAATTTTGATTAAACTTTCCAATTATCTTCTACTGATCAATACCTAACTTTTTATACTCCATACATATCTCCATGAAAATACGGTGAACGGAGATATAGGCCTATGAAGCAAAAATAATGGCTTCAACGATTATCACCAAACTTTCAAGATGTTTTCAAATAGTTAATACCTACATATTGTTCTCGATAATGTTCCTCTGACAGTCCATTGAACAGAGATAAAAATGAAAATGTGTAGAAAATAACGTTTTTTCGAACATTTCCGTAAATTCCAGGGTAACCTCTTCACCAGATGTGATAAATCCTAATGGAGTATCTTTTAGTCACCCATACAAACATTTCGTTCTCTATAATTATTTCTGTATATATATGTTGAACGAAGATATAAGCCAAGTTAACTCAGTGAAGGAGATTTTTCGAATATTAATTTATCGGTATTCCAATTTTGTCAAAAACGGCTCTAACCATTCTGATCAAACTTACGGAGTACTCTCAGCTAACTATTCCCTACATTTTGTTCTCCATAAATGTTCCTGTAAAAATGCGTTGAACGAAGATATAGCACCCGCATATGTAGCTGGTGTTCGAACTTACAGGGGTGGCGGAGAGTTGTGTGTTGCTACGCACCAGATATTTTTACTTTCCTTGGCTCTACGAAGTAAAAAGGAAAGTTATGAAAAAAAAGTTTTGAGTTTTCTTCAGATCTTTACGTTTCAGACCCTCCTGAGTCCGAAAAACACTATTTGGGAAAATGGTCTGTGTGTGTCAGTCAGTCTGTGTGTGTGTATGTGTGTCTGTGAACGATTTTCAGAGAAAACCACCGTACCAAGTCAGCTCAAACTTGAAATCTCGCCCGCAGGCCTCCATGGGACGCCAAAATAAGGGTTTGGACAACATCCACCGAAAGTTAACTATAGTTATCATAATGATCAAAACACCAATTTTTTTTCTCAAAAACCGCTCTAACGATTTTGAATAAATCTTTTATACTGATAGCTCCCAATATGGCAACCATACCACAAAATTCTCAATAGTGGGAAAATTACGAGAGCAGCACAATAAATTACCAAAACTTTCGACGAAATCGATTTTAGCGCGGTTTTTAGAGAAAACAACAGTACCAAATCAGCTCAAACTTGATGTCTAGCCTACAGGTTGCCATGGGACGCAAAAATATGGGTATGGGCAACATCCGCCGAAAGTTAACTATAGTTATCATAGTGATATAGTGAGTAGTAAGATCAGGTAGGGAACCAGATTAAGAACTACTCCCAGATGGTACGGGATTCCTCAGGTGGTCACCTCCGCGCGGTAACACACGGGCAACAGCTCTCTACGGTGAGACTGGCTAACGACCACATACCTGCCGTACCTCCACAGGTCTGAGTTCGGTGGATGCTGCAGGGGCCGGCCTCTTGCATATTAGCGAAACCGCAACTTCTATGACTGATATAACCCTCGTCGATACAGTCATGAAATAAAGAAACAGATCTGATCAAAACTCCAAATATTTTTTTTCCCCAAAAACGGCTCTAACGATTTTGATTAAACTTTTTATATTAAAGCTCTCAATAAGGCAATTATACCATAAAACTCCCATTCGTGGGAAAATGACGAGAGCAGCACAATAAATTATCAAAATTTTCGGCGAATAGCGTTTTTAGCGCGTTTTTTTCCTTTTAAACTCCGCTGGAATGTTACTAGAATGTTAAAAAATATCTGGTGCGTTGCAACACACAACTTTCCTTAGCTCTACAACAATTCACTTTGTACATGGCTAATTCTATTTAATCAATTCATTTATCACTCAGTTAATTTGAACTTCGTCAAACGACGCTTTACGGCAGCAGGAAGCGGTAGCACTTACAGTTCCGGAATTTATTGTGCTGCTCGTACTCATTGCAGGACCATTATTGAGCAACCGTTACACAGATAACCAGATCAACGTGCGTAGAGGATTGATCCTTACAACCGGAGAGTACGTCTCACGGTAATCCACTCGTCGTTGCTGTGTATAACCTTTGGCTACTAGACGAGCTTTTCGTCTTTCAATCTCACCAGATGCGGTGTATTTATTGCGCAGTACTATATTGGAGCCAATTGCCTTTTGATTAATTGGTTGGATGAAGAAACTGTCTCTTGACTGTTTCTATGTGCTGCAGTACTTCAAATTTACTTTAACGTCTAATTGAACCTCATTGTGCAGTTTTTAAGGTCACCCTGGGGCAGATTGATAAAAAGCTGACTCCTGATTATTAATTGTCTGACTATTCTTCAAATCCTATTCAGAAATTGACAGTGAATTACAACTCCTGTTGCACTAAGAAGGCCCGAAGATGTTCTGTCGTGAAGCCACAAGTCTGAGTAGAAGTTTCTCAAGGATTTAACTTACTTCATTAAGGCTTCAGTTACCAATGAGCTTATTTGTTAAATATCGAGTTAATCCTCGCAAAGCGAAATCGCCTAGATTTATCTTCTCTCTTTGAGACGATCCAATTATATTCTCGGATTCCCAGAATAGCGTGAGGATTCCGGAGTGCGGCTCTAAGCCCAGCGCGTGACAATGGAGTTGGGACGGAAAATTGAAACTTCGCCATTTTAGCTTTGGCTAATCAGGGGGAACATCGGGCCAATCCGTCATCGTGAGGTAACCTTCGTCAATTCAACACAATTGGATCTTCACCGGACTCAACAAATTAATTGGGCTCGCGTCGTCGTTTTTATTAATCTTCCATTCTAGTTAATAGAAACGGTAGTGTTGCAGCGAGCGTTATATTTAATTAAATAGCCGTCAGAACGGCCCGTCAAAAGGAGGGGTTTTTTTTACTTTCCTTGCTCTACGAAGTAGAAAGGAAAGTTATGTAATCGGCTGAAAAAAATGTTTTGAGTTCTCTTTAGATCTTTACGTTTCACACCCCCCTGAGTCCGAAAAACACTATTTGGGAAAATGATCTGTATGTCTGTGAACAATTTTTAGAGAAAACCACCGTACCAAATCAGCTCAAACTTGATATCTCGCCCGGAAGTCACTATGGGACGCCAAAATGAGGGTATGAACAAAATCCACCGAAAGTTGACTATAGTTATCATAGTGATCAAAACACCAAATATTTTTTTTCTCAAAAACGGCTCTAACGATTTTGATTACATTTTTTATATTGGTAGCTCCAAATATGGCAACTATACCATAAAATTCCCAGCTATGGGAAAATGATGAGAGCAGCACAATAAATAACCAAAACTTTAGACGAAATCGGTTTTAGCGCGGTTTTTAGAGAAAACAACCGTACCAAATCAGCTCAAACTTGATGTCTAGCCTACAGGTTACCATGGGACGCCAAAATAAGGGTATGGACAAAATCTACCGAAAGTTAACCATAGTTATCATAGTGATCAAAACACCAAATTTTTTTTCTCAAAAACGGCTCTAACGATTTTGATTAAATTTTTTATATAGATAGCTCTCAATAAGGCAATTATACCATAAAACTCCCGTTTTTGGGAAAATGACGAGAGCAGCACAATAAATTATCAAAATTTTCGACGAAAAGCGTTTTTAGCGCAGTTTTTTCCTTATAAACTCCGCTGGAATTTTAGTAGAATATTAAAAAAAATTAGTATTGTACTCCAATCCAATACCTAAAGGGTAAATTTTTAAAAACGCTCATGAGATACATGGGGCTCACTCCAGAAATTCCTGAATTTCAACTACCGCCGTTTCGCTTACTGCCAGTTGTAAAGATTTTTACCCAATAACTCTGCAAAAGTAATTACTATCCTCCTTCAAAAAATTTGCGTTTACAGCCTCATTAATTATCTGTGTACCGATTGCTCAATAATGGTCCTGCAATGAGTACGAGCAGCACAATAAAATCTGTAACTGTAAGCACTACCGCTTCCTACAGTCGCAATGTGTTGCTTGACCAAGTTCAAATTAACTAAGTGATAAATGAATTGATTAAATAGAATTAGCCATGTACAAAGTGAATTGACGTAGAGCTAAGGAGAGTTGTGTGTTGCAACGCACCAGATATTTTAAAAAGTTCGCGAGTAAGAATTAAATTTTTGCTAGATTAGGAGATTAAGATTTTCGAATTAACGATTGTAACTTATTTCAAAACCAAACACACCTACGATAGAATAGTCATATTAATTTTAATATCCGGGGGTTGTTTGTCTTAACTGGGAGGACGCGTCACACAAGGTACAGTTAATAGTTAACGCACGCTCAGCCCACGCATTTAAATAAATTTTTTTGACTCAGAAAACCTTAAAATGTGAAGACCTGATGAAAACTCTTGTTACTTTCCTTGGACCAGAGTAGGAATTTATGTAATTGACTCTCATGGCTTTTACCCGGTAATTTCTAAACGGTTAACCACTGTTAATCAAGTACTCGCTGATTACTAAATAGAACACAAGTCAATAAGCTCCTGAACCTTTACCGCGATTAGTTTTTATGAAGAACGTTGAGCTAGCAAGTTCATATTAACTGAACGAGTTAGTGATGAAAATTGCTGAACGTACGTGAGCAGATATTTTTCAGAAGATTAGATTTATTTCCCTCTTGGGTGGAACAAATATTTAAAAAAATGAAATTAGAAATTAAGAGGAATAAGAGTCTAAGTTCAGCGTATTTCTCGAGTTCTTGACTTTTACAAATGTAAGCGACTGTTTTCTTACTTACTTTTGTCGAAAAGATGAAACGTTACGTTTCAGTTTTTTTGTTTCCCCCGTATATTTGACTAAATGGAACTCACTCAAAGCCGCGTTTATCTCTGATGATGATGAACGCAGGGAGGCAGCCAATAAAGCTGCAGGACCAATGGCAGTTGCCGTGGCCACAGAGAGGCCAATGTCCCAATTCCCCTTCACGAGCCTGTTGGGGGGCCGCACAGTGTCCCAGCCTATTGCCGAGAACACATTGTCTTACCACCCTGGGGTTGGTGGAGGGGGGGGTTCCTGGTCAGGGATCGAACCAGGGTCCGTCGGTTCTATCCCTTTCCTCCAGGCTGTGCGTATGTTGGAGTTGGGTCTGATAATGCGGGGGAGGAGGAGTTCCTGCCACTTGATCCATGACAAGGTGAAGGTGGAGGGGCCCGAACTGCACATGGTAGACTCAATGCCCGCGAGGTTCAACTTCGTGTTACCCTTTTGAATACTCATTCATGAGCAATCTTGGTGGGCAGGGGCAGTTCCCACTTTCGAAGCTGGGGTTCCTGGTATACTACACTGATGGCAGGGTGGCCTTGCAGGGGCAGGCATCTTTGGGCCGAGAATCAGGCAGAGGTGGCTGCAGCTGCTGCAGAGGGGACTGAAGCGGCAGAGAATCTACATCATGGTGGACAGTCAGACCACTCTCAAGGCCTTAGCCTCATACTGTCTTACATCCTGGCAGGTCTGGGAGAGTCTGACTGGACTGAAGGCCCTGGTCGAGGACAACAGTGTAACAGTGTGTTGGGTGCCAGAGCATCAGGGTATAGAGGGAAACGAACAGGCTGATAGGTTGGCTAAGTAGGGATCGGCGCAGATCCCTATTGGCCCTGAGCCCTTTGTTGGGACTACCAGGGAGCCACCTACGTAGAGATGTGGGTAAATGGGAGGATAGGTACAGGGCTGCCCATTGACAGGGCTGCCTGGCCTTAGACAGTCAAAACTCTTTATCCGGCTCTCCAGAGGTAGGTCGATGGAGGTGCTTGCACTGGGGAGGAAGGATATTAGGATCATATGTGGGCTGTTCACAGGTCCCTGTCCGCTGAGGTACCACCTTGCAAATATTTGCAAGTGCGAGGTACAGGTATGCAGGTTCTGCGAGGTAGGGCTAGAGATGGCAGAGCATATACGATGGACTTGCGACATCACGCCGTTGTGTGTTTGGGAGGCCCTTTCTTCAGCCAGAAGAGGTAGCGAATACAGAACTTGCGGATGTCCTCCACTTTGTGGGGGTGGTGGTGGGGTCGTTCATAGATGACGTCACACCAAGTGAGACCAGTGCCGTGGGGCCTGTGCGTGGTACAGGGGGGGCCATGATCTGAGGATAACATTACTATAAGCCCTTACAATAAGCTCGTTTGTGGCCGCAGTGAGGGTATCACCTGCATCAAAAAAAAAAAATCCCTGCCTGGCTCGAACAGCCTCATGCTCCAATTCGCTCGGCCACCACCACGGCCCCTGCATTCATCTCTAAACACAAGTAGGAGCAGCGCAAACAAACTGTTTACTTTCTTTATCTTGTGCCATCCTTTTCGTTGTAGTTGTTCTTGTTACCTTCTTGTTTATTATATTCTTCCCGTTTTGGCGATCGTTCCCGACCTCGCCTTTTTCCGTGCACTTCGCAGTTTTTTCTTCCCGAACACGGGTCCTTTAAATCTTCCAGTTCGTCACGCGGCACTGTTGTCAAAGCACCATCTAAGAGACCTCAATTTCATCATTTCAGGGTTTGTTAAGCTGGAGAGATTTCCTATTATTTGTAATTATTTTCCGATGTAATTAAGGATATATCGGATCATTATTAAATGACTCATCTTCGCACTGTCACTGACGAGGAGATTGAGGAAATATTTATCACGGGGTAACCGTTATTAAAATAATGTCGCGAGTCCTCCCAATTGACCGTGATATTAAGGCTAATTTATTCCATTCATCATTCATTATGAATGATAGAACCAATCTTTTACGTTCGTAACTAAATTATAGCCAACGATGAAACATGAGAACGAGTTACTAGAAACGGTTCGTGAATCTACCAACTTTAAATCGAGAGAAAGATTGCTCCCCGGGGTGGTGATTTACAGTCTGCTACACCGTGTTTTTCCCCCATGGCGCAACTGAACTGTAACTCTCGGAATAAGTCAATTATCGGCCGCACGTTATGTAAGGGTACGGATTGGTTAATATTTGCGGTTGAACAGACGCTGTCGCTAGACTCCACAAAATGAATAGATTTGCCAAGAAAATGAGCTTTCTATCCAAGTTGGACGTCAGAATTTTTGACTTTATCGTCGTACGGCCACTGGTGATTTATGATATTGGACACGGGAAAGGGGGAGCGAGAAAGTGTCAGAGGAGCACTAATTCGGAGTGTGCCAAGTGATAAAACCTTGCTTGAAGAAAGGAAGCAATACCGTTCTTTAATTGATTAGGCCGACAAATTAACCTTTTTGTGTCACCATCTGCTAGAAAAATATCTGGTGGCGAGCATTGCTTCCTCAGCCCCCGGAAATATAATTGTGTGCTGTGCTTAAATTAGGCAATGGCTCTCCGGTTCAACGCGTTTCTACTAAATCGTTTATGGAGAACGAAAGGTGGAAGGTAATTCACGGTGCCCTGTGATATGTTTGATCAAAATCGTTAGATTGATTTTTGAGGAAATTCAAAATCTCATTTTCGACCAACGCAAGGTTTAGCGGTACTGTTACGGGCAACGGAACGTGTTTGTAAAGGTTGTCAGAAGACACTTCGTAGGGTTCATCTAATTCTTGCATTTACTTCAAAAAAATAAAAAAATTCTTCGTACGTTTTAACTGAGAAGTTCAGCAGACTGTGGGAGGAAGATTTATGGAGTCAGCGTGTAGTTATTGTCAGTTACATTTAAATCGTTGAAACTGGTTTTCTAGAAATCTGGAGCGAAGCAACACACAACTTTCCACTTTCTGCCACATATTCGATGAACGCATTTTTATAAAAACATTTATGGAAAACGATTTTTGAGAAAACGTGAAAAAGTTCATTCAATGTTCTTTTAGGTTGCGGGAAGTAAATTCGAAAGCATTATAATCTGTTATATAAGAGAAATAAAGAGTAGTCCGTTTGACGGCTAGAAGCAGAATGAGAATTTATTCTAACAAAGGTAAACAATGCGTCTCATAACAGCAATGTAGGCAACGTTAAGTTTGGACCTGGGCCCTGTTTCATAATGATTTAGTAACTATTATTACGAGTGAATGCGCTGGTAACTTGTAAATTCTGGTTCACAATAACATTTTACAAGTGCCGGAAATATTAGTGAATTCTCTTGTAATACTAGTAGTTTTTCAACGATTTAAATGTAACTGACAATAACTACACGCTGACTCCATAAATCTTCCTCCCACAGTCTGCTGAACTTCTCAGTTAAAACGTACGAAGAATTTTTTTATTTTTTTGAAGTAAATGCAAGAATTAGATGAACCCTACGAAGTGTCTTCTGACAACCTTTACAAACACGTTTCGTTGCCCGTAACAGTACCGCTAAACCTTGCGTTGGTCGAAAATGAGATTTTGAATTTCCTCAAAAATCAATCTAACGATTTTGATCAAACACATCACAGGGCACCGTGAATTACCTTCCACCTTTCGTTCTCCATAAACGATTTAGTAGAAACGCGTTGAACCGGAGAGCCATTGCCTAATTTAAGCACAGCACACAATTATATTTCCAGGGGCTGAGGAAGCAATGCTCGCCACCAGATATTTTTCGAGCAGATCGTGACAGAAAAAGGATAATTTGTCGGCCTAATCGGCCAGTGCTTGCAGGGGAGATGGTCAAGTGCTGCGCGGCGTTGTGCAACATCGCGATACGGGAAGAAGTTGAACCATTACATGTTCCTCACGATCTTGATTTTGATGACACAAATAACGACCCTCAAGACGACAACCAGCCTGCAGGAGCAGCCCGAATGAGGCATGAGCAAATCATTACTATGCTCCGATGATCATTGGTCATTAAGGTCCTTTTCTAAGCGGTTCATATAAAAATCACCGAGTACTTTATTCAGAACTTTTTACTCATTATCTACTTACTTGATAATGCATTCATCAATGAAATTAGAATGAAATATATAATTATCACGCCAATTTGAACATAATGTAGATAGTACTTTGCAGCTTATCTCTATTTATGAGGAACTAGGTTAATGGAGGAGTAGGGTAGAAAAGAGAGGATTTCCCTCCAAGCAGCAGTCTTGTCGGCTTTTGTTAGCTTATCGCTGAACGCACCAAAAAGCACTGATCTTCTTTGCTTCACCTTTTCGAGAACGCACAGTTGTAATCGCCGCTTGTCCTCTCTTTTGCCCATCTTCAATAGGTAGGCATAGCGAAAAATTTAGGGGCGACTAGTGAAGGGACGCGATAAAGATGCGGGAATGGTGAGTTCACATTTGTTTGACCAGTTGACTTGTAGATTATCATCAGCTGAGCTATTAGTTTTCAGAAGTTACTGGTGAAATTATTCTTGTAGTACCAGTTGGAGGCATCTCATTGTGAAACAGAAATTACAAGTACTCATAATACTACCACTTGTAAACTTGTAAATTTCACTTATATTACTAGCTTATTGTGAAACAGGACCCTGATTACGTTTTTCTCGACATAATCAACAATATCTTACCTAATAGCAAGAGCATTTTTCAATAGATTTGTCGGTGAATTCTTTCGTCATTAGCATTTATCAAATGCTGCCAACATCAGTGATCTGACTCATTGAGTGAGATGCAAATGATTCACTCACTACCTGCTTCTTGGAGTAGAACAGTATTTGAATTGGCACATCACACGACTGCAGTTCGTTCATAAAATAACCAAGATCTGAAGATCATTGTAGCGTCATTAGTGGCGTCTACTAATTTGTTTCATAATGTTCAACGGATCACAAGTGTAATATGATTCTCGACTGGTTGGTAGAAGTTTAGCTGACTCGTTAAAATAACTGATAATTTCTCATCACAACATTCTCTCTACATCGCCTCCTTCCTACAATATCACGTTACATATTCTAATGATGTCTAGAATATCAGGAGTGTAATTCACCTCGATCTTAAGCGTAAACGGAAACACCTGTCGGACGGCAGAACCTTAGTCCCGATGTAATTGGATCCTTGTGAATGGTTTGCAACTCCTTTTGTATAATGATTCCTTGGGCTTCGAATGCTAATAACCCTCTCGTTCCAAACCTCTCAGCTACTTAATTGATTGGGAGAATGCCTTCTCTTTCGTATGTACTAATGCAACTACATTGTGTTCTGAATCTGCGTAAGTTAATTAGAACATCGTTTCCAGGCAAACGGTCAGAAGCAGCTGACCACAATTTGTATCGAGGCGTATCGCTTGATTACCTAAACTTGAATATCGCTCATTTACCGGAATTTCCGTAGGCGCCTCGTTCGTTCTTGTTAGAACTAGTACAATGTTGGCGTAAAATAATTGCCAAGTTACGAACACATCTAGCAATGAAGACCGTGACACTAATTTTCGTGCAGCTCAATTATTTTTGGACAATAACCTTGTGGAATGAAACGAACGAGAAAAAGGACTGTATCGATACACTGGTATTTAAAGGGTCACTTATTGCCAGTGTAGAGTTCTGATATGAAGGTTACTCGATTAGCCTGATATAGTTCTGATTTACCAGTTGATTGGTTACTTGATATAGTTTTGATTGATCAGACAATAGAACTAGTTCACGCGACTCAGTAGGTCTCAAAATATGTGAACTGGTGCTAGGATGAGAGTGGAGAGAGAGTGAGCTGTAGGGGCACTGATTGTGTACTGCCTTGATGGAATGCACATTTTGGAAGCCCCGAAGGTAAAACTCGTTGTAGTCCAGACTCCCATCATAGGCACCTCCAGTGATCATAGTCATAGACGAGGAATCATCTTCCGTCAAAAGAAGTTCAGGATAGCAGTAGTTTTTGCCCAACAAATGGCCACCAGTTAAGAGGGATTTGGTAATGTTTGGAGAGCCGCTCACTCAGGTAAAAATTGCAGCGATTTACTTTGGTTGTAATATGAATCTTCGTCATGACGACTAGACTACGATCACTGGAGATACCTACAATGGGAGTCAGGCGGTACATTAGCAGGAGAGGCTTATTGAACTTCCATGAGGTGATGAAGAAACCTGCACCCAGAGGCTTTACTGTTAGGGCTAAGGGCCATGACCTTGTTTGGCCCGATTTGAGCCGAAACACCTCTATTAAAGTTTGACCGATGAAACCACTGTTGACATTTGGCTTCTGACTTCCTTCGCACACTAGCTTCGATTTTATTAAGGTTCTTTATTTCAGTTCATGAATTATAGGGAAAACCCTGAAAAAAATGTGGGCATAAGTTGTGTAACACGCATTTTGTTTTTTAACTTTGTTCAATGGACTATCAGTGGAACATTTGTGGAGAAACTTGTGAGTTTGATGAAAATCTTTTTTGCCAAAAAGTGAAAAACCCCACTTTTGCTTAATAAGCCACACTGAATTTGCATGAATGAGGCTTCTCCATAACGCCTCTGGCGTTAGATTTTCGAGTTTATGTAGCAAAGTAAAGACATAAAATGTCAAATTCATGTTTTGGATCATCCATAACTTCGGGGGAAACGGTCAAAGTCGTAGGTGGCCAATTTTGAACTAGGCCAAAATTCGAAATCATTTTGTTGGGCGAAAGTCTATGAATTTAAACGATCCTCGTCAAGTTAACTTTCAAATGGTTGCTCAGAACTTTGGCTGAACCCGCTCTAGTTTAATTCATTCAATCAACAGTAAATTTCAAACCCAGCCACATCCCTAAGAATGTGTTTCGTCCACTGCTCCCTATTTGACATCATCACTTAGTCACTGAGGTTATTAAACCAAGCGTTACCAAGCGTTAGATTTTGTAACAGACGTTACTATGCACTTAACCCAACACAAATTTCGTGACGCTTCTCCGTTACATATCCCGCATTACATTTTCGAGTTTATGTAGCAAAGTAAAGACATAAAATGTCAAAAAAATAATCGTAACCCTGGTGGGACTCGAACCCACAACCTCCGGTTTACAAGACTAAAGCCTTCTCCATTAGGCCACAGGGGATGTGGTTGCAACTCGGGTTAAAAAATTTCGTGACGCTTCTCCGCCTCCAGCGTTACATTTTCGAGTTTATGTAGCAAAGTAAAGGCATAAAATGTCAAAAGGTGGCCAAGGAGACGGCAGTAGTTTGAATTACGAAATTTCGTGAAATGTCCTTAGTTATTTTATGATCGTCATTTAACTACCGTTGTACGGGTCACTTATTGAACTATAACACGATTTTCGCGGGAAAACTGAAGTCGTAGGAACAAGATTTATTCGATTATTTATTGCGCTGCTTTTTACTTTCCTTGGCTCTACGAAGTAGAAAGGAAAGTTATGTAATCGGCGGAAAAAAAAATTTTGAGTTCTCTTCAGATCTTTACGTTTCAGACTCCTGAGTCCGAAAAACACTATTTGGGAAAATGGGGTCTGTGTCACTAAACTGTGTCTGTGAACAATTTTTAGAGAAAACCACCGTATCAAATCAGCTCAAACTTCATATCTCGCCTGCTGGTCACAATGGGACGCCAAAATAAGGGTATGAGCAAAATCCACCGAAAGTTAACTAGTTATCATAGTGATCAAAACACCAAATTTTTTTTTTCTCAAAAACGGCTCTAACGATTTTGATTAAAATGTTTATATTGTTAGCTCCCAATAAGGCAATTATACCATGAAATTTCCATCAGTGGGAAAATGACGAGAGGAGCACAATAAATTATGGATATTGTTAGTTATTTCCTTTTTTTTCAGTTAACTTCTCCAATATCAATAAACTTTGCAAGAACAATGGCGGAATAAAGTTGAGTATTTTTGGTAAATTTATCAAACATATCTCAACACTATAGTGAAACAGAGGTCAAATTGACCAGTAGGACGTAATACTAACTCTATTTAAGAAGCACATGATATCGTGACAACAACGGGTGTAATCTAATTCACTGTAAACTCCTTAAATCTTCTCCTGTTTCTCGTCTTCTTTTGCTATTCTGCTCTTCGATCAATTTCACGCGTTTCTTCCTTAGCTGGTCCACGTCTTTCTTAGCTCTTTTCCATCTGCGATCGCAACATACATCACTCCAGTTCTTTTCAATACTTAGCCTGGTGTCCAATCTTTCGGTTGTTTTACCTCTTCTCCCCTTTGAATTCTCCAAGACTGTGGCTAATGTGATGATTACGTTTTTGTCGTAGCAATGCCTTCTTTAGGTTTCGTCCAACATTCAACAGATCGAATTGTGCCCTCAAGCGTGCACCTAAAAGTTCTGCATGCCCCATTGTTGAATGTGCAAACGAAAATTCCCTCGCCTTATCCATTATTTGAAACTCTTGACGGTCCGCACGGCTCGTTCTGCGAGCCCATTTGAACAAGAATGGTCAGGTGTTGTCTTGATTGAAGAATTGACACTCTTACATAAATCGCTAATGTATACAATACATAGAATACCTGATTGACAAGTCGGAAGTCAACGCAGTACTCTATTTAAGGAACACGTAGTAACGTGATGATTACGTTTTTGTCGTATCAATGCCTTCTTTAGGTTTCGTCCAACATTCAACAGATCGACTTGTGCCCTCAAGCGTCAACGTGAAAGTTCTGCATGCCCCATTGTTGAATGTGCAAACGAAAATTCCCTCGCCTTATCCATTATCTGAAACTCTTGACGGTCCGCACGGCTCGTTCTGCAAGCCCATTTGAACATTAATGATCAGGTGTTGTCTTAATGAGTTGAATTGACACTTACAAAAATCGCTAATGTATACAATACATAGAATACCTAATTGACAAGTCGGAAGTCAACGCAGTACTCTATTTAAGGAACACGTACTAACGTGACAATAACCGACGTAATCATAACTCCCTGAAAAGTCCAAAAAAGTACCCTATTTTTTCCAGAGTTGTGTCCAAAGTTATACCGAACTTTGAAATAAATTGTTTTTAGAGGTACTTTACGGGAATACTGACACGATTTAGGGGAGTTTCAAAACAGAATTGAGACAGAATTGTCCTCCCGCTGAGGACTATTTCAATCCAGTTGCAGTTAGGAAATTGAATGAGAAAAATTGACGTTATTGTTTTGAAGAAAGTTATTTCAATCGAGAGGAGGGTGGTAATGAAAATTCTCCCGAGTTTCACAACTTACAAATAAAACGAACACGACCTTCAATTTTCTGAACACTCACGAAACAAGTTAAAATTACGTCCGAGGGCCGTGTAGTCGCTCCGTTCCATTATTTTTACCTGTCGCCAGGGATGATGAGAGAGAATAACTTAAAAGAGGCCACTCTACCTATAAACCGGGCGATTTCTGTTCTTGATCGGGGTTGATTTGCCCCCTCTACAGTTGACCTGTTTACACCCCAACGAGCGAGCGACTTTCTCAGGGGTGCGATAAATTCTTCGCCATGATATTATTGACTGAACTTTTAATCTCCTACGTGTCCGCACATCCGCCAGTTGAAAGGAGTTTAAAAGCCGCCGCCCAATTTTAATCGACGCTCCAATGCCAAATAACGCGGATCAAGGCCCAAATGGACGTACATCCCGACGAAATTAATAAGTAACACTTCATCGCTCGAACGTTTTAAACGTAATTACTTTCCTCCGTTCCTGCACAATACAAAGCAGGAAGGAAAACGATTCTTTTGAGTTTTCGTCAGATCTTTTCATTTCAAAGTTTTCTGAGTTCATAAAACGCCGTGGGGAAAATCTATGAGCACTATTGAGAAAGTACCGCTGGCATCTCAAATTTGTTACTTTCCTTGGCTCTACAGAAAGTTACGCGGAGTTCTCTTCAGATCTTGACGTTCTAAGGTCTAGTCAGTCTGAAATACGTTATTTCAATCCAACCAACTGCAGTGAACAGTAACATAAAAATTTTCATTTGTCGGAAAATGACCAGAAAATGAACAGTTTTGAGAAATCTTTTGAAGCTTCTTTCGGTCCCATGACCCTTTCTCGCACAAAACCGTGGTAGTAATTCAATAAGGATTCGTCCGTGAATAATCGCCTCTTGATTTTGTGTCATCCGTAATCCATTTTCCAAATTAATTCAGTTTAATGTTTATTTTCCTTGGCTCTACGAAGTAGAAAGGGAAGTTATGTAATCGGCTGAAAAAATATTTTGAGTTATCTTCAGATCTTTACGTTTCAGACGTTCTCCTGAGTCCGAAAAACACTATTTGGGAAAATGGTCTGTGTGTGTGTATGTGTGTCTGTGAACGATTTTTAGAGAAAACCACCGTACCAAATCAGCTCAAACTTGATATCTCGCCCGCAAGTCACCATGGGACGCCAAAATAAGGGTTTGGACAAAATCCACCGGAAGTTAACTATAGTTATCATAGTGATCAAAGCACCAAATATTTTTTTAATAAAAAACGGCTGTAACGATTTTGATTACATTTTTTATGTTGATAGCTCTCAATGAGACAATTATAGCATAAAATTCCCATTTGTGGGAGAATGACGAGAGCAGCACAATGAATTATCAAAATTTTCGACGAAATCGATTTTAGCGCGGTTTTTAGAGTAAACAACCGTACCAAATCAACTGAAACTTGATGTCCAGCCTACAAGTTACCATGGGACGCAAAAATAAGGGTATGGCTAAAATCCACCGAAAGTTAACTATAGTTATCATAGTGATCAAAACACCAAATTTTTTTTCTCAAAAACGGCTCTCACAATTTTGATTAAATTTTTTATACTGGTAGCTCTTAATAAGATAATTATACCATAAAACTCCCATTTGTGGGAAAATGATGAGAGCAGCACAATAAATTATCAAAATTTTCGACGAAAAGCGTTTTTGCCGCGGTTTTTTCCTTATAAACTCCGCTGGAATGTTAGTAGAATGTTTAAAAAATTGGTATTGTAGTCCAATCCAATATCTATAGGGTGAGTGTTTAAAAGCGCTCATTAAGTACATGGGGCTCACTCCAGAAATACCTGAATTTCAACTACCGCCGTTTCGCTTACTACCTGTTCTAGCGGTTTTACTCGATAACTCTGCAAAAATGATTACTATCCTCTTCAAAACAATCGTGTTCCCAGCCTCATTAACCCTCTGTGCACCAATTGCTCAATATTGGTCCTGAAATTAGTACGAGCAGCACAATAAATTGCGGAACTGTAAGCGCTGAGCGGTAAATGAATTAATTATGTGGACAAAGTGTTTTTCTATAATTTGCTCATAATTTACTGTAACCTAATTGTCTGCTGTATACCCTATAGCCCTGATGATGCTTAATACATTAAGCAAAACGTCGGCCTAGAGAAAGTTTTTTTCATTCATCCTGACTGGCTTTCAAGAATTCACACCAGAGTTTCTTCAGTTCTTAAGGTGTTCAGGCTTAACAAGAGCCTCCGAGTCCGTAAAACATATTTGAGAAAATGGTCTGCCTGTTTGTGTGTCTCTTCGAACGCGATTGTGTAATTCTTGGTCAGATTTTACAAGCAGTGTACAGGTTCAACGTGGGACAATGAGGTTATGATCCAAAAATAACTGTAGTTATCACAATGATTCGATGAACATTTTTTTTTTAAATCAAAAAGACTATTGTGGCGGTAACTAAATATTTTGTATAGACAGCTCCAAATGATATAGCAGAAGCGTAAAATTGTATTTGCGGAAAAAAAACGGAACAGCACAATAAATGATCAAACATTTCAACGGAAAGCGCTTATAGTGCAGTTTTTCCATCATAAATCTCGCTCGTATTATCAAACAGTCAGAGTGGTAGTCCAATAAGGCCCGTGTACGATAGAAGTCGAATAATGGTCTTACAGTTATTGATAGCATCCACAGAAACTCCGGAATTCAAAGCAATCGTTTTGTTGACCGAATTTCTTTGTAGTGTTTCCTCTATTATTCCAGAATTCCAAACCCAAACCTTTCCCTAAAAATCGTGTTCTCATTCAAATTAATTAGCTATAAGTTGAGCGCTCAATAAAGGTCGAGGCATACGTAGCAGTTGCCGAATAAATTCCAGAACTTCAACAGTATTTTCTCTATAATTCCATAACGCACTCCAATATCAGGTTAATATTACCATAGATTCCAATTATAAATCTACTGTTCCGTCGCGCAATTAAGGTTGTAACGTATATAGCGGCAACCCAACAAATTAAAGTTGGGTTAAGTTCAAGCCGCGAAAAGCTGAATAGATTAATTGGAAAAGCCATGAACTTAAAGTGTGGCTGAGGACAGTTGGGTGATGCGGCACACCAGACAGTTTAGAGGTGAAAACTCTCTGCACCACGGATTACGTGTTTCCTTGAAAATGAAACAAGGGCGACAATGAAGAAGCTGAATCCAGTAGAAGACCAGGGCCCACCTGACATTCAAGAAGCCACGACGAGTATGACCCTTATCTTTAGAGACTGTATAAACGTGCATATCGGGCACAACTCTGAACAGCGAGCCAAGAAGAAAAAGAATGAAAGATAAACAACCCCGACAGAAATTTGATGACACGCATATTGTAGTTGTATTCAGTCAGCAGACAAAGTTCCCCCCCAAACGACTTCCCAAATTACTTCTGGCCAATTTCCCCTCGGAAACAACGCAACCTCGGAGCTGCACCTCGTTATTCATTTTATCGCCGGTTCGAGCGAAAGCTCCATTTTCTTCCTTTCTCAACCAAATCTTCTAACTGCAAAAGCTCAAAACCCATTTTGTGTTCGCTCGAGCGACGGTCAGCTTCCAAATGAAAAACTAACGTAACGGGGTCCAATCATGTCGAGCTGGACCGGCAAGAGATATGAGCGTTGTAAACTTATCTCAACTCCCTGCGGTCCGCCGCACAAATGGGAACTCCTCGCTCAATTTCACTCCTTCTTCTTCTTTTTTTTTTTTTACGCCGCCGTCCCAAATAAAAGGGGATTGCGCTGATTGTGGATGCTGAGGGGTCGAATCAGTTCTTTGTCAGAGAAGCAATGCTCGTTTGACCGCAGAAAAGCGTGGTGTGGATTCATCGCCCAATCCGTATTTCGTTGCCTCGTGTTGCTTTCGTTTCAGATAAATTCAGGTTCAGCTTTGTTGTGTGGCTTCGAATCGAAGACGGATAATTAGAAACAAACGCGACTTGTAAGCCCCTTTCAACTGAACAGCTTGAAAACAAACTTCGGTGGAATGTGTACGGAAAGTAACCAAACTATTAAAGTTAACGTACCTTGTTAGGTGGGTCCGTCTTCTCTGGCTGGTTGATATACTGTGGGTAGTATAGTAACAGGTACGTTAACTTTAATCATTCGCCTACCGGCGTAATTGACCCAATTACCTAACCTGAAACTCGTCGTAGCCGCACACAGAATCATAGTTGTTTTCAAAACAGACATTCGGAATTGAAGAAACACATTTTGGTTTATTATTCATTCTGAGTAATTTTTTTGGCATTTATTCAAACGAAAAGAAACACAAATACT
Organism: Pachypeltis micranthus; assembly: GCA_020466155.1. NCBI lineage: Eukaryota > Metazoa > Arthropoda > Insecta > Hemiptera > Miridae > Pachypeltis > Pachypeltis micranthus. The sequence goes on from CM035777.1 coordinate 17,993,847, forward strand.
GCATAATGCGTTCCCCCCTCGATAAGTAAAAACTTGTGCTGAGGGGAGGAGTCGTTATAACTTTCTGGCTACAGATTAATAGATAAAAATCAGAAAAAAAGTTAAAAAGGAGAATCATCTGAGCATTTCCCCACGGACGTACTCTCTGATGCGCCGCTTAAACCCTGCTAAATCATTAAGCATCTTTAATTCCTTTGGAAGACTGTTAAACAGCTTTATGTCATTGTACGAGAAAATATTCTGACTTCTAGTGGTGAATCTAAAAGGCAACTTCAGTGTAAGATTACCAGATGACCTCGTCTGCCCATAATTTTTTCAAAATCGGATAATTTTTTGAATATAAATAGCATTTGCACTTTGAATTAGTCTTTTCGCGAATTGATTTAAACTTTCCGCAAATTGAATTAGACTTAGATACTCGAAAAGTACTTAACTACCACGGTCCCGATTGATAGTCCAAACCTTCCTGTTGATTGGTCCACAATCCTTCTCGTTGCATGGTTCAGCATTCCTTCTCTGTGTTGTTTTTCCCGGACCTATAATTGGACCGGTAGGAACGGAGGAAAACGTATTCATTCTCTCATGCCAAGTTCATTATCTCAGTGCCTCCGTCTCCGTTGTTGGTAAAGTGTCCGATTTTTGTTCATTGGTAGAACGTTTTTTTAAAAATTAAAATGAGTGACAATGAGTCAAGTTCTTCGGATTATTTCCGTAACAGAAGAAATACTCGTAGATGACTTATAATAATTAGCGACAGTGATTCAAGTATTACTTCAGGTACTCGGAACAGGTTTAGAAGACGCCGAGGGAAATATGAGTCAATCTCCGTTGAAAAGCGCAAGATTTTCGTACACCTTTTCGAAGAAGGGTTTTCCTTGAAGGATGCAGCATCAAGAGCTGGTGTGAAATTGAGTACAAGTAAAAGCATTATTACTAAGTACAAGCGGGATCAGTGTGCGGTTCTAGGACCCCAACAGCGTGGACACCGCCCGAAAAAGTTGTTGCCTGATGTGCTACAGAGACTTGAGCACATAGTTGAATGTGACCAAACTATTACTCTCAAGAAAATGAAGGAGAACCTTCAGGAGCACAACATACACCTAAGTGAAACATCTATAAGAACTGCATTACGTCATTTGAAAATTACACTTAAAAAAACATCAATGGAACTTGATCGGATGAACTGTGTATCAACGTTACAACAAAGAAAACGCTACGCTGTAGGCTTCAACCAGTCTATTCCTGAAAACTGGGAAAAATTAATTTTTATAGATGAGTCAGGGTTTAATCTCCATATGAGGCGATCTCAAGCGCGTTCAACAGCTGGAACAAGGGCAGTAGTCACTGTTCCGACGGTAAGAGGACGCAACACTTCCTTAATTGTTGTCCTGAACAATGTAGGAATCGTTCCTTTCGAAATCTTTTACACGGAGACAACAACTGCAGCTGTGTTTTGTGATTTTTTGAGAGAGCTGAACTCGAAACTTCAAGATTCCGTGCCAGATGCATTGCTACTCGTGGACAACGCACAGATACACAGATCTCTTGCAGTTCGTGAACTCGTTGCCTCTTCAGAAATGAATATAAACTTCTTGCGGGGGGCTTGTAGGGGGTACTCTCCGATGTTGAACCCCGTGGAAAAAGGTTTTTCCAAAATAAAAAATCACGCAAGAGGTCTTCTAGGCATCCAAAGAGAACAACCAACTTCCAGACCTAATCACAAAAAGTGTTCAATCCATGACGCCACAAGATTGTGCAAACTACGTGACAGATATGTTTCGACTGCTCCCAGCTGCTGCTCTAGAACGACCTCTCAATTAACTATTGCCTTTGTATTGATTATTTGTTTGACTTTTGTATTAATTTTCTATTTTCTGTACCGTTTTTTATTTTCTGTACACCATTTGTGCTTACAGTTATACATTTTGTTGAAGTTGAAATTTTTTTTTTTACTGCAGATTTGGCTAAGGTCGAATTCATTTTGCGAAAAATCTAATTCAATTCGCGAAAGGTTTAACTCAAAGTTCGAATGCTATACATGGATAAAAATTTTTTGTAAATGTAAAAGATGTCTAATACCTCGAATGTCTTAAAAACTGCAGAGGAGGGAAATTTCATTTTCTTACGCAGTAAAATTTTGATAACTTTTTTCTGGGTTATATGCAAAGGCTCTAGGTAAGTTTGGTAGGCCGATCCCCTCACAAGAATACAATAGGAATTGGGTTGTGTCCGCCAGTAGGCAAATACTAAAGTTAACGTACCTGTTAGGTGAGTCCGTTTCCTCTGGCTTGTGAGTTACTGTGGGCAAGCGCTTTCGATGTAAAGACATCATCGTCTGGCCGTTTAGTCAGTACTGGAGTCCGTCAGTTGGTCGTGGTCTTTATATACAAAGAGAAAGGTGAAAGGAGTGATGGAGCGTTGGGGAAGGGGCACAAGCCAGAGGAGACGGACTCACCTAACAGGTACGTTAACTTTAGTATTTGCCTACTGGCGGACACAACCCAATTTCTTTAATACCTAACACAGCCAGTCCGGCTAAGGTACTACTAACAAGACTGACCAACAAGACCTCCCCCCGCCCCTTCCCCAACGCTCCATCACTCCTTTCACCTTTCTCTTTGTATATAAAGACCACGACCAACTGACGGACTCCAGTACTGACTAAACGGCCAGACGATGATGTCTTTACATCGAAAGCGCTTGCCCACAGTAACTCACAAGCCAGAGGAGACGGACTCACCTAACAGGTACGTTAACTTTAATACAATAGGATATCACGGATTGCACTAGAGCACGATTAAACACTTTAAGTGTGCCCATAGACATAAAATTTCGGATTTCAAGGCACTGGGGTATGACTTTACAAAGTCTGTTGCATATATTGTCAATATGGTATTTCCAGGACAAACGTTGGTCCACAACCACCCCAAAATACGTAGCTTGTGGAATCTGCTTGATACCGGAGCAACTGCAATCACTTGCACTACAGGTTGACGCACCGTGTTTTCGGTCAGGAAACATTTTTTGCAACCACCCCTAAACATTTGCTACTTTACATTTGTGACGTACTTGGGGAATTCTTTTACAGAATCACCCGCGGACAGGGCACGAGTAAAAGTCGTGTCTTGGCCCAAAAAACGAACAAGTTGAACATACTCGAATTGCCTCTCAGGAAAGTACTGGGAAATGAAATTATAAACCAACTAGGACCCACTTGAATTTAATCAGAAAATAATAGAAATGAAATGAAATGAACTTTTAGAATGAAACGAATAACCTATGCTCGGATTGTAGTAAATGACAAATAAAGCGACAACAGGAATTTGATACACCGAGCTCTCATCGCTTACCTTAATTCACACAATATAAAAGGAACTTTAAATAAATATTTATTCACTGGCTTAAAAATGGGATAAATTCGTGAGCGATGCCGGTAGTCATTCTCCAAAAATGTGGCTCCTCCGCTTTTATAAATAGCGGCAAACTGCCCGGGTGGTGGCAACAGGGTTGCCACCATCGGCAGCCCGCTAAAAACCATTACACTCCCCCCCTCTAGACAAAAAATTTTTGTCGAAACCCCACGGCAGTTCAGTCCGCAGCGCACGGGGGAGACTAAAAAAAAAAAGAAAAAATGAGAAAACAAAACAAAAATATGAAAAAAATAATGAATAGAGGGAGCGGGAAGCCTGTTGGCAGTGGCCTCAGGTAGGCAGGGGATGGGTACACTCCGGGGAGGCTGTGGATGCTAAGGGGATAGCACGCCCGCTGGACGCTAGAACCGCAGGAGGAGAGAGACTCCGGGGCCTGGGTGCTTCGGGAGTCACCCTGGCATTGTCACAGCGAGGAGAGGTGCGTGCTAGTGGCACCACAGCTTGGCCAAGACATCGGATTTCGAAATCTGCAACGTCGAAAGGCTTTGCGCATTTGGTTCCTAGTCGTGTTTGCCTCATGGTTGTTATGGGCAAAAAATGGTTTTAAACAAAATTAACAAAAACGGAATTTCGGCAGTTATATTGCAATTACGCCGTGTTCGGTGTCGCTTCGTTTCGTAGTAGTCAGGTCATGTTTCGTAATGTTTACTGGTGCTGAATTGAATGGGATGATTCTCAGAGACTACGTCAAGCTGTGCATGAGAATAACAAACCGTTGTGTAATAAATTGCAGCGTTTTTTCATTGCATCACGTCCGATGTGTGACCAGTTCATGACAGACGATGCTTCATGAAATACTTAACAAATATTGAAAACCCCGTTTTTCTGGTATAAACCATAAAGAACAAGGGAAAGCTGAGGCTAATTATTTCATTAATGGTTACAAAATCCTTCCAGCACTCAGTAGAGGTGAACGGAATCAAAATCGTTAAGGCGGTTTTGGAGGAAAAAAAACCATCTATGATAACCAAAAATATTATTGGACCGATTTTGCTCCAAATCAAATATCAATTTCTATGACCGCAAACAGGCATACGGGCAATGATTCCGAGCTCGTACTTAAATACTATCTTTTCGGTCGAAAGTAGTTTCAACCACTCTACTTGAATGTATTTTTAACGAATCATCACCTTAATTTAAATTGTCATAAACCGTACCTGTTAGTTGATATTAATGTAGCGGGAAAGCGGGTATTACGCAAGGGTGAAGGGAATCGTGTAATCAGAATAAACATCAACTTTTGTTTAATTATTACCTAGCTATTCTCAAATACTCCTGACGTCTGTTTTAGCATGAACTGTTTATTGTTGTTTCTCCTTAAAATTATCTTTCGACGCCTAATACCAGTTTATTTATTTACGGACGAGCCAAGCAGTCGAGAGATAAGATACCTTGGGAATCCTCTGACCTGATAAAAGTCAGACTAAAAAACACCGTTGAAACAGTGCGTTAGCTAATTTAATCAAGAAAACTCCTACAATGTACTAACCATAGAACAGAGTTAGTTGTTGTTGAAGTCTTACTGTATCTTATCCACCAGAGATGTGGTTTTCGATGAATTGTAAATACCAAACATCCAAGGCAACAAGAGTGGGTTTAATTTGTTCACTTTTGAATCTCAACGCAAATTGATGGAATTATTACAAGGTGAAACAAGGAGCTCCTTCTAAGATACTTGAAATTAATCGTAGTTTTCACGGAATACGCTGTATGGTATTGTGGCGCTTAAAAGTCCTTCTATGATTAAAGTAAATTAAATTTCTGACCGTTTCGACGTGACGTGAGGAGCACGCGCGTGTGCGCTTATGACGAGTTACCGGACGAAGCCAAAACTTGGTCTGAGGCCGGAAGACAAACAAAAAGCGGTACGGAACGGTGCTGCCAGGTACGCCACTTGGAGCTGCAGAGAAAATCATTTTTTTACCAAAAAGTGCTACAAGTTGAAGGCTCGACCGCGGATCCATTGGTAGATGAATTGGGGGGTTTGCTCGTGCTCGGACTTACAGTTAAATATAGAATAATGAAGTAGAGGGAGATCCAGTTGAGTCGTGGATTTGGGATGCTGATGACCTTGTATACGATCCCCACAAAAATCCAAACAGGCCCTCAGTTCGGAGTTTCACGAATAAAATCGGAGATGTGGTCTGGCGAGATTCTGATGACTGCGCAGAGAACAATACTGGCTGGAAGTGCCTGGTGGGAGAGACAGCGAGTCTCAGCAGGAACCAAGTTGAGGTGAAACTACAGATCGGCGGCTTATCGAGCACAAAGCACACTCGAACACTTACACACAACGTCCACGGTGACTTATTGCGTAAACAAGACAGATTTGAGAGCGTAAAATAAACAAAACGCTCAGGAGTAGGGGAGAAATGGGGGAGCGAAACCGGAAATGACTATAGTACGAGGTTTTTGGCCAAGCCCCCCGACCAATCACGTTGTAGTACGTCATTTTTTAGGCCTCGACCCCTTTCCCCCTCCAACATAATTATTAACCAATCGTACTGTAGTACGACCTTTTTTACCCCTACCTCCAGTCCGAATTTTCGGAAGTTGTCCACCTCTCCTCCAGTTTGCTCCTCCCACTAACCAGTCACCTTTTTTTGATCCCCCCCCCTCCTTACAGTCTCATCCCACTAACAAATTAACTATAGTAGGGGTACTAGCCCCACCCCCCCCCCCCAACCAATAAAGCCGAGTGTTTAGATGACATCACTTTTGTACCAATTGCGTTATAACATGTCATTTTTACACCCCCTCCTCCCACCACCCAGCCTTCTCCAACGAGCCTCTTGGTGAGTAGGAGTATCCCCCCCCCTCCTAATAAAACCCCAAAGCGTTTGGATGACGTCACTTTTTTAAAAAAAGTTACCTCCCTGGGATCGAACGCAGTACCTTTCGTATTACATTTGGACGTTCTACCCAATAGGCTATCAACGCAGCGTTGTAGCCTACCGTAAAATAATGTAAACTTGTGGTATAAGAGGGACACACGTGACATCATCCTTGTGGGACGCTGGAGTGTTCACATGATCGTTCAAGGGCATGACTCATCAGCATGATGTAATAGCAGCTGCCTCAGGCTACTGCGTAGTATTTTCGGAAATGTTTAACAGCAGAGAGGTTTCAACATGCCGGCTGCCAAAAATTTTGGACAAATTTTCAGAGCTTATATGCAAGAAAGGATAGGTGATAAGAAGATCTTATCTTATAATTGAGGCTTCTGCGCTAACAATTGGCTTCTGCAGGTTCTTGATAATGCTCCTCAGGTGATAGGTTGATACCAGTTGTCCATTGCTGGTACCTTCTCTTTTCTTCTTCAGTAGACCTGTAAGGTGCCGGATCATTAGAACATAAATTCAATAAGTGCTAAAGTATGTGCCGTACACACAGCGTATTGGGCTTTCCTGCTAATTTCGATAAAAACCGAGAAAATATTGTATAAATAATCATTTCTTCCCTAAGACTCTCCACATTCACTATCTTTTCTTTCACTTTCCTCTTTAGTTGTTTGGCTTCTGTATGCAGTATTTTCAGTAAAAGTTTCTTGGCATGCTGCTTTTATGAAACACTACGTTACAACCATTTGCCACCAGGTTTTTCTAAGCTTTTTTAAAATATCTCGAATTATTCGGATTTATTCTTGTAGGACTAAGAGAGTGTTTTCATATTTGAGTTGTTGCAGTCAGAGATATTATTCTGGGTGGGGCGGGGGAGGGGGGGAGTTATATGAGGCGATGTTCTAAGGAAAGCAACGTGGAGGAGGTTTTACCAGAGAATACTCGACTACGCGAAAGGTGCTTTCAGGCGAAGCCCTAGAAAAGGGGGTTTTCCCGGTGTGGCGAAATATTCGAAATGGGGAGAATAAAGGGGATTTGAATGGACGGTTGTTCGGTTCCCTAACAACGCGCAAATATGAGGGATAACTCGTCTCCGTTAATCAACGGAAACAACGGTTTCTAATCCTCGCGGCGCTGAAGAAAATGGGATTGAGCTCAGGAAAAGCCTGGGAGCCGTCTAATGTGCTATGTGCCCCAGTTGATGTGACCAGTCGAATAAACCTCTGTTTTCTGCGTCGAACACGATCCTTCGGTAAGACGTGCCAGCGCGATAAGAAATTAACTCATCGCTGTATTTCCTCGACGGTGGGGGTTTTGCAAGTTGCCAACTTTAATCTGAAGACCGCCGTCAAATACGAAACTCTTGCATATCTCGGTCATATGAGTGGTAGACCAATAAAATACCTATACGTCGAGAGTTTGATAAAGTTCATCAGATACCCGACTTCAAAACAATAACCTGAGCAGAGAGAAAACGGCTGAACCAAATCGGCTCAAATTTTATAGTTAGCAGGTCCCTTTGGTTTTTTCTTAAGAAAACGTTGTTGCCATAAGACAATTACAACAGTAATATTCCTTATTGCGGGAACAAATAAATTGAACGCACCGCAAAATTGCGTTAAGCTGGTTTGACATTTGGTTACTGGCGGATCAGTCTATTTCTCGAGGGATGAACTGCGAAATGTGCTGAGGACGTTTCAGTCTGGGAATGAGGAATGGAGCGAATTCTCCGGCAGTAGTGGGTTAGGTGGTGTGAATGCGTCGAAACAAATTTATCCGTGCACTGAAGCCTGGTCGCCGCTGGTGAGTGGGTCACTATGCGTACGCAAAAATAAGGGTGCTAGCATAATCGACGGAAAACTACCTATTTTTCGTAGTTATCAAAACATCAATTTTTATTCTTGACTGCGGCTTTAACGGTTTTGATTGAATTTTTGCTATTGTACCGACTGACTCTCATTAAAAGGCACCCTCTCGGTCGTGATCTAGTGGTGAAGACGAAAGTCGGGCAATAATGTATCGGAGCTCCTTGCGATCGCAGTAATTTTTGCCTGAGTCAGCGGCGACCCTTCAAGCATCTCCAAACGAAGTCAGTTTAATTTTTGCCTGAGCCAGCGGATCGCCGAACATCTCCAAACCCCCCCCCCTCCTCAGTACAATTGGCGCCCAATGCGCAGTCGCCAAAGAGAAAAATTTTGAAATATTAAGAGAGAAATGAGACGAATTCTAGGGTCCGGGATTCGCTGACGCTGAAAAAGTTCCAGGGCGAAGGGAAATATCTGGTGCGTAGCAACACACTACTTTCCGCCACCCCTTTAAGTTCGAACACCACCTACACATGCGGGCGCTATATCTTCGTTCAACGCATTTTTACAGGAACATTTATACGGAACAAAATGTAGGGACTAGTTAGCTGAGAGCACTCCGAAAGTTTTATCGAAATCGTTGGAGCCGTTTTTGAGAAAATACGAATACCGATAAATTAATATTCGACAAATCTCCTTTTCTGAGTTAACGTGGCTTATATCTCCGTGCAACATATATATACAGAAATAGTTATGGAGAACAAAATGTTGGTATGGGTGACTAAAAGACACTTCATTAGGATTTATCACATCTGGTGAAAAAATTACCCTGGAACTTTCGGAAATGTTCGAAAAAACGTTATTTTCAACACATTTTCATTTTTATCTCTGCTCAATGGACTTTCAGAGGAACATTTATTGAGAACAATATGTAGGTATTAACTATTCGAAAATATCCTGAGAGTTTGATGATAATCGTTGAAGTCATTTTGCCAAAAAGCTTAAAAGACCTATTTTTGCTTCATAGGTCATTATCTCCGTTCACCGTATTTTCATGGAGATATGTATAGAGAAGAAAAGTTAGGTATTGATTAGGAGAAGATAATTTGAAAGTTTAATCAAAATCGTTAGAGCCGTTTTCGAGAAAAATGCGAAAAACCCTAGTTTTTGGTACATTTTCGCCCCCCCCGCTTCCCATCGGCCGAAATCGTCCATAACCTTATTTTGGTGTCTACCAAAAATAACGAAAAAACAAAAAAAGAACCAGCTCAATCGGATCAGCCGTTCTCCCGCAAATCGAACTACAGACACACACACATACACACACACCTACACACACACACACACACACACACACATACACACGGACCACGCGCCGAAATTAGGTTTTTTAGGCTCAGTAGGCCTCAAAACGTAAAGATCTGAAGAAAACCCAAATTTTTTTTGACCCGATTACTATACTTTCCTTCCCTTCGGGTAGCGGAAAGTAAAAATGGGCGACGCACCTACTAAATGTGCATGAAAAGACTTTCCTTGTAGCCCCCTCGATCCTCGAATCAAACATCGGATTTTCCGGGGATTCGCTCCACTCTCAGAAATCCGTTCATTAAAAGAGTCCGTTCCTGGAGTAGAGGCTAATGGCGAGGGAGGAGATGTACTGACTGACTCCTATCAGGGGCACCACGCGATCGTGGTGTAGAGGTTAAGACAATGGTTTATAATCCCAGCGAAAGTCGGGAAGTAATGAATAAGAGTTCCTTGCGCTCGCAATAACTTTTGCCTGAGTCAGGGGCCCTTCAAGCATCTCCAATCCTCGTAACACTAACAACAGTTCTGGAGTATCATTAATATATCTTCATCCGCAATTAAAAGATGAGAGCACAATAAATCACTCTCAAGATGAGAGCATCAATTTCGATGAAAATATTATAACTCAGTTTTTTTCACATATCCCGCTCACATGATGAAAAATCTGAGTGGTATTCCATTAAACTACCTGTACGATTAGAGTTATGAGAGTTGTCGGACAACCATGGGTCTTGCTTAATCGAATAACCGAGTGGGCCGGTACAACTAGATACCTGAACGGATAGTTTAAACCAAGTTGAAGGCCAAGCATGGACTGGATGGCGGACGGACATTAAGATTTGGAATTTCAACGCCTTGAAAAGTAAAGTCTCACCTTTTGAGGACGGAGGGGCCTGTAAAAAATGTTAACGGGCGAAAACATAGCTGTATTGTTCAGAATAACAATTTAATTCAAAACTTGAGCTCTCCTTTTATAATCGAAATCTTCGATTTCACTATTTCTCAAAGCAGTTAGAAGCCTGAAATAGAATTGAAAGCTGTATTTGACTCAGCGTTCTCAGACGGTCAGGTAGTGTCTCCAAATCTGTCAACATCCCCGTTTGTAACGAGAACTCGGCTCCGCGCCACTCTCATTAGTGCGCATATTTTCAATGTTCTCAACTAGTTGTTGACTGCCATAACGTTCTCGATCCAACCGACTCGATAACATTTGAGAAAAGAATGTTGAACCTTCACTTCTACCACATACATCGCAACTCTGTATGGATTATTTTTAAGTTGTAGCAGAATCGGTGCAGCCTTACAGCGTTCTTTTTTTATTTGTCTCGTTTCCTTTTATTCAACCATGCTTTACGCAACTGCGATTAGACGGGTGAATATGTACAAAATAGTGTTTTGGGGAAACTATTTTTGAGGTATTCCAGTTCGTAGTTAATAATCACAAACTGACCCCGTCCTATTCGACTCAGCAATCGATACCTCAGAAACGATACCAAACATGACGTAAATGCTACGAAACAGCGACAATTTCAATTAGACTAATTTTTTAAACAATTTTTGGCTCGTAAAAAAGTTTCGCCCGATCGAATTGCCAAGTAGGCGGGTACAACTATACATAAAATGGCATATTTGTCCCGAAAGAACGGGTATACAGACCACGTTAAAGGCAAAGTTGGTTTGCTTTGATTATTGGAGATTTGGAATGCTAACGCTATGAAACGTAAAGTGTCAAATTTTGAGGAAGCGTTGTAACAAAATATTCCTAACCGAAAACTTGGGCAATACACCAAAATCTAGTTTTAATTCGGCTTATGTAGGAAGCTCAATGCACGACTTACACACCAGACGTCCCGTTTTTGAGAGGAATGTCCCCTTGTCCCGACCAACCCTCTCGGGACGCTTATTTGTCCCGTTCTCATGAGTATTTGTAGTTGGATTATTCGGTTATATTACTATTACTTTGAGGTGCGATAGGTTGTACTGAGTTAAAATACAAATAATCACGTATCAGAATAATATACGTAATCCCTTTACTGAATCCCTATTTCAATTTACACTATCATCGGCCATTTCCGACGTTGTTCGTGAGCGTTCGTGCTATTTACCGATATCCGGTATTACCGATCGCAGTGACTTGGACGGAAAAACAATTCATACCTCTAGTGGTCCGTAACTACATCAACCAAGTAGAAGATGTCGACAAAGAGCACATACTATCTGCACTTCTATAAGAACTGTGAACAAACATGTGATGTTTAAACATGTGAGCAGGGCATTTTGATGACATGGAAAAATATCAATGGTTAGTTTTGACGGCAGTGCCAGAGTGGGAAAGAATTGAGGAAGGGATAGATTTGATTTCAAGCAAATTTAGAAAACTGGAGATTTCAGATAAAGTGAGCTGTATGATGAAGTTACATATCTAAGGGAATTTGTAACACGAGAAAAACTACTGAAGTGGGCCGATGAAAAAACTCCTTTGAATCAGAAATGAGTGGAGATATTTTACACCTCACAAAACAAAATGCCCCAATCAAATATCTGGTGCGTAGCAACACAGGTGGTGTTAGAACACCAGCTACATATCTCAACGCATTCTTTTCATTTTCTTTCAACGCATTTCTACAGAACAAAATGTAGGGACTAGTTAGCTGAGAGTACTCCGTAAGTTTGATCGAAATCGTTAGAGCCGTTTTTGAGAAAATTGGAATACCGATAAATCAATATTCGACAAATCTCTTCTGAGTTAACTTGGCTTATATCTCCGTTCAACATATATATACAGAAATAATTATAGAGAACGAAATGTGGCTATGGGAGGCTAAAAGACACTCTGTAAGATCTATCACATCTGGTGAAGAAGTTAGCCTGGAATTTACGGAAATGTTCGAAAAAACGTTATTTTTCGACACATTTTGATTTTTATCTCTGTTCAATGGACTGTCAGAGTAACATTTATTGACAACAATATGTAGGTATTGACTATTTGAAAACATCGTGAAAGTTTGGTGATAATCTGTGAAGCCGTTTTGCCAAAAAGCGAAAAAATCCTATTTTTGCTTCATAGGCCTATAACTCCGTTCACCGTATTTTCATGGAGATAAGTATGCATAAGAAAAGTTAGATATTGATTAGTAGAAGATAATATGAAAGTTTAATCAAAATCGTTAGAGCCGTTTTCGAGAAAAATGCGAAAAACCCTAGTTTTTGGTACATTTTCGTCCCCCCCCCCCTTCCATCGGCCGAAATCGTCCATAACCTTATGTTGGTGTCTACAAAAATAACGAACAAAACAAAAAAAGAACCAGCTCAATCGGATCAGCCGTTCTCCCGCAAATCGAACTACAGACACACACACGGACCACGTGCCGAAATTAGGTTTTTTATACTCAGTAGGCCTCAAAACGTAAAGATCTGAAGAAAACCCAATTTTTTTTGACCCGATTACTATACTTTCCTTCCCTTCGGGTACCGGAAAGTAAAAACTTATAACTGATTGTTTGGTTTTTTCTCTCGCTACCGACTCTTAACACGAGTATGCTTACTCAAAAAGAGTCGTAGCTTTTTGTAATACGAGTGTGATTTTATGTTCCTAATGAATAAATGCAAAAAAAAAATCAGGCGCTACGGACATGCCAAATTGCTAAAAAAAAAAAGATTCCTAAGATTGATTAAATCCAGTGACTCAATTACTCGGAAAAGTACACAACTGTTCAAAAAACCATTATTTTCGACATATTTTCATTTTCATTTCTGTTCAGTGAACTGTCAGATGAACATTTATCCTTATTTATTAACTGTTTGAAAACATTCTGTGAGTTTGATGAAAATCGTTGGAACCATTTTGTCAAAAAGCGTAAACAACTATTTAAATCTCAAAGTAATTCCATAGAATCAGCGACAAGTCTGTAAACATAGTGACTCTTAGCCAGCCATGCGGACGCATCAACTAAGTCGCTGCGTCGGCTATGTGAACCTCAGCTCGGTGTGTACTCGTTTAGCTGTCTCGCCATCAGTATTTGTCCCTGTCACGCCTTTGCAATTTCAAGTTTATCTGTGGAAAAATTAAAAAGTTGTTTTTAAAATACTTTTTGTTCAACTATAAACCAGCGTATGGGCAATTTATTGGGTTGCCGACAAGATTTTTTGGTCTGGTATTATAGAGAAAACTTGAGAAATTTTGTCATTGACTAGGCTCTTTAGAGTACTGAAAATAAAAACCCTAGTGGCGTTTCACGTCGAGGCTGGCGGGCGCGAAAGAAACCTTTACACAAACGGTGGGTACAGCTTTCGTACAAGTACGCAACCACTAGGAACATTTTACGTCTTTTATTTATTTTATATTTTTTAATGCAATGATAACTACGTTTGATTGTGCTCGTTGATGGTTTCGATACAATTGCAATTGACATCATCACTTAGTCACTGAGGTTATTAAAACGTGTGATGTTACCAAGCGTTAGATTTTGTAACAGACGTTACCATGCACTTAACCCAACACAATATATTTCGTGACGCTTCTCCGTTAAATATCCCGCGTAACATCTCCCGCGTTACATTTTCGAGTTTATGTAGCAAAATAAAGACATAAAATGTCAAAACTGCGCCCCCTGGACCCCCCTTTTTGTTTTTATTTAGAGCCTGCTGCTACAAGTATAGAAACGTAGAATACGCTTTAGCCTCGATTGGACGCTGAACTGCTGAACGTTCAACGGTGATTATCAAACGTGTATTAGCGTTTAAGTAACGTACTCTAACGATGTTCCGTTAGTATAAAATTTGGTTATATCTTCAATTTTAATATGTAAATAATTCGTCGATGACACTAATCGTTTCGGGCATAAACTCGCCAATGCCTTTGTCGAGTTTGATAATTTATATACAATTACCTGAACCTAAACGACCAAAAACTGCTGCTGAACGTAAGAAAGAATGGCAATTGCGTCAAAAACTCAATAAGTTGAAAAGACCTCTCGATGACAATGAAAATAACGATGTACCTATCAAAATACAGAAAACTAATTACGCTCTCGCTGATTACGAATATTTTTATAAGAATATTTACAAAATAATTATTACTGTTACGTGCTGAATTTCCGAACGAAGATATAACCAAGTTTAAAATATGTGGTACTTGCAAACAGTCAATATACCAGTCGAACAAGATCCCACAATTATCACGAAGTAACGGTTTCGTTTACCCGGATTTTCCATCAAATTTACCGACACTCGACCCTATCTCTGAACGTCTGATTTCTCCGAGACTTCCGTTTATATTATATTAAAATTATTAATTAATTTTATAAAATTATTTATTTATAAAATTTATACGGGTTTGTCGCAACTACTACACACGGATGTAAATATTCTTATAAACCGGGCGGTCGAGGTCAATTGATGATTCACCAATGCAAGTTGTTGCTTGGTGATCGCCTTTAGTTACCCAATGTGTTTATAAACATCAATTTTGAAGCCTAAAAAACAAATTTTATAAACATCTGGTGATATGTTTATTGGTTGTCATGTTAATGTCACACATTTCGTTCCCATCCCGCGTTCCATTTTCGGCTAGTTAGTCCATGGCTAAAGCGTATTCTACGCTAAAATTAAGAAAGAGGTGGACCAGACGAAGAAGACGCAATTGAAGAACGGGTTCAGCCCCTCATGCTTATTGAGACACTGAGACCTAAAGTTTGGCTCCACCAACACCCGAAGCCAAATTTATGTTTCTAATGCTCCCAAGGTATCCGCTACCAGCCATCATCAACCGACTCTCTCGCTGACGACAGGCAGTGTTCCCTACCTGAGATTTTTGCGGACACAGGGTTCATCGCAACCTGTATTTTCTGTTGCACACACGTCGTTGTAGCCACCGAAATTTTGTGTAATAAAAGCTACCAGAGAACGTTGTTATAGTCTATATGAAAATCACTGAAGACACGTGGGGTCAAGGAAATTGTGATGCGTCGCACCAAATATTTTCTGATGGTTACCGTGCTTTCTTTAACGTTTGGTTTGAGGAAAATAACAATCCCTTGTCGCTAGCTTGACACATTGTTTTATGTGAATCCCAAAAATGATGAATGAATGTTTGAAGGCACGTCCTTTACAGAGAAGGAACGCTAAGACAGTAAATAATTTGTCACTCAACTGAAGTCCGGGAAGGAGATTATTGAAAATTAGGAGGGATGTTGTAAATGGCAGTTGTAGAACAGCAATAATTGCCAGACGAAACCCTTCGGAATGGGCGACATTTTGTAGATTAGGGCAGGTGAGAAAGAGGAGCTGAGTTGTTCTTTGGGGTAGAAGTTATGGCGCGGCGTCGAGCGGCGGGGCGAGGCGAGGAAGCGCGCGGGCGCAGTGGCTTCCGAATTCTCTTGGTCGTGGGAGAAGCCTCCAGTGACGCCGCCAGTGAGCCGCTGCGCTTTCGTGTGCGTACGTTGAACACCGCGTCTCGTGACGCTTTCACCATTTGGTGACAACCTGTTTTCTTGTACGTTGTTGACATGACAAAATAATCGAATCGGCCGACGAGTCCGAAGTAAACCAAAAATAATAATAATAATAATAACAACAACAACGAAAAACGAGAGTGTTCGAATTTACCGTTCGGTGAGTCCGGGTGCCGCCGGCGGCATCTTCGGTCGCGACCAGGATCTGGACGACGGTGTGTCATTTGTCATCGGTTGGTCTCCGTCCAAAGTGGAGCTGGTCGGGGCGGTCAAAGCATGTTTGTGTAGGAGGATGTCCGAAAGGGGGTCCCGAGGAGTCAGGGGGCCCTCGAAAGACGACGGAGGCCCCTCAGGAGCGTCAGGGGCTGAGGGGCCGAGGCCTCCGAGGCGAAGAGCCACGTCCGCTCCGCAACCCCGAAAGTGCGTCCTCACTCTCGACGGCTACTCCTACGTCATAGGTAAGACCAGCTATACTTATCGATAACCGCCCTTTCAACTCTCAACCTGTTGAAACCGCTCGAAACCCTAAATTAGCCGTTTGAGCACGTCATATCGCTACAAAACGCCCATTTCCCGAAATAATTTACAATTTTGACCTCAACCTTCACCTCATTTTAATCCCTTCTCAAGTATCTACTGATCCTTCTGATAGAGAGACACTCCACACCCCTCTCCATTCTTAGACCAATCTGTCAGAGTTATGACATCCAGCGATCACTTCGAAAACCAATCATCGGGGGTTTTCTATTCGGACAGCGCTACGTCACCGCCTCTCCAGTCAATAAACACAAGATAGAACGTAAAAAAGAAACACCCTCCAACCCTTCCGTCATGTCCCACTCCCATCATTTCAGAACTGATATGCCCCAATAACCGAATTGCTGCTTGTGGATGGGAGGATTCTCCCCTAATATCCCCTAAAAGTAATTTGTAAACCATTTTTGGAAAGATAAAAATATTGAAAAATATCTGGTGCGTTGCAACACACAACTTTCCTTAGCTCTACAACAATTCACTTTGTACATGGCTAATTCTATTTAATCAATTCATTTATCATTCAGTTAATTTGAACTTGGTCAAACAAAGCTTGACGGCAGCAGGAAGCGGTAGCGCTTACAGTTCCAGATTTTATTGTGCTGCTCGTACTCATTGCAGGACCATCATTGAGCAATTGGCACACAGATAATTAATGAGGCTGTAAACACAAATTTTTTGAAGAAGGATAGTAATTACTTTTGCAAAGTTATAGGGTAAACACTTTTAGAACTGGTATTAAGCGAAACGACGGTTGTTGAAATTCAGGAATTTCTGGAGTGAGCCCCATGTATCTCATGAGCGTTTTTTAACACTCACCCTTTAGGTATTGGATCGGACTACCATACCAATTTATTTACATTCTACAAGAATTCCAGCGGAGTTTATAAGAAAAAAACTGCGCTAAAAACGCTTTTCGTCGAAAACTATGGTAATTTATTGTGCTGCTCTCGTCATTTTCCCATAAATGGGAATTTTACGATATAATTGCCTGATTGAGAGCTATCAATGTAAAAAAATTAATCAAAATCGTTAGAGCCGTTGTCGAACGAAATGTCTGGTGTACAGGAAATCGGTTGATGTTTTACGGTCTTTGATTAACGCATTTTGACACGAGGTTTCAGTTTTCTGAATGAACTTAGTTCGTTCAAAACCCGTGTAGTTTTTGATAAAATGTTAAATACGAACTTTGAGCGTTCGAAAAATCACGTTTTGACGTAGTTGGGCCAGCAGCACCTTTCAACTCATATTGACTAGGTATCATGACCAATTCAGGTTGGCTCGAAGTGTGAAGTATTTGACAGCGTTCAACAGAACGAAGTTTTTTGGCACACTTTGAATTTGATCTCCGCTCAGCGGACTCTCATAGGAAGATTTATGAAGAACTTTATGTAGCTATCGACGAGCACAAAATAGCCTGTAAGTTTGCTCAAAATTGTTGTTGTAAATGGCGAACAATTCCATTTACGCTAAAAGTAAAAAAATCCTCTCATTTGAAAAAATTGTATTAGTGCGTGTGTCGGTAAATTAGATAATAAGGATATGAACAGTTCCGCCCAAAACTAACTCTACAGCTATATTAAATTATTTTATGTACCATAAAAAACCCATCCTTGGGAAACCGACGAGGGCAACACAATAAACCACCAAAAATCTCGAAAAACCCCCCATTTGGCTTATATTATTAACATGATAAGCGTTCACAAAAAAAAAAGAGCTGGTAGTCCAATAAATTGCTCTACGACTCGAAGCAGAGGTGAAAATTGAGTAAAAGGTGTTGACAAACGAGCCGAAGATGATAAATAATTCACCATCCAAGTTCGTATATCTCGATTCTTTTGCACGTACGTACAACTTGCTGTTAAGTTTTTAAAACGACTGAACCGAGTTTTCAATTCTGTCCAAGTCGGCAAAAAATGAACAAAAACGCAATTCTGGCCGTTTTATTGCAAACACGCCGTGGTATCGTTTTCTAGGGTTTTTAAGATTCTGGATCGAATTGAATTCTCAGAGATGTACGACTGTGTTTAGACCGAAAATAGCGAAATTAGAGTAATTATAGTGAGCCAAAGTCTACTAATTGAAAAACTCGCGGGACAATACAGCGAAAATAATCATTTCATCATTCGTACTCCTTCCCTCCCGTCTCATTAAAACCACTTGCCACGTCGTGCCAATTGCCTACAGGCACCTAGAAAATGGCAATTTTGGTCGTTTCGTTATAGTCATGTCATGTTTCGTATCGTTTACTAGTATTTTTCGAAGCTGAATCGAATGAGATGGGTCTAGGAGGTGTGAGAATACGTCAAGTTGTGCAAGAGAATTACACCGTTGTTTAATAATTTGCAGCGTTTTTGGTATATAAGGTGATTTATTCAGTTGCATTCTTGTTATCGATGGTTACTTAACCTTCGAAATCGATCTAACATTGTAACTCAGATTTAGGGGAAATAAACAATCGCCCTCTTTCCGTTATATTATTAAGAATATCACGGATATATCAACAATATGATAAACGACAGCTCATAAGCATAACTACACACAAAATACGTGTGAATCCTGATGTTTCAATATTTCCGATAATTTTTTTGGGTAACCAGCTTGGTAACCTTCACTATATTGTGTGAAAGCACCTTCGCGTAGTAGAATTCGCCTCACTGGAATTTTTGCGCGAAATGACGGATTTTTTAGACCGCGTAACGGACCGTGTAGATTTGGAATTCATATGTCTTGAAACGTAACGTATCCAATTGGTAGGGGGAGGGTTAAAAAAAGTTTCCTAACCGAAAATTCATAATGAAAGTGAACCAAGAGTGAAAGGTCGATTTGGCAGCGACAGTACGGCGGAATTGGTTGTGATAGGGATGGGTGGTGTTACATTTGTATTAGTGCCGGGCATAAGCCCATGGCTTTGGAGTGGGTACCTAGCCTTGTGGCCTAAACCTCTCTCCAGCCAGCACCAGACAGCTCTCCGGGGGGATTCCCAGCGGAACCACGGCCCCCTCGAGGGCAAACCCATTGGCTTCACGACTGACAGGGCCACGCCCTAAAGGCTTCACGCTGCCAGCCGCGGGCAGAAGCCCCCGTGGTACCCATTCTATATGGCTGCACCTGAATGGGTGCCGGAATCGCGTTCAACCGGCACCGACGCTTTATCTCCATGGGGGTTTCCTGGGATTGGACTTGCCCCCATACGCCCCATGGAGAAGGGTGTCAGACCGTCTTTCACGGCCTGAACTACGATCCCCTTTCCGACGTGACGAGTGCGGACTACTTGATATTCGGCCGCCCTCTGGGTGGTGTTACAATATGATGAACCAGGTTATTACAGAAATGAAACTATCAATGGAGGAAGACTTTGAATCGCATCATTTAAACATTTATCTGAGCCGCCGCACTGCCTATCTGTCAAAATTGAAGGAATGACAGGATTCGTTCAGGTGATTTGTAAACCACCCTTGCTACCATTATCGCCCTTCTCGTGCTCCTAAATGTCCGCTCTGTTTGCCCAACAAGAACATTTTAATTGTTACTCGCCACTTTTATCCTGAGTTCATATTTCATCTTTAACTGTGCCTAATGAAGTTTTGAGACGGTTTTGATTCTTAAAGCCCCACCTTATACCCTCTAGATGATTTTTTTTTCGGAAACCGCCCCATAATATGGTACGCTAACCCAATTTGTCTTTTCCACCACCTCTCTAACTAGATTTGACCCCCCCCCCCCACTCAGTCTTCTCTTCTTTCTAAAAACGAAGAGACTGCTCTTGATTACTTATTTTTCTTTAAACAATTTCTCCTTACTCATAGGTGTAGACATATTCATCTTATTATTCGACGTTCGATAGGTCCCAACCACTCTGCGCGGCAGAATAATTAAAGGTTGAATAATATTTTGCAATAATTTTTGTCTACGTATTGACATTAAAAATTCTTAAGAACTAGTCAAACAATTACGACAAAACTCACGTAGACTTTGGCTAATTCTCGATGTGATCATTATTGTTTGTGCGGCTATGGTTGATACTTTGTCGTGATATCAATACTCTACAAATGTTTATAAAATATTATTATACCTTACAGGCAATCATGCATACAAGAAAACGTTTGCATTCACTTAAATTCTATGTTGACTTTTTCCGTGTTTACGATGTACCTGTCCCTTTCAACTCCTAAAATAAATTAGTTAGATTGCACAATTTAAAAAAATGCGCATGAATGTGTTGCGGTTTGTATAAATTAAATGGTCATGACACAAAATGAACTCGAACGTCGTGTGAGTTCGCGGTCGCACGGTGTCGGAATTATTAGATAGCTGTCTAGCCAGAGGGATGACAGCTATGAAACCAGGTTTGCGGTAAACCAAGGGGGTTTAATTCGACAGCGGAAGTCGCTAGATATGGAAAAAAATGGTACCGCAGTAGTATGAAGGTTAAACACGTTTCATTTTATGTAAGCGACAAAATGTTTGAAAGTATATGGTGAAATACACCGTACTGTATGACTTTACATTTGTCTCTTAGTTAATACGAACTTGAAATCTGGTAGCTGTTAAAGTGGAATTTATTGGACTGCTGCTATTCATGCCACGACCGTTATTAAGAGTTTAAAATAAAGATTCTTGATGGGAACCGTCAACGTTATTTTTTGAGAAAGGATTTTTGAAATGTTGGTCAAGAAACGACGTTAGCTGATTCCGGAATTTCTGAGGTTACTCTCAAATGTCTTATGACCAGTATTGGTGTTTGGATTTGCAAGGAGGAAGGGAAGAAAGGAAGGTGGTGTTGAATTGGAGTGCGGTACGAATGGAGATGGTGGTACCTGAGTTGACGTTCTCGGTTGGTTGCTCCTGGCCAGGAGGGATGCGATGATTCCAACACAAACCCAGTCTATGCACCGCACTGAAGGAAAATAATGTGCGCACACTGCTCGCGTACACGAAAAAAAACGCGCAGAAAACGCGGAAATAGTGATATTTTGGTATAAAAACGAACAGGTGGTTGGTGATAGCAAATACGGCGGATAATAATAATTGTGATAAGTGGTGATAGTGATTAGAGTAAATATCTGGTGCGTTGCAACACACAACTTTCCTTAGCTCTACGTCAATTCACTTTGTACATGGCTAATTCTATTTAATCGATTCATTTATCACAGTTCCGGAATTTGTTGTGCTGCTCGTACTCATTGCAGGACCATTATTGAGCAATTGGTACACAGATAATTAATGAGGCTGTAAACACGATTTTTTTAAAACAGGATAGTAATCACTTTTGCAGAGTTATTGGAAAAAAACTGTAGGAACTGGTAGTAAGCGCAACGGCAGTAGTTGAAATTCAGAAATTTCTGGAGTGAGCCCCATGTATCTCATGTGCGTTTTTAAACACTCACCCTTTAGGTATTGGATTGGACTACAATACTAATTTTTTTTAACATTCTACAAGAATTCCAGCGGAATTAATGAGGAAAAAACTGCGCGAAAAACGCTTTTCGTCGAAAATTTTGATAATTTATTGTGCTGCTCTCGTCATTTTCCCATGAATGAGAATTTTATAGTATCATTGCCTGATTGAAAGCTATCAATATAAAAAATTTAATCAAAATCGTTAGAGCCGTTTTTGAGAAAAAAATTTGGTGTTTTGATCACTATGATGACTATAGTTAACCTTCGGTGGATTTTACCCATACCCTCATTATTGCGTCCCATGGTAACCTGTAGGCTAGTCATCAAGTTTCAGCTGATTTGGTACGGTGGTTTTCTCTCAAAACTGCCCTAAAATCGATTTCGTCGAAACTTTTGGTAATTTATTGCGCTGCTCTCATCATTTTCCCACAAATGGGAATTTCATGGTATAATTGACTTATTGAGAGCTATCAATATAAACAATTTAATCAAAAATCGTTAGAGCCGTTTTTGAGAAAAAAATATTTGGTGTTTTCATCACTATGATAACTATAGTTAGCTTTCGGTGGATTTCGTTCAAACCCTTATTTTGGCGTCCCATTGTGACCTGCGGGCGAGATATCAAGTTTGAGCTGATTTGGTACGGTGGTTTTCTCTAAAAATCGTTCACAGACACACATACACACACACAGACCATTTTCCCAAATAGTGTGTTTCGGACTCAGGGGGGTCTGAAACGGAAAGATCTGAAGGAAACTCAAAATTTTTTTTCTGCCGATTACATAACTTTCCTTTCCACTTCGTAGAGCCAAGGAAAGTAAAAAGACGGTAAGAGATCTCAGGTGAGAAGGCAGCAGGGGCTCTACCACGGTCGCTATCCTTGCCATCTCTGTGTCCGACTCCAACTCAACAGGGAATAAATAATAGATGAACAGATAACAATAAACAAGGAAATAAAAGGATTAACAGAAAGGAGGGACAGGGCATAGGAAAGAAAGTGTGGGGTAAATTTTCTTACTCAAACAAATGGACTTCCATCTTATTGCACTACAACTCTAATTTTTCGTTTGAGAACGCTAGTGAGTTAATGATACAAGGAAGATTATTGATTAAACCGCGTTAATTTTTTGTGCTGCTATCGTCATTTATCCTTGCATAAATTATGGGGCGCCCAATGTATTGAACCCTCGCGTCTAAGTTTGTTAATTCCTTCGTTATCCTGTATAGTGTACAAACCATCGCATCGACATCGTGGCGGTGTACAACAACGATTGGATTACGAAGTTTTATTTGCAGTTAAATTCCAGAAAAGATGTGCGATCAACTAGGACAGCCTGATAATACCGAACTTATACTGAACTTCTAGAGTGGAAAGGAGGAAAGGTAAGTGTGCCGGAACAGTATTTCTATGGTGAGTCTCCTGGTACGTAGAACTGCATTGTCCAAACACCACTTGCATTAAAATAAAACGGATAAAAAATATATAACGATTGTCTATTTCCACTAAATTTGAGTTACATTGTTAGATCGATTTCGACTGTCATCATCAGTAGCAAAAAAACTGAAAGGGGAACAGCAGAGAGGTTCTCTTATACACAGAACGTTGGGTCAGGTTTTCCCAGTGGCAGGTACATCGTAGCGGGATAGCGAAAAAGGGAAACTTAAAAGGGCTAATTGTACTAAGGTCAAACAAGGTCTCATAAAAATGAAGCCATCAATGAAGGAATGCTTTGAGGGATCACCTCATTTAAACACCTATCTAACCCGTTGCTTTTGATGAATTCAAATTTTTCAAGTACGTCCAACATACGTCCCTTGGAGCAAAAATGGAGAAATTCAATGTATTGCCTATCTGTTAGATCAAAAGAGAAGGAGTGGCTGGATTCAGTCACGTGATTTGCAAAAGCTGAACGACCTTAGTTATCCCCATAATCCTTTTCGTGCTCCCTAATTCTTTCCTTTCCGTCCTGTTTGTCCACAATACTCTAGCCCACAAGAACATTTCAATTTATACGCCCCACTTTCATCCTGAATTTGTATTTTATCTTTAACCGAGCCTTATGAAGATTTAAGACTGTTTTGATTTTTAAACCCAACCTCCTGACGATAAAATTTTGGATATTTTGTCGGAAACAGGCCCATAGTATGGTAATCCAATTCCTACTTTCAACTACAACACCCGCTACGATGTACCTGCCACTGGGAAAACCCGACCCAACGTTCTGTGTATAAGAGAACCTCTCTGCTGTTCTCCTTTCAGTTGCTTTTTACTTACCTTGGCTCTACAAAGTAGAAAGGAAAGTTATGTAATCGGCTGAAAACAAAATTTTGAGTTTTCTTCACGATCTTTACGTTTCAGACCCTCCTGAGTCCGAAAAACACTATTTGAGAAAATGGTCTGTGTGTCTGTGAACGATTTTTAGAGAAAACGTCCAAACCAAATCACCTCAAACTTGATATCTGGCTTGCAGGCCACTATGGGATGCCAAAATAAGGGTTTGAACAAAATCCACCGAAAGTTAACTTTAGTTATCATAGTGATCAAAACACCTAATATTTTTTTCTCAAAAACGGCTCTAACGATTTTGATCAAATTTTTTATACTAAAAGCTCTCAATAAGGCGATTATAGCATGAAATTCCCATTTGTGGGAAAATGACGAGAGCAGCACAATAAATTATCAAAACCTTCGACGAAATCGATTTTAGCGCGGTATTTAGAGAAAACAGCCGTACCAAATCAGCTGAAACTTGATGTCTAGCCTACAGGTTAACACGGGACGCATAAATAAAGGTATGGGCAAAATCCACTGAAAATTTACTATAGTTATCATAGTGATCAAAACACCAAATATTTTTTTCTCAAAAACGGCACTAACGATTTTGTTCACATTTTTTATATTGATAGCTCTCAATAAGGCAATGATACCATAAAATTCCCATTCGTGGGAAAATGACGAGAGCAGCACAATAAATTATCAAAATTTTCGACGAAAAGTGTTTTTAGCAGTTTTTTCCTTATAAACTCCGCTGAAATTCTTGTAGAATGTAAGAAAATTGGTATTGTAGTCCAATCCAATACCTAAAAGTGAGTGTTTAAAAACGCTCATGAGATACATGGGGCTCACTCCAGAATTTCAACTACTGTCGTTTCGCTTACTACCAGTTATAAAAGTGTTTACCCAATAACTCTGCAAAAGTAATTACTATCCTTCTTCATTTTTACCCGTTTTATTTTATGAAATGGGTTTCCACAACTTCATCGCGAATGATTTCGTTCGTACCACTTGCATTGCCAGTTACCGTGTTCTCTCAGACCAAATTCTTTTCACAAAAGCTACTCCCACGTTCAGTGCACGAGGTTCTAGGTTGAAATGAGGGTTGCGACCTATTTGGAAGTCAGGTAGAGATGGAAACTGAGCAGATGAGCCTCGACGCGCCACGCACTCGTTTACTCGCTCCTCCATGTGAGTCCGAATCTCTCCGACCTGTGCAAAGTTAGACTGATGGCCCATTACCCTTGTCACTGTCTGGTACAAAATAACCACCGCAGCTTTGTAAGTATTGTTGTAGATAGGAGAAGGATGCGTTCGCTATTACAACCGCAGAACTTCTTGAATTGACGAAGCCGGCGTTCACATGGCTCACACCGTTGAGAATGTAACTTATGGTAAAGATATTCGTAAACACAATACGGCTGTTAGCGAAGTTGGGGCGGAGTTATCAAGAGAACGACAGTTGTAAGGTTAAATCACAGAACCGTGTGCGGGATACGGTTTGAAAGCTGAAACGAAAGTTGGCCTGAAAGTTTCAAACGCCTCCCAGTTGTAACTCAATGATGCTTCACTAAAGAACTGGGGGTATTCAACATTTCTGTTGAACATCGTTATCATGTGCTCTTCACGAACTCTTTTCCCATAAACGAACGTAGAAATGTTTTGAAAAATCTGTATGTTGTGCATATACAAAGAAAAATCTGAATTTTTTACAGTTTTGGAATCACATGGGTCGTGAAATTCATTTTAGCCGATGACTTTTTCGCGCATTTAGAAGCGCTATTGTTAAAGGACTGAGAAGGACCTAGTGCCCGTGACAATGGGCTAACTCGTTTGAGCGCCACCAATCAATATTTCCTTGTATCGCTGCCTTTGTTTTTCTACAGCGTTCTTGAAGCACTGGCACAACCGTAGCAGTTGATTTAACGCCAATTTGATTTCCCGCTGGCTGTGAGTCGAAGGGGAATAATGAACGTTTATGCCCCTCTTTTGTGGCATTTGAGTCATTCTCCTCATCTCGCGCCCTTATGAAGTGCGACTCCTCCCCCCCTCCATCACCCCTCACCCGTGACAACGACCGACAACGGCCGTAAATTAATTTTGAACTCCGGGAGAATTTCATTAAGCCGAAATCATGCGCGTCCTTGTTCTTTATGAGTGGGCTGAAGGTCTGCAATAAGTGGAATTTTGGTATTTCCATTTTTATACACTGCCGCTCTTAGAATGCTGAAGCTCGACGTACGAAGGCGACTTTGTTCATGGAGTTAGTCAATTGAGGTCACCAACCATTCAATAACCGTGTTTAAACTGGTTACGAGGGGATTATATTTATTGCTTATAAACCTCTTGGCTTGTTGGTTATTGAAAATTAGAATCATCAGTAATGAGTTGGACAACCAGCTGTTAGTACGAATCTGGCAGAACTGTATGTGTTAAGCCTACACAGTAGCAACTCAAAATTTAAAATCGTCTTTAGTAATATCGTATAAACCCCCCTATTTCCAAAAGTATAAACTAAGCACAATTAAAGCGCTGCATCGGTTCGGAGATAACATAGGTGGGGATGTACATCCTATCAATAAATAACTACATTTTGTTACTTATAAATATTTCGATAGATATATCATATATCGATTGGTCTATCAAAAAAGCGGTATGCTGAAATGGTAGGTATAGATTAGAGGAAAATAATTTGAAAGTCTAATCAAAATCGTTAGAGCCGTTTTCGAGAAAAATGCGACAACCCCTAGTTTTTGGTGCATTTTCGTCCCCCCTCCCCCCTTCCCATCGGCAGAAATCGCCCATAACCTTATTTTGGCGTCTACAAAAAATAACGAACAAAACAAAAAAAGAACCAGCTCAATCGGATCAGCCGTTCTCCCGCAAATCGAACTACAGACACACACACACGGACTGCGCGCCGAAATTGGGTTTTTATCCTCAGTAGGCCCAATGGATCCCGTAGTAATACCGAAGATGTTCCATCAATGGATCTATCAATAGGGAAATGGAATGAATGGTGTTCAGAAATGCGCAGCTATTAACTGCATTCGAACATGATTAAAAATATTATTTCACTCCCTGATAAACGTGCCGGCAACAAAATGCTTTCTTCTTGTCAGACGTATTGACAATAGCCCTAATGCTTTCTACCTCCTTCGTCGCTCCTCTTTACAGCCCCGTCTTCTGCATTGCGGTCATACGAAGGACGTAACTTGAAACTCTTCTTTCATATTTGTGCCATGTTATTTCCGTAAGCCCAACTTGGAGAGTACTCATTTGAATGTGAATTCTCTAAATTTAGCTAATTTGTCGAGCGGACGTGCTCATATTAAATAATGGAAGAGCTCCTGAAAGAGATTAAGCGAAACGATTCAAGCAAAAAGGTGAGCTCGGCCGAAGCCTTCGGTTTTTGTTTCCCGCTCAAGGACGGCGTTTGAAAAGTGATATTCGTGGATTGACGAATGTCTGGGTGACGGAAAAAAAAGCCCGAATAGGTCCAAGCTTTGAGAGAGGCCCCGTTTTGTCGCACTCAGTTGCCTTTTCAAAATAGAATCCTTCGGAAATCTACTCAACGTATTGACTAATTGAGGTAGAGGATGAATGTGTGTGAGTGCCGCGGTGTTATTTTTAACCTTCGTTGTTTTGGAGAGTCCTAGGAATGCCATGAACGAAATTGATATGACTACCTCGGTTTCTGGGATATTTACGTTCATCCATATGACTCCTCAGAAAACCGATGTCCTGGGGGCCTTTATTGTAAATAATAGTCGATATACAGAAGCTTCTCGTGAACCCTTCTACCACACCTTCAAGCTCACTATCACTATGAATACCCATGAATCAACTCACGCTTTCACTGCAGTGAGACTGAATACTCGATATGAGCGGGAACTATGAATTTTAGCAGCTAGGAAACAGTTCACAATATTGCACAACGCGGAGAATATAACGATGATAATAGTAAAGACTCGCCTCTGTTGCATTTATTTGTCGAACTAAAAATAACACGCCGATTTACCAATTCCATTTCCTCATTGAGGATTTTCAATGCTGCGGTGTGTCCTGTTTGAATTGGGTTATACAAATCTTCCCAACCCCCAACGTGTTGTGAGAACAAATAGACAATTTCACTGCAAATCCTCAATCTCATTGACGGCGAGGCAAATACATTCAGAAGCAACAGTTAGACGGTAGCGGCCAAAAGAAACACCATTAAGCGATTAAGCCGTTAATGCTCCGATTAGAATTGGGAGATAGGAATTGGAACGAAGCAAACATTCGAGCGAACGAGAGGGGCAGTACGGATACGAATGGCGGCATTAATCGGTGATCGTTAGGCTGAATGGTAGCTTAACAGGAACGGGTACCTAGGAAAGCTATTCAACTGATGGACAGTGATACTCCTAGCCATGGTAAACAACAAGACTTTCCCGTACACTCTTAGTAAACATAATATAATCTTGTAGTAACATAAACATTACTTTTCATTTGGTTACTGTGTATAATTAAAGCGGCAATCATCCCCATTATCTTCACTAACCCGAATAAATTTCCTTTATACGAAACTCCAACTGTCTACTTAAGATTATACTCCTATGTCATGAGACAACAGGAGCTTGAGCACTGCAGTACGTCAAAATACCTTGGTGTTAAATTAGACCAAACACTCTCCTACAAAGCGGACTGTCATGATACAAAGCTCAAAGTAACTGCTAGAAACAATACAATACGGAAACTAACAGGAACAACTTGGGAAGTTCAACCTCACGTACTACGTACATCAGCGACGACATTGTCTCTCTCTGCAGCAGAATACGCAGGCCCAGTTTGGAATAAGTCAGTCCATGCAAAACAAGTCGACATTGCGGTTAATGAAACAGGGAGAATCATTACAGGATGCCTTAGACCAACACCTATCCAAAAAATTTACCGATTGTAGGTATAGCTCCCCCACCTATTCGACGAACAGTTGCATCTGAAATAGAGAGGAGAAAACAATCCAGTGATCCAAGACATCTGTTCGATCACCAAGAACAACGAACAAGACTCAAGTCCAGGAAAGGTTTTATTAAATCGACAGAACCTTTAAGCATGACTCCAGAACAAAGAAGGCTAAAATTGTGGCAAGAGAAATTACAGGTTCCACTGCTGGAACTAAAAGAAGAACCAAGCGGTGGTTTTGAACTTCCCTTTACCACCTGGAAATCAGATCTGTTTCCTTATTTGATGACTGTACCTAAACCCTCGACGAGGGTTATATCAGTCATGGAAGTTGCAGTTTCGCTAATATGCAAGAGGCCGGCCTCTGCAGCATCCACCGAACTCAGACCTGTGGAGCTACGGTAGGTATTTGGTCGTTAGCCAGTCTCTCGGTAGAGAGCTGTTGCCCGTGTGTTACTGCGCAGAGGTGACTAACTGAGGAATCCCGTACCGTCGAGGAGGAGTTCATAATCTGGTTTCCCACCTGATCTAACTGTGTACTTGAGTGGCAAGTTTCAAAAGGACAGATCAACTATGGCCACGTTTCTCAGCCATCACCTTCTTCGCGAACTCTGAAAAATGGTTATAGGCTAGCTTTGTAGCAGTCAATGCTGCTATGTTCATTTGCCCTCCCAACAACCGTCGCTCGCTGTTGTAGCAACTACAGTGAAGCAGCACATGGTTTCTTGTTTCCTCTTGTGCAGGCACAAGACGTGCATAATGGAGAGTCTTTCAGAGAAAAGAAGTGGAGCCGCGCATTGAAGTCACCATGTCCCGTGAGGAACTGGCTCGTCCAGTGGTCTGGCTCAACCCATTTTCTTGAAAGACGTTCACGGATGTTGGGGAAGAACTCATACGTATCACGTCGCTTTGACGATGATTCCCATCTCGCTTGCCATTTCTCTAGAGCCCATTCGTCGATGGTGGCAAGTTTCTGTTCTGTGGTGAGATCCACGCAGAGTTCAGCCCAAAGCGGGGGAAGCTCCCATTTAACTCTCCACTTGTCAACCATGCACTCAACGGCCAGGTCAACTGGTAACTGACCAGTGATCACCTGGAGTGCTTCTGTTGATACAGTATTGTAGGCCTTCGTGATCCACAGGAGCGCAGCTCTCTGGGATTGGGCCAATACTCTGTTTTGATTGACCGTTAGTTTGCTACCCCAGACAACGGGGCAGTAGCCAATCACGCGTAGATAGATGGCCTTATACATGAGGATAGTGTCATGGTATCACACATCCCTAGTGGCCTTTTTCAATTGCTCGCAGTGAGGCAAACCTCGCAATTGTAGTGCCTTTAATGAACTGGAAATCACTAAACCGACTTCCTACAAAAGTAAACTAATCTGGTTATGTGGGGCTACACTCAAGAAGATACAACCTGTGACTGTGGGCTAGAGCAAGATTACGATCATCTTCTACGATGTGACTTACTAACATCACCCTGCACATATGAAGATATTTTAGCGCGTAATGACAAAGCGATCCAAGCGGCTGAATACTGGAAATACAAAGTATAAACAGTGGATCCGGACACTCCTTGATGGTATTTACACTCGCGATTCATTCAGAAGTCAGCTAGTTACCTCCATGTCCAACTTGATTCCCCACAGTAGACATTGATAATTTTGAACCATTTGAAATCATTTCTTCTTTTGGAACAGATTCACAAACCAAACGTCACTTACAGTGGTCGTCATTTGACAGCCTAATCAGGATCATTACGGACTCACGCTATTTGTAACCTTCAGCTCTTCGGGAATATAAAATTCTTAAAGTGTGTTGATCAGGTTAGACGTGAATCACAGAGATAGCCTTTACTGTAGCACAAACTTGTAATTCGAAGAGTTGGGAGATCACAACTAGACTAGATCACGTACAGATACAAAGAAGAAGTGACTGGAATAGTATATGAGTGTGCCTACACAAGCGCGAACAAGGGGGGCTCTAAATATGTGAACTGCTTATACGGAGAAGGAGAAAGGAGAGATGTGAAACGAGTGTGTATCGCGAGAACTGGAAGACGAGTGAGTTTGGGAAGAGCCGTGTGTTGTGGAGTGGAAATAAATTGATGCGAGGTGGAGGGGGGGAGCAGGATATTTTGGAAAGTCGGGAAAGGGGAAAACCAGTTGTTGCTTGCTTAAGAGGAAGCGGACTTTCCTACACTTACAAACAAAGGGCACTAGGTGCCAGAAATAGGTCGATGTTCAGGGATGGCCGATCCACCGACTTCCCCTAAGGGGCAAGGGCGGAAGTTCTGAGATCAAAATTCAGCCTACGCCGAACAAAAAGCCTGGAGTCTTTCTTTGACGACCGGCGTTAGTTCCGCAGTTAACAGTTCATATCAGGAACAATATTTAGCTTATTACACGCCTTTGTCTGATGGACCGCTAATGATATGGTCGAAAACGTGCGTGTTTGTTTTTTCATTGAAATTTACTTGTCAGTTTCGGTTTTTGGGCTCAAGGCTTTCAGGCGCCTAGCTGACAATCAGAAAGATACGTTCGAACCCAGGGTTGTCCAGAAAGGCCTAGTGCGAGTGAGCTTTGAGGCAATATGGCAAAACTCTCCCCTCCCCACCACTCACAATAATCAAAAAGTAAGTTGCTAATCTTCCACGATGGTCCACAAAAATCGCGCGTGGCTAGAATTTTTTTTTTTTGTCTTCAAGGTGGTTGAACCTAGGATGACGAGTGTGATGCGAAAAAATCGTCTGTTGACAGCTCGTGCCCGTCCTAATTTTCTTGTTATGGGGAGTTTTCGGAGTTGCGTTAACCTTGAACGCCGTTGGAACGTTAGTTCGAGAAAAAAATTACGTTTTTTAGCGATTCAAGTGAATTTTGCGGACCAGTTAAATATTCTGCTAATTCTATTCTAAATGAGTGAAATGGTCCTTATCTTTTCTCGGTCCCAATTATGTCATACGAGTTTAGGACTTTTCTTCTGAGCTCTTGAGCAGATTTTATTTGAAGCTTGAGAACGCGAAAATAGAGCAGTTTGAAAACGTTTCTCCGTTATTGTATAATTCCGTTAGAATTAAGCATTTATGAAGACCGACTGACAAATGCGGACCACCATGACACTAAGTACGTTTAAACCCTTCTTTTCTTTCTGCTTGCGTCCTGTTCCCACCATCTGCTCCCGTTTGTAAGCGAGATCTTCTTTTTTTTCTTTCGCCTTACAAAGAAAAAGTTGAAATAATCGACTTGAAAAAAAGTAAGTTTTTTTCAAATCTTTACGTTCCAGACGTTTCGCATCACTCGAATACTCGTGGAAAATAGATGTGAACTCAGAACATGACGTTTGGCACTTCAAGGTTTTGTGAGATCGATAGACGTATAGTGCTTATCGTAGTATTAATAATATCGAACATTGAAGTCGAACGTGAATGAGATATGTATCCGGTTTTATATTTCCTCAATAAAGGGGAGACATCTACAAATCTTCAAGGAAATCAGTTGGGCGTTTCTGCGTTATTCGACGTCTACGTCCGCACTGTCGTCATTGTAGTCTACGTCCGGAAGTGGGGGGTCATTTTTTCCTGCAGTACTTCAAATTTTCTGAATGTCGTCTTTGGCTGGAAGGATTCAGGGCTAATTTCACGCATGCAAGGGCTCTTGTGATCATTGGGAGTGTTTCGTTTTGGGAGGGTTGTATTCTTCGAACTTGGGAGTCACGGGCTGCTCCCTAGAATCCCCCCACCCCGTACAGCTAACCACAGGCCGCAAGGTAAAGCAATACTCGAACCGTTTTAGATGTACAGGTAGTACGAAGGGTTCGAGAATTTGGCGAATCGTGTGCTCGGCGAAAGATTTCAATTGGGTACGAATGAATGTTCCAGAATCTCAAACCACTAGAATCGAAGTAGAAATAGGGAAAGCAGAAATGGAACAACGTGGGTAAAGTGCCTTCAACCAGCTTGAAAGGCGTAGACGCATTGGAGGCGAAAGGCGTCGAAAGAATGAGACTACAACAAGCGCTTAGAGTACAGGCGTGAGGATTATTTATGTAATCGGTTGCAGGGATTGTCATTGAATGGGCAACCCATGAATAGTTTAGAACGGTATTTGCTTGAGGCTAATCTTCCTTCTCTTCTAGAGCTGGTCAAAGGACTCTGCGTGTTGAGCTCCTCTACATACTTGGCCGGCAAATTTGCAAGTTTTGTCGGAACAATGAATACTGAGTGGAAGTTGATTGGAATGGGCAATTTGCTTCAAGGGTAATACAGGAACAATGTGAGCATATAAGCGTGTATGTGATATTACTGCCTTTTAAGGTGAACTCAACTAACGCCCCCCCCCCCTCTCACTCTCACTCTCACTCTCACTCCATCTGATCTTGTGTGAACTGTAATAATCGTTGCATTAAATGACCGTTCCAAAACCCCCGACAAGGATTATATCAGTCATGGAAGTTGAGTTGAGTTCAGATCCACTGAACTCTGACGGTAGGGCAGGTATTTGGTGGTTAGCCAGTCTTCCCGTAGAGAGCTGTTGCCTATGTGTTGCCACACGGAGGTGACCACCTGAGGAATCCCGTACCATCTGGGAGGAGTTCTTAATCTGAGTTCCCACCTGATCTAACTATTTACACTGGAGGCGGAAGACGTGCACGATAGAGAGTTTTGGGGGGAAAGAAGTGAAGCCGCGCATTGAAGTCGCCATGCCCCATGAGGAACTGGCTCATCGTGTGGTCTCGCTCAACTCGCCTTCTTTCATGGATGTTGGGGAAGGGATACGTGTCACGTCCCTTTCTCGAGAATTCTCATCTCGCTTGCCATTTCTATAACGCCCATTCGTCGACGGCGGCAAGTTTCTGTTCTGTAGTGATATCCGTATGGGGGAAGCTCTCGTTTCACTCTCTACTTGCACTCAACGGCCAAGTCAACGGGTAACTGACCAGTGATCACTTGGAGTGCTTCTGTTGATACACAAGGCCTTGGTGATCCACAGGAGCGCAGCTCTCTGGCATTGGGCCAATACTCTCTTCTGATTGACTGGCCTGTTTCTTTATTAAATGACTGCCCCTAAACTCTCGACGAGAGTTATATCTGTTACTCATCTGATTGACAGTAGGTCAGTGAAGCACAGGGTTATTGGTTATTGGAGATTTGATAAGAACAAGGTCTCCTACCTGAACATTGCTACTTGGTTTCCTTTTGACCTGACTTGAAAAGTACTCGGGTTATCACAGGTGCCATCTATTCAGCTGGCAAACTCATTGTTTTCTTTATGAATTGCCGTTTACTTAGCCGATTCCCCTTAACATCAAAAATACTTGGTTCTGGATTGGAGGTCAAGTGAACCCCAACCAAGAGATGATCAGGGGTCAGAAAGTGAACTTTACAGGATCTGAGAGTAGCGGACAGAGTGAAGGAGAGTTCAAAATGGCGACAAAATGATTCATGCAACTCTTCAAAAGTGAGAGCAGCTTTGCCAGCATTAAGAGCTTCCCATAATCCGCCAAAGTGTGGAGAGTATAGGGGACTGAATTGCTATACCTTGTTGGATTTAGATAATCGGAGGTGTTGCAATTCCGTATCGCTCAGAGAATGTTCTTCTGCTGAGGGATTATTGAACGAGTCTGATGCGTGAGGCGGATAGGAACTTATTCAGTTTTAGGCCTTGATGCCTAACATTGTCAACGATTTTTTTTTTCTGCGTCTAGGAACCTTCCTCGTACGTATCTAAAAGATGGTCTACAACTCTACGTAGTTGTCCTGCGAAGGAATATTTTGTTCGAAATCCGAACCGTATGTTAGGAATTTCTATGGTTAGTTGTGAAAGAAGATACAAAGGAGTGAAACAGTCTGTGTACTGGGCAATCCGGAATGTTGTGCTGACTTTGGTCACAGTTTCGCTGGTCGAGCTGTAATCTCAAGGATGGGAGTGTCAACATGATTTTGTCGAGACAGTTCTTGTTCATAATCGCTGAATGCGTCCCATGCTTTTATGAGTACAAAACAGAAGATCTAAACACACATACAGACACGTACAAGAGTTCTTGATGTCTTGAATTAATCCTATCACTTACCCTTTGGATGAATACGTTCGGAAGCCGAATCATCTGCGGGATGTTTGGATAAATCCGAAGCTGCATTTGAATGAATGAAAGCTGAGTACTTTACAAGTGACGGTATCCGAGTGACCAACAGATTGCCCAAAAACCCGCTTCATGCCGGAGGTAATAGAGCGTGTTATCGCTTCCGTGCTAATCACCCCTTCAACGTGAATAGCCCTTGCAGATTCAATGATTCGTGCGATGGAAGTAAATTCTACCGACGTACAAAGGACAGAAAATCCATTAATTACTCAGCTAATGACTCTCCTTTTCCGAAGGGCGAACGTCAGGCGTTCAGTTCATCTTTATTTGGATCAGTGCCCTTACCGTTGTCCACAGTGACGAAAGAGCTGACTGTTCGGTTTAATCCAAACCTGGAACCATCCATCCAGGGCACACGCTTTTCATCCAACGACAAAATGTCTGGCGCGACCCATCACACGACATTCCCGACTGTTTCCGCTCTTATAACTAGTACAATCTGTTTTTCACCCAATTATTAAAAACTCGCTCACACAAACCGGAATTTATTTGGTTACTCCTGTTTATGTCACGGGGAGTGACACGTTAGGTCATCAACTTAACTTATAGGTAATTCACGGTACACTCGACATGATTTTTTTGGAAAGGTTCTGGAACTATAGAGAAAATACCCGGTTCATAGCAACACAACTTTCTGCAACCACTGTACATTCAACGATCGGACATGTACATATTTATATATGACGGCGAATAAGTAGGGTGCTCCGGAGTTTCTCATTCTACGGGACCCATGATGAAGGAGGAGTATGGAATTGATAGTCAGCTCGTCAGACCTGGATGACTCCCCGTTGACAAACATCCGATATCGTCGGTAAAACTGCTCAACATCTACCCCAGGTCCCTTCTTTTTTTTAACGCTTCCAGGGAAGGGAAATCTTCATAAGACACCCAGATACCCAGATGGCAGTGCCTGCCCTAACCAGCGCCTTCCAGCCTGTGAAGAGTGGAAGCTGTTTCCCAGACAGGGATGGCGTAAGCGCTCATGCTCCTGATGATGGCGTCGAAGGCCCAGATTTTCGTCTGTTGGGAGACCTTGTTGTTGTTGAAGAATGGTCTGAGGGCAGTGAAGGCTCCGTAGACTTTGTCGCGGACCGCTTGGATTTTTTTGTGCCACATGAGTTTCCTATCGAAGATGACGCCCAGGTATTTGGCTTGTTCGCTCCATGGGTCGGATGTCTCACCGTGAGAAGAAGACTGCCTGTAACTTGGGACCGTTCAGGCAGAAGCCCCATTGGTGGTACCAGTTGAGGAGGAAAGGTATGAATTTATTCATAACCGTGGAGCAGTGTAGCTTGGTTCTGGAGGAGCTGAAGGAGTTACGTCGTCCGCGTACTGGGTGATGACGATCTTCTCATGGAAGAAGATGTCGTGGCAGAAGATGTTGAACAGATAGGGGAAGAGTTTGGAGCCCTGGGGCACGCCAGCAGTGATGAACAGTGAGTCCCTTCTCCGGGCGGAGATTTAATGTACCCCTCCCCAGCAAGAGCCTCAAGGAAAGGCTTGAGGGTTTTAATCTCCTGCCTTTTGAATCCGCAATAATTCTACTAGGTAGGTAGGTATTCTCAGGGATTCTCTCGAGCGTCCATAGACGACACTTGATGTGTTTGTCGTCAGAGCAGAGCTTAATCTAGTCTTACATCATTAAGTTCTCAATAATATTGGTATCATATTAAATGAAATAGTAGGAATGAGAATTCTCCGCCGTCATACATAGAAATTATCTTCACCGACATCACTTTCAAAACTTTTATTCGGAATACAACAGATTTACAACGGTACTTCGTGTTAAACAAGCGGCGCAAAAGTGAAGTCTTCCACGCTACGAAGATCTAATGACACCTTGTAGGGAGGTGGAGAGCGATGAACGAGTCTTCTAATCTCGAGAATCGTCGAGTCAGAAGTTACATAGTTCGCAAATATCGTCACATAACTTATATATGCGGGCGCTGTAACATTTACGGAGACCAAAACGTATTCACTAGTTAGCTGAAAACACCAAGTGTGTTTTAAGACAAGTGTGTTAAGTTTGTCATACTCTGTCATGCAGGAAAGTGTGGAGGCTTAGTTTATCGAAACTTCGAGAACTTTAAAATAACGCGATTTAGGGAGGATTTTGTTCGGCTACTTTCAACTAGCCATCAGAGGAACACTTACGTATATATGTGATGTCCCCCTCATCCTCACCTAACTGTCCTTCTTCTCTATCAGACTCCATAGGATAAACGATTCACAACGAATAAATGAGTAACAACGTTTGTTTATAAAAAAAAAAACGAAACTTGACACACTCGAAAAAGCGTACTCCCCCTCGACGGTCCACAATGTATCACAATCAATTTGAAACAAAACAAATCGTTAAGTTCCCAAGAGACCCTTCGGGTAACAATTACAATGGTTGACTGACTCGTCAGACTGAGGTAGGTAGTTCTACTTGGTCTTAGTTCGGATTTGTGCCGCGAGGGGAGGAATGAGCAGCTAGTGACGACACAATGTGTTATTCGAGTGATAAATCGATAACTTGATTCAAACATAATGATTTGTGATTTGTAATGAAGTGATAATAACAAAATGGCGATGGTATATAATCGGTAGGTCAGTAGATATTTAAAAGGATTCCTCATTTCATCACATATAAGTATTGGCTAGTCGAAGATACTCTGTGAGTTTGGTGATGATGAGACACTAATTGTTTTCATCTACCAATTAAGGAAGGTTACTCCCCCATAGGGCCCAGGAAAGTAAAAATTGGAAACGCAATAGCTCTCTGACTACAACTGACGATGTTACTGTTAGTTCAACTATTACTTCACATTTACCTGCCGTTGCGACAGTATTGTTGCTATTATTCATAAATATATATGAAAGTGAATAATTTTTAATATTATGGTGGGATCCTAAACGAGGATTATCGACGATGCGTTGAAATGGTGAGAGTGAATGCCGAGGTTAAGGGTTGAGTTCCGTTTTAATGCTTTCGTTCATCGAGTTTACAATTCCCACAAAAATGGGGGCTCATCAAGGATTGTGAGCAGCTTATGATCGAAAGCATCAATGATAGTGGTACGCATCCAGTGCATTACTTCAGTTGCAAAACAAAAACAGCGCAACGAAAATACAGCAGTTATGAGCTGGAGGTTTTGGCTGTACTGGAAGTATAGAAGAAGTTCCGAGTGTATTTACTGGGAATAATTCAAAATTGTTAGCATTCACCAAGACAAGGATCCAGGTGCCAGAGCTGCCCGGTTGTTAGAAGAATTTTGAGGATGTCATTAAGCATCAGCCTGGAGTGAAGATGTAGCATGTAAATGCTCTAAGGAGGCGTTCTATAGCATCCAAGATCAAAATGGAGAGTTGCAAGCCATCGAGGAGATATTAATGGCGTTTTCTACCGATTTTTCCAAGGGTGGGAGCTGTTGGTGATTCCGTCATCTATGCAAGAAGGCATAATCGGGCAGGTTCCCGGAGAGGTCACTTTGCTGCTACCCGAACGGCAAAGGAGCTAGAACAGAATTACTACATACCTCGAATGACGAAGATGCTACTTATCGCGTTGATTAATATATCGATAAGGTTTGATATCAACCTTAATGATGTCAAGTGGTTTTACGCATCAAAACTGCTTCAAGATGCGCTAACTACATTCTTTACTAGTTTGTCCATCACCGTTGCCGCTAGCTCTCTCAACTTGATGTCAGTTTTACAAACGCCGTCGAAACTATTAACCCGCCGGTTCATTGAGTTCGACGTATGGGATGAAAAAATAAGTTTGAGCGATGATGGAAGAAAATAATGGCGGGCTGTCATAAAATATACGGGCGGAGAAGAGGGCTGACGGTGACAGAAAATGGTGAGCTCCCTGCTTTGCCGCGGTCTGAAAAACTGTGTTGAGTAAGGTGAAGGCTAAAAGCCATGTGACGGCTCACCTCACTCAACTCGGCAAAAGAACTACCGTCGAGCTTCGCTTGGTCCTGGCAAGGGGAGAACACTGTCTCCTTGCAGACGTACATTAATAAATCCAACAAATTATGACAAAACCTTGAGCCTTTATTCTACGATAGCGTTCCGTTTTCTACGTACATTCATAAATATATCGTTCTGAAAATGACGAGGGCGAACAAAATCAGTGCAAGTATATCTTACAATTTTACGGGGTTTTCCTTACCGCTGAAGTGACGAAGTGGACGTTTTCTGTCCACGAATATAGCGGAACTTCTGAATGAGACGCTGATGAGACCCTCAAGAGTTTCCAGCGTTCTCTTTTTTGCGCCTTTGCGACTCGTTAGTAATGAACCATTGACACTTAGCTGCGTTAGCCGTTTACTTCTTTTTTTTTCTTCGGAAGGCAAAAGCACACCACAATACGCTGACGTCCGACCAACTGTATAAGGAACGTGCTCCGTAGGCTAAGCGCCTGTTCTGACCTAATGGAATAGTACTTGGGGTTTGTGCAACATTATTGCTAAATATTTATAAAGCCTAGTTTTCTTCATCTAATTTTTTAGAATAATTTTTTTTCGCGCAGACCCTGTAACTAATATAATGTCCGAATCGCCTGTTTTTTAAATTTGTTTTTTTAATATCATAAGAGACATAAGGCTCACATGAAAATTATTGGGACGTAGACCACATGACTGTAGAGAAAGGACAACGTGCTGTATTCGTTTTGTGACACAGTTAATGTAATTTGAGCGAAAGAAAAGAAGAGGAAGAGGTATCGAATTTGGATAGAGGCAATCAAATAATATATATGTAACCAAATCATCGATGAAATGAGTGAATTTTTTCGTCTGGAGGATTTATGAGGGTTTTTAAAAAGAAGAATTTAGTTCTTGCAAAAATAAAAGAGCGAAGTTTGTAAATGTTGAGGGTTGAAATATCTCCTGAGTCCTCAAGCGGGGAGGAAGTTTAGAAAAAGTAAAAGAAAAATATTACAAGGGTAATTGGCAGTTACAAACCACTTAAGTGAATCCAATTTTGATTTTACTGGTACACTGACTTGTACCCTATTGGTGTACTGGTAGTGTTGGATGCACGAGAGGGCGAGAGTTGAAGAACAAAATAAAAGAAACTCAGTGAGCGTGAGGAGGACTGTATTAAATGTGCAATGAGCTGAGTAGATTTTGAGTACAAAAGGGCGACACAAGAGGAAGACTCGTAATATGCGTGAACTGGCTTGGGAAACTGTATCGGGAGGAGATGAGTGAGCACAGGGTGACGAGTGTCTTCCGCGAGAGTTCGTAGGTGAATGAATATGAGAGGAGCTGTCTGTTGTGGAGAGGAATGTGAAAAGGAGGGAAGGAAATGCTCAGATGAAGCAGGAAATCCGTCGTCATTGAAATAACCGCAGAGGTGGAATTTCCACAAATACGAAGGTCTTTGGGGAAACAATGACTTTGATGAATGTTAACGGACAAGGAGTCCCGTTAGGGCAGGTCGGGGAACTCTGAGGTCAAAAAACTGATACTGATTTTGCGTCGAACAGGTAGCAAGTAATGTTGTTAAGATAGGGGAGGATATTTTCACGATTGGAAACCCAAGAAAAGGTCGTCTGTGAAAAACAAGAGGTAACTGTATGAAACGGAGCCCTTGAACCCAAGTGCCAGTTCTCAAACTAAACAATACCATACAAACGGGTGCTGCGTTTCTGAACGTTGGCATATTGAAGATATAACAATTGAATTCTCTACTTGGAGTACCATTCTGAAGGAAACGGGAAGCAATTGCTTCCAATACGATAAGATACATCTGCCCAGTCCATTTTATATTTATACGTCACTCTTAGTCGTATCAATTACTAAACAGTAGAGAAAACTCCGAAAAATTACACGTCCATAGGCAATTTTCTCCGCTGGAGAGAGAAACTCGACATTCACGAACAACCGTCGACACATCAAATGAGAGAAAAGCAGTCGTTCACGCCACTAATTGGATAACGGATCGGGCGATGAAGCCCCCCTTCCCTCGCCACTCGTCGGGTACCACCGATGTTCACTCTTCGGCTCGTGGAGAAGAAAGAGTTGTGGGGGGTAATTGTTGTTGGTGTACCAGCACACGGTAACCTATTATTAAACAAGTTGTTCTTTTACCTTTGGTCTGATGAACCGACTCGAATCAGAGAATATCAAACTGCCCGGTGGCGGTGACAGGAGGAGGTTCGAATGAAGCGTACATCGCTTGCAGGTCTTTAGTAACGGTTGGCAAGTTTATTTTACCAACAACAAACACGACAGGAACTCATACACGAAAAACTGTACTGAAATGTTTAACAATTTATTGAGCTGCTCTCAAAAATTACTAAGTCTACTTGCTACTTGTGCTATCTTGAACATTAGGAGGGGAAGAGCTGCTTGTAAAAACGGCTCTAACGATTTTAATTAAATTTTTTATATTGATAGCTCTCAATAAGGCAATTATACCAAAAAATTCACATTTGTGGGAAAATGACGAGAGAAGCACAATAAATTACCAAAACTTTCGACGAATTCGATTTTAGTGCGGTTTTTAGAGAAAACAACCGTACCAAATCAGCTGAAACTTGATGTCTAGCCTACGAGTTACCA
Organism: Pachypeltis micranthus; assembly: GCA_020466155.1. Classification (NCBI taxonomy): domain Eukaryota; kingdom Metazoa; phylum Arthropoda; class Insecta; order Hemiptera; family Miridae; genus Pachypeltis; species Pachypeltis micranthus. The sequence goes on from CM035777.1 coordinate 18,035,539, forward strand.
TGGGACGCAATAGTGAGGGTATGGGCAAAATCCACCGAAAGTTAACTATAGTCATCATAGTGATCAAAACACCAAATTTTTTTTCTCAAAAACGGCTCTAACGATTTTAATTACATTTTTCATATTGATAGCTCTCAATGAGGCAATGATACTATACAATTCTCATTCGTGGGAAAATGACGAGAGGAGCACAATAAGTTATCTAAATTTTCGACCAAAAGCGTTTTTCGCGCAGTTTTTGCCTTATAAACTCCGCTAGAATTCTTGTAGAATAGAATTCTTTGTAGAAAAAAATTCGGTATTATAGTCCAGAAATTCCTGAATTTCAACTACTGCCGGTAAATCAGGTAGCAATAATGCCGGTTCAATAATGGTCCTGCAATGAGTACGACGAGCACAATAAATTCCGGAACTGTAAGCGCTACCGCTTTCTGCTGCCGTAAAGCGTTGTTTGACCAAGTTCAAATTAACTGAGTGATAAATGAATTGATTAAATAGAATTAGCCATGTACAAAGTGAATTGACGTAGAGCTAAGGAAAGTTGTGTGTTGCAACGCACCAGATATTTTTCTGTACTTCAATCAAAACGTAACTTCCTACGTAAAAACAGGTAGAGCTTAAAGTTCTGGAATTCATTGTTCTCTTTTATGCCACCTGTAATTGATAGGACCGTCAACACGATTTGTTTTAAAAGATTCACATCTCAAGTTCTAGAGTTATAGGAAACACCGTAAAGAGAAGTTAAGCAAAACACGACGTTAACTTGAATCCCAGAATTTCATAAGTAGTCCTGATTACGTTATGAGTATTACACACAATTTTTTGGAGAACGCCGGAGCAATAATCAAGTTGGACAAATTTCGATAAAAACTTCGATAATTTATCGTGCTGCTCACGTCATCTTCCCCTCGGCCGAAAATGTTACAGTAGTTTTATGTCATTTAGAACTGCCCATGCAAAACAGTAGGCAGAGCCGTTTTTGAGAAAACCCCGCGCTGAATTGAAGACTCTAAATATCAAATTTGAACTGATTTGGTTAAACAGTTCTCTCTTAGGCACATGCCTTTTTCTCATAAAGTGTTTTTTGGACGTTCGGACTCGGAAGTCCTTCAACGTAAAGATTTGAATAAAATGGAGACACAATAATTAGGGGAGAGGTGGTATACTTGATCCCCGAGGATAGATGATCCCCCATCTAAAACTACCGCCAAAACGTGTTTAAAGTTGTTCTATTGGCTACATTGGGACGCCGCCATGATGGCTAGTACAAAGTGTAAACATCATACAGAAACAATAGCTTGTTGCAGAAATAATTGGTAATTCATGTTTTTCACCGCAGCCTACTTGTTTCGTTTAGAAAAACTTCTGATAAGTGTGCTTTATAATATTTTGTTTGCGTTTATGAAATATTGTGTCTATTTCGCTGTATAAATTCAGTTATTTCCGATTCAAACGTTTTTATCTTGTTGATGTTTTTTTTTCATTTAAAAAAAGTTGCTGGTTCGGGATAGTTGATCCCTTCTGCTAGGGGGATGCTTGATCCCGGAATCAAGTATTCCACCTATAATTCTTTTGTTTGTTTTCACCTACAATACGAAGTATTTCATCCGTTTTTTACCTGCCGTGGAAGTATGTATCGAAGCAAGGGGCCATGAAACGGGTACCGTACGATCCGGAGGCCTTGAAAAATGCGGTCCAAGCAGTTAAAGATGGAGCTGAGTACAAAACCGTCGCAAGAGAATTTAAAATTAATGTCATGACACTTAAAAGGCTATGCCGTCGGGACTCTTATGTTCAACCTGGTTTCACCAATCGACAAATTTTCTCCAAACGTGACGAGGATGAACTGGGAGCGTATCTTGTTCATATGGGCTTTTGAGCCCATCAGAAAAGAAGTAGGGGAATTTGTAGCTGTAATTTACTATGGTTTGTCATACCCAGGAAAAATTACAAAAATACATGCAAACGGGGCTACAATAAAAGTAATGGGAAAAAAGTGAACGGCTTTGGAAGTGGCCAGCAAGGGAAGACGAAATATTTTATGTATGGGGTGACTGGGACACTTACCGGAGCCGACGAAATTCTCAAAAACACGTGAGATTTATTCCGTGCCACTGCTCGAATAATTTTCACTTTTGTCTGTGTTTTCAATTTTTTGTGTTCTTTTCGTTTTGTACCTACTCTACCTTTCGAATAGTTAATTACAACTCATTAATTGTATGCCTCAGTTAATTTAATTTCCATATTTAGGAAGGCCTACGACTGAAACTATGGCGGGTGGGGTGGTTGATTCTCTGGGATCATACAACCCACTCACCGGGATCAAGTATCCCCATAGGGAGGGTTAGTTGATCCTTGTGTTCCTTGACGGGGATACATGTGTAATTTAAAAAAAATCATATTTATTAAAATGTTTCGAATTACTAAAAGAAAACCAAAGCAGGGATCAAGTATACCACCTCTCCCCTACACATATAAATGTTGCATTATATTCCAGGTTTGAATAGAAGAAAACACTCGCAAATGAGACAAAGAGAAAATGGACTGTATTATTATTATTATCACATTCAGACAAGTAGACATGTGTAAACACACTGAAACTCGTTCGTAAGAAACAAATATTCGTTGAGTTGTGAGGAGTAGGGAAGAGATAGAAACAATGTTGGTCTGAGGGAATATAATTGGGCGACAACTGCCATGATCTGGAGGAGGGGGGGGGGATCACGACTCAGCCACAATTGTCAATAATGACAGCATCAGGGAAACGGAAAACTGGGAAGCAGTTTGAAAACTAACGGTGGCACGTAGAAACGCTGGTAAGCCACTAGACGGCGACTGAATTGAACTCGAATTAATGCTGTCGTTCTCTTGACGTTCCTGTTGAAGAGTCCTAGGTTCCCTTCAAGCCCTGGCAGTTATTGAGGAGAGCTTCGTGACTAGGGAAAAGACTGAGTTTCCGAAGGACGCCTAGGCGGCAGTGGCGCGACGGCGGCTCACAACGTATCCAGAGCCTCTTTCACGTTCGTTGTTCATTTTTCGACGATAACCTTTTTGACGTAAATCACTATTGACTTCCAATTAACTGTGCAAACAAATTGATTCCCAGAAAAAAAAGTCAATTTAAAAACGACGTTGAGAATCGGCCGATTTAATGCTAACAGACACGGGCGGGCTCTTTGGTGCGGTAGCTACTGACAAATCAGACTCGTCTGTCTGTCTCTCCTCTCTTTGTCTCTCTCTCTAGTATGACACCTCTCCACGCCTAGTGGGGGAATTTGAGTTACTTCGTACTCCCTGCCGTTACGGTAGTAGATATACAACCAGTCGCTCAGTTCGTGTGCTGCTGCATGAACTACTATGCAAAAGATAGAAAATTACTTACGGAAAAGAGAGAATTGAGCGACAAACAAAGATCGTTTTCGTTTCTTTTTATAAAAATGAAAATATTATGTATTAGTATGTATTTTATTTTTCTTAGTACTATCGGGTTTTCTATGTCTAATTTTTTATTTATTAATTTCTAACAACATTCATTGATGTTGTGTATTGAATTGTTGTGTTCATGTGTTGATTGGTATTAAATTATTTTTTTTATTTTTTATTTTCATAATAATTAACTATTGATTTCTGTGTTGTTAACTTCTTTTCTGGGCAATGTAACGGACGGCCTTATGGCCTATAATAAATAAAACAGATAATCAATCAACCGTAAAAAATGCTGCAGCATGATAATAGGACATGCCAGGCTACACGCAAAACTTCCTCTGAGCGATTTACCAAATTTGACGATAAACGACAACAAAATGGAGTATGTTACACAAAGTAAATGTTTAGGAATCGTGCTACAAAATGATCTATCGTGGACTTCACAGACAGACATTATGGTAGGGAAGGTCTTTGGATTTTTGGTCTTTGGCACCACTTCCCCAGGATGGATACCAACGAGGATTCCTTCAGGAACTACCTGGTTTTCCACAGAAAGCTAGGCATAGACCTGTAAGACACTAGGACTGGCACAATAGGTCATCTGGCCGCGGTGCACATCCCATTACTGGGCATACAGTCAGAATATTATATATAAAGGGTGTCCCAAAATTAACTCAAGATTTGAATTTGCCGCCATTTATGCAGTACAGTGTTGCCAACCCTAAAAACAAAATAAATCGACAGTTGACAGTTTAGGGTTAGTAAAAATGGAGCGTTACGCAATAGAACAACGTGTCTTCATTGTTGAGCAATATTTCAAATGGATTATTGAGCAACAACAAATGAATGCTGATTTTTCGAGCAAACTCATCCTAAGCGACGAAGCACATTTTCACCTTGATGGCTTTGTTAATCGCCAAAATTGCCGCTTATGGGGTTCTGAAAACCCACATGTGATTGTTGAAAAACAAATGCATCCACAACGTGTCACAGTTTGGTGTGCATGTTGGGCTGGAGGCATAATTGGACCACTTTTTTGAAAATGAGGCTGGTCAAACAGTGACTGTTACTTCTGCTCGATATCGCGACATGATAACACGCTTCTTTTTGCCGAAATTGGATGATATTGATGTGGCCGATATGTGGTTTCAACAAGACGGTGCCACATGCCATACAGTCCGTGAAACACTTCAATTATTGCATGAGACATTTCCAGGTCCTGTACTCTCTCGTTTCGGTGATCAGAGTTGGCCCCCTAGATCGTGTGATTTAACACCATTAGATTTCTTTTAATGGGGTTATCTAAAATCACAGGTCTACGTCAACAAGCCCACAACTACGCGTGCATTAAAGGAGGAGATTCAACGTTGCATCTACAAAATTCAGCCACATTTATGCAGAACGGTCATGGAAAATTTCGACAAACGAGTGCGTATGTGTATGCAAAGCCGCGGAGGCCATTTGCCCAATGTGTTATTCCATAAATAACCCTATCCTATGTACTTTATGAATCAATAAAAAAATTACACTCAAAAGACTAAAAACTGTGTTTTCTATTTAATTCAAATCTTGCGTTAATTTTGGGACACCCTTTATATAGTAGGGAAAGTGCACACACTGCTTTATGCATTCAGAAATCTGCTGATATGTAAATCCATCAATGCAAAAAAAATATTGTTTAGAACCTTAATTATACCTTGTTTTATGCACAGTTTATCAGTTATGTGTGATCTCAACACAACCTGTTGTGTCAAGATGCAGAGAACCTTAAATAGTTCCGTCGGATATATTTTAAATCTGAAATATGATGATAAAATTCGTGATAAATTTAAAAAATAACAAATTCTCAAAATTAATGAATTATTACAATACTCTATGTTAGCTAATCATGTTCAAAATTACTACAACTATCAACCACCATATCTCGCGCGACAATATTTGAAATTTTCACAAATTCATAATTTAGAAACCAGAAACAAGTTCTTAAATTACCGTTTACACACAATGCCGTACCACTGCCTATAGATCATCATTCATCTCACATAGCATATCATATTACAATGGACTCTCATCACAACTAAAAACTACAATGTCATACAACTTTCAAGAAACGTGTGAGAGAATCTTTGCTATCCCTTTACTAAATTCCTCTAAACTCTCTAAAATCATGATCCGACCGGCTATTTAAATTATGCGAATTATAGTATATCTGAATTTTGTTCGAGAACAAAATAATATTTTTAAAAAAACAAAAAAACCATCAAATAATGAAACGAAGATGTTGTCGTTGTAGAAAACTAGCTAATAAGAAGAAGAAACGAAAACTGTTGACGCACTTGTATTTATCATGTTAAATTTTAACATTTCTGGTTAGGTGTTGACCAAAAATTTGCCCCTGGGATACACAAGTTACCAACATGAGGAACACTTCCTTCAAAGCTCTGCTGCACCAGTTGAAGAAGTTCACCAACCATTTTCCTGATACTGCCTCATTTCGAGTATTGTCCTGTTATATACTGATGTGCTACTTACCACTTACGCACAAATTGCTAAAAACGAAATACCAAAATACTTGGCAACGAAATTCCATATGCTGGGGAGGAGTACGTCTTCTCGTACCAGTAGCACCAGAGCTGGACTTAACACGTTAGAAATAACACGACATCGAACTGAGACCACGAGCAATTCATTGGCAGAACCAATAGGATCGACAATGAGAACCAGGTGTTGTTCCAGGAACAGAAAAATGTCGAGTGTACGAGGAAACTGTTCAAGGAAAAACTTGTTCTCCGGTCTAGTTAACTATTACCGCGTCTAATCGGAAGGACTTGGTAAAGAAAATTTCAATTGACCTGGGAAATCGTTTCCTTTGTTTTAATAAGTTAGTGTTTAAATATTCGATGAACATTGGAAAGATGACGTTTATTTAAATAGTTTGATACTTGATGAAAATTGAAAGAAGAAATTAATTTACATATGTACATATTTTGGCTGAACTTTGTTTTTAATCTCTCTCTCTCGCTCCCCCAATTTCTGTCCACTCCTTCCATATTTTCTGTCAACAAAATTTATTTTAATATTTACACACATTTGAAGTGTCTGGATGTTAGTAATGAAACCAGTACCAAACCTAGGTGGTATCTCTACACTTCCCAATGCCAAATCGGGTGTAAACGTAGCTGGAAGATGGTGGTTAGCAGCACTGGAGAGGCAGCTGAGTGGACGATGAGTGGTTCCGCAAAAAAAAAATCGAGCAACACTAACCGTTTGCAAAGCACACATTTACAAGTACTTCCAATTCTCTTTCACTGACACGAACCAGAATTCGTATAGTTTGTGTTATGTTTTGCTGTGTAGGGTAAATGAGTAGCGGTCTATTTGAAAATTGAACGCGTCACGTTTTGGTGCGCCAATCGATATCAATTCAGAGCACATTGGACAAATGCTAAGAGTATATAATATCGAACAGTCATTGAGTAATGAGATCAAACTCAATGCATTCCAATTCTTTTCAGTTGGTTAGTAGGTAAACATTTGCTTCGTAGATCGGTTCAGCATTCCTAAACCATGCATCAAGGAGGCTGGCATTCGTAAACTCACCATTACACTTAAAAAAGCAATAAAATGAGGTAAATCAGATACGGATTACCACTCGCACGTGACGAACGTGTAAAAGAATTTTCGAAATAGGCGTATTTTCTCCTTATCGACTCTTCCGGAAAACATTTATTCTTGCACGATCATTAATTTAATGTAGATCATTCTAGAGCACTTTAAATGTTATCGATCCAACCGAATGAAGAATGAATACGAGGGCTGAGGGCTGTTTTGAGCTTAAAGGGATTAGTTGAGACAGATTTAGACGATGAGGGACGAAAGGATTAGGAAAAAGACAGCCTTGGGGTTTTTTCACGATTAATGTCCCGCGTTAGTTCAACCTCGTAGCTAATTACTTTAGAAACATAAAGTCAAGAAAAAAAAGCATTTATTTAGTTTTTTTGTCAGGGGGGTCAGTGATTGGCTGTCGCTTATTTGACTACAAGATATTTGATTAGCATTCGCCAATATGTGCCATTTTTCCGCCGTTACAAGTAAACTCATTATACAGAAAACGATTTGATGGCACGTGGTAAGCCTTCAACTAATAAATATCCGTATTTCGTTCCCGCAGAATCTGTAACTATGTACCTCTGACGTGCCAATCTTGGACCGTGATTTGTGAACAGGCCTGGCACCATCCGTATACTTTCTCTCGCCAGACTGAGGATCTCTCTTAACAGTTTAATAAACAACCTTGATGGCCTTTGACCTGACACATCTCGCCAATAGGCAGCCCTGCACTTCTCCTCCCACCCAGCCAACCTTCTTGTTCAATTTGCTCTTGGTGGTCGCCATGAAGAGATCAGATTCTACAGGGAGAAGGGCAGATCCTTCTCTGGCCAGTTTGTCGGCCTAATCGTTCCCTTCTATCCAACCTGGCACCTGGCATCCAACACAGTGTTCTTCTCAGGCATTCCCGAAACACCCATGACGAAATGGTATTGGAAACTAGGGCCTTAAATGCTGCCTGATTGTTTCACATAATGTATATTCTTTCCCCCTTCAGGCCCCTACACAGAAGGTGTAGCCTGCACACCATCACTGAGAAGACTTCTGCTAGGAAACCTGTTGCCAGCACACCTAATGGTGTTGCTGCCCAGATTCTGGCCGATAAACTCCTGTACTTGCAAGGCTACCTACTGATCTGTCTGTATAATATACCATGGTCCCAGCCTCAAGAGTGGGACCAATCCCTTACCACCTGAGCCTTTCATATCCATACCATACCTATTCATACCTATTTCATGAATCCACACCCTGGAGGGCTGTTCAAAGTTATACTTCATACATACCGAATCCCTGACATACAAAGCAGGCTCCTCCACGCACACTCGGTAATATTAGATGGTGTGGCGCCCTTCCCCAACCTGTCAAGACCCAGTTCTATCATAGCCAGTAAGTAGGCATCACTTTCCGCGTGTATGTGGAGAGGTACAAGACCCAACAGAACCTGTATCACAGATGTGGCGGCTGTCTGCATGCTGCTGGTCACAGCTATGTGTTCTTTCCTGTCGTGGATTACGATACGTTCCTAATCGCTGTGTACATCCAGTGAACCATTCTCGGCTACAGTTCCCATGTCTTGTCAACCATCTCTTGGATACACATCACGGATGAAGCCTTCGTATTGTTCTCCTCATGTGTGGCCTGCGTGAGCTTCATGTCTTGGGAGACTTCCTTGCATTGTAAGATTGCCTTTAATGGAACAAGACCAGGCTGGTTTCGTCTGGATTGACATACAACCCCTGCTCATTGCACCATCTTTGTACAGTGATCAAAGCGAACTGCATCCGCTCGTCGAATCACACTCGCGAATTTTCCTCTAATAATTATAACCAAGTTATCCACATGTCCTCCAACAACTCTAAGAGGGTATCTGCAACAAACAACCAGAACTAGGGGAAGAGTACGCTCCCTTGGGGCCGTTCAATCTACGGTTGGAGAAATAGATGTGGGCGTCACACTGCGTCAGTTGATCAAAATGAATTATTCATTAACCGTATAGCATTTACGGAGTCATAGGAACATTTATCGTCCATCAAGAAGTTCCAAAGGAGAGTGGAAAGAGTACTCAGTTTTATGAGCCCCCTCCTTTTCCCCGACGGAAACGGTCAACCTCATTTTCACCTCGCGAAAAAAAAATGTCGAACGAAACCTAAAAAACACTCGCTCAATCGATTCAGCTATTCTTCCGGAAAGACGACTCCAGACACTCACGGAATTTATTCCGATTTAAGAGGCTTCAGAACGAAATGATTCAATCAAAACGTTCGTTTCCCACCGATTGCCCATGAAAGTAAAAAGAAGGATTTCAATTTTTGTGACACACAATTCCAATAAACCGAGTGAAACTGGCAGAGTGGCATTAACTTGTCGACACCAGTATAATATGACTATGATAAACAAATCAATAAGCCGCAAAAAAAAAATGTTTTTCGACTCAATTTTCAACTTTGGCCAAACTGACAGAGCTACAACTTATATGAACGCATATTTTGTACTTCGCTACCATTCTCTAATCACCTGTAGAACTGAAACGTCAGAAAAAGCACAATGGTAAATAATAGTTTTCAAATCGTAAACAAATTTTCCCTATACCAGCTTTGAGCGATTTTGATTAAATTCTCAGTACCACAACCACCAGCTGACAACTGACACCTATTTTGTTCTGCATAAACGCTTCTAAAGAAAAGTGTGAAATGAAGAAACCCACGATCGTGCTTGCGGTGGTGTGAACAAAGTTGAGTTACTCGAGTTACTTTTCTAGGAAATGTTGAGCGATTTGTGGATTATTGAGATTAGCATTGCTGGGCGTTCTGGTGTTGAAGATATACGTCTCTTTGATGCGTCCATATCAGCAAGGTTTATAGCGAGAAAGAATTAAAATATTAAAGCGTTAATCTTGAAAGACTCCCTGAAAATAATCTGGGAAGGTTATTTACTCGGTGGCAGGCGTTCTTCCTCAAGTAATTCGTCGCTTTTTGAGCAAGTCAGAAAAATGTCAACCGCGCGAAATGGGCTATATAGCTTTCTCAAAACTAACATTAGCCTCGACCTTTCAGTTGGTGTCATATTAGCGAGGGATTTGACACTACTACCATCATCCGACTCAGTGGAAGTGTTGCTTTTTGCAATGATTTTACGTTAGGACGTCTTCACGGCACACTCGTTATGAATAGCTCGTACATCTGACGCTTGAGCTAAATCAAACCATTTCGCACTTAGAGAAAACCGGTCATTCGTGTTACTAATGCTTTTCGGAGCTCATCGTGACTTATTTAATATCCAGAACAGAATACTCAATAACTGACCAATAACGTTACAAGAACGACAAAAGTCAGGCAGAATTCTGGAGCCCAATCCTTCTGGCGAATAAATTTCAATAATCCTAAATACACAGTAGGTCTCATTCTATTCATTATAAACAAAATACAGCAATTGGAAACGATAGAAATTGGGACGTTCATCAGGCGGCAACAGCTCGCCATGTTCTATGCACGGCCAGTTATACATGTGGCGCATGGAAATACATGGCTACAAATATACGTCAAAAGTGCCGCAAGCTTAAAATGTGTGTTAACGACGCAAAACTATGTGATTTGAAGTGTTCACATCACTCTGTTAAAAGCTTCAAAGAACGAACTTATCTCAATCTTTGTAACTCTTCCATTTAGGTAATAAATTAATTGGGTCAGTTCCGCCAGTAGGTAAATTACTAAAGTTAACGTACGTGTTCGGTGAGTCTGTCTTCTCTGGCTGGTGAGATACTGTGGGCGAGTGCTTTCTTTGTAAAGACATCATCGTCTGGCCATTAAGTCGGCTAATTGGTCGTGGTCTTTATATAGGAAGAGAAAGGTGAATGGGATGGTGGAACTAAGAAGACTAATAAGCGTGCTAACTGGACATTGAGCAGTTATAAACACACTACATAGATTCAACTCGGCCACCGATACTCAATGCTCCAGTGGGGAAATAAAAATGGTTGAGCATTTGATAAGTGAATGCTCAATATGGTTCAGAACTAGACTAGCAAGACTAGGAGGACGTACAATAGATAGGGATGACATACGAAATAACGAATGGAGTAAATCCTCAAATTTGTGAAGGTAACTGGAAGATTCCGATCGGTACCCATTCTAGGAGCCAAAGCCGGATTTTTTATTTGGGTGATGGGAAATGGGCCCATTTGTGGTCACGACTCAGGTCATTGTTCCCTCGGTTTTGGCTTATGCCCTACAGTCTTCTTCTTCTGGTGTTACATCGGTGAAGGGGTGGGAAGGAGGTCATACACACCCTAGGAATTCTGTTGGAAGTGAATGGAAAAGAGTGTAAGGGCAGATTCGTATGCCTCAAGTAGTCCATCAGTTGTCGATTCTAACTAGCATAGGGTGGTCTATAAATCCGTCAGTTGGTTGTTTTTGTGGTGTAAATGATGTCGCATTTTGTGCTGATTTGTTCACTTTTTTTTTTTTTTTTATAGATTTCCATGTTTTCTAATATGTCCAGTTTTTGTCCTTTGTATTGTTTATGTAGTTGTAACAGGACGAACCAAACCCTTCGATTCAGCGGAGGCTCGTCCCAGGCATTTATGCTGACTGGGCACCTCAAATGGCCCGATTCACTCGAGACTTAGCTGCCGTCAGTTGTAAGCGAGCTGGTTCCCTCGTCACCGTGTCGCCCGCGCCTCTCCCACCCAGTTCCCAGTTTGTGGTGGTAAAACATCTGCGAATGTAATTCACGAATAAAACTCCTTGTTCGAATTGCATTCAGCTTCTATCGTACTACTTCCCGACTCCCCTAGTGCGATACCGTTTACAATATTAATCCCCCCCGTAACATAGTAAGGAGATGCAGTCCTGTATTTTGGAAGGTTCGTGTCCAGTTGTCTTGAGGTGGTTGACAAAATTTGAGTAGTTCTTACTAAGAGATGTAGTATGTTCTAAATATCTGGTCCATATTTTTCGTCCTGTTTGTCCTATCCACGCGTTTTTACACATACAAGTTATTTTATATACCCCACTATGGTCCAGTGGGTTCGTTTCTTCAGTCTTTGCAGTTAGTTTGATTCTAACTGTGTTGCCCATCCGTTGGTTATTCCGTGATTTTTTGGTCCTGTGCATGTAAATGTGCAGAGCGCCATGTCTAAGTCTGTGTATTATGTGTTTTTGGATCGCCTCTTTTATCTTATTGTCTTGATAATTTATTTATTCTTTGTTTGGTGTAACCATTATTTTGGGCGATAGTATTGATAATAACTTGTTCTTTTTTGTCATTTTGTTCGAATAGTGCAGCAGTTATCATGTGCCTGAACGCAATTTTTTATGTTGTTATGGGTGGTTTGATGTATAGTGTATGGTCGTGTCTGTAGCAGGTGTTCTAAAAATATCATGTTGTAGTTTGTTGTCAGTCTTTGTGATTTTTAGGTCCAAGAAGTTAAGAGTTTTATTCCGTTCTTTGTCCGTGTCATATTCTTCTATTTTGTGGGGAGGTGAAAGAGAGATATCCTTGAACCTGGAAAGTGATGCTGAGTTGCTGAATTGAAAGTATCGAGAGAAACAAAAACAATTAATATTAATTGGTGCTTCAGATTCAAACAAACTTTTCACGAAGGTTCGGTTATTAAAAGTTCTTCCGTAATCATTACTTCAACTAAAAAAAACCGGTATGTAGAAGTATAACAATATTAAAGTAATCAGCCAGAAAAATAATGGTTTTACGGTCTAGATAGCCTTCCCTCAAAGAGACAAAAAACCGCTTTCAGTCCACTTTCTGGTTGCGTCCCGATAAGGGCGCATATTTTATTCCTCCAAAAATGTAAGTGTAAATATTTCAAGATGAGGATGCCTGAAATATTCAAGAGCCATCGTCTTGGCGAGCTTTTAGGATTACTGTTGGAAGGAATCAAAATTTGGTGAAGACTGGTTGGTGTCTTCGAACTTCCGTCTTTAGCTGTTATGTAGTTCTGGACACTCGCAAGAACATAAGCCCAAAAGTGGCTTGAGCTTGTATTTATCTAAGTCCAAGCTGGTCTGGTAGGTAATTTGTCCCCCTTCTTTTTGAATGACAAAATTAAAATAATGTAGACATCAGTATTTATTTGTGCTACTGTTATTCGCCATTTGTTCTCACAGGTAGCATGCTACCTGTTATGTTTAAATATGAAATTAGTCGTGTGAGACACAGTTTCGGCAACGGCAAAACGGAATTGAATGGAATTTATTAAATCAGCAGAGAGAAAACAGTTGCTAAGGTGACGTGACATTTGATTATAACTCACTGTATGGGACAGAACTGTGCCCAAAAATTTTTACAACGATGCTCGCCAAATATGGTTGTTGGGCGCACGAGTTGAAGATCGAAAATAAACGAACTCGGTGAGCGTGTGGAGGACTGTATTGAATGCAATGAAGTGAGTAGCGTTTTTATACAAAAGGGCGACACAGAAGGACGACTCGGAAACGAGACCTTCCCCCGCTTTGGGCTGAACTCCGTGCGGATCTCACCATAGAACAGAAACTTGTCGCCATCGACGAATTGCCGTTAGAGAAATGGCAAGCGAGATGGGTATCCTCGTCAAAAGGACGTGACCCCTATGAGTTCTTCCCCATCATCCGTGAACGTCTTTCAAGAAAATGGGTTGAGCCAGACTACTGGACGAGCCAGTTCCTCATGGGACATGGTGACTTCAATGCGCGGCTCCACTTATTTCTCTCAAAGACTCTCCGCCATGCACGTCTTGCGCCTCCAGCGCAGAGGAAACAAGAAACGACGTGCTGCTCCACTGCAGTTTCTACTGCAGTTTCTACTACAGTGAGCGGCGGTTGTTGGCAGTGCAAACGAACTTAGCAGCATCGACTGCTACAAAGCAAGCCTATACCCATTTTGCAGATTTCTTGAAGAAGGTGATGGCTAAGAAACGTGTTCTTTTGAAACTTGCCACCCAAGTAAATAGTTAGATCAGGTGGGAAACCAGATTAAAAACTCCTCCCAGACGGTACGTGATTCCTCAGGTGGTCACCTCCACACAGGCAACAGCTCTCTACCAGGAGACTGGCTAACGACCAAATACTTACCGTACCTCTGCAGGTCTGAGTTCGGTGGATGTTGCAAAGGCCAGCCTGTTGCATATTAGCGAAACCGCAACTTCCATTACTGATACAACCCTCGTCGAGGGTTTAGGGGTAGTCATCAAATAAGGAAACAGAAGGACGACTCGGGAATATGCGCTAACTGGCGGGAACTGTCCGATACAACGAGCGAGCAAGCTGTAACTGGGCTGAGAATTGATAGGAAAGTGTCTATGTGGGCACACGGAGACAAGTGTGACTTTCGCGAGACTTCGCAGCTGGAAAAATTTTGGAAGGGGCTGTCGCTTGTGGAGAGGAATCTGAAATTTAGGAGAGGGAAAATAAAGAAAGGAAGAAACCCACTTCAGGGGAATCCGCTGCCATTAGAAATAACCGCAACCCGCGGCGGTGGAATTTCCGCAGGTATGAGGGGGTAAAAGGAGACAATGCGCGGGGGGGGGGGGGAGTTCGAGGTCAAAATACTCGAACTGATTTGACTTCGTCAAACAATGGTCATTGATTAGAATGAGACAACCTTTCAATTGTATATCGTCTTAGATGTTTCATTATACCTCTCTACGATAATATGGGGTTTCTGCTTAGTTTCCTTAATTAATGTCTAAATCATAAAATCTTCCTAAGGCCCTAATCACCAGGGAAAGTAATTATATACTCCTTTCCAGAAATGTTCAACGCATATTTGGTTCTTAGTACTCAATCACTGTCCAAATCTGATTTGTCTTTTATTCTTTCAGGTGAGTCTCTACGTAAGTACACTGCTTATTGAGGAGCTATTCCTGACTCATAGTTGACTTTGCGTAGGGGTGAGTACTTTGTTAATGTTGTGACAATGAATTACGCTTTATTGATTTTTGCAATCTGGCTAAAGCGTATACCCGAATAACCAACATTTTTAGGTGTATGTTAGCGTTGTTGTTGCTTCGGTCACACAAATTACTTTTCATTAACCACCATACAAAGTTACGCTCAGATTAAAGAAGGTAGTCTCATAGTGTCTGAATGTTGTGGAAAGGTCCAGCATGAGACTGTATGTACACCTTCACTGACAGTCCTTCTAGACTTTTCATCTCTTCACTAACGTTCAAGTTATTTTGAGCTCTGGAAGGCGATGCAGCCATAGCTCTAAGAGAAGACAGAATTCTTCATTAATTCGTGTGGCTTCGACCCTGGGACTACCTGCAGAGATTTCTCCTGTATCTTATGCGTGGGTGGGCTCGAGGCCAGCTGGGGGTTTTGCCCCCCCTCAGCCGGCAGGTATGAATGTGGAATGTATGGTTGGTGTAAGAATATAATTTATTGAATGAATGATCCTTGGTTAGAGTACGAGTGAGGATGGATGCGTGTAATTTATATGGGTGATAGGTGGGGTGCATGGGAGATTGGTGGGAGCGGGGGACTAGGAGGGAATCCAAACTCCCCCCAGGGGACGGAAAACTGGCATTTGCGGGGCCCCCGGCATTCCCCCCTCCAGCTGCTGGGCGTGGCTGGTCAGGGGTGGGCCCTTGCGTACCAGGGACCTGGGGTCTTTCGGCAAGGGGGGGGGGGCAAGTCCAAGCCCCCCCAAGGCGAAGGTGCCTGAAGCTGTAAGTCTGGACGCAAGTCTGGGCAGGCTAGCAACCATTCTAGCCTCAAGGGATATTTTTCCCAAAATGGTACTGCGGGGGTGCACAGCCCACGGTGCAAGCTGGTGCACCATGGGAAGGTCCACGACAGGTGGATACTCTGCAGGCATCTGGGGAAAGGCGGGTAACCTGCCGATCCCTAGTACCCATTTATGGGATCTTGCAGATATTGCAGTGGTCGAGGGTTCGCTGGAGGTAGTCCCTGTGCCGATCTCCCCTACTCTTTCTGCCCGATGGGGCGGAGGAAGGTCAGAGCCGAGGAGGCCGGTACTTCCTCCGCACACCCCTACATCGGAATGTAAATGTATCTTTGCATCGCCTTCTGTTTTCTTAGAGCCCTGCAAGCTGGGCTTGACGATCTCTTCAGTCGGTTTGCCAGATTGCCTTTGCTCAAAATAGGCACATCAAGCCACTCTAGTATACATTTTCTCACAAATCGCACGTGGAATTATCCTTCTATGGATCATTTAATACTTGTTAGAGTGTAAAGGAACTGCAGGATAAGATACGTTTATTTTTCTGTTGACTATTGATTCCCCACTGTACTGTATTAGCTTGTTTTTCTTGACTAAGGCTACTCTTAAGGCTACACTTGAATCATAAGCCCCTGTAACACGTCTTAGTTCTATTTTAATTTCCCTACCTGTGTTAGTCAATTCCTTCTTATGGTAGCTGCCCCAGTAACAACCCTCAGCTCTATTATAATCTTACGAGTGTGTTCATTTTTCTCGTGCGCAAGGATGTCGAGATGCGGGCGCATGTTTGCTGACCAGATGCTATTCCTCAATCTTCTGCGATTTCGTTTGATCACCCAAATCCCGTCGCGAGGAGTTTGTGCCAGTCCAATCGCGTACGAAACAGTACATCAGCTGGCCGATTCAAAGTTATAACTATTTCCACCAATTAATAGCGTTTGTTAAAATAAATTCCGTAATTTTCAGAACTCTGTCATTCGCTGTGCTCAAAATGTGGGCCAGCGGAGACCCTCGTCAAAGTTGAGGTAGAGCAAGGGGAGATCTGTGAGCGAACAATAGCGACAGAACTCGGAGAAACTTGTCTCAGTTTCCCAACTTCCCTTACACTCCGGTACGCCTAGTTATGAGGCGAGGAACTAGCGAAATCTAACTTCTTCCGCTGATCGAACTTGATCAAAATTATTGGGCTTGAGTGTCAAGTCTCGAGAGAGAAATAATGATGTTGTGGCGCTCCTTTATTACGCTCATTCAAGACGTGGCTTACGTTGTGTGTTCAACAAATTACACTTAGCTTCGTCAACTATTACAACGACCTACGTAGCGGAATCTTCATGAAATGTTTCTATCTAGTGATATATATTCGTGATACACTCGATAGCTATTACTCCAATTTATCGGCGGTCGTTTAGAAACCATTTATTATTTACTAGGATATTCGCGTGATACTTGGCGTTCAGATCGGTTCTGCAGTTGAAATTGATTGAAGCGATCCTCGCCTCCGTTCAAACCAATTAGTGGTATGAGCGATGTTCAACACTTAATACACAGCTCTCTATTCTCGTGGATGGTACGAGACACATACAAAAGTTAAGAGCGCCCTCGAGGGCGTAAAGATTTTTTTTGTAACTACCTTGGTCATCCTGTTCCAATACCTCGTCACAACATGTGATGCCATCAATTTCCTAGGTTTCCACCATGAATTCACTTCATTTTTAAACTACTAACTTTTTATAATAATTGAAACTGGGTTTCAAATATAAATATCTGGTGCGTAGCAACACACAACTTTCCGCCACCCCCGTAATTTCGAACACCACCTACATAGGCAGGCGCTATATCTTCGTTCAACGCATTTTTACAGGAACATTTATGGAGAACAAACTGTACGTACTAGTTAGCTGAGAGTACTCCGAAAGTTTGATCGAAATCGTTAGAGCCGTTTTTGAGAAAATTGAAATACCGATAAAAAAATATTCGACAAATCTCCTTTGCTGAGTTAACTTGGCTTATATCTCCGTTCAACATATATATACAGAAATAATTATGGAGAACGAAATGTTGGTATGGGTGACTAAAAGACACTCCATTAGGATTTATCACATCTGGTGAGGAAGTTACCCTGGAATTTACGGAAATGTTCAAAAAAACGTTATTTTCAACACATTTCGATTTTTATCCCTGTTCAATGGACTGTCAGAGGAACATTTATTGAAAACAATATGTAGGTATTGACTATTTGAAAACATCTTGAAAGTTTGGTGATAATCATTGAAGCCGTTCTGCCAAAAAGCGTAAAAAACCTATTTTTGCTTCATAGGCCTATATCTCCGTTCACCGTATTTTCATGGAGATATATATATATATATGGAGAAGAAAAGTTAGGTATTGATTAGTAGAAGATAATTCGAAAGTTTAATCAAAATCGTTAGAGCCATTTTCGAGAAAAATGCGAAAAACCCTAGTTTTTGGTACTTTTTCGTCCCCCCCCCCTTCCCATCGACCGAAATCGTCCATAACCTTATTTTGTTTAGTGTCGAAACGCTCCCAGCTGCGCTACGCTACCTAGCGATACACAGTCTTCTCCAAACTGGAATTTCTTCCGTCACGAGCAAGTTGTTAACATTCGGAATCCTCCCTCGAGTAATCGATTATTTGCGCGGAAGAGGGTTTTTGGTACATTTTCGTCCCCCCCCCCCCTTCCCATCGACCGAAATCGTCCATAACCTTATTTTGGTGTCTACAAAAAATAACAAACAAAACAAAAAAGAACCAGCTCAATCGGATCAGCCGTTCTCCCGCAAATCGAACTACAGACACACACACACGCGGACCACGCGCCGAAATTAGGTTTTTTATACTCAGTAGGGTCTGAAACGTAAAGATCTGAAGAAAAGCCAATTTTTTTGTTGACATGATTACTATGTTTTCCTTCCCTTCGGGTAGCGGAAAGTAATAAAATCCCTGTGGAAATGGACTACCTCTTTCAAATAATTTTAAATTTCCACTTATCCCAAGTTTAAATGATAAAAGAGTAAGTTGGATGGAAAAAGGTCCTACTGACACTCTGGACGAAGAAATGAAAAGTCTCAATCACTGCTGCAAGTTTGTGAAATAAAGATATTGAGCCCTATCCGCACATCTCAAATTGCCTTTTGGTAGAAATCGTCTCGTTATAGCTGCACTACAGAAAATTCCAGAAAAGAAACATCTTTGCAGCCCTGGGAGTCAAACTTCGTACTCCTGAGTCTGAAAGACTGCGTTATTAGCAAATTTTAAAGTGCGGTTTTCAGAGCGGAAAATTGTGCCTGTCTTTTAGGCCACAAAAGGGGATTTACTGGTGAATTTCGTGACTAAGGGATTATCGAAAATTTGCTAGAACCTTAAGACGTTTAAAACAGAATATTAACACTCCACCTTATTCCCTCGACCCTTGATTAGCGTATTGCACAAAATTTGAGAAGTTCTAGGGATAGGGAGAAGCAGTGTTCAACAGCGAAGGATACAACGGAGCATCGTCTTTTGGCGTTGAAGCAATTCATACGGCACAGGGGTGCGAAAAAAGCTGCTGACGGGCTGGATAAAAAAGAACGACTCGCTTCGACGTTCTAAGGCAGTTCAGTATTTATAGGGTGAAAAAAGTTGCGTGTTGCTTCGCACCGGCATCTTTTGTTAGAACGCTCAACAAACGAATGTCCTAGTAGTGATGTTCCCCGGTGGTGGGGATTTACGGCATATTAAAAAAATACGGCGGATAAAAAAAATCTAGCTCATGAATGAAGATTTACTTTAAAAACCTTTAACCGCCTGTCTTATCGAAGGTCACGCAATACCGACGTCGACCCTTTTATATTTATGAGACGATATAGCTTGTAAACTTAACAATATTGGACGTCGTTGGGGGACCACGTTGACCTTTATAGCGCACCGTGTCGTCCTCGACAATCGATACCCTCGTCTTTTGTTCCTTCAGATCTAAATCGTATTTGTTTTTCCATCAACTTATCTTTGACAGAACTCATCATCATATATTATCTTAGGCGCTTCCTTGGATATAAATTCTGGTTTCTCTTCTAATACGGAGATGGTTAGGTGTTTGTTCAAACTATTCGTAAAATATTGACTACCTGGTTACGACACAGTGAAAACGTTACGATCAATATAACGGCATTTATTGAGACCAACGTCGTTTACAGTGCTCCATGAACCTACACAATGTGTAAGCGCTCTGACAGTGCACAGCTGTCACTTTCTTCGAAGTTGTAGCCTTCGCCACTAGATGGCCTCAACAATATCTTCTCTTACAGCGTTTGAAGATTTCAACAGGCGATTACTTCTTCATCAAGTGGCGCAAACAACCTCCCAGGCCAAACGAACCAATAAAATTACTCACAAATACAACTACCGTGCACCAAGGTTGCTTTGTAAAAAGTTGCATCAGTCGCTAGTGTCGTGAACTTCATGCCTCACCAGAAGTTTCGCGTTAACATTAGGTGACGGCTAAAAGACCGACTTTCGTCGTTGTAGCAGCTAGAATGAAGCGGAAGGTAATTTCCTAATCACTGCCCGAAAGAGCAAGGTGTGCACGCTGAGAAGCACAACGGTCAGCTCCAAATCAAATCTGGCCAGTATTCGCATGTGCACGGTGGACAGTCTTACTTATCCATAGAATTGTAGGACAGGGGGTCAGACCACCAAACTCTTGCATGTGAATAGCCCCTGGTGGTGCCTTTCCAATATCTGTACGTGAAAAACGAGATAAAATAGGCAGGGTTGCCTTTGCACGGGCTGACCTGAAACAAAGGAAAAAACAGTTTCAGGCCTCCTTAGTCAATTTCCGTCCAGAGGGAGGAAGGCTGATAGAAGCAAACCCTTCGCCAACTCGTCAGTCATCTGTGCTAGAAACGCGACAGACGATATTTAAATCCTGAACCAGCCCTTATAAGTTGTTGTCCGAACGGTTCCATAGCTTCCATAGCCTTGTGTTTATTCATTTCTGGACTTCGTGGAAATTGGGCAGAAAAGGGTCACTCGTAGGGCGCAAGTAGGAGGCTTCATCCTCCGAGAGTAAGGTTTTAGAGATGTGTAAATAACGAGGCAATATTTGCTCGAATACTGTGATGTGTACACTTTTATTCTGAAGTCATTTCATTATGTGTGCGTGTCGCATTTGTCTAACTTTGCGAACGTTAAAGAAGAAATTATTGTATTCAAAGGGGAGTGAACTGGATGAGTCGGGGAGAAAGAAACAAAGCAAAATGTTGCTGTCAAGTGGGTTTTCTTTGTAGCCACCCGGCCACGGCACCAATATGACTAAACGCATGTAATTAATGGAAACTCTTAGACGATTGAATAACCTGATAAACTATCCTGTGCAGTTGGATCAACTAAAGAACAACAGCATCATCAGGCAACTAACTGGGGCCATCTACGAGGATCTTACTATGTATTGCGACTCCTCCTACACACACATAGTAGGGAGGTAGCTTCGGGGCATACCGCTCTGCCAGAGCTGCTGGACCAATGGCATTTCGCCGTGGCACACATTGGCCCCATGTCCTATCTCCCAAACAGGCCCGCTTAGTATCCCAGCCGCCGCTGGTTTGAAGAAGGGAGGTGCCTGGTCGGGGATCGAACCAGAGTCCACTGGTTCTATCTTGGAAGGCCTCACGCCCCAATGCGCTTGGCCACTGCGCCCCCTCGACCCCACCTCAGTAAATTCCTGGTCAATGGTCTCTGTTTCCGCTTAATGTAACCATAATTTTGCGAAATTCCTAATTAGCAAATGATACACCCCATCTATCTTCCCTTGACCAGGCGCTTGTTCTTCATTTTCATTCATCTCCAAGTACCTTCGTCGTCCCGACGCTCCTTGGCTCAGTTTGCACTATTAGCGGAGGAATCGAAGGATCGCATGTTCCTGCTTTTCCTCACATCAACTAACTCTACATAAATACCAATTCAATTCGTTGCACTCAAGGCATGAGCAATTCAAGTTCTGAATCAGCCCCAAACTGTTACTTTGGCCTTACAATGCGACGAAGAACTTGTGTTTATTTAATAACAAAATCGAAACATAAATGGCCAGAAAGCTGGAATTAATTACTCTGCGTACAGTTATTTGTCGAAAACACACCCAGAACTATTAGACAAAGCTGACTCGCTGGAAATCCTTTTTTTTAAATTAACTTCCTGTTTACTGTATGTATTAATACAAGCGTTTTAGTGTTCATAAATTCGCTTTTGCCTGAGTGCTCAGTACCACAATCATCAATTAGCAGAAGTAGATATAATTATAAATTAATTGTGATCGGCACTATCAATTAAACTAACAATTATACTATAATAGACTATTCAAGACCAGTGCCGCATATTCGTACGGTTTTAGGAAGCTCGGAAATACATTTTCGTATATTTTTAATTAACCCGTCTCGTTCAATGTTTTTTTTACCATCCACGAGCGACCACAAACGAAAGCTAACGCTCTCTGAGCATCCAACCCTTCTTCGCACCCTTCCGATCGATCCGACACAGTAACACAGAAATTATCCCCTCATAGGCTGGACCCACTCGAGGTCAAAACCCCACCTCATTCATTTCCACAATCTTCACCGATCGACTCGACTCGCATTTTGTCAACCCCTAACGTCTGTCATATTTCACCAATGGCACTCGCTAAGGCTCTTCCGCGCAAATAATCGATTACTCGAGGGAGGATTCCGTATGTTAACAACTTGCTCGTGACGGCAGAAATTCCTGTTTGGAGAAGACTGTGTATCGCTACGTAGCGTAGAGCAGCTGGGAGCGTTTCGACACTATTGACGTCGCTTTGTTTAACAACTGAGAAGGTCGAGTTTTTTTTTCTTTCCTTCTCTATGCATTCACGCTTCTTCCTACTTCCCTAAGAATTCAATCAGCTACACACACAATGCAATGAGGTTCGGAGCATGATCCACAAAAACTAATTATAATTTTGATCGTGACCAATTAATTTGTTTGGTCCAAACAGTTCCAACAATTTTGATTGAACTTTTTGTGTGTATTTTTATAACAACAATTGACAACAATAAACGAGAAGAACACAATTCTGCCGAAATCAACAACAGACCGACTAATTTGTTGCACTACATAACAACAACAACAGTATTCAATGGTCGCAGGGATAAATGTCATCATAACACTGCTCTCTCTCCCCCCCTCTCTCTCTCTTTTCCGTCTGTCTCGCCCTCTCTCTCTCTCTCTCTCTCTCTCTCTCTCGCCCTCTCTCTCTCTCTCTCTCTCTCTCTCGCCCTCTCTCTCTCTCTCTCTCTCTCGCTCTCTCTCTCTCTCTCTCTCTCTCTCTCTCTCTCTCTCTCTCTCTCTCTCTCTCTCCCTCTCTCTCTGGAAACGTGTGTATGGTTCAATATACCAGCTTCGCAGGTTAGCAATAGATATGCCGTTAAGTGTAAGACGGAGGCTTGTCGAAAGCTTGGTACTGCATAACTTTGATTACGCCATACTAGCTTTCTGCGACATGAACAGCGAGCAGTGCGATAATATGCAGAAAGCACTGAATTCGGCAGTACGTTTCGTTTATCGCCTCAAAACGGATCAGCACGTAACGCCATACTTTCTGAACTTGGGCTGGTTGAAGGTGAGGGAAAGACTCGCGCTCGCCTCTGCGACCATGTTGTTTAGGATTCTGAAGTACGGAAACCCTAGATACCTCCGTGAAAGGTTTATGATGCTGGGTGAAGGTCACATGCATGGTACGCGGGGCGAACTCATGCAGGTTCCAAAGCACAGGACTGTACTGTATAGTAGATCTTTTAGAATTCGAGCAATCCATGTATATAACGAACACAGAGATGTATTTGATTTTAATTTAAGTGTAAATAGTTTTAAAAATAGAATGAAAAAAATGTTAATTAAAAAATACGAGGAAACTAACCAATGAGAGATATTTACGCAAGTGTGAAGTGTAAGTGCAAAAAGTGTAGTGGACGTAGAAGTGCAACGGAAGATTTGTCAAGATACAAGATACTTTTTATTTTAGTCACGTGGTAATGACAACTAGAAACAGTGATTGCTACGTAATTAATTCCTGGGAACAGGGAAGAGAGGGCCTTAAGGCCCTATTGTTTCCCAGGTTGTTAAATAAATTCTTCAGTCAGTCAGTCAGTCAGTCTCTCTCTCTCTCTCTCTCTCTCTCTCTCTCTCTCTCTCGAAAAGAAGGTGATAAGGTGGAATGTCTTCAAAATGCCTGTGTTCGCTTTTTATTTAAAATACGTAAGTGGGATCACGTAGGGTAAAAGCACCAATTGTTGACACTATTAGGAAGAAAAATCAGTCAATTCTGCGTTATACAGAAGTGTTCAAGAAAATAAAACTTTCAAGTAGTTATTATGAATTGTGAGTTCCTTGTGAACAGTTTGCATGTATTGGGCTTACCAAAACATTTTTTTATACTCTCACAAACGACTTTTTTCAAACATGGTTTTTTACCCCCAATGTTGACACATTTGTCCTCGAAAATTCCATTCGTTGACATCTGCAGTTCCTAATGTTGACGCCAACTTAAATATTGTCCCATCGCTTTCCAGAAGTTATTGCTCAAGGTAAAAACGAACAAAAGATATTCAAAATAGGTTGAAATATATTTCAAGGAGTTACTTAATTACCTTGGAACAGGAACATACTTTATTAAAGAGGTACAGGAACAGAAACAGGGAACACAAATTTATTTGGATTGGCTGCGTAAGATTTGGGCTTGGGTAGTTTGTACTTGACGTTGATGACCTTTAGGAGATATTCCCGTCGCTCGAAGGCTTAAAAACCGTCCTCAGTCTATAGCAGGGGATAAGTGGTGTTACTTCAGCAGCATCTTCAGAATTAATGTTGACACCCAAGCAAACGCATGCCGTCTCACGTTTTTTGTTAGGCAACACAGCCACAAGCATGTCTCCTTCATTAATTCGTCCTACTTCTTCCTCGACATGGCACAACGTTCTACTTCTTCCACAGGGGTGATTTTCTCAGCAAAACAGCTCTGTGGACTTTGTTTTGCCTGGTCGACTTCACCGTGAGACCACTTTGTTTGTTGGTCCCTCCTGGTAAGGATATCGGCTCATCTTCTTTCAGTGATTCCTCCACTGGCTCCGCTTAATTTGACAATTCCTCTTCCCTTCCTCCAGTTACGGTATTCTGCTGGGCAATCTAATAGATACTGTTGGGTTTCTTTTAAGAAATCCAGCCAACCACTTTTTGCCAGGCCGCCCGTTTTTGAAGGTATTTGCGTTCCCCAACTTCTGAACTAATTCTTTTACACTGTCACATACCTGGGTCGCTGAGGCGGGAAAGCCAGCCTTTGATGTTGTTTTGATCCAGTGGGCCAAAATCGGTTCTTCATTTTCTGACAGCACTGAGAAACGCCCGACTCTCCTTTCAAGAGGAGTTTTCCCTCTTACCTTGTACAGCAGACTGATACGTGGAACGTCATGGCGCTTTGCAGCTGTGGAAACTGGTGTGCCGAGCTGTACGTCTTGTACAGCATCTGCCATTTGCTGAGTTGTATACTTCCATATTCCATATTTATTAGGTGGCATGGTTGTAGTTGTTTTGTTGACGAGTGCCTTTCTTGCGCCTGTGCTCGAATAGTGCACTCCAACTAGTACGATTTACTGAGGTGCAATTATAATATGAATTTTAGGTATGGGCGACGTTAATAAATTTACGGTCGGCTTTCCTATGATACGTCCACTTACCAAATTTCACAGAAGCACGTTGAGTTGAGCTGACCCGTTGAGCTGACCCGGCGCCGGGGATTGTCCGTTTCCGGAGTTGCGAATACTGTGGATCGCGGAAATAGGAAGGCCGACACAACAAATGCCCCAAAACACAACTTCGTAAAAAGGAAATTCGAACACCACACCACAATTTAATCGTAATTCTCGTTGAGCTGCACGCACGTATTTTTTAAGAAAAAAAGGGAACAACAATAATAAATAAAAACGTTAACCTTTTTTTAAGGTTACAGGATCGCCTGCAGCGGCGACCTCAGCGGCGATTGGTCGCAGCTTCCGTTTGGCCGTCGCTGCGGTCAGATGGCGTCCAACGCTCGAACGCGTTGGCGGAAACAGTAGTCAATCTATTAAAAAAACATGAGACGCAGTGTAAGAATTCTAATGTAATTTGGAAATCTTGACAATTTAAAATTAAATTAAATATCTAATACTATTGAAAAGTCACAACAAATAGATTTTTGTTTAATAAAGTTTTCTTTGCGAGTAGAAAAAAAAGGCTATGTCAGCATTAGGAACCAAATGTCAACATTGGGATCAGACGGTGTCAACTTTAGGTTCCACTACGTTAAATTAAAAACTTCAAACCTCGTGATATACTAAAAAATTATTCAAATCCAAATATCACCTTAACAACCAAATCAACATGTTATTCAAAGAGCCGGTCATGTAAAATGGTAATTTTACACAGAAAATTTGACTTCAAAAGTCTAAATTTGTTGACTTGCTTCACTAACCTGCGGCACAAGGATGGCATCGACGGAACGCTTGACAACGGCTTCAATTTCAGCCAGCAGAGTTATATCAGATGTTATAACTAGCGGAGCCGGCCGCCCTCAATAACTACATTCTTATGTACAGAATGACGCCAATTTTAAGAACCGCCAGTGGCCCAATAGCTTATTTTTACGTTTTAAAATTGAAGTGCCAACAATTGGTGCTTTTACCCTAACCGCTTATTATGAGAGGATAGGGTGATTGAAAGTTATGGTGGTCTATAGATCGGGAGCCACGCTATTCAAGATTTTGAAACAAGGAAAATCCAACCTACACGAGGAAACAATTTGTATACAACTACGAGATTAATCAGCGTCGTACCAGAGGAGATAATCTCATAGTTCCATTTCGCAAATCAAACTTTTATGGGAAATCGTTTAATATACAGGCAGTTCGTTTGTAAGTACAACAAATATAAGGCAATGTTTCAGAAATCAAAAACAGTTAAATCCTCCAAGAAAATGTTAAAAGAAGAATTCTTAAACATTTATTAATACTTTATTTGGTCGTTTCAGGGTTTGTTGTTTTTTGTTGATGTTTTCGGACATTATGTTGTTATTGATTTACGGTACAATTTTTCACTATTAGAGATGGAGGAATATACATTTATTTTGTAATCATATTTTCTGTTATCGCGGAAGAGAGGGCTAATGTATGTACAAATTGATAAATAAAGCAGTCAAACAGAAGCAGTCTCTCTTTCTCTATTGTGAAAGAGTTGGATCTTGATTATTTTGGTTTATATTCTTTCTTAGGGTGTCTAGACTAATCGTGAATTTTGGCCAGTCTGTGCTACAGATCGAAAGCGTACTGTGTCTTAGGGTTTGGCTCTTTCGTTGTTACTGTGAGTCATATGAGAGGGAGCGTGGGGAAACAACTAATAACCACTTCAATCCGTCCAGCCGTCCCCACCCAAAAAGAGAAGAAATAAATAACAATTAATGAAATGGGGATGTCGCCAAAATTGTCTTGTTTAAGGCTCTTGGAATAGGTAAAGGGAAGGAAAGAAAAATAGGAGTATGTTCCGTGATAGAACGACCCCCAGTTTAGACACGGCCCTAGCAACCTCGTCTGGAATATGACGATTTATGTTGTTCCGTCGTAGTGAGGTCATGTTTCGTATGGTTTACCAATATTTTCCGCCGTTAGATTGAATACGAGTGAGATAGGTCTCGGAGGACAAGCTGGAAAACGAGGAAATATCGGAAATATTGATTGAAACATCAGGTATTCTACGGCATTCGGCAACGTCCGTCTGCCACTGATTCGAATGGGTCTAGTATCGGAGTTGTAGGACTCCGCCAACGCTACGGTTCCGCTAAAATACGTATCGAAAACTCAAATATTGCGCTGAATATTATGGTTGAATATCTCCCCTTTTTTTCAATCATTCAGTTATTTTTTCGATCAGGAAATTTTTTGCTCTACGAACATTCTCGTTTGCGTATCAGCTGTCATTTCCCGGATAGTTGATACACCCGCGTTGTATTTTAATATTTTTCAACGTCATTATAGCACTAAGTACGATTGGCGCCAATTCAAATCGGTCTTCACTTCAGCCGAACCGCCGTGTCATTCCATTGGTCTACTCACAGTTCTTAAGGCGCTGCTACAATGTGGTCTTGAGAGTTAACACACCTACGATCTACTCTGGTGCGCGTTTATAGGGTTAGCGCGAAGCAACGATTAAAATTGCGGTAATTTTATTCTTGATTTCCTTTAATCTTGTCCGATTTTGTCTTTGAAAACTGTTATTGGCTCTAGACGTTTTCAAAAACAATTAATCGATGTATTTGTGCAAAAAAGCTTCATTTGCTCAATCCATCTTATCACTCAAATATTAAATAACCGATGAGGACTGATGAAAAACCAGCAATGAAGAGTTTCCCAGAGTGGGGAAGTTGTAAGCATTTTTGGTATATTTCGACATGTTGAAACAGAAGGAAGGTGTCGGGTCTTCTTTTCGTGCTGTGAGACCGGGATGGCTATATGTAGAAATTAGAATGTTACAGGCCTTAAGGAAGCCTGGAAGGTGACAGATGCATAAATACAAGACTGTTAGAGATACACTGCGGATCAAGTCATAGTGCTGGATCTGAGCACATAGTACTAGAGTTGTGCTCATTAATCGGTGTCATTACTGTTGTACTGTGTACAAGGCTCGGAACTTATGAAGGCACCGAGCTCTACAAGGAAGGAGGTGAGGAGTAAGAAAAGAAGTGGTGGAGTTTGAGTGAGAAGGCGAGTAAGTAGATCACCCAAATACTTCCTCCCCTATGTGATACCAGGGGCAGCCTTGAATAAACAGACGTGCCAATGCGTCCTGATGTTACTGAGCTGATCCGAAAATGGACTGGGAGTACGAAGGGATGTAATGCCCTCTGGGCCCTTGGGCGCCTGCTTATGCGTCAATCTTCCTCCTTTTGTCCCCTTCCTGTTTCCAATTTATTCATTTGCTGAGGACGGGGGATGGGTGCAACACGTGAAACTGCAGCTCTGCTAGAGGGTCATAATCAGCCCCTGGAGCGTCTAGGCGTGGATCAGCTATACCTACAACAACGCTAAGGGCCCATGGCAATTCATTATCCGCCACCTGATACAAGTGTGAATTGAAACCCAGCTTCAAGTTCACACAGGCAGATCCACTCCGACTAGTAAGCCCGTCTCTTCTAGGTCAAAGTCAAATTCATTCTAAGCACATTGAAAATTTTCTCAAACTGAATTCTTCAACTCAAATTTTTCTCTTCCTACATTGAGAACAGATTTATTTTATTGCCACAAACGAAAATTCCCCGCACTTAATGCGTTCACCAGTAAATAGTAAATAAATAAGTAGCAGCACCCAACATCTACATGAATCGTCTGTTGTCTCTATGTCGACGCACGACAGTTCCGACGCGTTGTTAAGAGGTATTAATTTATTTATTCTCACAAACCTAACAGGGACTCAGCAGACGGGTCGGAACTGCAAATAGAGTCGGTCGATTGCAAATATTGGAAATAACAATGACAGACCGCTTGGAGTTGTGGAAGGGCTCTTTCGACAGTATGTGACAAGATGCTAACCTAGAGGCAAGTTCTTGTTGGGCTTACAGTGAAAAGGCTTATTAGTCTCCACAGAATTGTTCTCTTTGCTGTTCATACGTGGTCATTTGTTTTCGTGCTATTGGAAGTCTTGCACGGTGCAGAACCAGCTGTAGTGGTTCATTTACTTATTTTAGTTGTTATAATCTCACAAATTTGTATTGGACAGTTGTATTTAACTGATCCAGATGTTAGTCTTGGTATCATCTCACGAAATATTGTTTTGTTCCAACACAGCCCTTTATTGGTCTTTAATTGCGAACAAAGAAATATGAATATGGTGATATTTCATCATCCGTGGTTTCATGTGATGGGAAAATTCTAGAAAAATTGCGATGAAACAAATCAGTGCCACTGGCTTTCAATTGCATAATAACTGTCGTGTTGGGTGGTTATTCATATATAAGCTCGGCGCGTATAATTTATATTGTGAGCTATCACCAACGCCTAAATTGGCAATAATCAACTATTTGTAGCTAGCGCTAGAGTTCAAAGGGCCCCTGTCTTTACTCGAAACGGAAAGTAAATGTGCGCCTTGTTAGCAATAAATTATGGAAACGGTTTGCTCAAGAACAACGAAGGCCGTGAAGAGGGAAGAAAAATGTCACTTTTTTCAGAGGGATGACTTGAAAAACGGCGTTGCTAACGAACCCCTCTCAGAAGTTAGAATGAAGGCAGCCCTGAGAGGTTTTCTCCATACAAAAACAGTCGGTAAACGCTCTGGACAGAACAAAAAGTTTCCCCGCAGCTTGTTATTTTCCTCGCTCGGTTTGAACGATCTAAACATTTTTGCTTCTAGTTTTCGGATTGTTTTCACCTGAAATGCAAATCTCGGCTAATGATAAATGTACGAATAAATCCAAGCGGAAAGTATTTGAGCCCACTGCCTTCAGTCCTTCCAGAATTTGTAAAGAATCAAAAGAACCTCCTGCTGAAGCAAAAGGAGGCAATGGATATTTTGGGAAAAATGAGGACGGTGGATACCACTTTACTCGCCTCAGTAATTTTTATCAAAACAGTTGGAGCTGATCGCAGAAAATTAAAAAATGCAATGTGGCTTACATTTGCTTTAAACGGGCTGTGAGAGAAGTAGCTGAACCGAAAGATGTTGTCCTGTGATTTTTAAAATTAGTAGTCAACCGCCCACAAAAATGGCCGCCACAAGGTAACATTGGAAAAGTTAATATGGTTTCTTAAATTTTCCGATGTTTTGAGCAAACTTTCTTATTACTTTCCTTGGCTCTACGAAGTTATGTAGTCGGTCGAAAAAAAAAGTTGAGTTCAGATCTTTACGTTCTGACGCCACTGAGTCTGTGAACAATTTTTAGAGAAAACGGCTTAACTAATGCAGCTCAAACTTGATATCTACTCGTAGCTCGCAGGTCACCATGGGACGCCAAAATAAGGGTATGAGCAAAATCAGCAACTAAAAACTAACTATAGTAATGACAGTGATGAAAACACCAAATTTTTTTTTTCTCGAAAACGACCCTAACGATTTTGATTCAATTTTTTACTTAGACAGCTTCTAATAAGATAAGGATACCATTAAATTCCCGTCTGTAGGGAAATTACGAAGCACAATAAATTACCAAACATTTCGGCGAAAATTGAGTGTAGCGCATTATTTTTCCTTATAAACTCCGCTTAAGTGTTATTAGGTTCTTCAGAAAAACTCAGATAGTACTCCAACCATGTACCTTACGTTGAGTTTTGAATAACGCTCATAAAATATACAGGGGCTGCTCCAGAAATTCCGAAATTTCCACCACGCCCGTTTGATTTACTACCATTTCTAAACGTTTTTATGCGAAAACTCTGGAAGAGTGATTGTTATCCTTATCCAAAAAATCGGGTTTACACCCTCGTTAATTTTCTGTGCACCAATTGCTCAATATCGGTCGGGGCATGAACATGAGCAGCACAATAAATTCCGAATCTACAACCCAGAAGTGATGTTCATGAAGTGAAAAATAATTAGAGTTAGTAGAATAAACCAGTGAATTGACGTAGAGCTAAGGGAAGTTGTGTGTTGCTATACGCTAGATTATGCTAGATGTAGATGACGTTTTAATAACCTCAGTGACTAAGTGATGATGTCAATTGCAATTGACGCGGCCATTATATTGAAACCATCAACGAGCACAATCAAACGTAGTTATCATTGCACAAAAACAAAACCTGTTCCTAGTGGTTGCGTACTTGATCGAAAGCTGTACCCACCGTTTGTGTTAAATTCGCTCAAAATTTTATGATTCCCTTTGCTTGCGTAAAACCCAATAGGTGGATAACTAATTTTTCATGGCTTTTGCTGCTACTTCAATATATTATTCACTCAGTTCTAACTATTTCATAACAGTTCCAAAATTAACTAGAATTAATTAGAAGGAGAATTATTAATAAAAGGCGCATAAGCAGAAACCCATTCTCCCGGTTCAGATCAAACTGCACCTCGCTCCTCTAGGAGAGAAGCTCAGTGCAGTCGTCAGTACATTTTACTATTCGCTGGTTGCCTTCAACAACACCTCTCTTGCCACCCCGTATATTACTCATTCCATATCTGGGATTTTTCTACTTGTTACTCCGCTCACCCTTCTGTTCTCTTTGAATTAATACAAGTTTTCAAAAAACTTGAACTCCTGTACAGAGAACATAACTTTGATACACCAGACGGTCACTTTAATCCCACGATTGAGTGCTGATTGAGCAGGCTGTAGAACTAGTTCATGCGAGACAGCGGGTCTCTAGATATGTGAACTGGTGTTGAGACGAGAGCGAAGACCTACTGAGCATTATGGAAACTGGTTGTGGGATGTCTTGGTTTTGAGTGGGCAAACATTTTGGAAATTCCGGGGACAAAACCCGTGGTCGGCCCCGGAAATAGTCTTTAAAGCTCTTTGTTAGCAGGAGACGCTTGAACTACCATCAGGCAAGGGAAAAACCGGCGCCCTGGGGCTTTCCTTTAGGGCCAAGGGCAATAAACTAATTTAGCCAGAGCTGAGCTAAACAGCAGCATATTTTCGTGTTAGCCTATAATATCTGCGGGTACAGGAATTAATTGATTGATCGATTAACCACGCGTTGGATCTTCAACTAATGTTTTTTAAATATGTTTACAATACTTTCCTGTCCCATTGTGTAGTGGAAAGTAACAAAATAATCGGAAGTTGAGTACGCGGGAAACTAAGTAAACATCAAAAGTAAATGTAGGAAAAAGTCCGGAAATAGTGTGAAAACTTGTTGAATTGCAAATTGTTGAGCAAATGAATTGAGTTTGAAATAGAAGTGAGGAAAAATTCGAAGATTGTGTTTGACGTTGGGAAATCCAGTGCACCAGTTGCGAATTGTATCCAAATGCTAGGGAAATGCAAAAAAAAAAAAAAAATCACGAATCCGTTGGGAATTCGAATATATTTGTTAGGTAAATGATGAAAACCTAACAGAGTATTTTCACATGATTGAGTGAACATTTCAGAAAAATAAGTGTAAATTAGTTTAAAAAGAGCGAAAGCGAGATCTTTTTTTTTATACCCGAGGGCGCACGTGAAAGTCCTTTTGAGCATGTCTTTCGCCGCAGACTTTGCTTTGGAACCCGTGTGAAATTATTTAAAGCTCCTGGCTTCTAAGACAGGGCACTTGCATAGGATGTGCTATGCCGTTTCGTCCTCCTCTCGCACAATCTGCAGTCGTGATTAGTTGATGTGGGTAGTGCCGAGTCAGGAAGGTAGTGAGGACTCTTACTTCGTGTCTGGTGAATGTGAAAATTGCCTTCGCCCTCGAACAGGAAGGCGCAATAAACCTTTTCGCCTGTCTTAGTCGCGGCTGGCCTGTCAGGCAATACATCCGCTTACCATCGAGAACTTGTGCATGGATCTTTATGCCTGGAATTTCTGCTTGATGTATCGCGGCGTGGTCTCACCGCGGCTTACCAAGGCTGAAGTTGAGTACTACGATGCCAAAACTAGCCTCCACTGGCGATACTGGACAAGCAACTCTGCGAAAGCGGAATGGAAAGCGACGAGCTGTTGGGTAGTAGCTGCTATGGTTAAAAGCAACAATTTTTATAGAACCGGAAAGTCATCGCAGAACGATCAGTGCACACACTTAATGGCAACATAAAGTTATTCTGCGCTCTGGCATAACGTCATTAGTAAGGACTGCGTCTTCTATTTTGGACTGTTTCACAGTCCCGTGGAGGCTTGCCTTTGCCCTGGTAGAAGCAGTACTCGTCTGCAACAGCCTTACTTATACCAAGTATGCAGTCCTTTGAATGAGTATGTGACGACGTGAGATAGTCGATAAGACTTCTATTGCAGCATTGGAGCAAGTTTTCAACTATTACGCGCATTAAATTGTTCTTGAATCCTAAAAGTTCTCCGGGGGGTGATACTGGACTAGCAACTCTGCGAAAGCGGAATGGAAAGCGACGAGCTGTTGGGTAGAGCTTCAATGGTTGCAAGCAACAATTTTTATAGAACCAGAAAGTTGGTTATAGACAGAAGCACGCAGGCCGCACGCCGAAATCCCTTTTCCGATTAGGAAAGTCTCAAAATTCGACGAGGTAAAAAAGGTTTGCGATTTTCGCTCAATTACGTACTTGTTATAGAATAAGGCCAGAAAACCTTGTCAAATCAAATTTAAGCTGTTTGAGTTATATCTTGCTCCTCTTTGTTTTAAGTAGGGAATACCTGCGGTTGAACCAATGGCGTTACCACTGAAACCTTCCCCAGTAGCGGCGTATTATTATTTATCTGACTGGATGTTCTAGTTTTCTCATTTTTCGTTTCTAAGCACATTCGGCAACACAATGATTCGACCCAGTTCAAGCGAATTTGCACGAAACAAATCGCATTAACCCCCCTCCGCCGGACAGGTGAAAAGGGATTCCATCTGCGATGAAACCATCGCCCACACAGTCCAGTTCCTATCTCAATAGAAATCCGAACTATGATAAGTCGATAAATCTAACTACTTATTAGAATCAATCGCTATACCGTCTGAAAACTAATGTTTGGTTCCATATTACCTACTATTTTAACAGTCGGCGAACTCTGTTGTTAATTCTCTACTCTTTTTCAACTACCTCTAATTGATTTTGAAAAGCAGTCCCACAGGAAGAGTTTGAAGGTTCAATAGTCGGTGGCAGTAGCTTAATTCTCTAAGCTAGATGAATTGTCTTGATGATATCCAGTCTAGCTCATGCCATGAGTTTCCCTAATGAAAAGTAATAATTGAGTTTTTTGAGATACCTTGCTTCAACCAGTCCAATCGGAAATGCGTATTCTCTACTTCCAATACTTCGTGGTTGATTGTGATGATTTACCCCCGCGATCAAGACGCTCCCGTATTACTCAAAAGCTCTTGAACCGCAACATACCTTCAACCGGTCACTTAATACAGTCGTTTTCGGAACGTTGCGAAGATTGATTGTGTCACAAATCTGTATAACGGTTGAGAATAAAGCAACTTCAGTCGAGGAACCACTTTATGCTTTAATGGGTGGAAATTCAATCTGCGTTTCGTTCTCAATTAATCCCTGCAGAAAGTGAAAATCTTCATAATCCGTTATTCAGTTTAGGGCTGCCTTGAAACGATCCAAAATATTTTGCTGAGTTTCTCGAAGCTTTCTTCAGAACCTTTATTTGGTATCTAGATGGCTTAGGCGCCTCACTACGGATAATTTCCCATTAAAACGCAAAATAGACCCTACTGTATTGTAGAAGTTGAGTGGCTGACAAAAGGCAAACAGTAATTATAGAGTTAACGTACCTGTTAGGTGAGTCCGTCTCCTCTGGCTGATGAGATACTGTGGGCGAGCGCTTTCGATGTAAAGACATCATCGTCCGGCCGTTAAGTCAGTAATTATAGAGTTGAGCGAAATTGGTTGTATTCGTACTGGAGCAGAATTTAAGTCATTTGAGCCAAAGATGACGCTGAAAAAGGGCTTGAAAATCGTATGATGCTTGAAAATCGTATGTAAATCTACCGTCAGGGTTCTAAACGAGAACATCGAGAACTGAGATTGTAGTAAAGTGTCGGCGAGGTACGAGTATAGTGTGTAACGTGCTTGGGAATGGCAATTTTACTATTCGCAATGTACAATATGCGTACGAAGGTTAGTTGAATTATTGCCGTGCAAAAACTCTGAACACGATCTTACCTGTAATTCAACTTCGTCGTAGAGAATTCTGGAATGCCAATCAAGTGTTTTGTAAAATCGAGTGAAAAGAAAATTAAGGACTCTTTCAAAAGCTGAAAGAATGGCCAAAACATGAACTTGAAGTGTTAAACAATTCAATACGGGAAATCTGTGACGGAATTATACTCTATTTACAATTCATCCTTTATAGGAGTTTGCGCTAGGGGGAATTTAATCACTGGCTGAATAAAGAAAAATTCAACAGACTGCTGAATTTATTATTGGCTTGCATTTCATACCGCTATGTCAATTCATATTGGTGATGTAATGTTTAATTAATTATTAATCGTGGTCTTCTTTATTCAACGTTTTTCAACTTTCGTCGTATTATTTCAAGTCGTCAGTGTAGCCAAACGAAATCCCTACAGGAGACGTTGATCAATTACTCGACAGAAGAGGCGTCGAAACCCCGGAACATGAAAAATTCCCTTTTCAGATGGTTTAACGACTTTGAGCATCCCCCTAGGGGTCGAGCCGCCTCCTGAGAGTGTGAATTGTTGGAAATGGGGGAAACATTAATTAGAGAAACGGAAACGACGAGTCAATAGTTTCGTAAAGCGGTTTAGAGATCGAGAGAAATGGGTCATTTTAACGCCCAGTTGTCGCCTTTCAAATGCCAATCCATTTAGAAAGAGAGTGCCTCAACAACCGAGATGCCCCTTTATTGTTATCAACGTGTTTTATTCTTTTATAATAGTTCGTATGATGGCTCTAACAGATATTGACCTCGGTATTAAATGTTTGAAATCACAACAGGCTGAATTACTTGGGATTTTGAGCTCGGTCCGCACTTGTCCCTAAAGGGAAGTGATAGTTTCCCCGAACAACACCGAGTCCACCTTTCTAACATCAAGCCCTTTAGTTTGTTGCTGTGGGGAAGTCCAGCTCTTAGTTATTTCCAAGTGACTACGGATTTCCCCTTTTTCTGGACTTTCCAAAATATCCTATTCCCACCCCTTAATTTACATTCCTCCCCACAACACACAGCTCTTCCTAAGCTCAATCATCTACAAGCTCTCACGAACAACAGTTGTCACTCAGTTCTCTCAACACTAATTCGTCTCCCAGTTCTCTCAACAGACACTCGTCTCCCAGTTCTCTCAACGGACAATCGTCTCCCAGTTCTCGCGATTGACAGCCATCTCTCTGGTCTAGCGCTAGACTCTCATCTCTTGAGTCTCGCAATCGACAGTCATCTAGCAACCATCCTGTGACTCCCAGCTATACTGACTATATATATTCACAGGACTATCGTTTAACCAAGTGACCGTGCAGTCGAAGCAGTATATCAATACAGTCTAGTCGAGTCTAGTTCAACTCGTCTGTCTATTTCTCTCTCTTTTTTGTGCACCCAACAATGATCCGTGAAGGCTCACCAAACCACTTAGGCTCCTGCTTGAGCTCTTTCAAATCCTCGATTTCTGGATATTCACCTTCCAAATTCAGTCAATTCATGAACTTTCAGCTCTTAAACGTTTTTCACTCTGACTCTATGATTATACTTGAAATGAAAAGTATCAGTCAATTATTCCTTGTTGCTACCTACTTCCTTTAATTATCTCTACTACTTTGTTAGAAAGTCGTTCGGTATTGCTTTTTCTTTGCACATAGTCGATATCGACAGTAATCAAGGTTCAGTTTACATTGGAATAGTGTAAAATGGGGCAGATGCTGAATGTAGTAAACGAAATATTCTCAGATTGTCTCAAAGAAGGAAACCTGGCTGGTTGGTTACCAATGTTGACCAATAATTAATTAATTATAGCACTCACAGTTTACTGGAAGTGACCAGAGGAGCATTTTATATACAAAAACAAACTAAAAGATTTACGAACGAACGGAACTCCTTTACAGTTTACTTTTCTCAACTTTGTTTAAAAAGGAATCAAATAATTACAAAAATAAGACAGATCAATAGAGTAACGAAGAAACCAAGACGGGTCAAGAATGCTGTCATGGCTTTTCTCAAAGGAGGATTCAACCATGTTGTTTGAACAGTTATCTTTCATCGCTTGATGTCGAACTTTTGCTCTCTACAAATGTCTCCATGAAAATTTGGTGAACGGAGGTGTCTATGAAGCAAAATTGTCCACCGACGCTTCACCTAAGACCAGATAAGAGAGTAGTTGCATATAAAGTACGTTTGGCGACATTTTTTTAACCTGAATAGCTCAGGCAGTTATAATATAGCAATTGGAAAATAGTGGTATGTTCCAACAGTGATTTATATACCGGTTTCACATCACCGTCTGCTCATAAATCTCGGCCGATATTTTAAGTTTTATTTAAGAAGGTGTAAAACACGAAATAAAAGTGAATTGAAGCGCGAACAACACACGTACGACACCAAGCACTGAATAGTTCTCCCGTGAAGCACAAAGTTGAACAGTTTTGCCTTTTTATGTTGAATTTCGAGTTGACGTTAATGTAAACGAATAATTCTGATCGATTTAGTGTACCAGAAAATGAGATCTGAAGATTTTAGAGCTGAACCCTTTCTATGGTAATCCGATTGAGGGGCTTAGGATTTATTTGAGGTCCCCTTGAGATATTGTATATCTCAATCACGTTACGTATTCAAAATTTCTTTTCGGTATTTTTTCTGAACTAGCATTTCTAATTCGTTATTTACGAAACGCACGGCTTCGTTCGTAATACAGTTCGAAATTATGTAAAAGCCTTCTGTGCTTTATCCTCATTGTACACACTGGCACCGTGGTGTTAGTAGGTGCTTTTGACTGTACATATACATAACCAGTCCGACTATTCCCTCACTCGTGAAAAGATGATCGCTTCAGGCGAAATCTCACTTGTACGTACAAGTGTTAGAAAGCTTAAGCGAATAATTTCAAGCATTTAATCCTTTAGCTGGGATTCACTCAATCGTGATGTCGCTTAATCAAAGCGATAGCGATCAAAGCGATAGCGAAGTCTCGACTATCTTACGAACGTGACTCTAGTTTTAATTGTACGATTTAAATTCAGTTTGTCGTGCATTCTCTTCAGTTCGCCCTTCACGCCCTTTCTAGTGATATGCGAGGGAAACAAACTCTCGAGTTTGTTGCCCCGCGTTGCTAGACTTATTAAAACCCGGGTAACAACGCATTTATTGATTGGCGCTCTGATAAAAGGGCAGTTGAGTCCATGATAGTCACATGATTGTCGGATTCGCGACTCAACCCAATAACATCTTGAGTCATAATTATTTCTCGTTTTCGCTTCATCTGAGTTCATTAATCAGCATTGACGTTCATATGATCTCACCTCCATTCGTATTATGTATTCAAAAATGCAGAAAAGACTGCTCTAGTATTGGGAGAGCTTTATTAAGGGTGCATTTATGCCAATAGAGAACTTCGCCGTCTTTGATGAGTCTCTCTATCAACTAATGACCTCAACATTAAACAAACCATCCTGCCTGCAGCTTATTATGACTTTTCTTAATGGATCAAGCTGTGATCCTCTGATGTGCGCTGACAAATGTGACCATTGAGAGACATTTTCACAAAAAAAACACTAATCGTTATAAATCTGATCAAGTTTAGCTAAGTAAGTCAATCACCGTGATAACCGAGATAACTGTGGAATGCGGTTCGACAAGCCACGATTTGAAGCCGCATTGAGAAGGCAGTGAATTAATGCGGTTTCAATAAAGTAAGGTGACTGGGCGTCTGTTCCACATCGCGTCACGTAAAAACCGTTGTGTAAACGTACATACCGTTGATGTCCAACCCTCAACAGACCAGATTTGGACAAATTATAATTTCTAATAATTATCAGAAGCTAAAGTGTATCATCTACACTAATACTCTTCTGAAACTGAAACTGGTGAGGAGCGTGAAGGGAAAATGCCAAGTTAGTCCAAGGGAATGCTTAGGTTGAACAGAAAAAAAGCGGTACCAGAAAATGCGAGAGTTGAGCAGAAATGAAAAATAACTGAAATTGCGAGGTTACAATTTCTACATGCTCAAGCTTAAAGGAAAGAAGAGTGTTTATGTTTAAAAATGTTAATTAATACACTAAGTGCGTTATTACTTAGCATTTCCTACCTACCTACTTTGAATCCATCCAATTGAGCCATTTGGGGTTCCTCTAACACAGCGATATGGGGTCTCAAGTTATTTTTCGTAAACTGCTCAACTGATCATTTTTACACAAACAACATTTGGTTTTCGACAAATGTAATGCTTTTGTTCGCAGCAGAATTCAATTGCGTGTAATTTGAAGTCATCAGGACACTTTCGTATCCATCTGACGCGCTGTCAAGATAACGATAACCTTATCATAATGGAAGATGGAAAATGGAGGCGATAAGCAACTGCAATAATTGCAGTAGGTGTAACCTGCATCTTTATTTATTATTACTGTTATTATTAGTATTCAAAAACATACATAAATTATTCAAAATAATAATCGACAGAGCACGGTTATTGAGAACCGTTATAAGGATTTGATAAGGAAACCGTCAAATTTTTCGTAATTGTCGTTTCATCAGGGGTAGAGTCGGTGAAATCCATTTTTGCATGGTAGGGAGATTTTACGGGGGAGATTGATATTGAAAGCGGTATCGCACTAAGTGAGTCGGGAAGTAGTACGATAGAAGCTGAATGCAATTCGAACAAGGAGTTTTATTCGTGAATTACTTTCGGAGATGTTTTACCACCACAAACAAGGAACTGGGAGGGAGCGAGCGTGAGCGCGGACGACACAGCGACGAGGGAATCGGCTCGGTTACAACTGACGGCAGCGAAGTCTCGAACGAATTGGGGCATTTGAGGTGCCCAGTCGGCATAAATGCCCCGGACGAGCCTCCGCTGAATCGAATGGTTTCGTCCCGTTACAGTAGTTTAGACAGTCAGTGGAAATGTCCCTAAGTGTCCATAGGTTTCCGCTGACCAGTAGGTTTATCCTGCTACGATGCTAGATAAGCATTGACCTTATCTATGTAGATATGACCAGAAGCTCCTTGATATCTGTCCTGCCTTCCTCCAAGTAGCCGTCGTCTATTGAACACAAAGCTGTGTTCAACTGTTCGTCAAAAACGGACAACGTTCGAACACAATGACGGGCGAGAGAATTGGTCACAGCAGTAGGGCAGAAAGGTTGAAGGTGAGGGATCAAAAATTCCCTTAGAAGAACCATCAAGTTTTTCTGCAGGGCCAGCATCTCGAACTAATGTAGTCGGGGAAGTTTGACCACTAGTTGGGCGCCAATGTTACGGGGGGAATTAATATTGAACATGGTATCGCACTAGGTGAGTCGTGAAGTAGTACGATATCAACCGAATGCAATTAGAACAGAGTTTTATTCTCAATTACATTCGGGGAAGTTTTTCCACCACAAACTGGGAACTGGGTGGGAGCGAACGCGAGCGTGGACGACACAGCAACGAGGGAATCGGCTCGGTTACAATTGACGGCAGCAAAGTCTCGAGCGAATCGAGGCATTTGAGGTGCCCAGTCAGCATAAATGCCCCGGACGAGCCTCCGCTGAATTGAAGGGTTTGGTTCGTCCTGTTACAGTAGTTTACACTGTCAGTGAAAATGTCCCTAAGTTGTGGCAATATAGTTAGTGGTGTTTCTATGGTGCCTTATAATTGTAACTGCGTTGTTTGACATATGCAAGGTGTGTGAAGAAGGAAAGGGCGCAGTGGCAAGGGGATCTTGAGCTCTTCTAACAGCTCTATTATGCTAACTCGAGAGAAGAGCTCTGTTTGAACAGGATAGAGAAGAAAGAAATAGAATGAAGTTGAGCTGATGGAATATTCTATTCGTACATGACTGTACCTTTGAGAAAACGACGTTAACATAGAGTAACAGTAAGTTCTTAGATTAATTAGTGGGCAGCATTTAAAGGAAATTTTCTTCGTTTCTCTCACATTCGGCTAACCTACAAGCCCTTTTTTCCTCTATCGACGGTCCTGAAATCCAACCGTAGAATCGTTCCGTGGTTTCCATTCGACCAAAAAATTCGTTCTTATTGGTCCCGGGGATCCGTGAAGCTGGATTCAATCGATTCGGAGGGACGCTTGCTTCGTTAGTTGGTGGAAGATTCCGTCTGAGAGGAAAGGGCAAAGAGTCAGTCCTGTCTCGCCCCGGGCCTTGCAGAACGCAGAAGGATTGAAGGACTGGCCACCAAAAAGGAAATCGTGCCATGGGAGGGGGTGGGGGGAGGGGGGGGACTATTTTCAGTCGAAGTCCGGAGTTGCCAGAGCTTATTTCGCCTCGAGTTACAGCAGCCGGAACTTTAAACCTCAGCGAAGCTAATTTAGCTCTCAACTTCGGAGAGGAACGCGGGAGAAGTCGTTTGAGAGCTTTCACCCTTGAAAAACTGTACGAAACTGAAGGCAGACGTTAAGTTAATTACCAAGAACTTACTGAGTTTCTAACGACCCGAAAGGACGTCACGGCTGTTTCGCTGGATTAGGAATTGACATCAATACGATGCTGTTATCAATCTGATGATTCGTCTACCACACGTCTGTCTTCACGACGCCACCTCTAATTTGTTTACGAACCTTACGTCGTAAAGCTTACTCAGAATACATCTGAACTGTGTAAGATATGCCAAATAACGGAGCAACCTAAAGTGACGTAACTACTGGCGCGTTTAGCGATATTGGGGGGATATGGCTACCCAAGCAGGATTTCCCCTCAGTAAGACTACCATATTCTTTTCTTTTTTTTCAAAATTCTCTACTAAAATATGCAAACACAACTTATTACAATTTGATCACACCTTAAATCATTTAAACATTTGAAATAATCAGCTACGAAAACATTAAATTCAACGTATACGGAGCCAACTTAAAAAATACTGTTCAAAAAGTCGGGCAACACAAAAAAAAACAGAAATATCGCTCCACTAGCTACCAAAAATTCGGAAATCTCCACAATAATGGAATTACAAGCACAAGTAGTTCAGATTGATGGAGTTCGTAAAAGAAAAAAATATAAAGAATGTTCCCTTTGATTTAGGAAAGAATGAATAAATAAATAAAAGCAATAAATGCGTCATAATACACTCAGTCAAACTTAAATTCACTAACAAGCAAGCACCTGTACTGTCAGATTAATTTACAGAAACACACTAACTTGAACCAACCAGTCATCTACTAAAATCACGACTTTGACACGAGTGATCATGCCACTACTTACACTCTATTACTAACGTTCTAAATACCGATGAAATGAAGCAAATGCGAATAAAGTAGAAAACATCTTATCTAACTTTTAAATTTCATAAAATAAAGGACAGCTGTTGGGCGCACGAGAGAGGGGGCTTGAGGATCGAAATAAAAATGAAACTTGGTGAGCGTGAGGACTGTATTATACTTGTGGAATTGAGTTGAGTGCGTGTACAAAAGGGCGGCACAAAGGTGGTACTTGGAACGCGTGAACTGGCGCAGGAAACTGTATCGGAAGAACAAGGGCGCGCTGTGTTACAGGGACGAGAGTTGATAGCAGAGTGACTGTGTGACTTCTCAGAGCCGAGCGTCTCTGGCAAGAGCGGTGTGAGTTGGAGAAGGAGGTAAATCGAGGGAAAGTACAGAAAGAGAAATCCGTTGTCGTTGGAAGTTAACCGAAACTTAGTCCCTTTGTTTGTAGGAGAAGCTGACGACTGAAGGGAAAGTTCTCGGACTTCCCCGCGGCATCACACAAAAAGGGCTAAAACCGTTGGGTTGGGCAGACACACCAGGTAAAGGAATCAGCCTTTCAGCATGTGCTGAACAACAGCTGTCCCAATATCTCAGAGTATACGCTCTCCGTTAGTATTAAATAACGCAATCCACATTACTAAAATTGAGGCCAGCCAACATTTATAGTACAAAATCGTTTTTCACTCGCGTATACTGAGGTAATTTGGAGATGCTTTTGAAGAGCTGCTGACTCAGGCAAAAATTATGGCAATCGCGCTTGAGCTCCGGTCGACAATTCCCGACTACCGTCAAGAATTATGAACCAATGTCTTAACCAATAGACCAAGATCGCCCGGTGCCTTTAAAAGGAGTCAGTCAGTACACGTGTCTCTAAATGTTTTCATCTGCAATCGACCAGTTGCCCTTAAAAAGTAGCTTGAGTACCGTGGATTGCAATAAAACGTTGACGTACGGTCTTCATTATTCCTCAGTGAATAGGTAATAAACGATTTGTTGAGAATAGCTTGCGTAGTTAACGCTCTCCTTCGAAAATCGTTGAAGGGTTGAAGGAGAGTGTAGTGTTGGTGAAGGGGGGAGGGGGTGTTATGTGCCGCAACGCCTTTTATTTTCGATTGAGTGAAAACCCCCGCAACCTTATAAAAAGCTCCGAGTGGAATAAATTCTTTCTGAGGCTTGCTTCTCCTTTTCCTATCCACTTACTTCGTAAAGGGTAAGAGAGGGTCAGAAGGTTCTCAATGGTTCGTTCTTCTAACAAAAGTGAATTAGGCTTTTTTCTCTCCTACCAGAAAAACGAATTTTCACAAAGGGTATGAAAGAATCTATAGGAAAGAAAAATGTAATCACAAAGAACAAGAGATCCATTGAGTAATGAAAAATTGAGATGCGCTCACAATTTTTGAGGAGTTTGACTCGAAAACCCTTCGAGCCGGGAGAAAATGTTGCTCTTTAGTTTTGGTTTAGTGATTAGATTGATAAACGCATTGGCTTCTGACCTTAAGACTCCAACCCCTCTTATTTCAGACCACTCCGCAAAAACGAAAAAAAAAAACAAAAAACCCTGCAAATTATTACACAACGGTTTATTATTCGGATAATCAGCTTGACCTAGCATTAATGCTCCGAGACCCATCCAGTTCGATTCAGCATCGAAAAATATCATAATGAAACCCAAAAAAAGGTCGAAAAGAACTGAATCGTAATATTAAAATTAAAAAAAAACAAAAACGAAAGTATCTAGAAAAAACTGAATTTTAATATGAAAACATGCTCGCTAAATACTAATATCCAAATTTAACCAAAAATCTATGAAAAAAACCAAAATGAGAATGAAACAAAAGAATCTAAAAAAATTGAATCGTATTAAAACCAAAACGTCTGGGAAATTGGAACGGGGGCGCTCGAAGTGAAAGGCGAAAGGGGAGTTGAGTGGCGGCGTCGTTGGGAGGGAAGCGAGCCTCGAGGGCGGTTGCTTTTTTAATGAGACTGGCGGGAGGGAGGGAGTTCAAACGACGAAACCGTGTAGCTCCCGCGTTGTACTGCGTTTCGATAATTTTTTTAACCGTTTTTTGCCCATTACAACCACGGGCTTCGTCCGATCGGATTGCCGAGATGGCGGGCACAACTAGATACTGAATACCACGTTAAAGGCACAAAACGGCCCAGACGGCGGACGGGGGACGGCGGATGGACAT
Organism: Pachypeltis micranthus; assembly: GCA_020466155.1. Taxonomy (NCBI): domain Eukaryota; kingdom Metazoa; phylum Arthropoda; class Insecta; order Hemiptera; family Miridae; genus Pachypeltis; species Pachypeltis micranthus. The sequence goes on from CM035777.1 coordinate 18,080,437, forward strand.
TGCAAATTTGGAATCTCCATGTCTTGAAACGTAAAGTATCAAATTTTTAGGGGTGGTTGTAAAAAATGTTTCGTGACCGAAAACATAGGGTTATTATTCAGAATGAATAATAAACCAAAAGAGTGGATGCTAATTACTAACCTGTTAGTGCTAATCTCGCAATAAAAGCTGCATTGGCACTCCAAGAGCGAACCCTAGAAATTAAGATATATAGCGGGTATCCCTACATTGTATTGGGAAAGAGATATTTGGATAGCGTTGGAAAGAATGGTACAAGTTTCGTGATACAACGGTCGACGAAGTAAACTGCATGCAAGCGGTGGTGCCACGGAGAACGCTTGCTAAACTGTCCACTAGGGTCCCCGCTATTTTGAGAAAGGGAGAATTTTGATGACCTCAACCCGAAATTTGGTTTATTGTGTAAAAAAAAATGACCCTTGAATTTTTTTCACATTTTCTGTTGAATTTAATGAAAATTCTAACAGAAATACGTAAAAATTGTCATTTTTAGACATGAGTTTGACCATTTTGAAATTCCAAACTATCAAACCGTCTATCGTACGTATACGAAGTTTCACAATTTTACTAAGACGTTTGTAAAAGTGATATTCAAAGTCTGATATTGGCAAAAAAAAGTGTCTTTCAAAATCCAATACCGAGCTACCAGCGTAGGTTTTTGTTTTGCAAAAAATCTGGGGTCACTTGTTTGACATTTTAAACCAAATTCCGGGTGGAGGTCATCAAAATTCCACTTTTCTCAAAATAGCGGGGACCATACTGTCCACCCAACGCAGTGCATTTTTCGTTATCTCATTTACGAATTTGTGGGCCGACGAATGAATTCGTTGACAACATGAAAATTTGAAGAGCGGATTTGACTGCCTGGAGCTCGTGTGTTAAACGTTACTGATTTAATCGTTTAAACTAACACAAGCTTGAAGTTGGTTGGTCTCGCCTTTCAACATTTGAGTTTAATCCAATTGGCACGGCCTGCTTTAGCGCTGGTTATCACGGAAATGTTATTTTCAATCAAATTCCCCGCGAAAATATTAGTCGGCTCCGACAAGAATGAAATCGAAGGAGTAGGGATGTGAAAATGTGAGGGCAACGATGATGAATATTTCAAGAATATCTCGCGCTTGCGGTATACAGCAGCGAACCCGGCCATCGCGATCCCGCCGTCCTACAGTTCATTTTCGAAAGATCTGTCAGTTCAGCGGACATCAAAGGAAAATAGGTGCAAACGAAGCCACCCGGGAGTTTTCTTACCGAGAAAAGTACGGTTCCCCTCTCTTTCTGTCCATTGTAAGCCTAAACCTTCCCGTGTATATCTCATCCTTCTACTCAAAGCTTTCTTCCCCCCCCCCCTATTCACCCGCTCTCCTCTCAGGTCCGTGTTATGGAAAGGCTCGAAATTTATTCTTCGAGTTTTCTTCACCCTGCTGTCATTCCTTGACCTTCGTCGCAATGGTGGTTTTGAATATACTTGCGACCTACTACGCATTGCGAAAACCGTGAGTAACGCTTTTTACCGCGAAGGATTGAATTCACATCGGCGTAAACCCGTCTGTAAAATCGTCGTCTTCATTATTTTTTCTGCTTGAAAGATGATGTTATGATCACCCTTCAGAAGCTAAAACAGCATATCCGACTTGTTGAGGTCTTAATCGAACTGTCAAACATCATCACATCGTACATATGTACGGAGGTAGTTTGGAGATGCTTTCGAAGAGCTAACCAGTAACCCTAATGGGTTAACGAGCCAGGCCAGTTTTGACCTACTGGCTCGTTGGGTCAATTGGTGGGGGGGGGGGGGATCGGAGTTATTTGGAATCTGGACGCAGCACTGCAGATTCCAGCACTAGGAGGTGTGCTCTGGAGGGAGTGTTGCATCTTTAGCGGCAAGGGGAGCTAATCGAAGGGGGTAGGGCTGGCCATCGCAGGTGGAGACCACGATTCCATGAGGCGCTGCCTGGTTACCCATGCCTGGGCAAAAGTGGCGAATCTTCGCCTGGCCGACCTACTGGAAAGAAGCGCGGCTGAACTCCCAGCAGGTGGGATTCGCACGTCCATGTAGAGGGGGGCACTCAAAAAGGACGTGAGATGCATCCTCGCGGATCTCTTCCCCACACGGGCAGAGGTTGAAGGTGGGGCGCTTCAAGAAGAAGAGACGCTGGTTGAAAGCGCCATGCCCAGTCAGAAGTTGGACTGTGTGGAAGGATGGGTGCCACCCTTTCATTCCCAAACGATCTCGGACGGAGGGGAGGATGGCATGGAGATGCCTCGCCATGGAGCTTCCATCCCACCGGTCCTGCCAGGCGTCAAGGAGGATCTTGAGCGGGAGCTCCCAATGTCTTAACCACTAGACCACGATCGCCCAGTACCTTTGATAGGAGTTAGTCAGTACACATACGTACCCAGAACAAAGGCCGCCAGACTCTCTTCAGGGAGCAACATCGGAAACTCGAATTGGGCTGTGTGGAGGTCTGGTATCAATGTGGCTTGAGCTGAGCCGAACAAGACATTCGACATTTCAGTAAATCTTGGATATGTTAACTAAGGAAGGATGCGTGCTTTTCATCAATTGTTGGAGACAAATCATACAACAAAAACTCCAATCACATTTCTAAGTTAAAAACTGAAATAGCCAATGTAGTCAGTCTATGAAATACTCAAAAAGCACTAGGCATTGAATAATGTACGGCAAAGTAACTAAATAATAAATGAATTTTTTACTCCGCAGAATTTAAGGGCTTTGTAACGTGAGCGAATTGTAATTAACGCGGGCAAAGAAAATCCATTCACTTTGATAGCGCCATCCAGTAAGTGAAAAAAAATCAAATTAAAATCTTCAACTAGTTAATCTTTTGTCGGCTTCGTACTTAGGTTTGTTAGACGTTGAGAACGAACAAATTTGATCCTTTCGCTAGACAAGGGGCTCATTTTGCTGTTGGGCTTCGTGACTTTAGGAGATTTTATTGTTCTAAGGCGCTCGATACGTTTTCCATCAATATTTGTTGCTTGAAATAATAACAGCACGACGACGGTCTTAATACGGTGAAGCCAATCAATGAACCCGAGTTCGATTAATCTCTTGTGGAAAGCAATTCGTCGACTTCCTATTATGGCGATTGTCATGATTGATAAATTACCGAATGAAAAAATGAATACTGAATCACTTAGTTAATGAAAATAATCGCTTCAAACTTTCCACCTTCTCTCTAACACTCTTCGCGTCCGACGATACGCTGTGTATGTGGGTAATGCTATTCATTCAACGCTTTTCTACAGAAATGTTTGTATACATGCAAATTTAGCTACTACTTACTCGTAGTTAGTCGAATGTATCCCGTAAGTTTTATATTTTGTTGAGAAAATGAGAAAAATTATCATTTGGAGTTCAGTGACTCTCATTTTTCGATGTATCCTTATGTGTTAGTCAAATTTTCAAACCTATTTACCTCGTTATTTTCTTCTTTTTTTTTTTTTGTTGTCGTTATTTTATTTTCAAGTGCGAATATGAGTTCTCCGTAGTCGTGGATTGTTAGCATTTTTGTCGTAAGTGGCTGCAGTGATGTCCAGACCGTCGAATTATCTCCAATTGATCCATACTTTTTTGTTTTACATCATACACTTACATTTCTGTGAAAACTCGGTTAACAGAGAAGGGAAAACTTGGTCCAGGGAGCAAAAATAGTTTTTTTTTCATTCTTGCAAAAACGGCTTTAACAATTTCGTTCGAACTCACGGGGTGTCGTCAACTAGTCGCTGCCTATATATGTTTATTCATAAATACCCTCGGAAGGTCCGTTGAACGGAAATTAAAGTGCAAGCGTGTTAACGTGTTTTGATGGCTTCAGTTTTCCTGCAGTACAAGTCTAAATTATACGAACATGATGGTGTCTTCCATCAACTGGGCTGAAGTTAACTACATATTTACAATCGAAACTTTGACCATTTGCCCTGAAGTCATGGATGGTCTAAGCGATTGACGCAAAACATATTTGGAATCAGGAGAGTAATATCTACCTGGGTCTTGGTTTAGTTGTTCCAAATTTGGCCTATTTCGAAATTGGCCACCTATGAATTTGACCATTTGCCCTGAAGTGATGGATGATCCAAAACATGAATATGAAACATACTGAGAATCAAGACAGGAATCTGTAGATGGGTGTTTTTCAGATTTTCTATATTTAGCCTGGTTCAAAATTGGTCACCTATTATAACCTTTGACCATTTGCCCTGAAGTCATGGATGATCAAAAACATGAATATCCCCCATCTACAGGTTCCGGTCTTGATTCTAAATATGTGTGATATTCATGTTTTGGACCATCCTTGACTTCAGGGCAAACGGTCAAAGGTTATAATAGGTGGCCAATTTTGAACTAGGCCAAATATAGAAAATCTGAAAAACGCCCATCTAGAGCTTCCTGTCTTGATTCTAAATATGTTTCATATTCATGTTTTTGACCATCCTTGACTTCAGGGCAAACGGTCTAAAGTTATAGTAGGTGGCCAATTTTGAACTATGCCAAATATCGTAAATCTGAAAAACACCCATCTAGAGATACCGGTCTTGATTCTAAATATGTTTCACATTCATGTTTTGGATCATCCATGACTTCAGGGCAAATGGTCAAATTCATAGGTGGCCAATTTCGAACTTGGCCAAATTTGGAAAACCTAAACAAAGACCCAGGTAGATATTACTCTCCTGATTCTAAATATGTTTTGCGTCAATCGCTGTGAACATCCATGACTTCAGGGCAAATGGTCAACGTTTCTATTGTAAATATGTAGTTAACTTCAGCCCAGTCTTCCATCATCCTACATCCCCATTTTGTTCCCCACAATTATTTTAGACCGACGCAAATGTAAGAAAAACTAAATCGGTAAATGAGAAAGAAAGAGACTCAGGGCTGTATTAACCAACTGCGTTGATCTCGTTTAGAGTCGATTAACAGCACCTAACCCGCTCCCGCTACAAAAACGGTATTCACCAGACTGGGTTAAGCTCTAGCCCTGATCAAACCTTAACCCCAAAAAGTTGGGCGGTTTGGCCCGGTTAGCCTTTCTCTATCATGTTCTGATATTTGTCCGCCATTACATTGCACTGCCGAGTATTCGCTTCTATTATTGTGAATAATTTACGTATATTTTGGAATAGTGATAATATACAAAGATACTAGTGCGCAGTTATTTCAGTTGCTATTCCACTACGATAATAATCTAATATGTTGGGTTATCGTCATCTCACCCGGCGCCTCAGATGGCTATGAGCAGGGTCCGACGACTTCTAGAACTATAAATTTAAATTCTGTTGCGAACTAAAATATTACGATCGTCGAAAACAAGTTGTTTGCGTAAAATGTGTGCTGAGCAGTTTCTGAAAAAAACCAGTCCTCATATTGCCGTGTTAGAAAACCCAAACGGCTTAACTGGGTGGATTTAGTAGCAGATAAGTAGGAAATATTAAATAATACCACGCTTTTACACAAACATTAGTGTATTAAACAACTTTTATTAAACACGACAATTCCCCCTTCCTTGTTAAAGTTCCTTGCTTGCAAATGTTGTAACCTCATGATTTGGGTTTTTATTATTTCTTGCTCAGTTCTCATTTTCTTGTACCGCCTCCGATTTTTCCTACACGCACAAAGCTTTTTCCCGGACTAATTTGACTTTTTCCTGCAGCTCTTGCAGTTGTAGTGCGTATTTTCACTTTAAGCTCCTCACCAGTTTCAGCTTCGGCAGAGGTTAATGCGGCCACTTTGGTGTATGACAATAATTAGAAACAATAATTTTGTCAAATCCGGATTATTGAGCATTGGGCATCTACGGTTTCGCTGTCGTTTACGTTTACATGACACTTGTTTACGGGACGGGATGTCAAACAGATGCCCAATTTCCTTACTTTACGGTAACCTCATGAGTCCACTGCCTTCTCGATGTGGCTTAATCGCAGCGTAATCACGTCTATGCTAACTGCATACCACAATGATCTCGGCTAGCGTGGTGGGCGCGAAAATGTCTAGCCTTGATCTACTTACCTAGCCCTGATCAGTTGGATCACGATCAGCGGCGTTTTGGTGAACGCGGCCCTCAGTAGGTTTAGCCGAGCGCAAACCTGACTATAAGCTGTACGTACAGGTGCATCGGAAAACGAGATTCTCTGAACGTTAAAAGTTAAAAGACAGTGAACATAGGCACTTCTATGTATAGCAAGCATACCGTCGACAGGGGCGTGAGGGTTGTTGCGTGATGCTGCGAGCAGGCATTTTGTATTAATTGTATGAAGCCGTCTGTGCATCAATAGCTCGAGCCGTTCAAACAATATTGTCACAATGCGACGCCGAAGTAAGGGTATGCGTAAAATCGGCTAATCAAGACGTTAAATGTTTTGACAGAATAACAATCAAAACATTAAATGTTAATTGTTACTCGAAATGGTCAAAAAGATTTTGATTAAATTTGTTGTATGCACAGCTCCGATCCGCACAACAATACCATGAAACTCTCATTTCATCAATAAATTATCAAATGTTTCGAAGAAAATTGATTTTAGCGATAGTTTTTTACTTTCCTTGCCCTACGAAGAAAGGAAAGTTATGTAATCGGCTAAAAATTTTTTTTTTTTAGTTTTCTTTACATCTTTACGTTTCAGGCCCTCCTGAGTCCGAAAAACACTATGTGGGAAAATGGTCTGTGAGTCTGTGAACGATTTTTAGAGAAAACGACTATATCAAATCAGCTCAAACTTGATATCTCGCCCACATGTTATCATGGGAGATCAAAATAAGGGTATGAACAAAATCCACCGAAATTTAACTATAGTTATCATAGTGATCAAAACACCAAATTTTTTTTCTCAAAAATGGCCTTAACGATTTTGATTACATCTTTTATATTGGTAGCTCCCAATATGGCAACTATATCATAAAATTGTCATTTGTAGGAAAATGACGAGAGCAGCACAATAAATTACCAAAACTTTCGACGAAATCGATTTTAGCGCGGTTTTTGGAGAAAACAACCGTACCAAATCAGCTGAAACTTGATGTCTAGCCTACAGGTTACCATGGGACGCCAAAATAAGGGTATGGGCAAAAACCACCGAAAGTTAACCATAGTTGTCATAGTGATCAAAACACCAAATGTTTTTTTTCTCAAAAACGGATCTAACGATTTTGATTAAATTTTTTATATTGTTAGCTCTCAATAAGGCAATTACACCATAACCATTTGTGGGAAAATGACGAGAGCAGCACAATAAATATCGAAATTTTTGACGAAAAGCGTTTTAGCGCGGTTTTTTTCTTATTAACTCCGCTGGAATGTTAGTAGAATGTTAAAGAAAATTGGTATTGTAGTCTAATACAATACCAATAGGGGAGTGTTTAAAAACGCTCATGAGATACATGGGGCTCACTCCAGAAATTCCTGAGTTTCAACTACCGCCGTTTGGCTTACTACCAGTTCTAAAAGTTTTTACCCAATAACTCTGCAAAAGTAATTACTATCCTTCTTCAAAAAATTTGTGTTTACAGCCTCATTAGTTATCTGTGTACCAATTGCTCAATAATGGTCCTGGAATGAGTACGAGCAGCACAATAAATTCTGGAACTGTAAGCGCTACCGCTTCCTCGTGCTGTGAAGTGTTGTTTGACCAAGTTCAAATGAACTGAGTGGTAAATGAATTGATTAAATAGAATTAGCCATGTACAAAGTGAATTGTTGTAGAGCTAAGGAAAGTTGTGTGTTGAAACGCATCAGATATTTTTTTCATAAATTAGGGTGTTGGTCGAATAAACGGTGAGCGTTTAATAACTGAACAACCCCGGAATTTCACCGTTTCAATTACTATTGTTTCTTACAGTTTTAACCCGATAATTCCAGTACAGTTCCATAACTCCTCTTCTTTTTTATTTATTCAATCTATTTTATCGGTTTTTGATAGATTGTTCGATGACACAGGTGCCATAACCAACGAAATGGATCTGTCGTGAGACTCATTGTTCTGGCCTTGAAGAGTTTTTTTTTCTTTCCCAGACGGAATGCAAAAGTTGCAAGCGACAAAAAGTAAAGGGATCCCACGGCTAAATTCATTGTAGGGAAATTGATGTTGCACGTCGTTTCTCCGGGCCAAATCAAACGGTGCCGTTTCTCTTCGGTTCGTTGGGTTCCTCGAGCTCCGCGAAGTAGTGAACTCTCGTCGGAAATTGCCGCACTGGTACTCTGATTGGACGGAAATCTTGGAATGTCTGATAATATAAAGTCAAAGACAATAAAGAGAAGGTCGAAGAAAGGGGCTTAACGAAAGAGAAGAAACGAGAGATTCGATTTTTATTTTTTTCGTTTATAGCGTCGTCAGAGTCACATTGAAGAAACGACGATAACCTTTTGATTCAAAGACGAGACGTTTTCGTAACGAGCAATGCAAAGTAGCAATTGGTATTGAATGCAAAGTAGAACAAATTGAGTCATGCTCCAAACGGATAAAAATCACAATGTTTACGAATACGTTTCGTGCCGAACACTAAAAGACACAGATCGCATGAAAAAATTCACATTATACCAAGAACCTTTCGAATTGGGGGGATTTCAAGCATGGGAAAGCAGTTTTAGAAGTGGAAAAAGGATTCACGAAGCTGTGTAAGGGGAAGAATAGTTAGTGGGAGAAGGCAGTGTCAAGAACGGACCCTGACCCAAATATGCGTTGTGACTTATCACACTTCATTCCTCAGCCCCACGTGCATCCGGCAACTTTTATCTCTCACCCAATTCACATGACCTTGTAAAACATAATACGTTCTACGCAAAAACTGGTCGCGCTATCGATGTCATTTTTCGGGGTAGTTCGTTATTATAGTTCTCGACTTATGGAGGAAACACTGATATGAGAAACGTTATGTGAAAACCCCACTAAAACTTCTGATAATTTATTGAAATGCACTTGTCATACCCCACGAACAAATATTAAACGGTAAGGATATATCATTTACTGCTGTCCATGCAAACGGATTTTAAGTAAAATCAACAAAAATTAAATTTAGGCAGTTTTAACGCAATTACGTCGTGTTTTATATAGTCTTCTAGGTACTTTTCGATGCTGGGTTGGATGGAACGAGTCGCAGAGGTGTAGAACTGCGTCTAAACCCTAAACAGTAAAACCACGGTGATTATATTGAGCAAAAGTCTACTAAATGAAAGAACTGGACATCACAGCGAAAGTAATCGCTTCATCGTTTGCACTCCTTCTCGTCTCAGTCCAATCACCAGTCAGCTCGACAGCCGCCCGGAATATGTAATTTTCCAGTCAGTCAGGTCATGTTTCGTATCGTTTACTGCTGATTTTCGAATCTGAAGCGTATAGGATGGCTCTCGGAGGCTTGAGACTACGTCGAGCTGTGCAGGAGAATAATAAACCGTTGCGTAACTTGCAGCGTTTTGGTTTATTATTCATTCTGATAATAACCCTATGTTTTCGGTCACGAAAAATTGTTTACAACCCCCCCTCAAAATTTGATACTTTACATTTCAAGACTTGGAGATTCCATATTTGCAATGTCCGTCCGCCGTCCGGGCCGTTTTGTGCCTTTAACGTGGTCTAAAAAATTCGTTCTTTCGAACAAAAATCCGATTTGGTTTCTAGTTGTGCCCGCCATCTCGGCAATCTGATCGGACGAGGCCCGTGGTTGTAATGGGCAAAAAATGGTTAAAAAAATTAACGAAACGCAGTACAACGCGGGAACTACAGCGGAAGTCAACGTTTCATCGTTTGAAGTCCGTCCCTCCCTCCCGTCTTGGGGAGTTGTAAAAAATTTTTCATGACCGAAAACATAGGGTTATTATTCAGAATGAATAATAAACCAAAAACAACCCGCTTTGTCCTCGCCTCGCAACGCTGCCGGGCGGGCGGCTCAACTCCCCTTTCGCCTCGCAACGGGTTCGCTCGAAGCGCCCCCGTTCCAATTTCCCCGACCCGACGATGCAAAATCATCAGACGTTTTGTTTCCGTAGTTCCATTGTAGCCAGGACATGTTTCGTATGGTTTACTAGTATTCGATGCTGAATCGAATGGGATGGGGGAGCACTAATACTAGGTCAAGCTGTTCATGAGAATAATAAACCATTGTGTAATAATTTGCAGGGTGTTTTTTTGAACGCTTGTGTTTGCCGTGTCAGAATAATCGGATGAAAGCTATGTGAAATGGCAGTATGTGAACGGTGATGGTTAGAATTCTGAAATTTCAAGGGTTGCTTCTAATTATTGTATGAACGTTACTAACCTCTAATCGCATAGGTGGTTTATTACTAATTTAATCAATTTTCTCTTATCAGATGAGATGTATTCATAAGGAAAATTTTGGCTTATGTTTTACCTAGTGCTTCAACGAATAAGGAGGGGTTTTAAAAATTACAAACGCAACCCTTCACAACACAAACGGTGGGTACAGCTTTCGTACAAGTACGCAACCACTAGGAACATTTTATGTCTTTTATTTTTGTTTTTATGCAATGATAACTACGTTTGATTGTGCTCGTTGATGGTTTCAATATAATGGCCGCGTCAATTGCAATTGACATCATTACTTGGTCACTGAGGTTATTAATATTGGTAACGTGTGATGTTACCAAGCTTTACATTTTGTGACAGACGTTACAAAGCGTTACACGTCAACCACCACCAATATTTCGTGAAGCTTCTCCGTTACATATCCCGCGTAACATCTCCCGGGTTACATTTTCGAGTTTATGCTGCAAAGTAAAGACATAAAATGTCAAAAACAAAAATTCCGTTCGGCCGTTATTGGGGAAAAAAAGATTTGGTGTGTTGATCGTTTTAACTATAGTTGTTCGAACCAATTTTGACTCGTATTGTGTTGATAGCGTTTTATGTCGATCTGGAACCTAAATACCAAGTTCGAGCCGATTCGTTCTCTCTCAATCACGTTCACACTCGCACAGATGAACAGACTATTTTCTAGTATAATGTTTTCGGAGTAAGAGGCTTTACAACATAAAAATCTGAAGAAAATTAGTACAAAAGTCAGCCTATGACTTGACCTTCCTTTCCTACTCCGTAGATCTGACGAAAGTGAAACTTTCAGGCGCGCAGTCCTCCTGGTAAGCGAATCGTGGAATCAGTCGCAGAAAGCTCACACGGAGCCGTCTCATTCTGATCGTTGTAGTACGACACGCCCAAATAGATCCCCCACTTGACATTTTCGACGATTTCAAGATTTTTTGAATTTTTATACGTTCTAAATATTAATATTACCGATCACACTGATCACCAATAAACACTCAGCTCTCTTTGTAGCTTCAGTCAATACAGTCTGCACGCTCCTGTTTGACGTATCGATTTCCTTTTGTTCGTCGTATTAATTAATTCATGTACACAACATGAACCCTAATTATTCCTAATAATGAGGCTTAACTCAAACGACATGCCGAAATCAAAATTGAGGATCTCATGGGGCATCCAACTCGTCAGTTTTTTGAAAGTTCAAGTTGATTTATGGCTGATTGCAATACTTTAACAGCTTGAATTCATGTAAGAGATATCATCTTCATCCGTACGCCTTTGTACTTTGATAAGAGGTAAAAGTATGTGAAAGTACTAATTACTTCATAAGCCTCGCAACACTCAACGTCCCCTTCGTTCTGGGAAGTCAACACAACATTGACAGAACTTTTTGATATTTTTCTGTTATTTTGTGCGAAGTTCGTTTTAAAGGGAAAAAAGATGTTGAACGGATATAGGGGGAATGGGGGGGGGGGGGTGTAACGCAACGGAACAGTTTATCAGCGGAATAGTTTATCAGTTTGATGAGTGAGTTCCGAGCTACTTTTTCCGGCTGAAACCCCCAACGGGACGATTGGCTCGTTTCAAACCCTCGACTTTGAGACTTTTTAAATTTTGTTCCACGTTTTCGAAGTAAAAACTACAACTGTACGAAAAATCGATCTTGTTTCGACGAGTTGTCAATTTTGCGCAAAACTTCGTTATTCTGAGGCAAAAGGCCGTTTCAAATATAATTCTCAACCCCTGCAAAATTCCCTCGTCTCTTTGTTAGCTTCCTCTCGGTGTAAGTTCCCTCAATGCTAGCGTTCGTGCGGCTTTAAATTAAAAAATACGCAATTTATACTTATTATAGATTACTTGCCCTTAATAGGTGCTTTTAAATTGAATTTCTATCAGTTTATGTCTTCACCCGTTCTAAAATGTCTCGGTTTATACTTACATTGGCACTGAACTACAGTTGATGCCTTTGTCGAGTTTGATAATTTATATACAATTACCTGAACCTAAACGACCAAAAACTGCTGCTGAACGTTAGAAAGAATGGCAATTGCGTCAAAAACTCAATAAGTTGAAAAGACCTCTCGATGACAATGAAAATAACGATGTACCTATCAAAATACAGAAAACTAATTACGCTCTCGCTGATTACGAATATTTTTATAAGAATATTTACAAAATAATTATTACTGTTACGCTCTGTTACGTGCTGAATTTCCGAACGAAGATATAACCAAGTTTAAAATATGTGGTACTTGCAAACAGTCAATATACCAGTCGAACAAGATCCCACAATTATCACGAAGTAACGGTTTCGTTTACCCGGATTTTCCATTAAATTTACCGACACTCGACCCTATCTCTGAACGTCTGATTTCTCCGAGACTTCCGTTTATATTATATTAAAATTAATAAATAATTTTAATATAAATTATAAAATTTATACGGGTTTGTCGCAACTACTACACACGGATGTAAATATTCTTATAAACCGGGCGAGGTCAATTGATGATTCACCAATGCAAGTTGTTGCTTGGTGATCGCCTTTAGTTACCCAATGTGTTTATAAACATCAATTTTGAAGCCTAAAAAACAAATTTTATAAACATCTGGTGATATGTTTATTGGTTGTCATGTTAATGTCACACATTTCGTTCCCATCCCGCGTTCCATTTTCGGCTAGTTAGTCCATGGCTAATGCGTATTCTACGCTAAAATATTTTTCATTTTTGTAACAGACGTTACCATGCCCTTAACCCAACACACATTTAGTGACGTTTCTCCGTTACATATCCCGCGTTACATTTTCGAGTTTATGTAGCAAAGTAAAGACATAAAATGTCAACAACAAAAATAATCGTAACCCTGGTGGGACTCAAACCCACAACCTCCGGTTTAGCAGGCCGATGCCTTATGCATTACGCCACAGGGACTGCGGTTGCAACTGGGGGTTAAAACGTTGCCTTGTCCAATCGGCCTCAAAGGTTAATTTTCGTGACGCTTTTGGGCGTTACACTTGGCCGTTACACTTTTCGAGTTTACGTAGCAAAGTAAATACATAAAATGTCCGAAAATATACGATAACGCGAAGCTCACGCATTTTTACTTTCCGCTTCCCCAAAGGGAAAGGAAAGTATAGTAATCGAGTCAAAAAAAATTTGGGTTTTCTTCAGATCTTTTGAGGCCGACAGAGTCTAAAAAACCCTACAAATTATTACCCAATGGTTTATTATTCTCATGAACAGCTTGACCAAGTATTACTGCTCCCCCATCCCATTCGATTCAACATCGAATACTAGTAAACCATACGAAACATGACCTGACTACAATGGAACTACAGAAACAAAACGTCTGATGATTTTGCCCCATGGGGTCGGAGAAATTGGAACGGAGGCGCTGCGAGCGAACGTTGTGAGTCGAAAGGGGAGTTGAGTGGCGGCTTCGTTGGGAGGCAAGGATGGTTTTTTAATGAGACAGGCGGGGAGGGAGGGAGTACAAACGACGAAACGTTGACTTCTACTGTAGTTCCCGCGTTGTACTGCGTTTCGTTAATTTTTTTAACCGTTTTTTGCCCATAACAATCATGGGCTTCGTCCGATCAGATTGCCGAGATGGCGGGCACAACTAGATACCAAATGGGATTTTTGTGCGAAAGAACAAATTTTTTAGACCACGTTAAAGGCACAAAGGGCCCGGACGGTGGACGGACATTGCAAATTTGGAATCTCCATGTCTTGAAACGTAAAGTATCAAATTTTGAGGGGGGGTTGTAAAAAATTTTTCGTGACCGAAAACATAGGGTTATTATTCAGAATGAATAATAAACCAAAACCTAATTTTGGCGCGTGGTCCATGTGTGTTTGTAGTTCGATTTGCGGGAGAACGGTTAATCCGATTGAGCTGGTTCTTTTTTTGTTTTGTTTGTTATTTTTTGTAGACGCCAAAATAAGGTTATGAGCGATTTCTAACGATGGGAAGGGGGGGGGGACGAAAATGTACCAAAAACTAGTGTTTTTCGCATTTTTCTCGAAAACGGCAGTAACGATTTTGATTAAACTTTCAAATTATCTTCCACTAATCAATACCTAACTTTTCTTCTTCATACGTATCTCCATGAAAATACGGTGAACGGAGATATGGCCCTCTGAAGCCAAAAAAGGTTCGGCTTCAGCGATTTCCACCAAACTCTCAGGATGTTTTCGAATAGCTAATACCTACTAATTTTTCTCAATAAATGTTCCTCTGACAGTCCATTACTGATACAACAGAGATAAAAATGAAAACGGTTCGAAAATAACGTTTTTTCGAACATTTCCGTAAAGTCTGGAGTAACTGCTTCGTAAAATTTGATTGACCGTTCAGAGAGCCATTCACATTTCATTCTCCGTAATTATTTCTGTGTATATCTGTTGAACGGAGGTATAAGCCAAGTTAACTTAGAAAAGTGGATTTGTCGAATATTAATTCATCGGTTTTCCAATCTTCTGCAAAACCGGTCTAACGATTTCGATCAAACTTATGGAGTACTCTCAGCTAACTAGTCCCTACATTTTGTTATCTATAAATGTTCCTGTAGAAATGCGTTGAATGAAGATATAGCACTCGCGTATGTAGCTGGTGTTTTTGAACTTACAGGGGTGGCGGAAAGTTGTGTGTTGCTACGCACCGCTCGTTTCACTAAAGCACTGTGATCTCCGAAATTTCATTGGAAGTAATTTAAAGCTCTCTGAAAAGTAGCACTGCTGAAAAAACTAATAGGTGTTGATGAGAAACAGAGTAAAACTGTTCGAAATCGGTTAAAAAAGGTAACGTAATGTTGGGAAATTAAATAAAAATTGTAGGTTAGTTGTACAGAAACCAGTAACGTTTTTCGGGAAACACGAAATAGACGCTGTTAGGAATGTTACCAAACATATACATCGTTTAAAAAAAGGGGGGGAAATCTTAGTGTGTTAGAGGGTATTCTAACCAATTTCCCACCACTGCACCTTTCTACCCCCTTTCGGTTCGATTTCATTGCAAAATGAGTGAAGATCTGAGGAGGACAACAATAAACATTATTGTTAGAGGTGGTCGAGCCTGTGGGAATATTTCCAGTTGCACGTACGAATGTCACTGACTCGCGACGTCAATTGTCGTATCGCTCACAATTCGAAGTGGAGTCGAGAACATTTACGTGTGAGGGTCACAATATTTGGACAATATCCGGAATCGTTTGTTCCTAAACGTAGCTGCTCGCTCTCAAAGCAACAATTTCGCTAGAGCCAATTAGAAGGGAGCTCTGTAGAACAACAGCTCAGCGTGAACAGCTATAACCTCCCCACAGTTTCTTGTATTTGTTCTCCCCTTTCTCACCAACTGAAACGAGACCCCTTCAAGTGGCAATTCAAGCGGAAAAGTGGATTGAGCCGAGGTTATGGGCGACCCAACAAGCTTAGATTACGTTCTTAATCACCTACAATTTATTTCAACTGAAGATTACGAGGAGGTGAAGGAGAAAGGATTCAGTTATGCAGTTACTACGAAAATTTAGAAAAGGTTTTTTAAAATCCAATTTTTTGGTTTTTTCTCTTTGTTATAATTTCAATAAAATACAAATATCAAGAACAATATATATGTATTGACTAATTTATTTTCGTATGCGATCGAAAAAAATATCGTTCACACCATTTTCCACAACAAGTTCACCAACAGAAATATTTATTGAGAACAAAATTGAAAAGCTGACTAAGGAAGATAATATAAAAGTTCAATCAACTTATTTTTCGAAAAAAAGGCAAAAACCACTCTACATTAATACATTTTGGTCCCCCTTACCGTCGACGAAAATTGCTCATAACCTTTTCCGTCTTCAAAACATCACAAACGTGAAAATCACCAAACTTTTTTCCTCAAAAAAATGCGGCGGACAGCTCCAAATAGCACAACATTAAAATATCTGGTGCGTTGCAACACACAACTTTCCTTAGCTCTACGTCAATTCACTTTGTACATGGCTAATTCTATTTAATCAATTCATTTATCATTCAGTTAATTTGAACTTGGTCAAACAACACTTTGCGGCTGCAGGAAGCGGTAGCGCTTACAGTTCCAGAATGTATTGTGCTGCTCGTACTCATTCCAGGACCATTATTGAGCAATTGGTACACAGATAATTAATGAGGCTGTTAATCTGAATTTTTTGACGGGGATAGTAATCACTTTTGCAGAGTAATTGGGTAATAACAGTTAGAACTGGTAGTAAACGAAACGGCGGTAGTTGAAATTCAGGAATTTCTGGAGTGAGCCCTATGTACCTCATGAGCGTTTTTAAACACTCACCCTATAGGTATTGCATTGGACTACAATACCAATTTTCTTTAACATTCTACTAACATTCCAGCGAAGTTTATAAGGAATAAACCGCGCTAAAAACGCTTTTCGTCGAAAATTTTGATAATTTATTGTGCTTCTCTCGTCATTATCCCACAAATGGAAATTTTGTGGTATAATTAACTTATTGAGAGCTATCAATATAAAAAATTTATTCAAAATCGTTAGAGCCGTTTTTGGGGAAAAAAATATTTGGTGTTTTGATCACTATGATAACTATGGTCAACTTGCGGTGGATTTGACCCATACCCTTACTGTGGCGTCCCATGGTAACCTGCGGGCTATACATCAAGTTGAGGTGATTTGGTTCGGTCGTTTTCTTTAAAAACCACTCTAAAATCGAACACGCCGAAAATTTTGGTAATTTATTGTGCTGCTCTCGTCATTTTGCCACGAATGGGAATTTTATGGAATAGTTGTTTTATTGAGAGTTATCAATATAAAAATTTTAATCAAAATTGTTAGAGCCGTTTTTGAGAAAAAAAAAATTGGTGTTTTGATCACTATGATAACTATAGTTAAGTATCGGTGTTCATACCCTTATTTTGGCGTCCTGTGGTAACCTGCGGGCGAGATATCAAGTTTGAGCTGATTTGGTACGGTGGTTTTTTCTAAATGTTGTTCACAGACACACAGACCATTTTCCCAAATAGTGTTTTTCGGACTCTGGAGGGTCTGAAACGTAAAGATCTGAAGACAACTCAATAAAAAATGTTCAGCCGATTACATAACTTTCCTTCCTACTTTGTAGAGCCAAGGAAAGTAAAAACAATGTATAAATATAACCGATTTTATTCGATGAGTGTTTAATAACCTCACAAGTTCTAGAATTTCAACCACCGAAGTTTCACTTACTACCATTTTTCACAGTTTCATTCGATAATTTCAGAACAGTGAAGACGATATTTCCCCCAAAAAATTGTGTTAACAGTCTCATACATTTTCAGAGCACTGAACCCTCAATAAGGGTCGTAGCAGAAGTAGAAGCTACTCAATAAATTCCGGAACCTTGAGCGCCGCCAGTTTTCCTATTTAGAACGTAGAAACTGAATGAAATGAATCATTGATTAGCTGATCGAGTGAAGGAAATCGCTGAATTCTCGTCCGTCGGTCCAAATATCTTACCTAATGTTTTTTTGCCTTTTGGTTTGGTTAATGTGGAAAGCGGCTTTAGCAAAAATGTTTCACTCAATGGTATATTCTTCTCGATGATATGCATTGTCTGTATGCCACCATTCTCCTTCGATATTTTAGAAGTTGTGAAAGAACCGTTTTAGTGTAGCTTTTCAGGATATTATCCCCCGACTCATTAACTGTTATTCCTAGAAAAGCAAGGTTGGAAGTTCAGTAACATTGGTTTGAACCATCCTTCCTTAAAACGAGAAATCCATACATTGTGTCGAGAGCCTGTAGCGCATCCACTTCAGGATTTTAGTTCGTTAACGCGATAAAAAAAAATCACACCCAATAACCCACCAATTGAAGTAGCCTGCTCGATCCTCTTGCCTCTCCATTGAAACTAAAAGGCGCAATTATTTCCTATACGCATACCCGACTCCGAACTGGAAACAAGCAGTTGAAGGATTTGCCGTTTGAAATGTAAGTTTGGAGTGATTTTTTGCCGTTTCTGTTCACTTTTTGCGAGTACCGTTGCTCTAGTCGAGTATGGTCGGCTGAAGTGATTTTTGAGCTCCGATGGCGCATTGAAATCATTTCCGTCCAATAAAAGAGTACTATTGAGTGCGGGTTAGCTTCAGCTGCAGATGGCTGACTATAGACGACCAACACGTCATTCATTCATTGCATTACTGCTTTTTAGGAAATTAGGCAGAATTTACACCATTCTTATGAGTGTGATCATTTTTCTGGTTTCATGTGTGTTCGCTCATTACCACGCAATTAAAAAAATGTCTAAAATCTTAGGAAAATCGAAGGAGACTCAATTGTTGTTTCTATGCATCTGCAAATAGTTGTTTCCAGCTACCCATGCTGAGATTTATCTTGATGGCACTGTACAAACTTTATAAAATTGAATTACTTATTGACAATGAAATTTCAAAACAAAGAAATATTAAAAATAAAAGTTCTTAAAACAAAATAATTTAAACCCTCAATTAAATGGGTTTCTCGCTCAACCTTCTGAAAATACCTCTCTACACCTGCAAAGGATGCAGGGCTATATAAGTTTGAAGAACATTCTTTGGCATCTACCCTTCTGGCAACGTTCCTTCTCCTCCTCTCAACGTCGATACCCTCCAGAGCTTGGTTCCGCTCAACTTCGTCTGCCAGTTTGGCCTGTACGTTCTTCTTCACCTGTCCAACCCACTTTGCGAGTTCGAAGATTAACTACCCGTTTGTGCTACTGGAGCTTGCCCAATAGTCCATAAGTAGCTTTTAATATTGTGAAAGCGAGTCTCATATATTGAAGCGCCGCCAACGCCGTAAAATCAATTGGGGTCGCCAGATAAATAGGAGTACAGTAAGGGGATACAGATAAAAGTCAAATTATTCCATAGGTATTTGACAGCGTCACACGTATTGCTTCATTTCAGTTTAGCAAAGGTTCAGGTAATTCTTCAGTCATCTCATTCACAGTGGCCATGTCGTGAAAGCGTGCTCATCTCGCATTATTTACGTTTTCTTCCACGTTTTTTTTCTAGAAAAGTGGACGGATGTTTCACAACCTTCAGAATAAATTGGTGGATTATATTTGAATTTTACTTTAGAAGGAAAGTGGAAGGCAGATGGCAGAAGAGAGAGTGAAGGACGTAAAATGAGATGAGCCAGATGAAGCGCCTCTTGAGTGGAACGGATACCCGGGAGAGAGATCGCATCCTCTTCCGAGAAAGCCAATTATCGAAGTCTTACCCTTACTGGTCCTTTCGTTCTCACAGGGAAGGCGGCTTTTTCACCGCTTCCAACTTGAGTTATACGCAAAGTTAAGGTTCCGATAGGGAATAACAAGAGCGTTTTATTTTTCCCAATGCTGCAATGTTTTTTGAGTAGAACAAATCGAAGAATGTTCTGCGCTCATATTTACGAAATGACGACTCCCCTCGAGGTTATTTCTCATCAAGAGTTTTATATCGAGGCTACACAAGAAACTAACTTCCGCCAATTCTCGAATCTCTGACACGCCCGAGCAGTCCTGTGTTTAGATATCGTTACGGATTTTGCGATAATAATACTGTCGTGTGCGGCTAGAAGCCGAAATATCGTGGGCAGAGGAGCTCTTGATAAAGCGCCGAGTTTTACAAGTGATTGCTAGGGCAGAATCGACCTGATTGGCGATTTTTGCTGAGTACAATGCCGTAGTAAAGGCATTACGGGCCATGTGGAACAGTCTGGAAATTGTAGATGGTGTGCTCGTCCGGAAGTGGGAAAATGATTCCTCAGCCATGTCGACAGAAAATACTCGCAGTCATTCATGGTACAAGGTGGTACAAGAAGAATGTTGGCAGAGTTGCGTCGTCGATTTGATTGGATTGGTATGACTAAAGATGTTAGAGTATTTGAACGGAGCTGTGATGATTGCAACCGCGCCGGAAAAGGCCGAAAAGGAAAAGCACTTCTACAACAGTTTACTGTTGTTACTCCTTTCGATCGCAAGGCCGTAGACATCGTTGGTCCACTACCAACAACAGCACGGGAAAAGTTTGTGATAGTTGCGATGGACTATTTCACAAAATGGCCTGAGGCAGACCAGAAAGCAGAAACCATCGTACAGAATTCGGTTGAGCATGTGGTATCAAGGTTCGGGATTCCACGCGAAGTCCACTCAAACCAGGCAAGGAATTTTGAGGCTGAAGTGTTCAGGGAAGTTCTGCAGAGCCTGGGAATTAATAAAACACGAAGAGAACGTCTCGTGGAACGTTTTAATCGCACACGCGAGGAAATGCTGAGAAAAACGATAATAGAAGACCAGCGTGACTGGGATTAGCATTTCGGCTGGCTCCTGCTTGCCTATCGAACGTCTGAGCATCGTGCTACAGAATACTCTCCAGCAATGCTCGTCATGGGTAGGACTCCCACCCTACCAGCCGATTTGGTGACGGGTACACCCTCTGACTCCACAACTAGCTGGGAATACGCCGAAAGATTGCGAAAAACTCTGGATAGGCCCACGAGATCGCTCAAGAGACCATAACGGAAGCAGGACTGGATCAATTTAATCCAGTGCGGAATCGCGGAGTCGCACCCAAGCTACAGCGACCATGGTTGGGGCCCTTGTGTCATGAAGAGAATGTGTCAGTGATGTTGTTTACAAGACCCAGCTACCAAACAGAAAACGAAGAGCTGTGCATGCTGACACACTGAAAACCTATTACGAGCCTATCATTGACGGGGAGGGAGAAGTGTGAGGCAGTGGACCAGATGTTTATGTAGCTTTGTATTTCGTTGGCAACATGCCAACAGCGTCAGTTGCTTTAGAGGTTTTGTGTTAGTAGTTCAGTTCAAATTGTGTTCCATTTTCTTCTAGTTTTCCTACAATATTTATATTCATACCTTGCGCACGTTCACGTGACTTTATGTTCCTGTTTAGACCCGAAGAAAAGTCGGTGAACCGAAATAAGAATCGCTGTACACAAATTGTGGGGAGATGTGTCAGGGAGGCGAGTGATAGACAAATCGAGAGAAACAAGATGGAAAAAGTTACTGGAAGTTCGGCGAAACTCACTGGCACTACTGCAACTTCGTGACTGCCGGAGGAGTCGGGCTCAAGGCGAAGGAAGAGTTTTAGGTAAAGCTTCGAAAAATCGAGACATCTGGGAAGGAGCCTGAGCGCAAATGAGTTCTCGATGGGGTTGTAACTGGAATGAACGAGAGGAGGGGGATTTCCAAAACGGCGAGCTGCCAAAAGGAAGGGATAATGGCATGCGGAAAGTACGGCGAAGTTTCCAAGGGCTTTGAGGTGACAGGAAAAGGATCTCTGACAACCCTTAGAGGGTCAAAGTAGGAAGAAAAAAAAAACCCCTGAATAATTCGACGCGTTGAGTTGGATGCGTTGTCTCGTGACGCAGTCAACATAATTAACGAAGGACATGGGTTTTGAGGTGATAACTGCCGCCGCCTCAACGTACTCCGTGGCAATCTCACAATTGGGAGAGTAGTGCGCCCTTGGCAGGCGGGTAACGTGTGAATAGCAACGATGGCAATGAATGTTAATAGGGAATTGGACACAGCCTATGGTGTTCAATTAAGAGAGGCGTTTAGCGATTCAATTGAGCCTCTCCTGTTATGACGAATCGCCATTCAAAGCTGATTTAATGTCAGTTATTCCTGGATATAAAAGCGTTTTCATAAAAACTTCAGAATTTTCAACTTCTGAAAGGCCTTTTGAACTTTTGACAGAAGGCTTCGGCGGGTCGATGCCACTTAAATCCCCAATTAAGTTATCTTTCAGCTAGGAGTTTTACGATCAAATGGCGGGTTCTGAAAATTTTGAAGGTTTTGTTGTTATACCTAAAGTTCTATTCCGTTACCAACATGGAGGCTTCATGTAGCTGTATGTAATCTTTGTAAGAATCAGCGGTCTAATTAAGATTGATGCAATCAACGTCCGCAGTTCAATTGGTTATCCCTTTATTGGCAATACGAGTATTTCTGATAGTCACTAAAGTTAACGTACCTGTTAGGTGAGTCCGTCTCCTCTGGCTGGTGAGTTGCTGAGGGCAAGCGCTTTCGATGTAATGACATCATCGTCTGGCCGTTAAGTCAGTGCTTGAGTCAGTCAGTTGGTCGTGTTCTTTATATACAAAGAGAAAGGTAAACGGGATGATGGAGCGTCGGGGAAGGGACGGGAAGAGGAGGTCATGTACCTCAGGGGGAAAACCCCTAGAGGTGAATGGAACGTCTTGAATGATCTGTCAGTTGTGGAATTTCCGTCTTTTTTGTGTAGGGTGGTCTGTAAATCCCTCGGTTGGTTGTTTTCGTTTGTGTAGTGTTTTGAGTGGTGTCAATATGGTGTCGCATTTTGTGTTGATTTGTTCATTTATGATCTGTCCATTGAAGTTATTTTGTTTATAAATTTCCATGTTTTCTAATATGTTCAGCTTTCGTCCTTTGTATTGTTTGTGTAGTAAGATGGTGCAGTCCTGTATTTTGGTAGGTTCATGTCCAGTTGTTTTGAGGTGGTTGGCAAAGTTTGAATCGTCTTTGTTCCTACTAAGAGATTTAATGTGTTCTGAATATCTGGTCCGTATTTTTCGTCCTGTCTGTCCTATGTATGCGTTTGTACAAGTACAAGTTATTTTATATACCCCACTTTGGTCGAGTGGGTCTGTCTTTTCAGTCTTTGCAGTTAGTTTGGTTCTAAGTGTATACCTTCCTTTCGGAGGATAAGAGTTATTCCGTATATTTTTGGTCCTGTGTACGTGAATGTGCAGCGTCTTGTTAAAGTCTGTGTATTTGGTGTTTTTGAGTCGTGTGTTTTGGAATCATATTGTCTTAATAATTTGTTTACTGTTTTTTTGGAGTAGCCGTTATTTTCTGCGATAGTATTGATAGTATCAAGTTCTTTTTTGTAATTTTGTGCGGGTAGTGGGATAGTTTTTTGTCTCCGTACCATGTGTCTAAATGCACTTAGTTTATGTTGTTGTGGGTGGTTTGATGGTATGGTCATGTCGGTAGCAGTGGGTTTTCTGAAAATGTCGTATTGTAGTTCGTTGTCCAACCGTGTGATTTTCAGGTCCAAGTAGTTAAGGGTTTTATTTTGTTCTTCGTCCATGTCATATTGGATGTTATGGTGGATATTATTTAAGTCCTTTAGTATGTCGTCAGTGTTATCACGGCCTAATACGCAGATGATATCATCTACATATCTGGCGTAGTGTTTGATATCGTGTTTTGTCATTAAGGTCTGGATGTGAGTTTCTTCGTAATGTTGTAGAAATATTTCAGTTAGTATGGACGAAGTAGGGTTTCCCATACCTAATCCATCTTTTGGCTTGTATATGCTGTTGTTGGGTTGAAAGTAGTAATATACGTGCGTGAATTGAAAGTACTTATTGAAATGCGTTTTAGTCAGGAGAAAAAACAATTTGGGTGAACACCCAAATACCCTTCGCAATAGTACTACAGACTTCTTGAAGACGGTCTTTACTGAAGCATATGTAACTCCGAAGAAGTCGTTCGACTCCACGTATTGCTGGCCTTCAGATCTTTTCTGCGTCACGTAGGAGTCATTGCATTTTTTTAGCTCTCTCAAAAGATCATCTATGTTCACCATCTTATCTCTATCAAGCCTATATTTAACGTCAAGAGGCAGGCAATACAGAATTTGGTAAATCCTATACATTTCGGGCATATCCTTGTCAGCTTCCAACAGTAAATCGCACATAGGCAAATACGCCGTGTTTGGTACCGTTTTCAAGGTATTTTTAGATGCTGGCTTGAATGAAATGAGTATCAAACGAGTACGATATCGAAAACAGTGAAATTACAGTAATGAGAGCCAAAGTCTACTAATTAAAAGAACTCGGGGGAGAACACAAAGAAAGTAATCGTTTCAGCGTCTCATATCCGTCAGCTCGACGCCTTCGTATGGTTTATTGGTGCTGAGTCGAATTGGATGGTTTATCTGTTCACGTAAATAATAAACCGGCGTGTGATAATTTTCAACGTTTTTAAAAACTTCTTCGTCCCAGAGAAGAACATAACTTACACACATTTTAAAAAACTGTGCCCCTCCAAAACTCCCATCTGATCGAAGAAAATGGGAAAATAATATTTTTGTGTTGATTGGTACGAAAGACATTCTGAGCGTATCGTTTCTCCCCGTTGGATCAGCACTTACTCCCATCGGCCTGTAAATAAAGTTATCGACGAACTTCGTTTATAGCTCGCCCAATACGAGTTTTCCAACCTTTCAATCCACGTTTTCCTCCTTCGCTTCTTATATGATTAGTTCACCTGCTAACCTCCCCCCCCCCCCTATTTCTCATTTCCTCCTCGTATCAAACTTCATTTCGCGGGCCATCAAATACGTTGTTTCCACTAAACCCTTACGTTCGCCACAAAATCTGCCAAAAAAAAGGGTCGCATTACGGAAGTAATCGCATAAGGGGACGAAGATGAAAATGGGTGAGATGAAGTGAGCTAATTCCTACGATTACGTGGCTGACGTATTTCATCACTAAACAATAAAGGACGAATGAGTTGGAACGTGAAGTCGTAGGAACGATTTTGACAAGGCTTTCGGGTCCGTATTCAGTCGTCACTTTTTCACCACTTTGAAGAATTCATGTGAAAGAAACTCTGAACTGAAACGTGCGAAAATCCCTCAAGCGGAAGCTCAAAATGGCATAAGCCGAATTTCATGCGAAATCCCCAATCTCCTAATTCCAAGCTAAGTAAAGTCAGTTTTTGTGGTTGATGCTTAATAATATTGTTTTGTTGCCGCTCTTATTTCACGTTCATTTCAGTTTTTCTAAGCTCGCACGATGTTTTGTTAGTTGGAAGTTATTGTAATGGGTCCGGGCTGAAATGAATATAACGTTCGAAATCATGCGATCATGCGCCTTTCAAAATTCTCGATTTCGAAAAGACACTGTTATCAATTCACCAGGGCCAATCATTGCTTTGGTGGAAGCGTCCAGAGAAACTATCTGGTGCGTTGCTACACACAACTTTCCTTAGCTCTACGTCAATTCACTTGTGTACATGGCGTTTCATACTTACTTACTTACTCGATTCATTTATCGCTCAGTTCCTCTCAACTTGATCAAACAACACGTCACAGCAGCAGGAAGCGGTACCGCCTACAGTTCTGGAATTTATTGTGCTGCTCGTACTCATTGATCATTATTGAGCAATTGGTACACAGATAATTAATGATACTGTAAACACGAATTTTTTGAAGAATGATAGTCATCACTTTTTCAGAGTTATTGGGTAAAAACTTTTAGAACTGGTAGTAATCGAAACGGCGGTAGTTGAAACTCAGGAATTTCTGGAGTGAGCCCCATGTATCTCATGAGCGTTTTTAAACACTCACCCTATAGGTATTGGATTGGACTACGATTCCAATCTTTTTAAACATTCTACTGCCATTCCAGCGGAGTTTATACGGAATACTATACTTTCCTTCCCTTCGGGTAGCGGAAAGTAAAAAACCGCGCTAAAAACGCTTGTCGAACATTTTGATAATTTATTGTGCTGCTCTCGTCATTTTCCCACGAATGGGAACTTTATGGTATAATTATCTTATTGAGAGCTATCAATATAAATTATGTAATCAAAATCGTTAGAGCCGTTTTTGAGAAAAAAAATTTGGTGTTTTGATCACTATGATAACTATAGTTAACTTTCGATGGATTTGGCCCATACACTTATTTTTGCGTCCCATGGTAACCCGTAGGCTAGACATCAAGTTTCCGCTGATTTGGTACGGTTTTGTGTTTCTCTAAAAACCGCGCTAAAATCGATTTCGTCGAAAGTTTTGGTAATTTATTGTGCTGCTCTCGTCATTTTCCCACTACTGGGAATTTTATGCTAGAATCGCCTTAATAACAGCTATCAATATAAAAAATTTAATCAAAATCGTTAGAGCCGTTTTTGAGAAAAAAAATACTTGGTGTTTTGATCACTATGATAACTATAGTTAACTTTCGGTGGATTTTGTTCAAACCCTTATTTTGGCGTTTCATGGGGGCCTGCGGGCGAGATATCAAGTTTCAGCTGATTTGGTACGGTGGTTTTCTCTAAAAATCGTTCACAGACACACAGGCCATTTTCCCAAATAGTGTTTTTCGGTCTCAGGAGGGTCTGAAACGTAAAGATCTGAAGAAAACTCAAAATTTTTTTTCAGTCGATTACATAACTTTCCTTTCTACTTTGTAGATCAAGGAAAGTAAAAAGTATATTCTACGTAGTCACTGACTGGAGGAGTGTAGGGAGTAATTGCGATAACTGAACGACATAATAGAAATAACACCAAGTCAAGTGGGGAAGCAAAGTGAAGAGGATTGCCTGACCTTAGTCTTATCTGAAGTATGAGAGGCTAGTGACTGAATGATGTTTGTGTGTCGTTTTATCAATCATATTCGGTTGTTGACAAGATAACTAGAGCAAGGGTTTCTTCTGACGCCCAGCCATAGTTCGTCCTTTTTCAGTTTGCTTTCGCTTTCAAACTCAGCGTTGAAATCGTCAGCGTACTTCCCTCCAACCCAATCTTCCACTTCTTCAATTGTACGCGGCAGATCGCTCAAAAGCTCATATCCTTGGTGGGTTATTTCAACAGTGTCTTTGATATAAATTCCTCCTAAACTCAAATATTTACACAGTTTCTCTCTATCGAAATATTTTTTCTTTTCCGGATCCGTGGCGGCTGCAACAATATCTTTATAGTTGAAGTAGCACCCTGCCTGCACGACTACCACCATTCCTGGCTTCAAAACCCGATTGATTTTCAACGAGCCGAGATCCGACGGTTCAACTATCGACGAACCATCGTGAATCTCCGTTTTCCCTCCCACATCTAATCGACCGAGCCCTATGAAGTGTCCGATTCCAATGGGCATGAAAAGGGATGCGATGCCGTCATTCAACATTCCTTCGACCTCGCCGCTAATTATTCCAGTCTCGCATAAACCTGTAAGTAAAGCCCTCATCGCGTTTTGATGAACTTCATACCAATGTACGCCCGCTTTCATTACGTCGAGCGCCGCGTTTCTAGTCGCTAAAACGGCTTTGTATATCAATTTCTGTTCCAAATTGAAAACCCCTCCAGCTGGCGTGGTGCAAGCGATGGACGAAGCGTAGCCGTGAAACGAAGCTCCCATGTCGAATATAATCAAATCATCGCACTTAATTAGGCGGTTACTGTTTTGCCCCTTGTACTCAGCATTAGCGGTATGGGGACCTGATGCGCAAATTGGAGTGGATGATAAACTACTGCATCCGCCGACAAAGTGAACAAAGAATCTGAAAAGAGCTTCAGCTTGATATTCGTAACATTCGGCCGTTATACGCCTCATTACCAACCTGTGAGCCAAGGAGGATATTTTACTCGCATATCTCATTAAATCCAACTCGAAATTTGTTTTCAAGACTCGCAACTCCACCATTATTTTGTACAAACTCGTGTCATCAACTTCTGCGTCTGAACTAAACTCGATTGATATTGTAGGGAAAGGACGGCCGGAGTCGACGTTTTCTCCGCTTAGAATCAATAATACTTGAGGATTGAAATCCCGAATAACGCTCTCCATTTGATCGATAGACGTAACTTGATCAACCTCGTACTTGGCTTGAAGTTCCGAAGAACTAACTTCATCATATTCTGAAGCTTCGTCGCGTATAAGCACCGCTTTGCCCGACCAACAGTCCAACAAGCCCCACAAATTTGGTTCGGTCGCGCCAAAAGTCCACGTGAAGAATGGCTCTTGTCGAAAAGGGTATTTTTCATTTGAGTCGTATTGGTACAAATCCTGGCCTCCTTTCAGCAATGCTACTGCTCTGGTGTATTTACTCGAAAGTATCTGCGATAATCGCCTTCGATTTACGTGAAAGGTTTCCATTTTTATGGGGAAGGAATACCGGCCTAAAGACCAGTATGACTGCTGCCCGTCGAGAACGTTGCGATCGCAGGAATACGCTTCTCTCACGCTCGGCGCGTTGATTGTTTTTAACGCGTCGGAATAGTCCAACTCGGAACCTTTCATAATTTTATACACTTTCAAAAATTGTTTCATATGCTTCTTATATTTTCGAATTCTCAACTTCTCTTTGGCGTCGTCTGCCCTGGCTCGCATTAGATTTTCCATGATTACGTCTTCGACGAAAATGTTTTGATTCCCTCCGTCGTCGATTTGACGGTAGAACGCTCCCAGGTCACAATTATCCATCATTGTTCGCATTTTCGAGCTTCTTCTCGCGTTCTTTCCACGTACTTCCGGCTCTACTTCGTCGTCCCATTTCAATTTACCGCCTATACATTCAGAGTACTTTTCTGCATTACTGACGACCCAAGAACGATTTTTCGATTCCTTCTGCTCCGCGTATTCGTCCAAGTACGCCAACATTCTGTCCAAGTTCAGGTCGTCCGTCGGACATGCTTTGTAGTATAATTTATTCGCTTCTGAAGCTTTGAGAAGTTCGGGAGATCGGTTACCTTTGGACTCGCGTAAAGATTTCAGCTCGTCGACAGTTTTGAAACTTTCAACTCCCAAAAATTCTGAAGCCATTTGATCGAAGTAGATTTGCAGAATTTAAACTAGCCTCTTTCAACAAACTAAATCATGTCTTCTTCCACCTCTAAAACCCAACAGTAGAACACTGTATTTCACTTATGGATGGTTGTTTGATTATTAAGAAGATTTCTAAGGTACAGAATTCGTTCCGTATTATCAGTAATAACTGTGGGGAAGGTCATTTGATTTTTCCGTAGAAGCCACCGTTCATTTTGTTTGGGAAAACCAGCAGGAAATAGTATAAAAAATGCAAGTAGGCGGATCATGAAAGGCCAGCCTTAAAGATGACTAAATCTTGACTAAATTGTACCAATTGAAAAATTATTGAAGACAAGGAACAAACATTTCAGTCACGAGCATTTCGTTTTTCTTTTAATAAAAGATAAATTCAACATGTTGTCATGCTTCAATCAACATGTGTTTCAGCCAGGATTCAAAAAAGAATAATTTAGTGTAGACGCGTACTTCAACATCCCCCCAAATTAGAAATGTTTGAACCCCAATTTAGAATCAATTTTTCCCAACATTGACGACCCCTAGCTTCTCTCGGAGTAGGCGGAATCTAACACTTCCAAGAGGCTTCGTGAGTATATCGGCGAGTTGGTCCACTGAGTCCACCTTCTCAATATCCAGTTCCCCATTTGTCACTTGCTCTCTGACGAAAAAATGACGAATGTGAATATGCTTGGTTCGACGGTGAAACTGTGGATTATGAGCGAGGTTGATGGCCGATTCATTATCCACTCGTAGCACAAGTCGACCTTCCACGTGGTCCATGTCTTTCAACACTCGTTTCAACCAGATAGCTTCCTTGGCACCTTCACTGGCTGCAACTATTTCAGCACCTGTGGTTGAAATCATGACCGAACATTTACGCTGGCTCAGCCATGAAATCGCAGCATGTGACATCAGCGCAACAACGCCTGTCGTTGAGCGGCGTGTAGTGACGTCACCTCCATGATCGGAATCACTGTAACAGACCAAAGATTTATCTCCAACAGTATATTTCAAACCGAAACTCATAGTTCCCTTCAAGTAACAAAAAATGCGTTTTACTTGCACCCAATTCTTCCACATAGGATTTTCCAATGTCCTTGACACGACACTGACAGCAAACGCAATGTCTGGGCGAGTCCCTATCATCAAATACATAAGAGCTCCTACAGCTTGCCGATAGGGAAAAGAGGTTTCTGTATCTTGTCTTTCCTCTTCTATTGTTGTGTTACCTGGTTTTGAATCGCACGTGATAATTTCTTCCCCATCCTTTACCATTGGTGTGGCAGCTGTGCGGCAATTCTCCATACCGAATTTTTCAAGCAACTTTCTACAGTAAGAGCTTTGACTTACAGTAACCCCACCATCACTCTGCTCAATCTCAAATCCAAGGAAGAAAGATGCTGGTTTCGTCGTTATTTTAAACTCTCGTTTCAAATCATTCACAAATATATTCAAATCCTCTTCCAATTTTGACGCTACTAACCCATCATCCACATACAATACCACCATGATTTTTGAGAATTTTGATTGTTTAACGAATAAGCAAGGTTAGTAGTACGCGGTTTCTCTCAAAAACAATTCTTCTACCACCACAACGTAACAGTATATTTGTACTTAACTTGTCATTGTCTTCCAAGTCAAAACTCTTAAAACACCTTATTTTATTTCAACACTATAGCGTTCGGCGCAGGTCGAATTATTTGGGATTTTTAGCTCGGAACGTCCCCACTTGCTCCAAACGAAAGTCTTTGTTTCGGCCCTTGCTGAACACTGAGTCTACCTTTGTAACCTCAAGCCCTTTTGTTTGTATCTGTGACAAAGTTCAGCTATTCAGTTATTTCCAAGTGACCGGTTTCCCCTTTTCTGGTCTTTCCCAAATATCCGTTTCCCATCCCTCAATTTACGTTGCTCTTCACAACAGGTCTGTTTCCTTATTTGATGACTGTACCTAAACCCTTGACGAGGGTTATATCAGTCATGGAAGTTGCAGTTTCGCTAATATGCAAGAGGCCGGCCCCTGCAGCATCCACCGAACTCAGACCTGTGGAGGTACGGCAGGTATTTGGTCGTTAGCCAGTCTCCCGGTAGAGAGCTGTTGCCTGTGTGTGACCACGCGGAGGTGACCACCTGAGGAATCCCGTACCATCTGGGAGGAGTTCTCAATCTGGTTTCGTACCTGATCTAACTATTTACTTGGGTGCCAAGTTTCAAAAGGACAGATCAACTATGACCACGTTTCTTAGCCATCACCTTCTTTGCGAATTCTGCAAAATGGTTATAGGCCAGCTTTGTAGCAGTCAATGCTGCTAACTTCGTTCGCCCTTCGTCGCACACTGTTGTAGAAACTACAGTGGAGCAGCACATGGTTCCTTGTTTCCTCCGCACTGGAGGCACAAGACGTGCATAATCGAGAGTCTTTCAGAGAAAAGAAGAGGAGCCGCGCATTGAAGTCACCATGTCCCGTGAGGAACTGGCTCGTATAGTGGTCTGGCTCAACCCATTTTCTTGAAAGACGTTCACGGATGTTGGGGAAGAACTCATACGTATCACGTCCCTTTGACGAGGATTCCCATCTCGCTTGCCATTTCTCTAGAGCCCATTCGTCGATGGCGGCAAGTTTCTGTTCTGTGGTGAGGTCCGCATGGAGCTCCACTTGTCAACCATGCACTCAACGGCCAAATCAACTGGTAACTGACCAGTGATCACCTGGAGTGGTTCTGTTGATACAGTCTTGTAGGCCTTGGTGATCCACAGGAGCGGAGCTCTCTGGGATTGGGCCAATACTCTCTTTTGATTGACCGTTAGTTTGCTACCCCAGAGACGTATTCAGAGAACCGTATGACTGCGTAATCAAACCTCTATCGTGTTAAGCAAGTGTATCAGGCCAGTCCTGTATCTCGTTAAATTCGTGTGTCTATTTCTCTCTCTTTGTCGTACACCCAACAACTAGTTTTTCCTGAATCACACAATTCTTTTTTCCTTATTGCGACCAGCGCAGTGAACTGTGAAATAATTGCTGAACGTGCTACATTTTACAAGTAGACATCTGAGCTCCAAATTTAAGGGCCTCGGATGATGATGACATGGTGAACTTTAAAGGGCCCACTGCAGTAGTTCGTGTTGGCCATGAAAACGTTGTCACAGTAAAGAGAGCTTCCATTAACCTGCTGTTCAACTAACTTCTTTCGCGCTAGTATGGTTATCTGTTACTTTCAGAAGTGAAGACATTATTCGATGACACAATTTAATCTAGGCTCACTAGCCCTCGCTATCGACGGTCATCAGTTCAACCATCACTGTGCAAAACTAACAAAGTAATCTTTTCTTTAATGCGTCGATAAGATGTAGGTATTTTCTGTTCCATTCTCTCCCCTACAAAATTCTAAAGTAATTGTAATACTAGTTGGTTTCAATCACGCCAAGGAACAATGTTATAGGGAAGTATTACGTTATAACCTTTCATAAATAAATAGCAGCGTTTAGTGCTGTTCAACAGAAATAACTTGTCAGTGGAATGAAATGAACCCTGAGGGTCGGTAGCACCAAACCTTATTTCCACAGTTAAAAGTGGCGTAAAAAATTTGTCGCTGCGCTAACCTTTTTTTTGGCATTATCAGTGAGTTAGATAACAGGAGTTTACTAATTAGCCGTCGGTCTCGATTATAATCTGAACAACACATAACCTCCCGACGACTGCGTCTAGAGATTTGAGCGTTGAACCGATCAGTTCTGTTCACTTTAATCACCGCGCCAGAAATAACCATAAATTATTTCGTGTTCAATGGAAAACCCCGAGTTCACAGAAAGAGATAGTGTTGCGTGTTTGATGAGATTATTACGACATAACTGCAGATTCTAAAAATATTCGCAATCGAATCACGTAGTGAAAAGTCGATCATCTCTAAAAATGAGGGATTTTACACCAGTTTGCTAGATTAAAACCGCAGCTGTTTAATTTATTTCGTACCGGACCTTCACATTCTCGACTGCCTTCCTCGATGCACTTTTTACCAGCATCATTGTCTTCAAACTTAATTCGAACTTGGTAAATACCGTCTTAAACAGTTACCTGAATAGAAGAAGACACCTATCTGGTGTAAAACCGAACGAATTAACCGATCCTGTGTCGTTTCATTCATTATATCTAAATTCCTACTTTGTTGAAAGTTCCTCACAGTTACTGTAAAAAATCAAAAAATTACTGTAAATTTTTTTCTGTCCTTGGGAGGAAAGTTATATAACACTGGTACACAAAAAAATCTTTTTTGAATGTTTCCTTTACTTTATGAGTGAAATATTACTAATTTTTGGATGAGAAAAACGAATATGACAATGAAAGAATTTTATTAGCTCTAGTTTATGTGATACACAATGGGTCAAAACATGTGATATTAACCAATCGAGGCAAAACTATACGTTTTTAAGTATCAGTTAACAATTGTGAAAGGTCATTTAGATTTTAAAAAACTTCATTTACAGTCTTTTAAAGTTTCAAATTGATGTTTGAATACCTGGCAGATTGGATTTCAAGAACATTATGTGGTTGCTATCTTTTGACTTGCCTCTTGTGAGTTCTGAAGCATCCTTACACACAGTCCAACAGTAACCCGCAAGCATTGCTTCATTCCAAAGACCCTGATATCGTCTTCCCATTTGAGAAATATCCTGATGGAATCGTTCTCCATGTTTATCACTCACAGCTCCACAAATAGGAGGGGAAAAGTCTAGATGGGAGTGAAAAAAATGGATTTTAAGTGACATGTTGCATCCAAGATGACGGTATTTTTGTAGAAGTTTTGTAACCAACTGAACATAGTTTTCATGTCTTTTGTTCCCCAAAAAAACCACGAATAACTGCTTTGAAAGAATTCCAAGCTTCCCTTTCTTTCCTCTCCAAAACTTGATCAAATGTAGGATCCTTTACAAGTAGTCGAATTTGTGGCCCAACAAATACTCCTTCCTTAACTTTTGCGTCACTTAATGTTGAAAATGTTTCTCTTGAATATCTGAATGCCTCTCCCTCTTTGTTCGTGCCTTTGACAAAGTTTTTCATCAAACCAAGTTTTATATGTAGTGGGGGAAGAAAAATGTCTTTCGGACCAACAAGAGGATTTGCAACATTTTTTTTTGTTGGGGTTAAGATTTCTTGCAGGCCAGTCTGCTTGAATGTAGTGCGACTTCCTATCCCTACTGTCCCACATACATAAAAAGCAGCAGTACTTTGTGTACCCTAGTTGCATTCTCAAGAATATAGCGATGACCTTTAGATCACCGCAGATCTTCCACTTGTTTTCAGCGTATTTGATTGATTCGAGGAGGGCTTTCATGTTTTCATAAGTCTCTTTCATATGAACTGCATGGCCAACAGGAATAGGAGGAAGACGGTTACCGTTGTGCAGTAATACAGCTTTCAAACTAAGCTTAGATGAATCTATGAAAAGCCTCCATTCAGTAGGATCATGGTTCAAATTCAAAATCAAGCCATTAACATTGCAACTAACAACAAGATTGTTCTTCTTCACAAAAAAAGGAATCAGATCCTTCTGATGCTGTCTGTAATGTGACACCCTGACATCACGTTGTAGAAGGTTCCATTGATGTAGTCTGAACCCTAGGAGTTCTGCCTTATCCTTTGACACATCAAGGTCTCGAATGAGATCACTCAATTCCGCTTGACTCAAAATCAGCATCATGAGATGTGCGAGGCTCACTAAGTTCTTCTTCACTACTATCTTCATTTCCTTCTTCAATTTCATAACTGTGGGGTGGAATAGGCACTGGTAAACTATTCGAATGAAGAATAGGTCGAATAGCGGAAGGTATATTTCGGTATTGAATTGTTCCTCTTTTCTTCATTGACAATCCAGACTTAACAGGTGGAGTCAAGCAGAAGAAGCAGTGATTAATATGGTTTGTAAGGTCCTGCCAAGCCATAGGTACAGCAAAAGCCACGGATCGTTTTTTGTTCTTCAACCATTCACGTAAAGTAACCGAACAAGAGCTACAACATATATGTGGAGCCCACCACTTATCTTGATCGCCTAGAGAGAGAGAGACTGCAGGGCCATCAGCCAAAGCCTAGGGAACAGCGACCTGAGTTGTGGCCACATATAGGCCCATTTCCCATCACCCAAGTTGTATAAGGGATTCGGCTTTGGCTCCTAGAACGGGTACCGGAATCTTCCGGTTCCCTCCACATATTTGAGGATGCTCCTCCATTCATTGCGTCGTATATCGTCCCTATCTATGGTTCGTCCTCCAAGTCTTTCTATTCTCGTTCTAAACCATATTGGGCATTCACATATGAAATGTTCAACCGTTTCTATTTCCCCACAGGAGCATTCAGCCCTAATTTTTGGGTTATACCTATGTAATGTGTTCCAGACTGTGTAGTGTCCAGTTAACATGCCTATTAATCTTCTTAATTGTATTCTATTTAGTTTTAGGGCCCTTCCGTCTTTATTTTGTTGTAACTCGTGGTCCCTGTGCCCTTGGAGAATTCAAGACCTCCGTTATTGTCTATGTCTTTGTTAACTCTACTCCATAGGGTGTTATTTATGGCCTTGACTGATGCCATCGTAACTGCCGTATAGGGTTCTGGTCCATAGAAGTGATCTTTGGCCAGTATGTCCGCTCTTTCATTCCACTGTATCCCATGTGTCTCGGAATCCATTTCACTGTCAAGGTATTTCCTCTCTGTACAAGTTCTTTCCCCTTGTTATTCGTGTCCTCAACTAGTAGGCTCCTAACTATTGGATTGGCCACCGTTTTTATTGACGATTGGTTGTCTGTGCAAATTGTTATTGTCTTATTGCTAGTGTTCAATGTGATCAAATTTGTCGATACAGTAGTTGATTGCTAACAGTTCACTCTGGAAGACCGTTGTTTTGGTACTTAGAGATCTGGATTCTTTCCAATCTATTGCAGGGATGTATATACCCAAGCCCGTATTGCCATGTATTTGGTCCTTCGATCCATCTGTGTAACATATTATGTCTGAGTCATCCTCTACATGTGTTCTGTTCTCCCAAATATCTTTTGGACGTATTTCCGTATTAATGTGCGTCTGAAGTTTGTATATTGTTTTCCTATCGTCTATCGGGTAGTTTGCCATTTCTATGGAGTTATACAGGTGTTTTCCGATAGTTCCATGTCCTCTCCAGTTGACCTGTGTCCACTCGTCATTTTTCCTTAGTCTGAGGACGCCCCTCATTGCTTCTTGTTGGACCTCCCATCTGAGGGGCAGTACGCCCAGTATCACCGCCAGGACAATCTTGATCGCCTACCTTCATACCAAAATAATGGTGATAGGCAGTCCTAACAATAGGCGTCAGATTGCGTTTTTGTGACGAAAATGTTATTTCACCACAAATCTAACAATAGTTATTCACTAGGTTCACACAATTTCGAGGCATTTTTAGTAAAAAACGTTTACTCTTTAAAATCACTTCAAATCGATGAATCCTATAAACAAAACAACAGAAATCACAGAAGCTCACTGTTATCACAGCACTTCCAGTAGTAGTTAGGTTATAACCTCTAAAAAGCTGTAGAACAACAAAGCGTTGCCTACTTCAGAAAACAAAATTTCTCAATTAGTGTAAATATACACCATATTAAATGACGTACCGCTGTATCTCAAAAATAAGAGCTAATGCGCGGTTTTGTGTTGATTTTTGAATTCAGCGGGTGAAAATACATAAGGTATTAAAGAAATTGGGTTGTGTCCGCCAGTAGGCAAATACTAAAGTTAACGTACCTGTTAGGCCACAGTAACTCACAAGCCAGAGGAGACGGACTCACCTAACAGGTACGTTAACTTTAAAATACATAAGAATTGAATATTTTTAAGCCAGAAACAATTTCATTGTAATCGGCCACCTGTTTTTGTTAGTTTTCTTAAGATTTTTACGTTTCGTGGGGTCTGGTAATCACCATTTCGTGTATACCTGTGAACGCTGTTGAGAAGAACGGCTGTTCCGTTAAGTCGAATTATCAAGGGCCTATCACGAACAAGAAGTTCGGATTCCACAGCTCCACATCTTCTCTTAGGATGTTATTTTCAAGGTAGTGACTGACTGAGTCATTTTATTGATATCGGCTTCAGTAGCCAAGTTACGTTTTGCCGCAAGTAGATTAATTTATCCTGAACGGAGCCAAGTCATTTCGGCTACTCGCCTTTTCGCCGGCGACTCGGGGAACTCTGGAGACGAATTTCACTTTTTCTCTGCCGTCGAGAAAAATTCGCGTAAATTTAATGAAAAATGGGTTTGATTAGGGATGGAAATCGCTGAATGCACGTCGCGGATATTTCACAGGAGGGACCGTCTGATTTCAACCCATCTCCCACTCCCTCAAATGCGAACGAACGAAGGATTCATAAAAAGTTTACGCAAAATCACCGCTCGTCTCTTTTACTGCACACTTGCTGGCTTTTACATCCTTGACTTTTGTTCCTTTATTCTGCCACCATATCGTATGCCTCCTATTATGCAATATTACGATTAATAAATGTTCAATGTGAGGAAAATAGAAGCACTAGGCCGGATAACGGCGGGGTCGTTTCTCGACACGGAAGACTAATTGGCAATTCTGTCGTTTTCCGGTTCCGGCTTCCCGAACCGTTAGGGTCCTAATAAATTGATCGACAAATCTGTTTTTATATATTTGACTTCCTATCCGAATTGCAGCACAACGTCCCAATGGACCAACAATTTTCAAGATTTTGAGTTACGTATTTGCCCCGACAGAATTCGAATGAAAATTATGTAAAAATCTTCAAATTAATTTTCAAAGTCTACTGAGACCGAAAAACATTGAACTCTGTAGTTCAATTCAAATTAATCCTCAACTTAAAACGTATCAGCTCAACATGGGTTAAACATGATAATAATGTTTTGAGCAAACTCGACCGAGTTGAGACGAACTTAACATTCTATACAGACCGTAGTGGATCTTAACATTTAGAATTTGTCGCCTATTCCCTACTCCCTTCACAACCTCTATTGAGGTACCAACGAATAGTAAATTAAGGGTACTGTCAGCCTAATTTTTTAGATACCGTTTGGGAACTATACGGATAACCCTGTGCAAAAACGTTATTCGCGGATTCGATCGAAGTCTGCATTTCGGAATTTCTTAAGTTGTCCGTAGTTCCTTTATATCTAATATTTCTACCGTGCAGATGGGTGTAGAATGTTAAAAACTTATGGATGAAAGTGAAACATTTACGGGTGGAAGCTCCAAGAGTGTGCGAGTGAAGAGGAATGAAGTAGAGCTGGAGAGCGGAGATAGGAGTTGAGTGGATTTCCAATGAGTGAACTGAAATCAGAGACGATTACGTTAAAATACTCGCGGCTTGAGGGAAAGAGCTCACCCCTTGGCTTGTCAATCAAGGATACCTTGTGCAGCTAATTTAAGCCCTTAATTGTGAGTTAGATTTCTCGGAAAGCCCGAAAGCTTAATCTGGTGCGTCAAGCTTTATAAGCCGAAATTAGTTAACGGCAATTATATTAGTGAGAAACAGCGTTATAAAACTAGTTTCAGTTATTTTCGTTGAGCAAGATGGAAGTTGATATAAAAAATATCTGGGGCGAAGCAACTTGCTTTATCCACTGTAAATTTCTACGAAAACGCTTGTTAGATGAAAATATCCTGAAATTTTGATCAAAATTCTTGTTGTTTATGTTAATTTTTTTTTAATGCTATGAATAACGTAATTAGAACTTTATACATAGATGTAATGGGACGAACCAAACCCTCCGATTCAGGGGAGGCTCGTCCGAGGCATATATGCTAACTGGGCACCTCAAATGCCCCGATTCGCTCGAGACTTCGCTGCCGTCAGTTGTAACTGAGTCGGTTCCCTTGTCGCTGTGTCGCCTGCGCTCGCGTTTGCTCCCACCCAGTTCCCGGTTTGTGGTGGTAAAAACATCTCCGAATGTAATTCACAAATAAAACTCCTCGTTCAAATTGCATCCGGTTTCTATCGTACTACTTCCCGACTCACCTACTGTGATACCACTTTCAATATTAATCGCCCCCGTAACATGGGCGCCCAACTTGTGGCCGTACTTCCCCTACATTAGTTCGAGATGCTGGCCACGCAGAAAAAACCTTCAACTTTTCTGCCCTACTGCTGTGAGGTGACTGTTTATTTGTAGTTCTAAATTCAATACTCCCGCCACAAACATGGGCACCCTTTTGGGACAAAATTCTCTCTCTTTGCTCAAGATTAGGTTCCCATTTGTTGGGTGGACAGCACCGCCCTGATTGCAGTACATGGCAAGAAACGGCAGTGCTCATGAGTAACCTGAGGACAGGCACTTCATCAAGGGCGGAGTGGTGTAACGGAACTAACCAAACCCTTCGATTCAGCTAAGGCTCCTCCGGGGCATTTATGCTGACTGAGCGCCTCAAAAGCCCCGAGACTTCACTGCCGTCAGTTGTAACTGACCGGGTTCCCACATTGCCACGTCGCCCGCCAACCAAATAGGACCCACTTGAATTTAATCAAGAAAAACTCGAAATGAAATGAACTCCTTTTAGAATGAAACAAATAACCTATGCTCGGATAGTATTAAATGACAATAAAGGGACAATGGGGAAAATGAAACACCAAGCTCTGATCGCTTACCTTACTTCACACAATCTAAAGGAGAATTTAAACACTGGCTTAAAAAAGGGGAATATTCGTCAGCGATGTCGGTAGCCGTTATGAATCTAAAATGCGGCTACTCCACTATTATAAACAGCGGCGAACTGCACGGGTGGCGGCAACAATGTTGCCACCTTCGGCAGTCCGCCGCAAACCATTACAGGTGATTTAAACCCAGGCTTGTCATATTTTGTATTTTATCTTTGTTTAACAAACTTTCGAAGGAACATTGATAGTAAATAACATATAGTGACTAGTTAGAGACTCCATTTGAGTTTTATCCGAATTATTTTCGCCAAAATTGAAAAAATCCTCTCTTTGCGTTTTACACCTATTTCTCTGTTCAGTATATTTTCACAGATATATTTATGGGGAACAAAATTTAGATATTAATCAGTGGAAGATACGGTAAATGTTTAATGAAAATCATCAAAGAAGTTTTCAACAAAAATACGAGCGAAACGACGAAAATCACAAATTCAGGCAATTGGCACAACATGAAGCGTCGAGCTGGCGGGTGGTTGGGTTTAGACGCTGAAACGATTACTTTCGTTGTATTTTCCAACGAGTTCTTTTAATTAGCATACTTTGGCTCGCTACAATTACCGTAATTTCACTGTTTCCGATTTATACGCAGTTGTACAATTCTGGTACTCATTTCGTTCAACTGAGCATCTAAAAAAAGGGAAACCCCTCGGGTTTATTTTGGTTTCCCCTTTCATTCCCCGTTAATTGGAACTGGTCCTAACCATTTTTCGAGCTTCGAAACAGTTACGGTAAAAACGAAACAAGAACGAGGCCAAACGATTCGGCCGTTCTTCCAAAACGCCAACTGCAGGCGTGCACATGTGCCGAAATAGGATAGGACATTTCAAAATTTAAAGGAACGGTAAAATTCCACTTTATTTTTACTTTCCTTGGCTTTCCTTTGAGTTCTATTCAGATCACTAAAGTTAACGTATCTGTTTGGCAAGTCCGTCTTCTCTGGCTGGTAAGATACTATGGGCGAGCGCTTTCGATGTAAAGACATCATCGTTTGGCCGTTAAGCTCAGTTTGTTAGCTCGCTCACAATATCTCACCAGCCAGAGAAGATGAAGTCAGCAAACAGGTACGTTTACTTTAGTAATTTACCTACTAGCGGAACTAACCCAATTACTTCAATATCTATTCAGATCTTTACGTTTCAGACTCTACAGAATTCGAAAAAACTGGGAAAATGGTCAGCGTGTGTGTGTTTTGGACTTCTAATTATACCACCACGATTTTATACAGAACACAAAAATATACGATCAAACGAGGTCGAACACCGTGTCTACAGAATACGCTGCTGTTGTCGCTTCTTTTGCCTTTAACTCTTATTCCTACTGCTTTCGTATTTATTGTAAACGCTTTTTATTTTAATGCTGTCGTTTTCCCTTCAGAAGCCAAATCGCAGAGTCAATCGAATTGAATCACAGTTAAGTTCTATAAATCTCATTGTGTCAAACTAGTCAATCAGGTAATTTCGTATGGAAAAGCGTGTGCCGATTTAGGTGGATTAAATTGGTTGGTTGAATGTGTCGTTGATGGTACATGCCATTGCCGGCTACTCCTTCCACTTTTTAGGTTCTTCGTTTTTTTGTCGTTGTCCCAATTTAATACGTCATAAAGTTCTCGCTGCGCGCGGGATCGTTCGATTACGAAAAATATTCCATTAATAAATTTTAAAAAGATAAAAATAAATTTTCCGGGTCGTAAATACGTATCCAAGCTATTACTGCTCGTTGCTCTCCCTTAAGGAGCGAGAGACGCGTAGGTTCAGGAATAATGGCAGCAAGTCTTACAATAACGATGAATGAGTAGGCGATGAAGGGCTGACGCAAAAGCCCCTACTGCCAACCGCGCTCGAGATAACTGAACGATAACCGGAGCGCTGGAATGGAATTCCACGATAGTAGCGTGTCCCGAGATTACATTGTCCGCCGTTCTTGGTTGCACATAGCTATTGATGCAGGCATCCGCGTTGAGCCCTCAAAGCTACTGAAGGATATCCAATTTCCAACAATTGGACCTAACGCCCATCACCTTACCGGAAGAGTGAAATTAAACCTTTAGCTCGGGCGCACCAGTCTAGTTACGAAATTATTTCGTCAGATGGAAAAACAGCAGGCGAAATCTTTGAACAAACTTCGTTCTATTACAGGCATGTTTAAAATCCAATTTTGGCCTAGCCCTCCACTATCTCTGAATGCAAGCCCTGTGATGTGTTGCACAAGTTATTTAGGTTATTTAGGAGTTCTACAAGAAAAATAGAAAACGATAAACGTTAGTCGATAGACTGAATTAGGTGCTATCAAAGTTAAATTAGGTGCTA
This sequence comes from Pachypeltis micranthus, assembly GCA_020466155.1. Lineage (NCBI taxonomy): Eukaryota > Metazoa > Arthropoda > Insecta > Hemiptera > Miridae > Pachypeltis > Pachypeltis micranthus. The sequence goes on from CM035777.1 coordinate 18,122,316, forward strand.
AAGTGAGAGTTAATTCTAAGTCATTCAAAGCCTGCAAACAACAGTACTTTTCATTACAGTTTAAGGCAGATATAAAGTGTGGTGGACTAATCCTACAGGGGGTGAGCGAATTATTAAAATATGTAAACATCACACTTTCCTCAACTTCTGAAAATTCTGAACGCTGTTTTGACCTGCGTAGACTTGAACGAATCACAGAAACGGGTTTTACTGTGGCACAAAACTTGTAATTGAAGAGTTGGGAAATCACAACAAGAGTCGAACATGTACAAAGAAGAAGTGACTAAAACAGGATATGAGTTTGAATATTTTAGCGCAAACAAGGGGACTCTGACTGCGAGAACTGGTCGTACAGGGAAGGAGAGAGGAGTCCGAATTAGCGGTCGAAGAGAAGTGAAACGAGTGTCTGTTGTGATGAGTGTGAGACGAATTAGTGTTGAGAGAACTGAGTGACAACTGTTGTTCGTGAGAGTTTGTAGATGATTGAGTTTGAAAAGAGCTGTGTGTTGTGGGGAGGAATGTAAATTAAGGGGTGGGAAAAGGATATTTTGGAAAGTCCAGTAAAAGGGAAATCCGTTTTCACTTGGAAAATACTGAAGAGCTAGACTTCCCCGCAGCTACAAACAAAAGGCTTACAGGTCAGGAAGGGTTGAACTCGCGATTTGTGGAAGGTCCTAAACAATGAATCCCATTAGGGCCAAATGCGAGGTCAAAACCCCCAACTAATTCTGCCTGCGCCCAATGGAAACGTTTGTAACAAAATGCCCGAGTTGCTGACAGTTCCCCAGTTGGCTTGGCTAAAATCGTTATAGCCATTTTTGATAAAGGTCAACGTCAGGACCTCATTTAACTCGTGTGTCCACGTTCGATATATGGTTAGATAAATAGTTGGGAAGGGTATAATTTGCTAGATGACTCTCGGTCAGGTTTATTGAATTCAGGTTGGCACCTATAAAAAAATGTTAAAACGTTGAAAACACATTTTTGGAACATTTTGGTTGTTATCTCCGTTCAACGGACTGTCAGAAAAATAATTGTGGTGCACAAATCGGAAACATTGGCCATTTATACATATCCTTTGAGTTCAATCGTTTTAGCCGTTTTCCATAAAAATTTAAGAACCCGATATTTTTGTACAGGATGGCTCTCATCAAATAGAAATTGCTCATAAATACGTTTTCACGCTTCCAAAAAATAACTGCTTAATAGTTCCTCGGCTCACAGATCGCATACCAAAATAAGCAACGGGAGGGTTTAAAATGTAGTTACTCTTCAGGTTGTGAAAAAGAGTAACATAGACTCGCTAAGACTGTCAAAAAGGGTTTTTTATTTATTTTGGCTTTTCTAAGGAAAGCCGCAACTTCAGATTTTCCGAAGAAAAAGTTGATGTAGTGCTAAAGAACCCCCCCTATCGCTCCACTCGTCGTGTCTTGTTTGTAAGAGGCACGCGGGTCAGGCAACTCATCAATCTCCTCCGAGTTTACGTACCGCTTCTAATGGGTGCTCACATCAGTCTGTCGCTTCTTGTGTCGCTTGTTTCCTCAACGCGCGATAAATGCTCATGTTTAATCCTTTCCTCCTAGTCCCGCTAATAGGATGGCAGTAAGCCTTCCCTGCGCTCTCACATAATAATTCCTTCGAGCTACACAATGTGCGGGCTTGTAATGACCTCACATTTATCCTCTCCATTTAAAGTCGTAATATTATTGCCATCCTGACCATGAATTGTACCGTCAGTTGCGGTACTATCGTTCTAATTGAAAAGAGAATCACTGCCGAGCAAAACAACTAAACAAGGCATTTTCCGTGAGGCGTTGTATTATTGAACGCTTTTCATTAATAATTGAAAGAAATTACACTCTGAAAATCTGAACCCATTTGTTCAGCCGATTACATAACTTTCCTTTCTACTAAGCGGAGCTAGAACAGTAAAAAACGTTAACTGTTGTCACAAAATGAACAGTTTTGTGCTGTGCGCGTGGTACAATTTCCGGGTCGGTTTTTAGGTGAATCCCATTTCTGCAAATGGTACACAGATTCAAGCAAATACCACATGAAAATTCTCAATTGTGATCAGTTGAAAATCATAAAATACTCAAGCACTAACTAAGAACTCAAGATTGATTGTCGAGGTCTCAGTGTTCTTCACAATGTATCCTGTCCATGCTCCATTGTGGGCTAGAACGAGTTGTTCTCGATAGTTTTTTTTTTGCGAATACTTTAATTTTGTTCTGTCTGCCGTTTATTCGGCAATATTTGTAGGTCATGTGTGCATGCCTTCAACAAGGCTTTCTCTCTGCTTTCAACTGTCCCTTCTTAGACTCATTCAAGTTAGTGGGGAACGCTTGGTTCTCAAACTCCAGCTGCTAATTGTCAGTCAGCAGGCTGTCGTCTCATTTTGGTGTATTATTCATACCTATGTTTTCGGTCAGGAACATTTTTTTACAAATTCGGCAGTTTTTTCGCAAATATGCCGTGTTCGGTATCGTTGTGCAGGTATTTTTAGATGCTGGGTGGAATGAAACAATTCTCAGGGGTGTACGACTGCGTCTAGACCGGAAATAGTGAAATTCCAGTAATTATAGTGAGCCACAGTCTGCCAAACTCGCGAAACAATACAGCGAAAGTCTACTGCCTCTCGCCTCATTAAAACCACCCACCAGCTCGGCTCGCCACGTCGTCCCAATTGCCTACAGGCGCCTGGTATTTTTACTTTTCGTCGTTTCGTTGTAGTCAGGTCATGTTTCGTATGGTTTACTGGTATTTTTCGATTCTGAATTGAATGGGATGGGCCTCGGAGATGTAAGACTACGTCAAGCTGTGCAAGAGAATCTCTTCTAGGTATTAAACCGTTGTGTAATAATTCGCAGCGTTTTTTTATGCCACCAGGTCGAGGGATTTATGATTGATTTTGATTTACTATAAGATTGTTCCTTGGCTAGAGTATAGAAAAACGGAAAGTAAGAATACGATCCGTCACATAGGTTGGTTTGTAGTCTTTTGACACCCTAATTTAATTGTAAATGTTATTGCTGCGGTACTACAGACACTACATCTAAAGTCAACTATTTACTGCGTTCATTTAAATGTGTAGATATCAATTAATATTATTTATTATTATAAAATTAATAAATAGGTTAAACTCAGCACTTCTCATTTCCGTAACGGAATCGAGCGCTCAATAAACTAGTTTAAATTGTGCAAGTATGGTCTGAGCCTACACGCCCCCTTCATTGGGTGTCCAATATCTTAAGGTTTATTTTTCCTAACGATACCTATTATTTATTTTAAAAATTAGCGTTCAATTTTTTACGCCCTATTTAATTCTGTGGTAATCTTCTAGACAGCGCGAAGAAGTACCGTGGGGTGGTAATTGATTCGGTACAAATTGGACGTTGGAATCAATGCACAAGGAAAGTCATGCCATTTGAATCCTGGTACTTAAGGTTTTCGCTAGGTCAGTGAGTGCAATTGGAACAGAGTTTTATTCTCAATTACATTAGGAGAAGTTTTACCACCACAGACAGGGAACTGAGTGGGAGCGAACGCGAGTGCGACGAGGGAACTGGCTCGATTACAACTGACGACAGCGAAGTCTCGAGCGAATCGGGGCATTTGAGGTGCCCAGTCAGCATAAATGCCTCAGAAGAGCCTCTGCTGAATCGAAGGGTTTGGTTCGTCTCGTTAAAACAATCATGGCTGCTGTCCACTGCGATCTTCGCCTTTCGCCATAACTCTGATGCATTACCATTGAATCTGTACTCACTGGCAACTTGGTAATGGATGAAACGAGGCAAAAATTGGGTTTTCTCGGATTCCCCGGTGGTGTTCAAGTTACTACCTTCCAAGGCTAATTAGGCTTCAGCTAATTCCTTCAGTCCATTTTAGCTTGGGCGCTCGTCGTCTGCCAACGACAAGGTGGTTCACGTATTCTTAAATACGTGGATTTTTCTACTGTGACGAGCCAGACACAGTTTGTAGCAAAAGCGGACCTAGTAGGTTTTTTTCTCAAAATAACGTGTTATTTATAGCTTTCAAAATGAGTAACAAATTGTTTGCGCTTTATTATCTCTACTTTATTGAAATTGTCTTTCCTTTTCATGCCCTATCCAAGGCTATGGATCATGTGAGTTTTCAATATGTAAAGCTGGATTGCTTTGATCGCTTATTAGAGCATTAGAGTTTAAAAACCATAGCGCAAGAAGCAATCATTAGCTACTGAAATAGCACTGCACGTGGCATGCGAATATAAAAATGATTAGAACCTTTAGTTGTAGTTACAACTAAATAGGTTCCGAACTTAAATAGTAATAGAATAACGTGGACATGGTTGCGCCACGCCGTTTAATGTTCAACTATAAGGCAAAGGTATAAGAATATGTTCTGCGTTGATTTGTGATGGGCTTTGCGGTTGAGTTCATATTTTTATGTCGTGTATGATCGATGAGTGAGTGTTCGCCTGCGCAACCCTCTCCGTAAACCGGTCGGCTCAATGTGTTTCTGTATCCTTTTTAGATCGTCTTTGCCGTTCAAGCAGCAGAGATAAGTCGAACTGCCTGTCAAACCAACGCACTCATCGAAAAAACCAAAACGCGTAATATTGTATGTTATACGTTGTATGTTATAATGACGTCCTCGACTGCGTCAAGTAAACCTGAACCTGGTCATAAACTTAACCTGAACTAACTCAAGGAAAAAACACTTATTACAGTGGTCGCGTGTGTCTTTTTTGTATTTGTTTACTTTCTTTAGCTATACGAAGTAGAAAGAAAGGGTATACCATTTTTATGTATTGTAGCTCATGATTATGAGGAAGTATCGTCAAAATGAGAGTGATTATTGACCGAGCCCCAACAAACATATCCGTTCTTATTATTTATCTACGCATTTTCCTTCTAGATTTCATGTAACGTTACATACATAATCATGTCTTTCCTTTGGAGTCTCATTATCGACGTAGCCACTTCATTGGATTAAATACCAATGTCACTGTGCTTACGACTGGAGAAATAAAACTAGTTCCCGATCAGTTCGGCCCTCCGTTATTCTATGAACGGGAATGAACCTTATACATTATGAGTAGAAAACGGTTTTATCTTATTGATTCGCGTTTAAGAAAATTATGTGAATTATTTGTTCTGCACTGCGTAGCTAATTCAAATGGGAAAAATTTCTCATTTTCTAATAATTGCTTTTGTTATGCATGTAGAAATGGCGACGGTTCAAT